>JARHVA010000070.1:0-1487500 GCA_037957365.1 Torreya grandis | reverse complement strand
TACCAAAGCCAATATTAAAAGTGTGGCTTTAAAGGAGTCAACTAAAAATTACTCATCATTTATAGAGCTTTTGATTCTTAACCCTCTCATAGATGGCAAGCAATATATTAGTGTTGTGATCGATAACACTATTGAAACGAATGTTTATATCATGTCACTCTTAAAATTTATTGGATATGATAAGGAACATTTGAGTAATACTACTAAATCTATATCATTTATCGGATCCATTGAGATACCTTTCACACTAGGGCAAAAAACATGTATGCTGGTATTTAAGGTATGTTCTAATTTGGGCAAATCTAATGCAAAATTAGGAAGATCATAGATAAGAGCAATGGGTCTCACACTTGGAAAAGATAAAGACTATGTCACATTTGACCATGAAAGTGCAATGATTACAATTTTAAGAGAAGATGAATCTTTAGAAAAAAAATAAAGAAGGAAAAATTCTCTTCAACTAATATTCAAGTAAAGACATCTAATGGAATATCAATAGATGCACATGATACAATACATATTATAGAAGAGAAATCTAAAAGGTCAATACCATAGAATGAGGTAGTCAGATTTCCATACATAGATACAAAAGATGATAAAAATGACATATCACATTTTCAAGCACAACCTAAGAATTTGGTTCTCTCTTACGATGATCATGATCATGATAATGATTGTGCAAAATATATTTGGAATGACATGACTAATATGCATGATCAATATGACAATGTAACTGAGGATTAAAACACTTAAGATATGTGACCTACACAAAGCCATCCCCTTGATGATATCTTAGGCTTGTAATAAAACCATTCTTTGTACATGAGCTCTTTGTTTATCATACTCTAAAATTTCAAAAAACATTTAGAATATTATAAAAATTCAAATCAAGACTTACGCATCACGTGTAGTTCATTTACATAAGTTTATTTGTGCTTCAATATATGCAGTACTTCTCTATATCTGGTTTTATATCAAACATGCTTCACAAGTTTACTTGAGTGAGTTGCAGAACATACATGTTGACACTTTTAGATGTAGTTACATGTGGTGATAATGTCTTAGGCCTGAAAACATTACACAAATAAAACCATAATAATTTTTTACAATCATCATAGTGCTTTTGTCCCATTCCAATGAACTTGTCCTAGTTAATACATGCTCAATTTATCATATTAAAAATAGTCACAAACCCTCTATAAATTGTTTGCATCTTAACAAGCTCATTGGGGGCATCTTTTACACAGGGTTTTATCACACTGTGACTATCCCTATTGTTCCCACTATAGTACAATACATTGCACAAATCTTTCATTATTTGTTCACCTAATTTATTATTTCTATCTCAATGCATACCTAAGTTGTTATATATGATGATGTTACAAAATTATTATGTAGATTAAATTAATGTATTTATGCATGTTTATCATGTTTGCTCATTTGCTTCATACTTTGTGTAAATTCAACTTCTCTAGATTATGGACATTTGAACATGTCCTTGATCACAACTCTATGCCTTATTGTGCATTTCTATGAATGTGAGTGACATTTGAACACATCCCTTGTACATGGCATTCTTATATGCTTGGTGTGCTCTTGTGTGTACACTTTGTGTGTGTGTCATTTTCATGAATATTGTTTTCTATGTTTTGCTCTATTTTTCTATGCCATGATGGATATCATGCATCTCCCTCGAGTAGTTCTATGTCAATTTTAAGTATTCAATAGATGATCATTGTTCATTTTTTACCTAATTTCTAACATTTATCTAGACATGACACTATGTATGTTTGCTTTACATGTATCATATATTATTGTAAGGTTTAGATTATCACTATGGTATACCATGATTTCCAATGCTATCATTATTATTCTAAATTTCAATTTTTCTATAAACTAATTTGTATAACTTTTCTTTTGAGTTAAGTTATTGTGTAGGATTCAAAACTCGCCTCAAAAGATGGGGCATACATAGTGGATTGTCTTAGAGACTAAGCTAAAATAGTCCATTACACATACTTAAAACAATAATATTTGCTCAGATGATCACAATGTGTTGTCCCCAAAAATGAGTGACATTTTTGGGACAACCTATGAACTATTTTGGTTCATAGGACCAAAATCATCTCTTCTCTTTTCAAAAAATTATTCTGAGCATTTAGGTTCTTCATATTTCAAGGCTTTTCTAGAATCTACAAACTCTGCAGGCTTGAATTTATGAACTCTGCAGGCTTGAATCTACGAACTCTGCAGGCTTGAATCTACGGACTCTGCAGGCTTGAATCTATGGACTCTGCAGGCTTGTAACTATGAACTTCACAGATGGTTTCTATGGACTCTGCAAACAGATGTCTATGGACTCTTTCAAGGTTAGAGAAAACTACGAACTTGGCTTCTACGGACTCTGTAGGCAGGCTCAAATCTACGGACTCTCAAGGTTGGTTTCTACGGACTATGCAGGAAAGAAACGGGTTCAACACTTAGCCAAATAATGAAGAATGAATTGATTGAACCATTGAACCGTTGAACCAAAGTTGGTTCAATCGGTTGGTCCAATCGACAGGTTCAAGGGGCTGCCCCAAAGCGAAAAAAAGCAAGTGCCCGTGCAGAGGGCAGGCAGCATTGGTTCGAAGGTCAAAGAAAAGACATAATTCTTTCAAATTTGTTCAAAGGCCCAAAAGGAACAATAATTTTGGACTTTTTTTCCAATGGAAATGGCTAAGTCCAAGAGGCCGAAAGAATTCTCTCGGGAAGATTTTCTCAGAAAAATGTTAAGGCAAAATTCATTTGGACTTTTTGTCCAAAGGAATTCTTTCAGGGTTTTTGCCCGACGAAAAAAGCCCACCGAAGAAGTAAGAGCCCGCCGGGGAAGTTGAAGCCCGAAGGACAAGTACCCTTGTAGGGGGCACTTGGCAACAGAGAAAGGACCATTTTAAAAGCCCGAACAAAGACATAGAAAGGAAATTTCATGGACTTAGACAAAAAAGGGGCTTCACCGGATGAACCAAATAAACTGAATGAACTGAATAAACCATTGAATCATTGAACCAAAAGGTTCAACGGGTTCAAGGTTCAAAGGTTCAACCAGAGCTTAGAAAGATAAAGGAAACAGTGTTTGAGCGAAACGCAGAATAAACCAATGAACCGATTGAACTTTGAACTGAAAGAGTTCAAAGTTCAATGGTTCAACATGGTTCAAAAGTTCAAAGGTGGCCTCAGTCAAACAAAAAGTGGCACACAAGTGGTTCAATGGTTCAAGGTTCAACCTGAATCAAGCGATCGACTGAAAAGAGAGCCTGAAGACTCAAAGAGAGAAGATAGATGCAAAGGACCAGAAATGTCTTCGAAAGAGTTATTTCCAGTAGGTGGAACAGTGGATCAATTAGACTTTTGAGTGCACCAAACCAAGGATGCGGCCTATTTTTTTTTGTGAAGTAAAGACAAATATGCACAGGACCAGATGATCCAATTACGGAGGAGACATATTAAATGAAGGGACACGCCATAGTTATGGTAGCACCCTATTCTCAGCATGGTCTCTCCAGACAAAACTAGAGACGCATTGAAGATGCTAACTGTAGCATGGGCAGTCCCATGGAAAAAGGTGCCAATCCTTGGGTAGTTGTTATAGGTTTGTATTTTCTCTCATTTGTAAAAGAGACTTTCATTTTACAAGAGCGAAACTCTACCCATTTTGAAAGACGAAGACTTAGACTTTGAGCTCAGGTTGTAATTTCTTTTTTATTTTTATCTGAATGAGAAAGCAAGTTTTTCACAGACTTTGTGTTGTTCTAACTTGTGTCATTTTAGAAGATCATTCTTACATGTATCTTCTGAAGGTGTCCTTATTCATTTAATTTGGTAAGCAGAATTAGTGAAGGTAATAGGGAAGTGTCCTGAAACCAACTATGGGAAGGCTTTGTGCTTTCACAATTGATTTTAGTCTGTGTTTTTTCTTTTTTTTTGTGTTAAGGATTTTGGGGTGACTTTGTGCCCCCATTATCCTTTGTGATATACTCTTTGGGTAGTTGAGGTGGAAACTTTACATTTTGCTTCATCCTGCTGTCACTATGCCCTCTGTTTAACTGGTTTCTTATCTTACTACCTGAAAGAAAATCTTGTTGTTTCCTGCAAAAACACTTTTGAAAGAAGAGAAGTGCCTTCAGTGTTCACACCAGCACTTCTCCTTTGTTCTGTGAGCATCATCTCTGAAAGAAGAGAGATGGATGGTTTATCCCACCCATATGTCTTACTTTTTGCTTATTTATATTGTATATAGCTCTGCATATTTAATAGGGAACCTCCCCTTGATGAGAGGAGAGATTTTTCCCCTGTTGATGTAGTAAACCTGCACACCAGGACAACCCATCTCCCTATGCTGTGGTGATAGGAACTATTTTGGTCACCAATTAGCTGGCTGACAAAATATTCACCCAACAATTTTTGGTGATTCCACTGGGGACACAGTAATTTTATGCAATTTAGAACCTCAAGTTTCAAATTGAAACGCATAGTTTGAAGTGAACTGATCTTTCATTGTTAACTTCAGCCTCGCGCAATAGTTTTTGGTGACTCTATTGGGAAGCAGATCTTGCTCTTTTCTATTTTTTGTTCTGCAATCTGCCAACTCCACGTTATACCAAAGGCCAAAAATCCAAAGGTGTTGTTGACCCCGCTTTTGAGTTGGTGCAACAAAGTAATTTTGAGTTGTTTCCTCCACAACCTCGCCTTAGACGAATTATGAGTCTTCCTCCTAGCCCTGCCAGGCCACCAACACAAGGCGGAGCTTTTTTTTCTGCTGTTGGCTGAGCTTTACCTATCCATGCTCCACCTAGATTAGTGATCCCAATTTTGCATAATCAAATCATGGCTCAAGGCCCCTGGGGTAATTCTTTTGGTCCCCTAAACTTGACTCCACCTCTACATGAGCTTCCACATAGTTCAAGGAAGAATTTCCCCAAATTTTTTGGTGATGGGAAGGTTCATCCCGATGAACACATTGCAGCTTTCAGTCATAGCCCGTGGTGTAATAGGGGTGGAATTTAAAGACATAGTGGTAAAGCTATTCATGGAGACACTATAAGGCACTGCTGTAGTCTAGTTCTACCACCTGTAGGCTAGATCAGTGACTGACTAGGACACTCTGAAAGACAAATTTGAAGCCAGGTTCAAGCCTACAAAAGATGCACATGCCTTGCTGGCCCAACTCACTCAAATGAAGAAAGAGCCTCATGAGCCTATGAGGGATTTTATTGCCAGATTTGACAAGTTGAGGCACAGGATTCCCATGGTTGCCCAGTTGACACCTCATAACCTCAAATGTTTATTCATCAATTCACAACTTCCTGAAGTGTGTTTTTTGCTGAGACGGGCCAGACACATAGACCTTACTACTGCTCAGGACTTAGCTACTGAGGTAGAAGATGACCTTATCTTGGTAGGAAAGATAAGGAGAGACCCTAATAAAGGTAAATCCTCTTCATCTTCTGAGTATTCACCTGCATGGTCACCACTAACCCAATGGTACAAAAGCTAGCAAATAAAATGCTAGCTCTCAAAAAGCAAATGGCGTAAGGGATGTCATCTACTCCTACATACAGAGATATGCCCAGGAGGACATTTGAAAATTAGGCATACCAAGGCAATGCTGCTAGGAATTAGGGATAGCAAAATCACCTTCCTCCTCCATAGAGGAACCTCTCCCTTGAAGTGCCTCCAAATAACTCGGCAGTTGGATATCTTGAAGCTGAAGCAGATTTCTCACTCCAGCCTGAATTGAATCTTGAAGATGATGCTAATCTCTTCACTGAGGAAGAAGAAGAATTAGCTGGCGACTCCCATATTGGTTTACTGAACTATCAAGATGAACCCAAAAGTGAAGGCCATGTAGCTAAGGGGTCGTATGCTATATTCACCCGGTCTAAGAATCAATCAGCTCAACAAGCTGATAAGGAGAAAGCAGAGGAGCGACCTCAACTAGTAGATTCAATTGCTAAGCGGGGATCCACTCTTCCTTTCTAGCCAAAGGACCTGGTGGTTTCAAGAAAGGTAAGTACCCCAAATGCCCCTACACCTTTTACTTCAATTCCATAGTCCAGTCCTCCTCCATTCAAAAATCAAAAGGATGAACTTCCATCCTTTGCTCCTAGCTCATTCCAGACATTTGATATCATTGACCATAAAAAAAAGCCAAAATTCAAATGTCTAAATTTGAATTTTTGTAGTCCCATCCTGAGCAATTAGATAGACTGGTTTAATGTGTTAAAAATCAGAGCATCCCTGTTGAATGAGCAATTCCCAAAGTGACACATGATGCTGCCAAAAATGCACCCACCAGGAACAACCTTGTCACTGCTCCCCCTACTGCTCCTGGTATGACTGAACCTTTTTATGTCTCATTGCTGATAAATGGACATTAGCTGAATAATTACATCATTGATTCTGGAGCTTTAGACAATGTCATGCCTGCTAAAGTGGCCAAATCCCTTGATCTCACATTGACCAAAACTTTTGGTAGATGCTCTCCATGGAGAACAAGCAAGTGCCTTTGTTGGGACAAATTAAAGATGCCTAATTTGTGTTTGCTACATTTCCAGACAAAAGAATCAAGATGATTGTCTTGGTAGTAGACATCCTAGCATCGTATGGCATCCTTCTCAGGCAAAAATTTTGTAGGGATGTTGGTGGTGAATTAAGCATGGATTTATCATAGGTGAGGATTCTAGTCAAAGGTGTGATGAAGAGGCTGCTCCCTGAGAAGGAAGTGAAATATGTGGTTACCCAGACCTCAGCACCTGAAGTTCAAATTTTATTTGAGTCTTCAAGCATGGGTGACTACTTTTTGTACATGGATGGAGTTCATGAGACATCTGATGAAGCTCCTACAAATGACAGCCTGGAAATGCATTCAGTTGGAATAGCAGAGGAATTGGCTAAGCACAAGGCAAGTGTGGAAGTATCTCCACCCCCAAATGAAGAAGAATCCAAAAGGAAATTAGTATCAAATGAGGTATGGATTCTTGAATTTGATGGCAACTTCTCTTCCACTGGTTCAAGAGCTAGGGTTGTGTTAATATCTCCTCAAGGAGATATTTTCCCTCATCTTATAAATTGCAATTTAGCAACATGAATAACATAGCTGAATATGAGTCTCTGCTACTTGGATTGAGAGCCACTCAAGACAAAGGAATCAAGCTCCTTCATGCTAAAGGAGATGCCAAACTAGTGGTTTGTTAGGTAAGGAACCTGTACCAAACCAAGAATGAAAGATTGCATCATTACCGCAATCTAGTTTAGGACCAGCTTGAAGACTTTGATGTTTTCAGTATCTCTATAGTTCCTAGAGAATTCAATGACTGGGCAGATGCATTGGCTATTTTAGCTACTCTCTTGGTCCCCCACCTAGATTTCAAAGGAGACAAGTACACGATTGAGTTGGCCTTTCGGCCAAGTGTACCTGATAATGCCAGTCATTGGTAAGTATTTAACAATGACAACCAAATCATTGCCTTCTTGGAGCAAAAAGATAGCTTTGAACGGCTGCATTTTGAAGGAAGCAAACCTCAAAAATGTGAAACAACTCCTGAATCAAATGTAGATATAGGTGAGGATTTCTTGCAACTCAAAGGGAATAAGATTCCCAAAGGCTTGGTTTTCCTTGAGAAGTTGTTTGATAAGCATGATAGATTCATCAGACAGCAGCCAATGGATTCAAGCTCATCTCAGGGGTTTGATCAAGTAAATCTGGGAACCAAAGAAGATCCCAAGATGGTGAACATTGGGAAATGCTATACTCCTGAAGAGCATTTCAAGTTCACCTCTTTGCTCAACGAATACATGGATGTCCTAGCATACTCCTATGCTGACCTGAAATCACTCTAGCCTGACGAAATTTAACATAACATCCCTCTTAAGGCTGATTCAACACGTTACAGGCAAAAGACCAGGCATTATAATCCAAAAATATCAGGTACTATTTTATTTTAAATACAAAAAATGCTAAATGCCAGGATAATCTTCCCAATCCATCGTTCTACATGGATTGCCAATATAGTGCCTGTAAGAAAGAAGAATGGTGAAATTCACCTTTGTGTGGATTTTAGGAATTTGAATCAAGCATCTTTGAAGGATAATTATTCTTTGCCAATCATGGATCAAGTGTTGCAGACAGTGACAGGCTCAGAGATGTTATTAATGCTAGATGGCTTCTCAAGATATAATCAGCTCAAAGTTAGTGAAGCAGACTAGCATAAGACCGCTTTCACCACACCTTGGGGCACGTTTGCATATAAAAATATGCCTTTTAGCTTGATAAATGCTAGCACCACCTTCTAAAGAGCAATGGACCTTGCCTTCAAGGATGAGATGGGTAAGTTCATCATAGTTTATCTTGATGACTTGATTGTCTTCTCTAAGCATTGCCCAGATCATGTGAGCCATTTACAGCAAGTGTTGGAATGTTACCACCAGAATGGCATTTTCTTAAATCCCAAGAAGTCAATTTTTGGAGTAACAGAGGGGAAACTTCTCAGACATGTTGTGTCCAAAGGAGGTGTAAAGATTGACTCAGACAGAGTCAAGTCTATCCAAGAACTTTCTTTGCCCACAAGCAAGACTGCTATTCACTTTTTCTTTGAAAAGGTGAATTTCTTATGGAGATTCATCCCCAAATTTGCTGAGAAGACCAGGCACATTGTAAACATGATGAAGGGAAAGGCCACTTTTAGCTAGACTAAAGAAGGCAAGTCAGCTTTTGAGGATATCAAGACTACCATTGCCCATGCTCCAATTCTGGCTTGTCCAGACTATAGCAAAGAGTTCACCATTTATAGCTATGCTTTAGAACATACGCTTTCAACAATTTTGGTTCAACAGAATAAAGAAGGTATGGAATCTCCCA
Organism: Torreya grandis; assembly: GCA_037957365.1. NCBI lineage: Eukaryota > Viridiplantae > Streptophyta > Pinopsida > Cupressales > Taxaceae > Torreya > Torreya grandis. The sequence continues at coordinate 1,478,601 of JARHVA010000070.1, read as the reverse complement.
TTTCCTTCATGAGCTATCCTCTTGAAGCTCATGAGTTGAAGTAATAAAATATGGAGAAGCACGCTTACGCAGTGGTGAAGGTTGTGAAACATTTCATTTCTACATCCTCAATTCTCAAGTTACTACCTTGGTCCCTGACACCACAGTAAAATCTATACTGACTCAGCAGGAGTTTGGGATGAAAAAAGGTAATTGGGTTGCAAAGATTTAGGATTTTGATCTGATCATCAAGCCAACAAAGCTGGTATGCAAAAAGGGGGTATGCCAACTAATTGCTGATAACAAGCCAATAGGAATAGAGCATGAAGAACCAAAAGTGGGTGACACACCAACAGTCTTTTTTGTCTCCACCATAAATGAGTGGTATTTAGGTATTGCTCATTTCCTTACTTATGGTGAATGTCTTGCTCACCTATCTTATAAAAAAAGAAGAACCATCAAGCTAAAAGCTACTAATTTTGTCCTCTGGGACAATGGGCTGTACAAGAGGAGCCTTGATGGAACATTCCTTCACTGTGTGGACAAGGAGCAGCAAAGCTGACTTCTAAAATCCTTCCACAATTTAGCCTATGGAGGACATTTTTCTACCCTTGTGACTGCCCATAAGATCTTACAAGCCAGGTATTATTGGCCAGCTCTCTTTCGAGATGCATACAAGTGGGTCAGGAGATGTGAACTATGCCAGCAGTTTGTTGGAAGGCCCAAGCTAGCTGCTCTGCCTCTCAAATCAATGATCATAGAGGAGCCATTCCAGTAATGGAGAATTGATTTTATTGGAGCTGTAAACCCATCATCAAGTCTTGGACATGACTATGTCCTCATGGCAACAGACTACTTCACCAAATGGGTGGAAGAAGTTCCAACCAAACATGCTACTTCAGAAGTAGTATGAAATTTCCTCAAAGAGAACATCATGTCCAAGTTTGGGGTCCCAGTCAAAATTGTCACTGATAATGTAGCCTATTTCATTTTTTAGGAGATTACTCAATTCTGCTTCTACTATGGAATTACCCTCTCCCACTCCTCTAATTACTTTCCACAAGGGAATGGACAGGCTGAGTCAAGTAATAAAATTTGGTGACTATCATCAAGAAGTTGGTGGATGACAACCAAAGGACTTGGCATAAGGCATTGGTTGATGCTCTATGGGTAGATAGAATTACATCAAAGAGAGCAATTGGTATGTCTCCCTTCCAACTTATGTATGGTTTCAATGCTGAGATACCAATCACCTTGTAATTGCCAACATTGAAATTGGCTAAGGCAATTGAAGATCAAACGTATGAGAGCTCACTTGAGAAGAGGATCATGTGCCTTGCTGAACTGAATAAGCAGAGAACTATAGTGGTGGACCGAATTGCCACCCATCAAAGCTTGGTGAAGAAGTTCTTCAACCAGAAAGCAAAGAATCACGATTTTTAGGTTGGAGATCAAGTCATGTTGTGGGACAAGAGAAGAGAACCAAAGGGGATGCATGAAAAGTTTGATTCCCTATGGAGGGGCCCTTTTACTATTCATCAGCTCAATGGTAAAAATAGTTTCCTGTTGAAGTATCAAGATGGCACTCTCTTTTCTCTGCCTCACAATGGGCAACATCTGAAGCACTTCAACTCTTGAAGTATCAAATGAGTTTCTCCTGTACATATGTATATTTGTATAGTCTTTTGTTCTATTTTATTCATTTTATTTTCATTTTTTAGAGCTTTTCTTCTTGGATAGCACAACTCCATAGCCTAATGGCACACTTTAAGGCACTGGAGATTCTGGTTTCTACTCCCCTCAGCTGTATTCCAAGTTTTCAACTGAAGGAAGTTCCCCAACTGGAGCCAACTATTGTCCCCAAAAATGAGTGACATTTTTGGGACAACCTATGAACTATTTTGGTTCATCGGACCAAAATCATCTCTCCCCTTTTCAAAAAATTATTTTGAGCATTTGGGTTCTTCATTTTTCAAGTCTTTTCTAGAAATCTACAAACTCTGCAGGCTTGAATCTACGAACTCTGCAGGCTTGAATCTACGGACTCTGCAAGCTTGGAACTACGAACTTCAGAGATGGTTTCTATGGAATCTGTAAATAGATGTCTACAGACTCTTTCAAGGTTAGAGAAAACTATGAACTTGGCTTCTACGGACTCTACAGGTAGGCTCAAATCTACGAACTCTCAAGGTTGGTTTCTACAAACTCTGCAGGAAAGAAATGGGCTTAACACTTAGCCAAATAACAAAGAATGAATCGATTGAACCATTGAACCAAAGTTGGTTCAATCAGTTGGTCCAATCGACAGGTTCAAGGGGCTGCCCCAAAGCGAAAAAGGCAAGTACCCGTGCGGAGGGCAGGCAGCATTGGTTTGAAGGTCAAAGAAAAGACATAATTCCTTCAGATTTGTTCAAAGGCCCAAAAGGAATAATACTTTTAGACTTTTTATCTGATGAAAATGGCTAAGTCCAAGAGGCCGAAAGAATTCTCTCGAGAAGATTTTCTCAGAAAAATGTTAAGGCAAAATTCCTTTAGACTTTTTATCCAAAGGAATTCTTTCAGGGTTTTTGCCTGACGAAAAAAGCCCACCAAAGAAGTAAGAGCCCGCCGGGGAAGTTGAAGCCCGAAGGACAAGTACCCTTGTGGGGGGCACTTGGAAACAGAGAAAGGACCATTTTAAAATCCTGAACAAAGATGCAGAAAGGAACTTTCACGGACTTAGACAAAAAAGGGGCTTCACCAGATGAACCAAATAAACCGAATGAGAACCAAAAGTTTCAAGGTTCAACCAGAGCTTAGAAAGATAAATGAAACAGTGTTTGAGCGAAATGCAGAATAAACCAATGAATCGATTGAACTTTGAATTGAAAGAGTTCAAAGTTTAATGGTTCAACATGGTTCAAAAGTTCAAAGGTGGCCTCAATCAAAGAAAAAGTGGCACACAAGTGGTTCAACGGGTTTAAGGTTCAACCTGAATCAAGCGATCGACTGAAAAGAAAGCCCAAAGACTCAAAGAGAGAAGATCGATGCAAAGGACCAAAAATGTCTTCGAAAGAGTTATTTCCAGTAGGTGGAATAGTGGATCGAGTAGACTTCTGAGCACACCAAACCAAGGACGCGGCCTATTTTCTTTCATGAAGTAAAGATAAATATGCAAAGGATCAGACGATCCATATTAAAGAGGAGACATATCAGATGAAGGGACATGCCATAGTTATGGCAGCGCACTGTTCTCAGCATGGTCTCTCCAGACAAAACTGGAGACGCATTGAAGACGCTGACTGCAGCATGGGCTGTCCCATGGAAAAAGGTGCCAATGCTTGGGTAGTTGCTATAAGTTTGTATTTTCTCTCATTTGTAAAAGAGACTTTCATTTTACAAGAGCAAAACTCTGCCCATTTTGAAAGAAAAAGACTAACACTTTGAGCTCAAGTTGTAATTTCATTTTCATTTTTATCTAAATGAGAAAGCAAGTTTTTCACAAACTTTGTGTTGTTCTGAATTGTGTCATTTTAGAAGATCATTCTTACGTTTGTCTTCTGAAGGTGTCTTTATTCATTTAATTTGGTAAGTAGAATTAGTGAAGGTAATAGGGAAGTGTCCTGAAACTAACTATGGGAAGACTTTGTGCTTTCACAATTGCTTTTAGTCTGTGTTTTTTCTTTCAGTCCCATAAATCAGAAACAACATTTTTTAGAATTTTCATAATCATACTCACTCTATAAAATAGTTTACAATGGTTACCCATAAATAGTTTCATATTTATAAATAATATTATTACATATTTTCTCAGATTACGGGCACCATGCATCATGTGTTCCAAAATTCACACAAGTTTAGTCAAATATTTAATTAATATTACTCAAGTTATCAGAAATATATACTCAAATATTACATTGGGGGTATGTGCATGACACATGATCTCTTGCTTGCTTAATTTTGCATGAATTCTTGTAGAAGGAATGGCAATTCATGTCATTTTCTATGTTGTATTTACCAAACTCAGTTCATATTGTATTTCAACAATTTTGCACTAGAATGAATATTTTTTCCACCTGTAGCGATTGATTCAACTTTTTGTACTAGAATGTTCTATTGGGATTCATACAAAGATTCAAAGATATTTTACTACCTTGAGTTGTGCAATAATGAAATCAAGTGCATATTATTTTTTAAAACACATTCTTTGACCAATGAGGATTGGGTTATGCACAGTCCAATCCAAGTGTTTCAATGAAAAATTATGCAAGGGTTCCACCCTCTATAGTCACCAATTTTACAACAAAAAACACAACGGTTTGCATACATAAAAAGGTGTATTCATTTCATGTTATTTTATATATAAGTTACATTTCTTTACTTTCATATTTTTATCCTAAGTAAGGACTATTATACATGTTTCATTGTAGGTTTTCATGCAGTGCAGTTCAACATGTGATCTACATTCAAGACCATTATTCACAGGTGAGCTCAGGTATCACTCTTCTTTTTATTCTAGTACTTTCTCTTTGATGCATTACTATAATAAAAGGTGGAAAATGTAGACATTAAAATTAACATTTAATTCTAAAACAATGCACTTATGACCACCCTTTATGCACACTTAACCTATGCTAAATTTCATAGTTTTAAATTGATATCCCTATACTTCTATATGGATTACCCTCTATCTTAAGGCCACTCTATTACTAATTGTTCTCATTCTTAATTAAAAGTAACATATACTCATTAATTGAATGATACATACTTCTAATTTGATTATCTCTAGTCCTCAGATGAGGTCACTCATTTGGGACAATCTCGCATGTTGGTCATATTTTTAGTGGTCAATTTCATCCTCCCACCAATTAATGGCTAGTTACCAAAATTTAAATTCATCCCAATGAGTCATCCCACATGTTTCGTAATCCCAATTAAATTTTTCCAATAAGTTCCACTATATAACATATTTTATACTCATTTGCTTGCATGGATGGCAAGAGGTTTTATCATTACAATCACCAAAATATCTAACTTCGTATTGAGAGAAAAGTACCTATTCTTCCCAATTATGAGTTATTACAACCCAATATGCCTTGAGATATATTTGAATACAATATCAAAGTCACAAGTCATTTGTTTAAGCACATAATCACACTAGTATTTCACCAACATATAACATTTCACTAGTGTTATACACACACCACCATAGCATGGGAAAACTATATAGAGTTTGATCCCTCTTCAAAGTATTGGTATGCAGGAAATGCTCAACACATGGGGTGTGGAGGTAAAACACAACCTCAACCCTTTTCCCATTTCCATTATTTTGTAGTGAATAAGAAGGCACACAATTACTCCTACAGAAAAGTGAAGGCATATGAATAGACACATAGGATCTACATGCGAAGGCACGTCTCTTAGGATTTACACATAGGTCAAAAAACATAAACGATTAAGTTGCCCTCTAAAGACATTCATGTATGTTGGAAAAGTCTAAACAATGTAAAATTATCCTAAGATAACATGGAGCCCTATTCTTGATTCACAACAACCTCACATAATCTTATAGTCATTATTGCAGTTCTACAAACTTGAGTTTCAACTAAGTCATTTATCCTTGGTACTTTCATCTTTTAACACATTTCTAAAAATAGTAAGTTACAAACCAATGTATGTGTTGTTATTCTATATACCATGTATTATGATTCACTCGGCAATTTATCTTCATTAAATTAACCCACCAATCTAAATTTTGATAGTATGGTTACCATTGATCCTTTAAATAATTATAATCCACCTATTGGTGGCTTTACTTATACATCAGGTGATGAGGGTAGTGATCCTTGTATTCCTAATAACCATGCCTCCACCTATAGTTCACACTCAGGTTACCAAGATTATTCCTACATAACCTACTACTTTTATTCTACCTCTTATTGTTCTTGACCATTTCAGCGTACTCTTAATGCTTTATCTAGTAGTCTTGGTTTTAGTCAGAGTACTAAAATATCCATTCCTACTAATGTTAATCATGCTTTGACACATATACATGATACTACATGTAAGGATTCAATCATTCATCAATCTCTTCAATATATGCAAGCAATAATTAGACAACATTCTCAAGGATCTCAAAGATATAGCCATGTGATCACTTCTCAACATATAGTACACAACTCATTGGCTTGTGAGGTCCTTGAATTTCATTTGTTTGTGAGTTTTATAGTAACTAAATATTAATTATACAATTATAAAGGTGATCTATCATAACATATTCAATTTTTATTTGTTGCATGCTTTGGTTTTGCACATGATGATATGTTAATGACTAAACTCTTTCCTAGAAGTATAAAAGATTATGCATATAGACATTCATATTTTATATTAGACACTTGACAATGTGGAATTTGATTGATCTCTAACATACGTAACTTATGCTCTCATACACGACTCTTATTCACATCCATCCTTAGTCATTTACTCATATATGGGCCTAACCCTTCCAAATTAATGTAACTACTACACAAGAGCTTCATTGTCCCTGCCTAAACAACTTAATATCATTCTCAAATTATCTCCTAATCTCGTATCATTGTTCATGTTCTCTAGACATGTCTGCACTTCCCAAATAATTTCACCACCACATAAATGTCCACTTAGGTCAGACCTATCCATTTGTCATTAACTATTAGTTTCACAAATTCAAATTGCTCATATGGGTTAGCCTTTACTTTTCACAAGTCAGTTCTAAGTAAATTACCTAAATAGTTAGGCCCAAACCTATTTATCATCTAGCAATTATTTATTCATCACTAGAAAATACATTACACCTTAAGAACAACTTCCCTAAAACTCCCAAATATGAAACCCCTCACCGAAGAATGCCCTAAGCTAAGTTTAAATATCATTGGCAAGGTCAGCTAACAAGTTGTCAAGTGTTGAAATTCATACATAGGATTATACTACATGTTAGTATTACACAAGATTACACACAGTCAACTAGGTGAGAGAATTATATCTGGTTTGACTTTGCTATTTAGAGTATTTGATACATAGGCAACACTTGGTCATAGGGGTAACTAAGGTTATCTCAACCCTTCCCTTAACCCATTTTCCTTATTTTACAGTGTCCTTTTACATCACAACTTGGGATTGAAGCAAGGAGAAGGATAATAGAATAATAAACATGATATTGAATACATTTGCATGCATAGGAACCCCTATTAGACATAGGCGCAATAATTATAACTATTTTAGATCAATATAAGCACGCATGATGGTTTTGCACCCTATTAGACAATGTTACACTGTGCAAGCATTTAGGAAACATTGACTTATCCAAGCTCATGCAAATATTTTTTTACAAGATCTGAGCATTCATAGACCCTTTCCTAATCATTTTTTATGACTATATCCTGCTATAGACATGCATAGACCAGAAACAAGCTAAGTGTTTCATTTCTCTAGTGTTTTCCATAAACAATAAGATACTATATTATATTAGTTACATTTAAATTTGTTTATTTATTATACATCTTAATCAATCTGAATTTTCCATAGTTTTATCCTATTAGGGTTGCATTCAATCCAAAAATAGATAAAACATATTGGTGAACCCATTCTTTGTCCAAAACATTGCCCATCCTAGATTCCATAGGGTTTTCTTCTATTTTATCAGGAATTCAAATTTATGTATTTATATTTTATTTTTTATTTTCCCTAATCATATAATGGCTATAATGGATATGCATTATGTTTATTTTTTAATTCAATATATGATAGTCATAGTTACATGTTTTCCTCTAATCTGCAAAATATTTAACTATTATGTAAGAGAATTGGTCAAATATTTGCATAATAATGAGGATGAAACCAATCATGAAGAATATTTCACCCCCCATATTAATTCATATTGTTTAAACACTAAATTTCGAATCAGATAAGTGCAGGGAACTAGTGGGCCAAAAGGGGTTCTTATGTGGACATTTTTTTGTTGAAAAATGAGAAACCTCGACTTGTATATATTATTTGAGATGGTTACACTCAAAATTTTAAGATGATATACAAACATGAATTGTATAATTTTGAGTCTAGATTCTAAACTATTTTTTTTTTTAAATGGTCAAGTAGATGTAGGTCAAACATCTAAAATTTGAAGGATAACTCCCATTTTTTAGAAAAATATAGTAGAAAGTTATATAAGATCATTTAGTTTACAACACACACATACATACACAATAATTAAAAATAATAATTAATTTTACAAATAAATACACCTTGAAAATGATTAAAAATGGATCGTCGACCGTGCACCCACTAACTACCTCCAAAAAAATGTTTTTTTATTTTTTAAAGTGTATAGAATTAGGCCTAGTTTGAAATGATATAATTTTTTTTTGCATTTGGATGAATAAAACAAAATATACATAAACAAATATAAACAACTTATAAATCAATATAGATGGAAACTTTAAAGTAGTCAACAAAATTGTGTGTGTGTGTGTGTGGAAAGATGAGAGTGTGCTTGATATTGTAGTCATGGTTTCATTAAATCTATCGATCAAATTCACAATGTTGATCATGTCTGAATTATAAATTTGTAATTTTCATTATTTTCATGCAAAAACACAGATTTTGTTTGTGTATGTAGGTCCAAGCCTTGGGTTTGGATTTCCAAACATAATGCATGTACACACTACTACTATTATGTAATGTGCAATGTTTTCAAAGCAAGCAAGTTGAATAATAGAAAGACATGGGGTGTGTTTATTATATCAAGTGTTTTAAGTATAAGTTTACTATTTTGTAATTTGTAATGTTTTCAAAGTAGACAAGTTGAAGAACCAAAAGGTAGGGGATGTGTTTCTAAAATAAATGTAAATGCCAACTTATATTTTAAATTTATTTGGGTAAATATAATAAATTAGGGTTCTATGCATCTTATAAAACTGGTTTCACATCTCCACGAGTTGTGGTTTAGAAGACAATTTTTCAAAACCCAATGTGGTCAGTACTTAGTCATTTTTAGGATTTCAATATTGAACCTAAGGATTTCAAAGCATAAATTTTCCAACTAGTGTCCATTTTGGAAAAACATATAGTCAGTTAAAGGTTTTAGGGCCTTTCAAATTGCTTGCTAGCATTTATAAGAGTTATAGGTTTGTCAAAATTAAATTTTAAAAACCAGCCCACATTTACACCCCTTTATGTTGATTTTACTTATGATTAGGTTCGTCATAGGCCAAGAGTGACACAACAACACTATAGTCATTTGTGACTAGGGTAAATGGAGATAATCTATGGCATATTTGTGTGAAATCAACCCAATTCAGTTTGAGTTCAATTGAAAGTGGTATGAATAGGGTAGTGTAAAACACATTACTGACTTGTGCAAACCCAACCACCCATTTATGTTGATTTTACTTGAGATTAGATCCCTTATAGGTGTAGATACTCAAATATGGATTTCTATGTTAAATTGGTCTTATACACTTAGAAAATATCAGTCCTGGATCTACCCTTGAATTCTTGACCTTCCTTGCAACCAAAAGGCTCATGTTCACCATCTTACTATGCATAAATGCTTATCTTATAGTTTGACCCTGATATTTTGATTACCCATATCACCTATAACCCATAATATGCTTAAAACTCAATATATGCTTCAATATTAGTTATAGAACTTCAATAATAACTTCCTATGTTCCTAGAGATTGCATTTAGACTTTGATACTAGCGTTGACACTAGTGTCCCTACTCCAACACGTGTTCATACCTTACAAAAAATCAAATTTGCAAATATTTTGATATGTATGGGTCAACCTATTTATTTTCATTAACCCTTATGTGAGAAACATTTCAAAAGAGGTGGTATAAATTCAAGATTAAGCCCACTCAATAATCATCTTGCAAACACCTATCAAACTTACACCACACTGTTGAAAATCAATCGCACAATTAAGCTATTCTACCTTATTCTTTCCTATTTCCAAATCAATCATAGGAGCAGTCTTGTTGCAGGTCTAAATCATCAACAAAACAAACCATGAGCATAATTTTTTGAGGTCCTCATTGAATTATATGGATATGTATGGAGTGCTTACCGATAGAGGGATCTTTGAGGTCAACTTGACTTCCCTTGAGCCCACTAACCCATGTTTTGTGAGGTGGCATGCCCTAATTAAAGGATTTCAGGTTTTGATCAAAAGACTGATATCGAAAACCTATGCACACAATCCAAATAGATAATGTGCAAGATGACAATGACATCTAATAAGTGTAGGTAGAATTTCCAAAAATAATTCATATTTTGATCTGGATAAAAGCATTGAAATTAGGATAATAACATCGAAGCTAGTGTCTAAAAGGTGATGCAAGTGTCTATGCCAATAGAAAGCATATATCAAAAATCTGAAGATGGGATACAGATCTTCAGATAATCCACTTTTGCACCTATACTAATCATATCCTCTTGCACATCATTGTATAAGTTAAGTACAATTTCTCCTTCGTGTTGTTATTATCATAATATTGAATGTTGTACTTTCCACATTTGGCATATGCTTAGACTCAATATATCTCATCAAATATCAGTAGAATATAAATTCACTTAATTGGCCTACTTAAATAGTTTCTTACTCCTTAATTTATTAAGCTATTCTCTTTCATATTAATCCTTATTTCCAAAAAGGGTTAAACATTTGATGAATCTAACCTTCAAGTCTTTTTATGTAAATCCTAGCTTGCCTTAAAGTTTTCAGCCTTCTAAGGTTTATACTTGTTGTAATTATTCGAATCTAAATTTTCCTTTCCATTATATTTGTCATCTTTTTCTCATTTATAAACAATGGAAAATGTTAAGAAATATTGTTTTGCGATGGAAGATAAAAAAGCATTAATCAATCATCTAAATAAAAATAAATATTTGATTAATGGATTCTTGCATGTTATACAAGAATAAATCAATAAACATGGCAAGGCTCATGCATCCGCGCCCAATAATGGTGAACCTTTAGATGGTACAACTATTGCTACATCCTCCATGGGAATAATTAATATTTCAATTCAATTACCAGTATCATTGCCCACATCAACACAAGTGGTGTTTTCATCCCTTTTAGTGACTTTTCAAATCTCAAACCTAAATCTCAATGGGTCTATTGTGCAAAACCTTTTGCAATATGTTCAAGTTTTGGAAGCTAAGGTTAACAACATTGAAAAAAATGCTTTGAAGTAAACTCATGTTATTGATTCACAAGATGTATTACATAATATTCTAACACCTGATATATCTTTATAGCCTTTGCCAACCACTTTTGTAGCACCCAATTTCACACTTTATGATGACAAAGTGATCCTGAGCAACATCTTCAATATTTTTATGCAACATCCATTGATTATTCTTGCAATGACAAACTTTTGACCAAGTTATTTTCAAGAAGTCTAAAGGAATATGCTTTAAGATGGTTCTATGATATACCAATACAATCAATAAGAGAATTCAAGCCTTTGGAAGATCAATTTGTTGCACATTTTCAATCAACATTACTGAAAAGATGTCATATGCACAAATTGCCAAGATTAAAAAAGAAACCAATGAGCTTATTAATGAAAATGTCTTGAGGTATAAGACAATGTTAGCCAAAATGACAAATACAATGGTATGTAAAGAGCTTAAATATATATTTAAGCAAAGTTTGCTTGATCCCTTGCATGAGTTTATTGTTTTCAAGAAATTTAAATCTTTTGGTGACTTATGCCATATTATTCATGATAGAGAAATGAAACTTATTTCATTGAACAAGCTTATGTATGTACCAAACATGTCAACTACATCCACTACCAAGTTTCAAATCAAACCAAGCTATAAGGTAAAACCTATTAAGGCTAAAAAAGAAGAACCACATTGGTTAATATAGTGTCACAACAACCTAATCATCTTATCTAATGCACCAAAGAGATAATTTACATGATTACTTGAGTCTCCAGCTTCACTCCTTCCAAATCTAGTGGAGTGTCATCTCATATCTCTCCCTCCTCCTATGGTGATTGATACGAATTGGCCTCTACTAGAAGGATATGATGAAAACACTTATTGTGACTACCACCAATGTGTTGGGCATTCCACAAACAAATGTTTCAATTGAAGCAAAAGATACACGACCTTGTTGATAGTGACCAACTCACATTTGAAGTATCTCCAGATGATTTAGGATCATAACCTAATGATCATCAAATTCAAAATATATTCAACAATCCATTATAAGGTCATTTTAAGAAAACACCAAAAGTGAAAATGGAATATTGTGCACATCCTCATCCACCACAATAAGGGTGCCCATTAGATGGGATTATTGATATATTTACATGAGAGATACCTCATATGCTTTCTAGGCCTTCTATTTTATTTGATGATAATGAGATTATGGATGATGGCTTAGATCTTCATTCCTTATTTATCAAAGCATGTATTGATCATCGACCTATACATAATGTTATGGTTGATAATGTATGTACCATGACATCACTCACACATTTGGGATACACATAGGATGATTTATTCCCTTAGACCAAGATGGTCAAATCATTTGATGGAAAGACACAAAAAGTTTTTTGTGAGATTAATTTACCTCTACAAGTTGATCCAGCACATGTGGTCATAACATTTTTAGTTATACCACATATGTGAGTCTTTAATATGTTATCAAGATGTCCTTGGATTTATAAGCTTTATGTGGTACCTTCTATAGTGCCTATCTATATTTAAATATATTCATGCCAACATGGTAATTATAGTTTCAAAGATTCAATACGAATATCCATTACAACAAGAAAAAAAATATTCCACAACAATTAATTATACAAGATACTAAGGTTAATCATGAGCGAAAGGGTGATGAAAAGGAAATCCCCATTCCTAAGTGACCAATACTTGAGAGGCCATTACCTCGTAGATATATAATGGATTCTACAAGGTCATAATTTACACCTTCACAACCTAGACAATTATTAACAATGGAGCAACATGTTACAGAGAGGGTACATAGACCCAAAATTACACCAAGGAAATCACAAAGCACTAAACAATGGATTCCATGAACCACTTCAATTTCTACTACTGCCTCATGATCACATAGTCCTGTGAGGCATACTTAGAGTATTATAGATTCTCTAGATCTAGATTTGGCATGTAAACATAATCTTTGGTAGCAAGACTAGTTTCTTATACCATATTCAGAGTCTATAACACACTATGAACATCCTTTAGATTGGATAATCAACTAACACTCTCTTTCAAGACATCTAAAATATTAAAAATAAATAAAATAAAAAATGAATATTCAAGCAAATACAAAAACATTCAAATAAAGCAAAAATACAAAAAAATTTAACATTTCAAATGTTTATTAGTTGTTGCATATGTTATTGACTTTATGTAAGTAGATACCATATCATTTATATACACACATATGTTTCAGGGTACTTGAGTGTGATACATGCATACATTAGATCAATGATACATGAACATGCAAATGTTGGACCTCTCCTCTTCTCGTGTGACACATAAGGGATACTTGCTTCTATTTGATCACGATTGACACAGGTTCTATTATTTATGATCATATTTGATTATCACATTGATCTTATTTACTAACATTTACACATGCCTATATTCATGTTACTATCTTACATAATGTACTTGATATGTTATTCTACATAACATTTTGCTAATATATGTATGCAAGGACTAGTATGTTATGCTTGTGCTAGTTTCTTATATATCACTTACTTCATCTATTCATATGGATTACTTGAGTGTACTTCTTGTTTACTTCATTATTCTATTTTCATAACATTTGAACATGTTCTTTGCTTATTGGCCATAGTGCCCTAAGTGTTGCTTGCTTATATGGCGTGTGAAAATTTGAATATGTCCTCCCCTTGGGTGTGTGAGTTTTGAACATGCCCCTTGTTTATAGTCTCCTTAGGGCCTTCTTTTTGTGACATTGAGTACTCTTGTGGGTGTGCTTAGTTATTTATTCAGCTTGTGGCTTCTAGACATCGCCATGATCCATATCATGCATCTTAGGGCTTGTTGTGATTTGATATTGTGAGCTTCATTGATATATGTACTTAGACATGATACTACTATATACTTATTTACTACATAATTGATACATATATAAAATGGTTATCTTATCCTTTTAAGATAAGGTGATTACCATTTTTCATTCCCCTCACCTCAAAAGGGGGGAATGCATAGAGACATGAGTCCACATACATACAGTTAACAAAGTTGGCAGGAGTTTATACAATTTACATGATTCAGATATACACTTGGAAAAAAATATTAAACATTTAGCACATATTTGGGACAAAGTTTTTTCAGATTTATGATACATATTATGCATAATTTATAGAGCAGAGGTTACATTTTGAAAGATACTTCAGATCGAGAAATATTTGAGGTGTATGTGCCATGTAAATGCACCAAATTATAAATACATCATTCAAATCATACTACCATTCATGCACTGGCCCTTGCCAAGATACAACATTTGAGATTTTATATATTTTAATAGTTGGCTCCTTTGATTAGTGTGATTGAGATTCAACGCTCTTTATGGACTTGGCACTACTTCTATTTATGGTTGGTTGATATGGTTACACCATTCGACTCGGGTGAGAATAACTAGATTATTTTTACACTCAAGTTGTGCGATTGAGATTCAATGCTCTCGATAGACTTGACATAACTCAACCTCATACCATATTAGGGGCATGATCACCCTAAAATTCCCCTCTTCACATCTCCAAGGTTAACCTGTGAATGTCTCTCCAATGCTTTAGCTAGGAATCATTATTACCAAAGTAAACTATAAAGGGGAAACATGGTTGCATTGACACATGTGTACTCTTTCCTTGATCTCTTTTCTTTCTAGTAATTTAAAATTATTTAATTTCAGATTACATACATTAACCACACTTGTAACATGTTCTTGGTTGCAGGTCATACACATAAAATAAATTCAAATAAGGCTCAAGTCAAAGAAAGGTGTGTTGTACACACCATGGTATGTGTTTCTTTCTTTTAACCTAGTAATTTCATCCTTATGCATTACTAGAATAAAGGGCATGGAGGAATGGAGATATTTAAATCTAGATTTATATGTTAAACTAATCTTGTACACTTGGAAAATATCAATCATGGATCTACCTTATAGGTATTGACTTACCTTGCAGTTGAAAGGCTCGCATTCACCATCTCATAACGCCTAAATGTTTATCTTAGAGTTTGACATTGATATTTTGATTAACCAAATCACGTGTAGCCCAAAATATGATTAAAACTTAATATGTATCATTCATTATTAATTATAAAACTTCGATAAATTTCTATCTTCCTAGACACTTGTGTTCAGATTTGGACATTAACGTTGATGTCAGTGTCCTTGCTCCAACACCTATGTCTATACCGTATAAACACTCAACTTTATAAATATTTCAATGTGTACATGTCAACCTATTTGTTTTTATTAACCCTTATTTGAGAAAAAAATCAAAATAGGTGTTATAAATACAATTTGAGTCCCACTCATTAATCATCTAACAAGCATATCTCAAACCTACACAACAGTACTAAAAATCAATTGCATAACTAAGCTATTCTACCCTATTATTTCCTATCTCTTAATCAGTCATAGGAGAAGTCTTATTTTAGGTCTTAAGAATTAAAAAAACAACTCGTGATAAATATTTTTCAAGTTACAAGCTATATCACTATATGCACTTGCATTTAGCATATTACACATTTGTTCATGTACAAGCTGACATATGGGGAAAAGGTACAATAGTCTAAGTCCTTCTTTAATGTATATAGCTACGTAGGTAGCATTCACTGATATAGGGGTCATTGAGGTCATCATGACTTGACTTGAACCCACTAACCCCCATTTTACAATGTGGCATGCCCTAATTGGAGGATCTAGGGTTTTTATCAAAAGATTGATATCGAGAACCTATGTGCATAATCCAAATAGATAATTCCAAGGTGATAATGACATATAATAGGTGTAGTTGGAATTTATAGAAAAGACTTTGTATTGTGATCTAGATAAAAGCATTTAATTAGGTCAGTAGTGTCGTCGCTAGTGTCCATAGGGTGATGTAAGTGTTCGAGCTGACAAAAAACAAATATCTAGAATTTGATGACGAGGTCCAGATCTTTAGATAGTCCACTTCTACACTTGCGATACTCAGATCTGCATATGCAACATTTTATAAGCTAAGAAAAATTTATTCTTCATTTTTTTATTATTAGAATATTGAATATTCTACTTTCCATATTTGGCATATGCTTAGATTCATTATATCTCATGATGAGAATATCTATAGAATTTAAATCCACATAATTGGCATGCTTTTAGATCAGGTTACTCATTAGTTGATCAAGCTACTCTATTCCATATCCAAAAAGGGTTAAACAATAGGGAAAAAAAAGAAACAAAAACACCATATCCACTTCTAACCATGGTAAATGCAACTAATTCTAGGCACTTTTGTGCACAATCACCCCCTATTCAAATTTAAGCCAAAAGTGGTGTGATTGGGGAAATCTAAGTCACGTTCTGATCCCTAAACACTCAACCACCCATTTATGTTGATTTTACTTGTGATCAGTTCCTTTAAGGCCAAAAGTGACTCAACAACACCATATCCATTAATGTTTAGGGAAAATGCCAATAATTTTGGAACATGTATGCACAATCACCTTAATTTACTTTAAATTGAAGCCAAAGTGGTATGATTGGGGTAATATAAATCACATTGGTGGTCTGCACATACCAAACCATCACTTTATGCCATTTTTACTTGTAATTAGAGGGTTTATAGGCTAAAAACAACACAATAACACCATATCCACTTGCAATGAGGGAAAATACATAGAATTTGGGGAACATTCATGTGTGATCAACCCATTTTGCTTCAAATTGAGGCCAAATCAGTGTAATTGGGATAATGTAGGCTCTATTAGTAATCAATGCATAAACAACTCTTTTATATTGATTTTACGTATGATCAAGTCCCTTATAAGATAAAAGTGACATGACAACACCATATCCACATGGCCAGGGTAAATGTGGATAATTTTGAGCTCATTTGTGCATGATCACTCCATTTCACTTTGAATCCAGGAAAAGGTCGTGTGATATGGGAAACATAGGTTCCATTAGTAACTTTCACACACCCAACCACCACTTTATGTTGATTTTACTTTTGATTAGGTCCCTTATACGCCAAAATTGACATAATGACACCATATCCATGCATGATTGAGGAAATAAATATAATTACAGACATGTTTATGCATGATTACCCCAATTTACTTTGAATTCATTCCAAAGTGGTATGAATGAGGTAACATAGGTTGTATTAGCGACCCTATGACACTCAACCACCCATTTATGTAGTTTTTACATGTGATTATATGACAAAACACCATATTCACATGTTCCTAAGACAAACATAGACTATTTATGGCACATTCATGCTCGATCACCCCAATTCATTATGAATTCATGCCAAAGAGGTGTAACTAGGAAAATGTAAGTAACAATAGTGAGTAGCACACACCCAACCACTGATTTATATCTATTTTACTTGTGATTAGGTTTGTTATATGACAAAAGTGACAAAAAATACCATATCCACTTGCAGCTAGGGGAAATACATACGTTTTGGGCCAAATTTATGCACAACCACCCCAATTCACTTCTAATTTTGGCTAAAATGGTGTGATTAAGGTAACATGATTATATATTATAATGTTGAGGTAACTTTGTCCTGATTCAAAGTGAATTGGGATGATTATACACAAATGTGTGCAAAATTATCCAAATTTTCCCCTGGTTTCAAGTGGATATGGTGATTGTTTATCACTTTTCGCCTATAAGGGACACAATTTCAAGTAAAATATGGAGAAAAGAGTGGTTCGGGGTGGCTTGATCACAAATGCAAATTAATTTTCCCCAATTGCACCACTTTGGCATGAATTCTAAGTGGATTGGGGTGATTGTGGATGTATGTGCCTAATTTATGTACATTCCCCCTACTCATAAATGGATACAACATTGTCGTGCTACTTTTTTTCTATAATCCCCATAATCGCAAGTATAATTGACATAAAGGGGTATTTGGATATGTGCAGGTTAAAAATGTGACCCCCATTACCCCAATCATATCACTTTACCTTGAATTCAAAGTGAATTTAGTGATAGAACATAAATGTGCCCCAAATCATCTGTGCTTGTCTTGGTCATAAGTGGATATGGTGTTTTTGTGTCACTTTTTTTCATGAAGGATTTAATCACAATTTAAGTCAATATAAAAGGATGGTTGGGTGTGTGCAAGTCACCAATGCAACTTAGGTTGCCCCATTCACACCACTTTGTCTTGAATATGAAGTGAATTGGGGTGGTCATGCACAAATGTGTCCAATATTTTTTGCATTTCCATTGTCACAAGTGGATATGGTGTTTTTGTGTCACTTTTGGCCTATAAGGGAAGTAATTACAAGTTAAATCAACACAAAATAGTGGATAGATGTGCAAGGGTTACAATGCAACTTATGTTTCCACAATCACACTTTTTTGCTTTAATTTAAAGAGAAATGGGGTGATCATGCACAAATGTACCTAAAATTGTTTACATTTATTTTGGTCATAAGTGGTTATGGTGTTTTTGTGTCACTTTTTACCTACAAGGCACCTAATTGCAAGTAAAATCAGTTTAAGTGTTGGTTGGGTGTGTGAGGGTCACTAATGTGATTTACATTTCCGCATGCACACCACTTTAGTATGAATTCCAATTGAATTGGGAAATGTGCCCTAAATTATCCTTATTTACCCTAGTCACAAGTGATTATGGTGTTGTTGTGTCACTTTTGGCCTATAATAGACCTAATCATAAGTAAAATTGGCATAAAGGGCTGATTGGTTGTGCATTTGCTTGTAAAATTGATTCACCTTGGAAGTCAAATTTTGTTGTAACTTCCTTGTATGTGTACACACCTTTTACCTGTCATTGTGTGCATTATTGTAAAAATTATATATGTAGCATATTTGACTATATGCATTAAACTATCGTCATGATGCAATGGAGTGGAGAGAAAAAGTGTAACATAACACTCTCTGTTATGAAAAATGTCATGCCAAATTTAGACCATTCTGATGCAAAACCTAGTGGAAAAAAGATTATGGTGTAAATATATGCCAGAAAGGTAGTGTCGAGAAAACATTTGCTAAGACATGCAAACAATTTCTAACTGGGGCTTCTCCATAGAGAAACACCTCCAACATATTAAGTGGTTTTAGGTCAAATTACAACTTATCTATCTATACACTTTGTAAACTAGGTCTAATCAAATATATTTGACTAAAATAATAAATTGAATATAATTTAACAAAATTAATGATAATATGGGGTTTTTAAATTATATAATCTACTGCAGTGGAACACATGTCATACAATGAGACAAACAAAACCTAGAAAACCTAAGACTAATATAGATAATTTTTCAGAGTGTATTATATGATAGAGTGGAGATGTTATTGGGAATGTCGAGTCATTTGTGTTTAACTAAAAATTTCTAGAAACTAATTTTGCATTCTTGTTTTCTATTTTAGGGCTAAAAAATCCTTGCTCACTTTTCTCGAATTTTGCATAGATCTTAAGGAAACTTGTAACATTATTTGCAACCCTAACAACTCATCACAAACTAATAAAAACATGGGTGTGGATGGGAGATAACCTTCCATTATTATCAGACCCATAGTCTAATATAAAAATATAAAATAACACTTAATACAAAGTCATAGTCCTATATGAATTCTCATGCTAGAATGACTAAGTGGTATGAGGAAATAAATGCTTTAAATCTTACTTCAAATATGCTTTGAATGCTTTAAATCTTACTTCAAATATGCTTTGAATGCTTTAATTATTCTCTAACACTTTCACAATAGACTCTTTAAATAAATGCATGGATCTTGATTTTGATTTTCCTTATCTTAAATATGTTAAGGCATTTGTGTATTTATTGACTTATTAAATTCAATTTTGGACCACATTTACATGCAAGTTAGGACTCATCGGATGAAAAAGATGATAAATCAAGACCACATGACATGAGTACACCCAAAATACTGACATCACCCTAATTCTATAGTCCACATACTTGGGTTCTCGTGACCATGCATTATATGGTTATGAACAAAATAGATAAACTCTCAAAAGAAAGACAAAGAAGAAAGAAAGAGGAGAAGAAAGAGAAAGGGAAAAAACATTTGAAATGACAAATAACCTTTATTAACACACCAATAAGAGCATAATCTAAACCAATATTCACAAAAGTACAAATACCCTCAGATAATACAAGTCCACAACTAACAAGGGCCGGATAATGGTTAGTTCATGCCATATTTGCTGAAGGTAGTTATTTAGAAGTGCGTGAGGTGGTGTGACAATTGGTTTCAAGGTCATTTAAACTAATGAAATTTTCACACTCATCTCTTTTAGATTTAAAGTTGAGAATGGTAGGATACATTTTGACACTTTTAAATAAATGTAATAAGCACATATTTTACAGGGATCACATGCTTGTATATTATAAATATTACAATGTGGCCATTCTATTAAACATTTATATAATATGATGCGATCCAAGAGCCTTTGACATATCACGACATTAGATTAGAAATAATTGAATATATGCATTCAAATTATAAGTATTAAATAAGTGTATAATATAAATTAAATAAGATTATATGTTAATATAACCTGTGACCTCAACTCAAATGAAGCGTTCGTGTCTAATGTTGAAGAGGGAATAGTTTATAATGGATTTATAACATTTGAAATGCTTTCAATACAATGATGGGATAAATCTTAGCTTTTAAGTAAGTCAAGTGACATTGTCAGTCATGTAAAATAATTTTTATATTTAATGTTTGTATGACAAATAACAATTACTTGCTTTGAATTAAATGCATATATATTATTGTGGCTATCGCTACCATTTTCCTACATACATAACTTAATTTATAACATAGATTTCAATGTATGAAGTGTCCACGTGCTTTGAGAATTTGATGGAGTACACCAATAACATGGGTGTCAAGTTTGAGGTAAGGACACTGTGGTTTCCACGTGGCTATATCACCATTTGTCCTTTATTTGCATTATAATGCTTCCCTCACCAAAAACATGGACCCTCTTTTGTTAAAATTGAGATACCTTTTATTTACAATTTTTTTTTCTTATCTCAATTAATGAACCTAGTTAATCATAACTCCACACTACATTCAAAGTTTAGATTTTGATTTAATATGATGGTCATTCAATAATATTTAGTAGATGTTAAGACTACCAAAACCATTTTATTTCGATGCAACAGGATTACCAAGGTCACTTTGGTTAATATTTGAAAGTTTTAGGCTCATTTTATAATAGTGACCCTTTAATATCTTTTAAAGGTTCACTTGCACTAATCATGGCTCCATTTTAAAATATGCCAATACATAAGATCTATTTTGCTATTGGAACACTTCACATTATATTAACAAAAACATATAATTACAAAAGGTTATAAAGTAAAGCAACCGGACAAATCATTGCTCAAACTCTTTATCAAAGGAAAGTTTTGGCTCAAAACAACAAAATTAATTGGTCAAATAATGGTGCAAGTAATTACAAATAACCATAAAATAGAACATTGTGCATAGGCCACCACCCCAAGAAGTCGAGGCAAAGGATCATCCTTGGGAACACCAACCAAGTAGGCAATTCCATGTCAGGAATCTTTAGAGCATTTCAACCATCTAGGGGGTCATCATGAATAGTGATGGGGCAACCACAGTGGGTTCTATAGGAAAAAGTGCTCACTAGAGACCATTGTGAAGGACTAGCATTAGACTTTCCATGAAAACTCCAACCACCCCCTAAGGAAGGGCAAGGAGAAAAATGGCCTCTGCTTATGGACTAACTTCTATTTATACGCCTCTTGGGAGGGGTGGAGGTGGACCATGAGGTAGGTTGTCAAGTGTAACCTTGCTCATTGTATAAGGGGCACTCCCCCAATAGTTGAGGAGATCCTATAGTTGGTGGAGGTCTAAATCCATCTTCTCCACTTGGGCTTGAATGTGCAAATAAACCAACTAAATAACAATAGCCTTTTCATTAATAAAAAATGAAATTCTACAGGCCTCATGATTAAAAATAGCATTGATTGTGATTTTCCAAAGCTAAAAGAGGATGATAGCACAAAATAATTACCATCGAAAGGCAATAGAAAGGTTCATGGTGATAAGGTTAAAATAATGAATGAATCCAACGCCAGGTAGACTGAGCTTTTGGACAAAACCAAAATAGATGTTTGAAAGAATCTGAAAACTTGCAAGCCAAACAAAAGGGCTAGGGATTGCGAAGGTAGAACAATGTCTCACCGAAGGAGAGTCCATGATAAATTAAACACCATAAGAAATGAGCTAGCTTGGGCTCTAGGCAAGGGTGCCACACACGATCTAGATAGGAAAGCCAAGTCCTAAGAGAGGAATGGATGCCCCACTGCCTATTAAGCTTATACATCTAGAGAGAATAGACTCATCACCTAATAAAGAAGCTCAAGAGAGTATCTTTTAAAGTGTGTATCATAGTTCTTCCTCCAGTCTTTCCACTAGGTCCTAGGAGGCTACAGACAAAACTTATGTAACATAACATAAGGTAGCAATTCTTGAATGCAAAGAATAGAAGGTAAGTCAACATTATTTAATTAAAAATTGATTTTTAATTTAGGCTAGGCAATATAGTCTCTAAAGGTAACCAAATTACAGATGGTGCAAAGCCCTTTTTAGAATAATCGAAGAGCTTTAATACCAAGTAATTTAGCTAAGGGAATGGAAGAAGTAGTAAGTATAAGGGACCACCATAACCTATGGTCATTAAAAGATAACCCCATGTAAAATCCATTCCCCACACACTTCAAGTGGGGTTTGACTACTTCAAAATCCTTCCATATACTTTTGACCACAAAGGAGTTAATAATCTCGACATGGACAATAGTGATGAGGAGGGATTGGAAGCTAATATTCTGCCAACTAGTTTTACCGTAGGAAGAGCCCGAAGGGATACAATATTTTATACAAGAATTTTATAAGATTCATTGCCCTCAAGAGATTGAAAATTCTCACTTTTCACATAGGACCATACTTTACCGATAGGTGCCAATGATGCCCATACCACCTTTATCACGTGGGAGGTAACAAATGTTGCATGCTACCCGATGAAAACCTTGAGCTTGATTAGAATTGGCTTAGAGGAAATCTATTAGAAGTTTTTCTAGAATATCATAAGAGGATTTGGAGGGATCCCAATAGGAGGAATATTACACATGTGTGGTGGCCAGGATCTTGGTGCAAATCTAGAACTTGCCTACTAGAGATAGGAGCTTAGTGATCCAATAGACAATCTTCATTTCAATCCTGTTAAGGACATACTGACAAAGCTAAACTAGTGAACTATAAAAAGTAAATGGGATGCCCAAGAACTTTAATTATTACCCCCAATAAATCTAGTGAAAATTATAATTCTAAATCCACTCAGGCATATGCATCATGTTTTGATGAAAATAATAGGTTTTCTTCCATTGAAGGCTGGATCTAGAAGCTAGATAAAAAATGTCAAGGCATTAAATGGATTCATTAAAAGTGTCATCTTGTTATTTAATATTGTGTGAGGAGTCATCTATAAAGTGTCCATTGAGGAGTTGAGAGGTGCGGACGGGCAAAACAATGCCACAAACAAGTGGTTGAGAAGCTTTGGAAGTAAGGAGGTAATATAGGGCTTTAGTGAATAACACATAAAGTGCCAGAGCAAGGGGCAACAAGGGCAGATAGATCATTGAAGCTCAATCCCTTTGATTTTATGCCCATTGATAGTGAGGTAGGTTGAGGCATCATGAAACAAAGTCTATATTGCATAATTGAAGTAGGGCCCAAATATGAGAGCCTTGAGTATTACAAGAATAAATTGTCACTCGATCTTATCATAGGTTTTTTCAAAGTCCAATTGAAAAAAAATAATTCTCTAAAGAGAGGAATGATCCCAAGCCATGCCCTCCCAGTCCACAATAAGATTGTCCAAAATATAATTCCCCTTTAATGAATCTTGTTTATTTTGGTCTAACAATGGTAGGTAGGATGAATCGAATGTGGTTAGCGAGGGCTTTGACAAAAATCTTGTAAGAAACATTAAGGAAGTTTATCTATCTCTAACTAGTAAGTAACTCAGGATCATTGGCTCTAGGAATGAATTTGATATTAACTTTATTTATCATGGGTCCAAGAGACTAATTATACAAGGCTTCTTTATAGACTTGCAACAAGTTAAGGATGGTAAGTTCCCAAGCGTTTTTGTAAAATTCATAAGGGAAGTCATCGAGGTTGGGGTTTTTATCATTGCTCTTGTAGTTCAAATCCTCTATAAGCTCTTACAAGGTGATTGGGGATTCACAAAGTCATTGGTCAACTGACTTGAGCTTATGAGGCACCACATCGAAACATTTTTGAAACGCTTAAGACCACTTAACTATGAAAAGGTTGGGCTTGGAAAACCAACTTGTAATGCTCAAGGAATGCCAAAGAAATAACAAACTAAAAGGTAATATGGGATTGAGCCACTTGAATGGCTTTAATTTTCCTGCAAGCTTGCTTGGATTTTAGTAATTTAAAGAAATATTTGGAGGCTTTGTCACCAATTTTTAGCTAGTGCAATCGAGCAAGAAGATAGGCACCCTTGGCTGCATGGATATCTGCCACCTTGAGGTGGTGTTTGAGAGAGGTTGCAAGCCACTATAATTACACATTGAAAGGATCAATCTCAATGGAGCTAGAGACCTGTTTGAATTCATTGAGCATGGTTGATGTAGGAGCATCAAGCATACAAACACCATTTTTGTGTTGTTAAAAAGTCATATTTTAGTAATAGGTCAAAGTTAATCTATTTTGGAGTGTATAGTGTGTGAGGGATCCTTTAGGATCTATTTGTTATCTTAGGACTATCTTGAGTCATCAAGTGTAAGTTTTATGTGTTCTTGGAGTTTTCCCTCGAAAAGTGTAAATTTGAAAATTCAAATATTAGAAACTAAGCCTAGAATGACCATAAGCATGGTAGGAAGTGAATAAGTGAGAGAATATGGGTATAAGGGTCCAAGGAGTAATTTAAATAGTGTTTGAAGACATAATGTGTCTAAGTTATTAAGGTGGTGAAACAATCAAGAGTCGTGTTAACTAATACAATTGCCACTCATATGTTGAGTTGGCCAATGTAAGAGAGTTTTAGTTGTAACTACCCAAACCAACGTAGAGGTTGGATGAGAAGGAAGTTTTAAGGTAGAATTTAGGATGAGAGGAGAGTAAGAGAGAGGTAGATAAATATTTGAGTAGGAGAGAGGGAGCAAAGAAAAAGAAGATGGTATACTTTTCAAGAAGGTGGCATAATCCACTCATGGACTGCACATGTAATGTTTGATGATTCATATGAATAAATAAAAGTTGTTTTTGTTGGGTTTTACTCTCTATTGATAAGCATATGTATTTTTATAAATAATAGATTACCTTTGAAGAGCCTATGAGGCTATGTATAGACCCCTTTGTGTGAGGTTAGAGGTTGAGTATTGAAATGTAGGTTACAAACATGAACAGAGAGATTTAAAGAAGTTAAAGAAGACTGGTATAAGAAAAGATATTGTTTAAGAATTTAAGGTATGTAAAAATCTTGTTGAATTAAATGTTTCAATGGATGTATTCCAAATTAAATAATCCAAAAGAAAATTTCCTGGAGGAGGAACCCTATTGCTCGCCTATGACAGTTTCAAGAAGGTAATGTCTTTTTGTTCCTTGAACTCTTTGTATCAAGAATATCATAATTATACTTCGGATGATATATATAGGATTAAATTTTTTGTAATGATATATTGGATGGTATGAGT
Source organism: Torreya grandis (assembly GCA_037957365.1). Classification (NCBI taxonomy): domain Eukaryota; kingdom Viridiplantae; phylum Streptophyta; class Pinopsida; order Cupressales; family Taxaceae; genus Torreya; species Torreya grandis. The sequence goes on along the minus strand of JARHVA010000070.1, from coordinate 1,452,596 downwards.
ATAATTCCAATGGCAAATAGATAATGCACAGCCAACCTAAAGATAAAACCCTGTTTGCATACACATTCTATACTCTGTCTACACAATCAAGTGCTAAGAAAGAAGTATGTATGCCTTGAGGAAAGGTTATGGATTATTGAGTTGGGTGAGTTTGGTATGAATGGAAGGTATAAAAAATAATAATAATGACCTTTTTGAAAATTTGGAACCTTTTGAATGTAAACATACCCTCAAACCCTCACACAATCCTCCTAGAGTACACAAAATTCTAAGTTTTGGTCCTTATAAGCTTTATCAAGATTGATAAATTATTTTTATCCACTTTTGAAGGTGTAAATTATCAATATAGACCTGTCAAAGGTCTTTTTTCATTTTTAAATGACCTCAAACCAAAGATATTAAAATTTGACAATTCTCGACTTGCACAATCAAGTTTATAAGCGTAGTTAGGGTTTCATTCTTAAAACCCATATAATTTGAGTTATAACTAATGAAAATGGACAAAAATTTGTAATATTATGTATTTTTCCATGATGAAAAGGAATCAATAGGTTTTAGTTTGGTACCGTATAGTCTAGTACAAATTTTATGACTGGGCAAGTATAGGTAAGGTTAATAGGCCTAATTGGCTAGGAGATTATAAAAGAAAGGGTATCTAAATAATGAGTTAGGAGATTAAAATTAATGGAGGGATGTAAAAATATAGAGGGTGCCAAAATATGGGATTATATTTTGTATAAGACTTGTATATTCTTCAAACTATGGGAATTTGTGAAAAACGACTACAAGGGAATTGTGTCACTATTGAGCTTGAGAAGTGAAAGTGATGTGTGAAATGTGACTGAGTGATTCGAAGGGGTTAAGGCAAGTACATCATGATTAGGAGATATCATCCATAATATCAAGTTTTTTTCATAAGATCAATCACAAGATTTAGTGTTTTAAGCCTTGAGGAGATTAACTAGTGAGAAATAGTGAGTGAGGAAAGTGAAAAGAAATGAATGAATGGATGGAATGAATTGAAGTGATGAGATAGAGAATTACAAGGGGTATAATGATAGATAATAATTACTCCAAGGTTTTTAAGAAATAGGTACAATGAAAGGAGGCTATTAAGCCTAGTAAACAATTGAATGACTACATTGAAGATTGAAGCTTCAGGTGAAAGCAAAGCATTTGATTGAGATCATTGCCAAGACTAGAGCCAGAGATTGGTGTGTTTGAGTATTTTCTCATGTAACTCTGCATAATTTGGTATAAAATCAAGGTAATATCTTGGTTTCATTATATTTTGAGTTAGTTGTTAAAAATTGTTAATGTGAGGTTGTCAAGAATTGTATGAAGAGTGCAAGAGATGAAATGACAAGGTATTGTGGGAAAAGAAGGTGTTGTAGGTATGACATGTTGAGGTCAGTATAGACAAATTGTAAAATTGGTGAATAGAGGAACTAAATCCCCTAAGTCTAATGAGAAGGACTTGAAATTAGTCAAGAGAACTAGAGAAGGTACAGTGGAAAGAGCATTGAAGCTCAAGAAAGAGAAGAGGATGACTCCAAGTGAGGGTCAAGAAAGATAAGAAAGTTTGAGATAAAGGACTAAAGGAAGAGAAGAAGACACAAGAGATATATAAGAGGCAAGTAAGCAACTTGCTAAGAGAGTGGTCTAAATAAGGCCTAGAAAGTGAAGGAAGAGAGAAGATGGATGTAGAAGAAGTGAAAGAGATGAGAAGAGAGTTGGGGTAGAGTTTTGAGTATATAGAGCTTATGGTGAGGCTCATAAAGGATAAAGAAAGCCAATGGCTTAGATGTAGTGTGAGGAAGAAGGTGAAGTGGCCACTATAGCTACTTAAAAGAGAGAAAGGGCATGAGATGAATGCCTTAATGAAAAAGAAGACAAAAAGGGTACAAGCCATAAAAGTATGAGGGATGAAGAGTTGCCAAGAGAGAAAAATGAAAAAGAAGTGTTGAGAGAACCACTTGAGAGAGAAGACAAGAAAAGGTGGAGAATGTCTATGAAAGAGACATTCATGAAGATAATGTGGCCGCTTATTTTATGTTCTAATATTGCCTTTGAGTGTGTGTATGCAGGTATGAATAAAAGTTTGATGAAGGTCAAAAATGAGACCTTAAGGCTTGTGAAGAATGGGTCTAATACATCACCCATCAAGATGAAAGAAGATGATAAGGAAAAAGGACATATTGTAGAAGTCGATATGGTGAACAAAGAAGAATCTCAACAATCTAAAGATGAGGTAGAAGAAAAATTCCATAATGCTTTGATAAGCATTGTAGCCAAACCAAAAGAAGAAGCTAACTATAAAGACATGAAGGCAAAACACGAAGACACGAGAGAGAAGATGAGCTTGCAACAGTCCTATATGGAGGTAAATGAATGCTTAATCATTAAATATGATTACACATTTGAAAATAAAGAAGTTAATATGCATATTGGACAAATAAGAAACAAATAACAACCCTCAAGGAGAGTATAAGAGCATGGTTATGTTTGGTCTACGTGGCTCAAGACAACAAGTGATGATATGAAAGAAGGATAACCTCAAGTAAGAGGTCATGCAAGGTAAGAATACAAGTGGAGAACAAGAGCAAACATGGAGGCAAAGAGAAAAGGGCAAAATACATCAAGTTGACATGATATACTATCATGCAAAGAAGCAATAAGAAGATAGGACAAGACACAAACTTCAATTCAAGAGAGTGCAAGGCAAAAAATGGGTTGTGAAGAACATGGAAAGAGAACAAAAAGATAGTCTTACATGTGCAATTCAAGAGAGGATAAAGAAAGAGGGCAATTACAAGTCAAAGAAGTAAATAGAAGACATGGTGAAAGAAAACCAAGACAAAGAGATGATGTTGCAGATGAGTAAACAAGAGAAAGAGTGTGAAGAAGCTAAATGGTCTCAAGGTTTGATTTATTATACTATTTATGATGATGCATATGAATTTCAATCATATAGTGAAGATATTTTGTATATAGAAACAATAAAATTGATGGATGGGCTTGTGAAAAGGCAAGATGGAGATGAAACATCTCATATAATGCTTAAAACACTTGACATGCAATAAAAAGAGGAGATTGATTTGAGTCTCATGGATGAGGGAGTCCAAGGATAGGTTATGGATCAAGATGCCCAAGAAGATGAAGAACAATATGGTCCAAAATTTGATGACGCTGATGAAGGGATAAATGATCTCATGTTGAAAGAGGAAATGAAGATGATATATAAGATTTTCAATCCATTGAATGAGCTGCAAACAAGAGAAGAACAACAGGAAAAGCTCATGAGTGAGCTCAAAGAATAAACAGGTATGGAGTAGCATTGGGAAGCATAAGGAGATATGTAAGCAAGCACACTAGTAAGCAAGTAATTGAAGTATGAAAAAATTCAAAAGGTAATATATTCCATGGGTGAAGTTTCCACTGAGTTGTTAGTTGACTTGCATGATGATTGCAAGACAAGAAGATGCCAAACCATATTATACCAAGATGAAGATGAACAAGTTGAGAGGTTGTTCTTGCAAGATGAGCAAGGTTGTGTGAAGACACATCAAGAGATAGAGAAGTGTAATGAAGAGGTAGCAAAAGAAATACTTCTTGAATAAAATACAAAGATTGACATGCCTATAAAGCCATTAGAAGAAGGAATCGACAATGCCAAGGACCCAAGACAATTAAGAAAGCAAGAACCAAGTGAGATCAATGAAGAAAAAAGCCATGGGGAAAAGACAAGAGTGAAAAACGAGAATCATTTGTTAAAAGCAGAATATGATGAAGCACAAATTAAATTGGAAAAGATAAAAAATGTAGATAACAAAAGACTTGTAGCAGTTGGTACACTTCATAGAGGTAGAGGATGAGTTGTTAAGGAAGATAAATAAGGCAAAGAAGCAAAAATACAAGAGTCTAATGAGAAGAAAGGAGAAGGAAATGATGAAAAACAATGAGGTGAGCATGGAATATCCTCAAATAATGAATTGGAAGGGAAGAAAGAATATGTTAATGTTCAACTTTCTCCCTCTTAGGGAATACAGGAGCATCAAGCATACAAATATCATTTTTGTGTTGTTAAAAAATCATATGTTAGAAAATGGTCAAAGTTCATCTATTTTGGAGCGTGGACGTGTGTGAGGGATCATTTAGGATCTATATGTTGTCATAGGATCATATTGAGTGATCAGGTGTAAGTTTGATGTTTACTTGGAGTTTTCCCTCTAAAAGTGTAAATTTGAAAATTCAATTATTATAACTAAGCCTAGAAGGACCATAAGCATGGTAGGAAGTAAATAAGTGAGAGAATGTGGGTATAAGGGTCCAAGGAGTCATTTAAAGAGTGTTTGAAGACATTATATGTCTAATTCATTAAGGTGGTGAAACAATCAAGAGTCGTGTTAACTAATACAATTGCCACTCATACGTTGAGTTGGCCAATGTAAGAGTTTTAGTTATAGCTACCCAAACCAACACAGAGTTTGGATGAGAAGGAAGTTTTAAGGTAAATTTTAGGATGAGAGGAGAGTAGGATAAAGGTAGAGAGAGCTTAGAGAAGGATAGAGAGGGAGCAAAGAAAAGGAAGATGGTACACCTTTCAAGGTGGCAGAATCCACTCATGGACTACATATGTAATGTTTGGTGATTTTTTTTTTTGGGCTGCAAGAATCAGTACTGTATTGCTTAAGGACTCAGTACAGCATGGTCCCCCTATAACCTGCAGTACACCTGGTAAACTTTTTAACATGACTGGTAATGCTAGTGTGACACGCCCTCTGGTACCACGGGGTAGGGGGAGGACTAAAACCCGTGACCAGCAGAGCCGCAACGGAAGTACTTAACCAACCAGACTAGGACCCCCACCCTGTAATGTTTGGTGATTCATATGAATAAAGAAAAGTTTTTTTTGTGTGTTTTAATCTCTCTTAATAAGCATATGGATTGTTATAAATCATACATTGCCTTTGAAGATCCTTTGTGGCTATATACAGACCCCTTTGTGTGAGGTTGCAGGTTGAGTATTGAACTGTAGGTTATAGTCATGAAATGATGGATTTAAAGAAGTTGATGAAGACTAGTATAAGAAAAGATATAGTTTAAGCATTTAAGGTGTGTCCAAATATTGTTGAGTTCCATGTTTTAATGGATGTATCCCAAAGGAAAGAATCCAAAAGAAAATTTCTTGCAGGAGGAACCCTATTGTTCGCTTGTGACCGTTTCAAGAAGGTAATGTCTTATTGTTCCTTGAACTTTCTACATCAAGAAGATCATAATTATACTTGGGATGATCTATAGAAGATTAAACTTATTGTAATGATAGATTGGATGGTTTGATTTCAAGGCCAATGACAAATAGATAATGCACAATCAACCTAAAGATAGAACCATATTTGCATACACAGTCTATATTATGTCTGTATAGTCAAGTGTAAAGAAAGAAGTATGTATGCCTTGAAAAGATGATGGATTATTGAGTTGGCTGAGTTTGGAATGAATGGAAGGGAGAAAAAACTAGAAGAATGACCTGTTTTAAAATTTAGAACCTTTTGAATGTAAATAGACCCTCAAACCCTCACACACTCCTATAATACACAAAAATTTGAGTTTTAGTCTTTATCAGCTTTAAAAGGATTGATAAATGACTCTTATCCACTTGGAAAGGTGGACATTGTCAATACAGACCTAGGGAAGTTCTTGTTTCAATTTAAAATGAGCTAGAACCAAAGACATGAATTTTTGACCCTTCTCGACCTGCACAGTCAAGTTTATAAGCCTAGTTAGGGTTTCATTCTTAAAACACCTATAACTTGAGTTATAACCAGTGAAAATGGACAAAAAATTGTAATATTATATATTGTGCCATGAGGAAAAAGAATCAATAGGTTTTGGTTTGGTACTGTATGGTTTAGTATGGATTTGATGACTCAACAAGTGCAATGAGGGCTAATAGTCCTAATTGTCTAAGAGCTTATAAAGTAAAGGGTATCCAAACAATGAGTTAAGTGATGAAACTTCATGGAAGGATGTAATAAGATAGAGGGTGCCCAAACATGGGGTTAGATGTTGTAGAGGACTTGCATGTTATAAAAAATAAGGAAATTTGTGAAAAAAAGGCTACAAGGGAATCACGTCACAATTGAGCTTAAGAAGTGAAAGTGGGGTTTGAAGTGTGAGTGAGGGATTCAAAGGAGGTAAGGTAAGTACAAAATGATTAGGAGAGATAATCCATCATATCAGGTTGTGTTCATAAGATCAATCACAAGATTTAGTGTTTTAAGCCTTGAGGAGATTAACTAGTGAGAAACAATGAGTGAGGAAAGTGAAAAGAAACAAATGATTGAATGGAATAAATTGAAGTGATGAATTAGAGACTTATGAGGGATCTAATGACAAATAAAAATGGATCCAAGGTGTTTAATAAATATGGACAATGAAAGGAGGCTATTAATCCTAGTGAACAATTAAAATATTGCATTGAAGATTGAAACTTCAGGACAAAGCAATGCATTTGATTGATATCATTGCCAAGATCAGAGCTAGAGATTAGTGTGTTTGAGTATTTTCTCATGTACCTCTACATTAGTGGCCTCCTATGAATGCTTTCTAATTAGGGTGACATGTTTGGCACGATGGCAAAGGAAGGAGGTGGTGAGCATAATGGACTCGTTCCACTACTTAATCTAGCTAGCGATATATAGGGGTTGTGGGGTGAGGTTCTAGATCCACTTGATGAGTCATATTGTTCCAACATGACTCAACATACAAGTATTGAGAATAAATTTATTATATGGCACATTATAATGCCTCGAGGTCCATTTCACCTTACAGGAAATAGGTAGTGGTTTGACAAAATAATACTTGAGTGGAAGTTGACAGGTTGGCCATCAATGCTAGAAAAGGAAAAATCACTCAAGTTATTTGATCACACAGTGATTCCCATATTGATAGTTGAACCCCATAAACCAAATTGTGGGGTTAAATGTTTATTGTCGAAGGAAAGGGGCCATCAGACCCATTCATTTTTTAAACAATACCAAGCCTCGCATTCACCAACACACCATTGCATAGGGAGGGCCTAGACATTGTCTTGGGGGTACTCAATCATATTGAAATCACCATACACAAGCCACATGGCAACATGAAACCCATCTACCAAAGATCACCAAAGCAGGGAGTGATCAAGGCCATCATTTGGAGCATAGATGTTGAGAATGCCAAATTGATGGCCATCAATGTCAAGAATGACCCATATTGCCCAATATGATGGGTCTTCCCCATGGCAATAATACCAAGGGAAATATTAGGGGTAACTAAAATACAAGCATTGCCATGTCCTACCTCATGCAAGGTGGTGATCTGGGTAGCATCAAGCCAAATGCTTTGCAAGGATGTCTGAAGGAGAAAGCCAGACACTTTAACTTCTTATAGATAGAGAATATCTAGAAAACCAATTTGTTGACAAGTAGCATGCACAAAATATTTATAGGTAGATTTTGTAAAACCCCTAACATTCTATGATAACACATTCATAGGGAAGGGTCATCCATTTGAATCTCCCCTTGCCCATCCTCAAAATCCTCCAACGCTACAAAGTTGTTGTGTTGGTGAGGGCATGAAATTCCATGGATCACAATGAAGTGGCATTTGGCTTTAGGTTCCTCTCGAGGAGAGTTTGTGCCCCCGTAAGGTGAGTTTTGATACCATCTAAAGAATGAACTGTTGGTTGATAAAACCTTAGCCATAGGCATCCTAGTTTTATGGGAAACTAGAGAAACACTTTACGGTTTAGAACGAACTAGAATGGTAAGGGGTGGCAGAGAAATCCCATGAGAGGGTTTGATAGCTAGAGAAGAATCCCCCCAAGGTGGTGTCTAGGGTAGGCTTTGTGGATTAAGGCCTGATGATCATTGAGGGGCACTGTGGTCTAGCGATCACCTTAGTCTGTCAGTTTGGGCTTCTTATTCTAAGGAGACTTAGGACGACCCATGTGAGGATAATCCTTAATGCAATGGTCTAAATCCTAACAACATAAGTAAGTGTTGGGAAGGTTTAAATAAACAACTTGTTGTGACCACTGGGTATCCTTGACTTGGATTTCTATGAACTCCTTCAGCGCCTTAAAGAGGTCAACCTCCACATAGACTCGCTTGTTAGGGTGAGGGGAGAACCACCTATCTAGTTCAATCATAGTAACATGTCATATGGGAGTGATGATCTGGAGTATGAAAGCCTAGAGGTGAACTAAAAGACTGGGAAGCTTAATTTGAACAAAGACACGAAGGGCAGCATTATCAAAAAATTTAAAATCATGAGGCCAGGTAGACAGAATCAAAAGTTAGTTGCGAAGGAACCAAACATTGGATTTCGAAGGATCAGTTGTGTCTTAAAGGGCTCCTTAAAGGTAAACAAGAAAAAACCTTTGGTAAGGTTTTGGATTTTAGAGACATGGACACCTAGTGGCTCATAGAGGTTACGGAGCCAGTTATGGAGGTAATCTTCTAAAGGGATATGACCAATAAAATAAGCAACAACAGAGTAGTTTTGATACCACTCAGAACATCAACAACATGAATACTTACCTCTAGAGTGGAGGGGGTGCTGAGGAATAACCTCATTGTATACCTTCAAAATAAACTTTTGAGCTCGTTTGAGCCCCATTAGCTTCGACTCTTACATCAACAAAAGTAATAGAGCACAAAGAAGCCATAAATAAATGGCCTACCTACCTCAAGAGTAGCGAGCTGAGTGTAATTAATGCATTACAACCCTAGAAATTCCTAAAGGACTAGCAGTGTGAGTAAGGTGAGCAAAGGATGCAAGCAGGAAAACACAAACCATGAAACCTTGGTAAAGCGATTCTCTCTCTTGAAGACCCATTTTTTGTTTGCCACCTAAGAACAAATAATTATGGCCCTTTATATTGCTTGAGTCTATGGACACGTGGATTTATATAATGGATTTGAAAATATAATGGGATCCGAAAAATTGCTAAAATCATGAAAGTGAACTCTGTGAGTGTCGTACTTCATAATCCCATAGCCATTAGGGGATTATTGTGTATATTTAAAAGTGTCTAACCCCATGACTTTTATTCGTTGTTGCATGGCTTATTAATAAGTGTTCATAATCTTTATTTATTAGTTTAGGTGTCATTTGGACTCGTGGAATAGTTGAAGCAAATTCCATAATCCCCTGGATCCATGTAAAAATACTAGGTTGAACTCTGGTAGCCTATAACATGTTCATCTAAAGTAAAAATGAACTATATTGAACTAGCGATCTCATTTCTTGTCGACAATCACCACCTATCTTAGTTTGAATATGTATATTTTTTGTTTGCTTTATTAAGATTAAATTGAATTTGTATTTTGTGTGATTACAACCTTAATAAATATTTGGCTATGTATAATTCTAATATTGAATTAAGTTAATAGTGGACACTCTTATTATCAAGGTACAAAAGTATACCTGTGAAAGGTAGAAATCTAGATGTGAAAATCCCATCGATGTGTATGATTGTTAAAAGAACATGTGATCCCATGAAATCCATTATATGACTATGAGGGAATTAGATGAGACCACATGTCATCCCAAGGGATCCCAATAAAAAACTAATAGATAAAGTGTGAATGTGTGGGAGAAATAAAGTCAATTTTATAAAATCAGTGATTCTGATGCCTCACCTTAATAATTTGAAAGTGTGTGGACTTTGTTGATATGAGGCAATAGGTAACTACCACGTGTAACAATCTGAGTGGTTGTGATGAAAGCAAAGGCATATTAAGCTATGAAATAACTCTATGAATAACATCAATCTATGACCATTAGATGGCCGCCACATGATGGATTATGATCACTAAATTTCATCAAAGATCTAGACCCATAGACAATATAAATCCTATTGAATAAGCTATCAAATCAACAACCTCACATAGTTTTATTTCAATGTCTGTGTGATGTGGTCACGGTTAGGGTTCTTAATTAAGAGATGCCTTAGACCATGCAACCAAAAATATATAGTAAAAAATTACAATGGAATGTAATAATAAAAATTCAAATATATATTAGATTTAAATCCAAGGAAAAATAACAGACACAATGACAACAATGACACTATGATCTCAGAATGATATTCGTTCCAACATCATTTCAACTTACTAACTCGAAATATTTGTAAGTGATCTATCTCAGTATAAATTTCAAGCTATAATATTTCTCCAAAAATAAGTCTTAAAACGAAGTCCTTAGCACAAGTGTAAGGGAATGCTTATAAAGGCACAAGAATTGCCTACTTACATGAATTTTTTTTACCCCACTAACAACATCAACACACCTTAGTGCACTAAAAACATTGAACTTCTCTCAAAATTTCAAGGAACATTAACACGTTATAAACACATCACATATTAAATGCATTATTAAATTAATCTTTATTAGCTTCCATGACTTTCGGGAATTAAATGCCAAATAGTCAACAACAACTCCTTCCACAACACATCACATGTAGATTTACCTATACCAAATGTAAAGAAAGTTGCACAAAAATCATAACTTTATAGCCAACAATTACCATGAATACCCGTATATCATGATTCTTATGTTTGCACAAGAATGATATCACACTTTATTGCAATCTTTCCAAATGACTTGCAATTCAACATATGTCATGCGCAATGAAGAACCAATTCTCTCATAAAAATCATCCACTCGGTTGCTTATGTGGTGAAGAGTTAGTTTTTAATTGAATGCCCTATTGCTCAATATATATCACAAACTAATGGAAATGTACCACAAAACTTTGCACTATTATGCTAGAGTGACAAATTAACAAAGCTTTCTTGTGCAATGCTTCACAAGTTTATTTAAATAAGAGATAGATAAAACCGAACACAATAAATAATGTACATACCATTATAAACACATGTGTACTTGCAAGAAACATGATTTTACACTAAACACATGCACACACAAAGTTGACACAAAACAACACAAAAAATGTTTCTGCACCAGAGATGATCCACATAAACTTAAAGCAAGATATATGCACAATAATAAAATTGTGCAACACAAAACTTAGACAAATTCCCTAAACTAGCATATTTATGTTGACGCAAGATTACACATGAACTTGGATGTTCCTGCATCACCACAACTACTGAATAAATTTGTGGCACTAAAGTAATCAAAACTTGAGATGTGGACATTACCATATAAAGTTACGATAAAGGTCGGCTTTTACAAATCTAACACATCCATAGGTGACCACAATATAAAAGTGAACTCTACGAGCCCAACCATTCCACGATCATGCAATGTGAAGGGTCATAATTCTTTGAGGTGGTCACAATGACAAAGTCACAAATAGCCATGTGATTAAATATTTGGTGGCGTATAGTTCTAATGTTGAATTAAGGTAATAGTGGCCACTTTTATTGTGTAGGTACCAAAGCAGACTCGTGAATGATCTGAATTTGGATTTGAAAATCCAATACATCTATGTGATTGGTAAAATAAAAGGTGATTCTATGAAAGTTTGTGAAAGCCATTTTGTGACTATGAAGGAATTAAATGAGGCCATGTGTCATCCCAAGGGTCCTAGTCAAAACCAAAGGACAAAGTGCTATTGAGTTGGAGAAATAATGGTGATTGTATAAAATCAAAAATATTTGCATCCTAACCTTAAAGACATTTGAAAGTCTCTAGACTCCATTGATGTGAGACAATAGGCAATTACCATGCTTAACAATATGAGTGGTCACAATGAAAGCAAAGGCACATGAACCTACAAATGAAGTCTGTGAATGATGTCACCCCATGACTGCTAAATGATTGCCATATGTTAGCTTGTGATCGTTGCATTTCCTCAAAGATCCAAACCCATGGAGAACATAAAGTAAATTGAATAAGCTTATTATTCAGAACTTCACATAGTTTTTTTTCAAACTTCATGACTACCCAATGACTTAGTGGCTCCAAAGTAATCACAACTTAACACATGGACACTGTAATATAAAATTGTGATAAAGGTTGGATTTTATAAATCCAATGCATTTGTAGATTACCATAATATAAAAGAACTCTATGAGCCCAACCATTCTATGATCATGCCACGTGAAGTGTCACAACTTTCGGAGGTGATCACATTGACAAAGTAAAAAATATTTGTGCAGTTAAATATTTGGCCGCGTATAGTTCTAATATTGAATGAAGTTAATAGTGGCCACTTTTATTATGTAGGTACAAAAGCCAACTTGTGAATGATATAAATTTAGATTTGAAAATCTAATGGGTCTGCTGGATTGTTAAAAGAAAATGTGATTTTGTGAAAGCTATTTTGTGACTACGAGGGAGCTGGTTGAGGCCATGTGTCATCCCAAGGGTCCCCAGTTAAAACCAAAGGACAAAATGCGGATGTATGGGAGAAATAAAGGAGATTTTATAAAATCACGGATTTGCAGCCTCACATAAAAGACATTTGTAAGCCTGTTGAATTTGTTGATGCAAGGAAATAAACAATTGCCACTTGCAACAATCTAAGTGGTCATGGTGAAAGTAAAGGCACACTAAACTACGAAGCAACTATGTGAATGATATTACCCCGTGACTATTAGACAATCGCCATGTGATGGTTTATAATAATTGCATTTCCTCAAAGATCCAGAGTTGTGTAGAATATAAAGCAAATTGAATAGGCTAACAGATCTGCAACCTCAAACAACTTTATTTCAAAGTTTTTGATTACTTAGTGACTCCGTGGCTCCAAAGTAATTACAACTTAACATGCATACACTACAATATAAAGTTACAATAAAGGTTGGGTTTTATAAATCTAATGTGTTCGAAGGAGACCACAACATGAAAGTGAATTCCATCACCTAACCATTCTATGATCATCCCATGGGGAGGGTCACGATTCTCTGAGACAATCAAAGCCACAAAGTCACAAATAGCCACATAATTTACAAGATTTAAAAGTGGTCAGAGCTAAATTTTGCACATAATCATTACTTTCACAAAGATACAATCCTAAGAGGATTATTTAATCCATAGTGATATATTCACCATGCGACCAAAGTTGAAATTCACATGTAAACATTGTTATAGAATGACTGAACAATTGATAATAATCGTAAATAATTTCAGTATTTATTATTTTCAAGGACATTTAAAAATATAAAAAATTGTATACATATCACTTCTAGATTTCAAGTTCATTTTTAATTGTTTAATTTTATCGAATTAATATTTAATTCCGTGCTTCCAAAATTATTTCTAATATTAAAAATTAAATTTTTTTTTCGCAAAAACTTTATAATGCGATAACCCCAAAAAGGGTCATATCAACACCTTTTAATTAATAAGATGTTAAATAAATTATTTTTAAATTTTTTTAGTGGCAAAAAAAAAGACCAAAATCCAATTATTGTATTTATCCTCGAAATAAAAATATATTTCACAAACTCAATATGTACCACGGAGGTAAAAAACACGCGTTCGGTCAGTTCTAACTTCAAATGTTTCAGGATAAAAATGCTTAGCCAGCTGACGCATATTCAGAGCTTTATCTTTCCAGTGAGGAAGTTCTCATGGCTACCATATCGACGCCAAACGTCGTCCACTCCCTCTGTTCCTGCGCCTCTTCGTCATCGCCCCCATCACTTGCGCCATTTTGGCTCTCCGTCAAATTGGCCCGTTCAACGCCAATTTTGCCCGCACTCACTACCTCCGGGGGCTCAAGAAGCCCTCAAGCTTTGCAAAAATGGCGGAGAGCTGCAAGATACGTGAGGTTTGAGGTAACTCCAACGCAGGAAACACGGCTAGACAAAAATGACGATTCTTCTTATGAAATGGTCGACGACAGGTTCGAACATCGGACCTGTCTTTTAAATTTTATTCATTCCAAATATTTATTTGTTTGGTTTTCCCCTGAAACATGAAAGGTACGGGATTTTTTTGGGTCAAATGGTTGTAATGACCTATAATTTGACTTAATATTTAATTTAGCCTAAAATTATTTGATATTATTTGTCACAGCGTAGTTAACACGTTTGCAGAACTACCTATATCACAAGAATTTGAAAATAAGCCTTTGTCAAATAATTTGAATTGGTATTTCTCCCATGTTCTTCAGCTTAGATTCCAGAAGAGGGACATTTCTTATGCCTGATACACCTAGAAGTTTATAAGACGGATACAACACACCTTAAATTGGATGCAATATTTTATCTAATGTCAACACTTAACATATCTCCCGGGGATTTGAAGCCGGGTCTTTTCTACGAGCCCAATGATTTTATCACTTAAGCTCATGTCATTTACCACTTAAAGCTCATCTCATTTACTACTTAAGCTTCCCTTTAATGTCTAAATACGTTGTATCGATTCCGGGCCTTGGTTGTACAAGGGAGCCCACAAACCAATTACCACTTAAGCTTCCCCTTAAGATCTAAATACCATGTATCGAGTCCGGGCCTTGCTTGTACAAGCGAGTCCACAAACCAATGACCCTTTAGCTGTGGGCTGAACAGTATGGCAGTATGTGGATTTGAACTTGGGTCACTCTCAATTGATTAAACAGTTTTACCATTACAATCATCCCTTTGGACTTATAGAACATAATTTTTATCTAATGTTTTTTTTGGTAAATATCGTGTTAGGTTATGTGTTATTGCCCACCTTATTACGAATGCACCCTGTTACCATTATACCGAAACCCTTTGGACTTATATGATATAATTTTCAAGTTTGAACAATATTTTTACATGTTGTAAGTACGGATCATTCTTGAATGGTATCTACCTATAATTACTACACCACAGCTTGCCACATGTACATCAGAGTTATCAGTTGCCTTATTGGAGCGAGGTACATTGGAACTTAGGTTATGCTTTTATGAGTGCCCTGCATTACTATTGCTCCACAACCCCATGGACAGATAATTTTAATTTAATTGAAATGCATTGGTTTAATTTCAATGTTTTCTACTCAATTCAGCGACTTGAACTTTAGACCACATAATTTAGGGCCATTTTGAATCGGATTAGCTTTCATAAGATTTTTTTTAATTGGTAAATTGTCCTCTTTTTAACCAAGGAAAGGGCATACTTGTGGCTAAAATGCCACAACCAAGGGATATCAATCTTGTCAAATTTACCCAAGACATGATTGATTTTGTCTGTTGAGGTATATCAGCATAGTTACCAGGAAACTCCAATTTAGGGACAAGGACCGCGTACCAGTCCCCGTACCCACATTTTTTGATGACAACATTTACATACAATTTAGCCGTACCCTTGTTCATATACCCTGATTTGAATGACATCTCCGTCCATGTATCAATACCCATAACCCCACGTCTCCTGGTAACTATGGGTATTTGGTATACCATATCTAGAATTGGATGTGGTATGTTACTCTATGCTACACTTTAATATGGCATTTGGGGATTCGGATCTAGGGCTTTATTACGAAAGTCCTCGGGCTTTATTATTAAAGTCCTATTGATTTGCCACTTTGAGCTTATCTCAAATAACTTTGTGAAGGCTTTGTTTTGCAGTGTTATGCATATTTTATTATAAATTTAGTTAACATTTGCTCTTTCAATTTTTAAGAAAGAAAAGGTAACATTAGTAGAAGTTTAGAAACATCATACTGGACGTCTTCTTGAAGAATTACTTAATTTTACAACGTTATTATTGGCCACACCGTTTCTAATTGATGTGTGGTTGGGGGCCACTAGTTTTGGTCGAGTTTGTTGTCCCCGATCTTAGAGTTGGAGTTGAAAAACAGTTGGTAGATCACGAGAGCCTATAAAAAAGATTACATCTACTTAGTATATTGAATAAGAGGAAATTATTAGCGTGGTGGATTGTGAAGATAGCACATGGGAGAAAAGTGTGGCATGAGAGTCACCTATGATGAATGAACATTAAACTTGTAGTATTGGTTTTAAAGTAGAAGGGCCAACCAGAGATTGTAATAGGAAATTTAAAAATGTTACAACTCGGTCCATTTAGAATGCACGGGTTACTTGTTAGTAATTTGCATCCTAGAGCCAGACTTTAATGAAATAAAAAATATATAAGTCAACGAGACCTATAGAAGACACATATAATGTATATATTCTATTAACATGTTTATACAATTCAGACTTGTCCTAAACCCAAGAGCTTACAAACGAGGTGTTTGATTGTTGTAGATGGCACACATAGAACCCTTGTTTACTATACAAACTTCAATAACAAGGAACATCAAATACAAGATATAAATTCATACCACAACACAAAATAGAAGTACGAGTAATCACAACTGTATTTTCTAGGTAGTGCTCAATACAAGTTGTTTGGTACAGGGAGGAGCTGATACACAGTGCCCTTACCCCAACGTACAACATTTTATTTGATATGACAAGATTCAAAAGTTGTTGATTAAACACAACCATCAACAACCGAACATAACTAAAGAAAGTCATTGCAATACTACCTAAATCCAACAGTACAATCGTTAACAACATAACAACATCGGGTACCAAAACATGTATTTAATAATACACTGATAACAACATGAAGGTCTACATTATCCCCCCCTAAAAACAAGTCAAAGCTCCTTCCGACACAACCCAAATACCAAATGGTAAAGAATGAGATTGAAGAGGAAAGACAAAAGACATTCCTGAAGGAGTTGTTGCTGTTTTAGAGGTTGTTGCTGCAGAAAATTCCAGAGACCATGGATGAAAATACTTTTGCGAAAATTCGGAAGCTCGTAATGAATTCTGCAGTCTGATTGTGTCCACACAAAAACTTATGCCTGAATATGCTTTGGAAAACCCATGAAGCCAATAACTTTTTTTTTTTGCCAGCAAATCCGCCTGTGGCTGAAAGGCAAAAAAAGCTACTCAATAAATAATGAAGCATATGACAAAGGAGTATACAAATGGTCATATGGATGTAGAGGGGGACAAACAACTAGAGAAAAAAATGTACATCTGACATGGGAATGGGGACCGTATGTTGTAACAGAAAAAGGGCATACAATGAACACCATTGTTGGTGGGTGTATGGTGCAGGTAATGAAATGTACAACAATAGGGAAGAAGGGCTGTATTGTTGCAAGGATGTTGAGAGGTGGTACAACTCGAGCCATACTAAGGGCTGATCAACAGGGCAGAAAAATTTCCATATGACAAGGGATTGTATGTTGATGGCTGATTTGAAAAGGCCATACAGCATGGAACTGTATGTTAATGTTTGCTGCTCAAACTTGCTGCGTATGCAAATTCTGTGCTCGTACAATGATATGTAACGAGCAAACAATAATATATCATGAAGCATATTGGCTACAAAAAATCTTAATGATTGCTTTTATCAACCAAGGTTTCACAATTTCTATATTTTATTTTTTGACATTCACTTTTAATTACACCTCCACTTATATGTCAATAATTTTAGTCCTTTTTATAGGGTGACATATCTAAAAGGCACCATGACTTTTATAATTTTTAATTTGTTCACCTTGTTTTTTTGACCATTACTACTTATGCCTCTAACTTTATTATTGTGGTCTTCAAATTCAATCATGGTCACGACCCACATGGCCAAAGTCCATATAAATTTAATTGGGACTTGTTCACGGCACATTTGCTCCTTGTAGCATCCAAATTTGCTAGTTGCATTGCCCAATTATACATTATTCTAGATATTTGAATTGTCCATAGCCAAAATACTTCAAAATTTCTTGGTTGTACTTCCTTTGATTCATTATTTTCTAATAAAAACACCATGGGCTTGAAATTCTTGTGCCTTAAATATTTATTATGCTAGTGCTTCATTTGTCTTTTTACCATAATTGCCCTTGTTTTTACAACTCATGCACTGCAAGCATTGGTCGTAGCAATGCATCCTCTACGTTGACATAGCCTTAGTAAGCCGAAGTGCCACGACTCTCTGGTCATCTAGGACAAGCATATTTGCATCCAACCATACTTAAAAAATAGGTTGTACTTCACCTTGCAGTGTAAGTTTATCCTTAGACCTTGTGTTCACACAACTGTAGGCCACTTTGTGAACTTCATGCCGGCTATGCTTTCAAAATGGTGGGTCAACTTATCATTGAATTTTGCATCTTTGATGTTTTATTCTATGAACTCATGTGGGTAAGCTGAATGTGACATTGATAGTTCAGAAGGACTGAGCATCGCTGAATTTTGTTTCTAGTTATCTCTTTGCAAGCCTCCTTTGTTTATCTCCGTAACTTTAATTTTATTGCAATTCGGTTGGAACATTTCATAGCTTCTATCTGCCAATAGAACAGATTGGTTAGGGAGTTCGTCTCATCTTCAAAGCATGATTCTAACTCCAAGATCCCTTCATCGTTCACTCTATCGTACCTTAGTTTCTATCTATTGAGCGTTCTTCTTTGGAGTCCGAGTCTGATGTTTAAGATGAGGCTTCTTCCTCACTGATTGCTTGATTCTTCAAATTTATGATATACTTCCGGCCTTTATTTTTAATGGAGAGCAGATTATTTTTCCAGTTATGGTCGCCTTTGACTACTAGCAACCAACCCTGACCGAATTGTTCATCATAGACCACCTTTTTCAATGAGTAGATTACAATTTACTATAAAGTGTTGGGTACCATTAATTAAATTACCTTTTGAGCCATAAGAACTCCCAACACCTTTATACCATGTTGATCGGCTCCTACTAGTTGGAATGCCCTAGGCCAAATAGTTGGCTTCTCAAGACTTTTCCAAATGTTCGCTGGAAGAACATTTAGGCTAGAACCGCCATCCCATTGACAATGGTATTTGTCAAATTCCTCCCTAGGATTTCCACGTGCTCAACTGTTGACCGTCAGGTTAGACTTATTGTCAGAAGTATAGGATCAATTACTTGATCACTTGACAATGGGGGCTCGACTATGGGTTCATCCTTCTGCTTTTGGTTCTCCCCATTGTCCACCATTACCTATGACATTAGGTGTGTTGTTACATGCTCCATGGCAAGGTCATAGTTGGGTATGGTGGTGGTTATTACATTCTTGAGTTTGGGAATACTTTGTAATAAATCCATTCCTATAATATGGATAATGGATTTACACTATAATGGAGAAATAAAAACACCCATATACATCTAACTAGTCCTAAAATATATATAAAACAATAAATCAGATCTAGTTAATTAATTTTAAAACTATAGAAATAGAGAGACATGCAAGGTTTAGAGATGTATCTTGAATATCGGGAGATCGAGTGAGAGTTGTTAGAATACGTCGGAAAACAATACTTAGAAGCAATCAAAAAATGAACCAGAAAGCTTGTGATGATCAAAGAATGATGTACAAATTGTCAAGTGCCAAACTTGGCAATGCCTTGACTGTTAGGTTCCGTTCTTGGCAAAAGTATGGCAAGGGAAATTTGTTTCGACAACTATGTTTGAATGATTTGGGGATCCGAAAACCTTGCCCTATTTTTCGTGCCTTCACTCAGATCACTGAGAAATGGATTTTTTCTTCTTTCCTTGATTGAGCAGCTAGATCTGAAAACCATAAGGAAAATAATGTGTTTTGGGGCATGTGTTAAGCTTAGCTTGATTCTTATTAGGACCCTAGATGTTTATACAATATCGAAAACAACACTTAAATGATTGCAAATTTGCAATAATTCATTAGCCAGGCAAACCAGTGCAATGCAATGTGTCGCTAACATGATCTTCAGTGCTTCAATGAATGCTCTAATGATTTGCTTTATTTCTCTTAATGCATGTCAATGCTCAATAGATTCATGTGCACAACAACATAATTTCTTTGGCTCTCTCTTGATTCTTCGTGAATGCCTTAGATTGATAAAGATCCCTAAATGCCCTAGGGTCCTTGTATATTTATAGACGACTTTAATTAAAATTGGGACCCTATTGGCATGTAAACCGACATGAAATGGTCAAAAAAGCAAAAAAGGCAGGATATGGGTCACACAGGGTGAGGGGAGGAAAGGCCCAAAGGAACCTTGCTAGGGCCATATAGTCATGCTTTGTTTGGAGTGTATCTGCATGCTCTAGACAAGGAGGGTAGAACAAAACCAATTCAGGGGGGAGGAAAATGACATTTTGAGGGTGCCAAGGGAAGGTGCGAGGACCACTGAAAGTCAGTAAATGCGTCAATATTGTCCAATTTAAACAAAAAAATGACAAGTACACAAGCATCTTATAAATATGCAATTTAATGACTAATAAATTCCCAAGGGCCATTTTTAGGTGTCTACATTTTCCTCCACTTTGATGTGTGTGCATACATATCAAAATATAGGAAGACATGGTATGGATACAAAATTTTGTGACCCTAAAGCTCTTGAAGCAAACTCCAATGCATGTGTGAATCCTACAAGAACATTTTTTTGTTTTTTTATATACATGCGTGGGTGAGTACCAATAATGGTAATCAACTAAAATCTATAAAATTGAAACGATATACCTGGTTTGAATGAAAGGTGTGTATAATGACTATGTGAGACCACATGCCTCTGAACCTGTGCTCAATCCTGCATATTTTTTTGAGTACAATTTTATGTGATAAAAAATCAAACAAAACCAAAATTCTAAGTGCTACAAAAAACAATGCTAAACATTATCTTGAACATATCCCCTTTGTAGGAGTAGGTGGCACGCTTTGAGTACATCTTGTCATGGGAGTGAGTGGAGTTTGAATGCCTCCTTTTATAGGAGTATCTGAACCTGGATAAATATGAGTGGGATATATGCTCCCCCTTTTGAGATTTGGGGTGACCCTGTGAAACACATATCTCAAAAGAAAGGAATTTAACATATCATGTTAAAGCTAAAATATTAAACCAATGATGTTGAAATTTCAAAAGATATAATGTTGGAAGCATTTATGTTGTGAACAATTTGCCCCACGTGGGCATATGATATAATCAATAAAAGTGCAAAGTAATGATGTGATCCATGTGGGCAAAATACAAGCAATGTAAGATCAAAGAGATGCCTCATGTGGGCATAAGATGTAAGCAATGTAGTATCTGTATGGTAAGATCTAACAATGTAAAGCAAAAGTGTGGGTTTTTGCCCTTAATAGATGCATGATAGGAATCATGGCAACATAGGCAAGTAATAAAATCTTGGCACCAGAAGACAAAATTAAAACCTTGGTTACAGTAACCAGGGCATGAAACATGTCACATATGTGACCAAGCACGGTGCAAATGTTTCAAATATTGTAAGCATGCCAAACACTTTAAATACATAAGACATTGAAGTTACATTAAACACACAACATACATAGAAGACATTGAAGACATATTAGGCACATGGTAGGCACACAAGGTAGTGAAGACATATGAAGTACATAATAGGCACATAAAACGGCGAAGGTACGTCAAACATTTTAACAAGCACACCAAACACGTTGGAGACACACCAAACATTGGGAAAGCACACCAAATGCATTGAAGACACATCAAACATGACACAAACAAGTCAACTATGTGACCAAGCATGGAATAAACACTTGATACATGGATGTAGAAAGCATAACAAGTATTAGAGAAACACATTAAACATGAGCTTAGTTAGAATATATATTAGAGACATAGGTACACATATCAAACAATAGAAAGCATGTCAAGCATATAAGAACATGCGATGTAACTGAAGATATCCAAGGCATGTGAAAACACATCAATCATATGAACACACATGAGGACACCAAGCATACAAGGACACATCTAGTAGGGAAGGTATATTAAAGAACACATATCATATGCACAAAGCATTTAATTGAATGAAAGCCCATTATGATAACAATAATCAATGAAGATAGAATTTGAAGTGGGACCAGTGGATGCCTCATATTGGCCCAAGATTTGCCCTCAAGCGAACATGGGATGTGCCCCCAAGTGAACACGAGATGTGCCCCCAAGCTTCTGTGAAGCCAAAATGATGAACCTATAACTTGTTGAAACACAAGACTTGCAACTATCTTGACAATATCATCATTAACATATATATAAACATCAGTGAAGCAAAGACCTTTTTTATAGGCATATAATAATGAACATATAGTGTGTGCTCTAGCATAGTCATGATATACTAATAGTTTGCAAATCATCACTTGACGAGCTAAAGGCAAAGGTATTTTAGAAGACAATAATTATTACCACAACAAACATGTGAAACATGAATAGTCAATAAAATCAGTCAATCACATAAATATAGAAGAAAAGCTAGAATAAAAAACAAAGATAAAGGGAATCCCTGCTCACTCATAACTTCTATCAGAGTTCGTTGTATAAAAGGTTTGTTGGTGAAAGAAATATGCCTTCATCATTTAGAAAAACAAGGAAAATCAAGGGTGATAAGCAATAGAAAAACACAAAAAAAGGCGGCCTAAGAACAATAGAAGGCTAAATGTAAAAAGTGAAAATTGAAGGAAGGCCAATAGAAAAATTAAAAAGCAATAGAAGCATGACAATCTTGAAGAGAAGAAACATTGCAAAGCATGCTAGAGAGAAGTCAATGAAGCATAATTAGGCAATGAAAACAGGTGATAAAGAATGACTCTAAAACATAAGTGGAATCTGAAGTAAAATCATGAACATCATACAAGAAGCATAGGGAAATTAGGGAGGAACTAGAATTGGAAAGCTAGAGAACAAAGAAGAATCCAAATGGGTGACCTAACTTGGAAGAACACTGAGTAGGAAGAAGAAATTCACAAAGCCACATACACAAGCATATAAATAGGGGAGCAAATAGAAAGAAGCATGCCAACAAAGAAACAATAATTAAAAAGCAAATATGGAAAAATGAAGAGTGTTTTGTTGGAATATAAATGGTTAGTTAGATAAAGCTAACTGATAATGCGATCATAATTAAGTGACTCATAATAATCATCAAAAGATGTATAAGTTGAAGCATGCTGAGTAGGAAGAAGAAATTCACAAAAGCCACATGCACAAACATATAAATAACAAAGAAACAATAATTAAAAAGGAAATATGGAAAAATGAAGAGTGTTCGGTTGGAATATAAATGGTTAGTTAGATAAAGCTAACTGATAATGCGATCATAAGTAAGTGAGTTATAATAATCATCATAAGATGTATAAGTTGAAGCATGCTGAGTAGGAAGATGAAATTCACAAAAGCCACATGCACAAACATATAAATAGGGAAGCAAATAGAGAGAACATAGAAGGATGCATGACAACAAAGAAACAATAATAAAAAAGAAAATATGGAAAATGAAGTGTGTTCGGTTGGAATATAAATGGTTAGCTAGATAAAGCTAAATGATAATGTGATCATAATTAAGTGAGTGATAATAATCATTATAGGATGTATAAGTTGAAGCACATTTATCATTAGGAGCCAATCATGATTTTGGGGATCATTAACACCATCATTTTCATCATCTACTATATCTTCTTTCATATAAATATGATCCTTCTCATTGATATGACCTTGAATAAGTGGATCATTTTTAGGCTTTTCTATTTGTGTAATAGGAACAGGTTGCGATAAACATATCCCTGTAGGTGTAGTCTTATGTACTTGGTCCTTGTGTTCTCTTGCCTTAGGTATAAATTTTGGTTGTTCCTTTGATATTTCCTTGAGCAAGACCTCTTCTTGAACTTCTTGTCATGGATAATATACATCTCTTCCAATTGTAATGACTTGGTATTCATGCACAAATTTCAAACATTGGTGTAAAGTAGAAGGAATTGCTCTCATTTGATGTATCAATAGTTTGCAATATGTTAAACATATCTTGTAAGTGTAGTCTTATGTTATTGAACCTTGTGTCCTCTTGCCTTAGGTATAAATTTTGGTTATTCCTTTGGTATTTCCTTATGCAAGACCTCTTCTTGAACTTCTTGTTGTGGATAATATACATCTCTTCCAATTGTAATGACTTGGTATTCATGCACAAATTTCAAACATGCACAAATTTCAAACATTGGTGTAAAGTAGAAGGAATTGCTCTCATCTGATGTATCCATGGTCTACCAAGCAAAATATCATAAAATCCATCATTGGGCCCCACATGAAATAAGCTTAAGACCCATTCTAACAGGCAAGATAATGCAACGAGGAGGCTCTCTACTGATACCATCACATTTCATAATAATTGTTGGAGTATATGCCAAATTTAGACTATAGATTCCAAGACCATTGATGAATTTCTTATTATATATATATATATATATATATATATATTGATGCTTGAACCATTATCAACCGTAACTCCATCCTTTTGTTGTCCGGATTTACCTATGAAAGCTCTTACAAATAAAGGCCCATTGTATGAGCTATTATTTGGGATCTCGCTATTATGAAACATAATCGGAGGAGGTGCCCTCTTCCATGTAATTATTCTAATCACACCAATACATCCATAAGCTGAATGAGCATTATAAGCCTTTGGTGTTTCTCTTTGATCGACTATTATACGGATATTTCCTTGATCCTTTGTTTGAGTATGATGATTTGGAAGAGGGTTTAAGTTTTGAGGTGTTTTTTGTTGAGCCACTAATTCATTCAAATTGTTGTTTGTTCCCTCCCTTTGAACTTGATTGTTATCAATGAAATATTGTATCCTATGCTTCAAGGTAATGCATCTGTTTGAAGAATGTCTTGGAAATATATGGTGATCACAAATTGTATTTGCATCATAATTCTTAGGCAATGGCCTTGAATGTATCAAATTATCTAATTGGAGGCAAAGTATTCATATTACACTCGAGCAATCTTTTCAACACTTTTTTGGACTCTCACTTAACCTTGTAATTACACTCTCTTTGTTGAGATAATTTAATCATGGTAGATTGCAATGCAATGTATGCATCACAATAGTCATTTCAGGATTTGGAATAGAAGTAGAAGTAGAATAGGTTTGAATGGAAGAATTTTCCAAAACAGAAGGATTGGCAACATGTGAAACAATTTGAGAAGAATTATCAAGAGATGGTTGAACAAAGGAATGCGAAAAACATGTTTGAGACATTGGAGAGGCTTGAGAAGCAACTGAAACATGTTGAGAATTTCTTACAACTTCATAAGCAATAGGAACATGTTGAGAATCATAGCATTTCGATGAGAAGGCAAAAACATGTGGAGTAATAAGAGCAACATGAGCAGTAATATAAACTTCAGCGCTAGTAGGTTCAGAATAAATTTGAGAAATGGTTACATGATGAGGCATAAATTGCAATGCATTACATAAGGCAAGTACTCGATCCACATTATGAGCGCTACTCATGTATCTTTCATCCACCTTATATGGTACTTATTGAATCCTAACCCTATCTTAGGCCCCTTGATCTAGAATGTACCTCTTTCAATACACTCATGACTCATCAATCCAGCGATTTCATTAGGGTTGTCTATGAATGTTTCCTAAAAGTTGCACGATTTTCAACTCCATCTTGTTCATCTAAGCAACCATGTTGATCATGATCTGCTTCACATTCATTATCAATTTGAGAACCACTCATAACTTTTTCATTCAAAGACATGTCATAATCATTCGCAACATGCAACACAAATTTTGTAGCAACACTAGCTAGTAGCTACATTTTCAAATTCCATTTTGTTTTTTTAAGCAAGATCTAGAGTTAACCAAAGGAATTTAGATAAAATCAATCGGTCCATGAATAATCCTAGCACTCTTCCTAGTTGGATTTTGAGATCTAGGCAATTTTGGTGGCATAAAAGGAGATCAAACTTTGAACACACACCATGCAAGCACCCTAGGGTTAGAAAAATACTCATGAAAAATTAACCTAGGGTTTGGAGTGAAATACAAAGAGCTACGGCTATTAGATATGAATAATGCAATGGAACAAGCCCTTTAAAAATCATATAAATTTCGATTTGTCCAGAGGAACAAGATATAACCCTAGAAGGGGTGTAAGAGAGTAAAGGTTCACCAAAAAGTAGAACGTATAAATGGATTTACACTAAAATGGCAATACAAATACCCACATTTAACTAGGCCTAAAACAAATATAAAATAATAAACAAACCTAGTTAATGAATTTTAAAATCAAATAAATAGGGAGACATGCAATGTTTAGATATGTATCTTGAATATCGAGAGATTAGGTGGGTGACAATTATCAAAATTTGACAATGGAAAACAATGCTCAACAATGATCAAAATATGACCCAAATTTTTTGTGATGATTGGAAAATGATGTACAAACCGTCAAGTTCAAAACTTGGGAATGTCTAGATCATCAAGTTTTGTACTCGGGAAAAGTTAGGAAGGTGAAATCTGTTTTGATAATTGTGTTCGTCTGATCCGGGGCTCCAAAACCTCGCTTAGATTTCTGTGCCTTAGCTCAGATCATTGGGAAAATAGACTTCTTCTTGCCTTAATTGGGCTGCTAGATTTGAAAACTTTTACAAAAATAATGTATTTTGGGGCTTGTGTTACACTTAGCTTGATTCTTATAAGGCCCTTGACATGTGTAAAATATCGAAAACAACACTTCAATAATTGTAGTAATTCATTAATTAAACAAGCTAGTGCAATGCAATGTGTCGCTAACATGAACTTCAATGCTTCAATGAATGTTCTAATGATTTGTTTGATTTCTCTAAATGCATGTAAATGCTCAATCGATTTTTGTGCACAACAACACAATTTCTCTTAATTCCTCTTCAATGCCTTAAATTGATAACATATGCCTAAATGCACTAGGGTGTTTGTGTATTTATAGATGCCTTGAATTCAAAATTAGGATTTTATTGGTGTGCAAACCTACATCAAATGGTAAAAAAAGTGAGAAAGGTGGGATAAGTGTCACATTAGGAGAGGGGGCAAAAGGGCTTAAAGGAACATTTCCAAGATGGTATGATTACACTCCAAACATGTTTGGAACATAACCGCGTGCTCTGGACAAGGAGGGAAAAATGAGACCAAACTTGGGGGTAGTAAAATGACAGGGGGAGGGTGTTGGAGAAGGTGTAGGGACTACTGAAAGTCAGTAAACATGCCATTAAACGAAGAATCAACAAGTACACAAACATCCTAGATTAATGTGATTTAATGGCTAATAAATGCTTTGGGGCCATTTTTAGGCTCTACCTTGATATGGATGGTAGTTTGCAAGGCTTGTATTGCAATTTCTTTGTCTGACCCAAGTTGATTGGTCATCATATTTGTGTGCTCATGCGACTGTCGACGTTGTTCGACCATGGCCCTCTAGACTTCCACCCTTGCTTTGACAAGTCTTTCCTTTTCCGTTCATAGGTCAGTGTAATTAGCTTTCTTTGCTTGCGCTCTCGTGTTTCCATAACCTCCTCGTTCTCAACTATGTCAATCATGTTGAAATTTGATTGCTTTGGAAAATTTCTGTCATTATGGTACTTGTGCCCACACCATCTATAGAGAAATCCAGTGTAATCTTGATTGGTAGGGTGATCTCTTGCAAAATGGCCCCATTCATTGCACTTCTAGCACTGTAGAATTGGCTATCCTTGGGGGTCATACCGAATATAACCACCACCACCACTATTATTCTGACATAGGTAATTATTGGGTGGTGAGGTGGGTGGTGTTGATTACTTCCTGTGTCAAGAATTCTTGGGTGTTTTTGTTGCGTAAATTATATGGGCAATCCTTAATTGAATGCCCTGAAACTTGAAAAATCTCATATAATGCTTTCTTTGGGTAATTCACCTTGGTATGACCTTTTATCCTGTAGTTAGTACACCAAATATCCTTGCCTTAGTTCACAGTGTCACCCTTTAGTTCCTTCATCCTTTGGAGCATGTCCCTTTGAAGAGATTAAATTGATCTTGGTTCACTATTGCTAGAGTTAGAGTCAACTTCTTTGCTCCTTCTTGTGCGCGAGGATGTCTTATTCTCACTTCAATATTCATTGCTTGGTTGTATTCACTTTTGTAAGACTAAGGTGGGGCCGCTATCATTTTCCTTCGCAATGAGGACACAAGCCCTTCAATGAACCATCTCTTCTTCAAGTTGTCAACTGGTTCTCTTTCAAGTTTGCCTAACAATGCTTTGAGCCTCCTATTGTAGGTTCATACGTTCTCATGCTTACACTGTTGGGTATTATAGATCTCAACAACAATTTTATTGTCGCCTCTTAGGAGCTTAAATTCCTTCTCGAATGCTCTTCTGAGCCTCTCGCATGTTACCTTATCAGTGGTTGGTGGATTTGTTTACTAATCAATGGCCACTCCTTGAAGTGTGGTTGGAAAGCAACACAACTAGTGATGCTTGTTTCTCTTTCCATTGACAATCTCAATTGTGATGCATGTTCTACAATACCATATCAAATCTTTAGATCCATCACTAGTGAAATTTTGCAGCTTTTGCTTTTTAGGAGTTAGAGTTGATGGGTTGCCCATGGCCATGGATATTAGTTGCTTCTTATGTGGATCTTTGAATATGATTCTTCTCCTTATAATGGTATGTGCTGGACATTCCTTTGCTCTCTTAGCATTGTCGGACACGTTCCTATACTTGACCCTTCCTTTAGTAGCGATCCATACACTATCTCGCTCACCGTCAATTTCAATTTTTGTGCTACACTGTCCAACTTGTGGTTGTGGTACACAACTTGTTCTTCTTTCGTGAAGAAGTTGTTATGGAACTTCATCTCGAAATAAAGACTTCCCTCAGTAGGAGAGGGCTCAATCCAATCCTCATTGGATTTTGTGGACTGTTAACTTGATTCTTCTGCAATACCCTCCAACCCAACCTGTTCGGCAAGGTCCACACTTCCTCCAGAAGGGGCAATTATCTGACAATCTTTGCCCAGTCCTTGTGAGTGGCTTAGGGTTCCCCGATTTTGGTTGAACCCTTTCTTGGTTTCGGCTTAGGATCTAGGTTTGACTAATATTTATGCTTCAGCCTTGGTCACTGCATCATATTTCTCTTGATGGATTTTTAGAATTGGATGCTTGTCACAGTGTTTTTTGTCTTTCTGGTTGTTCCCTAATTGAGTAGATTGTTTGATTTCTTGGTCCACTTCCTAATCTTGTTGTCTTCTTCTTCCACCTTTGTTTAGGGTTAATGACATCAATTATTTTTTGTATGATGTCGATTTTCTACGACCCTTCTCGTCATACTGTTGTAATATATTATAAGATCACGTACTACCTTATCATGGCACGAAGATTTTATAAGATAACGTACTACCTTATCATCAATAGTTATTGTTGATCGACATCCGCTTCTACTTGACATTAGCTTGACTCGACTTCGTAAAGGCAATGATGCCAAAATGTTTATTATACAAACTACATTGCCAAGGAACGTCAATTGCAAAATGGTAAATACATACCGCAATGTAGCATATAATAACATGAGAGTAATTACAACTTTACGTCATAGGTAGTGCTCAATACAAGTTGTTTGGCACAAGGAGGATCTGATACATAACCTTATCCCAATTTATATCATTCATATAGCTCAATTCAAGTTGTTTGGTATAGGGTGGACCTAATACACACACAACCTTTCCCCAACATACATGATTCTATGTATATGACAAGACTCGATGGTTGTGGTTTAAACACAACCGTCGACAACCGAACATAATTAAAGAGTGTCATTACAATACTACCTAAAGCTGTCAATACAATCATTAACAACATAACATTTTCTACCATTGGCTACCAAAACGTGTAATTAATAATACGCTGATAAAAATGACAATACTAATTTGATGGTTGGCAAGTTTATCCCTTGGTAGCTTACTAAGAGCCTAGTGAGACATTAGTAACTTTAGTAAATGATAAAAGAAGGCATTTGAAGTTAAATAAAAGGTAAAAAAAAAGATCTTCAAAAGAGTTTTAACAATGAACAAAAGGTGTTTATAAGAAATAAAAGGTCGGCAATCATTTCCTTTTATTCGCTTTGAACAATTTTAATCTTTTGCATGGAAGCAATGCTTTTTGCCTATACATTGTAATCCTCTCTTGCAACTCCCCTAATACAAAAAATAATGTTGTCTTCCTTTGCATCCCCTGAAAGTATTGAAATAAGTGTCCAACTCATAACATGTTATGGATCAAATCCATTCAACTACTTGCATTTCTCAAATGCCATCGTTTGCTCTTTCCGAAAAAGACCTAGCATTTTATCTTCTTTCATGTGCTAAAATAAAAGCATTTTCTCATCTATAGACAATTTCCAGACAACTTGGATCTCCCCTTGTGAGCCACGCAGCGCCAAGCTTGCTTTCTACACTGAGCATTTCTTATAGGTGGTGGACGATATTATTCTTTGCCCTCACTATCTCCAATGCCATTGGTCTCGTGGCTTGAGGTTTCCCCTTGGCCAGATGAGAGTTTGTTTTCATCAGTTACTAGATGAAACAAACCATCACATTCTCTGTCAGGAGCAGATCTATCGTCTTTGCTAACTCTCGGAGATGGAGGCCGAGGAGCACTTCATTTTTAGATGGCCCATTTATTATGAGATATGGGGAAGATATCACTGCCTCTCTAGAGATTCAGACAACACTCTAGCTACTTTCTTCATATATATAGACCAATGGTGCCTTGGTCTTTATCTTCATGAGGCTATCACCCTTTGATGCATATTCCTACATGAGTAACCTAGAGGCTCTAGAGCTCCCATATTGATCACCTCTTTCTTTTAGTCCATCTAGGTGATTGGTAGCACTAAGCGTCCTTTGGACACCACTACATCACACATCAGAGCTGATAGATGAGTTAGGTGGCACTTCTCTCAACACATCATTACTACTTAGACTACTCAGATCTCTAGGCTTGCTATCTCTTAGCATCGTGGCTTGGCTTCGCCCTATCGGTGTGGCTTTGCCCCTCTCGGTGACATGGATCTACTACTTGCCATCTGCCCCTGAAATCACAGGGGCAAACTAATATTATGAGTTTCTTTTCAGCTACAGGAGTTAACACTGTCCTTGGATGTTAGGGGAGATTCTAGAGGAAGTGTCTTGCTTCTTCCTAGGATCCCCCAACTTGGCTCCTTCGACCCTGTATGCCCATTGGACAACATTATTAGATTTTTCACAGTGATCAATAACGTCTCAGATGACTCCTCCACTTCAGGCACAGACAGAAACATTCGATGAGATTTGCTTCCAGTTTCCATTAGCACATGCTTTTGTGTCATGTCCCCTTTTTCGAATTGAATAAGTTAGAAGACCCTTAGCCCAGTCTCCATTTCCCGAAGGCTAAAGGGGTGATGCAAGGGAAACAAATTAATAATTTAAGTTGGCCAAAAGTAATTATATGTCATAAAGAGGAACTAAGGCAACTTATTCTATTAAAAAGGTTATGTATTTTTTAATAAAGGAAGAAAACAACAAAATAGAAGTGGGACTTTGCTTTATGGATGTTGCCTTGGTAAAAGGTGAGAGTAAAATTATAAAAGGGGCATTGGGTTCCTTTGGAAATAAATTAATAATTTAAGTTGGCCAAAAGTAATTTTATGTTATAAAGAGGAACTAAGGCAACTTATGTTATTTTATTAAAAAGGTCATGTATTTTTTAATAAAGGAAGAAAACAACAAAATAGAAGTGGGACGTTGCTTTATGGGTGTTGCCTCGGTAAAAGGTGAAAGTAAAATTATAAAAGGGGCATTGGGTTCCTTTGGAGAGTATCTTTTATCAATCAACCTTTTCAACTTATTTTTGAGTTTGAGCATTCCACTTCAGCTTTCAACTTCAAAGGACGAAAACTCTTTGGTTGAAAAGACCTGGGGACGAAAACCCTCAGGGTTTTGTGGTGCTTCCATACAAGGACTACATTTGCGCTTTAGATCTAGTTTATATCAAAAATCAGCTAAATCAAATAATTAGAGCAACATGGAAGTTTCATATCTATGCAAGGGCATCAATATTAGCACTGGTGTCACACTTCTAGAAGCATTTCTATAGTTGGTGCCATATGGCTAGCGTTGACATCATCACTGTGGGGGCCGACATCACCATTAGGAACTGTTTTCGTGTTAAATTCTCCACTTTCATGTTCAACTGTGTCAAATAATTTTTGCATTTTGTTGTAACTGAACTCTCTGGTTATTCCAATAAAATCTCTATTTTCAGTTGTTTATCAAAAAAAAATCAGAGTTTTATATTTTTAGTACAAGGGTTTGCTGTAAAATTCAGATTGTTCTAAGTTTTACAGAAAAAGGGACATTACATTTTGGGGCTTTTGTTTCGCCCCTCATTGCTATCTGTATTGGTTTCTTTGCCACTTGTGTTAGTGGCATGCTGTTCTATTTTGTCTTTTGTACTTTATTTCTTTGGTTTGCCTCTAGGATTCTCACTTCCTAGAACTTTCTATTGTTATTGGTTGTATCCTTCAGTGCCATTGACCTACTTTTGGTCATCTATGGACATGAATATAATTTTTTTCTTTCTTTCTAGGGTTCACTATTTCATCATTGATTTTCCAGTTTTCTCTAGTTGTTTTTCGTTCTTACATACTTCGCCGTGATTGCTTGTTGGCTACATTGTCCCCAAATCATTCACACCATCTTCTCTTTTCCTCCTACCATTTTTTTCACTGCATGAGAGCTTCAAACTTGTGATATGCGCTTAACAATTCAAATTAAAAGCTACATCTTCAGTACAAGTAATAGGCATATTTTCCTAGAGTGATCCATTGTGACAAAGTGTAGTGTGTCTATAAGCTCAACAAACACAAATACACGAGAATAAGATCAATGGGTCACCTACACACCCAAAAAGAGGATTATTTATGCAAACCCTTCAAAATTGCGGAATTTTTCTCTAAAAGATTTGAAAATATCACATATAGATGCATTGGCATAATAATAAAATAGATGCAGAGGGGTAAATTCTCATTTATAACAAAATGAGTACCTTCCCATGCAAGATACCTACAAAACAACATTGACTAGATACAATGAACCTACCTACGTATGACTCTTAGAATGATATATTTATTTGAGGGTCTCCACCACATCACAGTGGCTTAGTACTCTTTATCGTATATGAACTAATACCTTACTTAACATACAAGCTTAAGTACAAAATAGCCCATGTACACATATTGTTCAAATGTTGCATTTAAGTATGCAACATGTCCTCCCTCTTAGCAAACTTTGTCCCTTGAGGACCAAATGGAAGCCCTCCCATACATTTTTTTCTTTTATTGTTGCTTCTTATTTTGCTTAGAGATCATTATATGTAACCCACTAGAATTTATGCTATTGGATTCTCTAGAAACCCTCTCCATACCCGAACTAAAAGCACTTTGGCACTGATCTTTGTTTTGGTTCTCCCGAGAAACTTCCTGTGTTCTTCAGATTCTTCGTGTCAGCATTTTTGGTATGTTTTTGGGAAGGAGCTGACACTTCCATTACATTTTTTGAGACAAAAACATGACAGGGGTCTGCTGAAAGTATGGTATTAATTATGTTGTTTGTTGTTAATTTTTTGTTTATTATAATGTTGATTATGCACATAACATTGATAGTATGGCTATTTTTCTATATATTTTTATATCTTTTCTATTCTATGTATGCACGTTTCCACAACGAACCATACCTAGGGTGTCAAAAAATTGTCGTTTCCCATTCTTGAACCCGACACATACCCATTTATTGTTAACTTAGGTCAGAAGGTATAGAAAATTTGAGAATGATCTCCTTTGATGAAATGCATGAAGCCATTGATTTTACTTCGTTGAAGAATCTAATTGGTGTTATATGGGTCCCAAGTTGGGCTTAACCAAGACATTAATAAGGTTCCTTAACATGACCTAGAAACATCGTCTTCATAAATATGCAAAGGAAAGATTCAAGCTCAAAGTTATCTTTAACCAGTTTCTCATTAGATGAAAAATAAGGTATTCTTGACTTGAAACTTCAAATTTGTGTTCCTTTCCTTCACATGCATCCTCGTCCCATACTATTACTTGTTCCTCCTCTTCATGAAGATCCTCATCCTACACCACTTGTGGTTGCTGATCTTTATCATGGGTATATTTCCCATACAACCTTTGATTCTTCATCTCCGAGATGAAGAAGTGAGGAGGCTTGAGATGAGTCTATCAACATTTTCCAAAAGCTCTCATCATTTATTCTTTAAGCTCTTTCCGAAGCTTTTAAAGGGCTTCCAATACCTCCTCCTTAGTCTCATACAAAGGTTAACTCCTAATTTTAGACATTTTGGAGATGTGCCAATTTTTTTTGTAAGGTAGGGTTTTAAGGTTGAAAACAAAGGTCAACTTGTAGTGCTTTGTTCTCTATTAGTACTTAATCAAAATTATGGAAAAAATCTCATTTGAAAGCTCCATGAATGTAATTGTTGTCAACTTGGAGTTGCACCATGAAACGAAGACGTGCTGAAATGGCTAATCTTCTTTCCAGTTGAAACAATGAGATCTTCTCACGAAGATGGGTGCCTCAATGGTGAGAAGAACCTGCAGAGAAGGTTGGTTCCTGTAAGATGTATCAATGCGGATCTCTACTCTATTCTGTGGACTACCATGGAAAAGGGAGAAAGAAACTTGAAGGGGAAATCCTACCTAATGACGGTGATACACCAGAATGTTGATCCATCATACTTGGAGCCTTGAAAACTGAACAAACAAGGGAAAAATAAGACATTTGATTTCAATTGATCACTATGCATAAGTATTTCATGAGAAGGTTCGATCCAATGATAAAAATGTGAGAAAAAACGATGGAGAGAGCTTTGATCCAAGACACTTTGCGGCCACCTAACATCCACTTATAGCTTCAACAAAATACATAAAACACTGAGCATGACCTGCATAACATGATAAGTTAGCAACTAGGCATGAATCAGAATTTGGGAAGAGAGAGAAATCTACCATGTATGCAAATTGTAGAATGTATGTACACTATGCCAGCCCTTAAAATCTGAAAGTACAGTCCTTCTATTGATTAAAGAGGTTACACAACTCACCAATGACAGAGTCTGGGCTTACCAAGAGAGGGATGGATTTTTTACAACGCTGAAAAACCATTAATATAGAAAATTATAAAAAGCCAAGAGATTGGTGTTGGCAAATAAAGAGGGAGTAAACTCAAAACAACTCAGCGTTTACAAAAGTCTATTTTGTCTTGCATGAAATTTCCTTTTGTTGGAAAAGAAGAAGACAAGCTTTGGACGCATGAAATCTATGAATAGATGTCTTGACTTGAAAACTAGTCAATTCCAAAACAAGAGTAGTCAAATCCACTCGAACTGGTGGAATATTTGAAAGTCTCCCTTTTGTATGAAATCAATGCAAATACCAAATTAAGAATTACGTTTGAATTGCCGGAACGTTTCAAGCTTTGAGACAAATGAGAGTGCATGCATGGAATTTCCGGCTGTTTGAACGTTCAACACTTTGCCCGTTCATCATGCAAGACAACTCTATTTTCAGAATTGAAGCATGCTTATTTTCTTAAACGTGTTCACTTCGTTAGAGTCACTCATGTTACTCTGTGCATGATCTTTGTTCATGCCTCTATTTCTGCGTTTGTCTTATTTGTTCAGTTCTGGTTTAGTCTTGTTTGTGCATACGTCTCTGTTCATGCTATTGATCATGCTCAGTTCACTTCGTGTTTTCTCTGGGTTTTTCCGTGTTCTACTTTGATTCGGGATTTGGGCTTTATTTTGGTCAGGCCTCTGTGTTTACATTTTCTTGTGCTTGGCATTTTCTTTTCTTTTTTTTGGCCTTTGCTTACGCTTTAGCCTTCGGGCTTTTGGTTCTTTGCTTGTGGCCTTGTCTTTTCTATCGGCTTTTTGTCCCTCTTGAATTCCTTCGGACAAAAAATCTGAAGGAATTCATTTCCTTGTGCCTTTGCTTTATTTCTATCGGGCTTTTCCCCGGGTATATCCTTTGTTTTTGGCACGCCCGGTGGGACCACAAAAAAGTACTTTGCATATCTGAAGAGTTTTTGCAGCAGCAGAGGATATTCATCTACATCCAGTTGTAGAGTTCATAGCATCATTCAGGCAATCTTTTCATGCCAAATGTTACCACAAGCTCAACAAGTAAAAGTATTCCTTTTGAATTTGTAACTTCTAAAATTGCAAGATCTAGGAGAGCAAATCCATATCCTCAAAGAGAATATTTACCTCCCCCTCATCCTATCGTTCTAAACACTGCAATCCCCATTATCCAGATGGCCATTAAAAATCAAGTGTTCGCTCCATTCAATAGGGAAAGTCCACTGAATCTAACACAGTTTGATGACATTCCTGTATCCGCCTTCAAAAGTATTCCATTCTTCTCAGGGGAAAATCAAACAACCCCTATTGAGCATATCCAGGATGTGGCTAATCTTTGTTCAGTTCATAATGTTGTTGAGGATAATGTTGCTATTAGATTGCTTGTTGCTTCTTTAAAAGGAAAAGCTTTACAGTGGTATAGAACCCTCCCACTTAGATCCATTTCCACCTGGGATGAATAGGGTGCAACGTTAGTCAAGCAATTTGAAGACAAATTTGATCACTTATCTTTAGTTGAGCAATTAACTGCCTTACAGAGAGCTCCTCATGAGTTGATGTCCAATTTCATCAATTATCTTTAGTTGACATGGACCAGGATACTGGTTCTGATTAGGCCATCCCCTGAATATGCATTTCTATATTTTTTGAAAGCTCTTAATTCTGACATTAGAGTGGTGATACAATCAATGGGTGGTACTACTTTGCCAGATGCTTATGAAGTTGTAATAAAGACAGAAAATAGTTTGATACAAGCAGGGAAGCTTTTTCCAAGACCTCCAATGCTCATATTTTCAGAAATAAGTTCTATCCCAGCCTGTTAAGTTCCTCAAATTCCATCATTGGCTTCAATTCTAGTGCCTCAAGTTCCTATTGCAGCCCTTACTAGTCAAGCTAGTGAGATATGAGAGTTGAAAAGTTTATTACAATCTTTTGAAAATGAAATAGTATAGCTCAAAAGACAACAATTTCAGTCAAATAGGCTCTATCAACAGCAAAATCAGAACAACTATCAGTCTTTCAAAGATCAAAGGTCTCTTTATTAGGGTTTCTGAGACAATAGACCACCCTATCAAGCACAAGGAGCCATAACTCTAGCTAAGCCATATGCCGCTCTTGATCCAAATGCTCCTTCCACTTCAAAAGCCATTGTTCCAACCCCACTTCAAAATAATTTGGTGCAGGATTCAGGTTGGCAGCTCTCAAATCTCAATGATGCTCAAAATCAAGCCTTGTTATCACAGAACATCACCATGCCACAGATGACACAAGAAGAGTTCTTTTTTCAAGGAGGTCAATATCAAGATACAGGTGTGACATCACAAGGAGTGACTCATCAAGTTCAAGGGCAGCCTGATGCTATTAATGTAAATTAGCAGGTCGATGATCATGTTGCTTTTACTCAGGATGTTAAAACTAACGATTCAAGTGGTCAAGTTGCAGCTATAATTTATTAGAGAACTAAAAAAAGAGCTGTTGATGAAGCCCAAGGGGTAACAAATACTTCAAGTACTCTTAGTATTGTTGCTAAAAGGACAAAAGAGCAGCTTGCTGCCCCCACAACCCAAAAAAAACAGAATATAGAGGTTAGTAAAGTGCAACAAATACCTCTAATTCGTGAGCAACAAGTACCTCAGAAAGTGCAATCAAAGGTTAGTACATCTTAGTTCAGTATTGTAGATCAAATGAAGAAGTCTAACATCAGCATTAGCATGTGAGATTCTCTTTCAATTCCAGAGCAAAATGATAAATTCATTTAAGAACTTTCAATTCTTGAATTGTCTCCAAAACGGATTGAGAAAGGTGTTGTCTTGACAAATTGGGATCAACAAACTAAGCAACAAGTGCAGCAAGGAGATAAGATGTCAAAGGTGGACAAAACAAAGGTAAAATCAAAGAGAACTCTTTTTTATCTTTCTTTAATAGTGGGTGATACTTTGGTTCATAATTGTATGGTGGATAGTGGAGCTAGCAGTACAGTAATGCCCAAATAGATTGCAGACAAGCTCAACCTTGTTTATGAGCCAAATATTAAAGGGGTATTGCAGTTGGATGGTTCACCAACAAAGACGGTAGGCATTATCAAATATTTGAAATTGACATTACATGCTTGTCTTAACGTTACCATTCAACAAGATGTTGTAGTGGTGGACTTGCCTCCTTATTTCGCTATGTGCCTTCCCAAAGACTTCACCTCAAGGATTGGGGGATATTTATTAGTTGATTGGATCTATTTGCTGTTCAAAACCAGGTATGGTACAAAGGTAACAATTCATTCAGAGCCTATTGCATGTTTTCATATGGAGCCTTATACACCAAGTGTTGTCAATGCAAATTGTATCATCTCAGATGACATATTACAAACTAGTGATGTAGAAAAGGACTCACTTTTGGATGGAGTTCCAAATTTTTTTTGTTGATGAGTGGGTTTCTACCTTGCATGAGCATGATCCCTACAAGCTGATTGAAGAGGAAGGTCTTGGTGTGTATTGTCTTCATGAGAATGATGCATCAATTCCAATTATGGTCAAAGAAGACGAATCTAATGAAGGTTTGTGGCAATTTTACTTTGATGGATCAAGAAATAACTATGATGGATCAAGAAATAAGCATGGAACCGGAGTTGGAATGATGTTAATTTCTCTTATAGAACAAAAGTATTTCTCATCTATTAAATTTCAGTTTGGCTGTTCAAAAAATATTGCTGAATATGAAGCACTAGTTCACGGTTTGCAGTGGGCTAGGAAAATGAAAGT
Organism: Torreya grandis; assembly: GCA_037957365.1. Taxonomy (NCBI): domain Eukaryota; kingdom Viridiplantae; phylum Streptophyta; class Pinopsida; order Cupressales; family Taxaceae; genus Torreya; species Torreya grandis. Next base: position 1,413,858 of record JARHVA010000070.1, on the reverse strand, counting down.
CAATTGTTTGCAAGTGTTGGGAGATAGTGAGCTTGTAGTCCACCAAGTAAGAGGTTTGAATGTATGCAAAAATCTATTGCTTAAATCTTACAGACACAGAGTTTGGGATTTACTTGAAGATTTTCAGTGTTTTAATATTCAGGCAATACCAAGAGATAGGAATAAACATGCTGATAGGTTGGCTGCCGTTGGGGCACAATTTAACATTTTTGTGGATGTAAAAAGTGACAATTTTCAGTTACATATAAAGGTAATTGTAAGGCCTTCTGTTTCAGATAACCAAGAGAATTAACAGTTGTTTGAAAATAACAATCAAATTGTGAGATTTTTGCAGGAAGAGGTTGAGTTTTCTTCAAGAAATCAGTCGAAACACTTACAACAGTATGGTGATCAGATTGCACAACTGAAAACGAATAGGCTACCCAAAGGATTGGTCACTCTTGAAAATATTTTCAGTGAAAATGATGAGCTAAGAAAAGAGAAATCATCCTTGTGAACAAAGGAAGAGCACTATGCCAATGTAGAGATTGCAGTTGGTAAAATTTTGAAATTGGGCAAGGTATGCACTCCACAAAAGAAAGCTTTCATTGATTTATGCACAATTTTTGTTGATATATTCGCATGACAGTATAGTGATCTCAAAAGTTTTGATCCAAGTTTGGCTCAACACACCATTGAGTTAGAAGAGGAAACTAAACCAGTGAGACAAAGACAAAGGCCAAGCAATCTAAAGCTTGAGCCTTTGATGAGAGCTGAGCTTCACAAGCTCATAGAATTAACGATTATATTTCCAATCTAGCACTCAACTTGGGTGGCAAACCTCGTTCTAGTACGGAAAAAGAATGGTAAGATTCATTTGTGTTGATTTCCGTGATTTAAATAGGGCTTTGCTTAAAGACCACTATCTATTGCTATCAATAGAACAAATTTTACAGTTTGTTGTAGGTTCAGAGAGGTTTTCCTTGTTGGATGGATATAGTGGTTACAATCAGATTTTGGTCAAAGAAGAGGACCAATTCAAGACAGTGTTCACGACTAAGTGGAGGACATTTGCATACAGAAAGATGACATTCGGTTTGTCTAATGTTGGAGCAACCTTTCAGAGAGCCATAGATATGGCCTTCCAAGGCCTTCTTAACAGGTTTGTGCTTGTTTATTTGGATGATATAACAGTGTTTTCAAAATATGCAAAAGATCACATGGTTCATTTCAAGCAAGTTTTCGAAAGGTGTAGGCAATTTGGGATATCTCTAAATACCAAAAAGTGTGTATTTTCAGTTCATGAAGGTAAGCTTTTTGGACATGTTGTTTCAAAGTATGGTTTAAACATAGATTCTAAAAAGATTCAATTTATTCTTGCACTGTCCTTGCCTAAGAGCAAAAAGGCTTTGCAAAGTTTCTTTGGAAAAATCAACTTTATAAAGAGATACATTTCAGATTTTGCTATTGTAGTTAAACCACTTACAGCCATGTTAAAGACAAATCAGAACTTCAGCTAATCCAAAGAGGGAGTAAAAGGGTTTGAAGATGTTAAGAAAGCTATAACAAGTGCTTCTACACTTTTAAATCCGGATTTTACAAAAGATTTCATTCTTTATATTTATGTTAATATTGACACCATTTCAGGGATTCTTATGCAGCAGAATCATGAAGATTTGGAGCAGCCAATAGCTTTCTACAGCCAAGGCTTGGAGGAGTATGAAATAAGGTATTCTTTTGTTGAAAAGCATGTCCTTTTAGTTATAAGATCTCTAAAAAAATTTAGGCATTTGTCTAATAATAAAATACATCTAATGGTTGCTCATCTAAAATCAAAGAATTTCTTCTGAACAAAGACATAAATGAGAAGAGAGCTGGTTGGATAACCAAGATAATGGAATATGACGTGGAAATTAAGGTTACAAAGCTGGTTAGAGTCAAAGGACTTTGTGAGCATCTAGCTCAGGCCTTGCAAGAAACTGATGATGCTGTTTTAGTGTCAAATGATGAAGAGATTGCTGCTATTCACACCTCACCTTCCAGCTGATTTCGTGATTTGGTAAATTATCTACAAGATGGTTTTTACCTCTCACCTAAGTGCTTCAAAATTAAGGTATTTCAGATTGCAGTCAATTCCATTCTTGCTTGTTGATGGTGTTTTGTTCAAAAAGGATATTAATGGAATGTTATTAAGGTGTGTGGAACCAAAGCCAATGTCAAAGATTACTTGAAGAATTCCATGATGGACATGGTGGAGGACACTTTTCTGCAAGAACTACAACACTTAAAATCATGAAAGGTGGGTACTATTGGCCTACTATATTTGGCGATTGCCATACGTGGGTTAGGAAGTGCAAACAATGTGCTACGTTTGTAGAAAAAGTTCAACTTGCAGCCCTGCCCCTTCAGCGAATTGCAGTGGATCAGCGTTTTGTCCAGTGGGGATTGGACTTTATTGGTCTCATTAATCCTCCTTTGAGTTCAGGGCATAAGTGGATTCTAACAGCGATGGATTACTTCACACGTTGGACGGAAGCAATTGCATTGAAAGAAGCAAACGAAACTAACATTATTTATTTTTACGAAGGTCTACTTACTAGGTTTGGAGTTCCTTCAACCTTTATTTCTGACAATGCAATGGCTTTTGTGGGATCTAGGATCAGCCAATGGGCTGTCCAACACGGAGTTTATCTCAGTGCTTCATCGAACTATTATCCACAAAGAAATGGCCTTGTTGAATCTATAAACAAGAACCTCTTAAGGATTATACGAAGAACTATTGAAGACAATCAAAGGTCATGGTATCTCAAGTTGAAGTCAGCTCTATGGACTGATAGGATCACTTACAAGAGGTCAATAACCAACTCTCCATACAAGCTAGTGTATGGTAAGGAAGCAAGGTTACCTATTTCTCTTGAGTTTCCACCTTTAGAACTCATGCATCAACTTGAGTTGTTGGAGAATGAGCCTATGAAAATCAGGTATGCAGAGCTTATGGAGTTGAAAGAGACAAGAAATCAATCCATGCTAGCCATGGAAAGTCATCAGGCACAGGTGAAAAGAACGTTTGACAAAAGAGCTTTCTCACGAAGCTTCAATACAAGAGATTTGGTCCTCAAGTGGGATGAGGATCGAGCCAAACCAAGAAGGCACACGAAGTTTGATTCCCTTTGGAGTGGCCCATACACGATCCCTAGCTGCAACTTCCACAATGCCTTCCAAATTGCCAAGATGAACGACCAAGAGCTTCCAATTCTAGTCAATGGGATACATTTGAACATTGCTATTGAAGAGAAAAGCTCTATGTACATAGTTGTTTTTGCTTTCCTCCAAGTGTTGTTTAAGCACAGTAGTTTGCTACAGTTTTGTCCAATACAGGAGATTTGGTCCTCAAGTGGGATGAGGATCAAGCCAAATCAGGAAGGCACACAAAGTTTGATTCCCTTTGGAGTGGCCCATACACGATCTCTAGCTGCAAATTCCACAATGCCTTTCAACTTGCCAAGATGGACGACCAAGAGCTTCCGATCCTAGTCAATGGGATACATTTGAACATTGCTATTGAAGAGCAAAGCTCTATGCACATTGTTGTTTTTGCTTTCCTCCAAGTGTTGTTCAAGCACAATAGTTTGCTACAGTTTTGTCCAATAAGTGCTTATTTGTACATTTGCTTCTTAGTTTTCTTGCTTTCGTGTTTTTCCCTTCCTATTTTTGAAGGAGAAGGTTACTTCAACCAAGGTTAAGAGAAGATTTTCAGTTAGAAATCAAGTTCACCATTTGGGAGTTCGAATAGCATCTATATGGTCTGAGTTCTCTAGCATAACAGGCATGCTTCCTAGTTGAGTCGCCAAAAATATTGACAATTTTGCCCCCACAAGGCAAATTGTCACCCCTACTATTCGGAATTTTGCTATGGTGCCAAGTTTGTCTTGTGAATCAATTTTGGGGTTCTTAAATGTGCATTTGCAGCCACCCAAGTGGCCATCTACAACAGTTTGAAAGGGTTTTCCCAATCTTCTAAGCATCACGTACAGCCAAAAGCCAAGACATACAAGTTGTAAGTTTATTTATTTTGTCTTCCCAAGGATTTTTTTGGGCTATAAGAGTGTTGTCAACCTGGAGCTGCGCCCTGATTCGAAGACGTGCACAAAATGGCCAGTCCTCTATCCGGCTCAAACAATGGGATTTTCTCACGAAGGTGGGTGCCTCAACTGTGAGAAGAACCTCCAGAGAAGGTTGGTTCCTGTATGATGTATCGATGAGGATCTCTACTCTACGCTGCGGACTATCGTGGAAAAGGGAGAAGGAAACTTAAAGGGGAAATCCTACCTAAAACGAGGTGATACACTAGAATTTTTGATCCATTCAACTTGGAACCTTGAACACTGAACGAACAAAGGGGAAAGGAAGACCTTATATTTCAATCAACCACTTATGCATAAATATTTCATGAAGAGGTTCAATCCAATGACCAAAACTTGAGGGAAAACGATGGAGAGAGGTCTGATAAAAGACACTTTGCAGCTACGTAACATCCACTTACAGCTTCAGCAAGGACATAAAGAACACTTTAACATGACCTGCATAAGGATAATCTAGCAACTAGGTATGAACCAGAATTTGGGAAGGGAGAGAAATCTACCACTTATGCAAATTGCTAAATGAAAAATACACTATGCCAACGCTTGAAATCTGAAAGTACAGTCCTATTGATCGAAGAGGTTACACAACTCACCAATGGCAGAGTCTGGTCTAACCAAGAGAGATTGGATGATTTTTAATCAAGGCTGAAAGCCATTATATAGAGAATTACAAGACAAATATTGGCATTGAAAATTTGAAGAGAATGATTCACTTCGGTTAACTCAAGGCTGACTTGGCCTTTCAATAAAATATGTTTTCTTTTGTCTTTGCATGAAGCATTTTGCGCTTGAGGAAGTGAACTTGTCTTTGTTATGAACCACCCACCTCTCTTTGCATGGAAATCCACGCCAATGTTAATTTTAGAACTCTACGTGAGCTGCTTGATGCCGAATTGGAACGTTGGAAAGGCTGAGTTGGCTGTTTGATAAGCTGAGTTGGACGAAGAGATAATTATCCCTCGCATGGAAAGCTCCTAGTGGATACGACATTTAACAATTAGTCACTCTAAATCTGGGACAGTCAATTCGTCATTCGAATTCAGAACTCCGGTTGAAGCTGAGTTGGACCCTCGGATGTGTGAGATGATTTGGAGACGAGTGGGACTTTAATAACTAGTCAACTGAAGCTTTGACCGTTGTTCGAAAATAGCTCCCGCTTGCATGTATTCTACCCTATTCTGGTCTCCCTGTTCCTGTCTATTTCTGGCGAGGTTCTATATTCTGATGTATTAATCTATATTTTCTCCATTGGGCTTTGCTTTCGGAATTCTTCTTTACCCCTGTTTCAACGGTTACTTCCCGTGGTTAGAATTTGACGGCTTGCGGGCCGTCACTGGAGGTTTTCTTATTTCCTTCGGAACCTCTTCTCTGCATATATTTCCTGCGGCTTTCTTTCCTTCGGCTTTATCCTCTGAAGTATTCCTTCAGATGGAAAGTCCGAAGGAATTCCTCGGACTTTTTCCTGAATTAATCCTTCGGACAAAAGTCCGAAGGATATCTTTCCTTTGTTTCTTCGCTTCTTGGCTTCGGACTTTGTTTGTCGGGTTTTCTCCTTCTTGACTTCGGACTTTGTTTGGTCTTCCGAATTCCTTCGGACAAAAAGTCCGAAGGAATTCATTTCCTGCCTTTGCCTTTTAACTTTTCCGAAGCCTTCGGATTTTTCGCCGTCGGCTTTTTCTCTGAATTTTTTTGGACTTTTTGTCCAAAGGAATTCCTTCGGACAAAAGTCCGAAGGTCTTTTTTTGCTTGCCTTTGTTTCACTTTTTTTTTCTGCAGACTTTCAAGTCTTCCGAATTTCTTCGGACTTTTTGTCTGAAGGAATTCCTTCAGACAAAAGTCCGAAGGAAGACATTCCCTGTCTTTGCCTTTTAACTTTTCTGAAGCCTTCAGATTTTATTGAAGGGGCCTTGTCCTTCGAACTGTGCCCTTCGGAAAAGTGACTGTGGTCTTGTCGCCGACTAAGTGCCCTTCGCAAAGGCTAGTTGCTCGTGTCTGTCCCTTTTTCGAAAGAATTGTAGGGCACCTAGGCTTTTTGCAAAGGTTCTGAATCTGTTGACCCTTCCGAAGGGTACCCTACCCTTCGGAATTCTTGAAAATGACCCTTCCGAACTAATCCTTGGCTTTTCCTTGCCTTTTGTGCGGACTTTTGGATTCTCCGAAGGAATTCCTTCGTCTTAGGCTCTTTGTTGATTTGTCATTTCCTTGGCTTAGCCTTCTTTGATGAACACCATTCCTTTGGACAAAAGTTCGAAGGATTCATCCTTTTGCAGCAAAGGCCCTTAACAAAGAAAAACAATGTATTCTTTCTTCCTTGGCTAGAGACTTGCATTTTCCGAATAGCGAGAGACAATCTGACTTGTGGAAGAAGTTTCAACAAAGAGGTGGACGATTTCTTCGGTCATTTTATTCGAGAGAAAGAGCTCTCAAAGGATTGTGTAAGTCTGAAAAAATGACTAAGTGGCAGTCGTTCAAAATTTATTTTCTTCTGACTTTTTGTCCGAAAGAAAAAAGGAAAAGCACAGTTGAAAAGACCCGAAGGGCACTTGCCCTTCGGGAAGGTCCAATTCAAAAGTCCCGAAGGGTATGTACCCTTCGGGTTAGTTCACTTTATGGTTTTCAAGTCAAGACAATTCATTCGAAGGACAATTTCAAAAAACCCGGGTGCCCTTCAAAAAGCTCGGGTGCCCTTGAAAAAGCTCAAAGGGCAACTGCCCTTGTGGAAGGCACTCAGGCGGCGAGAAGACCTTTCATTTTTAGAAACCCTGAAGAGTATGTGCCCTTGTGAGGGACACTTCAAGCACGAAGAAGACCTTGGCAAAAGTTTCGAAGGACAATCAAATTTTTTTAAGGACACCTGCTCGTGCGGAGGGCACTTGGTTGGTGGCAGGACCATTTCAAAAGTTCCGAAAGGCACTTTTTATGACGAATAGCCCTTGCAGAGGTCACTATGCAACGAAGTGGATCTTTTCCATTCTTCCAAATGGCACTTCTGGAAGAACCTTACCCTTGCGGAAGGCACCCAGGCGACTAAAAAGACCAAATCAAGAAGCCCGAAGGGCATTTTTGGGAAGTAGAAGCCCTTACAGAGGGCACCTTCATAAAGCGAAGGACAAAAACAAAGTTCCCGAAGGCACATGCCCTTTGGGGAAAGATAGCCAAAGGAGACGAATTCCTTCGGACAAAAAGTCCAAAGGAATTCAAAAAAAGCTCTGACGGAGGATATGCCCGGGGAAAAGCCCGATAGAAATAAAACAAAGGCACAAGGAAATGAATTCCTTTGGACAAAAAGTCCGAAGGAATTCGAGAGGGACAAAAAGCACTATAGAAAAGACAAGGCCACAAACAAAGAACCAAAAGCTTGAAGGCTAAAGCGTAAGCAAAGACCAAAAAAGAGAAAAAAAATGCCAAGCACAGGAAAATATAAACATAGAGGCCCGACCAAATAAAGCTCGAGTCCCGAATTAAAGCAGAACATGAGAAAAGCCAGAGAAAACACGAAGTGAACTGAGCATGATCAATAGCATGAACAAAGACGTAAGCACAAACATGATTGAACCAAAACTGAACAAGAAGCAAGACAAACGCAGAAATAGAGGCATGAACAAATATCATGCATAGACTAACGTGAGTGACTCCAACGAAGTGAACACATTTAAGAAAACAAGCATGCTTCAGTTCTGAAAATAGAGTTGTCTTGCATGATGAATAGGCAAAGTGTTGAAAGTTTCAAACAGATAGAAATTCCATGCACGCACTCTCGTTTGTCTCAAAGCTTGAAACGTTTCGACGCTTCAAACATAATTCTTAATTTGGTATTTGCATTGATTTCATGCAAAGGGGAGACTTTCAAACGTTCCAGTAGTTCGAGTGGATTTGACTACTCTTGTTTTGGAGTTGATTGGTTTTCAAGTCAAGACATCTATTCGTAGATTTCATGCGTCCAAAGCTTGTCTTCTTTTCCAACGCAAGGAATTTTCATGCAAAACAAAATAGACTTTTGTAAAGGTTGAGTTGGTTTGAGTTTACTCCTTATCTATTTTTCAATGCCAATCTCTTGGCTTTTTGTAATTTTCTATATTAATGGCTTTTCGGCGTTGTAAAAAAAACCATCCCTCTCTTAGTAAGACTAGACTCTGCCATTGATGAGTTGTGTAGCCTCTTTAATCAATAGAAGGATTGTCCTATTAGATTTTAAATGTTGGCATAGTGTACATCATTATGCAATTTGCATACGTTGTAGATTTCTCTCCTTTCCCAAATTCCGATTCGTACCTAATTGCTAGCTTATCATGTTATGCAGGTCATGTTCAATGTTTTATGTCTTTCGTTGAAGCTGTAAGTGGATGTTAGGTGGCTGCAAAGTTTCTTATATCAGAACTCTCTCCATCATTTTCTCTCACGTTTTTGTCATTGGATCGAACCTTCTCATGAAATACTTATGCATAGTGATCAATTGAAATCAAAGGTCTTTTTTCTTTGTTTGTTCAGTGTTCAAGGTTCCAAATAGGGTGGATCAACATTCTGGTGTATCACTGTCATTAGGTAGGATTTCCCCTTCAAGTTTCTTTCTCCCTTTTCCATGGTAGTCCGCAACACAGAGTAGAAATCCACATTAATACATCTTACATGAATCAACCTTCTCTGGAGGTTCTTTCACCATTGAGGCACCCACCCTCGTGAGAAGATCCCATTGTTTCAACTGAAGAGAGGATTAGCTATTTCAACACGTATTCATTTCAGGGTGCAACTCTAGGTTGACAACAGTAATTTCAAAGCAGAAAAGGGCACCTCAATCTAGCATTTGGCCATGAAGTTATCCTCGACAAAAAACAGGGTATTAGAAATCGACATGTTTTATCAAGACAAAACATAACAACTATTTGTGGCTATTTATCCCTTAATATTTCCCCAAAAATTATGTTTAATCACTTATTAGAATTAGTTCTGAATCTACTTTCCAGCAATTTTTTACTTCTTAATATGACAGTCCAATAAAAATTATCTGTTCTATAATGCAAGGTACTTTTTTTGCCCCGTAGATCTGAAAGTCGAGCTAATAACACATGTAGCATGCCTGTACACAACTTGGCACTACTACATCAATACAAGCATGGCAAGGGCTGTATTTTTACATTTGAGAAGACGCTTTAGATCTACTTTCCCCTAAAATTTTAGCTTCTCATTTTCATTATAAGGGCATATCCATTCAATTTTTCAATCCTATGGAAAAAACAAACGTTGAAGAAAAAGAGAGTGGCATATTCAAACAAGGTTAATCAAGAAGTGTTGAAAGAAATTATAAATACATTTGATAACACAATTGATTGATGCACTCTTAATTTCTATGAGAGAAGAATATAGAAAAGAAATTGATGCATGGATAGATCTAGAAGATGTTTGTATTGAGTGGTATGAAAAGTTCTTCCTAATAAACGAGATAACTTATTCGAGCTTCTCTTTCATGAATCCTCCGTTTATAATGAAGAAAATGATCTTGCACCTATATTTGATGATTCATCTCTATATGACGAGCTTATTTAGAATAGGCTCATTGTATCTAGTCATAGGTTTTTAACAACTTGTAGAGGAAGGTACCCCTCAAAATATTCTAGTTAATGGTTTTAGGTTAATGCCATTTTTATTGTAATACCAAGTATAGAATACCACTATAATTTCGGGTCTAGGATTTTGCTATATATAAGAAATCCTTTCTTCATTTTGTAATCAATCTATTTTCATTATCTATATAATTTTTTGTATTTTATCCCATCTCTTGGATGAAGAGTGTTATGATATTTCTTATAAAATAAACTTGGATAACAACAACAATCCACTTGAATGCAAAAATAAGAACAAATTGAAGAGATTGATACCCAAATGATAAATGAAGTGGTATGACTGAATCAAATATCTTGGCCACTTTGAGGGGCTACCTCCAGAATATAGACTAATAATGAAATGAATTTGAGAATGCAACTTTTGATGATTGAGAAGAGCCTATCTATCCTTATCTATAGACATAGTTAGGTAGGGGAGACCCCATAATCCCAATCTGGTCGTCCTAAAAAAACGTCTAGAGCTAATTAATGAAAAGATAAAGTTTATGTGTGCCACAAGTCAGCTGCACCATAGCCTTAATACACTTATGAAGATAGAATATTAGGGGTGTAACATACCCTTCCCCTTTAGAAAAGCATTGCCCTAAACGTTGAACAACTCCAGATGCTTTTGCATGAATTGCTCATCTTCCCATGTTGCATTTTTCACTGCCAATTTCCTCCTTGATCAGAAATTTCAAGATGACTCGGTTGCTCAACTGCTTAACTCTGTTCTCGATGACCACCTCTTTTTCTATGATGAAATTTGCTTCTTCATCTAAATTTGGTTCTGACTAGATGGGAAGCTTGTTACAAATGGATTTCTTTAAGCAAGAAACATGAAATATAGGATTAATTTTTCAAAGAAGTGGAAGCTCCAATTTGTACGTCACACTACCAATCCCTTGGAGAACTTTATAAGGACCATAAAAGTTTTGGGGTTAGCTTGTCAGTCTTTTGTTGCTTTAATGGCACATTTTTTTAGGGTTGCAATCAAAGAAAAACCCAATCACCTTGTCAAGATGCCTCACTTCAGTGTTGATGTACTTTTTGTTTCACCCTGTTTTGAGCTATAATCAAAGCTTCCTTGAGGATTTGGAGAATGTCTTGTTGGTGTTGAATATGATCCTCCACCGTATGGGTTTTGGGATGGCCCTGCAAGTAAGAAGTAGCAAATGGTGGGGATTAGCGACAAGGAGCCTCAACTAGAGTCATTTGTGTTGAAGTATGAAATTTGGTGTTATACCATCATTCTGCCATTGAAATCCATTTGGACCATTGCGATTGCTTGTCTAAGGCAAAGAATCATAGACACTCCAAACATTTACTCACAATTTATGTTTGTCCATTTGGTTGCGGATGATAAGATGATCTATGTGCTAATTTTGTGCATCATCCAACAAATAGGTCTTTTTAGAATGTGCTAGTGAATATAGAATCTCAATCTCTCAATGATTTTGGTGGTGCCATGGAGTTTCTATACCTTTTCTGTGAATACTTTTGCCACCATACTAGCTTTAAATGGTTGAAATAGTCTGCAAAAGTGTGCATACTTAGTGAGTTTATCCACAACCACCAATATCACATCTATATTGGCCAAGTTTGGCAACCCTATAATGAAATCCATTGATATTTCCTCCCTTTAGTGTGTTGGAATGGCTAATAGCTGTAAGAGACCAAGAGTCTTGATTGTTTCTTTTTTATTCTGTTGACAAACCAAACATTCAGCCACAATTTTTTGTACATCTCTCTTAAGATCTTTAAAAATAAAAATTCTTCTTTGTAAGGTGATAGGTCTTTAAGAAACCTGAATGTCTTCCTATTGGTGAGTCATGCATGTGAGATAACATACTAGTTTGCAATTGAGATTTTTTGCATAAAAAAGCCTCTCTTTGTACCATAAGGAATCTCCTTTGCAAAAATACTTATTTGAAGAAGATGAGTCCTGAAGTTGTGGAATGAGTTTTCTTGTTGGAGTGTCTTGTCACTATTCTACTCCATTTGCTTCTACCCATTCTGGTTGCAACAAAGACATGACACAAATTGCTGCTTCCTCTGCTTCCTTGCCGAGAAAGAGCATCAAATATGATATTTTTATTTCATTTTTTATGAATAATTTCGAAGTCATACTATAACATATTGGTACCCTTTTTTATTGCTCCTTCGATGACAATCCCTGCTCCAAAAAATTCTTTAGATGCTTATGATTTGTCTTGACTTTGAAGTGCCTGCTCATGAGACATTTTTGCTGCTATTTGACCACATAAATAATAACTAACATTTCCTTCTCATTTGTGGGCCTTACCAAGTTCTTGTCTTTGAGTTGTCCACTCTCAAATTCCAAGGGACGCCCATCTTGTATCAATACTGCCCCAATGCCCTGTTCGGAAGCATCACATTCTACCACAAATGTCTTAGAAAAGTCTGGGATAGCTAGTGCAAGAGTGGAAGTAAGAGCTTCTTTCAGATGTTGGAATGCTTAGGTGGCTAACTCCAACTATGAAAAGGAACCCTTCATTAAGAATGTCGTGAAAGGTGTAGTTATGCGAGCATAGTTGCGAACAAATCTTCTCTAATACCTTGTCAGACGCAAGAATCCCCTCAAATTTATGATGTTTTTAGGTCTTGCCTACTCTTTAACCACTACCATCTTCCTAGAGTCCACTTTAATACCTTCATGTGACACCACATGCCCTAATTACTGTACCTCATTCGCCCCAAAGGCACATTTGGACTCTTTAGCATAGAGGTGATTGTATTTTAACACTTGTAATACCTTCTCTATATGCTACAAATGTTTTTCCCTTGTTTTAGAGTAGATCAAGATGTCATCAACAAAAACCAATACAAATTTTGGAAGAAATAGCTGGAAAACTGAATTCATAAGACTTTGAAAAGTAGATGGAGCATTAGTAAGGTCAAATGACATAACTAGGAATTCATGATGACCCTCATGTGTTTGGAATTCAGTCTTATGTATATCGTCCTTCCTTACCCATATTTGATGATAGGCCGACTGCAAATTTAATTCCGTAAATAAAACAACATTCGATTCATCCAATAATTCATAAAAAACAAGAATAGTAAACTTATCTTTGAGAGTGAGCTTGTTAACTTCTCGGTAATATGGGCACATTCTCCATGATTCATCCTTATTTTTAACCATGACCACTAGAGATGAATAGGAATTTTTGTTAAGATGGACAATTCCTGAATCAAGCATTTCTTTAACCAACTTTTCAATTTCTAACTTCTGTTCACAGGAATAGCGGAAGGGTTAAATGTTAGGTGGTAGACTTCCTAGAATCAATTCAATGGTATGATCATGATCTCAAGCAGAAGGTAGACTATTGGGTCCTTGAAAAACATGCTCATGATGTTGAATGATCTCTTGAAGCTCTTGTGGGATTGGAGTATACACCTCTTGTGCTTCCAATGAATGTAGTTACTTTGCAATAACATAATATCCCTTTTTGAGCAACTTTTCTATCCTATGAAAAGTGTTGCAATAACATAATATCCCTTTTTGAGCAACTTTTCTATCCTATGAAAAGTGATTATTTGGCATGGAGGTGATTGTAATGTCCCCTTTTAACCTGCAACACTGAGTAAAGTGCTTTGTCTGCAGTGAGAATAAAGGACTATCTTTCAATCAGAATAAAGCAGCTTAGTTTGGCTGTAGTTAAAATAAAATTCGTTGAGACATTACTCCATAAAATAAGGCTGAGAGAAACTGTTTGTCTCAGTCAGTTAGCATCACAATTAGAGGGAGGAGTTGTTTAGTTAGCTGCCTACGTTTGAGGAAGTTAATTATCAATTAGCTGCCTACGTTTGGGGAAAGTAATTATCAGTTAGCTGTCTATGTTTGGGGAAAATAATTATCAATTAGATGCCACCCTTTATGGACTGACTTCCTATGATTTAGGATCACTGGGAGTTGGGCTATAAAACAGTGCATAAGGAAGAAAGAAAACAAAACACAACTTTAGCTATAGGAAGGTGATGTTGTTACAGTAGCGTGCTTGACGCTTGAGGATGAAACCCTTCAAGTGTGACCTTGATCCTCTTGGGGATGACAACCCTTAGGGGAATACATGGTGCAAGATGTTTCAGATTTGCACAAAGACTCAAGGATCAACTGAACGAACAAATGCATGGTTACATGTGTGTTAAGGACATATCAGAGTTTAGAACTGTATGCTGAACATTTTCCCAGTCATTTGTATTAGTTTAGTTGCTCTCCATTTGCATGTATGTGTTTCATGAAAATAATTAAAATTTTTTGTTGTAAGAGACTTTCTAGGTCTGACTATTTGTATGCATTTACTTTAGGACATTTCCATGATTGCATCCCTACATGTTTGTGTCTGTGTTTTATCATAATTTGGAATTAATTGGGATATTAACACTAATTAAATTAAAATGAATTGAAGGGTAACAAATGTTGTAAATAACTTGTAACTAGCAGAATGAAAGTAAAGTACTAAAATGAACAAAACTCGAATGAATGAAAGACGTTGACTATGGAAAACACAAAGAGGACAAAAAACTTAGCTAGACTCTGTTAGGTTGACTGTGTGCAACTGAAAGATAGCTAGAAATGATCAACTCAGACCTGATTATGCGTGTGCAATTGAAACAGAAATGTCATTGTTTTGGCTTAGAATCGACTGGAAACAATTAGTATCAATTGTCTCTCTTGATCCTTGTGGGTTGATCTTGACCTACATGGGAAAACAAAAAATTGATGGTATAGTCACATGTGCTTGTTTGAAATACAAATGTATGTAGAAATAAGACCTTTGACTGTGCGTGGATGACCTATAAATGACCTCTTGGAGTTTGAAACCTCACTAGGGCTTGTGATAGCTGAAAACCTACAAAAAAAGAAGGGAGAGTGTAATGCGTTGAGTTGACTTTAATCACCTCCGTGATGATTGAACACTTTCTACGTATCCAGAGTACTCTGAAGAAGGAATAAAGCCTCATATAATGCTCTCACCTAGAGTGCTTAGTGCGATAGTTCTCCTTTGCTACATGTATGCCTAGAGATGGCTTGCATAATTGATAAGGCTTTGCTTGACTCATATAATAGGCTCGTGACTTGGCTAAGGGCTACTTCAAGTGAATAGAAGTGAATCTAGAAAGAATAGGGAAGCTTTGCTTAGTGTGCAATAGTATAAGTGTGTCCAAATAGTGAAATTTTTAGATAGTAGAATAAGTGGCTTAAATATGCATTTATAGCAATCCAAATGGATGAAACCTCACGCTACTTATCTTAAAAATATGGATCAACCTATAAGGGTTTAAATTTAAAAAAAAACGTTGTTGCTGGGAGGGGCAAGATTGATCCGTAAAGGTAGTGATCAATTGTCGATCCCAACTTGCGAGGGTCATTTCAAACCTAAAAAAGATAATGTTTGATCTTAAGAATTTGAAGTGTCCGTAAAGATGCTTAGAGGGTTTTTTTAGCAATTAAGAATATTTTTGTAGGTGTAAAAAAACTTAGAAGGGATAGGCCCGTACACATACTTAGGAGAGGTGGCAAAATAGGACCAATTTAAGGGTAAGTAAAATGTGGGCCAAAACTGAAATTATCATGTATTCATGAGCAAATTTGAGTATATACACGTCCATTTAAGGTGAAAGCAATGAATAAGAGTTGAAAATTGAAGGATATTGTCTCCAACTGTTTCAACCATTGCACTCCCAATGCCATGCCTGTTCCTCCAAGGGGAGTCATAAACATTTCATAGTCCAGTTGATAGTCGCCCATAGAAAGTTTGATGTGACCATTGGCTATCGTAACTTGAAAATTAGAAACTGGAAACATAAAGCAATTGTGTTTCTTTGCGAACCTTTTGTCAATGAAGTTGTGTGTACTCTGTATATTTATCAACACTGTCACTTTCCTCCCCACAATTTTGAGCATTTAAGGTTTGCTTATCTCATTATAGTGGTGATTTCCTCCTTTTCTGTTGGCTTTTGTGATGTCCCCATTTTCACATCATGAATAAACAGGGCTTGAAGACCTTTAGTCTATTCTCCATAGACTAAAGGAGTCTTTTTTGGGGAATATTATTTTATTAATTATCGAAATAGTGATTTTTATCATAAGACAATTATTAATTAATTAATTAATAGAATATTTAAAAAATAGTTTTTACTACGAAAGTGCTTAAATGAATTAATTATTAATTTATTTGCCTTAAAGTAATTTTAATTAAGACAATTAATTAGTATATTATTCAAAAAAGAGATGTCGGCATGGGAGCTAAAACAAAGAAAAAAAATGTGTTTTATCTTTTCAAAGTGGTTCACCCTCTTTGAAAGCTATAAATACATGGTGAAGACTACAATGAAGGATATGCTGAATTTTGATAATTTGTTTCATGCATGAAAAACTATTGGGATGCATGCCCAATAGAAGTTCACTATTGTTGGTGATTGATCAATCTAAAAGGTGTTTTTTAACACCACCATTGCTAAAGAAGATCTTGTTTCTGCTTCTAAGGAGTGGGGCAAATTGCTTTGGAGGGTTTGTGTGCATGTTTATGAGGGTTTCGTGGTCTTTTCCTTGCATCTTGAGTTTGCTAATTTATTATGCTATTTTTTCAAGTGGAGCGAACCCTATGGGGAGCTTGGATCTAGGGTTTGGAGGCTTAAATTGATCTAAAATTCACAAATTAAATAATATGATTTTATTTGTTAATTTTCTGATTATTTGTGTGAAGTTTTGAGACGATTTGTGAAGGGTTTGAAGGAAAAATGTTAAATAATAATTTGCAAAATTATTATTTAAATATTTGACAGGTTTTCGAAGGTTTTTTCATTTGCGGAAGGCAAAAATATTTTTTATAATTTTTTGCTATTTTTTTCAGCACTTTGAAAGTGGGGCAATTGACATAGAGGGGTTATTTTAGCATTTTCTATGCCCAAATAGGTCTCTGGAATTTTTCTGCCATTTTTTGGATGCTCGTGGCTATTTTTGGCGGGGGTTTGAAGAGGAATTTCACTCCGAACAACAGCTGTAATTTTGATAATAAATCAGAATTTTCTACCATTTTATTGTGGTGTTTGAGCTTCAAAAAACGGGTAAAAAAGGTACTTATTTGTGCAAATTAAAATTTAAAATTTCCCTGCACATTTTCAGTTATTCGAGAATAAGTTGTTGGCTGGATTTTATCCAAAAAACCCTATCATTTTGGCACCTAGGGTTTCTAGGGTTCATTAAGGGTTTTGAGAGCTTGTTTTTCAATCTAGGGTTTGTTGATTGCATTTTCAAATTTGCGGATTTTGGGAAAAACCTCTTTTGCATTAATTCGTTCCATTTGGGGACATTACAATGGTATCAGAGCATCGATTTTGTCTAGCTTGTGAAGGTTTGTGATTGCAGATTTAGATGCATAGTCTATGAATCATAGAGTTAATGAGTGAAGATGAATTCATAACAAAGCTTCACAGATTGGCAAAAAAACTTGAGCATCCACATCATTTAAAAAATGTTTTGCTCAATCTTTTGGAGGAAACAACAAAATGTTTGTCCATGATAGGACAATTGGATTCTAAGTTTATGTTTTGGGCAATGAATCATTTGGTGGTTTATTTGGCTAGACTCAAGATTTTGAGACATTTAGATTCGGATGTAAGACTTGTAGCTATCACTTGTATTAGTGAAATTACAAGATAATAGCTTCGGAACAGCCATACAATGACAACATCATAAAGAAAATATTTCAGTTGATGGTGGAAAGTTTTGAAGGTCTTGGTGACATCACAAGTTCTTTTAATAAGAGGATCATTATTCTGGGAAATATGGCAAAGGCCAAATCTTGTGTGCTAATGTTGGATTTAAAATATGATACACTTATTCTTGAAATGTTCCAACATTTTCTTACAGTTTCAAGTAAAAATCCTATAAAAGGTATGATAACTTCCATACAAAAGGTGATGACCTTAATATTCAATGAAAGTGATGATCTTTCTGAGCCATTGTTGTCTATCTTATTGGCAGGTTTAAGGTTAGAAAAAAATAAATTTCAGTTGCTCAAATGCTGTTTGAAAATGTTGCAAATATTTGCGAGAAAAAATTAAGGCCATATTTGATAATGAAGCATATAGGAGAAGACAAATCAAAAGTTTGTGAGCAGCGATTAACTGAAATTTTTGTGCCACAAGAACCATAAATTTATAAGCAACAAGAGTTGCAAGTAGAAGACAAAAAGAGTGTCATGAGGATTCCTATGGAGGAATCAACCAAACAGAAAAATCAGATTTGAGAGGAGGTAAGCAACAAAAATGTGACACTTTGGGGCAGCATAGAGTGGAAGATTGTGAGCATAAAAAATTTGAGTTTTTGAAGGAACAATGAGGGCTGCAAATGATTGGCCAACATGGACAAATGCTAAGTACTTTGGGGCAACCAAGTATCAACAAGTTTGGAATCCAAAGAGAAGAAGACATAGAAATCGAGGTATTCATAGATGACCTCGTAAAGAGGTATGTTGTGGATGAAAATATTGATTCTTGCAATGATTCTAATAATTGTTCATTTTTGTTGCATGACGCTAGAGTGGATGAGGGAGATTGGAAAGAACAATTGTTAATGACAAATGAGAGGGAAGTACAAACCCTAACAAGGTGGGATGGCACAAAAAGGCTTCTTGATGAATTAATGCACAATATGAAAGGGGAATGTTTGAAGAGAAGGTCACTATGATGGACTTGCACACAATCAAAGTTGCAATGGAGACAACAACATTAGATTATCTTCACATGATCAAGGACAAGGATGTGGCCATCAAAGTTGCAGATGAGGCCTTAAATTGCACATAAGGTAATGAAGCTTAAGGTGGAGGAGGTGAGCTAGAATCAACCAAGGACTCCTTAAAAGGTAGTCAAAGGGCACTTCTAGAGACGAAAAATCAAATTGTGATGGCAAAACAATTAAAGGAGCAAGAGGATGAGGCAAGGGCTAAAGAAATTGAACAAGTGATTGATGAACTTCTTAGGCTCCAAGAAGACTTTGATTTGGGATGCTTTCCAGAAAAACCAAGAGATACAAAGATAGAATTCAGCATTGTATGGACAATCCATTGTTTGAAATGGATTGAGGTTCGAACTTGTTGTGGAATGCAAGTGATTTCCTTTGTATGGACAATCCATTGTTTGAAATGGATAAGGAGGTAGATCAAGGTTCCGAATTGTTGTGGGATGCAAGTTTGATTTTTAGGCCATGGCAAGAGGCTGCAAATTTTGATTATGGACAACCAATGACTTCAAAGAAAATTCAGCCTTCCACTAAATCAGTATGACTAAAACTGAATTTTGTTTTGCATTAGAGGTGACAAAAAACTATGGAAAAAGACTTTCTCAAGAAGAAATGGATAAGGGCAGCAAAGAACCAAGTCTTTCCTAAGCTGGAACAACCCACAAGGTATTAAAAACACTATTTGTTTCCATGGGTAATGAGCCCAATGATTATTGGAAATAATAATTTGAGTCATGGGATCAAGGAGGTGGAAAATTGGTTTCCCTTCTCTCTGGAAAATTCAGAATTTATTTGGATACATTCATGTTCCTTACTCTATGCAAAGAACAATTTATCTTGCATGTGGCAGCTAAGGAAGAAAGCTAGAAAAAATGGTATGAAGTCTGATT
This sequence comes from Torreya grandis, assembly GCA_037957365.1. NCBI lineage: Eukaryota > Viridiplantae > Streptophyta > Pinopsida > Cupressales > Taxaceae > Torreya > Torreya grandis. The sequence goes on along the minus strand of JARHVA010000070.1, from coordinate 1,394,480 downwards.
TTTGTTTCTCAAAAATTTTCGAGTCAAAGGAGCAATTCCAACCACTTAACATGATCATAAAATTTCAAAATCAGGTCATGCTTCAGCTCATAGGAGGATGGATGAATGCATATATTGATTTTGAACTTTGTCATCGGCAAAAATCATATCTAAGAGGTCAAACACAACCATGCATGGAAAGGAAAAATTCTGAATTTTATGACATGTTCCAGCTCTTGGGTCAAAAAAGGGATGAATATGTTTATTTCCGTGTTTGTCCACATAAAAAATCAGTAATCTACTTGCATATACAGCCATGTTACCATAAAGGAAAAGTTGCTTTAGTCCAACTCATACAAGATTTTGAAAACATACTTATGTTGGCACCTTGGGAAGGTGATGTAAGAAGCATTCACAATGGGAGGGTACAACCTTCTTGTGGAAATGTTTGGGAGCATATGGAGCTTTCAAAAGGCTACGATGACACTTCTAGCACGAGAGGGCAACCTCCAAAGTATAGGTACAACAGTATGAAGAAGCCATTTGAAGATTTTCTTCATTGAAAAATAGTTAATGTGGACATTGTTTGATAAGATGTGTTGGGACACCTATTTGGATGTTGCAATTGCTTGAGGACAAACAATTTTGGGTGGAGAGGACTATGATGTCCCCATTTTCACATCATTAATAAACAGGTCTTGAAGACCTTTAGTCTATTCTCCATAGACTAAAGGAGCCCTTTTTGGGGAATATTATTTTATTAATTGTCAAAATAGTGATTTTTATCATAAGACAATTATTAATTAATTAATAGAATATTTAAAAAGTGGTTTTTACCACTAAAGTACTTAAATGAATTAATTATTAATTTGTCTTAAAATATTTTAATTTCTATTTTAATTAAGACAATTAATTAATATATGATTCAAAAAAGAGATGTTGGCATGGGAGCTAAAGCAAGGAAAAAGAAAGGTGTTTTATCTTCCCAAAGTGGTTCACCCTCTTTGGAAGTTATAAATACATGGCAAAGGTTACAATGGAGGATATGCTGAATTTTGATAATTTGTTCTTCATGCTTGAAAAAAACTATTGGGATGCATGCTCAATAGAAGTTCGCTACTGTTGGTGATTGATTAATCTAAAATGTGTCTTTTGACACCACCATTGCTAAAGGAGATCTTGTTCTTGCCCTAAGGAGTGGGGCGAATTGCTTTGAAGGGTTTGTGTGTATGTTTATGAGGGTTTCGTGGTCTTTTCCTTGCATCTTGAGTTTGCTAATTTATTATGCTATTTTTGCAAGTGGAGTGAACCACTTGGGGAGCTTGGATCCAAGGTTTGAAGGCTTCAATTGATCAAAAATTTGCAAATTAAATAATCTGATTTTATTTGCTATTTTTCTGATTATTTGTGTGAAGTTTTTGGATGATTTGTGAAGGGTTTGAAGGAAAAAAATTAAATAGTAATTTGCAGAATTATTATTTAAATATTTGATAGGTTTCAAAGGATTTTCCACTTGCAGAAGGCAAGAATATTTTCTATAATTTTATACTATTTTTCCCAGCACTTTGGAAGTGGGGCGAATGACCTAGAGGGACTATTTTGGCATTTTTTATGCCCAAATAAGTCGTTGGAATTTTTTTGGCATTTTTCGGAGGATCGTTGCTATTTTTAGCAGGGGCTTGAAGAGGAATTTCACTCTGAACAATAGCTGTAATTTTGATAAAAAATCAGAATTTTCTACCATCTTATTGTGGTGTTTGAGCTTTAGAAAACGGGTTAAAAAGGTATTTATTTGTGCAAATTAAATTCTGAAAATTTTCTGCACATTTTTAGTTATTTCGAAATAAGTTGTTGGTTGGATTTTATCCATAAAACCCTATCATTTTGGCGCCTAGGGTTTCTAAGGTTCATTAAGGGTTTTGAGAGCTTGTTTTGCAATCTAGGGTTTGTTGATTGCATTTTCAGATTTGTGGATTTTTGGAACAACCTCTTTTGCATTAATTCATTCCATTTGGGGACATTACAACTTTTCATGTTGGTCAAAATCTGGTTATTCTATAGCTATTTTTTCCTCTCCATAAACCTCATCTTCAATAATCATTAGGCATGTCTCACCACCAACACACTTATGACATCTAGTTCATTTGCTATCAAAATACCAACATTGCATTTTTTCTCTCTTCTTCGCCTCTTGTTGAGGAAAGAGCTTGGTGATTTTCCTTGGGTAAAAATTATTGGCAAGTTTTTGTCTCTGCATCTTGAGGGTTGATGTTATTTGAATCTCTTGGTAGCCACATCGCTTTGCTCTATGTGCACAGATTTTTTCATAGCATCCTGATTGAATCACTAAGCCCAATTGATTTATAGCTGAAGTCTCTAATAGTTTGTTAAATCACTTGGCTTGATGGACAATCTCATGCTTTGCATGATATTTTGCTACAAATCTTGTTTTCTTTAGGTTTCATCAACTGGGTAAAGTAATTTCCATATAATGCATTCTCATAGTGGGCCAGTAATTCCTTAGTTAAGGTCCCCCAATTTAATGATTTTCCCTTTGTGTCCTTCACAATCCATTTGTACCATCGATAGGGTTCAGGGTCCAAGTGGAATCAGGGCATTCGACCTTTGCATCATTTGTATATTACGAAGAGTAAAGTACTGTTCCATGAAGCTTAACAAAGAAGTCATATTCATACCATCAAATTTGTGGATATCTACTTTGGACAAGTGTAATATTTGCTTGAGAAAAATGCCCATTCCTTGATTCATCAAGTTTTGGTTGTTCCCCTTGGGGTTAGTTGGCCATGTAGGGTTGTTCGGTGCCGGGCTAGATCCATTATTTTTGGCTATCTAAGGGTTATGAAATGGAGACATTACTTGGATGGCTTGGCCTTGTTCTCTATGCACTCTTGTGCACACTCACATCCAACCCTTACTACGAACTACAATGCTCTTCTAGCTACTTCACATTCAACCTTACCGGAATCCCCTTCCCTAATATGATTGTCTTTCTTTGCAAGGGTGGCACCACTTACATGATCTCATCTTTGCCATACATTAGCCAAGACACTTTACATGAACGTGCTAATATCAAGTAGTTCAGGTTGCCATGAGGACACGGTAGATGCACGTGTTATGGCGTAGTTATGAAATACTTGATCCCCTACGACAAACCTTGTTTCCTGACTTTGTAAGCTCGACATTTTTGTAGGTTTTGAAATGATTGTCGTTCAGGTCCAATTCTTCTGATCAGTCATTGGGCATTCTTCTTGCAAGGAACACATCCATACAGTAGGGGATGGTGTTACTTCTCTGATTGCTACAAACCTGTATGACGCGGTACTGAAAGAGTTTGTTGAGGACTGACACATTGCTTGCCAATAAACTTCCTTCCCCCTCAAACCGGAAGTGGGGATGTTTTCAGTACTTGGTGGTAGTGTGTGGTGTGATTGGATCTTTGTGTGGTGGCTTGCGGGTGCTTGGGACCTATTGGAATTTGTTTGTGAAGTTCACAAATAGTTTAGTTCGTGTTTGTTTGGGGCCATGACTAAACTATCCAAATGATGTTGCGCCATTGTAAGAGCATTTGCTGCTTCAAATGAGGTTTGATTGATGATCCTAAAGGCACCTTGAACCTCTGGAAGTGGTTCCAATGTACGACTGTCCATTTAGTAATTTGACACTTATTGCTGGCCAAGGAAATGGCTTTGTGGCATTTTTACGTGTTTGTGACCTACAAATATTTTCCAAGCTTGCAAGTTTCAAATGAAGATATGTTGGGTTCAGTTGACCCAATCCGGCACTTGAGAGATATTTCATCGGGAACTCCTTGTGCTATGATTATATTAGCAATGCACAACTTTGGTTGTGGTGGTGTTAATCTTGAGATGACTCAACAAACACAATACATAGGTAATAGGAAAAATGGTATAAATAATTACACAATAATGAAATGTAAGAAATAACTATATTATTGAAATTATTTGTGTACAATTTCACCCAAAAGATGAACTTGGATTTCACTGAGTGTTCCCACCTCTACGTGGACTCCACTCACTAGCCCTTTCAACAACCTTTCTGGGAGAAACTTCACGTTCACAAAACCCAATAGCTTCCTTGACACTAATTGTAGGACTCTAGGATTTTCTTGTCTTCTTTATTGTGTGTGAGGGGTAGGGTATGCATCTTTTTATTGAATCTCAAGGCCTCCACCTCATCCTAAGATAAGATAAGAAATCATCTTTAACCAATTAAAATACATATCTCAACTCTCATCTTTATACACAAGCTTGTCACTTAGGATAAGATTAACTTTTGACTAACCAATAAGAAAAACGCTGAGGATTCTTATGTAGTTGCATTTTCTTAGACTTTATCCTAATAATAAACTAAATATTCCAAAAGATTTGTGACATCACTTTTTTGGAATAATTATAAATATAATATTATTTATTTGGAACCACCTTACATGATAGTGATATTTGACATTATCCTAATAATGATAGTGATAGTGATATATGACAAGTATTTACTTTTTACTATGGACCATCACTTTCACAATATTCTCTAAACTATTTTGATCGCGACCATGAAATATTTACTATTTTCTTTATAACATTCTATGGTGTGTGTCGTTACTCCTTGGCGGGCACTAAAACTTCTAATGGACGCTATTACTAATTACACTTTACATCAATTTATTTTCAAATAAAATCTGGTGAGAAAATTTTGGTGCTAACATCTTCCCCCTCCATAGCTTCTACTCTGTCCTCGGAGTAGATTGTCTTGGACAATTCTGATGCTAGTGCCTAAAATATTTTTGACATGTCATGATACATTTCTTGATTGAAATGATGTCCGATTCCTCAATTTTATATGTCCCATTATCATGTACTGCTACTATCTTATAGGGTCCCAGCCATTTAGGAAGGAGCTTATCGTGCTTTCTCTTTTGATGCTGAGAGTCATATGCCATGATCAAGTCTTTTACCTGAAATGGGGACCACTTGATCTTACGATCAAAGCACTCCTTTTGCTTCATCTTTTTCTTCACAATTGTGTCCTTTGTTGTTTGTCGCATTTCCTCTAGGAGATGAAGATGCACCAACCGATCACTTATCGACTCACCTTCATCCATCATCTGATTGTTGGAAAGTCATAAGGTTGGAGTATCAAACTCAATGGGAAGAACGTGATCACTACCATAAGCAAGATGAAAATGAGACTAACCTGTTGCTGATTTTGACGTGGCCCTATATGCCCACAATGCTGCATGAATTCACTTGCCCCATGTGGGTATCTATAGTGCTGTGTCTTTGGCAAGAATCTGGCACAATACATGATTTGTGTGCTTTGCCTGTCCATTTGTACTTGGCTTATAGGTGTTGATCTCCTATGCTTGATAGAAAACCTATTTACCAGTGATTTCACCACTTCATTAATGAAGTGACTACCTTAATCTATTACAATTTTTTAGTGGGCAACCAAACCTTGTAACAATGCACTCGTAAAAGAATCTTGACACCATCCATAGAAACTGTTTTCAGAGGTCTGACCTCAATCCACTTAGTCAAGTAGTTAGTGGCAATCACAATATTCTTGTTTCTTCGTGGTGTGGGTGGAAGTGGGTTCACAATATCTATTCCCCACTTTTCAAATGGACCGAGTGGCAGAATAAGACACAATGGTGGTGAATAAGTCTTACGATTCCCATGTGATTGACAAATATCATGTCTTACAGTAATTGAAACAATCTTTGAAAAGTGTTGGTCGTTTATAACTTGCATCAAGAATTCTCCATGCCATTAGATGCCCTAAAAAGTGACCTCCAACGTACCATCATGAAATTCTTCAATTGGCTCCCTTCTTGTTCCCTGACTAACTGCTCTCCTATATTTTCCATCAGCTCCTCTCCAATACAAGACTACACGTGCAATGGAATATGGGTGACTTCTTGGGTGATCTTCCTTTTAGTCTTTGCAGTATCACTATTAGGAAACTTGAAATCATTTAAATAATTCCATATGTTTGTATACTCACTTAGAACTGCATCAATGGCTAGTAAAGCTGCATTTGGAAATTCATTATCATCACAAGACGAGCCCATACTCTTGCCCTATCCTCAATGTCAAATTCATACTCTTACAACAAAAGTATCCATCTTGCTATCCTTCTTGATGGGTTAGGCTTGTTTACAATGTATTTCAAACCTTGATAATTTGTTCCAATTAAAAACTTTTGACGTAGCAAATAGCTTCTAAATTTATTCACAACAAAAATAATAGCTAGAGCTTCTTTATCAATTACAATATAGTTTACCTTGACACTATTCATTTTCCTACTCCAGAAGTAGATTGGATGATCATCCCCATTCTTATTCATTTGGCTTAGTGTGCTCCTTAGTGCTGCGTCTGAAGCATCAATATACACAATGAATGTCTTGTTCCAATTCGGATTCTTTAAAAATGGGAAGTTACCAAGGCTTGCTTAAGCTGCTCAAAAGCTTCAAGTATTTTTTTCCGTGGTTCATAGGGAACATCTTTTTTTAAGAATTGAGTTAATGGCTGTCCAATTTTTGATAATTTTTTAATGAACCTTTTATAATATCCAACATGTCCTAAGAATGATCTTAGCTTACTTCTATTCATAGGAAATGGCAATTGCTTAATCTTTGAAATCTTTTATAGGTCAGCACCAATATCTTTAGATACAACATGTCCTAAGAGGACATCTTTAGAGCATTCAAACATACACTTTGTGGGATTTAATGAGGCTTGGGCCTCATTTAACCTTTGAAAGGCCTTCTCCAACTGGTACAAATGATCAACCTTGCTCCCATAAATACAAAAACCATCAAGAAATACCTCGATGAAGCTTCCAATAAAGGGCTCAAACACCCTATTCATTAAGTGTTGGAAAGTTGCTGGTGCATTACATAATCCCAATGACATGACTTTGTAAGTACACATTCCCCAAGGAGTGGTGAATGTAGTCTTTAGCTGATTCTTCTCAGCTATGCAAATCTGGTTGTACCCACTATAGCCATCGACAAAGCTATAGCATTCATTTCCAGCTACCTCATCCAATATCTGATCTACGAAGGGAAGAGGATGGTGGTCCTTCTTCGTTGCCTTGTTTAGCTTTCTGCAGTCAACACAAATACACAAGTTACCATTCTTCTTTTCTACCACAATGGGAGAGACCCATTTTGATTTGTCTATTGGGAAGATAAATCTTGCATCAAGAAGTTTGACTATCTTTTTTTTTAACCGACTTAGCGAAATTAGGATTCATTCTATAAGGGATTTGTTTGATTGGTTTTGCATTATCCACTAATCCAATAAAGTGTTCTAACCAACATAGTTGGCAAAGTTCCTTATAATCAAAAGTAAAGAGATGCATATACCTTCGAAAGAGATGGAGATAGTCTTCTCTTTCTTCCTCCTACATGACATCTCCAATTTGTAGTTGTTGAAGCTACTCTTCCAACACTTCTTCGGTGAACTCCCTGGGTGCATCAACAAGTGAGGTTGGGAGGATGTGCATGATTGACACGTCTACATCACCCTCCTCATCATTAGTGTTCATAGCACTGGTGCTGGAATAATCAGAGGATGTCCAGTCATCACTCTCATCGCTATAATCTATAAGGCCTCTAATTTGACGAGGAACCACATTTATTTTCACCTTCCCATTGCCACAACCAAGTGTCATGAACCCCTCGTTCCAAAAATTCCTTGGAAGGACTTTTCGTGTCCATGACCTTCCCAACAAGATTGGGCATGTAACGGTGCCATCGTTTATCACCTGAAAGTCAACTACAGATATAACAACCATGATAGAAATTGTTACATCTGAAACAATACCTTGTGGTTTTATTATTGCTTTATTTAAATATCTTAACATTAATGTCGAAGGACAACCAAGCTTTAAATCCAACATGTTCATCATAGATATGGTCATAACATCAACTACAATTTCACCATCAACGAGAACATCAGGAATAGAGATACCATTACACAATACCTTAGCTTTCGGAGCGTATGAATCCACCTTTGTCTCCAAAACTAGGACTCAACCTCTTTCCTCTGTATAGCATTGAGTCCACTTTGCAACTCCCCTCTTCTTTTCTGAAGATAAAGCAAGAAGTTGGTCATGTGTGATATTGGCAGGATGCTTGGAGAGGTCTTCAAGAATGGAGTATGGTGCTTGCCCTAGTGAGATCAAAAAATCTTACTCACCCAACTTTCTTCTTCTAAGTTTCTTACTAGTATCCTCTTTCATTTTTTTAGGCTCTCTGTTATCTCGAGTCTCTCTTTCCTTAGTTCTTTTTGTTACTAACACATCTACTTGATCATTTTGAGTCCTATCAACAAAGTCAAGTACATTAATAGGTGCTTTGTCCTTACCATTATCTTTTATTTCAAAGGTAGATGCTCTATTTGGACAATTTGACTTATAGTTCTCTTTCTCTCTACAATTTCAGATAAATTTCTTCTTGGACCCCTATCTCCTCCTTGGGATCGTGGGAAACCCAAATCCTTCTTTTGAGGAATGTGTGTAGCCAACTAACCCATTTTCTTAATTAAATCATCATACTCCCTTGATGTAATAAGAGAGGGAGAAGTGTTGACTATTAACGGTTGTGGTGCTTGGGCCAAAGACATTGGTGCAGTCTCCACCTTGGTAGCAACTTTTTTTGATTCCTCCTCCATGCTTTCTTCTTGTCTTCTAGCGATGTCTTTGCTTTCTTAAGGTTTGTTGGCCGATCGTACTTCATTCGTTGCCTAATTTCTAACTTCATCCCTTGAATGAAATGATTGCACAACAGGGTGTCCACTTCGGTCATTAGGTCTTCTGCCAATCCTTTTGGGATTTGAGTGTCTAGCTTTTGTTCAGTTCCAAAACATGTGCATGGTAATCTCGAATCTTCCCCTTTTCTCCTTGGGCCAACTTTGTGATGTCTATCATGAGATCTGAATATTTCTATTGTGCACCAAATTCTCCAAGAAAATTATTATGAAGCAAATCCTATGAATTTTTGACATTGTCATTTAACGTTTCAAACCATCTAATTGCCAAATTATGCATGTTTCCATGATGTAGATCATTTGAAAGAGATACTTCAAGATGCATCATGTTGGATGAATTAAAAACCGATGTTTTGGACACCATATGTGTGCCCATCATCAGGGAAAAAAGATGAAGAAATTGATGATGCATCTAGAAGCATCTGTTTCAAATCATCTAATTGTCAAACCTTTTAAAAATGTAGGAAGAAATTCTGCACATTGTTCCCTTCTTATAAGCTCATATCAAATTCAAATTCTTTTAAATTCTTGAATGAAAGAACATTTTCATTGGATTGGGCTGAAATAACAAGAATCTGACCCATCCTCTGTCGAAGATAAATACGTCTTGCTAAATGAAAAAATTCCTCAATTTGCAATTCAATCCAATAAAACACAACCCAAGTGCTTAACATTGTAGTTTTTGTGGTAAAATAACCACAACAAATTACTGAACCAATAATACAAGAAGATATGACCTGATTTTATTTTATTGTTTTCCCCCTATTTTTTTCTCCTTTTTAATTTATTTTTACAATAGTGGTGAATACCAGAATGACCACAATAAAATTTGGAATGACCATGATAAAAATTGGAATGACCACGGTAACAATAGGAATGACCGCTATAAGAACCAATTTACTATGGTAAACACTATTCACGATAAAAATTGAAATGATTGTGGTAAAAATTGAATTTATTACGGTAACGCTGAAATGACCACGGTGAATGCTGAAATTATTATGGTAAAAACTATGAATGTTTAAAATAAAACCATAATGGTAAGTCTAAACTATGGGAAACATTTATTAATGGTAAGATTAAGATTACCACAACAATAGTTGTATATTGACTTGCAACCAAATTTGAAGGCTACCATCAACAAGGAATGGTCCTGGCAATGAAACCAAAATGTCGACCCAATCCGACTCTTGGGAGATATTTGTCAGGGAACTCATTTTCTGTGATTGTATTAGCAATGCACAGTTTTGGTTGTGGTGGTGTTATTCTGGAGATAACTCAACAAACACAATACACGAGTAATAGGAAAAATGGTACAAATAATTTACACAATAATTGAAAGTAAGGAATAACTATATTATTGGAATTATGTGTATACAATCTCACCCAAAATGTGAATCTAGCTTCCATCGAGTGTTACTACCTCCGCATGGAATCCACTCACTAGCCCTTTCAACAACGTTTCTAGGAGAAATTTCACTTCCACACAACCCAATTGCTTCCTTCACACTCTAACTCGAGGACTATAGGATTCTCCTTATACCTTCGTCATGTGCTTGAGAGGGGGAGGGTATGCATGATTTCATATAATCGCAAGGCCTTTTGCCTCGTCCCAAGCTAAGATAAGACATCCAATCTAATCAATTAAAATACATATCTCAACTCTCATTACATAGGCCTATCACTTAGGATAGGATTAGCTTTTTGATTAACCAATAAAAAATAATCTTATGATTCCTACCTAGTCACCTTTTCCTAGACTTTATCCTAATAATAGACTAAATATTCCAAAAGAGTTTTGTCATCACTCTTTTGGAATCATTACAAATATAATATTATTTACAAATATGATATTATTCACAAATATAATATTATTTATTAAGGACCACTTTGACCTTAGTGATCTACTTACCATAACAATGATAGTTTGACATTACCATGACCATTTATGACAAATATTCACTTTTTAATAGACCATAATTTTCACAATATTCCCTAAATTATTTTGACCATTACCATGAAATATTTACTATTTACTTTATGACATTCTATGGTGTGCGTCATTATTCCTTGGCGGGTGTTGATAACATCTAATGGATGCTACTACTAGTTACACTTTGCATGTATTTTATTTACAACATTTCAACTATCGAGAATTAAATTTTGCAAGGAAAATGTTGGGGCTCACAGTTCCTGTCAATGAGGTGCAAAGAGTTCCCAAATTCAGGATAACAGTGTAAATTTGAGTGTGAGCACAGTGCTCACAATTTGAGGTTTGCAGATACTTGTCGTGGCCAGCCCATGTGGTCAAATTCTTCCTCTGAGATCCATGAATCCTTTTCACGTCCCTTGTCCTTCCATCAAACTAAGTACTCTTTGTACTCTTGTTGACTTGTCTTCTTCCCAACTCTTCCTTCCAAGACCGCTTCAATCTCATGTCTCTTCTTCTTAGGGGTTTGCGTTTTCCAAGCTGCAAGTTCTTTCTCTTTGTCAACTCTATTTATTCTATGATAAGGATGCAAATTGGCAACAATGAAAATGGGCGAATGTCTAGCCTTTTGGCAGCTCTATCTCATAGGTGTTTTTTGAAAAAAATCTCAAATTCGTACAAGGAGCAATCTTTTTGTATTTAATCTTGTTATACATTCCACTTGGGCACCTCTTATTTCTTAGGTGCACTAGCACTAAATCTCCTTCCGCGAATGATTCCACTCTCCTATTTTCATCAACCTTTTCCTTATTAGGCTACCGTGTTGTAGCTTGTTTCTTTACTTCGTCATGGAACTCGTGCATATGCTCAGCATAATAATCTGCATCTGCACTCTGATTTTTCGTTGTCATTCACAACAAATCGGTCATTTCCTTAGGTGATCTTCCATACACAATATGAAATTGTGTCATTCTAGCTGACCAATTCACCAAGCTGTTTTATGCGAATTCTGCTTGAGTCAACGTCATATCCTATTGTGTTGGCCTGTTTCCAACCAAACATCTGAGCAGTTTTCATAGCCTATTGTTCACAATCTTTGTTTATCCATCTGTTTGTGGGTGGTATGCTAAGCTATACTGCAGTTTGGTGCCAAATTCATCCACAATGTTCTCCAAAATTGACCCAAGAATCTAGTGTCCTGGTTTGAATTAATACTCTTTTGCAATCTGACAACTTCCTTGAAGATCGAACTTCCAACATTCAAGACATCATTGGTCTTCTTGCAAGGAACAAAATGTGCCATCTTAAAAAATCTATCGACCAAAAAAAATATAGAGTCATTACCTCACCATGTCCTTGGCGATTGAAGTTATAAATCTATAGTTCTTCCCATGGATCTTCTAGTACTGGTAATGGTGTATACAACCCCATATTCCTACTTGTTCCTTTCATTAGTTGGCATACTCTGTACCTTCCCACATATTTGCTCACATTCTTAGCCATACTTGGCCAATAGTATCCCTCCTCTAGCTACGTTGGGGTCTTATCTCTTCCAAAGTAACCTGCAAATTCGCTACTATGTAATTTCATGATGTGGTTCTCCCTTATTGATTTTGGTGGGATACACAACTGGTGTTTCTTGAACAAATATCCTTCCTAGATTATGTAATCCTCTTATGGGCTTATACTACTCACCCATGGCTCTTTACAAGCTCTCCAAACTGTATCTTCTTCATACAAATCCTTCATGTTATTCAACCCAATAATCTCTATAGACAATGTTTAACAACACAACTCTCCTTCTTAAGGCATCAACTGCCTTATTTGACTACCTTGATCTATGCTTAAGCAAAAATGAGTAACTCTGCAAGTACTCAACCCACTTCGTGCCTTTGATTCAACTTAGTTGCCTATTTATGATCTTCACGGCTTGATGGTCTGTATACAATACAAACTCCTTGGGCAACAGATAATGCCTCCACTTCTTTAATGCTTGAATTATAACATAGAAATCTTGGTCATACACACAATATTTTTGTTTGCCTAATTCAGCTTCTCATTGAGGTTGCAATCAGTCTTCCCTCGACTTAAAACTGCACCAATTGTTGTTCCACTTGCATCATAGTCAAATTGCAACACTTTATCAAAATTTGGCAAGGCTAACGCATCCATCTATGTGACCTCCTTCAATACGGCAATATTGTTTGTGGCTTGGGATGTCCACTTGAACAATTCTTTCTTCATATACACAATCAATGGTGTGCACTCCTCTAAAATTTCGAATAAATTTCCTATAGAAACTTTCTAAACCATCTAAGCTTCTTACCTTCATTGCATTCCTTGGCGGAGGCCATTCCGATATTGCCTTGACCGTCTTAGGGTCCATCTTCAGTGTTTCTTGTGAAATGACAAATTCCTAGATCCACTAGCTCTGTTTTCATGGATGAATATTTCTTCTGGTTCATCAACAGCTCCTCGTTCTGCAACTTCTCTAAGATTTGTCTTAGGTGTAACAAATACTCCTCTTTTGTTCTATTAAAAATTAGTATATCATCAAGAAACACTACCACAAATTTCCCAAGAAATGGCTTCAACACTTTCCATAAATGCACTAGGGGCATTGATTAACCCAAATGGCATGACTAACCATTCATACAATCCTTCCTTGGTCCTTAACCTGGTCTTCCATTCATTTTCTTCTCTTATTCTGATCTAATGGTAACCACCCTCAAATCAATCCTAAAGAAGTACTTCACTCTAGTCAAACAATCCAATAAGTCATCCTTCCTTGGCAATGGGAATTGGTTCTTGATGGTGATCTTGTTGATAGGTTTGGAATTGGTACACATCCTCCATTCTCCATCCTTCTTAGGTGTAGGAATTGCACATGGACTCACATTTTCTCATATCAATCCCCTATCCAACGAATTTTGAACCCGTTTGTTCCATTCTTCATTCATTAGTGGATTGATTTTGTGTGATGCCTTGCTTGGCAAACTTGCTCTAGGCATCAAATCCATATGATGAGAATTCTCTCTCATTGTCAGCAACCCACTAGGAAAGTCACTTGACACTACCCTCTCATATTCTTTCAACAAATCTGCCACTTTTGCGGGCATTTCTTTCTCTTCTGTTTGTCATTCCAGCTTGGGAGAGACTCCGAAACAAACATTTGTCTTCTTTACTACTTTCAGAAACTCTTTGGCTGCAAACAACATCATTGAGCTACTGGCTCCTTATTCCTACTCCATAGGCAGCAATTCAAACTTTTTACCATCCTTGGTAATCTGAAATTTATTATTCCTTCCATTGCGTATTGCACTTTTATCATACTGCCATGGTCTACCCAATAAGATGGGACAAGCATCCATTGGTATTACATCACACCATACTTCATCACGGCAGCTTCCAATGTGGAAGTTAGCCTTGCATTGTTTCGTCTCTGTTACTTGATGGCCTTTCTGCAACGAAGAACCTTATTTGGTCTTGGTTCTTGGATGAGTTACACACTTCAATCCCAATTTCTGCAGCATCTCGGTGGAAACTAGATTATTTGTGCTACCAATATCCATGGTCAACATGCAAAGCTTACCTTCTGCTTTGCATTTTGTTCTGAAAATGGTTCTCCTCTGCCAAGGCTCATTTTATTACTTGTCTGGAGTCAACAAAACTCTATGCAGCATTAGGTTCTCCTCATGCTTGCCATCCACACGAGCAGTTTATTCCACTTCTGCCCCTTCCACTTGTGTGACATGCACTTGCTTCTCACTTCTGCTGTTCTCTTTGTTTGCTTTGAGGCATTCATACACCCTTTGCCCATGCTGGCCACATCTGGAACATGTGTTATTTAAGCCTCTACCTCATAATCTATTTCCATACCCTCTTCTGGGTAGGAATTATAACCTCCTCTATAGTTTTTTTGCGAGGTACTAGCTTCATCTTTTTCCTTATTTGCATAGGTCTGCTCTCTTTCATAGGTTTGTCTTCCACATGCTCTCCCTTTTCCTCTTCCTCTTTCTTCTTGTTGTTTTCTGAACAACTTCTCCAGCCTTCAGAACACATTGATAGGCTTCTTTTATAGTATGTAGCCTTATCATTACAAACTCATCTTGAATGGACAGGTGGAGTCCATTTACATACCTCGAGATCTTTTCTTCATCACTCTCTACATGACCTACTCGGATTGTCATCTTGTAGAACTCCTTAGTGTAAAATATTACACTCTTGTCTTCCTACCTCAAATTCTGCAGCTTCTTGAACAAACTTAGCTGATAATTAGAAGGCATAAACTTACCTTTCAACTTTGTTGTCATTCCATTCAAAGTCTTTATGGCTCTTAGGAGCATTCAAAAGACAAGGACTCTCAATTATGCACATAGGGATGTGAAGCCCTTTCATACTCCTCGTGTGAACTTTTCTCCTTTTTTTAAGTTTTACTCTTGTGGGGCCTTTTGCTTGGCACTTTCCACCTAAGACCACTTTGTATATTCATACAAGGATTCCTCATATTGTCAATATCCCCACGTCTCATATTAATGCCCTGCATTTGCCTAAACCTTATATTCCTCACTTCACCTATACCCTTGCCTCCCTGATCAAAATTTAGATTTAGCAGTCCTTGGTAAATATCTCAATACTGAATCTTTGCTTTTAATTTTTCTCTTTGCTCCATCAGCAAAGTCATTGAACCCCACACCGACCGACGTTGTCGAACCCCACACCCACCAAGATGATAAGCGGTCAAGTATTCAGTTCCTTTATCTTCCCATATCCAAGTCCATCGTTTTACTGTGCTACACCACTCCTTATACCATACACAACACCATGAGCATGAACCTCAACTCCCAACAGCCGAGACAACGCCTGGCGCAACTCCTTTACTGCACGTGACTGTCAATTACCACCTGGAGCATTTACAAGAATGTTTGAAAAGATAAAATCCTGTCTTGTAGGATATATGCATATAAGAACGTTTTCCACCTTCAATTGATCGCCCTCCACTTGACAAAGATTTCATTCTGCAAAGCTAAATCGAAATCTCTAAACAAAGACGATATAGAATATTGGGAGGAGTGGGAAACAGGGAATGGTGACATTTTTTTTCACAGCAGAGTTAATAAAAAGCAAACCAGCTTCAATAAAGCCAAATACTTGAACATTTGACTACTGACTATTTTTCCCCCTAGTGATATTAGAAGCACAAGTGCCAAACAACCCCTTCACTAGGTCATTTTCACAGTAGCAATTAATTCAGATAGGATGTTTCATGAGATTTGCCAAAGCCTAAATTATAGATCTCATACAATCAAATCAAGATCAATCTTCGAAAAATCATCTCAATTTATGTGTTGTCAACTATTTTGGGATTAGAAAAAGGCATTCCTACAGAATTATAAATAAGGGGAAAAAATATGCAAAGAACGGGGACAGCAAAGAACTCAAAGTCTAAAAATGAGAAATTAGAAGGAAAAAGAAGCCAACTCCAGCAAAATCCCAGCAAGTTCCATAACAACAAACCTTGAACATGAAGAATACTTGGCAAATGTCTATTATGTAAAAGATGATGAAGTGACAGCATGTAGGGAGACTTCCACAGCAAAGACAACACTCAAAAGGGTCCTCGCCCCTATACTTAGCATAGTTCGCCTCAAGAAATGGACTTGACAAAGGTAATGGACTCCATCCCTGCCTTTGAACTTTTCTTGTGTAAAGAAATCTCATGTTCATTCTAGGACTCCTCAGGGGGTTTAGGTTCTTTCAGGGGAAGTTTTCAGTCAGAGAATGCATAAACTACCTGTTGAAAAATAACAGCGTGCAGAGAGAAATAATCATAGTGAAAGAAAATAGATTCAAGACACATACACAAATATTACATGGAAAAACTTGGCAAATCACCAAGTAAAAAACCATGGGAAAAGGTCTTCAGTATTTTATTATCCAGGAATTAATCCGCAATTACAATAATGGCAGTTGCCACGCACAAGCTCAGAAATGAGTACAACTCAATTGTCTACTTTACAATTCATGGGTTCCTTATATAGGAAAAATACATAGTACAAAACTGCATTAGTACGAACCCGCGTGTTCTACAAAACACGTGTAGTACAAGTCCGCATGTAGTACAAAACACGTGTACTAACTCCTCGAAAAATGTGTAGTACAGAATTGTACTAAGTCGGCTGTGGCAGGGGGGCTCCACTAGCCCCCCTGCGACCCCTGGCGTTTAGGCCTTCGGCCGCGCCCGACGCATGTGAATCGCTACCTAGAAATCCATGCTCGGGTTAATCGTCCAACCTGCCAGCTTGGTCGCCACCTGCTTATTCAAATGTTGACTTCACATATCAACACTTTCACCGTCTTTTAATCCTTCCTTTAGAAAACTTGACCTCACCCCTGAGCTGGTTAACATTCATAGACCAGTATGTTTGACAGCCCCTACCCACAATCTTCCTCATCTTGAGCTCCCCTAATTTACCCTTGAAAGTGCTGCTTACAAACCTACTCCCTCCCATGCCAAAAGTAAGCCAACACATTTCAGCTACTACATGGAAAATCTGGGTTACCCATCCCTTTCTCATACCACTTTCAAACCCAAGGATGAACACCTTTTGCAGGATATTTCTGCCACGATCAAAAAATCTTGGGCAAATCATAGAGGACAAAGGATTGCATGGCCCCTACACCCTTCAAACATGTTTGGAAAATTTGAGCAAGATTGTGGAGGAGCAGGAAAAAACAATTGATGCAGTCAATGCTATAATGTCGACTGAATTAGCGAAATGTAGAATTGAAGCTACAATAATTGAGACAATACAACCCACTCCTCTAGTAAAGAGACAAGCTGCCTATACAGAGGTCTATGATGAAGACGAGAAAGGAATCAACATGGTGCTCAACAAATTTTACACATAAGGCCTCCTCCTCAATCAAAGCATGGGCTGCTTGCTCTCCTCAAGGGGAAGGTTTCCTATTCAACATAGCAAATGATAACTGATCTCTATAACTACTATGCTGCTGCTTTTTTGATTTTCATGATGTAAACATGTTTCTTGTGGATGCTTCGTGGTGAAATTTTTTTCTTGGTTCTCTTTGTTTTTCGCTTCTCTTGGTCTGAATGGCCTATCTTCTTAGAGGCATCCTTAGTTGTAACACTTATTTATATATATACAATTTACCTTGTTTCAAAAAATAATACTTGCCTCTACAAAAACCAATTACAGAGCTTATTTTTATCATTAACTATGCAAATGACGCAAGTCTAGCGGAATGGTAAATACTTCGTTTAATATCTGAATATTCTTGTCTGTTCATTGTGCTTCCTCTATAATTTCAAATATTTGTTCCTATCATTTACACAATGTTTGACATCGGCCCGATCCATTTTTAACATCTGGACGAATGAAAATTTAATTGTTCATGTAGCATGTCCATCGAAACATAAATTTGCTTCAGTGCACACCACCAAAATCATTATTTCATTTTGAAGATTTGAAACGTAATGTGAAAGTCTGTGTAGTTATAGAAAAAGATTGCAACTAATGTCAATTGGTTTCTGTTCTCGTGTAATTAGAAAAAAATATTTATAATGTTCATAATGATGTTTATTATGTGTTTTCTCCTCCAGTATGACACAAATACAAACTAGAGTGGGAATATTTTTTGTTTTTATATAAAACTTATCCTGCTTATTCTAAGAGTAAGATATTAGAATGTTCAATCTTCTGTAATCGGCATGAATATAGGTTTGGTATTTCTCTCTTTCTTCTTGTTTGTTTTTGGCATTGCACAAATTTCACCAAGGGTAGAAAAGTTTTCGGTGCGAGAGTGAACATAAGAGAGTGTACACATTGTACTTCAGCCTGTATGCTTTTATTAATTTCTTTTATGTTATAATGATAGTTTGGCCCAAAAGAACAAACATACTATTTTATGTTATTATGATATTTTGGCCCAAAAGAGCAAACATACTTATGGATAAGTTTAATTAGTTGTGGACCAGCTGAATATCTAGTCGCATCAAGGGTTTTGGTTGTAAAATTTTTTGGATAAAGATGTATACCTTATTTTGGCATAGTTAGAGTTGTCATAATATCAGCACAAGAGCTTTAATGAAATTGCTTTGTCTTTTCAGCATCTTGCCAACTAATATGGAGGGAGCAGTTTTACAGTCAAGTCAATCAAGCGCTAAATTCATTACAGCAGGTGGCACGAGAGCTATAGTAAGTTTGGTGTTTATTCTTGTAAAAATTTCTTACTCTTTCCAAAGTTTCTGCTATTAATTGAGGGGGGGGAATGCAATCAATATATATGTTAAAATAGATGGCCTCAATTTTGTATAATCCAACTTTTAATTCAATTAATCACGATATTTTGATGAGGAACCTGACTGTTTTTTGAATGACTTTCATTTATTTGGTTTATTTGTTAAATATATCTCTGATATGCTGAATTTTGAATAACATCAATAACAAAAGGCGAAGAGATTCAATCTGTTAATAAAACTAGTACAGATATCTTAAATACATTTATCTGAAAAACGTCGATATATATTAATCTAGAAGCGCCTGTCTTATATTTTTCACATACCACATTGATTAATGACTTCATTGCTTTCTCTTCAAATTTACCTCTAACTCAAGACAGATGGCTTCAATCTAGCTGCAGCACAGTGTTTGGCTTGAAAAAATCTTTCCGGGGAAAACAGATGGGCTCCAAAGTCCACTATATGCTCAAGATATTGCAATTTTTTGATTGACTTTGCCAATAAAGAAGAAAAGAACTTACATATGATGGTCAAATGGACATCAAATTTGAGGCTGAAACTGCCCTATGACAGTCAAATGGACATCACAGTCCACCACCACCATCCCTGGCTGCCATTGTGGGATGCCGAGATTGGCTTAATTATTCTTTTATAATGTATGTTCTAGTAGATTTATTATAGCCATGTATTATAGAGGTTACAAGATAGGTTTTATATATTTAATGGTTTTCTGTGAATATTCAATTTACATTGGTAGCTAACTCTTATCTTTGTTCCATCATTTCCTTCGTCCTTTTCAGTCCCCTTTGTTTTAAGAAATATAAAGTTTTATTCCCACACATGTAGTAGTAGAAAAACTATGAATACAGCCTTCAAGATAAAATAGTAACACTCACTAAACTAGTGAAGTCTCTTATGATTTCTACACCTTACAAATATATGTGAAGTCTGAAACCCAAGAAAAAAGGCCTAACAACTTTTAGAAAGATTGGAAACCAAAAGCTTGCTAGAATGAGATACAATAAACTTATGTGAAGCATAAACTAAAAAAAAGAACCTTTAACCATTTTATTATTTTAAGTATATGAGTAAACTCCTTTCTTCAATTGATTTAATTTTTTAAAAAGATGTTTATTTTAGTATATAACAACCCTCAAGGTATGGTACAAAATAGGGCCATTACTAAACTTATCAGATTCATACACCATTTGGCACTCATCAGTGTGTTTCTGTTGGGATTTGGGCTCTCCAATTTATGGCTCCAACCAAATTTGCCATACCTTACTACCACCTATATTCAGATTTGTTTGTGTTTTGGCTACCACTTAGGGGGCCTGATTAGGGAGTATCTGGGAGCTCGATTGTAGTGCACTATTCCGAGGGTTCACCAAACCTTGTGCGGTCTACAACAATAGCTTCATCATGGTCTCAGAAAAACATGGTTGAAACTGTAGAGCCTAATTATTTGTATGCATGGTACTGCTGAGTGCCAACACAGTCCTGGATGCACTCATCAGGATACTGCAAGAAAACAACAAAGCTTGGGATGTCAATCAATGGAAGAAAAGGGTTGCTCTTAATTTAACCATCTGACCTCTTCTTTATCTTCCGCACTTGTCAAAATATGTAGTATCGTTATTAATCAGACATGCTTCTAGTTTTGGAGTTAGTTTCCAGTTTGGTTGAGTGTTACATTAAGCATCTCGTATCTTTAATAGAACTTGCAGATTTATGAATTAATACAATTTGTCATTACAGTTCTAATATGCTGTTCCATTGGTTTCTTTGTTTGGTATGTCCATTTGTTCTCTATGGTATGGTACTACGATTGTTGTTTATAAGAAGCAGTATAAACCATTTCCACTTATAACACATTGAAACCCCATATTGGAGTCTTGTCATCCCAAGATCACCCGTCTGAAGATCAGGGCTATCTATGCAAGATATACCTTGGGTAAGGAACCCCCACAAACCTGGTCACTGCAAAAAGGGCTAACTTTGCAAGATCACCTTTCCAGTGACTCCATCATTTGGGAACTAACTTCATAGGGGATAGCTGCACTAGATTCAACCTAGTATGGACCCCAATCAATAAATAAAACATACAAGATTCACACTATCCGCGACTCCACTCAATATATTTGAGATGGCTACTTGCTATGAGCTAACTACG
The DNA here is from genome assembly GCA_037957365.1 of Torreya grandis. Taxonomy (NCBI): domain Eukaryota; kingdom Viridiplantae; phylum Streptophyta; class Pinopsida; order Cupressales; family Taxaceae; genus Torreya; species Torreya grandis. The sequence goes on along the minus strand of JARHVA010000070.1, from coordinate 1,373,325 downwards.
CAAGCTTCACCCTAGTAGGGACTCCATTGAACATATAAGGTAAGGTAAAGATAGTTTTTTAGGTCACTGCTAAGTGAGACATCAATATGGTATGTAAGACCCCCTTGTGAAAGACCACAAGCTGATTGTGTTTCAATTTATCTTATATATTGTTCACTGAGGTGAACAATTACACCCCTCTGGATTCGAACCGACAACCTCATCCATGGAGTACACACGCCTTCACCATCAGGGCACATTGGATGAAATATAAGATATTCACACATTGATTCAATAATTTATCCAATCTTAAATAAACTTAAGTCCAAGAATGAAATCCCAAATATTTTGCTAAAGATAACCTTGTCAGCTCAATAATTGTTAAAGGAATAGAAGCTATACCTGTTTATGGATGAATTTGTAATATTCTAAATCAGAATATTTTACATTAAATTGGTTTTCTCGGAAATCCTTTTTTTTTTTAAATAATATTTTTTATAAATATAAATATTGAATTTAAAATAATAAATTAAATAGAATATAAATCCACAAGGGGTTTTGTCCTTGGGCTATTATAATCACAAGGGTTTTCGTCTTTGAGAGTGGTTGTATAGCATGGCGCTTATACGAAGTTAGATGATTGAATACATAATTGAATAGAAAGCTTTGAATGGCTATTCTCGCTAGATTCAAATACCTGCCATTCCTCCAAATGACACACCCTTTCGCAAAAAGGTGACTTGTCACTAAACCAACTAATAATTAAATTTTTATTTAAATGCTTTATTAACTGTTGTGCTTTATGTTAATTGCCACACTGTCTTAATTGTCACGCTGTATTTGATATTCTTCAATGCAAGACTGCTACGATTTAAATTGATGAAGATTGCTGCAGTTGTAATTTCTCCGTGCTAAATATGGTGATTGTAATTTCTCCTTGCTATGATTTCTTTTACTGTTTGTCCTTTTCTTTGTTTTGTCCTGTTGCTGGTTTGTCCTTTTCCTTGTTTTGACTGTGATGAATTCCCTTGTTCACAATAATAAGTTCCATCTTTTAACTGTTGTGTTTGAATAGATAACTGCGATTTTAAGGATATTACAGACCTCCCTGTCTCAAATTGCTTGTCTTCAAGCAATTGCAAATTGGAATGTTCAAGAAGTAAGGCTCTTCCCCACGTTGCATCGTCTATTGACAATCCAAAAGTAGAAGGATCATATGAACTCCATATGAGCAAATACCGTATGACAACCTCAGTCTCATTGGGAACCACCAAAATGTCAGAAAAGTTTGTATACGTTTTCCATGAGACAATTTTACAAAGAACCAACACTTTGAAATCTTTAGGTATCTTGTTTTCACTCAACAAATGATAGCAAAAAAAATATGGATAGATCTTGTCAATCGAGAGGTGGATGCAAACATTTCTTGCAACCATGTACTTTATCTTACGCAAACCCTTTAAGCCATTCCTTATGATAGAGTACCAAGTACATGTAGAATTTCCATGGAATGCAAACACAGATCCTTCAATGCCCTGACATTGATCCACAATTTTCTCTTGTTCAGAATCATAGAAAAGTATAAATGTATAAAGAAATTCCTGCACATTCAACAACACATATATTATATCTATAGAGTCTTTTGTAGATAACTCATCTTCATTAAAATTATCAGATCGATAATCCTTTTGCAGCCATGATATACCAGATTTCACAACTAATTCAATTTCGCTAGAATACGGTTGCATCTCTGAATTCAGGGGAAATGAATCTATTCTCTCTGGTAAATACAGTGAGCTATGCTTGGAAGATTTAACGGTGAAATGAAATCCCACATGACTATGATAGACATAGGGGAACACCAAACATAATATCCTAGTTGCTCTTTGTAAAATGTCTTGTGAACAATATACGAAAACAGGTTTACCATAGCATGTGTTCTCGTGGAAAATGGATCTAGTTGGAAAATAATCTGAACAAAAGTATTCATATCAAACTTGTTCTTAATAAATTTGTTCTTTACTTGTCGGGCTCTATGCGGAAGATCTAGCTTTTGATAACTAATCGGAACTTGTGCAAGTAATGCTGATACAAATGTATCTTCAAACGAATCTATAATTCTATCAACATTTGCCTCTGATAGTTTACCATGGCAAAAACCGATGATATTATTGAACCTAAACAAATCTGAGAGAAATCTTGTCATGTTAGGAAGAAACAATGAAAGAAGGCAGCAAAATTGGTTATCAATGTTGGGTAGCTTGCTCAAATATTGTAAGTGTGTTTTAGATTCCATACTAGCATTTTTATAACTCCTTTCTCTATTCTCTCTTACAAAATCAGAACTTCCCTCTGTGGCCTGAAATCTTTTGACAAATATAAATGCTAAGAGCAATAGCTTTTCGCTCAAACCATATATCTTGATTTTAGAAATGTAGGTTCTAGACGCACAAATTCTGCTATTTAACGGAGCCACGTTTGCTTGATACGAAATCTCTTGAAGAACATCCAAGAATAGTGAAGCATACATTTCTTGCAGTACGTTGGACTTTACCAGTGAAAACCCTAATATATTATCACAATTTATGATGTAGGCCTCTGTATTAGGAATTTTATTTACTTCATGATGCCATACTTTGATTGGATGATCATCTACTACACATTTTGGAATTTCAAGGTTCTGTTTGAAATTCTTCATGCTAATTAAGTTTGTTGTACAATAATGCTTTGGCATATAATTATGTTTAAGTGGTAGATGTAAAGTGGAGTCTCTCAACAAGGACCTTTTCCTTTCCTCTAAAATAGAAAATAGAATGTTTTCAACAATGTAAAGACCATCAAACCATGGTTTATGTTGGACATTTGACAATTCATAGGGCAATGATTGGGTCACTATGTCAACTCGCATATTTTGTGATTTTAAGAAACTTAAACTTTCTAATATCAAGTTTGGGTCCCATGTTTTGAGTACAAACTTCCCATGAAGAATGTCTTCTTCCCTATACACGAACGAAGGTTTAACCATTTTAGATGCAAAGCCAAGTTCAAATTGTTGAGACTCACGATATTGTAACTCTGGGAATATGAAGTTTGAATTATTGATAACTTCAAGCTCCTTAAAAATCCATGCTTGAGGACCTACATCCTCTAATAGCTTGATGTATGGATACACAACCCTTATATTTAATATGAATAATTTTGGACTTTTTCATCTGGTTGTTAGGTTCACAACATCCTTGGCATGCCATTCATCAACATCCTTTAATAGCCCATCATCATAGTTTATTTCTTCCAATATCACTTGAGCCCCTCCTACCGAAGAAGCAGGGATGAAATCAGCTTCTCGTTCATCTTTTGTTGTGGATGACTGTGTGTAATTTATCTCTAAGTCACAGCCCTCAAGTGCAGCATTTCCAAGATTAACAGCTACAATGTGATTGCCTTTATTGATTTTTGAATGTTTTAAGCACACCTCCAAGGACTCTTCATGTTCAACATGTGAATTTCCTATTACTCCAAGATAGCCAAGCAAATCTAAAAGAAAAGGTGCACATGTAGAGTCTTGTTTGTTATCCATAATATCACTGGAAGTCTCTTCGGTATCCTTCAACAAGTGAGGTGCATTTAATGACTGTCCGTCTTCCAAGGCATCAAGGTTATCTGGTGGATGTTTTTTCCTCATTGCTATATAAGTTTGTAGGGTAATTCCCCTTTGGATCCCCTCCAGTAGTGATTGGTATTCTTTGAACCAAGTTATAAGAGATTTCAAAATTTCTTTGGTTGGTTCTATCCTTTGGGTATTGGAATCCATCACCATTTTTATGGTAAGGGCCAATTGTGCCACTGGATTAAACAATTGTTCTTGGTCTTGGACGAATTTATTTATCTGCCCAATATTTCCATTGATTCGCATTTCTTTGTTCCTAAAACAAAATAATATTATTATTATCGTAAGTAAGATTTCCGTTCCACACAGTGGTAGGATGGAAAGCTCTGATACCACTGTAATATTCCAAATCGGAATATTTTACATTAATTTGGTTTTCTCATAAATCTTTTTTTTTTAAAAATAATATTTTTTATAAATATAAATATTGCATTTAAAATAATAAATTAAATAAAATATAAGTCCACAAGGGGTTTCGTCCTTGGGCTATTATAATCACAAGGGTCTTCGTCCTTGAGAGTGGTTGTATAGCATGATGCTTATACGAAGTTAGATGATTGAATACATAATTGAATAGAATGCTTTGAATGGCTGTCCTCGCTAGATTTAAATACCTACCCTTCCTCCAAATGACACACCCTTTCGCAAAAAGGTGACTTGTCACTAAACTAACTAATAATTAAATGTTTATTTAACTGCTTTATTAATTGCTGCGCTTTATGTTAATTGCCACGCTGTCTTAATTGTCATGCTGTCTTTGATATCCTTCCATGCAAGACTGCTGCGATTTAAATTGATGAAGATTGCTGCAGTTGTAATTTCTCCGTGCTAAATACAGCGATTGTAATTTCTCCTTGCTATCATTTCTTTTACTGTTTGTTCTGTTCTTGGTTTGTCCTATTCCTTGTTTTGTCCTGTTGCTGGTTTGTACTTTTCCTTGGTTTGTCCTTTTCCTTGTTTTGACTGTGATGAATTCCCTTGTTCGCAGTAATAAGTTCCATCTTTTAACTGCTGTGTTTGAACAGATAACTGCGATTTTAAGGATATTACAGAATTCCAGTAGAGAGTACCTTTAAAGATGAGCAAGGCAGCTGCCAGGACTGTGGATACACTTGCATGCAACTTGCTATTAGAAGAGGATGAAATAGAATATATTTTGTTGGCTGAGTCTCCTTGAATCCCAAAACTTCCTTAGTGGTATCGCTCCCATTAGATAGTTGATTTTCCTTTATCCCACTTTGCTCTCCACTGATTTGAACAAGATCCTATTAAGTACATATATGAGTCTTCTTGTTAATTTCTTGTGGAAGTCAGCCTTTCTAAAGTGTCTTTGAAAGAGGCGAGAAGAACTTCTTAATTTTTATAAGGGACCCTGCAAATTAGCGTTGCCACTAGAATTAGGTGTATGTCTTCATGCCACCTTTAATGTTTGATCCTATTTTGGCTGCTGATTTCTTCTTCTTAATGCTTACTGGAGGCTTTCCTACATCATTTTTATGTATGTAAGTAACCGTTTCTGTATTAGTCTTTATTTTCTTTGAGGTTGTAACACCTCATTTGCTTTGGGGACACTTCTTGATGAGTCCTAATTTGATTGAAAATGCTTCGGTTTTCCAAGTTGCTTCTTCTGTTGGTTTATCTGAACATTCAATGAGATATTCCTTTATTTTTCTGCTTCTTAGTTTCCTGATTTTTTTTTAATATTCTCATGAGATTGCATGTTTCCTATTCTACTTACTCATGGTTATCATATGTTGTGGAAAATATTGTTGAATCTTGACAAGATTTTGGGAAAAGATGACATGAAAGACTGATTACATCTTGGCATGTAGCTGTAGTAGTTGCAATTTATATTCCATGTTGTTCACTTTTTTCAATAATGTGAATGGTCTGTGGTATCTTGGTGGGGGCCATGTGCATCTTCACGTAGATAGGGAACTTTTTGGTTTTATTCATAGGTAGACTCTTTCAAATGATCAAGATGTCTGATGTTGGTTTTGAAATAATTTTGCTCTTGATTGAATCCCTTTTCATGTTCTTTATGCATTTTCTCAAATCACCCTTGCATTTGTTTCCAATGTTTGATATGATACGTTTGCCATTCCCTTTAATTTTGTGAGACCTAGGGCTATTGGTGCAAGTGCGATGAATCTCTATTGTTGTTTGCAAATTCCACAAATTGTAATTTTTCTTCTCAAGACATCTGTTTTCTGCTGTGTGGTTTGATTAGCTCTTTTGGTTTGATCACTAGTTTGTGGACGGTCTTTGATATTGACTTATGGTTAGCCTCATAGATATCAAAAAGGTATTTGCAAACATTTCTTCTGAACTTGGGATATCTGTCGCTTATAATATTTTTTGGGTAGCCCATATTTTGAGAATACTTCTTATGATAAGGATGCTTGGGATGTTTTCTGCTTTATGCCATTGACAAGGAATGAATCTAGCTAGTTCATCAGTCTATCCACCTCCACCACTAAGAGTATTGGTGGATTTCTCTTTGCCTTTGTTTACTTGCCACTTTTTATAAGTTTTTATGTAGTTTTCCATATATTTTCTCATATTTTTTCAATATACAGATTTTTTGCAGATATGTTTGGTTTCTTGCTATGTGACTTGCTAAAGTATTGCAATGGAATTTGTAGAGGATTTTATATTTGAAGGGATAATTGTTTGGAACTACCCTTGGATGGTTATAATATAATATTGCTGGCAGGAGGACTTTGAAGCAACTCTGGGGATGCTAGAGTTGGAATCAGATGGTCTGCAAACAAGTTGGATCTTGAGACAATGATCAAGGAGGATTTTGAAACAGAGACATGTATTGATACTTTAGAGTCTTGACTTGGTTGTGGGAGCTTATCTGCAGTCAAATCTAAAAGTGGTGTTTGAAAAATAGTAATACTGTTGAAGAATCACTTTTAAGCAGCTCTTGGGGATGCTAGAGTTGAAATCAGATGGTCTGAAAACAAGTCAAGGAGAATTTTGAAATAGAGACATGTATTACTACTTTAGAGTCTTGACTTGGTTGTGGGAGCTTATCAGCAGTCAAATCTAAAAGTGGTGTTTGAAAAATAGTAATACCGGTGAAGAATATTAGAAGGAATTGGAAGAAAAGAATGAGCTAATTGCTTCCTCATAATGCTATTTCTTGTAGTTTAGTGGATGGCGGCTTTGCATGGGTACCAATTTTGTGGGCAATCTATCTCTTTGGAGTGGTTTCCTTCACAGGCTGTGACCTTTTCCACAAACCCATGCAATCATGATTGTTTGAAAAGCCGCATTAGGTATGTGTGGGCTTGCCAAGTGTTTCAATTTAGAAGCTGCAATGACAGGCATTAAGACACATGTAGGATCAGTAGGAATCCATGTAGGTGAATGCAATAAATCACAGATAACTAGTGGAGGTTTACTTCTGCCTCCCTCAACCTAGAGAGTCCATAGCTTCTTACTTCAAGCCTCCTTGAGAGGAAGAAATAATATTCTTACCCCTATACTTTTAACATTATCACTTGAAGTTGAAAACCGTGCAAACAAATTTATGTCAAAGATTTACTCCATGGCACTTCAATTTTTTATATATGTTATATTTACTTCATGACTCAAAAGAAGGGTCCAAACTTATATGCTGAGAGTTCAAGTCCTCTAAAATCCCACTTGTTTCCACCAGGAACTTTCTAGTTGCAACACAAGTTAATTATAGTTACATAATAAACTGCCAAGATTTTAGCTTCCTATAATCCTCAAGCGATTGTGGTCAATTTTTGATTCATTGGTCTCAGGGTTTGATATGGTTTTATGTTACCATGCCCTTGGATCCAAATCAAAGCAAAATAAATCACAATAAAATATTTATAACTTACATGAGCATATCCCATGTCGGATTGGGCATGGCACTGTGTTCTCAACTTAGACCATTTGGTATGGTTTCGCTTAATGTTTATGACATTCATTTCCCACATAGATATGCAAAAATGTGGCTTATGGTAGAACATAATTTGTTGAAACATGTATTACATTGTACATAATGTGAACATGGATTATTCTATTTTTAGGTTGGAGAAAAAGAATATGCAAAAAGTTTGTTATTAAAAAAGAAGGGAACCATTAGTTACTTCATTCTATTTTGAGCGAGTATGGGAGAGTATCTGATTGAATAATGACTTTTTCTGTTTTCAGGTAGAATTGTTAATTCCAGAACTAGAATTTTTGAATGATGAAGGTTCTCAAGAGGATCTATGGCAACTGGCAAAGCTTTACTTGGAGTCATTAAGAAAGGAGACAGGAGTTAAGGTCTCATTTTGACTAGTGTCTAGGGTTAAATTTAAATTAATGTATTGAGTGCTTTAGTCTCTCTAAGCCTAAATAACTTGAATGATATTTTTCATGCTCGTTAGAATTTGTAATGCATTTTGTGATGTTTCTGTATCTTAAATGAATGTCTACAATAGTTAATCTGTAATTTTTCTCTTTGAGAAATTGTAGTTTTGTGAGACATTGATGCTCTAGATAAAATACTTTAATAACTGAGTTCTTTCGATTTATTCCCTCCTCTTAATATACTCTGTATAGTATGCTGCTATTTTTTGGTATGCATTATTACTTTATCATTTCACGGCATTATTCTATATGGTCTAGTATAGTCACAGTGGGAGGCAAGATTTTGTGTAGTTGGAAGAGATGCTTGGTTAAATTTGTCGGTGAGTTACTGCAGCAGGCCTTATGTAAACCTTCTGGTCCGGTTATCTTGATGACATCATGCTTTTGACCTATCTCAGTTTGGAATTGCAAGACATCCTACTAATTTTGTCTGTATCAGTACAGCTGATAGAAAGTTGACTAGACAATGTAGCTCTGCTTGCTCTACTATGAGACTGGTTTGCATTATTAGATCTAGCCATTGGCGTAGGGTGACGGTTGCTCCTTCCTGTGCACAGGTCAACTTACATCCCCAAGCTTGTATCACCAGTTTTATAACTGCCTCCAGGAGGTCATGGACATTGGATATTAGGAGACAGAGATCTCTGTTACCTCTAGCAATAGCTCCACTAGCTCCTTTCAGCCTTGGTCACTCTCTAGACATTATTATTACACTTTTTATTGGTAACTTCATTATTGTCGATAGCTCTATGGACCCTTCTTACAATGCTGAAGACGACTACAGGTTTTCTCTTTATATCATCATATGGGGATTATACTCTTATAGTTATGGTCATTTAATTTACAATAAATTAGGGTTTTTAGGTTTACATTTTCTGTACTTTTTTTATAATAAAAAAATAAAAATATTAATTCCAGATGAAACCAAGCAAAATAAGAAATACAGATGTATCATTGATGTCCATTGTCTTCCGTCAGACCAAGACTCATCCAACATTTAAAAATGACTGTTAGCAAGTAGTAACCAGATTCCAGAAAGTAGACTGATAGACTGGTGCACTTATTCTGCTAGGCAGAATACCCAGAATAACAAGGGCAAAAAAATAAATAGAGATAAGATAAATATATTAATGTCCAACGAATGACCACAAAGGTAGGTTAAAGGGACTGCAGATTACAAAAGTGTGTCAGGAACAAGCGGGAAACCAAAAAGGGTCTCCAAAAACGAGAAAAATAATTCTGAAATAAATAGTACAAAACAGGGCAAAGAGCAACAACGCTCAGAGCTACAGAAAGAAGCAAAAGAAATGAGTAGCCCATGAGAATCCCTAAACATCAAGACTGCGAGAATGAACCCTGAGAAGGAAGAACTAGGAGGGGGTCCTTCAAGAGTTCGATCCAGCTCACCTAGCATCCAAAGCCAATGAGAAGAAGCTCCGGATAGAAGTATGACCTGAAGAAGAAGAGGTAGGATGTCTGGTCTGCCCTCTAATCCTCTGCCTAGAGGGAAAAGTCCTCTGCAAAGATTTGGTGGATCTAGTCTATCCGCTGATGCTAGGCCTGAAATGGACATGTTGATGAAAACTCGGGGAACTGTGAAAAGTGTCTCTGGGTCGCACCGAAGGTAGCACTGTGAAGAAGGAAGTGATCCACTGGGTGGAAGCTGGTCTAGTGGGTCTTTGAATAGAATGATTACGAAGCTTAAGAGCTTCCTATATATATAAAGCCAATCATCTCTGCTCCTCATATCTGAAGAAGTCAAAAGTCAGAAAGAGTTGGTGTCCTCCTAAATAGGCAATGAAATATCCCCTTGATCTCATAGTATATGGGACAAAGAAGGATTAAGTGCTCCTCGGACTTCGTCTCTTGGATGCTACATAACTAACAAATCCTGTCTGTCTGATCTATCTAGTGGTCTGTTTCAATCCTAACCCTGTGAGAACCCCCTCGAAACTGTCCTAGTGGGATAAAAAGAGAGTGCATCCAGTGGCATAATGTATACTATGGACGAATGATAAGCCCGTTACTCAGCTCCAAAAGTATTCTGCATAAAATGCCATCTTTGAGAGTTATAAGTTCAACAACCGTGATTATAGCAAAAATTGGTTCATAGATCATCTAAGTGTTGTGAATACTGAACCAACCATACTAAAGGACTCAAGAGCTAAGTAGCAGATTCGGTCTGGTCCGTATCTGGGTTGGGTTTGGGTCTAATTCACATGTGGGTTTGCCGTGGGTACGACTGGGATAGTTTGGGTACACCTAGGTTCTTCAGGGGAATTGGGTGTAACTGGGGTGAACGCACAGGGTTTTGCCTTTTTTTTTAAAATTTTTAAATTTTATTTTTACAATTAAACTTAAAAGCAATGAAAAAACACACAAACCCCAAAAATTGATAAAAACTCAAAAAGATAATATAAAAAAACACTTGCCTAGAATATCTTTATTTTTTATTTATATATATATTTTTTGTATGGCCATGCCACTGAAGAACTTGGGTGTACCCAGACCATCCTGGCCAAACCCAGGTTGAACCCACAGGGTTTTGCTTTTTAATTTATTTATTTTTCACATTAACATAAGAAACACACTACGAACCCTAAAATTTGCTAAAAATACAAAAATATAACATAAAACAACACTTGCCTCAAATATTTGGCTAGAATATTTCTATTTTATATTTTTTATATGGCTGTACCTAGGCTGTACTTGGGGTAAAAAAAGATTTCTATACCGGAGAAATTGATTCGCCGTATTAGAACCTGTACCCAAAATGTACTTAGCCCAAGAGTAATCTAGTAAGCCAATAAGGACTAGGTAGATTTCTTTTTAGTAGGTTGCCTTTGGGCATCCACGAGGACTAATATTTCTACATAGGATGATACAATAAATAGGATGCATGTCATTTGATTGACTTGCTCCATCTGTTTCTCCATGTTATTGAGATCTCATGATTCTTGGGTCAATGATTCAGAAACTCCGAATGTGTATAACTTGCGAGATGAGGAGTCAAATCCTCCCAGTGTTTGATAAAGATATAATTGGTTATTAGTTAATGACTAACTGATAAATGGTTATGAAACCTCCCAATTGATGTAATCGCTTTATGCTTAATAAAAAGATGGTCACACAAGTGTGTTAGTGTGCTGCATACTTTCATTTCCTCTTCATTTTCTCAACATTATTTTGTTAACACTGGTATCAGAGCTAAGTGCTTGAGGAACCCTGAAGCGAGGTATGATCGAAGCACGCTATTGCATTGATTTTCGGGCCTGGGTTAGAAAACCTAGATTTTCGAGTCAGAAAATAGTACTTTAGAAAGCAATATTTTTTATGTTGCATTAAAATTCGGGATGAAACTATATATTCCCTGTTTTTATTGTTTTACGAGTGAAAAATGGCCAATATTCAAACCCTGGTTTTGCTGAAAGCGCAAAAGTTAATAGGCCATAACTATAATGTGTGGAGTCATAAGATTTTTGACAATCGTGGAATATCATGATTGTGTCAAAATTATTATCGGCACTAGAACAAGACCTGCGACAAACTTTACGGATTATGACAAACATCATAAGGGGGCCTTGTTATTACTAAAACTGTGTCAGATGACATGATTCTTGTGGTCCGAAATGCCACTTTGGCAAGTGTGCTGTGGACCAGTTTGTAGAACAAATACCAAACCTCGGATAAAAGCCGAGTTTGTAATTGAAAAGTTTGTTATTTTCCACAAAGATGTTAGAGGATGACTGTAATGTCCCCAATTAGGGATATTTTTTGAATTATGATTTTTCTATGAAACCCTAGCAATAAAAAGAAAATCTGACTTTTACAACAACAAACCCTAGCTGCGAATATACTCCAAAATTAGGATAAAAATATGCTAAACCCTTCAACCCAAATATGAACCCTTTCAACAAAGATTAGCCCTTCCAAAATACAAAGTAGCCCTTCAAACCCTAGGTGTTTAGGTTCAGAAATTCAATGTGATTTATGGTAGTCCTTTTGATATCAATTTCTATAGCATTTCACTTTCAATAGGTCTTCAAAAATAATAGAATCATGCAGCTGCAATCAAATACCCTTTTATGATGTTTTCCCTTCACAAACAAACCGAGCTTATCACATTGTTGACCATTTTGGTCCTACAATCCAAAATCGGTCTCCCTTCTTTCCCTGCTGTCCTAAGAAGCCAGTCTTTGATGTATTCACCTTACTGCAATTATGCCATTTCCTTTTGAAATAGGCATGTTCTTATAAAGAGCCGAGTGATCCAAGTCTTGTAGGTTTTCAGGTTGATCTGGGGCTTATTTCGCTTTGAGCAAATCACCTTGGACAAGCCTTTTTGGCAAAGGAATGGGCCAATTTCAAAAGAACGCAAGTCTTCTACAAAGCTCCGAAGGTCAGGTGCCCTTGCGGAGGGTAGGCTGGTTGTAAATGGGGCCATTCAAGCAAGCTCCGAAAGACATTTTGGACCCAAAGTGCCCTTGCGGAGGGTAGAGAGCACATTTGAAAGAGAACAAGGCAGAAGGCCTGAAGGGGAGTTTTCCTTTAGAAAAATGACAAGGCAAAAGACAAAGGATTTCTTCGGACTGTTGTTCGAAGAAAATCCAAGGAAGAAACCAAGGCAAATTCCTTCGGACAAATGCCCGAAGGAATTTACAAAGAAAAGGCCGAGACTTTGAAGGCAAGAATTCCTTCAGGCAAAATGTCCGAAGGAATTCCTTCGGGCAAAATGTCCGAAGGAATTGGGAAGACAAAGGAGCCTGAAGGGCAAGTGCCCTTACGGGGGGCTCTCGGCTACCAAAAAGGGACCCTCTCCTCTTTTCTGAAAGATCACCTTCCCTTTGGAAGGGTTCGTTTTGCAAAAGGCCGAAGGAATTATCAAAGTGATGACGGGCCCAAGCACGTCAACTTTAACATAGTGAACTAGCCGTTGGAGGTTCAAATGTTCAGTGACTTGCGCACGAACGTCAAATTCAAGGCAGCAAGATAGCCATTGGTTTTCAAATGGTGACAGGCCTGCGGATGTCAATTTTATGGTGATGAAATAGCCGTTGGTTTTCAAATAGTGACAGGCCCGCAGACGTCAATTTTGATGAGATGCATCGGTCGTTGAAGAGAAGCCAAATAACCAATTCCTTCGGACAAGCGCTCGAAAGAACTCATGATAAGTGACCGAAATAACTCATGAGCGTGGGCCCGAAGGAATTCAAAGGCTTAAGGCCAAAAGGAAACTTAGCGACCCGTCGAGAAAGGAGTCTGAGGAGCCAGGAAAAGACAAAAGATAGCCCCGAGGGCCAAAGAGCCAGGAAAAAACAGAAGCCAAGCACAGAAATGAATAGAACAGTCCAGGTGGCACGGAAAGCGTCGGCAGGAGAAGTTATTGCTGTAGATGAAATAGTCTCCACCAAGTGGTCATCAAGGGGAGCGCAGGCATTCAATAGAGTGGCCCGTTTTTCTTCATTTTACATTAATGAGCAGACAGTTGCGTAAACTTCATAGAGAAACAACCTTGTCATTTAGAAAACAAAGCGACCCATGCTTAGCAGGAACGTTTAATACGGTTTAAGCTGCAAAGTCAAGACTTATGACATCTACAACATGGTTCTTTCAGGCCATTTATAGGAAGATGACAGCAACATGAGCGGTTTCCTCTTCCCCAGGGGTTTAATACAGCATGGGCTGCTTGTTCTTGAAGGCACCAAAAGTCTTTCTCTTCATGCTATATATTGTAACCTCTTAGTTGAGAAATGTATCTCTCACTTGTGTAAGGCGAAGCCTTGCCAAATTTTACCTTTGAATCAATAGAACATGTTTTACCTCTCTCTGACTGGTTATACTTCTGAATATGTCTGTGTATCAACTCTGTATTCAGTCATTTTAGCTTGATGCTTTCATAGGTTGACACCAACATATCTAGTATAGCCAAGACCATTTCTGCAGGTTAACAGAAGTGTCCAAGTTGGAGCATAGAGACAGAAGAGCAGTTATCTGATAGTGTGGCGCCTATGGTAAGTTTTTTTTCTTTGTATCTTCATTAAGCCCCCTGTTAAAGCACCTTACAGTTTGGTTTTTTGTTCAGATGAAGTGTCTGTTCGCCTTTTTGGTCTGAAGTGTTGATATAGCTGAGTAGATCAAAATCATTTGGTGCATCACCGTTTTAGATAGGTTCTGCTTTGTCATATCCTTCTCCCTTTTCACCCCCCCATTATTAACAGTAGTAGTTAAAGACCCCAAAGGATGCATCAAAGGGAGCTAGCCCTTATTTAGAGATTCTTTCCTTAGTTTTGCCAAAGCCCACAGCAAGAGGAAAGTCTTCATTGTGCCACGTGGAAGAGAGAAGCTGGGCCTTCTTTCAAGGGTGCAATCCACTGTGTCAACACATTAAATATTTATAAAATATAGAAAAATTCCAGAATATGTTTAGAATCACTTTTTGACCATAAATCCTCAATTAGGTCCTTTTTCCAAATCGCCCAAGGCTGGAATATTATATAAAATTTACAAAATATTACTAGGGCAAGAAATGGCTCTCAAACACTAGCAAAACCCTTTCAAATCAAGTCACCAACCTCTAGAAGCAAGTTGCCACCCTTGTTTGGGCCTCCAAACCCAACGCTCAACCCTCAATCCAATTCGCCACACCTGAAAATGACAAAATGGTGTTCAAAACACCTTTGGAAGAATAATTCAGCTCAATGGCAGCTCCTAGGTAAAGTTGCCTCAAGAAGAATGAGGGTTTTCATCCTCAATTCCAACACCTTGAAGGTTTTCGTCTTCAAAGGGAATAAGCAAAGCTTTTCGTGCTCCAACTTGAAAAGTCAATATCATAACATAGTCTAACCCATCAAATGAACTCTCCATCGCCTTTTATAATCTTCCCTCCAAGAGGGGCGTTGCGCTTTTGGAGGGAAACTCAACTTTTAAAGAAAGATTAATCAAATTATAACTCTCACTTAAGGTCTTGGGTGCCCATGACCCTCAAAAGACCACAACTTAAGTGAAACTAGACAATAAAACGACTTTTTTGAATTTTACAATTAGAACATGTTTCTTCTTTTTTAACTTCCCTTAGCCCTTAAAAACAAAGAACAAATAGGCTAAGAGTCTTCAAAAGTTTCATGTCCAAAAGGGGGACATGACAATCCTTCACGTCTAAAATTGCTTGTCCTCAAGCAATAAAAACAGCCAATGGGTTGTCCTAACCATGGGCTTTAAGCAATCCTTAATCTTTGACTCTTCCCATGGGAAGAAGACCTGTTGATGAAGCTCTTTGCTGTTGTATGTGAAGGTTCTTGGCTGTTTATACAGTCTGGAAATAAAATAACGGCAGCTTTCCACCTTCCTTTCCCTTTCCATGGAGGTCCGATACCTCAAATTTGCCAAGAATATACAAAAAGGGAACAACTTTTCAGAAATGATAACATGGTGATGGCTGGAAAAGTGTATTCCAACAAAGAACTCTTCAATTTTTTGGGCCTTGATTGCCTTTATATCAGCACCTACACATGACACAAACATATTAGTCAAAACATGAGTTCTCCGCTTCTCTTCAACGCTTGCACACTTGATAGTGCCCTCCATGTAGGTAGCTGACATGTAGGTGGCTGCCCTTGAAAACATAAAAGGGGTGTTCATGCTGCCCACACACCCAAGAGTGACCTCAAGGCTCATAAATCTTCCCTCTAGAGGAGCTAGAAATCCTCTTATCTTGCTTGAAATCCACCCTTCACCAAAAGACCACTGACACATGTCCACATACTTCAAAAGAAAGGTAGAACTAGCCACTTCTCCTTTGATAAGTTGGCTGTTTATGCACATTTGAGACTTCTTATGGCTCCAAAACATGAATTTATTTCTCCACAATTCATCCTTATGATGTAATATTATGCAATCAACTTTCCCCAAACTTCTGAAAATCTTCAAACTCACCATTTCATGCTTCAAGCTCACATGTTCTCTTACCTTGGAGGGAGTCACTTCAAAAAGAAATCTGTACCTTATGTTTTGAGGGCTGTGTTTGTACATTACAGCCTTGCGAGTATCCCAAAAAATCAACCTTTTTACTCTCAACTTGCTCCGTGATGAACCTACCACATTTACCATCCCAAGAGGGGTCAAAATGAAGCTATGTACCATCTTAGAAGAGCTGGAACTGTCATAACTAAGGCTGCCTTTTATGACCCCTCTCCCTTGCAAGTGTACCTTGGAACGTGGGCTCTCTTGGAGTGCAACCCAATACCCTTTAGTGCCCTCAACATGTCTTAACACTACTTCATCAAACTGAAAGTATGACTCACTAGTTTGGATTAAGAAAACAACTTGGAACAACATTGGTCACATATCTTTTGTGTCACATTTATGGATTATTTCTTCCTTTGTAGGCACTTGGGAGGGCTGCCCTTCTCTTGCAAACTCCAGCTCCTTATTACAAGGAAAAAGCCAACTCGCTTTTGCATTTTCAGAATTTATTAGGCACTGCAACTTACCTTTTTTTCCTGAATTTTCTGAGTGTGAATAATGCTGATTATTCAAATAATTTTCTAATTTTTTTGAGCAACAACAATTCTGATTTTTTCTCAAGAACTACTGATTTTTTTGAGCAACAAAATTTTGATTTTTTTGAGTATACCCAAGATCTTTTCACAGTGCAGAATTCAGACCTACCTTCCTTGCCAATTGAAAGTTTCCCTCTCCATGGTCTTGCTTAGCATCTTCATTTTCAGAATTTATTAAGCGTAGAAAACAAGGAAATAAATGTTCTTTTGCATACCTTGTTGGTTGTTCCAGATTAGAAGGGACACTTTTTTTTGCTGCCCCTATCGAATTCTTCTTGGGGAAGACTCTTTCCATGGCCTTTGATGTCATCTCCAATGGTATCTTATCATTCAAACCATGCAAGACCACTTTTTTTCCATTCCTTTCGAATTTAAGCTTCATAGTTTGGTAACTCTGTGTCTACTCTCCGAGTGAGTGCAACCATTGGATGTCTAGGACAAGGTTGGTTTCTCCAATGCCAACCACAAAAAAATCATCCTCTGTGGAGTGTGTCTCCAACATGATGCTAAGCTTGGAAACCTTGGTGGTGCAAGGGATGGTGAAGCCATCTGCCACAGTCACACGGAAACCATTGAATTCAATAGGTTGAAGTCCACATGCAACAATCACGTTTTTATCAATGAAATTGTGGATGGCCCCACTATCAATGAGAATTGTAACATCCTTACCTTTCAATTTTTCCTTCACACGAAAGAGGTAGTATCTAGGAGTCCCTGATAATGAAGCAAAGGTGCCACTCATGTCCTCTCCTCTAGGGATCTCCAAATGCTCTTCCTCATAGGTGGCTGCCCCTTCCTTTTCTTCCTCTTCCTCTCCATCTGAATGAAGCTCAATGTAGTGCACTTGCCCCTTCCCATGACAATGATGACGCGGTGTCCAAGGTTCTATACAATCAAAACAAAGTTTTTTCCTTCTTAGCTCATTCCTTGTCTCATTGCTCCATTTTGACAGCTCCCTTTGCTGGCCCAAACCCTGCTGGTTTGGCTTACCAAACTGGCCCAAACCTTGCTGATTTGTCCTATCAAGTTGCCTCAAAGGAGCTAGTTTTTGTGGCCCAAAAGAGCTGCCCCTTGGCTGCCTCCATTTATTGTTTCTTTGTTGTCCAAAAGGTCCAAAAGAGTTAGTTTTTTGTGAAACAAAAGGCAGAATTTTACCTTGGGGCGTTGAAGACTCAAGATCAAGGGCCTTCTGAATGGCTCCTTAAAGAGGTGGTGGGTCAAAAGCCTTGACCAAACCCCAAATAGAATCAGCCAAACCCTCCATGAATAAAACTACCACTCTACTCTTCGAAACATCCGTTACCATGCCCGAAAGCCTCTGAAATTCTGTCACATACTCCTCTACTGTGCCTTTTTGTCTCGATTGAGCCAACTCTCTAAAGTGTAGTTCCAGATCAGCTCTATCAAACCTTTCAATGATCCTTTTACTGAATTCCTCATAAGATTGGATGAGTTGATGCCCTTGGTTGATCAACCCATGATACCACCATTCATGGGCTGCCCCTTCTGAATGCAATGTGGCAAACCAAATAACCTCCTTTTCCATCATAGGCCTAAGTGAAAAGTAGGTGTTTGCCTACTGAATCCAAGCCCTAGCCGAGCTCTTGAGAGAACCATCAAAATTAGAAAGTGAAAGCTTTCCCAAGGCATGATGAAGTGCTCCTTGGCTTCCCTTGAGCCTTTGGCCAGCCCTATTGCCACCATGTTGTCCATGCTTCCATGATGTGAATGCGGGAAGATCCATTTGATACTTGAAACGAACATGATAAGTCATGTACTCATCATAATCCTTCAATAAACTATCTCTCAAGGTGGGTTGCCCTTCTCTTTCCGGAATGACAACTTCTTGCAGTAAAGTAGGCTAGTCAGGTCTACGCGTGGCTCCTTCATTCCCTTCAGGGGGTTGATCTGTGAGGTTGTGACTTCACGAAGCACTACTGTTGTCAACCTGGAGTTGCACCCTGATCGAAGACGTGCTGAAATGGTTAATCCTTGCTCTAGTTGAAACAATGAGATCTTCTCATGAGGGTGGGTGCCTCAATGGTGAGAAGAACTTCTAGAAGAAGCTAGTTCCTGTAAGATGTATCTATGAGGCTCTCAACTTCTATGTTACAAACTGCTTGGAAAAAAGGGGAGAAAGAACTTGAAAGAAAATCCTAGCTAAAGCGGTGATACACCTAATTTGCGTGATCCACTCAAATCGAGCTTCTAAGAACACTGATTCAGACAAGGAAGAGGCAAAACTTCAACTCCAATTGATCAATACACATAAGTGTTGACCATTTTTTGGTCCAACAGGCCAAAAATCGGTCCCCTTCTCTCCCTGTTGTTTTGAGCCAGTTCATTTTTTTGATTTTGCACAAGTCTGAAATTTCTATGGACTCTGTAGGCTCATTTCTACGGACTTTGCAGAGAATCCTACGGACTCTGCAGGCATGTTTTCTATGGACTCTACAGAAAAGAACTACAGACTCTGCAGGAAAGTCCTTTGGCAGATGAAGAACCAGTTCAAGGAATGAAAGGAGCTTTTACAAAGTTTTTTCGGACCATTGAACCTTTCAGTTCAATTGGCTCATATTCAATTGGTTTAGCGGCTTACTTCAACGGCTTGTTTCAATGGCTCGGTTCAACGGTTTGTTTCATTCAATTGGTTCAACGGCTCGGTTCAAATGAGACAAGTTCCCACTTAGGCGCAAAATGGACCATTTCAAGTGCCCTCGCGGAGGGCAGTTCGGGACTCAATTGCCCTTGTGGAGAGCAGGGAACATTTGCAAAGAGGCCACACAGAAAAGCCGAAAAGGTAAGTTTCTTTTGGAAAATTTGTGTAAGGCAAAGGAAGTACCCTTTGGAAGGGTCGTTTCCAATTTTCCCGAAGGGCACTTTTCAAAGGCAGTCAGGCAAAAAAAAAAAAAAAGACAGAATTCCTTCGAACTTTTTGAAAGTCCGAAGGAATTCCTTCAGACAAAAAGTCCGAAGAAATTTCGGAAGGGCTACGAACAAAATCCCACGAAAAAAAAGGACTTAGGCATAAATTGATTTCTTTCGGACTTTTTGTCCGAAGGAATTCCTTCGAACAAAAAGTCTAAAGAAATTCAGGAAGAGTGGCCGAGACAAAGTTTGCGGAAAATGTTCGTGGGAAATTAGCCGACGAGAAAAGGCCGCTGAAGGACCCTGAAGGGCAGGTGCCCTTGCAAGGGACTCTTTGCTGCCGAATGAAGGGCTTTTCTCCAAAGCCGAAGGGACACCTTCCCTTCGGGAGGGTCCAAAGCAAAAGCCCGAAGGTAAGGGAGCGACAAAAGGCCGAATCAAGAGAAATGACTGAAGGAATTGCCAAGGGCGGTGACGTCTCCGAAGCCGTCAATTTCAGGGAAATAGACTAGTTGTTGGTTTTCAAACGGTGACGGGCCCGCGAACTTCAATTTTACAGCAGAGAAATAGCCGTTTGATCTTTAAATTCTTGAGTGCCAACCAGAGAACAAAGAGACAGAAGCTATCAAAAGACAAACCAGGAAAAGACGATGCTGGGAAAAGACAAAAGTTGAGAATGAACTCAGGGACCTGCTAATAAAAGAGCCCAAGGAGCCAGCAAGGCCGAGAAGATAGCCCCCGAGGGCCAAAAGAGCTAGAAGAGACAAAGGCAAAGAAAAGACAAAAGAGCCAAGTGCAGAAACAGACAAAACAGTCCAAGTGGCGAAAGAAGGCGTCGACTCAAGGAGTTAATTCCAGCGGTTGGAGCAGTGCTTGCCAAGTGGCCATCAAACGGCGCAAATAGTGAAAGGCGCGACTCATTTTTTTCATTTTGCATTTATGAGCAGACAAACCGCGTGGGTGCCTTCAAGGAGCAGTCTTGTTTGTGGAGAAACGGCGCGGCCTATGTTTTTAAACGCCTGAAGTCAGAATCGGAGCCGACACAACATTTATGTTTCAGCGGTTTCCTCTTCCCAATGCTCTCGGGACACAGATGGGCCACTTGTCAAAGGGTGCCAAAAATCTTTCTCAAGGGAGGCACTTTTGTTTTCTCTCTTCTCTATATATATATTGTAACTTCTCATTTCAGATCTATCTTTCACATTGTAAGGCGAAGCCCTAGCAATTTTCATCTGGAATCAATAAAAAATGCATTTTACCTCTATTTTGGTTAGATCTCTCTGAGTGTTAGTCTCGTGTTCAGTCATTGCTTCTTAATGCTTTCACAGGGTTGACACCAACACATCTAGTATCTACAAGGCGCCATTCCTATAAGTGACAAGAAGAGCTGTACCTAGAGTGCGGAGGCAGAAGGAAGTTACTAGACAGTGTGCTTTTCCTACAGCGCCTATAGTA
This sequence comes from Torreya grandis, assembly GCA_037957365.1. NCBI lineage: Eukaryota > Viridiplantae > Streptophyta > Pinopsida > Cupressales > Taxaceae > Torreya > Torreya grandis. The sequence goes on along the minus strand of JARHVA010000070.1, from coordinate 1,352,418 downwards.
AGTCTTTTTTTTTATGTGTTCCATTAAAGCCTCCCTGTCAAGCTTCCTGCAGTCTGGTCCTTTTACCAATTAAAGTGTGTGTTTTTATGGTTCAGAGTGTGAATGTGAGTAGGTCGAAATTTATTTGGTGCATCACCCTTAGATTAGATTTTGTTTCCTGTAATCCTTCCCCCTTTTCACCCGCCTCCATTATATATATATATATATATGTATTAGCACTTACTGGAATAACTCAGATGCATCAAAGGGAGCTAGCCCTTATCTAGAGACTCTCCCCCTGTTTTGCCAGGCCCACAGGTAAGAGGAGAGTTTTCATTGTTGTGTGTGGAAGGCAGGAGCTCAGCCTCCTGTCAAGGGTGCAATCCACTGCATCAACAGTTTTTGGCACCCCCGGTGGGACTCAGTTTTTACACTTAGTAAAGTTTCAGAATTGATGCTAGTCTTGATACAGCAAAATCAATCGTTTTCAACATCTGGGGACTCCACTGGTAAGAGCTTCAGTTTCTAATCGAAGACCAGTCTGACTTCCTATGCCTAAAATCACCACACGGTCTGCTGCTAAGGGTGTCCCTTTCGAATTCATTGAATTGCCTTTGAACTCAGCAAAGCGACTGAGGTTTGAGAGGACCCATCCTTATTCAGCAAACCACTTTCCCAAACCTGCTATAAAGTACACCTACGCAAGAAGGCCGCGGTTACATCCTGTCATAGCTATGGCATTACCCTTTGTGACTTTTCATGGTCAGAGTCCTTTGAATCTCCAGCATTATGACCCAATTTCAGGAGCAGTCCTCAAAAGTGTGCCTCCCTTTGATGGAGAGGGGCCCATTACAGTTATTGAACACATCAGAAATATTGCTAACCTTTGCAATATTCACAATGTCACTAAGGAGGATATTGCAACCAGATTGCTGGTAGTCTCTCAAGGGCAAAGTTCTAGACTGGGTCTTTAACCATGAATTCAGTCGGTTCCTGGAATGAATTGAGCACTCTCTTGACGAACCGTTTTGGGGAGAAGAGCGACCACCTCTCGCTTGCCGAGCAGCTGACTACAATGAAAAGAGCTCCACATGAATACATGCAGGGTTTCAACACTCGATTTCAGAAGACATGGGATAGAATCCCCATTCTGGTAAGACTGACTCCTAGCTATGCTTTTTTGTATTACTTAACAGCATTGAACAGCGATATCGCTGTTATGATACAGTCCATGGGAGGACATGTGCTCCCTGTCGCCTATGACATAGCTATAGTAGCTGAAAATTGCCTAGTGCAGGCTGGAAAAATAGCTCCTAGACCTCATATGTCACTTTTCCCTGAAATGCTGCCTCCAATATAGACTGGTGCTTCCACCTTAGCTCTTCTGTCTAGCATAGAAAAACCAGCTGCTACTCTATCTAATGAACTTCATGAAGTCAAGAGTCTGTTGCAAAATGTGACAAATGAACTAGTGGCTATTAAAAGGCAGTAAGTTCAAAACAACTGACTAAACCAAGGATACCAGCAGTATGGTCAAACAAATAGACCCCCTTTCCAAAATTACAATCAAGGACAGGGTCAGCTTACACAGACTAGACCTTTTCAAGGCTACAATCCAGGTGCCTTTTCATCAACCAAGGCTATGGTACCCGCTCAAAACAATCTGGTGCAAGAACAACCAAGTTGCTGAACCATGGGATATGGTCAGGGGCAGGCTGTTTATACAAATGAAATGACGGGTCACTACCCAAATGTACAAGACAATCAGGTAGCCGTCTAATTCCAAAATTTTGAGGCTTCAATGCAACCCGGCACGAGCAGCAGTCAGACTCAGCCTGATTCTACTCTCATGAATCACCTGGAGGGTGAGTTCTATTCAGTCAATTACGTGGGTACTGCGGACATTCAGAGTGACTGTGTTGCAGCCAACACAAAGTCCAAAAGGAGAGCAATGGAAGAAACTCAAGCTGCTGCCCAAACGTCAGCAATACCTTCTTCATCACATGTAAATCAAAAGGTCCCAAGCTTTAGACCGCCGGTTGTACCTTCAGCTCCTCAGCGTACACCTCAGGCTGTAAATAATCTCAAAGAAAATTTGAAGGCAACTCTCGTGTCAATGTGGTTGACTAGATGAAGAAGCTGCACATGAACATCTCCTTGTGGGATTCATTGTCAATACCGGGGCAAAAGGACATGCTGCAAAAAGAACTACATGAGCTGAATGAACAAGCTGTCCCAACAAGAGCCGATAATGTTTTGATGATGAATGGACAGCGTTCCACCTCAGGCCAAGTTAGAAAAGAAGAAAAGGTTCCCCCTTTTAATTTGTCCTTGGTCATAAGAGATTTCTTGGTGCACAATTGCATCATTGACAGTGGAGCAAGCACCTCGGTAATGCCCAAATGCATAGTCGACAAGCTGGGTTTGAAATACGAATAAATGACTAAGGGAGTCCTGCAGCTGGATGGAACACCAGCAAAGACAGTTGGGGTGGTGAAAGGTTTGAGCTTGACGCTACACGCTTGCTCGAACTTCTCACTTCTTCATGATGTGGTAGTGGCGGATGTCCCTCCTTACTTTGCCATCTACTTATCCAGGGATTTTACATCCAAGATAGGCGGCTACTTAGCAGCAAATTGGTCTTATCTGGTTTTTAGAACCAAGTATGGGACTAAAGTTAAGATTGAATCCGAGCCACTCCACAGAGATCATCTAGAACCATACTCGCTCAAGGCGGCAAATGTCAGCTACGCCATCATTGACCAAGAAGAGTTCCAAGTAGAGCAATCTCCATCCTCTGCCCTTGAAGGAGTTGCAGACCTGCTCTTAGATGAATGGGGAAGTGACAATTTCGAGCATGATCCTTACAAATTCATAGAGGAGGCAGGGCTTGGAATTTATTGCATGCATGAAGAGGGTACTTTTGTACCAAATCTGATGAAAACGAGCCAGAAAAGCTCAGGGCTATGGCAGCTGTTCTTTAATGGTTCAAGAAGTAAGTTGGGAGCCGGTGGTGGAGCGGTGCTAGTTTCTCCCTCAAAGAAAAAATACTTTTCAGCTTTTCGGTTCTAATTTTCTTGCACATGCAATGTTGCGGAGTATGAATCCCTCATCCACGGTTTGGAGTGGGCAAGGAAAAGAGGAATCAAAGAGCTGTAAGTTTTTGGTGACAGTGAGCTGATTGTCAATCAGGTAAGAGGCCAAAATTTGACAAAGAATTTTTTACTAAAGTCCTACAAACATAGGGTATGAGACTTAGTGGAAATTTTTTTTGCTTTCAATATTACCTCCATTCCTAGAGAGCAGAACAAGCAAGCAGATAGGCTGGCAGCAGTGGGTGCCCAGTTTGATGTCCCTAGGGAAATAGGCCGAGACCATAGCGCATGCCACTTGAAGGTAGTAATCCGGCCTTTTGTACCTGACAACATCACCAACTGGAAGGTCTTCGACAGCGACCAACAAATAGCGCTCTTCTTACAAGAAGACGCTGAATTCGCTGCTAAAAACCAGGTAAAGCTACAGCAGCAATATGGCAGCTAAATTGTTTAGCTGAAGAACAATAAGCTCCCCAAAGGTTTGGTCATTCTAGAAAGTATCTTCAATGGAGATGACCAGTTGAAAAGCGACAAGGCATGCATTACAACGAAGGAGGAGCACCATGAGAAGGTTGAAATATTCAAGGATAAGTTGCTTGCTTTCGGGAAAGTGTGCATGGACCATGAAAAGCAGGCCTTCATCTTGTTGTGCCAAGAATTTGCTGACGTCTTCGCTTGGGAATATAGTGATTTGAAGGGTTTTGACCCAAGTCTGGCCTAGCATACCATTGCGCTGGAAGAAGGTGCCAGGCCAATCAAGCAGAAGCAGAGCCCTGTCAACCCAATGATTGAGCCTCTCATGCGGAAGGAACTCACCAAGTTGATTGAGTCTAGGATAATATTTTCAATCACACCCTTCTTGGCTGGCCAATCTTGTTCCTGTCCGAAAAAAGAATGGGGAGATTAGACTGTGCATTGATTTCAGAGACCTCAACAGAGTCTTTGAAAGACCATTATTCTCTCCCAAGCATGGAGCAGATCCTTCAAATGGTGACAGGCAACGAGCGTTTCTCCCTCTTGGATGGGTATTCAAGGTATAATCAGATTTTGGTGCAAGATTGTGACCAACAAGACAGCCTTCACTACCAAATGAGGGACGTTTGCTTACAGGTAAATGCCATTCAGACTGTCTAATGCTGGTGCCACTTTTCAACGAGCCATGGACATGGCTTTTTGAGGCCTGATAAATAACACTGTGCTGGTATATCTTGATGATGTGATAGTTTTCTCCAAGGAAGTGAGCCAACACATGAAACACCTCAGACAAATCTTTGAGAGGTGTAGAGAGTTCGGTATCTCTCTCAACCCTAGGAAATACGTGTTCACTGCCCACGAGGGGAAACTCCTTGGCCACATTGTTTCCAAGGAAGGCTTAACTATTGATCCAGAGGGAGTTCACTCCAACCTGGAACTGTCCTTGCCTAAGCACAAGAAAGCCCTGCAAAGCTTCTTCGGCAAGGTAAATTTCATCCGGAGATTTATCTCAAATTTTGTGGAGGTGGTCAAGCTGTTGACCTCTATGCTGAGGAAGGGTGAGGAGTTCACATGGACAGCACAAAGAAAGGACAATTTCGAAAAAATCAAGCAGGCCATAGCTAGGGCTCCTACTTTGATCAGCCTTGACTTCACCAAAGATTTCAACCTCTACACCTTCGGCAATGACGAGGTAATCTCCGCCATGCTTACCTAAGCAAATGGTGATAACCTTGAGCAACCAATTGCGTCTTTTAGCCAAGGCCTAGAGGGTTTTGAGGTTAGATACACATATGTGGAGAAGCAAGTCCTGGCGGTCATACGGAGTCTGAAGAAATTCAGGCATATGCTGTCCAATAGCAGAATCCACCTCATGGTTCCACATCCCGGCATCAAGGATTTCTTGATCAACCGAGACCTGAATGAAAAGAGAGCAGGGTGGATCACTAAGGTGATGGAATACAACATGGATATCAAGATCACCAAACTGGTAAGAAGGAGAGGCCTATGTGAGCACCTTGTTGCAGACTTTAAGCAGCAAAAAGAAGACAATTTGCTAATTCATGATGCAGCTACAACAGAACCAGCTGTCATGAAGGATTGGACATTAGACGTGAGGCATTTCCTTCTCACTGGTGAGTGCCCGGAGGGCCTTGATAGGACCAAGAGGAGGTATTTCAGACTCCAATGTCTCTTTTGTCCTGATTGATGGAGTGTTGTTCAGAAGGGATCTCTCAGGAGTCCTTTTAAGATGCTTAGACTGAAGTCAGGCCGACAGGGTGCTGTCTGAGTTCCATGATGGGCCAGCCAGCGGTCATTTTGCTCCTAGGGCTACAACAACAAGAATAATGAGCGCTGGCTACTTCTGGCCTACTCTTTTCAAGGACACCCATGCCTGGGTACGAAAGTGCAAGAAGTGTGCGCTTTTTGATGGGAAGCGACAGTTCGCTGCCATGCCTTTACAGCCTATTCAGGTAGAGCAGCCATTCATGCAATGGGGCCTTGACTTCATAGGGATGATTAACCCTCCTTCAAGTGCTGGACACAAATGGGTCCTGACCGCAACGGATTATTTCACAAGATGGGTAGAGGCTGTCGCTTTGAAGGAAGCTAACGAAAGTGCAGTCCTGAATTTTTATGAAGACCTAGTGGCAAGGTTCGGACTTCCAGCTACCATAATCTCAGATAACGCGTTAGCTTTTTTGGGAACCAAAACAAGTGAATGGGCGCTGAAATATGGTATCTATCTTAGCACTTCGTCCAACTACTACCCACAGGGAAATGGGCTGGGTGAATCTACAAATAAGAATCTGATCAGGATCATCAAACGAACCATGGAGGAGAATCAGAGGACTTGGCATGCCAATTTGAAAACAACCCTGTGAGTAGATAGGGTCACCCCAAAGAGGGCAATCGGTAACTCGCCGTATACACTCGTATATGGAAGGGAAGCTAGGCTCCCCATTTCACTTGAGTTGCCACGCCAGCTGCAATTAGAAGAAGGCAATAGCATGGAGGTTAGGCTATGCGAGTTGATGGAGCTCCAAGAGACAAGAGACCAGGCTATGGCTTCTATGACCAACCACCAACAGCAAACGAAGAGACTTCGACAAGAAATCTTCATCAAAAGGTTTTTCTGAAGGAGACATTGTCTTGAAATGGGATGAGGACCGAGCCAAGCCTGTAAAGCACGCGAAGTTCGACGCCCTATGGAGTGGTCCATATGTCATCACTCAGTGCAAGCAGCTAATGCATTTCAACTCTCCAAGTTGGATGGTGAAGAACTGTATATCCCAGTTAATGGGATACATCTTAACCATTACCACTGAGCCCTTCTTCCATCATGTATATATTTTCCTTGCTTTTTTCCTGTTTTTTCTAAGTGCCTTTTGCACATGTTAGTAGTTTTCTTAGTGTTGTGTGTTTTTGTTTCCTTTTGGGGTAAACCTTCGTGTTTGATTCTTGGATATCTTAAGGCTGTTGCTAACTTTTTCAAAGTTCAATTCTGACTATGTGCCCAATGGACTTTAAGGCAACTGGTTTCTAAGCATAGTAGGCATGCTTCCCCTGGGAGTCGCCAATTTGTTGACCATTTTTTGGTCCAACAGGCCAAAAATCGGTCCCCTTCTCTCCTTGCTATTCTGAGCCAGTTCATTTTTTTGATTTTGCACAAGTCTGGAATTTTTACGGACTCTGTAGGCCCATTTCTACGGACTCTGCAAAGAATTCCTACGGACTCTGCAGGCATGTTTTCTATGGACTCTACAGAAAAAAACTACGGACTCTGCAGGAAAGTCCTTTGGCAGATGAAGAACCAGTTCAAGGAATGAAAGGAGCTTCTACAAAGTTTCTTCAGACCATTGAACCTTTCAGTTCAATTGGCTCAGATTCAATTGGTTCAGCGGCTTACTTCAACGGCTTGTTTCAATGGCTCGGTTCAACGGTTTGTTTCATTCAATTGGTTCAACGGCTCGGTTCAAATGAGACAAGTTCCCACTTAAGCGCAAAATGGACCATTTCAAGTGCCCTCGCGGAGGGCAGTTCGGGACTCAATTGCCCTTGCAGAGGGCAGGGAACATTTGCAAAGAGGCCACACAAAAAAGCCGAAAAGGTAAGTTTCTTTTGGAAAATTTGTTTAAGGCAAAGGAAGTACCCTTCGGAAGGGTCATTTCCAATTTTTCCGAAGGGCACTTTTCAAAGGCAGTCAAAGGCAAAAAACAAAACAAAACAAAGACAGAATTCCTTCGGACAAAAAGTCCAAAGAAATTTCGGAAGGGCTACGAACAAAATTCCGCAAAAATAAAGGACTTAAGGCATAAATTGATTTCTTTTGGACTTTTTGTCCGAAGGAATTTCTTCGAACAAAAAATTCGAAGAAATTCAGGAAGAGTGGCCGAGACAAGGTTCGCGGAAAATGTCCGCGGGGAAAATGTCTGCGGGAAATTAGCTGACGAGAAAAGGCCGCCAAAGGACCCCAAAGGGCAGGTGCCCTTGCGGGGGACTCTCTGCTGCCGAACGAAGGGCACTTCTCCAAAGCCGAAGGGACACCTTCCCTTCGAGAGGGTCCAAAGCAAAAACCTGAAGGTAAGGGAGCGACAAAAGGCCGAATCAAGAGAAATGACCGAAGGAATTGTCAAGGGCGGTGACGTCTCCGAAGCCGTCAATTTCAAGGAAATAGACTAGCCATTGGTTTTCAAACGGTGACGGGCCCACGAATGTCAATTTTACAGCAAAGAAATAGCCGTTTGATCTTTAAATTCTTGAGTGCCAACTAGAGAACAAAGAGACAGAAGCCATCAAAAGACAAACCAGGAAAAGACGACGTTGGGAAAAGACAAAAGTTGAGAATGAACTCAACGACCTACTAATAAAAGAGCCCAAGGAGCCAACAAGGCCGAGAAGATAGCCCCCGAGGGCCAAAAGAGCCAGAAGAGACAAAGGCAAAGAAAAGACAAAAGAGCCAAGTGCAGAAACAGACAAAACAGTCCAAGCGGCGAAGGAAGGCGTCGACTCAAGGAGTTAATTCCAGCGGTTGGAACAGTGCTTGCCAAGTGGCCATCAAACGACGCAAACAGTGAACGACGCGACTCATTTTTCTCCATTTTGCATTTATGAGCAGACAAACCGCGTGGGTGCCTTCAAGGAGCAGTCTTGTTTGTGGAGAAACGACGCAGCCTATGTTTTTAAACGCCTGAAGTCAGAATCGGAGCCGACACAGCATTTATGTTTTAGCGGTTTCCTCTTCCCAATGCTCTCGGGACATAGATGGGCCACTTGTCAAAGGGCGCTAAAAGTCTTTCTCAAGGGAAGCACTTTTGTTTTCTCTCTTCTCTATATATATATTGTAACTTCTCATTTCAGATCTATCTTTCACATTGTAAGGCGAAGCCCTGGCAATTTTCGCCTGGAATCAATAAAAAATGCATTTTACCTCTATTCTGCTTAGATATCTCTCTGAGTGTGTCTGAGTGTTAATCTTGTGTTCAATCATTGCTTCTTAATGCTTTCATAGGGTTGACACCAACGCATCTGGTATCTACAAGGCGCCATTCCTATAGGTGACAAGAAGAGCTGTACCTGGAGCGCAGATGCAGAAGGAGGTTACTAGACAGTGTGCTTTTCTTACAGTGTCTATAGTAAGTCCCTTTTTCTGTGTGTTCCATTAAAGCCTCCCTGTCAAGCTTCCTGTAGTCTGGACCTTTTACCAGTTAAAGTGTATGTATGTGTTTTTATGGTTCAGAGTGTGAATGTGAGTAGGTCGAAATTTATTTGGTGCATCACCCTCTTAGATTAGATTTTGTTTTCCTGTAATCCTTCTCCTTTTCACCCCCCCATTATATATATATATATATATATGTATTAGCACTTATTGGAATAACTCAGATGCATCAAAGGGAGCTAGCCCTTATCTAGAGACTCTCTCTCCAGTTTTGCCAGGCCCACAGGCAAGAGGGGAGTTTTCATTGTTGCGTGTGGAAGGCAGGAGCTCAGCCTCCTGTCAAGGGTGCAATCCACCGCGTCAACAATAAGTATTTTACGAAAAGGTTCTATCTAATTATCTAAGCTTGAGGGAAACGTAGAAATAGTCCTGATGAAAGGCACTAAACAACCACTAATATCCACTGTAAACTCAACAAAAGACATTCAAAAACAGAACATGACCTGCATAAATGACCAGCTAGTAACTAGGTATGAACCCAGATTTGACAAAAAAGAAAGAAAATCTATCACTTAGGCAAATCTATAACAAAAGTACACTACCAGCTGTTGAAAATTGAAAAAACACAGTCCTCTTCTTATTGATTCTGAAAAAAGTTACAGCACAATCTTTGGCAGAAGTTTTCTTGCCAAAAGAGATAATTTTTACAAGGCCGAAAATCCATTAATATATAAAATTACAAAAAGCCAAGAGATTGGTGTTTGAAAATAGAGAGGGAGTAAACTCAAACCAACTCAACGTTTACAAAAGTCTATTTTGTCTTGCTTGAAAATTTCTTGTGTTGAAAAGTGGACGGTGGGTTCAAACATTTGACTTTGCTTATGCATGATCGGTTCAGCGATGTCTAAAATTAGAGACTAGCTCTTTGGCATTTGAAAGTGGATGGCTGGGCTTGTTGAAATGCCCACCTTTGTTTCCATGGAAATCCACACCCACCTCTCAATTTGGGTTCTTCATTTAGCGTGTTTGAAACGTTTTGAAACGTTGAGCTGGAACATTTGGAGGGTTGAGTTGGACGACCAGTCAACTGAAGCTTGACCAGTCAACTGAAAATAGCCCTCACTTTGCATGGATTTCTCTTATTTTGGTCTGCCTGTCTATATTTAGTCTCGGTATTTATTTTGTTTAACTTCTCGCGGATTTCTTTCTGTTGACTTCTTCTTCCTGCGGACTTTCTCTTTGGAATTTGGATTTCCTTGGTCTTAGATTTCTTCGGTCCTTTTGTTCTTCGCTGCATTTGCCTCAGGTTATATTTCCTCGGCTTTTCTGCCTAGCAATTTTTTCGAAGGAATCCTTCGGACAAGAAGTCCGAAGGAATTCCTTTAGATTTTTGTCATCTCCCCTTGACTTTCATTCAGATATTTGCCCTTTCCTTTTCCCGCATTTGTCTTGTCTTTTTCCTTTGGCCCTTGTTTCCTTTGGACAAATGTTTCCGAAAGAATCTTTCGGAACTTCCATTTTGCGTTTTGAACTCTCTTGAAGGGTACCTACCCTTCGGGATCTCTGTCTTGGTCCTTTTCCAAGGGATTCCTACCCTTCGGGCTTTCTTGTTGTGTCCTCTCCGAAGGGAAAGCCCTTGTTATTTTCCGAAGTGAGCTTTCCCGAACGACAGGTGCCCTTCGGGGTTCTTGAATGGCCCTTTTTACCTCCTGGAATGACTTTTGCCGAAGGCACCTGCCCTTCAGCGATTTGGAAACGCTCCTTCCCGAAGGGAAAGTATTCTTGTTTGTCCCTTTTTGCCAATTGAATCTTCTGCGGGGATTGTCCCTTAGCCTTCATGGTCTTGCCTATTTCCTCGGACAAAAAGTCTGAAGGAAATCGCTCTTTGCCAATTGCCTTTTGGCAAAACTGTCAAGCCCTTCGGGCTTTTTGAAGTGCTCCTTCAGTCTATCTATCCCTGCAAATTTTCCTGCGGACAAAATGTCCGCGAGAAATGTATCGGACTTTTTGTAAGGCAGTCGGGTTTTTTGTGTTGGACTCTCCTTCGGGCAAAAAGCCCGAGGAAATTGTCCTCACACAGTCCAAAAAACAAATTATGAGAAAGACAACCCTTGAGAAAAATCCGAAAAATACACTTGCCTTGCTTGTATAGAGAGTTTACAGGCCTGAAGGCCTTCATCGTGTTGGCTGTATGTGACGTTTAGGATAGGAGAAAAACCCTTTCAAACTGCTGTAGGTAACCTTTTTTTGAAGGAGAAAAGCCTTCTCAAAGTGCTGTAGGTGTTCATCATCATTTGCATGGCTGAATTTGTACATTGTGTTTCGCTGAGTTGGACAACCCCTTGGAAAACTTTGAATGACTAACCTTCACTTGGCTGTACGTGACACTTTGGCTTATACCTGGCTGTAGATGGCCACTTGGGTGGTTGTAAGTGCATATTTAAGGATCCCAAAACTGATTCATAAGACAATCTTGGCACCATAGCAAATTGTCGAATAGTACAGGTGACAATTTGTCCTGTGGGGCAAAATTGTCAACTTTTTTGGCGATTCAACTGGGAAGCATGCCGGCTATGCTTGAGAACCCGGCCATATAGATGTTATTCGAACTCGCAAAATGAATCGTAACTCTGATGTCTCACTGAAAATCTCTTTTGATCATCGCTGAAGTAACCTCCTTCCTTCAAAATAAGAAGGGAAACACACGAAAGCAGGAAAACTAAGAAGCTAAATGTGCAAACAAACACTTATTGGAACAAAACTGAATGAAACTATTGTGCTTGAACAACACTTGGAGGAAAACAAAAAACAAACTATGTACATGGAGCTCTGCTTTTCAATAGCAATGTTTCAGATGTATCCCATTGACTGGGATTCGAAGCTCCTGGCCATCCATCTTTGCAAGTTGGAAGGCATTGTGGGATTTGCAGCTGGAGGTCGTGTATGGGCCACTCCAAAGAGAATCAAATTTTGTGTGCCTTCTTGGTTTGGCTCGATCCTCATCCCACTTGAGGACCAAATCTCCTTTGAAGCTTCGTGAGGAAGGTTCTTTGTCAAACTCTCTTTTTACTTGTGCTTGATGAACCTCCATGGCTAGCATGCACTGATTTTTTGTCTCTTTCAGCTCCATAAGCTCTGCATACCTGATTTTCATAGGCTCATTCTCCAACAACTCAAGTTGATGAATTAGTTCTAAAGCTGAAAATTCAAGAGAAATAGGTAACCTTGCTTCCTTACCATATACTAGCTTGTGTGGAGAGTTGGCTATTGACCTCTTGTAGGTGATCCTATCAGCGCATAGAGTTGACTTCAACTTGAGATGCCATGACCTCTGATTGTCTTCAATTGTCCTTATGATCTTCAAAAGGTTCTTTTTGTAGATTCAGCAAGGCCATTACCTTGTGGATAATAGTTCGATGAAGTGCTGAGATAAACTCCATGTTGGACAGTCCATTGGCTAATCCTAGATCCCACAAAAGCCATTGCATTGTCAGAAATAATGGTTGAAGGAATGCCAAACTTAGTAAGCAAACCTTCATAGAAATCAAGAACATTAGTTTCGTTTGCTTCTTTCAATGCAATTATTTCCGTCCAACGTGTGAAGTAATCCGTAGCTGTTAGAATCCATTTATGCCCTGAACTCGAAAGAGGATTAATGAGGCCATTGAAGTCCAATCCCCATTGAACAAAAGGCTGATCCACTGCAATTGGATGAAGAGGCAAGGTTGCAAGCTTGACTTTTCCTACAAACATAGCACATTGTTTGCACTTTCTAATCTATGCATGACAATCACCAAATATACTAAGTCAATAATACCCACCTCTCATGATTTTAAGTGCTGTAGTTCTTGCAGAAAAGTGTCCACCATGTCTATCATGGAATTCTTCAAGCAATCTCTGAGTTTGGCTTGGCTCTATACATCTTAGCAACATTCCATTGATATCTTTCTTAAACAAGATACCATCAACAAGCAAAAGTGGAATTGATTGCAATCTGAAATACCTTCTTTTTGAAGCACTTAGATGAGAGGGATAAATACCATGTTGGAGATAGCTCACCAAGTCATGAAACTAGCTGGAAGGTGAAGTGTGAATAGCTGCAACTTCTTCCTCATTTGACACCAAACCTAGCTCGTTAGCCTCTTGCAAATCTTGTGCGAGGTGCTCACAAAGCCCTTTGCCTCTTTATCCAACCAACTCTCTTCTCATTTATGTCTTTGTTCAAAAGAAAATCTTTGATGCTTGGATGAGCAACCATAAGATGTATCTTATTATTAGACAAGTGCCTAAATTTCTTAAGAGATCTTATAACTGAAAGGACATGCTTTCCAACAAAAGAGTACCTTGTTTCATACTCCTCCAAGCCTTGGCTGTAGAAAGCTATTGGCTGTTTTAAATTTTCATGATTCTGCTACATAAGAATACCTGAAATGGTGTCCATGTTAGCATATGTATACATAATGAAATCTTTCGTAAAATCTGGATTTAAAAGTGTAGGAGCACTTGCTATGGCTTTCTTAACATTTTCAAAACCTTTTACTTCCTCCTTGAATCAGCTGAAGTTCTGATTTTTCTTTAGCATGGCTATAAGTGGTTTAGCTACAGTAGCGAAATTTGAAATGTATCTCCTTATGAAATTGATTTTTCTCAAGAAACTTTGCAAAGCCTTTTTGTGCTTAGGCAAGGAGAGTGAAAGAATGGATTGAATCCTTTCAGAATCTATGTTATAAACCATGCTTTGAAACAACATGTCCAAGAAGCTTACCTTCATGAACTGAAAATACACACTTTTTGGGATTTAGAGATATCCCAAATTGCCTACACCTTTCGAAAACTTTCTTGAGATGAACCATGTGATCTTCTGCATTTTTTGAAAACATTGTTATATCATCCAAATAAACAAGCACAAACTTGTTAAGAAGGCCTTGGAAGGCCATATCCATGGCTCTTTGAAAGGTTGCTCCAGCATTAGACAAACCGAATGGCATCTTTCTGTATGCAAATGTCCCCCACTTAGTTGTAAAGAGTGTTTTGAATTGGTCCTCTTCTTTGAACAAAATCTGATTATAGCCACTATATCTATCCAACAAAGAAAACCTCTTTGAACTTGCAACAAGCTGTAAAATTTGTTCCATTTATGGCAATGGATAGTGATCCTTAAGTGAAAATCTGTTTAAATCACGAAAATCAACACATAAACGAATCTCACCATTCTTCTTTTATATCGGAACCAGGTTCGCCACCCAAGTTGAGTGCTTGATTGAAAATATAATAGCAGATTCTGAGCTTGTGAAGCTCAGCACTTATCAAAGGCTCAAGCTTTGGATTGATTGGCTTTTGTCTTTGTCTCATTGGTTTAGTTTCCTTCTCTAACTCAATGGTGTGTTGAGCCAAACTTGGTTTAAAACCTTTGAGATCACTATATTGCCATGCAAATATATCAGCAAAACTTGTGCATAAATCAATGAAAGCTTTCTTTTGTGGAGTGCATACCTTGCCCAGTTTCAAAATTTTACCAGTTGCAATCTCTACATTGGCATACTGCTCTTCCTTTGTTGACAAGGATGATTTCTCTTTCCTTAGCTCATCATCCCTATTGAAAATATTCTCAAGAGTGACCAATCCCTTGGACAGCCTATTCGTTTTCAGTTGTACAATCTGATCACCATACTACTGTAAGTGTTTTGACTGATTTCTTGAAGAAAACTCAACGTCTTTCTGCAAAAATCTCACAATTTGATTGTCATCTTCAAACACCTGCCAATTCTCATGGTTATCCGGAACAGAAGGCCTTACAACTACTTTTATATGTGACTGAAAATTGTCATTTTTTACATCAGCTAGATTGTTAAATTGTGCCCCAACAACAATCAATCTATCAACGTGTTTATTCCTACCTCTTGGTATTGCCTGAATGTTAAAAGCTTGAAAATCTTCAAGTAAATCCCAAATTCTATGCTTGTAAGATTTAAGTAACAAATTTTTGCATACATTCAAACCTCTTACTTTGTGGACTACAAGCTCACTATTTGCAAACACTTGCAAACAATTGACTTTCATCTTATTAGCTCACTGCAAACTGTGAATTAGTGCTTCATATTCAACAATATTGGTTGAACAACGAAACCGAAATTTAATAGAGGAGAAATACCTTTGTTCTGTAGGAGAAATTAACATCATTCCAGTTCTGGTTCCATGCTTATTTCTTGATCCATCAAAGTACAATTGCCACAAACCTTCCTTAGATTCTTTTTTGACTATGGCTGGAATTGGTGCATCGTTCTTATGAAGACAATACACACCAAGACCTTCCTCTTCAATCAACTTGTAGGGATCATGCTAATGCAAGGTAGAAGCCCACTCATCAAGAAACAAATTTGGAACTCCATCCAAAGGTGAGTCCTTTTCTACATCACTAGTTTGTAATATTTTATCTAAGATGATACAGTTAGTATTCACAACACTAGGCATGTATGGTTCCATATGAAAATGTGCAATAGGCTCAGAATGAATTGTTATTTTAGTACCAATTAGATGAAGGTAGCGTGACGGTGTCGGTTTCTATGTCTTTTATGGCCTCAACAGTGTCAGTCAGGATTCCTAAAAACGATATGAATTCATCGGCCCTGTGAATGTGTTTGAATTTATGATAGACGTTTGTGGTCTTTCGCAGAAAGAAGTTGAATTCAGGTCTAGGGGTTGCAGCTTTTGATAACAAATAAGTCCAATCAACTGATAGATATTCCCCAATCTTTGATGTGAAATCCCTTGAAAGACAACAAAATAGGGAGGCAAGTCTACCACAACAACGTTCTGCTGAATAGTAACATTGGGACATGCACGTAATGTCAATTTCAGATCTTTGATGATGCCTACCATTTTTATTGGTGACCCATCCAATTGCAAAACTTCTTTTGTGTTTGGCTCATACACAAGTCCAAGCTTATCTGCAATCTGTTTAGGCATGACTGTACTACTAGGTCCACTATCTACCATACAATTATGACCAAAGTATCACCCACTATAAAAAAAAAGTAAAAATGAGGAGTTTTCTTTGACTCTACCTCAGTTTTGTCTACCTTTGTCACATTATTTGCTTGTTCTACTTGTTGCTTTGCTGGTTGATCCAAATTAGCCAAGACAACTTCCTCTTTCTCAACCGGTTTTGGAGACAATTCAAGAGCTGAAAGCTTTTGGATAAGCTTATCCTTTTGTCCTGGAATTGTAAGAGAATCCCACATGCTAATGCTGATATTAGAGTTCTTCATTTGATCAACTATACTGAAATGAGATCCACTAACCTTTGGCTGTACCTTTTGATGCACTGGTTGTTCATGAATTTGAGGTAATTGATTAACCTTACCAACCTCCGTATTCTAATTTTTATGAGTTGTAGGGGCAACAAGCTGTTCTTTTGCACTTTTAGAGACAACATGAGTACTTGAAGCTCTTGATATTGCTTGCGCCTCATCAATAGCTCATCTTTTAGCTCTCTGATAGGTTATAGTTGCAACTTGACCACTTGGATTGTTAGTTTCAAAATTTTGAGTAAAAACAATATGATCATCTACCTGCCAATTTACATTAATAATATCAAGCTCCCCTTGAATTTGATAAGTCTCCCCTTGTGATGCCAAATCTGTATCATGATATTGACTTCTTTGAAAAGAAAACTCTTTTTGTGTCATCTGTGGCATGGTGATGTTCTGTGATACCAAGGCTTGGTTTTGAGCATCATTGAGATTTTTGGGCTGCCAACTTGAATCCTGCATCAAATTGTTTTGAGATGGGGTAGGAACAATAGCCTTTGAAGTGGAAGGAGCATTAGGATCAAGGGCAGCATATGGCTTAGCTGGAGTTATGGCTCCTTGTGCTTGATAAGGTGGTCTATTTTTTCTAAAACCCTGATAAGGAGGCTTTTGATCTCTGAAAGGCTGATAGGTATTTTGATTTTGCTGTTGATAAGATCTATTACCTTGAAATTGCTGCCTCTTAAGTTGTACTAATTCATTTCCAAAAGATTTTAGCAAACCTTTTAACTCTCCTATCTCACTAGATTGACTAGTAGGGGTTGTAATTTGAGCTTGAGGTGCTAGAATAGGAGCTAAAGATGGAATTTGAGGAGCTTGAGGGGCTGCTATGGAATTTATTTATGGAAATATAGGCATTGGAGGTCTTGGAGAAAGCTTACCTGTTTGTATCAAACTATTTTTGGCGCTTATTTCAACTTTATAAGCATCTAGAAAAGTAGTACCACCCATTGATTGTATCATCACACCAATGTCAGAATTAAGAGCTTTTAAAAAATATAGAAATGCATATTCAGAGGATGGCCTAATCAGAACCAGTATCCTTGTCCATGTCTTCTGGAATCTGAGATTAAAATCGAACATGAACTCATGATGAGCTCTATGTATGGTAGTTAATTGCTCAACTAAAGATAAGTGATCAGATTTGTTTTCAAATTGCTTGACTAACACTGCACCCAATTCATCCCAGGTGGAAATGGATCTGAGTGGGAGGGTTCTATACCATTGTAATGCTTTTCCTTTGAAAGAAACAATAAACAATCTAATAGCAACATTATCCTCAACAACATTATGAATTGAACAAATATTAGCCACATCTTGGATATGCTCAATAGGGGTTGTTTGATTTTCTTCTGAGAAGAATGGAATACTTTTGAGGGTAGATATAGGAATGTCATCAAACTGTGCTAGATTCAGTGGGCTACCTCTATTAAATGGAGCAAACACTTGGTTTCTGATGGCCATTTGAATATTAGGGATTGTAGTGTTAAGCACAAGCTTATACTGAGAGGGGGGGGGTGAATCAGTATAAGATATTTTTAACTTTCGGCTATTAATCTTAAATTCAAAACCTCAAATTACTCTGCAATTAATATATTCAAAGCAATCAAATGCAAAACCACACAATGCAAATAGACACAGATTTGCGTGGAAACCCTTTCGGGAGAAAACCACAGAGAAATTCTCTTAATATAAATATTCGTAGGCACCAACCTACTGGAGCACCAACCCCTTTCACTGAGCACCAACTCAGCAAGAGACACCAATCTCTTCAAAACGAAGGCACCAACCTTCTCAGAAAAAATCACTCTTCTATCTCAAATTTGTTGTCAAAACAACAGATGATAGAACACTTGCTTTATCTCCTTTAGATTCGATCTACGCTTTAGTGTTTTCGCTGCTATACTCTTTCTTATACTTGCTGATTTTTTCTTTTCAATATTCTCACAAAAATTTGCCTTTAAAAATTCTGCTTTTCTTTTATATATCTTCTACTTTCGAATCTACTCTTTTGCCATTCGTTATGGACTTATTTATAACCCACGGAAAGCCACAAATTAAGGTCGTGACTCTTCAAGTGAAAAGGTCCTTTCGAACGGTCACACCTCCTCCCAATAGGTCGGCCAAGGTTGACAATTCTGTCAACATTTCCGTCGACAATTCCGTTCACTTCCGTCGACATTTCCGTCAACAATTCCGTTCACTTCCGTCAACAATTCCGTTCAATTCCGGCAACAATTCCGGCAACAATTCCGTTCACTTCCGTCAACATTTTCGTTCAATTTCGGCAACAATTCTGTTCACTTCTGGCAATCAATTCCGTTCACTTTCGGCAATAGTTCATTTGACATCAATGACAATAGTCCAACAATCTCCCCCTTTGTCATTGATGGCAACCACATACTGAAACTGCTCCCCTTTGCTGCACTGTCTCTTTTGTTTGAATCCTCCTTTTTTTTTTTTTTTTTTTGTTGTAGCTCCCCCTTTCTGTGACATCTTCTTTATGTACTTCTCCCCCTTTGACATCAATGGCAAAGGGTCTATCCAAGAGCTAGTACTTAGCGCCCCCTTAGCTGATGCTTCCCTTTAGTGGCAAGACGCAAAAGAAATTACTCCCAACTTCTGTCGTAGGTACTCAAATGTTTCCTTTGGAAGTGGCTTAGTGAAGATATCTGCCATCTGTTCGGATGTGGAAACATATTCCAATTTTACTTGTTGTTCTGCCACCTGTTCTCTCAAGTAATGATACTGTATAGGGATATGCTTAGTTCTGGAATGCATAACTGGATTCTTTGAAATACTTATCGCACTAGTATTATCGCAGAATATAGAGATTGGATGATTATACTCTACTTTGATATCTTTCAAGGTTTGTTTCATCCATAGAACTTGTGTACAACATAGCACTGCCGCTATGTACTCTGCTTCCGCTGTGGATAGAGATACAGAATTTTGCTTCTTACTCAACCAAGATACTAGGCTATCTCCAAGAAAGAATGCTCCTCCACTTGTACTTTTTCTATCATCTACACAACCTGCCCAATCTGAATCCGTGTACGCTACCAATGTGAAGTCTTTACCTCTTGGGTACCACAACCCATAATCCAAGGTTCTCTTTAAATATCTAAATATACGTTTCACAGCTTGCACATGTGTTTCTTTTGGAGCTGCTTGAAATCGTGCAACCATACCTACTGCTTGCATGATATCTGGCCTAGATGCCGTCACATATAGTAAACTCCCAATCATTGATCTGTAAAGTGTTTGATCAGTATTCGGAGATTCATCATCTTTGCTCAACTTCGTACCTGTAGCCATAGGTGTGCTAACAGGGGCACACTCCTCCATATGGAATTTCTTCAACATCTCCTTCACATACTTGCTTTGGGATATGAATATTCCTTTGTTAGATTGAGAGATTTGTAAACCAAGGAAAAATGACAACTCACCTAACATGGACATCTCAAATTCCTTTTGCATATCTTTGACAAATATCTTAGACATTTCTTTATTGTCTCCTCCAAAGATTATATCATCTACATACACCACAACAATTAACTGGTGATCTCCTTCAGTTTTGATGTAAAGATTACTATCAGCATATCCTCTCTTGAATCCTTGGTCTTGTAGGTATTTATCAAGCCTAGCATACCATGCTCTAGGAGCTTGTTTCAATCCGTATAAAGCCTTCTTCAACTTACACACATAATCCTTGTTTTCTGATAAGAGAAATCCTTCTGGCTGTTCTATGTAAACTTCCTCTTCTAGATTGCCATTTAGAAATGCTGATTTAACATCCATTTGATAAACTTTGAAATTTTTGAATACTGAAAATGCAAGAAATATTCGAATTGCTTCTAATCTAGCAACAGGGGCAAAAGTCTCTTCAAAATCTACACCTTCTACTTGAGCATACCCCTTACATACCAACCTTGCTTTGTTTCGAGTGACTTGGCCATTTTCATTCAATTTGTTTCGAAAAACCCATTTAGTGCCAATTACATTCTGATCCATTGGCCTCGGCACAAGTTCCCAAGTCTCATTCTTCTCAATTTGATCTAATTCTTCTTCCATTGCTTTTACCCAATGTTTATCATGACTAGCTTCAGAAAAATTCTTAGGCTCTACCTTGGATAACAAAGAAAAATTTACATGCTCAGGGATACTTACAATTCTTCTTCTGGTTTGCACCCCAGCATCAATGTTGCCAATGATCTGACTTTCAGCATGATTCTTCTGAACAAAGCGAGATGGTGCTTTGGTGTCTTGCCTTTCAGATTCACTCAATTTTTCTACATTTTCTTCCTCCCCTTCTACAAGATTGGGTATTTCTAGAGGCTCTTCTGAAGGTTCTTTTGCCTTTTGATTCATGATCTCATCTATTCTAACACTAGCACTTTCTACGATAGTTTGTAGCCTTTTGTTATAACATCTATAGGCTTTGCTTTTGATGGAGTAACCAAGAAAAATTCCTTCATCAGCTCTTGAATCAAATTTGCCCAAGTTTTCTTCATTCCTGTTGATAAAACATTTACTTCCAAACACTTTGAAATGTTTGACCGAAGCTGGTCTTCCTTTCCACAATTCGTAAGGAGTTTTGTCATTATTAACTCTGATTTGCCCTCTATTCAAGATATATACTGCTGTATTAACTGCTTCTCTCCAGAATCTATCTGATAGCTTAGATTCATTCAACATAGTTCTAGCCATCTCTTGAACGGTTCGATTTTTCCTTTCCACCACTCCATTTTGTTGTGGAGTCCTTGCAGCTGAGTATTGTCTCTTAATTCCATGATCTTCGCAAAACTCAATGAATTCATTTGAAATAAACTCACCTCCTCGATCTGACCTTAGACATTTTATTTTCAGCTCTTTTTCATTTTCTACTAATGCCTTGAAAGCTTTAAACTTTTCAAATGCTTCTGATTTTTCTTTTAGAAAGGCTACCCATGTCATTCTAGTATAATCATCAATGAGCAACATAAAGTAGCTCTCACCTTGCATGCTTTCAGTTCTGGTAGGACCACAAAGATCCGTATGAATCAGCTCTAGTGGTTTGGTGGTCGAATATTCCTTCGTTCTAAACCTTGTTCTGGTTTGCTTCCCGTGTTGGCATTGCTTGCATAGAGTGCTTGAAGGTTTTGTTATCTTTGGCATATCTCGCACAGCCTGTTTGTTGCTGATTTTCACAAGATTATCAAAATTTATGTGCCCTAACCTTCTATGCCATAGCCAACTTTCTTCAACTTGACTCAGACAACATTTCTCTCCTCTCATTTCTCCAAGCATGTATAGGTTGTTTGTAGTTCTATGAGCATCTGCAATTAGTTCTCCTGTGTCTCTTTTTCTGATCTCACAACCTTCAGAAAAGAACTTGAGCGTGTGTCCTTGATCACACATTTGGCTAACACTTAGAAGATTATGCTTTAACCCTTCCACATATAACACATTTTCTGTTTTGGTTTTTCCATTATCGAGACTAAGTGTACCTTTTCCTGTTATTCTGGCTGTAGTGTTGTCTCCAAACTTCACCGTGCCTTCATTGACCTTTTTTAACGAGATGAATTTGCTTTTATCTCCAGTCATGTGTCTCGAACATCCACTATCAATGAACCATTGTTGTCCTTCATCTCTAGCATGGAATGTTGTTTGAACAATCATGGATTCTTCTTGCTTCTTCTTCCAGATCTTTGATGGTTCTCTTTTCTTTATCACTGGAGCTTTGAACTTTTGATCTTGTCTTACAGATTCAAAAACACTTCTACAATAGCGTGTTATATGTCCATAGTTGTTGCACTTGTAACAAACTATAGCTTCATCAAAGTTTGATAAGGGAGCAAATGAATTGTAGTTTCTGTTCGAAGCTCCATAGGTTCCTTTGTTTCTACTCCTGACTTCAATATCCTTGGCTCTCTTTCTACAATCTAATTTCTTATGACCAAAATGATTGCAATAATAACAATATCCATTAAAATAATTACTAAACCTAGTTTTATTTGTATATCTTGGAGCAAATGGTCTTCTGAAGTTTTGTTCTCCTTTGCTTTCTTTGTTGATAGAGTTGGTTTTTGTATTCTTGGCTTCTTCCTTCTTGGTCTCCTTTTTCATTGGTTCTTTAAGAGTTTCAACGTAGCTCTTAGCTTTCTCTTTTTCTTTCTCATACCCAATACCTGACTTGTTAGATGGTGATCTTTGACTCTCTAGAATCTTATTCAAAACTTGAGTGCTTTTTTCAGATTTCAATTCACTTGTTATTTTAGAATTCGCCTTTTCTAGGTCCCTTTTTAGAACATCTATTTCAAATTCATACCTTTCATAGTCTTCTCCTTTCTTCTTTAGCTGATCCGTTAGATCTTCTTCAATTTTCTTTGCTTCTTCGATTTGGACTTTTAGATCAGCAATTACCTTGTTTGATTCCTCAAAGACTTGTGATGTCTTCGTTTTGAAGTCTCGATTCTCTTCTTCATATTTTCGGAGTTGTAACTTTAGTTTCTGATTCTTCTTCTTAAATGCTTTTATTTCTTCCAACGCGCAAAGAAGTTCTTCAAGGTTCACTTCACCTTCTTCTTCCATGTCTTCGTCTTCCTCCAAATTATCTTTGCTGGTGGTGGCATTTTCCTCTGTAGCCATGAACAGAATCTCTTCATTATCACTCTCAACATCACTTTCTTTGTTTTCTTCGGATGAGCTGCTATACCTCTTCGAGTATAGGCTTTTCTTTTGTTTCTCAAATCTTTGCTTGTCTTTGCTCGGCGTGAATCCCTTTTTGTACTTTGATTTGTTTCTCTCATCATCGCTATTTCCTTTATTTGGACATTTGGCTGCAAAATGACCAATTTTACCACAATTAAAGCATTTAAATGGTAACTTTCCTTTATATTTGCCCGATCCTTTCTTTAACTTCCGAATGAATAGAGCTTCATTTTCATCTTCTTCACTACTTGAATTTTCACTTGATTCTGGTTCTTTGATCTTCTCTTTTTTCGAGACCTTGAATGATGCTTCCTTCTTCGACTGTCTCTCAGATTCGGTTCTCATTTCGTAGGCCGTAAGAATTCCATGGAGCTCGTCCATTTTCATCATGTCTAAATCCTTCATTTCTTCAATGGCGGAGACCTTCGCATCAAATCTCAATGGTAGGGATCTCAGGACTTTCTGAACGATCACAGATTCTTCAATTTTCTCTCCGAGTCCTCGAATGACATTAACAATTTCATCGACACGAAGAAGATACCCAGCAATGTTTTCATCATTCTTCATTTTTAAACTTTCAAACTGCCATATGTGCTTTCCAAGATCTACCTTCTAGCAGTTGTGCTAACACCGAAGGAACCGGCTTTGATACCAATTGTTAAGCACAAGCTTATACTGAGAGGGGGGGGTGAATCAGTATAAGATATTTTTAACTTTCGGCTATTAATCTTAAATTCAAAACCTCAAATTACTCTGCAATTAATATATTCAAAGCAATCAAATGCAAAACCACACAATGCAAATAGACACAGATTTGCGTGGAAACCCTTTCGGGAGAAAACCACGGAGAAATTCTCTTAATATAAATATTCGTAGGCACCAACCTACTGGAGCACCAACCCCTTTCACTGAGCACCAACTCAGCAAGAGACACCAATCTCTTCAAAACGAAGGCACCAACCTTCTAAGAAAAAATCACTCTTCTATCTCAAATTTGTTGTCAAAACAACAGATGATAGAACACTTGCTTTATCTCCTTTAGATTCGATCTACGCTTTAGTGTTTTCGCTGCTATACTCTTTCTTATACTTGCTGATTTTTTCTTTTCAATATTCTCACAAAAATTTGCCTTTAAAAATTCTGCTTTTCTTTTATATATCTTCTACTTTCGAATCTACTCTTTTGCCATTCGTTATGGACTTATTTATAACCCACGGAAAGCCACAAATTAAGGTCGTGACTCTTCAAGTGAAAAGGTCCTTTCGAACGGTCACACCTCCTCCCAATAGGTCGGCCAAGGTTGACAATTCCGTCAACATTTCCGTCGACAATTCCGTTCACTTCCGTCGACATTTCCGTCGACAATTCCGTTCACTTCCGTCGACAATTCCGTTCAATTCCGTTCAATTCCGGCAACAATTCCGTTCAATTCCGGCAACAATTCCGTTCACTTCCGTCAACATTTTCGTTCAATTCCGGCAACAATTCTGTTCACTTCTGGCAATCAATTCCGTTCACTTTCGGCAATAGTTCATTTGACATCAATGACAATAGTCCAACATGTAGTGTTTAAAACAATAGGATGAGGAGGTAAATATTCTCTTTGAGGATATGCATTTGCCCTCCTAGATCTTGCTCTCTTATAAGTTACAAATTCAAAAGGAATACCTTTACTTGCTGATCTTGTGGTAATCTTTGGCATGAACGAATTGCCTGAATGATGCTATGAACTCTGCAACTAGATGTAAATGAATATCTTCTGTTGCTGCAAAAACTATTCAGATATGCAAAGAATTTTTTCGTGGTCCCACCGGGCGTGCCAAAAACTGTTGTCAACTTGGAGTTGCACCCTGATCGAAGACGTGCTGAAATGGCTAATCCTCGCTCCAGTTGAAACAATGGGATCTTCTCACGAGGGTGGGTGCCTCAATGGTGAGAAGAACTTCCAGAGGAGGCTGGTTCTTGTAAGAGGTATCTATGAGGATCTCAACTTTTACGTTACAAACTGCTTGGGGAAAAGGGGAGAAAGAACTTGAAAGAAAATCCTAGTTAAAATGGTGATACACCTAATTTGCTTGATCCACTCAAATTGAGCTTCTAAGAACACTGATTCAGACAAGGAAGAGGCAGAACTTCAACTCCAATTGAAGTATTTCAGGAAAAGGTTCTGTCTAATGATTTAAGCTTGAGAGAAACATAGAAATAACCTTGATGAAAGGCACTAAACAACCATTAATATCTACTGTAAACTCAGCAAAAGACATTCAAACACAGAACATGACCTGCATAAATGACCAGCTAGTAACTAGGTACAAATCCAGATTTGACAAGGAAGAAAGAAAATCTATCACTTAAGCAAATTTATAACAAAAGTATACTATACCAGCTATTGGAAATTGAAAAAACACAGTCCTCTTCTTATTGATTCTGAAAAAGGTTACAGCGCAATCTTTGGCAGAAGTTTTTTTGCCAAAAGAGAATTTTTACAAAGTCGAAAGGCCATTAATATAGAAAATTACAAAAAGCCAACAGATTAACGTTTGAAAATAGAGAGAGCGTAAACTCAAACCAACTTAGCCTTTACAAAAGTCTATTTTGTCTTGCATGAAAATTCCTTGTGTTGAAAAGTGGACGATGGGCTCAAACGTTTGACTTTGCTTATGCATGATCAACTGAGCCATGTCTAAAATTAGAGACTAGCTCTTTGGCGTTTGAAAGTGGACGGTTGGGCTTGTTGAAACACCCACCTCTCTTTGCATGGAAATCCACGCCCACCTCTCAATTTG
Organism: Torreya grandis; assembly: GCA_037957365.1. Lineage (NCBI taxonomy): Eukaryota > Viridiplantae > Streptophyta > Pinopsida > Cupressales > Taxaceae > Torreya > Torreya grandis. The sequence goes on along the minus strand of JARHVA010000070.1, from coordinate 1,326,923 downwards.
GGTTCTTCATTTGGAACTGTTGAAACGTTTTTAAACGCTGCGCTGGAACGTTTGGAGGGCTGAGTTGGACGACCAGTCAACTGAAGCTTGACCAGTCAACTGAAAATAGCCCTCACTTTGCATGGATTTCTCTTATTTTGGTTTACTAGTCTATATTTAGTGTCGGGATTTATTTTGTTTAACTTCCCATAGATTTCTTCTTGTTGACTTCTCCTTCCTGCGGACTCTCTCGGGAATTTGGATTTCCTTGGTCTTAGATTTCTTCGGACCTTTTGTTCTTGGTTGCATTTGCCTCAGGTTATATTACCTCGGCTTTTCCGTCTGGCAATTTTTCCGAAGGAATCCTTCGGACAAAAAGTTTGAAGGAATTCCTCCGGATTTCTGTCATCTCCCCTTGGCTTTCTTTCGGAGATTTGCCCTATCGTTTTCTCGCAGAAAAAATGTTTGCGGGGATTTGTCTTGTCTTTTTCCTTTGGCCCTTGTTTCCTTCGGACAAATGTTTTCGAAAGAATTGTTTCGGACAATTTGTCCGAAAGAATCTTTCGAAACTTCCATTTCACCTTTTGAACTCTCTCGAAGGGTACCTACCCTTCGGGATCTTTGTCTTGGTCCTTTTCGAAGGGATTCCTGCCCTTCGGGCTTTCTGCTTGGGTCCTCTCCGAAGGGAAAGCACTTGTTATTTTCCGAAGTGAGCTTTCCCGAACGGCAGGTGCCCTTCAAGTTTCTTGAATGGCCCTTTTTACCTCCTGGAGTGACTTTTGCTAAAGGCACCTGCCCTTCGGAAATTTGGAAACGCTCCTTCCCGAAGGGCAAGTGCCCTTTGGGATTTTTTTGTCCCTTTTTGCCAAGTGAATCTTTCGCTGGGATTGTCCCTTAGCCTTCGTGGTCGTGCCTATTTCCTTCAAAGAAAAAGTTCGAAGGAAATCGCTCTTTGCCAATTGCCTTTTGGCAAAACTGTCAAGCGCTTCGGGCTCATTGAAGTGCTCCTTCAGTCTATTTGTCCTTGCAAATTTTCCAGCGGACAAAATGTCTGCGTGAAATGTTTCGAACTTTTTGTAAGGCACCCAAATTTTTTGTGTTGGACTCTCCTTCGGGCAAAAAGCTTGAGGAAATTGTCCTCACACTTAGTGCAAAAAACAAATTATGAGAAAGACAACCCTTGAAAAAAATCCAAAAAATACACTTGCCTTGCTTGTATAGAGAGTTTACAGGCCTGTAGGCCTTCATCGTGTTGGTTGTATGTGACGTTTAGGACAGGAGAAAAACCCTTTCAAACTGTTGTAGGTAACATTTTTTTGAAGGAGAAAAACCTTCTCAAACTGTTGTAGGTGTTCATCATCATTTGCATGGCTGAATTTGTACATTGTGTTTTGCTGAGTTGGACGACCCCTTGGAAAACTTTGAATGACTAACCTTCATCTGGCTGTACGTGACACTTTGGCTTATGCCTGGATGTAGATGGCCACTTGGGTGGCTGTAAGTGCATATTTAAGGATCCCAAAACTGATTCATAAGACAAACTTGGCAACATAGCAAAGTGTCGAATAGTAGGGGTGACAATTTGGCCTGTTGGGCAAAATTGTTAACAACTACCATTTCCATTGGATGGTTTATCACCCCTCATTTCCTTCATAGTGTGGACAAATTCCATCATCATAGCTGTCATTTGTTGTTGAGCCTATGTATATTTGTCAAACGTTTGCTTCTCCCTATTTTCAGCCTCATCCCTTGGCTGATCCAATTAAGCCATTGGTTCTGCTTGCTGATTTTCCTCAACCTTTTTCTTGCTTCTAAGATAATACCTTAGTTCTTTGTCACCCTTGTGCATGAATCACTTTGGAAAACCCACGGCTAGCCAAGATATAGCTTTGATACCACTGTAATGTCCTCAATCAGGGATATTTTCTGAATTTTGATTTTTCTGTGAAACCCTAGCAAAAAGAAGAAAATCTGATTTTACAACAGCCAACCCTAGCTGTAAATATACTCCAAAATTAGCATAAAAATATGCGAAACCCTTCAAACGAAATATGAACCCTTTCAACAAAGATTAGCCTTCCAAAATACAAAATAGCCCTTCCAACCCTAGGCATTTAGGTTCAAAAATTCATTATGATTTATGGTAGCCCTTTTGATATCAATTTCTATAGCATTTCACCTTCAATAGTTCTTCAAAAATAATAGAATGATATAGCTGCAAGCAAATACCCTTTTAATGATGTTTTCCCTTCACAAACAAATTGAGCTTATCACATTAAACATTTATAAAATATGAAAAAATTCCAAAATATATTTAGAATCACTTTTTGACCATAAACCCTCAATTAGGTCTTTTTTCCAAATCGCCCAAGACTGGAATATTACATAAAAAAATATAAAATATTACTAGGGCAAGAAATGGCCCTCAAACACTAGCAAAACCCTTCCAAATCAAGTCACCAACATCCACAAGCAAGTTGTCACCCTTGTTTGGGCCTCCAAACCCTACACTCAACCCTCAACCCAAATCGCCACACTTGAAAATGACAAAACGGTGTTCAAAACACCCTTGAAAGAATAATTCAATTCAAAGGCAACTCCTAGGTGAAGTTGCCTCAAGAAGAATGAGGGTTTTCATCCTCAATTCCAACATCTTAAAGGTTTTCATCTTCAAATTGAACAAACAAAGTTTTTACACAAACAAAGTGAACAAGCAAAGTTTTTCGTGCTCCAACTTGAGAATTCAATATCATAACATAGTCTACCCCTTCAAATGAATTCCCCATCCCTTTTTATAATATTCCCCCCAAGAGGGGTGTTGCACTTTTGGAGGGAAACTCAACTTTTAAAGAAACATTAATCAAATTATAACCCTCACTTAAGGTCTTGGGTGCCCATGACCCTCAAAAGACCACAACTTAAGTGAAAGTTAGACAATAAAGCAACTGTTTGAATTTTACAATTAGAACAACATGTTTCTTCTTTTTTAACTTCCCTTAGCCCTTAGAAACAAATAACAAATAGGCTGACGGTCTTCAAAAGCTTCATCATGTCGAAAAGGGGGTCATGACGATGAGTATTTGTCAGAACATCTATTTCGGATGAAATATCTTTGAAACCAACTGTTAGCCATCAACAAAAAGGTGGATGATGATGATATAGTGGCATTGGTTTTGAACAGTTTATCTTCCTCTTATGAATATTTTGTGGAGGCTCTACATTTGATGACTGAGAGTAACAACTTGGCGTTTGATTAGGTTAGTACTTATTTGCTGCAAAAAGAACGTAGACAAACACATAATGAGTACAGTGTTGAACAAGTAGAGAGCACATTAACCGCTCAGTCAAAAGGGAAATGGAAATGTATCTTTGCTAATTCATCTTATAAATATCAGGTAAAGTGTTTTTATTGTCATAAGGTTGGGCATCTCAAAAAAGATTGCCGGAAGTGACATTATTTACTTTCCCAACAAAACAATCAAGAAAATGTGGTAGTAATTGATGGACATGATTCTGAAGAAGAGTATGCCTTTGTGGCATTATATTCAAAACATAGTACTACCAATTGTTGGTTTCGTCACATCCCGACATTTCACTTGTAAGGACTGGGATGCCAAATTTATTGTAAATGCAAACCTTTCTTATTAAATTTTATTTGTTGATGGTCAGTTATATGCAATCAAGGGGATATGAGACATTCGCATTATTTTGAATAATGCCAGAAAGATCATAGTAAGGAATGTTAGGTATGTTCCTAGCACGAATAAAAAACTCTTATCTGTTAGTCAGTTTAATGGAGAATCACTACATTGTTTTACTTTTCTTTGAAAAACAACGTGGTGTTTGATGTCAAACAGGATAGAGTGGTTGCCTTAGGCATTGGGCAAGATGGCTTGTATAAGCTTGTTGACCCAACCATAGTCAACATACATGCACATGTAGAGGAAGAATCCACCATATAGGATGTGCGGAAGGATGACATTCCTTATAGGCTCGTTGACCTTGATCCAGTCAACTTACATGCACTAGTGGTGGAAGGAATATTCACTATAAAGGACATGCAGGAGGATGTAGTTATTCAATCTCAGTTACATGCACAGGCCGTTATGCAGGATGCACTATTAGTTGCGCAAGAAAATGATATGCTGAAGTCACGGGAATTGGCTCATCTTCTTGTGAATGGATTTTCACAAGAGGAAACAAAGGAGGAGATGGTTTCTTCTCATATTGTGGAGTTGGTTTTTACTCCCACTATCACTAAGGAGTTGGTTTTTACTTCTACTGTGAAGATGATCACTTTTCAGTTGCTTCTCTCCACGGTAGCTCAATTTGGTTTCTTGAGCGGACATTTGGATGAGAAAGTCTTCATGGTGCTTCCAGAAGGTTCTTAGTTTGGTTGCGATCATTCAGTTCGTAGAATGGTTAAGTCCTTGTATTGACTTAAGCAGGCTCCACGAGCTTGGTATATCTTGTTTGAGCAGCATCTCCAGAATTCTGGATGCAAAACTATGGAGATGGGCTGAAATTTTCAGCCAAAGATGGTTTTGCTGTTGGCTATCCTTTTCGGTTTTTGTCTACACTGAATTTCTTACATTGGACAATAACAAAATGTTAGAGGACTGCATATTTCATGTTGATATCTTTAGAACAATCTTTAAATGTAATAATCAAACTCTTTGGTCCCATTGTGTTAGTTTGGGACAAATTTGGAGTAGTCTCCAGTTTAGTCATTAAGGGAGGGTGTTAAAGTTATAATTAGTTATTAGTTAACAACTAACTAATCGACGGTTATGAAACCTCCCAACTAATGTAACCGCTTTATGCTTAATAAAAAGACAGTCACACAAGTGTGTTAGTGTGCCGCATATTTCCATTTCCTCGTCTTTCACTCAACATTCATTTGCTAACAATGTTTTCACACTAAACAATGCATTTAGATTGGCAAAGAAAATAAAAAATGAAACTGATTAATATCAGGAATTTGTCTCGTGAGAAATAGAGAAGTACATTTCATGACTTGATTTTTCTGATGCATTTTTGTAATTACACTGACATTATGAGTTTTGACTAATTATAAAATGCATATGCTAGTATGAGCATGAAATGATAATATTAAGTAGAGGACAATGCTTAATTGACTTGATACATAACTGGAATTGGCTCCTCCAAGTGTGGTGGTTCATAATTCCTGAGATGGCTGACATTCACCACATCATAAATGGCCAAATTTTATGGTATAACCCAACCAAAATAAAGTGGACCAGCAACGTTTTTTTATGGTATATGTTCGAAAACGAATGGGCTTGGACTTAAGTTGGCTATTTGAATCATTGCTTGTCAAGGTACAGCCAAATCTTGTTCCCAAGCTGAAAAGTGTGAGAGCTGTGTTGCTTGTCATGCATCTGCTTGTAGTTTTGTTGAGTACCGGGATGGAGTTTCCTGCCACTTAGGTTTGTGAAAAGTGGCTTATAAATCTAGAATCACTGTCAAAAAAAATATTGACTGCCAACCCAAAACGTGTCCAAACATGCTAAAAAAAGTGTTTAGCTGTCACATACAACAAGGGAAACCAGATCAGTTGTAGGCTATACATAATAGACTGATTGAATTGAATCACAGAGTAGACTGAATGATGAGGCTTACACCTCACCATTCATGTGCGATTTTCACTGCATTCACTCTACCAATAGGAAGGCTTCTACCTAAGTGCATGTTAGTTCAATCTCATATTATGTATATACTACACTCCATTTTGACAGTTTACACATGTCATAACAGATTGATGTTCAGTCCAATCAAACTATTATGTATACAAGGCGACTGATATGATTCATGTAGGAACGATTGCTCTCCCTACCTTTTATTTTTTATTAGGAGCCTCACTGCTCCACAGGTTTAATTCTTTTGTTATATTAAAAAGAAAAAAAGAAACAAAAAAAATATTAATGTCCTGACCAAAAGTAAGTAAATGAGATTGTTATTAAGAGTCACAAACAGTAAATCTACCACTGAAAGTAAATCTATTGGTGAAAGCAGACTATAAATCTTTTAGAGATTAACAATGAGACGCCTTTTCCCCCTGTTTTGATCTTGGAAAAGTACTGAATTAATCTTTATTATAGAGCTGGTACGAGAATTGGAAAATAATATACTTGGAAAAGTACTGAATTAATCTTTATTGTAAATCTGGTCCGAGAAATGGAAAATAATAATTGTTACATCCTCTTCTTATTTTGGGATGGCCAACATCACACATTGTAAGACATTTGTGAGGATTCTCTGAAGGCACAGGGAATGTCCCGGGACGTTTCAGTAGGAATTTAATTAAGTGGGGGACCATGAACTATAAATGTATTAAGGGTCTCAATACAAGGGTGGGATGTGTCCTGTACATTATTCTTCTATTTCTGACATTAATACAAAAAACCAATGTGAAAGCTTCTTAGACGTAAAGACATTGTTTCGGGTTTGGAGATTCCTGCCCCTTGGGAGTCACTCAGCACAAGGGGAAAGGCTGACTGATACCATCTATTTTGTGTTATTTCTTTTGAAGTTCATTCGATTTGTTTGCAAAATGGATTATTTTTCATTGGTATTTTATTTCCAATTCCTAGTTCAATATGGGTACCTTGTAGTTGGGCGTATATTGCAGAACTGTCATTTAAGTTTAGGCAGATCCCAAATTGAAAATTGATGGTGAGGTGTAAAAGGCGTCTCATTGTTAATCTCTTAAAAGATTTATAGTCTGCTTTCACCAATAGATTTACTTTCAGTGGTAGATTTACTGTTTGTGACTCTTAATAACAATCTCATTTACTTACTTTTGGTCAGGACATTAATATTTTTTTGTTTCTTTTTTTTTTAAAAAATATAACAAAAGAATTAAACCTGTGGAGCAGTGAGGCTCCTGATAAAAAATAAAAGGTAGGGAGAGCAATCGTTCCTACATGAATCATATCAGTCGCCTTGTATACATAATAGTTTGATTGGACTGAACATCAATCTGTTATGACATGTGTAAACTGTCAAAATGGAGTGTAGTATATACATAATATGAGATTGAACTAACATGCACTTAGGTAGAAGCCTTCCTATTGGTAGAGTGAATGCAGTGAAAATCGCACATGAATCGTTATTACGTACATAATATGACTAGTGATCCTATTCACTTGGTCATATTATACATATTATGATGATAATCTAAGGTCAAAAGTCTTATGGGATTTTCTTCCCTGTTGCAGTTTCGACCTTACCCATGTGAGTGTTGCTTCTTTCAGGTTGGGCTAGTTGCCTTTGCTCATTGCACCAAGTTCCTCTCTCTTTGGTGGTAGGAATTCGTTTGGCTCTCCTTGATGGTCAAGTGCATAAATGCCCCATTGGTTGAGGGAATTTCTCTCCCTAAACATGGAAATCTTATTGGGTACATAATAGCATTGATTCATGTTGCCTTAGTTTAATCCATTCATATAAGGAAGGTCCTCAATTCAATAAGTTCATTGTCTATTGTGTTGGAATCAGCAGACAGGAACTTACAAAAATTCGTCTCCTCTTTTTCTTGTTTGAGTGCCTAAACCTATTCTTTCAGTAGAGGGAAGCAGGTTGGTTCACTCGCCCATTATCGTTCGGGGAGAATGGTCAACTCAGGATGAAAGGGAACAATCAGCTTGAGACCCATAAGCTGTCAGCAATAAGAGCCCAATTCCCTGTTATCAGTATTTGGTGGAGGAAAGCCACTCGATCCTCTCCCTTTCAGTTGAATGCATAATGCCCTATGTTTTGATCCCTATCCCAATCAGTTGAGCTCTCTTGGTTGAAGGATTTCTTCTCCCTATCATTTGAGTGCCTAAATATCCCCCTGAAAGCACCACCTCCCAAGTTACTCAAGGAAAAGTTCTTATTGCTTCTATGGCGGTCAAATCTACTTGAGGAAAAGCAGCTCTTGTGGCTTCCATGGTGGCCAAGAGATGAAAATTGTTGTATTACTGGCCTGTTTTATCTATGAAATGTATTACCACCCCAAACTAAGGGAAATTTTGTGTGTAAAGCTCCGTCATAAACAGATCATGATGATAGGATTCGTTTGCTATTTGAAGCCACATTTGTGTTCCATTACGAGGCCTCTTGCTCACCATCATGGAATCATTTTGTGGTAAAGAATAGGAGTAGCACATAACACAACAATTTTGCCTCATTTCTAACAAAAACTCCTTTTGCCATCATGACCTGATGTAAATGGTGAGAAAAATGAGACAAAAGATGAATAAATTCCCAACAAAAGTGTATCACCAAGAAAGCTTTTTGAGCTTTGTAATATTGGTTGGTGTGTGCCACTGTCGGTAGCATAAGAGGCACTTCAGTGCATTTAGTATAGGGTTGAGCACTAACTAGACTAAGTTTGATTATGCTGCTGCACATACTGTTGCATATCTATGGGCATCTCTGTAAATTAGGCTGTTCTACTAATAACGCCTAAGGTTACTTAGAGGCCTTAGAATCCATACATTTCCATTAACTTAGAACTGAGATAAAATTTGAATAAATACAAGATTTCTAATTTTGACAAGATTGACTTTAAAAGTCTGGCACAAGGTTGAATTCAGCGCTAGTTTGTGATAGAGGCATCAAGGAGTGGTAGTACGATAGGTCAAGTAATCCTTTTTTCAGATGGATAAAATTTATGCTGCACAGGGCGCATCAAACCAATAGGAGAATTTATTAAGGTCTTAGAAGCACAAACATTGAGTGAATTGCTTACATAAACAAGCCTTTGCTTGTGATGTCCTCTTTTCTGAGATCCATTGTAAAGCTAAATGTTTAAGTTGAAGCTAGTACACATAGTATCTCAAATATGTCTAATTATCTAATCCATAACACCAATTCCACTTAGAATAAAATATAATTAATAGTTTATTGCCTCTTATGTGTCCTTGAACGGAAACTTTCATAGTTCACCTTGCTCTGTAGTTTGATGCAGATTTCCATTTCCCAAATTTGAGAGCTAGATCTCTTAGCATTTTGCTTGCCTTTGTTGCATTTGATCAGTTCGCCAAATGCAATGACCTTTTGCCTTATCGTAACTTAGTGTGGTACGTGTCTCCATTTAAATTCAGAGCCATTGTGCTTTTGTGTTTTTACTATGGAGTGTCTTTTTTTAAGTGGTATTTGGATTTTAGAAATTAAAAAGGGAAAAAAATTATATCAATGTCCACGAATGACCAAAAGTAAACCAATGGGACTTGCAAAGAAAAAAAGAAAGAAAGAAATTATATTAATGTCTATAGGACGAAAATTAGGTCAATGGGACTTGAGGATACATCAATTAACAATAAAAAGTTCTAGGAAGAGAGAATCCTAGAAGCAAAATAAAGGAATAAAAGTACAAAAGACAAAATAATGCAGTTTGCCACTAACACAGGTGGTAATGAAATCAATAGAAATAACAATGAAGGGAGAACAAGAGTTCCCAAAAACATGCATCGATGAAGACTGGAAGCAAATCTCTGTGTGCACGAAGAGGAGTCATCTGAGCCATCATCATTCACTGTGAAAGATCCGATAATGCTCTTCGAGGAGTACCTAGGGTTGTAGGAGCTAGGCTAGGGGATTCTAGGAGGAAGCAAAACACTTCCTCTTGTAATTCCCATAGCAGAAAAGAAACTCACAATATTAGTCTGCCCATATGGTTTGGGGGGTCGCTGGGAAGTAGTAGATCCATGTTGTTGGAAAGTGGTAGAGCCACATCGATGGGAAGGAGCAAAACCACTGTGCCAAGGAAAAGCAAAATGGGGGTTCTGCGTAACTTTAGTAATGGTTCACTGAGAGAAGCATTGTCTAACTGATCTATCAACTCTGATGTGTGAAGTGTCAGTGTCTGAAGGGTGCTTAGTGTTGCCAATCCCCTGGGTGGGATGGAAGAAAGAGGTGATCAACATGGGGCCTCTAGAGCCTCTAGGTCCCTCCAAGGATCTATGCTGGAGTTGCGGCCTTGCGAAGATAAAGATCCAGGGATCGCTAGTCTCGATATCTGAAGAAAGTAGATAAAGTGTTGCTTGAGTCCTTGTATAGGTAGTGATATTTCCACCGGATCTCATAGTAAATTGGGTATCTGAAAATGAAGTGTTCCTCGGTATCCACCTCCTGGAGGGAGCAAAGATGACAAGTCTGGTCTTGATAGAGAATGTGATGATCAATTTCAACTCGTAACTGGTGAGAACACACTCTCATCTGGCAAATGGGTAGTCTCAAGCCGTGGGTCTAGTGGAACTAGAGATATTGAGGGTAATGAATAATACCATCCACAACTTGTAAGAAATGCTCGACATAAAATGAAAAACTTGGTTGAAAGCGGTTCAAGTGGAGAGGTCTAGGTGGCTTGGATATATTGTTTATAGATGCCCTCTCTGACAGCTCTAGTGATGACGTCCTTTGAGGGAAGGAGCCAAGGGGGTTGTCTAGGGAGTAAATGAAATGTGGTACCCTGCCAAAAGAGATGCCAACAAAAAGGAGCCACCTAGTCTGAACGTGCCAATATGAGCCCCAATGAGCCCCAAGCTAGGTCCCCAAACCTCTGAACCATTAAAACTGTAGGCTTGATGATTGTATCATAAAAGCATAATTTGGAAGGCATGCCCTGGAAGTGGATTTCGAATAACATTGACGTTCCAAGACAAAAATAGATGCATACCCCTTGCAAAGGTGCAAGTGAGAGGCACACTTGATGCTAAAGGATGGACCATAAAATTGGACCCCCAAATATGTGTAGGCCGATGTGATCTCTAGAGGTTCCCCTTTGTAGAAAAATTGGAATCTAAAGAGAGAATGCTTGGAGATATTAAAAATGATGACTTAATTTTACTAAAGTTGACCACAAGCTATCGAAGTTCCTAGAAACAGGCAAGGGCATCAAGTTGTCACTGTAAGCCCTCTATAACCACCTCATGCAAAATACAAATATCATCCATATGGGTATGTTGCTAAAGAAGCGCCTCTAACTCATCAATGTAAATGCTGGATAGGGTTGGTGAGAGAGGACATCCTTGTTTGACTTCAATGTTGCTCTTCACAAAGTCAAACAACTTGTGAGAAGTACGAAACTGCCCAATAACTGTCTCATAGAGCTTCCTAGCGGTGGTAATAAGAGAATCTAGGATGCTGATATCTCTCAATTTCAGGGAAAGCAAGTGTCTCAAAACCAAGTCAAAGGCCTTCTTGAAGTCAACAAAACAACAAAAGACTTTGGAAGACTTGTGATGAGCCTCCTCGATAATAACCCATAGTGGTCAATAGTCTAATGGTCTCTCCTAATGCTAGCCTACCCCCTAGCCTTGATATTATTCCTTTCCAAGTACTTTGACGGCTACATGGCGAACATCGTGGCAAAATTTTTGGCAAATGTATGCCTTATTATAATGGTCTTGTAGGGATAGAGAGATCCTTTGACTTATGGATAGGGTGAATGATGTGATGGGACCATGACTGAGGAAAACACGACCACACAAGCTCTTTAAAGATCATGGCTAGGGGAAAGACAAGGGAATCCACACCTTATTTAATGAACTTAGCTTGGAGACCTTCCCAATCAGCTGCTTTGCTGGCACACAATTTTAAAATAGCTCTTTTGACAGAAGAAGTGGAGAAGATAGAGGAGGATGGTGGAGTGGGGTTAGTGATAGCAGGATGGTCCTGGACGTCATGGAGGGAACTAGCATAGGAGACCCATACTTTAGGGGTGATGTCGGAAATTGTGGTTTTCGTTGGAAGGAGAGCATGTGAAAAGGCCTTAGGTGAGTGGTGGAGATCAACAGGGAATGCGAGTTGCCTAGATGAAAGAAACTCTCGTTTCTTATGACAGAGAAGACATTGGTACTCCCTATAGAGGGTGGATATGGAGGGAGTGTCATGGGTTAGGGAAAACAAAAGTCTCTGATGAAGGGATTTACACTCATCATTATACCATAGGTTCATGGGGCAAGATTTGTTGCTGGTGGGGGATTTGGAATAATGAATAGTGTGGGGACAAGAGTCAAGGTTAGTGTCCTAAAGGGTTTGACATAAGAACTCATACGTGGAATCGATGGCGGGAAGAGGGAGCGAGTAGAACCCAGACACAAGAAGGGAGAGACGAACAACATAGTCAATGATGTAATCATCATCAAAGTAGATTGTGGTATGTCTAGTGCGGGAGGGTGTGGTGGGAGGTGAGGGGGGAGAGGGGTGAGAGCCAATAAGCAGGGTGAACACCAAGACGACATGGTCAAAAAGTAGGAACAAAGGAGAGATAAGGAAGACACAAATGTGGGGCATGAGGGGTCTGTTGGTGAGAAAATAGTCCACGACACTCACACCACCTCCATGGGAAATGTAATGTCCCCTTTTGGGATAGAATAAGCAACAACTGACTTTTCACCAAACTCCAATGGAACCCCTTGAACAAAATTAGCAAGTGAAAATCAACAATTAGACTAGGCTTGCCAAACCCTAGCAACTAGGGTAAATTGGCGATTTATGCTCTGAAACTACTCCAAAAATTATGAAATTTTATTTGCAAATAAATACTGATTTTTCAAACCCTCTTATCCAAATAGATTCATAAAATATTAATTTCCAAATTTTATTTTCAGAAAATACAGCGGATATAAGAAAATTCAATATCTCCCAATATTATCCACATATGAATACATTTGATGAAATATACCGAGCCAAATTTTTCAACTTTTTTTTAGATTTTGGATTACAACAACACAAGCAAGTTCCGTCAAGATCAAAAGTTAATCTCAAATAAACTGAAATAACTTTGCCACTAGAATGCAAGAAATGGAACTCAACGTCCAGTATGTGCTACCCAGTCCAAGGCGGAGTAGGGGCGACCATAAGACGGAGTAATTACAAATAAAGAACTCTACGTCAAGTATGTGCTACCCATAAGGGGCTACCATATGACGGAGTGAGCTTAATAACAATGCTTTAATGAAAATACTGAAAAGGAATCTACTCCACACCCAGCATGTGCTTGCTAACCCAGAAGGGAAAGTAGCTACCATAGGGCGGATGCTCTACACTTAGAATGTGCTTGCTAACCCAATAGGGAAAGTAGCTACCATAAGGCGGAGCTGTAAACTATTACAATATTTTAAAGGAAAATTGAACAAATAGAGAAGCGCTGCCAGTACTACTGTCAGCTTACAAAATTAAGAGAAATTTGCCCTTAGAAAGAAGAAAAACCAGCCACTTATTAATTTCTTCAGATGTTCATAACTCATGCAAAACTTAATCAATCTTCCTGATTTCTGTTGCAAAGTCTCTTCCGGAGTATGGCGCCCAAGTTAGCATCATGAAACTGATCAAATCTGCATCCAGAATGTTACACAAAAACCAATGCCAAACCCCAAAGGGGCGTCCCAGTGGGAGAAGGGCGATTTCCTCTAGAAATTCAATGCTTATTCTAAAAATTCTACAAAATTAAGCAAAGGGGCGCCTAGGCCTACCCAAAACAATAAGATGATACCCAGAACTTGTTTTTTTGTATTTTCTGAATTGTGACTGAAAACCTAGATCTGTCTTATACAGAATACAATATCTTGAAATTCTAATACTATCAAAGGAACTAACAATGCAATACTGAAGATACTACTTAAGCAAATACAAATATCAAAGATTAATTCACCACTAGATGCTGTCTTTCAAGCATGAAGAGATGCCCTTGCTAGGAGGCCTTCATTCCCCGAAGCATTTCCAGAGCCAAAGCTGCAGCATAACAATGCATTAAAACCAAGATGATCAAATGATAACCCAATGCCTTCTTATATAGGCTTCAATTGGTTTTCCCTTGAAGCTTATCCTCAAAAGTGGCGCCCCTTTCCATGTCATGATGGCGCCCCCCCTTCAAGTCCCTCTTTTAAAACAACATTAAGTTGTTTTGGTCTAGGCCAAGGTCAACGTTAAAATATAACGTTATTATTATTTTTTAAGTGAAATTCACTTATTCCACCAAGATCGAATTCTGAAGCCCAAAACTGAATGAGTCAACTTAAACGAGAAGGTTAACTCCTTGTGACAATCCTGCTAGCTGCCAAAAATAGAATTTACTAAAAATAGTAAATTCCTGAAAATGCTCAGAAAACTGAAACAGACATACCTCAGCGAAGCTCTCGAAAAACCCAGAAAGAATTTGCCATCAAAACTTCGAACAAAGACATCCTAAAAAATAGGAAACCCTCATTTGCACCTTCCGAATAGCCTACGGATTTCCAGGAATAGGCCAACGGTCATTATGAGATCAGTTTCGAGAAGGGGTCATTACATTTGATGGCTCAAAACGAAGATAAAAATATTTGCAAATTTATGAGACCAAATTTAGAATTTTTTATTAAGTGAAAGTGGCCCAAAAGTGAGCTCCAAACCAGAAACTAGGGCGCTGCCCTAAAAATATAATTCCTGTCTTTTTCAACCAACAAATTCCAATGCAACCCTAATAAAAGGGGTCTTTGTTACACAAACATGTTTTCTACATATAAACAACCCTAAAACCCTTGTGAATGGCTCCCAACAACAAGCCAAGGCACCACACCCGATAGTCACCCTTGCTAATGCAAGTTGCTGCCCTAGAAGAGGGTCAAATCAATGAATCACTGAATCTAAAATGCAATTACAGCACTTGAAAGTAGTGCTGCCCTGAATAGGAGTGGAGGTTTTCGTCCCCAAACCCTTGTGTGCTTGAATGTTTTCATCTTCAAGTCACTTAGCCAAGCGTTTTGTGCTTTAGTTTCAAAATCAAATATCATAAATTCATGGTAACCTTTCAAAAGACCATCATACCACCTTTTATACCAAATCTTCCCACAAGTCCTCCCTAAAAAGGGGCGCTCCACTTGGAGGGAGAGTTCAAGTGAATTTAAAATATCTTTTCCCTTTTCTTCATTAAGGGTTAAGCTAACCTTTTCTCACAAGTTATTTTTTAAGTTACAATATAAAAAGATACATAAAAAGGTATCTTTTGTAACTTAAAATCAGAATCAATGTTTCGCTTTTCCCCTTTCTTCCTTTAGCCTAAAAAAGGCACCAAAAGAGCTAGGCTAAAGGTCATGTCCGTGCTTAGGCCAAATAGGGGGACATGACAATCCTTCCCGCCCAAAATTGCTTGTCCTCAAGCAATTGCAATATCCACGGGGGTGTCTCGACACTCCTTATTATGCAATGTCTGTTTGTAGTTGTTTCCCAAGGAAAGAAAACCATAATCCGCATCCCAATACTGCTGTTCCTGTAAATTGAGGGCTGCCCCCAAGCATTGTAAGTGCTGTAACAATCTTATATAGGCCTCTCATACCCCCACATGAAGCTGCCATAAATGTACCTACTGCTGCTAAGAAACCACCAGCCCTTAGCATCCTCCCAATTAGCCCTCCAACTGTATTCTCCTCCAAACAACTTGCTGCCCCAAGCATAGGCTGCCCTATGCAACTCAAAACAGCTGTCATTATTCTTCATTTCATGCTTCAAACTCTGCAAAACATGTCTTCCAAGGGCTGTAAACCCCTGAGTTGAAGCTATGATCAATTGTCCCTTTAACAAGGAGAAAAACAACTCATCAACCAAACTGTACTTGCTGCTATGAGGGCTGTAATTGTGATGTGAAGCCTTGCAATTGCTCAAAAATGTCAACTCATTCACTTACAAGTTGAAATTAGATGAGTTCTTCATGCATATATCTTCAAGGGACGCCAATATGCACTCACAAGTTGAGCTAGGTGAGCTCAAGCTGCCAAAAGGATCATGACTGAAATGTGTAATGTCATTGCCCCTTATGAGTATGTCTATTTGAAATTCAGTCATCGAGTGCACACTACCTTGGTAAGCATCCAAAAACTCTTTGGTGTATCCCATGTGCCATGAGAAGCTTCCCCAACCCAAAATTGTGGTTTTCCAATTTACAAAAAGAGAACCATTTTGAAACAACTTGGAGGCATACCTTGTATGTAGATACCATGGAAGTGTAAGCAATATTGCATTGGTGTCCTAATGAGTGTTGCTTGTCTTTTACTTGCTGCCCTTTTCCAAGAGTATCAACAATGTTGGGGACACATTAAGCCAAAGAAAATTCCAACTTCAAATTTAGAAAGGGCTGTACCTTCCTTGCACAGTCCAACCTTTTGACATGAAATAGGGACCCCATTGCCCTTGCATTTTCAGAACTTACAAGGGGATGCAAAAATAATCAATTTTTTTGAATTTTGTGGGCAGCTGAGTTGGCCCTACAAACTCAGAATTTTTTGAGTGTAAAGTAGGCTGATTTTTCCACAAAAAGTCATGTTTATTTCTGCTGTTTATGATCTGGGCCTTTGCCCAATTCAAGAGGGTTCTAATTCCCTCATCCTCCAACACATCCTTGCAGTATGGAATAGGGTGCTGCACCTTACACATTATAGGCTGCCTATGCACAGTAATTTTCCTTCCATCTTTGCTTTCAAAAACACAACAAACTTTAAATTTATCATGTCTTACTGATTTTGTGGCAAGGCTGTCCCCTCTTGGGGTTAATGGCTGCCAACACTCAAAAATTGCAACCTTCTCTCCATCCTCTTCCCTCAAGCTTATGTGGTAAGTCCATTATTTCCAGCTCTTATGACCCTATCATTTTCCAGATTGACCAAATCTTCCAAGCATGGAATGTGATAATTTTTTGGACAACATAGTGGCTGCTCCCACTCAAGATTTGTAGCTTCTTTTGCACCTTTTGTTGCCATTGCAACCGGCTCATGTTGTGACCCTACACATATAGCGAACACATTAGTAAAAATAAGGCTATTGAACAACACCTTTTTGATCACCTTATCAAGCCTTATGAACATGATGTGCACTCCTCGATGCCTTGATTCTTCTTTACAACTCCTCAACTGGATTTCTAAAGATGTACATAAGTCACTCTTATCATAGTTGTAGCACGTGATTTTCCTCTTCAAATTCCTTATAGTGGCTGGAAATCCGCATACACATGCTTGGACCACCTCCATGGTGTTAAGGTGTGGGAAGCACATCTTCCTAGGGCCCATATTCACCATAGAGACAATAAACCTTAGTGGAAACAAACTGGAAATGTGAAAAACAGTAGTCAACAAGTCACAAACAGCCCTCATAATGACCCATAGGTCATAGCCTCTGTTACCCATCACCACTTTCATGATTATCCAAGCTAAACCTTTGGTAAATCCACATAAAACATAATGTAAGTGGGATGTATAGTGACTGTAACAGTCATGAATTGCTTGTTTTTTTCTCCCAAACAACGGTATGTACCTTGCACAACTTGCACATTGTGACTCCACATAGCCAACTCTTATATACACAACACTAATCAAGGTGTTCTCCTTCAGACCATGGTTGTTGAAGTGTGCTTTCCCACATGGAGTCTGATTTACAAGAGCTGGAAATGAATAAAAAGAAGCTGTACATACCTCAAGTTTGGCCAATGGTTGTACACCCTTGCCTTGCATGATTCGCTTGGTCACAACCACCTTATGTAGATTTTGCAATATAGCAAGAAAATCATGATGCTTACCACGATTTGGAGTGGTTTGCATGTTCTTCATCATGCTCTTCACCTTAATGTTCTTTTTCATGATCCAAAGGCCTTGCCAACCTCCTTGCATGGGTGCCAAAAAACTTGGAATTTTGACCTTGTTTATCACTTTCTCCTCACCAATATGCAAAATGGATTTTTATTCATTTTTAAAACCATCATAGTAATGTATTAAGAACTCACCTTCCTTTAGGTGTTGTCTACCTTGAAAAGCTATCAATGTTACCTCCCTTGCCCTCCTTATCCATTCATCACACCTTCCTTGGGTTCTTGCTATAAGGGCAGAATTTTCTTCCTCTTGACTTGGAGTATTTTGCCCATTTTTCCTTGACATGGAGGATGTTTCCATAAGTTGTGCACCTCCTTTCTTAAAATCTGAATTCTCATGTTTTTTGATTCCTTCATTGAAATCTTCATGAGGGTTTGTCCCTCCCTCTTTTCTTTCTTCGAGCATGATTTTTTTTTTTTACAAATGGCTGCCCCACTAGATTCCTCTTCCTTGGTGCAACTTGTAATTACCTCCCTTGGTTCAACCACCCCTTTGCCTTCTACTTGCGGCTCTTGTTGTTGTTCATCAACTTGCTGGAACCCTCATCTGCTTTTTTGTAACTCAAAATTTTCAACACTTGGCTACCCCAAAGTGCTTGATTTTCCTCAAAATAAGTTTCTTGATCAGCTTGATCAAACCTCCCAATGAGTCTCCTGCTGAATTCCTCATAGTTGTCTATGAGGTGATGCCCTTGGGTTATCAACCCCTGGTGCTAGCAATCATGGGCAGCCCCTTCTAATTGTGTTGTGATGTATCGTAAGGCCTACCCTACCTCCATGGGATGAAGTGTAAGGTATATATTTAATTTATCAATCCATGCCCTAGTTGAAATGTTTGTAAAACCATCAAATGTGAGAAGAACAATCTTCCTCAAAGCATCATGTAACTCCCATCTAACCTAAGTACTACCCCTACCTCTTTTCCATGATACAAAATTTTTGAGGTCCATCTCCTTCTTGAAAGGGGGTGGGTATGTCATATACTCCTCATAAATCTCCATCAAATCCATCTGAATGGAAGGTTGCTACTCCTTTTAAGAGCTTGAGAGGATTTCTCAATCCTTGTATTGTCTAAATCTCTCATGTTACTGTTTGACATGAAACCCTCAAACCCTATAGCTGGCCAAGACATTGGCTTTGATGCCACTGTAATGTCCCCTTTTGGGATAAAATAAGCAACAAACGACTTTTCAACAAACTCCAGTGGAAAGCCTTGAACAAAATCAGCAAGTTAAAATTAACAATTAGACTAGGCTTGCCAAACCCTAGCAACTAGGCTAAATTGGTGATTTATGCCGTGAAACTCCTCCAAAAATTATGAAATTTTATTTGCAAAGAAATACTAATTTTTCAAATCCTCTTATCCAAACAAATTCAGAAAATATTAATTTCCAAATTTTATTTTCAGAAAATACAACAAAAATAAGAAAATTCAATATCTCTCAATATATTCCACATATGAATACATTTGATGGCTCAAAACGGAGATAAAAATATTTGCAAATTTATGAGATCAAATTCAGAAATTTCTATTAAGTGAAAGTGGTCCAAAAGTGAGCTCCAAACCAGAAACTAGGGCGCCGCCCTACAAATATAATTCCTGCCTTTTTCGACTAGCAAATTCTAACGCAACCCTAATAAAAGGGGTTTTCATTACACAAACCTATTTGCTGCCCATCAACAGCCCTAAAACCCTTGTGAATGGCTCCCAACAACAAGCCAAGGCACCACAACCGATAGTCACACTTGCCAATGCAAGTTGCTACCCTAGAGGAGGGTCAAATCAATGAATCACTGAATCTGAAATGCAATTACAGCACCTAAAAGTAGTGTTGCCCTGAATAGGAGTGGAGGTTTTCGTCTCCAAACCCTTGTGTCCTTGAAGGTTTTCGTCTTCAAGTCACTTAGCCAAGCGTTTCATGCTTTAGCCTCAAAATCAAATATCATAAATTCATGGTAACCTTTCAAAAGATCATCATACCACCTTTTATACCAAATCTTCCCATAGATCCTCCCTAAAAAGGGGCGCTTCACTGGGGGGGAGAGTTAAAGTGAATTTAAAATATCTTGTCCCTTTTCTTCATTAAGGGTTAAACTAACCCTTTCTCACAAGTTACCTTTTAAGTTATAATACAAAAAGAAATATAAAAAGGTATATTTTATAACTTAAAATTAGAACCAATGTTTCCCTTTTTCCTTTTCTTCCCTTAGCCTAGAAAAAACAGCAAAAGAACTAGGTTAAAGGTCATGTCCGTGCTTAGGCCAAAAAGGGGGACATGACAGGAAAACATGTGAATCTACCAGAGCTGGGGAAGTGAGGAACCCTGTTGAGAATGTGGAGGCTTTGAGATTCACCCAATCAGAGGTGTTTCCCATAGGCCATACCTGTAGAATTCTTGTCTTTAGAGGCTCTCTTTAAGCCAAACTCTTCTAGATCTGCGGGTCTGTCGACAAGAAACCGAAACCCACGAGTAACTCATGACTAGAGGGAGGGCCCGTTTAGGTATCTCATGGGTCTCAGTGCAGAAGATGAGATCCTAGGATGCAAAAACATCTTGAAAAGTACCTAGACAAGACCATATAGGGCCATTGCAGTTCCGCAAGCAATAGAGATGCCACCGCCACCAAGCTAGAGGTTGTCGAATTGTTGAACTTCTAGGGTGTGACCACCCAAGAGGGAGTCACAAATAACGGTTCTAAAATCCTAGATAACAACCCATTTGTTTTCTTTCCTAGCAGCTACAACTTGAGAACTTACTTTCTGAAGCTCCTCCACTTAGAGTCTTGTAAGGTTTGTATCAAGGTATATTTTTTGAGGGAGAGAGAGGAGCTTCTCTTTAGCCCATAGAACCTGTAAGCATTCATCTGCAGACTTGAACTGGATGATCAAAGTGTTGTCCAATAAAGTCCAATATTGGTTAAGGGAGATATCTTTAAGGTCCAAGGATTCACACAAGAATGCATGATTTGCTCGTAAAGGATTAGTTGTCTTAGTGAGGCCACAGATGTGGAGGGTAAGTGCCTTGTTTTGTCACGTTCTTTCTTCTTCAAACTTTGTTTGGATAGCCATCTCAACAACCTAAGGTGCTTTCTTTCCTTTTACCACTTGTACCTAAGAGCCTTGTTCCTCTACCTGTGTTCGAATCAATTATTGTTGGGCTATGGTTTCTTTTTCTAGACATTCATGTTGAGTAATTATCTTTGATTGTTTATTTTGAATTTGGGTGACCACTTCGTTAAGTTGTTGAAGACATGGAGAATTAGTATGGGTAGCTAGATCAAGTTCAAGCTTGGCAATCCTTTCTTGTAAATTTGCAATGATATCATCCTTTTCCTGCAGTTGTTTTCGGAACAAGGGCAAGAGGTCTCAAAGTTCACAACCCAAAATTTCAATACTAGAGATCCATTGGCAGAGGCTGATGTATTTGTTTTTTGGCGATGAGGCTTTTTGGAGGCATGGAGTTTTAAATTCTTGTGGGAATTCCATGCTTGGAGCTCCCTGCTTGAGTTTCATTCTTGAAGATCCCTAATCGAGTCCCAAACCTAAAGCCCATTGTTGGATGCTCAAAGCTCATGACAATGCACAGGGCATATAAATTGTGTTTTTAAGTTGTTGGTTTGTGCCTAGAAGTGACTAATTTTACTCTGTTCTGCAAAATTGCTGCAAAACTCACTTTTCTTGTTGGCTGGAACACTTCTATGCCAAACTGATTTTTTTTGTATGTTGGAATTGTCTTTCGATCCATGTTTTTGTTGACTGCTTGATCTCTTGGTTTGCAGTTTGTGATCTTCCTTGTCTGGAAATCGCGAGTTATTTGTGGTGAAAATCGTTCACAAAAATCGTACCTTAACTACATGTCAATCTGCATAGAGATGCCTGAAATCCTACAATAAAATGCCTCAAAAAAATTGTGTTTTGTTCATAAATTGTGACTACCTAGAAAATGCAATTTGCCCTGCATTGGGTGTCGATTTTATCTATCCTTTTAATCCCAAGAATAGGCAAAAGGATGCTTGCTGGTAAGAATAGAAAATGCTAGGGTAAAAGGACCCTAGGATCAATGACTAACTAAATAAAAGAAGACCAAAAACACTAAAAATAAACGAGGGGTAAACCCAATGTAGTAAAGCTCCCAACTAATGTGGTTAGGGTACCAATACAGAAAACCATGTGGGGGGAGCAAGAACCCCCAAAGAGCATGGGTTGATGAAAGCTAGAAAGACTGGATGGTAGTACTGTCAAACATCTCCGATTGTTCCCTCATGTGTCATTGTCTATCATTGTGAAAGGGTTAATGCAATATCTAATAATGCTCATTGGGGAGTGTCAAGCATTGAGGGGCTCAGGTTGGGTAATCCTAGGAGGGAGCAAAGCACTCCCCCTAAAATCCTTTATAACATCCAAGGCCGAAGAAACCCCCAAGGCAACAAAGAACTTGTAATGCGTGTTAGTCCCTGTAGCCTGGGAAGTGGTCGCGAAGGAGTTGATCCATGATGCTAAGGAGTAGATCCACGATGCTAAGTAGGGGTGGATCCGCATCATTGAGAGCCACTGTGTTGGGGTACCTTAGTGGTAGTGCTGTGCAAAGATGAGTGCAGTGTCACTGACCTCCCTCCCTTAATGTGTGTAGTAGTATCCAAAGGGCGCTTAATACGACCAACCTGTGATGGGCTAGAAGAAAGAGGTGATCAACTTGGGTGCTTTAGGGGCTCCCTGTAGGGACTTGCATCGAAGAGTGACAACAACCTGAATAAAAATGGTTAGGCACCATTGGTCCGGGTCCATAAAGAAAGTGGATAGAGAGTTGTTCGAGTCTCTATAAAGATAGCAGTATCTTCCTCTGATCTCATAATAAATAGGGCATTTGAAAATGAAGTGCTCCTTAGGTTCCACCCCCTAGAGGAAGCAAAGATGACAAATTTGGTCCCCACGTGGAATATGATGATAAATCTCAACTCACAACTAGTGTGATCACATCCTTGGCTAGCCCAGGGAAAACCTCAAGTTGTGAGATAAATAACGTTGGAGATAGTTAAGATGACGAATGACGCCATCCACCACCAATGGGAAATGCTTGGTGTAAATGGAAAGCTTGGCGCTGAGCGACTGAAGATGAGTGTTCCAAGTGACCTAGATGTACTGCCTGTAGATATCCTCTTTGACAACTCTAATGATGGTCTCCTTCAAGGGAAGAAGCTGATGAGTGTACCCAAAGAGCACCTAAAAGGAGGTAACTTATCAATAGAGATGCCAATAGACTAGAGGAGCAAACTAGTATTAGAATACTAGCAATGTCGATGTTTATTGGGGACCAATGATGCAATCCTTTTTGAAGAACATAGGGCTAAGTATGAATTCCTGTCATGCCCTGAGCTGAATCCCCCGTGGTTGAGTTTGTGAATGTAGAAAGCAAGCTTGAAGATAGTCTCAAGGCATAGAGGTTGGGCGGTAAACTCAGCTTGGATGATGCATTGAGGAACAATTTGTTTGCAACGGATCATACACCGAGTCATGAGAGTCTGGACCCTCTCAATACAAGCCCAATCAACGGACCCCAGATTAGGTCCCCAAACCTTGGACCCATACAAAACTGTAGGCTTGATGACCATATTGAAGAGACACGCTTTGAAGGGATAACGTGGAAGTGGTTCTGAAAACATTGTTGCTCTAAGATATAAAGGGAGGCATATCCCTTGCAAAGGTGTGACTGAGAGGCAAGCTTCTTACTAAAAGATGGTCTAGAAAATTGGATTCCCAAGTAAGTGTAGGCCAATGTGATCTCCGGAGGTTCCACTTTGTAGAGGATTTGGAACTAGGGAAGAGAATGTTTGGAAGTGTTGAATATCATGACCTTAGTTTTTCTTAGGTTGAACACCAATTGACGAAGCATGCAAGAACAAGGACATCAAGTTGTGTCTGTAAACCATCAGTTGAGCGAGAGTGGAGAACGTCATCGGCAAAAAGAAGTATGGATATCACCACATCTTGTAAAATGAAACCATCGACTGGATGGGTATATTGTCGA
This sequence comes from Torreya grandis, assembly GCA_037957365.1. NCBI lineage: Eukaryota > Viridiplantae > Streptophyta > Pinopsida > Cupressales > Taxaceae > Torreya > Torreya grandis. The sequence goes on along the minus strand of JARHVA010000070.1, from coordinate 1,303,298 downwards.
AGAATTTCCTCTTGCTCATCAATGCAAAAGTTGAAGAGGGTTGGTGAGAGAAGGCATCCTTGCTTGACCCCAATGGTACTCTTCACATAGCTAGAAAGACCCTGAGAAGTACAAAACTGTTTGACAATTATTTGATAGAGACTCCAAGCGGCAGTAATGTGAGAATCTAGAATGCGGACATCACAACTTCTAGAAAAGCATATATTTCTAAACCAAGTCAAAGGCCTTCCGAAAGTCTAAAAAACAACAAAATACTTTGAAAGACCAATGACGAGTCTCCTCAATGACAGCCCAAAGTGTAAAGATGTTGCCAATAGTTTGGTAATCTCTCTTGAAGCTAGCCTTTCCTCTTGCTCTAAGATTACTTCTTTCCAAGTGCTCTGAAAGCTGCATGTCTAACACCGTGACAAAAAGTTCGGCAAACATATGCCCAATCATAATGGTCTTGTATTTGCTAGGGTTGGGGCTATCCCGAACTTATAAATGGGATGGATTATGTGCTGGGACCAAGAGCGAGGAAAAACCGACAAAACAACCTCATAAAAAACATTTGCCAATGGGGAGGCAAGGAACCGATGCCATATTTAAGGAACTCAGCCTGAAGGTCCTCTCATTTCGCTGCTTTGCTGGTACATAACTTTTGAATAGCCCTCTTGATCGTATTGGTAGAGAAAATAGTAGAAGATGGTGGTGGAGTGGAGACAATAACAAAGAGTGCTCTGGGAAAGGGAGGCATATTATAATTTTTTGATTTAGATCTTTCATTGCAGCAGAAAATATTAGGATGGAGTCCTTTAGTTGAATGTAGCCTCTACAATTGTATATGTTTGTTGTTAGAGCCTTCTAGATCATTTGTCCAATATTTTTCTAATTATTAGGTAGATATGATAATATCCCACAACGTGTCTTCCCTTTATAGAAAATTGCCAATTTGTTCTTTCAATTTGAGATTGTGAGCCAAAAATAGAAAGATCATCCAATAAAAACTCATTTTCATTTCCTCTATTAGTAAGGGGTTTGTTGTAATGGATAGTGCTAGTTGTATTACGATGATGACAAGTATGCATGAATAATTTATTTTCGTTTGTCTTTATCTTAGTGCCTTAATCATATGAAACTTAGGATAAAGGATTATAAACATATTCTCTATAATCAAATTTAAGCAATTATGGGTTACTTTGATTTAATTTGTTTTATGGGTTATACTTTAGTGTTTGTCATTTACAGCTTTTTTGCTAAGGTTGACTTCTTGCAGCATATGTGCAGCAACTGAAAGCCATTTTTCCAGATGCTGGGGCTGCTGCTCTTCTGAAGCATTGGTGGAAAGATGCAAACTTCTGCTTTGCCAGGTCGATCCATTTGTTACATAAGTGCAAGAAAGTTGTAAATTTCTTGCACATTATGATGAATATAATGCTTAACATACACAACTCAAGAAATTTGAAGTGTGAAATTATCTGATATAACATACTTTCCAAGCTCTATTTGGAGCATTCATATGTTTATGTGGGCAGATATTGTTTCCATCATGGACTTAAATGCAGCAAATGAAGCCGTTGTCAATTTGCAACTACACTAAGATCATATTCGAGAAGTGAAAAGCATGTCTTTAATCATCATCTTGTCATCAATAGGAGAACCTTTATATGTTTAAAAAGTCTTAAGAAGTTATCCACTAATGAATTTTGCGTCATTTAGCTCTCTAGGATAAGAAATGGCCATGTCTAGTGTAGAATGGACAAGTCAATCCCTTTCAACCAATGTTTTGAAATGCAATACACTGGAATTTAAAGGTTATATAAAGTTGCCTCATGCTTGGTTTTTTAATATTCCCTAATATTTGGTTTGTGGTTGACAAAGAAGTCAACCTTTTCTTTGCTTAATAAATAATTGGCATAAACTTTGTTGGTAAGTGTTTTCATTAAGTCAAATCACATAATTTTCATCATGTTTGTGTTTCTCAATTAATATCAATGTTGAGATTTTTATCTCCTTCATTTAGGTTTCTCTAAAAATGGATTTGTAAATGGTATTGTTGATTCTCAAATATGTACTATATGCAGTACCTGTTGCATGAGCATAACAATAGGAAGTTTCAATGTGTGGGACTTGAAAATGAAACAACCTCTGGGATTAGGAGGCGGGCTTCTCCTATTCTAATGCTAAATGAATTCTGGTTGGGGGTGAATAGTGTCAGAGAAGATTGAAAAACAACAAACAAAAGGGAGGGTGATACGTTAGAATAGCAAATCCTTCACCCATTCAAAGAAATATGTGCATATAACAATTGCTCTGAATTCTAATTAACTGTGCAAGAGGTCGTTAGTAAGACATACACGCACAAACATAGGAGGGCAGAAAGTTGCTGCAATGTCTTTATAAGGTGCTGTAACAAACCACCCAGTTGTAAATGCTGCTATTGAAAATGAACGTAAATTGAATTGAAACAATTGCTAAGGCTGAAAATTCATAATGAAGCTCTCATGGAGAGCTCAAAAAGTCCATGGAGTGAGGAACCAAAATAATAGAGACCCTCTCTTTTTATCACAAAATGGAAAAGAATAGAAGAGTAGCACACTTTGATTTTATAAAAAGCAAAGGTTTTTACCTTAGTATTAAAAGTTGAACAGTTAAATGAAGGGACCCACCCAAGAGCCAGCATGGTACATCATTTTGGTGAGTCAGCGATGTGTCAGTCCTGCTAGGTGTGCCATTGGTCAGTTGCCTCAAAGACAAATCCGCACTATTGGATCTTAAAGACAAGTCTGCGCCATCAGATCAAGCAGGGTAAACTGCATTGTTGATCTTATAGAGATGCGCCAGCTATTCGATTAGTTATAAAGAAATTATCCTTAAAATGTAAAAGTAAAATAAATGGTGGAGCCCCAGACAAATCCCACCATTCATCCAACTCATTAATACAGCCAGAAAGGTGTCAGTACTTGCAAGTGCGCCATTGGCTGCACAGATAGATGGTGCAGAGCATAAATTTTATGTTTTACTGAGAAGTCGCCATTGAAAAATAGTCGGAGAATGCGGTAAAATACAGTGATTTTACAGGTCCACCCGAGAGACAAAAAATTTAATAGAAACTGCATTTTCCATGGTGGCTTGATGGCTGGACAAAGCCACTCCCAGACCTTTGCTCCTGGAATCAAAAGAAGAAAATGAAGATTAGTTGGGGATTGTGCCTGATAGAGCAAGCAGTTTTTTTTTGATTCCATAGCCGAGTGGATGCATGAAAACTTTGTTCAATGCATAACATGCATGCTTCCCCAAGAGCTGCCATAAATGTTGTAAAATTCTGCTGCTTAGGATAATTGCACCATTTTCCACCCATCTTTTTAAATTTTCCGTCTTTGTTTTAATTCCTCTTATCAATTTCTATTGGTGAGGGAATTAATAAAAAGGCAAATTTCCTGGGAATAGTGAATGGGATTAATTTTCTCTTTTTATTTATGTGTAGAAATACAAACGATTCCCCCCTTAAAAATAAAAGGGACCCATATATTAAAATGGGGGGAAATAGTCTCCTTTGTTTTAAATAGGAGTATATGTTAAAGGTGCCCTCTTTCAATAAAAGGGTAAGTTCACGTGGATGTGGGTAAAGATATGATGGAGAGTAAAAGCTTTTTAAAGCTTACATATATAAAAAGCCATGGGGGAGTGGACTTAAAAATGTGTATATTCTATTAAAAAGCTTTTAAGCTTTGAAATATTGAAATGACGGGAGTTGGAAAAATATTAAAGGCTTTTGGTCTTATTTTACTTTAATCATATTTTGTGTTCACATGAATATTCAACATGCCATTTTTGGTGGAGTATAATTATAGACATGATCATGGAGATAATAGACATTCAACTCATTGATAGAATCCCATGAATGTGGTGGCAATCAAATGGGAGTTTTTTTGCATTGAATAGTGGTTGTAAATCTAGACATGATTGCACAATCAAATCCCACTACTCTTCTTTTTTTCTCCATTTTGTGATAAATAGAGAGAGTTTCTCTATTATTCTGGTTCCTCTCTCCATGGACTTTTCCAGCTCTCTATGAGAGCTTCACTATGAATTTTCAGCCTAAAAAATTGTTTCAATCCAATTTAAAGTTCATTTTCAGTAGCAGCTTGTGCAACTATGTGATTTTTACAACACGTTATAGAGGTTTTGTGGCTATTTTATGTTCTTTTTCTTTGTTTGTGTGCAAATATTTAAACAATAACCTCTTGCTTTTGGTCGTGAGATAGTTAATTTGCATTCACAAAGCAGTTGTTTCGTGCTTCGTTCCTTTGAATGGGTGAAGGATCAGCTATTTTGGTGCATAGCCCTTCCTTTTTGTTTGATGTATTCAGTTTCTTCTCTCCCCTCCCCGCGCTCCCCCAATCAACATTACTTTAGTGTTAGAATAGGAAGAACCAACCTCTTAATCCAAGAGGTTGTTTCATTGGAATGTCCCACTCATTGAAATCTCCCATTGTTATGCTCATGCAACATGTGTTGCATTGTGTATGCGACATATTTGTGCTATGAATAAAGGCAATTCACTAAACAATCTTTTCAAAATAAAAAAAATCTAGAATATTTGAAAAAAATGCTAGGACTCTTTAACTTTTTGAATGAAAGAAAACAACTACAAATTGAACAGACTTTCAATAAAACATGCATCTAGATGAAATATGCATATATCCAGTGTGGAGAAATTCTCTTGGGATAGAAAACTACATAAGAAAAATTGGAATTTCTTTTTGGAACATTTTGTGACAGTTGCAGAGATATCTATTCACATTGGTACAATTAAATTGTGATTCCTCACTCACAGAAATGGCTATAGTAGTCTCTTCCGTTTCTAACTAGAGTGATGTGTAAGGTGCAAATCTTTGACATAATCATTAAATCCACTATCCTCTATGGTTTGAGTTCAGGGCCTATGGATTGGGTGAGCATTGACAGGGTGCAAACTATTTTTCTCCAGCATATGGTTTGTTACAACAGACGATCCATGGATTGTCCAAGTGCAGTTTGCTGCCCAACTTCTTTGTCTTGAGAACATCTTCTTACCCATTTTAAACTTTCATTATGTAAAGTCCATGGAAGATAATGTCCTAGGTTTGGACTTTGGAGAGATACTTATATTTCTCTCTTTTGTTTTTAAAAGTGGTTTGCTTCCTTGTATCCCCATGGACAACGAATGTGCTGATATTCAAAGACTAGTCTACTACTATGTTCCAAATAACAATAGAAAACAGAACTGCAAAAATATAGTGAAATGGTCATAAATGGAAAATATGGGAGCACCTGCTTGCCCAAGGGTGGATTGCACCTGCAAATCCGATTGTAATGAAAGAGCTCACACAAGAGTGGCTATCTCTTGCATTAAGTTGATATTGTAAAAGATACATTTTTTTAGGGCTTTCCCCCATTTGTATTCAACTGCTAGAAACCCTAATTAATCCAAGGCTAACTCATGACACAACCCTTCACTAACTCTGGGCACTCAAAATATAAAATAATATAAATAATGCTAATCAAGCACACCCACATGTTATTTTTGGTACAAGTTATCAAAACTAAACACACAAAATAGGACTACATAACAAATCGAATGCACATTAATAATAATGTTCTACTATAAACTCTTATTGTTTATTCACTGACGGGATTACATATAAATAGTGTGTTATTCTCCTACAAAGGAGTCAACACCAATCTCTAACCCCTAACAAGTCTCGTAGAAACTCTCACATATCTCAACACACTTAGCTACGTGAGTTATCCTCACAACTAACTTCTAACAATGAGTTGTTAATTACAACTCATTTAAAACTATTTATTTAGCACACATTAACACTAATGAGAATTATAACTATGAATATTAATTTCTTAACATTCCCTCAGTGTGAATGAAGAGATAGTTATCTTGCAAATGCTGCTCCCTAAAGATACTGCTTAGACCAAGTAACACTTCATCCGGTTGTAGCTGTGAATGGAATCGAATCCTTCAGATTCCTAGAGCTTTCAAACTGAGCCGAATTCCATGAGGTTACTGAGCCTCGAATTTCAAATTTACCTTGTATTTCTAGAGCTCCCCAAACTAACTATACAACAAGAGCTCCCCAACGGAAAGCAAACACAGTGAACTAAAAGCAAACTAAAACCAAATGTCACTGCACTATAAGGCGGCCCCATCGTTAATGATTGACGAGAGGACGTTGTTTGACCTCCTTCCTCCATTGCCTCCATCCTCCAAATTTGCTACTTGGCTCACTTACCCTGATCGGTCGTGATGTGCTCCGATGGTTCGGGCAGGTTCTCTATAAGCATTCGTTGCCTCCATAGAAATTGGAATCCCCCATAATTATATTTTTTTTAAAGGGTGTTGGATTCAACCAAAAATGCACCCCTTCTTTTCAAATAAACAATTTTTTGACTTTGAAAATTACACAATTGCCCTTATTCTTTATTTATTTATTTATAGTTACGCGAACATAAAAAATAGACTCTATGAACGATGGACTACATAGATTAAGACTAGGACTATATAACCCAATAAACTATATACTAAAAAATTATGACATAACTCATTCACTCAATTGATTCACAATCAAAAGCTACAAAAGACAAATAAAACTTTCACTATGAGCTTTATACGTAATTACCACTAAGTCAAACAAAACATTAATATGACTTGATGAAAAGCCTACATGTGGACTTTGGGATGATGCATGGAGCAAAAAATATATGGCCATAACAATCTTAGCTCTACACGGATCTTTTGGATTTTGACACACCAAAATGAATAGGTGAAGATAGACTACTCGACATTGAAGACTGCAAGCAGTGATAATGATGATTGTACTGTTACGGATCCAACAAGACCGATAGTGAAAAACTTCAGGGCGTGTGGTGAATGATAGGTGCACAATGATGGAATGAAACTTGTAGTTCGTCGTGCAAATCTAACTGCTCCACGTGATGCTGCAATGTGCTCAGGTACACAAAAAAGATTAGAATATTGGCTTTGAACACTTCATTGATATGGTTTGGTAGAAACATACATCAACATAGACGTAGAGAATCGATGGGATGTCAAGAATAACAAATTCAATCAATAAAGCCACTACCTAGCAGAATATTGTATGGTGTTAACTTGAAAAATAGATGGAGTACATGGAGATGGGTGTGATTGAGACTGCAAAAGGAGAGTGACACTTGGCATGTCGTTGGTGATGGATCATGAGTGATTGCAATTAGCTCGAATGGTGGAGATGAAGGTAGACATCGCCAGAAGAACGTAACGAGCAAACCGTCAATATCCAGGCATATGCTTAATACATGTTAATGCTGACTCACAAATATACATTATACTCACATGAACAGATCAAATACCTTAAATCTCATAAAAAAGATTGACATGGCTATCTTGCTCGCAAAGACTCTCATCACTAATTGCTACTTGCTCTGATACCATATTTTATTTTTAGTACAGGTTATCAAAACTAAACACAAAAAATACAACTACATAACAAATCGAATGCACATTAATGATAATGTTCTATAAACTCCTATTGTTTATGCACTGATGGGATTACATATAAATAATGGGTTATTCTCCTACAAAGGAGTCAACACCAATCTCTAACCCCTAACAAGTCTCCTAGAAACTCTCACATATCTCAACACACTTACCTATGTGAGTTATCCCCAGTCTCACAACTAGCTGCTGACAAGAAGTTGTTAATTACAACTCATTTACAACTATTTATTTCGCACACATTAACACTAATAAGAAATTATAACTATGAATTTTAATTTCTTAACAATGTTAATGTTGTGTCTAGGTACACAACATGCCCTTCCCCTTAAAAAGCTTTGACCTCAAAGCTAGTCAAACTCTTAAGTGCAAAAGTTTTCATTATGAGAATGGAACTCAAGACTTCCACGAAAGCTTTAACCATCCTACCATATACCATGACTTGACATACTACATGATTGAGAATGAGGGTTTTTTATTACTCCCAAGGATTCCGTTTCATTTTGGGGATGCATTCCAACAAACTTGCACTCTTCAATGCTTTCCTCCATGTTCACCATTTTCAACTGCATCGAGATATTTTTTTCCCCTTCTTTCTAGCTTCCACATGCCTTTCCCATCAACTCCAACCCCTTCCCCATCTTTATTTTGTATATATTTATTTTTAAACCTTCTTCAGGCCCAAATGCTTGGCTACGAATTCCTCGGTTTCCAAAGTTGCATCCTCCATGGGTAGGCCCTTCTACTTCACTTTCAACATACACACCACCCTATTTTGAAGCTTCCTAAATTCCTCCCTGATAGTGCTCTCTAGCTCTAGCACAAGGTTCCTTCTTTGTCAGTCATCGGCAATTTTGTTTGAAGTACCAAATGCACTCGTATCTTCTTTTTCAAACATGACACATGAAACACATCATGCAACCCTCCCTTCTTCGGTATGTCCAGTACATATACCACTTTCCCCACCTTTGCACGCACCTGGTATGGTGCATAATACTTTGGCTACAACATTTGCTTGCTTGCATCTTTCAATGTCTTCTATTTATATGGTTGCAGCCATACAAACACCATGTCCCCAATCTCAAAACTTCTCTGTGTCCTATGTTGATTTGCTTGTCGCTGCATCTTGTTAGCGCTCACTGCCAAGTTATCTCTCATTACTTGCAGAAGATTTGGCATCTCTGCTGTTGGGACCTTTCCCCTTTTAATTACCCAATGTAATGGTGATGGTGCCACATAACCATACAAAGCCTTGAAAGGTAGCATTTTCGCCACAATGTGGTTTGTGGTGGTGTACCAATACTCAGCCAAATGTAGCCGTTGTATCCACTTTCTCTGCTTATCCCCTGCATACATTCTTAGATGCCTTTCCAAGCACTTGTTCACTTGTTCACCACCTCTGTTTGCCCATTTGTTTGGGGGTGGTATGTAGTGTTCATGTTAAATGTAACACCTGCATTATGAAATAGCTCATGTCAGAAATGACTTTCAAAAATCTGATCCCGATCACTTAAACACATGTTGGAAATACAAATTTTCAACCTTAGGACCATTGCTCCTTGCCTTTATTGTGGGAATGAAATGGGCATACTTTGTAAATCTATCTACCACCACAAAAATTTCATTTTTACCCTTAGAGTTGTAAAGACCTGAGATAAAGTCCATTGACACAATTACCCACTTTTGCTGTGGAACCAAATTTGGTTGCAGAAGGCCTGGCGAAGGAACACTCTCCCCCTTATTCCATTGTCAGATGTCACACTCAACTACAAATTTTAAAATGTTAGCATTCATTCCCTTCCAAAAAATTTGCCTTTGATGTTTCTCTATGTTTTTTGGAACCAAACATGGCTTGCAGATGGAGATGCATGGCCATTCTCTAGCGCCTTTTGAACAAAGGGGGAGTCACCCCTCAAGTAATTGCGTCATTTGAAAAAAATAATTCCATTATGAATTGAGCAAGCACTTCCTTTTCCCCCATCTTCAATTTCTTGCATGAGTTTATTTGAGGTAGGGTGAATTAAGTAGTCCTATAGAAGGTTGTGTATCCAAGTATGTTGACTGATGGACATGACATGAAATACTGACAGTTCATCCTAGCAAGACAGTGCATCTGTCACCACGTTCTCCTTCCCTTTCTTGTAAAGAATCTCAAAGTCATAGGCTTGAAGGTGATCAATCCATTTTTATTGCTCCTTTGTTAATGTCCCTTGAGTTAACAGGTGTTTAAGGCTAAGATGGTTTTAACAAAGAATTGCTTCCCAACAGAAAGTGATGCCATCTGGCAACTACACGTAGGATGGCAAACATCTCATTACTATATGTGGACACCCTTCGCTCATGTTCATTAAATTTCCTACTTTCGAATGAAATCGGGTGGTCATCCTGAGACAAAATTGCGCCTAGTCTAGATCTAGAGGCATCACATTCAATGACATAAGACTTTTGAGAAATTGGGGGTCGCTAAAACTAGAGTACAGACTAAAGCTCTTTTGAGATCCTTGAAAGATTTTTGTGCTTTTGTGGACCACTTGAAGGAATACTTCCTGATGAGGTTAGTCAAGGGACATGCTATTGTTGAGAATTTCCTTACAAATCTTCTGTAAAATCCTGCGGAACCTAGGAAACTGCAAAGTTTCTTAAGAGTCTTGGGTACTTTCCAATCACATATGGCATTGATCTTTGCAGGGTCAGTGCGAACCCCCTCAATAGAAATTATGTGACCAAGGTATTCCAAGGATGCCTTTGTGAATTCATACTTAGATGCCTTGGCATACAACTTCTCTTTGAGCAGTATATCCAACGTAGAATCCAAATGTTCAAGATGGGATTCCAATGAATAAGTTTCACTCAATACCTTGTTCATCAATTCTTGAAAGGTGGCTGAAGCATTGCTTAGACCAAAAGGCATGATTCTGAATTGGTAGTAGCTGTTGACAATTTAGCCCCCACAGGGCAAATTGTCACCCCTACTATTCGGAACTTTGCTATGGTGCCAAGCTTGTCTTGTGAATCAGTTTTGGGGTCCTTAAATGAGCATTTATAGCCAACCAAGTGGCATCTACAGCAGTTTGAAAGGGTTTTCCCCCTCTTCTAAGCATCACGTATAGCGAAAAGCGAAGACATACAAACTGTAAGTTTATTTATTTTGTCTTCCCAAGGATTTTTCGGGCTTTAAGAGGTGGACTATTTCTTCGGACATTTTGTCCGAGAAAAAGAGCTCTCAAAGGACTATGTAAAAGTCCGAAAAAATGACTAAGTGGCAGTCGTTCAAAGTTTATTTTCTTTGGACTTTTTGTTCGAAAGAAAAAGGGAAAAACACAGTTGAAAAGACCCGAAGGGCACCTGCCCTTCGAGAAAGTCCAAATCAAAAGTCCCGAAGGGTATGTATCCTTCAGGTTGGTTCACTTTATGGTTTTCAAGTCAAGACAATTCATCTGAAGGACAATTTCAAAAAACCTGGGTGCCCTTCAAAAAGCCCAAAGGGCAACTGCCTAATGGATAAGACACTCAGGGGGCGAGAGAACCTTTAATTTACAGAAACCCTGAAGGGTATGTGCCCTTGCGGGGGACACTTCAAGCACGAAGAAGACCTTGGCAAAAGTTTCGAAGGACAAAATCAATTTTTTCGAAGGATACCTGTCCTTGCAAAGGGCACTTGGTCGGTGGCATGACCCTTTCAAAAGTTCCGAAAGGCACTTTTTAGGACTGTTTTTGGCACGCTCGGTGGAACCATGAAAAAATTCTTTGCATATATGAAGAGTTTTCGTAGCAGCAGAGGATATTCATCTACATCCAGTTGCAGAGTTCATAGCATCATTTAGGCAATCCGTTCATGCCAAAGGTTACCACAAGATCAACAAGTAAAGGTATTCCTTTTGAGTTTGTAACTTATAAAAGAGCAAGGTCTAGGAGGGCAAATCCATATCCTCAAAGAGAATATTCATCCCCCCTTCATCCTATCATTCTAAACACTGCAATCCCCACTATCCAGATGGCCATTAGAAATCAAGTGTTTGCTTCATTCAATAGGGGAAGTCCACTGAATCTAGCACAGTTTGATGACATTCATGTATCTGCCTTCAAAAGTATTCCATTCTTCTCAGGATGTGGCTAATCTTTGTTCAGTTCATAATGTTGTTGAAGATAATGTTGCTATTAGATTGCTTGTTGCTTCTTTCAAAGGAAAAGCTTTACAGTGATATAAAACTCTCCCACTTAGATCCATTTCCGTCTGGGATGAATTGGGTGCAACCTTAGTCAAGCAATTTGAAGACAAATCTGATCACTTATCTTTAGTTGAGCAATTAACTGCCATACAGAGAGCTCTTCATGAGTTCATGTCCGATTTTAGTCTCAGATTCCAGAAAACATGAACCAAGATACCGGTTCTGATTAGGCCATCCCCTGAATATGCATTTCTGTATTTTTTGAAAGCTCTTAATTCTGACATTAGTGTGGTGATACAGTCAATGGGTGGTATTACTTTGCCAGATGCTTATGAAGTTGCAATAAGAGTAGAAAATAGTTTGAAACAAGCAGGTTAGCTTTCTCCAAGACCTCCAATGCACATATTTCCAAAAATAAGTTCTACACCAGCCCCTCAAGTTCCTCAAATTCCATCTTTGGCTCCAATTCCAGCACCTCAAGTTCCTATTTCAGCCCCTACTAGTCAAGCTAGTGAGATAGGAGAGTTGAAAAGTTTGCTACAATCTTTTGGAAATGAAATATTACAGCTCAAAAGGCAACAATTTCAATTAAATAGGCTCTATAAATAGCAATATCAGAACAACTATCAGTCTTTCAAAGATCAAAGGTCTCCTTATAAGGGTTTCAGAGACAATAGACCACCCTGTCAAGCACAAGGAGCCATAACACTAGCTAAGCCATATGCTGCTTTTGATCCGAATGCTCCTTCCATTTCAAAAATCATTGTTCCAACTCCACCTCAAAATAATTTGGTGCAGGATTCAGGTTGGCAGCCCTCAAATCTCAATGATGCTCAAAACCAAGCCTTAATATCACAAAACATCACCATGCCACAGATGACACAAGAAGAGCTATCTTTTCAAGGAGGTCAATATCAAGATACAAGTTTGACATCACAAGGAGTGACTCATCAAGTTCAAGGGCAGCCTGATACTATTAATGTAAATTGGCATGTCGATGATCATGTTGCTTTTACTTAGGATGTTAAAACTAACGATTCAAGTGGTGAAGTTGCAGCTATAACTTATCAGAGAACTAAAAGAAGAGCTGTTGATGAAGCCCAAGTAGTAGCAAATACTTCAAGTAATCCTAGTATTATTGCTAAAAGTACAAAAGAGCAGCATGCTGCCCCCACAGCCCAAAAAAATCAGAATATAAAAGTTAATAAAGTGCAGCAAATACCTTTAATTCGTGAGCAGTAAGTACCTCAGAAAGTGCAATCAAAGGTTAGTACATCTCAATTTAATATTGTAGATCAAATGAAGAAGTCTAACATCAGCATTAGCATGTGGGATTCTTTTTCAATTCTAAGACAAAAGGATAAACTCATTCAAGAATTTTCAGCGCTTGAATTGTCTCCAAAATGGGTTGAGAAAGGTGTTGTTTTGACAAATTTGGATCAGCCAACTAAGCAACAAGTGCAACAAGGAGATAAGATGTCAAAGGTGGACAAAACTGAGGTAAAATAATTTTTTTTTTTTTTTTTTTTATCTTTCTTTGATAGTGGGTGATACTTTGGTTCATAATTGTATGGTGGATAGTGGAGCTAGCAGTATAGTAATGCCCAAACAGATTGCAGACAAGCTCGATCTTGTTTATGAGCCAAATACTAAAGGGGTATTGTAGTTGGATGGTTAACCAACAAAGATGGTAGACATTATCAAAGATTTGAAATTGACATTACATGCTTGTCCTAACATTACTATTGAACATGATGTAGTGGTGGACTTGCCTCTTTATTTCGCTATGTGCCTTTCAATGGACTTCACCTCAAAAATTGGAGAATATTTATCCGCTGATTGGACCTATTTGCTGTCCAGAACCATGTATGGTACAAATGTAACAATTCATTCAAACTCTATTGCATGTTTTCATATGGAGCCTTATATGCAAAATGTGGTCAATGCAAATTGTATCATCTCAGATGAAATATTACAAACTAATGATGTAGAAAAGGAGTTGCCTTTGGATGGACTTCCAAATTTATTTGTTGATGAGTGGGCTTCTACCTTACATGAACATGATCCCTACAAGCTGATTGAAGAGGAAGGTCTTGGGTGCGTATTGTCTTCATGAGAACGATGCACCAATTCCAGCTATGGTCAAAGAAGACAAATCTAATGAAGGCTTGTGGCAATTGTATTTTGATGGATCAAGAAATAAGCATGGAACCGGAGCTGGAATGATGTTAATTTCTTCTACAGAACAAAGGTATTTCTCTCCTATTAAATTTCAGTTTCGCTGTTCAAACAATGTTGATGAATATGAAGCACTAGTTCACGGTTTGCAATGGGCTAGGAAGATGAAAGTAAATTGTTTGCAAGTGTTTGGAAATAGTGAACTTGTAGTCCACCAAGTAAGAGGTTTGAATGTATGCAAGAATTTGTTGCTTAAATCTTACAGACATAGAGTTTGGGATTTACTTTAAGATTTTAAAGCGTTTAATATTCAGGGAATACCAAGAGATAAGAATAAACATGCTGATAGGTTGGCTGCTGTTGGGGCACAATTTAACATTCCAGCTGATGTAAAAAGTGACATTTTACAGTCATATATAAAGGTCGCTGTAAGGCCTTTTGTTTCGGATAACCAAGAGAATTGGCAGGTGTTTGAAAATAACAATCAAATTGTGAGATTTTTGTAGGCAGAGGCTGAGTTTTCTTTAAGAAATTAGTCGAAACACTTACAACAATATGGTGATCAGATTGTACAACTGAAAACGAATAGGCTACCCAAGGGATTGGTCACTCTTGAAAATATTTTCAGTGAAGATAATGAGCTAAGGAAAGAGAAACCATCATTGTCAACAAAAGAAGAGCACTATGCCAATGTAGAGATTGCAGCTGGTAAAATTTTGAAATTGGACAAGGTATGCACTCCTCCACAAAAGAAAGCTTTCATTGATTTATCCACGAGTTTTGCCAATATATTCGCAGGACAATATAGTGATCTCAAAGGTTTTGATCCAAGTTTAGCTCAACACACCATTGAGTTAGAAGAGGAAACTAAACCAGTGAGACAAATACAAAGGCCAATCAATCCAAAGCTTGAGCCTTTGATGAGAGCTGAGCGTCACAAGCTCATAGAATCAACGATTATATTTCCAATCAAGCACTCAACTTGGGTGGTGAACCTCGTTTCAGTATAAAAAAAGAATGGTGAGATTCGTTTGTGTGTTGACACAAGAGCTATCTTTTCAAGGAGGTCAATATTAAGATACAGGTTTGACATCACAAGGAGCGACTCATCAAGTTCAAGGGCAGCCTGATGCTATTAATGTAAATTGGCATGTCGATGATCATGTTGCTTTTACTTAGGATGTTAAAACTAACGATTCAAATGGTTAAGTTGCATCTATAACCTATCAGAGAACTAAAAGAAGCACTGTTGATGAAGCCCAAGTAGTAGCAAATACTTCAATTACTCATAGTATTATTGCTAAAAGTACAAAAGAGCAGTTTGTTGCCCCCACAGTCCAAAAAAATCAGAATATAGAGGTTAATAAAGTGCAACAAGTACCTCTAATTCGTGAGCAACAAGTACCGCAAAAAGTGCAATCAAAGGTTAGTGCATCTCAATTTAATATTGTAGATCAAATGAAGAAGTCTAACATCAGCATTAGCATGTGAGATTCTTTTTCAATTCTAAGGCAAAAAGATAAACTCATTCAAGAATTTTCAGCTCTTGAATTGTCTCCAAAATCGGTTAAGAAAGAAGGTGTTGTATTGACAAATTCGGATCAGCCAACTAAGCAACAAGTGCAACAAGGAGATAAGATGTCAAAGGTGGACAAAACTGAGGTAAAATCAAAGAAAACTTCTTTTTATCTTTCTTTGATAGTGGGTGATACTTTGGTTCATAATTGTATGGTGGATAGTGGAGCTAGCAGTATAGTAATGCCCAAATAGATTGTAGACAAGCTCGACCTTGTTTATGAGCCAAATACTAAAGGGGTATTGCAGTTGGATAGTTCACCAGCAAAGACGGTAGACATTATCAAAAATTTGAAATTGACATTACATGTTTGTCCTAATGTTACTATTGAACATGATGTTGTAGTGGTGGATTTGCCTCTTTATTTTGCTATGTGCCTTTCAAGAGACTTCACGTCAAAGATTGAGGGATATTTATCAGCTGATTGAACCTATTTGTTGTTCAGAATCAGGTATGGTACAAAAATAACAATTCATTCAGAGCCTATTGCACGTTTTCATATGGAGCCTTATATGCCAAGTGTCGTCAATGCAAATTGTATCATCTGGGATGACATATTACAAACTAGTGATGTAGAAAAGGACTCACCTTTGGATGGAGTTCCAGATTTGTTTGTTGATGAGTGGGCTTCTATCTTGCATGAGCATGATACCTACAAGCTGATTGAAGAGGAAGGTCTTGGTGTGTATGGTCTTCATGAGAACGATGCACCAATTCCAGCCATTGTCAAAGAAGATGAATCTAATGAAGGCTTGTGGCAATTGTACTTTGATGGATCAAGATATAAACATGAAACTAGAGCTGGAATGATGTTAATTTCTCCTACAGAACAAAGGTATTTCTCTATTAAATTTTAGTTTGGTTGTTCAAACAATGTTGCTGAATATGAAGCACTAGTTCATAGTTTGCAGTGGGCTAGGAAGATAAAAGTCAATTGTTTGCAAGTGTTAGTGAACTTGTAGTCCACCAAGTAAGAGGTTTGAATGTATGCAAAATTCTGTTGCTTAAATTTTACAGACAGAGTTTGGGATTTATTTGAAGATTTTCAGGGTTTTAATATTCAGGCAATACGAAGAGATAGGAATAAACATGCTAATAGGTTGGTTGCTGTTGGGGCACAATTTAACATTTCAGTTGATGTAAAAAGTGACAATTTTCAGCCACATATAAATGTAGTTGTAAGGCCTTTTGTTCCGGATAACCAAGAGAATTGGTAGGTGTTTGAAAATGACAATCAAATTGTGAGATTTTTGCAAGAAGATGCTGAGTTTTCTTCAAAAAATCAGTCAAAACACTTACAGTAGTATGGTGATCAGATTGTATAACTAAAAACGAATAGGCTACCCAAGGGATTGGTCACTCTTGAAAATATTTTCAGTGAAGATGATGAGCTAAGAAAAGAGAAATCATCCTTGTGAACAAAGGAAGAGCACTGTGCCAATGTAGAGATTACCGCTAGTAAAATTTTGAAATTGGGCAAGGTATGCACTCCACAAAAGAGAACTTTCATTGATTTATGTACAAGTTTTGCTGATATATTCGCATGGCAGTATAGTTATCTTAAAGGAATTGATCCAAGTTTGGCTCAACACACCATTGAGTTAGAAGAGGAAACTAAATCAGTGAGACAAAGACAAAGGCCAATCAATCCAAAGCTTGAGCCTTTGATGAGAACTGAGCTTCACAAACTCATAAATTAGCTATTATATTTCCAATCAAGCACTCAACTTGGATGGTGAACCAAATTTCAGTACGGAAAAAGAATGGTGAGATTCGTTTGTGTGTTGATTTTCGTGATTTAAACAGGGCTTCGCTTAAAGACCACAATCCATAGTCATCAATGGAACAAATTTTACAGCTTGTTGCAAGAAACTAATGAAGCTGTTTTAGTGTTAAATAATGAAGAGATTGCTGCTGTTCACACTTCACCTTCCAGCTGGTTTCCTGATTTGGTAAGCTATCTGCAAGATGGTTGTTACCCTTCTCACCTAAGTGCTTCAAAAAGAAGGTATTTCACATTGCAATCAATTCCATTCTTGCTCGTTGATGGTGTTTTGTTCAAAAATGATAATAATGGAATGTTACTAAGGTGTGGGAACGAAGCCAAACTCAAAGATTCCTTGAAGAATTCCATGATGGACTTGGTGGAGGACACTTTTCCGCAAGAACTACAACACTTAAAATCATGAGAGGTGGGTACTATTGGCCTACTATATTTGGCGATTGCCATACATGGGTTAGGAAGTGCAAACAATGTGCTATGTTTGTAATAAAAGTTAAACTTGCAGCCCTGCCCCTTCAGCGAATTGCAGTGGATTAGCCTTTTGTCCAGTGGGGATTGGACTTTATTGGTCTCATTAATCCTCCTTTGAGTTCAGGGTAGAAGTGGATTCTAATAGCAACGTATTATTTCACATGTTGGACAGAAGCAATTGCATTGAAAAAAACAAACGAAACTAACATTCTTGATTTCTACGAAGGTTTGCTTACTAAGTTTGGAGTTCTTTCAACCATTATTTATGACAATGCAATGGCTTTTGTGGGATCTAGGATTAGCCAATTGGTTGTCCAACACAAAGTTTATCTCAGCACTTCATCGAACTATTATCCACAAGGAAATGGCCTTGCTGAATCTACAAACAAGAACCTCTTAAGGATCATATGAAGGACTATTGAAGACAATCAGAGGTCATGGCATCTCAAGTTGAAATCAGCTCTAAGGGCTCTTAGGATCACCTACAAGATGTCAATAGCCAACTCTCCATACAAGCTAGTATATGGTAAGGAAGCAAGGTTACCTATTTCTCTTGAGTTTCCAGCTTTAAAACTAATGCATCAACTTGAGTTGGAGACTGAGCCTATAGAAATTAGGTATGTAGAGCTTATGGAGTTGGAAGAGACAAGAAATCAATCCATGCTAGCCAAGGAAAGTCATCAGGCACAGGTGAAAAGAACGTTTGACAAAGGAGCTTGCTTACAAAGCTTCAATGAAGGAGATTTGGTTCTCAAGTGGGATGAGGATCAAACCAAACTAGGAAGGCACACAGAGTTTGATTTCCTTTGGAGTGGCCCATATACGATCTCTAGTTGCAAATCCCACAATGCCTTCCAACTTGCCAAGATGGACGGTCAAGAGCTTCCAATCCCAGTCAATGGGATTCATTTGAAACATTGTTATTGAAGAGCAAAGCTCTATGTACATAGTTGTTTTTGCTTTCCTCCAAGTGCTGTTAAAGCATAGTAGTTTGCTTCAGTTTTTTCCAATAAGTGCTTGTTTGCACATTTGCTTAGTTAGTTTTCCTTCTTTCGTGCTTTTGCCTTCCTATTTTGAGGGAGAAAGGTTACTTCAGCTAGGGTTAGGAGGAGATTTTCAGTCAGAAATCAGGTTCACCATTTGGGAGTTCGAATAGCATCTATATGGTCTGAGTTCTCTAGCATAGCAGGCATGCTTCCCAGGTCAGTAGCCAAAAATGTTGACAATTTTGACCCCACAGGGCAAATTGTCACCCCTACTATTCAGAACTTTGCTATGGCGCCAAGTTTGTCTTGTGAATCAGTTTTGGGGTCCTTAAATGAGCATTTACAGCCACCCAAGTGGCCATCAACAGCGAGGTGAATTTTAGTCATGCAGAGGTTTGCAAGGAGCTTTCTTGATTACAGCCTAATGTGCAAATATAGCCAAGACATACAAGCTGTAAGTTTAGTTATGTTGTCTTCCTAAGGACTTTTTTCGAGCTATAAGAGGTGGACTATTTCTTCGGACATTTTGTCCACGAAAGAGCTCTCAAAGGACTGTAAAAGTCCGAAAAAATGATTAAGTGGTAGTCATTCAAAGCTTATTTTCTTTGGACTGTTTGTTCAAAAGAAAAAGGGAAAAGCACAGTTGAGAAGACGCGAAGGGCACCTGCCCTTCGGGAAGGTCCAATTCAAAAGTCCCGAAGGGTATGTAACCCTTCGAGTTGGTCACTTTATGGTTTTCAAGTCAAGAAAAAAGTTTGGAAGGATAGTTTCAAAAAGCTCGGGTGCCCTTCAATTCTTTCGAAGGGCACTTTTGAAGGCAAAAAATCCCTTGCGGAGGGCATTTGGTCGGTGTCAGGACTGTTTCAAAAGTTTCGAAAGGCACTTTCGAGGACAAAAAGCCTTGCGGAGGGCACTTGTTCGGCGAAGTGGACCTTTACAATTCTTCCGAAGGGCACTTCTGGAAGAACCTTGCCCTTGCGGAAGGCACCCAGGCGACTAACAGGACCAAATCAAAAAGGCCGAAGGGCAATTTTGGGAAGTAGAACCCCTTGTGGAGGGCACCTTCATAAAAGCCAAGGACACTTCAAACGGAAAATAATTTCCTTCGGACTATTTGTCCGTAGGAATTCCTTCGGACAAAAAGTCCGAAGGAATTCAAGGAAAAGGTCTGACAGAGGATATAGCCGGGAAAAAAGCCCAATAGAAAAGACAAGGGCATAAGCCAAAGCCAAAAAAGAGGAAATAAAATGCCAAGCCTATGAAAGCGAAGAGCAAAGAGTCCTTCGGACAATTTGTCCGAAGGACGAAAGCTAAAATAAAGCCCGATTCTCGAATTAAAGCAGAACATGGGAAAAGCTAGAGAAAATACAAACAGGACTGAAGCAAAACTGAACATGGACATAACCATGAACAACGATTAAAACAAATGCAGAATAAAGACAAAGGGAGGATGAACAAAGATCATGCACAGACTAACGTGAGTGACTCCAACGAAGTGAATGCGTGCAAAAAAAAAGGAATGCTTCAATTCTAAAAATAGAGTTGTCTTGCATGATGAACAGGCAAAGCGTTGAACGTTTCAAACAACCAGAAATTCCATGTGCGCACTCTCATTTGTCTCAAAGCTCGAAACGTTCCGACGGTTCAAACACAATTTTTAATTTGGTATTTGCATTGATTTCATGCAAAGGGGAGACTTTTAAATGTTCCAACAGTTTGAGTGAATTTGACTACTCTTGTTTTGAAGTTGACTAGTTTTCAAGTCAAGACATCTATTCGTAGGTGTCATGCATCCAAAGCTTGTCTTCTTCATTTTCAATGCCAAGGATTTTTCATGCAAGACAGCCAAGTATAAGCTAAGGAAAGACAAATTTGGAAGATCCATGCAATGCCGTTTAGACTTGGGTTAATGAAGAGTTAACTTCCTCTCCTATTTTTAATGCCAATCTCTTGGCTTTTTGTAATTTTTTATATTAATGGCTTTTCAGCCTTGAAAAATCTATCCCTCTCTTGGTAAGACCAGACTCTGCCATTTGTGAGTTGTGTAACCTCTTCAATCAATAGGACTTTATTTTCAGATTTTAAGTGCTGGCATAGTGTACATTCATTCAACAATTTGCATACATGGTAGATTTCTCTCCCTTCCCAAATTTCGATTCGTACCTAGTTGTTAGCTCATCATGTTATGTAGGTCATGTTCAGTGTTTTATATGTCTTTTGCTGAAGCTGTAAGTGGATGTTAGGTGGCTGCAAAGTGTCTTGTATCAGAGATCTCTCCATCATTTTCCCTCACGTTTTTGTCATTGGATCGAACCTTCTCATGAAATACTTATGCATAATGATCAATTGAAATCAAAGGTCTTCCTTTTCCCTTGTTTGATTCAGTGTTCAAGGTTCCAAGTAGAGTGGATCAACATTTTGGTGTATTACTGTCATTAGGTAGGATTTCCCTTTCAAGTTTCTTTTGTCCTTTTCCATGGTAGATTCACAGCATAGAGTAGAGATCCATTGATACATCTTACAGAAACCAGCATTCTTTGGAGGTTCTTCTCACCATTGAGGCACCCACCCTTGTGAGAAGATCCCATTGTTTCAACTGTAGAGAGGATTAGCCATTTCACCACATCTTCGTTTCAGGGTGGAACTCCAGGTTGACAACAATAGCCTTGATGCTTCCTAAAGGCTATCAGGCTGTCTTATCTTGATCTTGAATCCGAATTGAAATATGATAGTATTCCTATCTAAGATCTATTTTGAGAAATACTTTGCCCCATGCAACTCATCAAGCAACTGATTAATCCTCGACATTGGAATTTATTTATTTTATTGTGATTTTGTTCAAAGCCTTGCAATTGATACAAATTATATATGACCCATCCTCCTTCCTAGCTAGTACCATTGGAGCAACATATGGGCTCTTACTAGGGACGATGATGCCAAACTCCAAGAGTTTAGTGATCAATTTCTTTCTCTGACTTTTGACAATGCCCATACCTATAAGGCTATACCACTGCTAGGCTCTTTGTAGGGTCAAGCTCAATAATGTGCTCCAATTCGCAATCTGGTGGCAAGCGCTTTGGTAGATCCTGGAAAACTACCTTATACTTGCATAGCAGCTCTGGAATCCCTAGAGCATGTTTGTGTGGGGTAGAAAATTTCAAATCCATACTATAAAGGTGAGCCAAAAAGTCAAAATGCCCCTTCAAAATTTTGTTCATCTGATTGGAATCAATAGTTTTGATTTCCCTTGGAGGCAAGGACTTGATAGTATATTCATGGTCCCCTTGCTTAAATGTCAAGTATCGCTCTTGATGATTCGTGGAGTATATTCCAAGTGAGTATAATCATTGAACCCCTAAAGCAACATCCACACCCCCAATCTTGACCACATAGAATATATCTTCAAGGACATAATCTGACTGACAGATCCATGTTATGGACTTCTACACATTCAATACTTTGGTGCCCTGGAACTTGAATGGGTAAACTTTCAAAAGTGTCTAAATGGAGTCCTAATCTTTGGACTTGTTTCTTATCTTGAATATTACGTGTAGTTCTAGGATTGACCATGACCAAAACTTAGACTTTCTTGATGTGGGCAAAGAACTTGATTGTGTCCAATGGTCCAATCTTATCATTATAGAAAGTGATACAAGTGGTTCACCCATTTCTACTATAACAAGAGACAAATCTTTTGGTTCACACCCTAAAATAGGGTTATCAGTGGCTTCCCCATTTTCTGACTTTGACCCAAGCTCAGAAGAACACACATCCTTTGCCATACAAAGCTTTTTTGGATTACAAACATGACCTCTACTCTATGGATTATAACACCTACAACATGGGTTTACAACAATGGACGTAGGCGTATAATCATGACTCGGGTCTTTGGCTTTCTTATCCCAAGTAAAATATCTAAGGACAATAGATCCTACCATTTTATTTTTTAGGACATCAATATGTTTTTCTACTCGCTAGCTATAATAATGGCTCTTTCAAAAGAGTTAGGTTCAAACATCCTTAACTCAGTTTGAAGATCGACCTGCATGTTGGAAATATAGATCTTCTGCACCAGCTTTGAAGAAAGCTTGGCCTTGGATCCCAAAACTTGAATTTTTTTTGTATAAGCCTCTACTAACACATCTTTTTGAAATAGGTGCATCAACTGGGTATCATATAGCTCGTCCTGGTTACAACGGACTCTCTTATTCAAAACTTTGGAAAAGTTCAAAAAGTCCCCCCTCTGGATTTGTAGAAACCCAGCTCTCTCCTTAAGTGTGTGCAACACCGTTGAACTGTTGCAGATACACATTCAACTTGTCCTCTTGAGACTTTATCTTTTGTACCCTCAAGGACAGTTTAAGCTTGCTCAACCATGTCTGGGCCTCCATCTTACCTCCAAAATCATACTGTGGGATCTTCATTTGTAGGTTGAGAGAATGGTGATGTGGGCTTCCTTTCTCTTCCTCATTTCCTTGCTCTTCCCTTCCTCATCTGGTGGATCTGGATCAAGTTTTCCCCAAATGGATTCGTTGTCCTCTTCATTAGATGGCCGAATTGGTTGTTTTCCTAATGAATGTATCTCTTTTCGAACCTCCTTAAAGAACTCATCAAATAACCCCTTTATCTCCTCTTTGGTCACAAAATTTGAGTTTTTTCTTGGGTAAACCCCCCTCAGCATTTTGGTAGCCACTACAAAGAAATTTTTTCATTTGAAGGTCTTATAGTACTTGCTACATTCAACATAACAACAAAAAAAGAAACTGAAATAATATAAAGTGAAATGCCAATAAATGGAAAAGATGGGAGCACTTGCTTTCCCAAGGGTGTATTGCACTTGCAAATCTGATTGTAACAGAAGAGCTCTCACACAATGGCGGTTATCTCTTGCATTAAGTTGATATTGTAAAAAGATACATTCTTTAGGGGTTTTCCCCCATTTGTGTTCAACCGCTAGAAATTCTAATTAATCCAAGGTTAACCCATGACCTAACCCTTCAGTAACTCTAGGCACCCAAAATATATATATATATATATAATGCTAACTAAGCACGCACACACATACATAAAATATGTTGTGTTTAGGTACACATCTACTTATTTAGGCTATCGATGTTTTCATAGACAAGCTTCCACATTTCATATACTCTTTACATGCTCCTCCTTGTCACCATCCAGTAAAGGGGCTGATTAACAACGCTGTCATGGGGAACATATACCAACAATATATTCTAGTCACTTGAATATTTCCCCCACAACCTATTAGCCCTAAGATGTCTTATGCGAGAGTTTCTAGTGGATTGTTGTTAGCACCATCATCCATCCTAACTATATTTAGTGTCATTGGAATCATGATTCTTCTTGGTTAGTTTAGATTATGTGAGAACCAATTATGGATTGAGACTGACCACCATATTCCTCAAGATGATAAGATCTATTGCCTTAGCTCTCTTAAGAGATAGAGACGAACGTGCACTTTATTTTCAATTTTTATATATACTATAATATTTGAGGGAGATAGTATTACTTGCATAGAGATTCAGGAGGGTTTTTTGGTATGTTTTTCTCCATCTCGATCTAAGGTGCTTGGTTGTTTACCCCATGGAAAGGGTCACTTTTGAATGTTAGGCATTGCAAGAGACTTTGAGGACAACCAAATTAATTACTTCGTATTTCCATTGTATTCCAATGCTTGAATGTTTTAAGTGTCCTTTGGATCCTTCAATCATCCATGTAGATGGTGATATATCGGTGAGACAAATGCCATTACTAGCTTCCTCGCCCAATTTTAGGAAATTTAAACATACACCACTACTAGCTTCCTCTTTATTTTTGGAGGATCATTGACCAATAATGCTAGGAGACTTTCGAGGAGACGTTCTTCGTGCCCTACTAGGATTCCCTAGCTAGGCCACTCAATCTAGACCATTCCTTTATGAACATTACCAAATCTTGTATTGGATCTTTCATGGTGGTTGATGAGGATGTTGTTGCTTCGTCTTTTTTGCATTTAGATATAGATTAGGGTCAGATTTCTCCTTCAAGTGTGGTCTTCATAGTTTTATCTTTTTTCAACAAGGTTTTTTTTCACATGGTTATTTGTACTATTTGTATTCCTTGGTTTTGTCTTCTCTGACATGTTGAAGGTTTATCTGTTTAGGGTTCACCATGTCTTTTGTTGTATGTAGCTCTTAGCTTTTAGTTTCTTAAACATTTTTTAAGGCATTGGAGCTCATTTTCGGCTCCTTTCTGTTGTTATCGGATGTACTTTTGAGTGGCATTGATCTATTTTGGTCATTTGTGGACAATAATATATTTTCTTTCCGGTTTTTTTCACCTTCCTTCAAAATAACCCTAGAGGATGATTTGAGATTGATTCTTGAATTCTTTGGTTTGTTAATGGAAGGCATATGATCATTTTCACACACATGTCTTGTCTCACCATGGCATTTATGGCACATTCCAATTGCTTCTTTCAATTATTTTAATAGATTTCTTGGCTGAAGAATAATTTCCACATGGCCGAAAAAGTAGTGATAGACTTGGTTTTATACTGTTGGCTCATTTTCATTTGATCTTCCTTGATTTTCGTTTGGTCTCATTGATCTATCACCATCTTGGTTGGAGAAACATGCATCGAAGAGGTATTTTGTTGAATTGTGACATGGATCAACTCCTCTCTCTTTGCCCCCATTGGATGCCTTTTACTTTCCTCTTATTTTTCTACGTGATCCATGTTGGATCAAAAAACATATGAAGGCAACCAAAAATTCTAGAAACTCATTTCATTAGTTCTATGACATGATCAATTACTCTAAATCCAATTTTGTAAGGTACCTTATGCGAATTGTTAAAATTTATCATGGTTCCAACATTATTGCATCGAAAATAATTGCGTATGGTTTGGCTTAAATACTGGAAGGGACTTGAATTTGGAAGCTTCCAATAATTGATTGAGAATCTCAAGCCCCAAGTTTGCAGACTACTAATTCTCACACCTGGGATGGAGGGTTAGCTATTTTTCCTCAACCACAGTCGAAACTACAATATTAAATTGCACATTACCAATTTTCTTTCTTCGCCTAGCAAGAAAGAAAGAAAGAAATTATATTAATGTCCATGAATGAACAAAAGCAAATCAAAGGGACTCGAGAATACACCCAACTACAATAGAAAGTGCTAGGGGAGTGACTAACTAAGAAAATAATAAAAGCATTGAAAATAAATGTAGGGTAAACCCAATGCAATAAATCCACTAACCCATGTGGTTAGGGTAACAACACAAATAGCCATGTGGGGGGGAGTAAGATCCCCTGAAAAGCATGAGCTAATGAAACTTGAAAGTCGAATAGCATGGATGGTTGTCTGATCAATCATATCCGATCGTCCCCGAGATAGAGGTATCATTTGTGTCATTATCTTCATTGTGAAAGGGCCAATATAGGATCTAATAATGCTTCTCGAGGGATGTCTAGGGCTGAGGGTGCCATGTTGGGTAAGCCTAGGAGGAAGCAATGCACTCCCCATAGAATCCCTCCTAACATCCAAGGTTGAAGAAGCTCCTGTGGTAGCAAAGAAACTCATAATGTGTGCTTGCCTGCGCAACCTGAGAGACGCTTGCGAAGAAGTAAATCCACGATGCCGAGGAATAGATCCATGATGTTGAGTAGGAGCAGATCCTTGTCGTCGAGAGCTAGTGTACTGGGGTTCATTAGTAGTGTTGTGCAGAGATGCGTGCTGCCTCACCAATGCACCCTCATCAGTGTGTTAAGCAACAATATCCAAAAGGCGTTTAATACCACCACCTCTGTAAGGGGTTGAAAGAATGAAGTGATCACCTTGGGGGCTCTAGGGGCTCCCTGCAGGACCTACGTCGAAAGGTGACAACCTTTAGTAGAAAAAGGGCAAGGCACTGTTGATTTGGGTACCAAAATAAAGTGGATAGAGAGTTGCATGTGTCTTTATAAAGATGGTAGTATAAATAGGGCATTTGAAAATAAATTTTTATTTAATCTCCACCTTCTAGAGGAGAAAAAGATGACAAATCGGGTCCCCATGTGGAATATGATGATTAGTCTCAACCCGCAACTGGTGTGAGCATATCCTCAACTCGCTGAGGGTAAACCTCAAGCGTGAGACCAATGATGTTGAAGATACTCTTGATGACAAATGACACCATCCATCACTTGCATGAAATGCTCAATGAAAAAGGCAAGCTTGGGGTTGAGCGGCTGAGAAGGAGAGGTCCAAGTGACTTGGATGTATGGCCTAGGGGATCATTGCCTTGTATGTTAGGAGATCCATTGGTATTACCTTGCTTCCTCCCATGATTGTTCAACTGGGCTTTCCTTATTGGGCCTTTGGTGGTGATTGACAAGGATGTTGGTCCTTAAATGCTTGTATCTTTGATGAAAATTAGAGCCTTATACTCCATAGGCCCCCTTTTTGGTTCCATCGATGGTACTTTTTGACAAGGGACCTTCTTTCACAATATTGTTTTCTACCATACAACATTTGTATATACATAAGTGTTTATGATATACCCACGCTTATTTGGTTTCGTAGCTTCGTAGTTTTAGGTTTTGGATACTTTTTTTTGGTTGCTGCACTGTTCCTTTTAGCACAAATTGCCTATTGAAACTTGTATTTTGATTTTGTTCATCTAATTTGGTTGTTAATTGACATTAATATATATTTTTTCTTTTTAAAATTTCTGAGTTGTTTTGTCATCTATACATCGTGTCCGTAACAACCATGGTGCCTTTTTTGCGACAAACAAGAACATTTCAAATATTAATAGGTTCTATCTTCTCTGTGAGATTTTAGGTTTGATACATTTAATATTTTGTAGGGTTTAACTTTTACAAATACCTTTTAGTGGGTTGCAACTTTAACAATACCATTTGTTGGGCTTAGTTCCTTGCAATTGCTACTTAATAGAGTTACAATTTTTTCATCCACCATCTTGTGGCGGCTAATTTTCTCTGAGTTGACAAATACTGTTGGTCTTTCACAACTACAATTTGCATACACCTTAGGCAAAATTTTTAACATATTTCCTGGTGAGCAGGTCTCTATTAAAGCAATGTTGTTATAACCCTAATTAGACCTACATGGTGTTCCAAATTCTTAAAAGGAGCTTGAGAAACAAAATAAATTTCTGAGAATCCATTATTAAATTCTCATCGACCTTATTCTGACATTGTAATATCATCATTTTGAAATCATTTGGTGATGTTTTACGATATCATCGCGATTTTGGGCTCAGACTTTTTGTGATAGTTCCAACCCAAATAACTTGAGGACTATCATCATTGGGCATACATTTGCCAAACTTTATTTCTTGATGTTGCACATAAAGCTTCGAGTACTTGGAGAGTGGCAATCCTAGAGTGAGGGGGCATGCAGTCCTTTGGAGATATTTCCGGATTGTTGATCACATTCTTGCACTTTGGTTTGTTATTGAAGAGACTTGTCATTGGGTTTCTAAAGTCTTTTGCTGCGTTGTAGAGTTAAAGAAGGCCTTTGACTCTGTTTTGAGACTTACATTTCTAGAAGTTGCATGATGTTGGTATTTCAAGTTCTTTCATTAATTCCATCATGAGGCTCTATGAGATTGTCATTGGCTGGTTTTGGAATTTTTATGGTCTTGACTCTATTTGACTTTGTTAATAGCATAATTGGAGTCAAACAAGAATGCCCTCTATTGCTTGATTTCTTTGGTATCTATATAGACACGAGCTTGAAGGCTTAGGAAACATTCTCGTGTAAATGACGATTGTTTAATACATCATGTTTTGACTACTATATTTCTTAGTGCTGATGATGTGGTCCTCCTCTCTCACTCTCTTGATGGCTTACAAAGACAAGTTGATGCTCTTGCTTGCTTTTGTGAGATCCATCAGCATGTGGTCAAACTCAGTAAGACCAAGGTCATGGACTTCAACACTGCTAGGGATGCTCTCTCAAAGTTTTAGTTCTTATACAACGAAGAGCATGTAGAGATCACATCTTGCTTATACTTGGATGTTTTGTTTGCTTGTCATTTAGTTTGAAATGCACCTCTCATTGGTGTCTTTGCAAAGGATATATCTCACTTTTTTCCTTGGAATTCCATTGATTTTGCTAAATTTATAGGACAACACTTCAAAGATGTGTCTTTTCATTGTCTTAGAGGTTTGGGGACTTGGATTTGGATCTATTAATTGTCCTTGTATTGAGAGTGTCTATATTATTATGCTTCAGCATATGATTCGTTGTAAATGAATATGTATTTATTCCGCAATCCCTTTACTTCAAGAATCTCTTCAGACTTGCTTTCTGTATTCATAGATTCAGATCCCTGGGTGAATCCACCACAAGTCATTAGAGACGCCCATACTTGGCACTTATTTCTTTAGAGAGGGTTGCTTCTTTGGGTCTTGTTGACGCAGTGGATTGCACCCTTGACAGGAGGCTGAGCTCCTGCCTTCCACACGCAACAATGGAAACTCCCCTCTTGCCTGTGGGCTTGGCAAAACTGGGGGAGAGTCTCTAGATAAGGGCTAGCTCCCTCCGATGTATCTTTTAGGTCCTGGATTCCCTACTGCTAACAAATAAATGAAAAAGGGGGGGGATGAAAAGGGAGAAGGATGCTGAAAACAGAACCTAAACCTAAACTAAAAGGTGATACACCAAAAAGGTTGATCCACTTAGCCCGAGCATACACTTTTCACCAAGAACAAGCTCCCATACACTTCATTTGACACGAGAAATTCTTCTGCATAGTGAGCTAGGGGTCCATGGATATACAGAGAGGAAGAACTACCAGAGGCGTTCTCAGACACACTATGGCAGTCTATTCACAGGCACTTATACTCCTCTAGGGACACATTTGGCAAACCTGCAAAAGAAAAGCTCACAATGAACTAGACATGCTGAAATCATCCTGCGAAAGCATAAAGGAAAATGACTTAACACAGAACAAAGGCATAGACACATACGAAAGTGCAAGCTCAAATAGAGGTAAAAATGCTATGTCTCGATTCAAGGTAAAATCCGACAGAGTTCTACCTTACAAGCCCAGAGGTTTTTTGGGTAGAGCTTTGCCTTACGGGCCAAGAGATCTCTTCTCAAAATGAGAAGTTTACAATATATATAGAGAGAAGAAGACTTTGGCGCTTTCTGGAAAAGACTTTGGCGCCCCTTTTTACAAGTGGCCCATGTGCGTTCTGAGCCTTGGGAAGAGGAAGCCGCTTGATAGATAATGTTGTGTTGGCTCCTGCTTTGACTTCAGGCATTTAAAAACATAGGCCGCGCCGTTTGTCCACAAACAAGACCGCTCTTTGAAGGCATTCACGCAGTTTGTCTGCTCATAAATGCAAAATGGAGAAAAAATGGGTCGCATCATGTGCGTTCTGAGCCTTGGGAAGAGGAAGCCGCTTGATAGATAATGCTGTGTCGGCTCCTGCTTTGACTTCAGGCATTTAAAAACATAGGCCGTGCCGTTTGTCCACAAACAAGACCGCTCTTTGAAGGCATTCATGCGGTTTGTCTGCTCATAAATGCAAAATGGAGAAAAAATGGGTCGCATCGTTCACTGTTTGCACCCCTTGATGACCATTTGGTAGGCACTGTTCCAACTGCTGGAGTAACTCCTTGAGTCGACGCCTTCCTTCACCACTTGGGACTGTTTTGTCCGTTTCTGTACTTGGCTCTTTTGTCTCTTCCTTGCTTTGTCTTTTCTGGCTCCTTCGGCCGTCGGGGGCTATCTTCTCGGCCTTGCTGGCTCCTTGGGCTCTTTCATTAGCAGGTCGCTGAGTTCATTCTTAACTTTTGTCTTTTCCCAGCGTCGTCTTTTCTTGGTTTTGTCTTTTCCTCTCTTAGCTCTTTGGGCTCCCTTCTGGTTGGCGCTCAAGTATTTAAAGATCAAACGGCTATTTCCTTGTCGTAAAATTGACGTTCGTAGGCCCGTCACTGTTTGAAAGCCAACGGCTAGTTTATCGCCTTGAAATTGACGGCTTCGGAGACATCACCGTCCTTGGCAATTCCTTCGGTTCTTTTCTCTTCGGTCGGGCTTTTGTCTCGGCCATTTTTCCCGCGGACAAAATGTCCGCAAGAATTGTCTCGCTCGCTTCCTTTCCTTCGGAGCTTTTTCTCGGGTTTTTTCCCGCGGCTTCTCCCGAATGTCTTCGGACTTTTTGTCCGAAAGAAATCACTTTATGCCTTTGTCTTTTTATTTTTGCGGGATTTCTTCCGAAGGATTTCTTCGAACAAAATGTCCGAAGGAATTTTTGCGGGATTTTTTTCGAAGGATTTCTTCGGACATTTTGTTCGAAGAAATTCTTGTCCTTTGCCTTGTAAAAATTCCTGAAGAAAACTTAACTTTTCGGCTTTCTCCTTGTTCACTTTTTTAAATCCTTTTTCAAGTGTTCCTAGCCCTCCACAAGGGCACTTGTCCTTCGGGAGACTCTTTTGAACCAAACGTTGAACCAACTGAGTGAACCGTTCCTTTGAACCAAGCCGACTGCACCACGCTGTTGAACTTTGTCAATGAACCACTTTTCCATCCTTAAGGAAAAGTGTCTTGAACCATTTTAGCTCTCTTTCCTTGTGAATTTCTTCGGACAAGAGTCCGAAGAAGCTTTGTAAAACCTTGCACTCTTTGAACTGGTTCTTCATCTGCCGAAAGACTTGCCTGCAGAGTCCGTAGAAACAGCCTGCAGAGTCCGTAGAAAACCCTGTAGAGTCCGTAGAAATCAGACTTATGCCAAATCAAAAAATGAACTGGCTTAGAACAACAGGGAAGGAAGGAGACCGATTTTTGGCCTGTTGGACCAAAAATGGTCAACAGGGCTCATTGACCGTCAACATTGTTGGTGTTCCAAGTCCTGTTTTCTCCTTCAATCTATCAACATCTCTATTGAGCGACGTCATTTAGATACTACTTGGATATCCCTCCTTGCACTTTCCCTTGAAAGAGGTGATAAAAAAAGCTTTCTGATAGGATATATACAAACAGTAGATTTAAGTCACTTGGACCTCTCTTTCACAACTGATTGGCCCCATGATGGCTTTAACATTACTTATAGATTGTGGATGACATTGGTATTTGACCTACCTATCTCCAACATCATTCGTCACATGGCTTAAGGATCCCCCTTGGCTAGTTGAGGGTATGCTACCACCAATTATGAGTTGGGACAAACCACTATATCCTACGAGGTGATAGAATCTACTGTCTTTGTTCAGCCTGTAGTGGAGACCGAGTAGCGCTTCATTTTCAGGTGTCCTATCTACTATGACGTTTTGTGGTTGCTATTTCATGTCTA
This sequence comes from Torreya grandis, assembly GCA_037957365.1. Classification (NCBI taxonomy): domain Eukaryota; kingdom Viridiplantae; phylum Streptophyta; class Pinopsida; order Cupressales; family Taxaceae; genus Torreya; species Torreya grandis. Next base: position 1,271,294 of record JARHVA010000070.1, on the reverse strand, counting down.
AACACTTGGGTGGTTTGCTGTCCACTTTCTCTCGCTATCTTAATCAGAGGTTCATGGCCCTTTCCTTTGTGAAGTTGTCACTTTTGGGAACTAAACCTTATAGAGGACCCTTTGAGCTACCAGGTTGATTACTATCTTCTGTTAGCCCATCACTTACATTAGAGACATTAAGTGCCCTTCAGATGCTGTAAATTCACATACACGTGGGGAGATGTCAGTGAGGTGATGTAACTCTTTGCTTCTTCCAACTAGGAGATATAAAAATGGTTAGCAGAACTTTTAAGATTAGTAAAATTGAACAATGAAATAAAATATAGAAATGTAAATGTGTGACCAACTGGGTCGTTTCCTAAGCAATCAACCATTTTTCTTTCTCCCAGTTCTAGCTTGAGTCGTGCTATAGATGTGTGAGGGCTTTGGGTCTCAACCACGGACTCCGGCTTTGATCTCCATCTACTTCTTGTTACACGATGGGGTGATTTTTCTACTTGCAATTTGATCACATGGATTGGGGTTTAACTGTGGGTTTAACCCCTCTAGTTATGTTTAATTGTTTTTGTGATTGTTTATCTTCAAGACCTGGGGTTCTTTTTACCCCACTATGCTCCTTTGCGGACATTAATAAAATTCCTTTCTTTCTTTCTTTTGACCAACCGACATGATAATGTTAACAGACCTATCAATATTAGCAAAATTAAATAACAAATTAAAAATATATAAATTCATGACCGGCTGCCTAATTTTCTTAGCAATCAACCATTTTTCTTTCTCCTAGTCTGCAAATGGGATTTGACAGGAGGAGGACAGAACTTCAGAAGAATGGAGACGTGTGTTGCTGTTGTAAGCATATATAATGTAAGCAACCTCTTGTCTGTTTTCTTTGCATAGAAAATTATTGAGATCAGTGATTCAGCTTGTGACATCGGCAAGGCATGTAGTTGACCTAATTTTGACTTCTTTGGTTGTTTTTATTGTTTTAATGTTGAATTAAAGAAAAATCTGTTGACAACTCGACTCCAATAGTTGTTGTGTTCTTTGCTATTTGTGCTGAATGATCAAAGTCTTTAAGCATAAATATCAGTCTTTGAGCACAAATATCAAATCCTGTAGGGAAAAAGGCCTTCAGCTACAATAAATATATAGACACAAAAAGGCCTTCGAGTCCAGTAAGCCTACAGGTGTAGACAACAAAGCCTTTGTTTAATAAGTCTAGAAGCACAAATCATAAAGAGTCAAAACCGAAGTGTCAAATAACCCTGCGAGAACAAAAACACTCTGGGTCCAATAAGCCTACAGGCAAAGCGAAAGTCATAAAAAAGCCCTCAAGCACTCTTAATGTTGCATATTCAAGGTAAAGAAAGTGACGAATTGGCTGGAGTTCCAAATTAGTTAAACTGTTGCGATGAAGGCTGTCAAGAGATGCTTTAGATGAGGGATGCATTCCTTAGGGTGTCCAAGGAGGCATTCTAGATGATTTAGAAAGCTTCGCTGATCTGATCCTCTACCAATAAAATCATTTCTTGGCAAAATTGATTTTCTATTCCTTAGGGTGTCCAAGAAGGCATTCTAGATGATTTAGAAAGCTTCGCTGATCTGATCCTCTACCAATAAAATCATTTCTTGGCAAAATTGATTTTCTATTCCTTAGGGTGTCCAAGAAGGCATTCTAGATGATTTAGAAAGCTTCGCTGATCTGATCCTCTACCAATAAAATCATTTCTTGGCAAAATTAATTTTCTATCTAGCACAGTGCTCTAGAAGAGGGGTTTCCAGTGATATATGATGAAAATGAAAGTTGTTGGTCTTTATAGTAATGAACACTTTTAATTTCTACTACAACTCAGCCATTATTAGTGCTGTGCTGAAAATAGAACAGTTTGGTTTCATATCAGGGTTTCAAGGCATCTTCTTGTAATTAGCATTATTTCGTCGTAGCTCAACCAGATATGGCCATCTCATGTATCAGTGAAAAGCTCATGAAATTCACCTTCTAAAGGTGTAACTTTCATTCCATAAATATTCTTTGATGTTTTTATTTGATTTAAGTTTGTCAAGGAAATTTTAAAGTCCATTATTGGGGCCATAGGGCGTTTCATTAGGTTTTTCAAGTTATTTATAATAAGTTCAATTGTGTGTTTTACATCATCGGTTTTCAAGGGTCTTGGGCTGTAACATTTCTTTACCCTTAGGGAGACTCTAAATGAAGACATAATAAATAACACCTGCATTTTGTGTTCTTTCTTTTCATCATTTACAAGGCTTTATTTATATACATTCTTATCAAAGTTGATCATGAACTTGATTACATAGCTGTTAAAACTACAAAACGTAGATGACGTGATTACAAAGAAAAACGTGCATCATGCATAAACTGATGACATGGCACAAATACATTAATGAACATAACTTAGTAATAACCAACATATCAATCACAATAAGCTTATCAGTAACTAACACATCAACTCAAAACTTTTTATAACTCCTTTTCTGAAGAGAGCCAGAGTATATGTAGCATGGAAAACTTTGGTGTTGCTTCCTAAACACATTGAAAGATACTGTCTTGACACATTTAGAGGATTCTTATATACCGTCAAATGACCTTTCAAGCCCCTTGGACTCTTGATTTGGAGGACGTACTTTAACTACATCAATTTCCCACCTTTTCACCCTCCCTTTAGGTCCTTTGAATCCTGCATGGCAGGTTCCCTACTCTGTCTTGTTATGCCTTTCTTTTTCAGTAATTATCAGGCCATTTTGGATTCCCTCTTTATTATTATTATTATTATTATTATTATTATTTATCCTTATTAAGCCCTCTTCTAACTTCATTCTTAGTAAAATTTGAGCTCTCCTTTCCTTGTTGAAATTTGAGTAGTAGGCTTTTATTTCCAATGTATTAAATGGTATTCTATCAGGGTCATGTAGAGTTTTCGAGGGAAACTGGGGCTGCAACAGAATTGAATATTTGAAATGTCCCGTTTATATCCAACTTAGTAAAATAGATCAAAGAGAGGGACAATGCTGGTTGATCAAATGCTTCTAGGATGCCTTGAATGAGTGGACGTATTGTCTCTTGAAATGTTCAGAAAACCTTAGTATAGGATGGAGCGCATTAAATATGGGACCTGGCCCCAACTTTAACTGCTTTATCTATTACTTTTACAATTTAACACAGTGCATGATAGTATTCAAGCGACTTCAAATGTTTAAGAGAAACATTAGTAGAGGGCTGACTATTTCCACCTTTTTAGTGATGTAACAGTAATACCTTTTATTGGATGGCAAAAACTAACTTTCAATTTTTCTTACCTAGGAGAATTTCGGTCAAATTGTATTTTATTACAGATTTTGCTTGTGTATTTTCAGTTCCTTGCTTATATGCATGCCATGCTTATACCATTTGTTTGTGAATGTTTGTCTTTTTCAACTTGATAGCTTGCTTTTATGGATAATGGAAATATTGTTGAGACTAGTACTTTAGCTTATTAAATTCTGTGCTATATAAACCTAGCTTAAAGAATATATCAAACATTGTAAGAAATATGTAATGAAGAGGATTTGTTGTTTTACCTTATGCTTTGCCATTTTTTAGTGTGTCTGAATTTGCTCTCTTTTATCCAGCCTAAGTGATAGGAAACCAGTTAAAGACGAGGATGAAATCGTTGTTATGATTGCTCCTGATTACCAAATGCTTCAGAGTGTTGAACGGATTGCATCGTTGTTGTCAGATAACTTGGTATTTACTCTGGACTATTTTATTTGTTGGTTTTGGCATGATCCATCTTCATCTGCTATGATACAACATGCTCTATGTAAAATGTTAGGATGGGAGAGTTAGTCATATATATTTTAGGAATTCAAATTTTTAAAATTAATAAGTTTTATGAAAAAGTCTCTGACAATTCTAGTTGTACAGAAAGAATATATTGAATCTAGGAAAATATTATGGAAAAGCAAAATGGGGATAATTTGGAGAGAAACATGGTTCATTTAAAAATAGCCTACACTAATGGTGCGAAGTAGAAGCCTAGAGGAAAGCATTAGTTCAATAATTTTGTTTTCAAATGGAAATTTAGTTTCGATGATGTATTTTTATTTTTGATAAAGTTGAAATATTTGAATTGCTAGTATGAAAAAAGCATCCTTAACACCAGATTGGTGAGGATGGGAGCTCTGTTTAGAAAAGGTGAGACATTGTTGTCATCACAACAAAAACAAAGTAAATAATGCTGCTAAAAGTAAATTTTCGTGCTTCATGCTACTAGAAACAGGGATACCTTTTAAGCATTGAAAAGTAATAATAACCCAAAAAAGAATAATTAGGCAAGTAAGAACAACAAGAAAAAAAAAATCTTGAATATGATTCTTGCTGCCTTTTACATAACAAACTGTAGTTACATCAACACAAAAAGAAGAGTTAGGAAAAAGAAGTTGGCAGCCATATCTGAGGTGGTAGGCATTTTGAATAGATTGTCAAACACTTGACTTTTGACAATCCAGTCAGCCTAGGCGGCTGCTGGGCCCTGCATTGTTGTCATTAGCATCTTGGGTTCCTCTATAATCTCTATTTTGGGTTTTGACTAATCCCCCAATGATTATGGTCCACTTTGTACAGAGCTGTTTACCTCCCCAATGATTGTGGTCCACTTTGTACAGAGCTATTTACCTCCTTTCATGCATGCTCCCCTTCCTACTGTTGACTTTCCTTCCTAAAAAGCACCATGTATAACCAATGCAAATTTTTGAGAAATCTGTGGCATTGCCTTAGCACATGGGATGCCATTTTTGAAAATCCGTGGTGTCGTTTCTTGTGACCCTTTTTAGGTCTTGGGAAACTGTCAATTGCTAGTTTCCTTAACCTTTGCCTAGTGTGGTCCTAAAGTTTAGATCCGTTCTACCATTACTAAGCTTTAGGTCTATTCTACCCTTCTTAGAGTTTAGGTGCATCCTACCTGTTGTCAACCTGGAGTTGTACCCTGAATCGAAGATGTACTGAAATGGCCAATCCTCTCTCCGGTTGAAACAATGGTATCTTCTCACGAGGGTGGGTGCCTCAATGGTGAGAAGAACCTCCAGAGAACGCTGGTTCTTGTAAGATGTATCAATGGATCTCTACTCTGTGCTGCGAATCTACCATGGAAAAGGGAGAAAGAACTAGAAAGGGAAATCCTACCTAATGACGGTGATACACCAAAACATTGATCCACTCTACTTGGAACCTTGAACACTGAATCAAACAAGGGAAAAAGAAGAGCTTTGATTTCAATTGATCACTATGCATAAATATTTCATGAGAAGGTTCGATCCAATGATCGAAATGTGAGGGAAAACGATGGAGAGAGGTTTGATACAAGACACTTTGCAGCCACCTAACATCCACTTATAGCTTCAGCAAAAAACATATAGAACACTGAACATGACCTGCATAATATGATGAGCTAGCAACTAGGTACGAATCAGAATTTGGGAAGGGAGAGAAATCTACCACATAAGCAAATTGTTGAATGAATATACACTATGCCAACACTTGAAATCTGAAAGTACAATCCTATTGATTGAAGAGGTTACACAACTCACCAATGGCGGAGTCTGGTCTTGCCAAGAGAAGGATACAATTCAAGGCCGAAAAGCCAACTTATATATAAAATTACAACAACCAAGAGTTGGCGTTGGAAAAAATAGGAGAGAGGCTAAATCTGTCCAACTCAGCGTTTACAAAAAGTCTATTTGTCTTGCATGAAGGTCCTTGGCATTAGAGGAAATAGATGGTGAGTTTGTTGAAAGTCAAACACTTATCATGCAAAAATGCTACGCCCACCTCCAAATATGGACTTCTTCTTGAGCTGTTTGATCGTTTGAAAGCACGAGATAACGAGAGCATGCATGAAATCCACGCCATGCTAAAATTAGAACTCGAATTGAAACGTTGGAAGCTGAGTTGGAACGTTTGAAAGCACGAGTTGATCCAGAGATGAGCTTGACTTCAACAACCAGTCAACTGAAGCTTTGACCAGTCAACCAAAAATAGCCTTTGCTTGCATGGATTTTCCTTTTATTTTGGTCTGCCTGTTCATGTTCATTTTTTGCGAACTTCTATTTTCTGTCCAAGTCCAATTATTCCTTCGGAATTCTGTCTTGCCTTTGTGTTTTTTTTTATTATTTCCTTTTGAAATTATATTGGTTTCTCTTTCCTCGGACTTTTTGCTAGTTGTGGACTTTCGTGCGTGTCCTCTCCTTGGCTTTGGATTTCCTTGGCCAACTTTTTCGAATAAATTTATGCCTATTTTTCCGAAGGAATCTTTCGGACAAAAGGTCCGAAGGATATCCTCCTCCTTTTCATTTGCTTATTTTATCATAGTCTCTCGGGCTTTTTTGGATTTGACTTCCCACGGAAAGTGCCCTCCAGAATTTTCAAACAGCCCCCTCGGACTTTTTGGACAGCCCCTAGGTTTATTCTTTCAGAATTCTTGTCATGACCATTCTTTCCTTTGGGTTTTCTTGGCTTTGAATTTTTCTCTTGCCAATTTTTCCGAAGTATTCCTTCGGACTTTTTGTCCGAAGGATCTCCCTCCCTTTTCTTTCTTTTTGCCTTTATTTATATTTTCTTGGGTTTTTTCTTTGTCCTGAATTTCTTCAGACTTTTTGTCCGAAGGAATTCCTTCAGACAGAAAGTCCGAAGGAATTAGTCTCCTTTGTCTTTATTCTGCCACTGGCCAAATGCCCTTCGGGAAAATTGGAAAGGTCTACTCCACCAACCAATTGCCCTCCGCAAGGGCTTCTGTCTCTCCTCTGTGCCCTTCGGGAAAATTGGAAAGGTCCTGCCACCGACCAAGTGCCCTCGGCAAGGGCTCATGTTCTTCGGAACTGGCCTTTCCGAAAAATTGAAGGGCACCCGGGCTTTTTGTAACCGTCCTTATTCCTTCGGACTTTATGTTGTCCACACCTTTGGATTTTCTGTCTCCTTAATTCCTTTGGACAAAAATTCTGAAGGAATTGAATACTTTGTAAATTGTCCCTTTGAAGTTCTCTTGGACTTCTCCCAAGTCCTTTGAAAAATCTTTTCCCTCGGACAAAAAGTCCAAGGAAATTGTCCATCTCTTAGGCCGACAAAATTTTGAGAAGACAACACTTTGGAAAGAAAACACTTGGGAAAGAGAATAGTTGTTGTGTAAGTCTGAAAAACAAACCTGTATCCGTAGGTGTCCAAAAGAAAACACTCGCCTTCATTCATAAGCGAACCTACAGGGTTGTAGGTTAACCCTAAGGATGGCTGTAGGTGGACATTGCCAAATCTAAAAACAATAACGCCCCTTCGAATCCTTTGAATGACGAAAACTTTCCCTGGCTATAGGCTCTTTCCTTGGCTGATACCTTGCTGTAGATGGCTAATTGGGTGGCTGTAGGTATGCATTTAGGCTTGATTGAACTTTGCAAAACCTTTTCCTTTTCATTATTCAGTACCCAAAACTGATTCACAAGACAAACTGGCACAATATGTAGAGTTCTGAATAGTAGGGATGACAATTTGACCTGTGGGGCAAAATTGTCAACACTCCCCTTTAGGTTCCACATGTATAAACATCAAGGAAACTCTTCTTATTCCTAGAAGTTCTTGATGAGCTACTCTTACTTTCACTATTGCTTAGTCTAGCTTTCATTGCTTCCTACAACTATTTACATCAGGGTTATCGGTTCTATTATGATCACAGGGGATTTTTTCCCAGCTCTTGCAAGTACCTCAAACTACTTCAAAACATTTTCATGGACATTTCACAGTCTTGCTAGTAAGGAAGACAAGGAGTCGCCATCCATCTGCTTAAGATTGCAGACACAATCTTTCCTCCCACAATACTATCACACAGCTAGGAATTCCTGAAAATAGGTCGGTATCCTTTGTACATGCCTCTAGTGAAGCAGCTATAAGGGCACCTTATTTAGTAAGGTGAATGTTTTTTATATTTCATATTGCTATCTTTTCATATTGAGGTTTTGAGTTCATATATCGAATAATGACATGTTAGATCTGCACTAGGGCTTACATTTCCATATTGCATTCATATTGTCTCATGTGGGAATCATGAAGTCTTGGATAGTGCATTCTATAAACCTTATCCTTTCATTTCAAAAATAAAAAATACAAAAATATTAGCTACATCTTGTGGTTGAATTGAGGTTATTATTATCTTGTTATATTGCATGCTTTCCTTCCATTTATCATTGCAAATAGCATAAAATAGCGGATATTTTGTTATTGGTTGGACCTACACCCCCTTACAAACCCTAGATCTGCCTTTTCAGCCGTGTTTTCAGTCTTTAGTGGTGCACCCCATCACAACAGATTTAGTCACTATAGGCTATGTGAAAGACCTTGTTTTTTGAATGCTTGTTGCTTACCCCATCTTACTAGGATTTCTACAAACATCCACATTTTTGCATCTACACCCTCCATTGAGAAGATCTGCTTTTGTCCAGTTTGAGTGGGGATTCCTGGTTTGTGGATGTTGTGGAAAGACTGGATTTGAAAGCCAATGGCTGCATGACCAGTTGTCTGTCACTTTGGAGAAGGGTGATAGTAGGCATGTTGAATTTTCTCTTCCTCCCATCTGTTGGCGGGCAGTTTCACCAAAGAGTAATTTTTCAATGGTGTGAATCCTCCTGTGCTGCTGTTGGAAGAGGTTGGCCAGATAGTGGATGCATTTATCGGTGATAGTAGGCATGTTGAATTTTCTCTTCCTCCCATCTGTTGGCGGGCAGTTTCACCAAAGAGTAATTTTTCAATGGTGTGAATCCTCCTGTGCTGCTGTTGGAAGAGGTTGGCCAGATAGTGGATGCATTTATCCATGTTAGCAATGGTATTATCCAGTTGAGGGCTCTGGATTCCATAGTACCAATATTGTTACTCAGCACTTTGATGATTTTATCAACTGTGAGCAATGCCTTCACAATGAGAAGCTTATTTTGATCCTCATTTGCTCCTAATGGGATGTGAGGGTTTATTCAGTCCTTTGATCTGGGAGCACAGATTGATGGACATAGGGATTGATATGAGACCAGCATTGTTGAGATGGGTGATTTGCATGTTTCTCATAAGCTGGGTTGATGTTGCTGGAACATACAGCTCGATCGGTTGGGGCTGGTGGCTGAGAATGCATACTGCCAAAGACCGGAGGCTTAATAACCATGCTCTGGAATCTTATCCTTTGTGTAAAATGGGGGATGTGTAATAGAGCAATCATGAAAAGCACTTGAAGAAGGCATGGTGGGCATATCTATAGTATTCAAGCTAGGGAAAGCATTTACCTTATAGATAACTTCCAAATTTAAGCTATTCATGCTTACCTTCTGTGATCACTTCCTCATCATCCAATATAATGTTGAGCTACTTGCCTTTGATTTTGTCTGCCATTGCTTGTTGTTGCTCTTGATCATAATGCATCCTTATTTTACTTTTGCATTTTTTCTTAGCAAATGAGGGATATGAAGAAACAAAAATAATGTCATGTTCTGATAATTGTCTATTTATAATCTTGTTGGCCAGGCGTGGGCTTATGCATACCCTCATTTGTGGTGACAATCCACATCTGCTTGAGGAAATAGGAGATTTGTTTTTGGAATTCTCGAAGTGACCGATCTCTTGGATTGATGAGGCGTACTTCTTACCTTTCTCTAGAAGAATATCATTTATATTGAAACTGCACGCATGCATATGTGCAAGATTGAGTTGGAGAGCTGATTGAAGAAAATAGTGACAGTTGCTGAGGTCGATTCCACGTTTTATAAACATTATAAAATAATTCCAGTCAAAACTATTCCACTTGTTGAGCTGTGGCCTGTTGGGAACTTTAGCATGGTTGTGATGGTTATACATTAGATCATAGTTCTTCCATCCACCCACCATCGAAGCCATCAATACCTTTTTGACAGACCCATGGAACCCACTCTTAATATTCAAAATTTCCTTTGTTTGCATTCATGTTTTGCTCTGAAAAGCAGCTGTGAGGGGTCTAGAAGACACGGCAAAGGCATATGGCGGTCAGATAACCGACTGTATTGTTATGGATCCTTGAATGAGTATCTTGGTGGCCTACCGAAATCACATGATCAGCAAACATAGAGTAAGTGTGGACGATGGGTGAGAAATGATTGCAGGAATTGTAGGTGGGGTAAGGGTTTGTAGTGGTGATGGTGAGAGCAGTTGGTGAGGACAAGTGGGCGGGTTGAAACTAGGGTAGTGAAAAGGTGTAAAGTGGTAGAGATGGAAACGAGTGTTGGGTGTGAAATAATAAATGAACAATAGAGGGTCCATGTTGCATTTTGAGGTGATTGACCATGGAAAGGGGACAGCTAGGGTTAAATGACTTATATGATATTTTAGGAAGAAAATGCAAGTATGGAGCAATTAGAAAATAAATAGGAAAGTGGAGATGCACAGGGGGGCGGGGGTGCAGTTGGGAGATGGGGGTCATTAATAAAGGGGTGTGCTAGATTCGTCCTAGTGAGGCGACTAAGTGGGAAGTGGGTAATCATATCTCAATTATGATGGGTGACTTAATGTGGTTGATGGATTGAGAAACATTTAAGAAAAGATGTGGAGCTTTATTAGGATTAGCAAAATCCAAGGTCTGATTAGAATTAGCTTTCGCAACCATTTGAAATGGGGTAAAGGTGTGATTTCTCTATGGCCACCTGGTTTTGGATGTGAATTGGTAAGTCATGCATACCTCTGAATGTTTGACATATTTGGTCCCAAGTAAGTTGGAAAGTGTAATTGGCCAAGCTATCAATAATTCTATTTTGTAGAAGGTGACAGTGCTAAAGTTAGAACGCCTACAACAGATGTAGATTGGAAAGATTGTGTTGAGCAATATTATCCATTCGCTTCTGATGATGCTTGGTCATTCCTCAGCTATTATGATCAGTTGAATTATGTAACTATGCCTTTTTAATAGTTTGGATGACAATTTTTGAGGCACCTTCTATCATTAATCTGAGAAATCCATTGTTGATAGTTGTTTGAATGCCTGCATAGAGAGCCAAGAGTTCTACAAAATTATTGGTTTGGATGCCAACCTGTTATGAATAGCTGAGAATTGGGTCTTCTGAAGAGTTTGTGATGATAACTCCGATACTTTTCTTCCCTGGGTTTTGTTGTATTTCTCCGTCAAACTTGAATTTGTAAAGCCCCAACAGACGTAGGTCCCATGTGGTTTTTTGGCTCGACATCGAAGTATGGATAAATGTAATGGAAATGAATATTCCTTTTTTTTAGCTAAAAGACAGTCACACATGTTTGCTGAGATGAAGGCATCTTAACTCCTTTTTTGCAGAGTTAAAACTGTTTGTCGGAGTTGGGTCTTGATGGGTACCACTATTTTCTCCACAATGTGTATTATAGTAAAAAATGCGGGAGTTACCCTCCTTCCATATGTGCCAAAGGATGAAACTCGGGGCCTAGATTTGGACAGTGAGTTAATGATATGCATCTGCGATTTGTGAACTTTCTATTGAATTTTCGCTTGGGTTATGGAGTTCATATTGAGAATATTGCATCCAAATAGAAGGGCAACTTTTATCTAGACTTGACTGGCAAATGGACATTTGAAGGAAAGATGTTTTATACATTCATCTCCTTGTTTGCAAAGACAACAAATAGTGGGTCCAATCCACCTCCGTCTTTGGAGGTGGTTGGCTGTGAGAACACTGTTATGGTGGAGGATCCAAAGAAACCTTTAATTTTTGGCCATGTGTTCAGGGACTAAATGGCATTCCAAAGTTTTTCAGCTATCTAAGTTTTGTGAGACAATGACCTGTTATGGAGTTCATATTGAGAATATTGCATCCAAATAGAAGGGCAACTTTTATCTAGACTTGACTGGCAAATGGACATTTGAAGGAAAGATGTTTTATACATTCATCTCCTTGTTTGCAAAGACAACAAATAGTGGGTCCAATCCACCTCCGTCTTTGGAGGTGGTTGGCTGTGAGAACACTGTTATGGTGGAGGATCCAAAGAAACCTTTAATTTTTGGCCATGTGTTCAGGGACTAAATGGCATTCCAAAGTTTTTCAGCTATCTAAGTTTTGTGAGACAATGACCTGTAAGCTGAAGCTATTGTGCATTGTCCCTTGGGATTATATGGCCATATTCTGATGTTCTGTGTGTTGCTTTTGAAGACACTTTGGTTGTTGAGTATCTCAAGAAGTTGGATAGTTTGGGAGGGGGGAGCCTGACTGACTGTTTTAATTTATTCTTCATGCCATTGAAGTTGTTTGCTTGAGGGAGGATGACATGAGTTTGTAAGAGGACATCTACTTTCATTTTGGAGAGTATTTTGAAATTCATGTAATTTCAGATCTTGCAAGGGAGTATGTCCTTCGTAGCTATTTTCCAATAATCAGACGAGTCTTCCACTTCCTACTTTCCAAGTAAGTTGTGCTTTCCACAAGGACATTCTAGAGTGGATGTGCTTAGCTGTGCCTGGTACGGTCGGTGTCCAAGTTGATTGGGAGAGGATATCCGTGCTGGCGGGGGGATATTGTTTGTTGATAATGTTGCTCCAAAGCAATTTGGAACTTGTCCATAGTTTCGAAGCAGTTCTCATGGCAAGGGCCTAGTTGAAAACGTTCGTATTTCAAATGTTGAGACCTTCTTGATGTTTGGGAAGGCAGTTTTTTTCCCATGAGACCAAAGGATACTTATGATGTTTTTGTGCCCTTATCCATAGAAAGTTTCATTGTATGCTGAGGACACTTGTAATGTTTTGAGGCTGTGGGATAAATTTGAGGGGTAGATAAGAACGACCTATATAACTGATTTCAGCAGCTGAATATTACCCCCAAATGAGAGCCATCTATGCTTCCAATGATTTAGTTTGCTTTCCATTTTTGAATAGTTCCATCCCATAGTTCTTTCCTCTACTTAATAGGTAATGGAAAACCTAGATACCTAATTGGAAGACTTCCCTCTTGAAACTGTAATATCCTGAGAATTTGGCTTTTCCATTGCTTCAGTACATTGACAAAAGTGAGATGAGGTCGTTTGGGATTATTGCAAAATCTCATTTACCTTCCTGATTTCTCTGAGGATGAGAGTGGAAAACAAGAGCGTATTATTTGCAAAATGAAAATGGTGTATATACTTTCTTTGTCAATAGCCCAATGACCATATATTCCGCCTGTGAGCTTTGCTTGTTCAATTTTTTTGCCAAGTTTTCACCCATGATGACGGAAAGATAAGGGTTGAGAGGATATCCTTGCCCAAGTCCCATGGAGGAAAAAGGGAGGGTTCCCAATTCATCATTCAAGGAAATGGAGTATAATGGAGTTTGAATGAATTGTTTTTCCATTCAATTACTTGATTGTTGAAACCCTAAGCCTGCAGAGTTGTTCTAGTAATTGCCAGTTGGATCGGTCAGAAGCCTTGGATACATCCAGTTTGATTAGAACACCTGATTGCTTCTGAGTGTAGAGAGCGAAGAATCTCCCAAACTGATATTATGTTGCCCTCTCTTTGCCGACCTGGAACAAAAGGAGACTGTGTAGGAGAGATACTTCTCTGACAAAGAGGTTTCAGTCTCAAGGCTATCAATTTGGAAAGAATCTTATAAACCGTATTGCAGAGAGTGATAGTTCTGTATTGATCGATATGATCCAAATTGGATTTTGTGGGGATAAGAGTCAGAAGTGCTGCATTAATATGACAGCATTTTTTCGCTCTTTCTTGATTCTGCCACTACAACTTACAAATCTTGTTTTATGATTTCCTAGAAGAAAATATGAAAACCATCTGGACAAGGAGCTTTGTCTGACTGAAATGAGAAATTTTCCTTTTTAACTCCTCTTTTTGTAATTTGTTGTAGTAGTTGGTGGTTATCAGATTCTGAATTTTTTTGGGGGATGTGTTGAACAATGTCTTGTCCAGCCTTTCTCACCCAAGCAGTAGTGGTGTCCTTAGAAAGAATTTGACGAAAATGCTTTGGCTGGCATATTGAAATTTTTACCAGGACAATTAGTGGCATAATAAGGACTACTGTAAGTGTAACATTTGGCATGCGCCCAAACAGTGCGTGGTTGCTTTTTTTTTTCAGAATAGTTCTAGGTTGCTTCTTGACCCAACTAGGAAACTCATGCTTTGGAATTAGGCGTGCCTTGAACTTTCTTTTATGCCTGAAGGGCTTCTCGGATTTTGTTCTGATATGCTAACAATTATACCAAGACTCTTGGTCTCTTTTTTTCTAATTCTTTTTATGTTGGGATGATTTCAATGTGAATTGGTGCTTTGAAACAACCACATTTACTCAATCCACATCCCCAACTATCATATCTTGCAGTATTTTTGCAATAATTCTGCAAGTTACAGGTACTGTTATAATCATTCAAGCTAGAATAAATTAGCTTTTGAGCAATTTGTTTTTCAAGCTTTTGCTCAACATAGTTCCTTAATTCACTTAGAGTATAGTCTTCCACTTTCTGTTCATTTTTCTTCAAGTGTTCTTTACACCATTCACCTAGCTTACATGGCAGAGGCTAGATAATTTTTTCCAGCAATGGAAGACTCCAATCACTAGTAGCTTATGCTAATCTTTCATAAGTTAAAGAATATTCTACAAATCGACTCAAATCACCCAACTTTAAACTTTACAATTAACTTCTAGCTTCAGTAGCTCTGTCAGGTCTATCCGAATAGAATTCTGAAATTATAGCTTGTTCTAATTCCCTGATTCCTAAATGTGCAATATCATTTTGGCCCATGTTTTCAGGAAGTACTGTAATTCCATCAGATTCCCTTGGTCCATCTTCTGGTAGTGCTTTTCACCAATCTCTTATGTTTATCAGAGAACAATCTGGTAGAATATTGGATAACTTGTGGATGTATCCAAGTAGCATGATTGAAGTGGAAGTTCCTCATAGTGTCTAACTATATAGCAATAACATCATATGGGTCTCTTAATCTATCAATATTCATAATATACCCATTTGCTGTGGCTGATCTCATTCGAGGAGGATCTGGAGTTTCTTCTAGGATTGGCTGAGCATTAAGATCTGGTTCGCAAGAAGTTTCTCCTATTTCTATTTTTGCATATTTTTCATTTTCAGATTGAGATTCTTCAGATTGTGTTTTTGAGATTTATGGAATAGAAATAGTGTCAGAGTCACTACAATTTTCAAACTCTGATGAATCATGTGGTTTAGTAAATTTGTTAGCCACTTCTTTGGGTTGAGGAAACATTTCTTGTTTTCTTTTGGCATCAGCGAACCAATCTATAACTGGTCTTTCTTCTACAGCCTGCATCTTCAAGATTTCTTTTATTTCACCTTTTGCTTTGGTTTTCTTAGATTCAAAGTCTATACCTTGTGTTCCTTTTAAACCTGTCATCTTGACCCCTGGAGGAAGTTCTTCATAAATTTCACCTTGCTTACTTTCTTCATTAAAGCTATCATGGCTACATTGGCTTGTCCTAATATTTTTGGCATAGGTTCTGACTTTCTCTAGTTTTGATGCTATTTCATCCAATTTGGATTCATATAGCATATGTTTGTGTGATATTTCTGAGAATAAATTTTTGGAAGCAGTCTTTGTTGACAATTTTGCCCCCACAGGGCAAATTGTCACCCCTACTATTCGGAACTTTGCTATGGCACCAAGTTTGTCTTATGAATCAGTTTTGGGGTTCTTAAATGTGCATTTGCAGCCACTCAAGTGGCCATCTACAGCAGTTTGAAAGGGTTTTCCCCCTCTTCTAAGCATCACGTACAGCAAAAAGCCAAGACATACAAGCTGTAAGTTTATTTATTTTGTCATCCCAAGGATTTTTTGGGCTATAAGAGGTGGACTATTTCTTCGGACATTTTGTCCGAGAGAAAGAGCTCTCAAAGGACTGTGTAACAGTTCGAAAAAATGACTAAGTGGCAGTCGTTCAAAGTTTATTTTCTTCGGACTTTTTGTCCGAAAGAAAAAGGGAAAAACACAGTTGAAAAGACCCGAAGGGCACCTGCCCTTCGAGAAGGTCCAATTCAAAAGTCCCGAAGGGTATGTACCCTTTGGGTTGGTTCACTTTATGGTTTTCAAGTCAAGACAATTCATCCGAAGGACAATTTCAAAAAACCCGGGTGCCCTTTAAAAAGCTCGATGCCCTTCAAAAAACCCGGGTGCCCTTCAAAAAGCCCAAAGGGCAACTGCCTAATGGATAAGACACTTAGGGGGTGAGAGGACCTTTAATTTACAGAAACCCTGAAGGGTATGTGCCCTTGCGGGGGACACTTCAAGCATGAAGAAGACCTTGGCAAAAGTTTCGAAGGACAAAATCAATTTTTTCGAAGGATACCTGTCCTTGCAAAGGGCACTTGGTCAGTGGCATGACCCTTTCAAAAGTTCCGAAAGGCACTTTTTAGGACTGTTTTTGGCACGCTCGGTGGGACCATGAAAAAATTCTTTGCATATATGAAGAGTTTTCGTAGCAGCAGAGGATATTCATCTACATCCAGTTGCAGAGTTCATAGTATCATTTAGGCAATCCGTTCATGCCAAAGGTTACCACAAGATCAACAAGTAAAGGTATTCCTTTTGAGTTTGTAACTTATAAAAGAGCAAGGTCTAGGAGGGCAAATCCATATCCTCAAAGAGAATATTTACCCCCCCTTCATCCTATCATTCTAAACACTGCAATCCCCACTATCCAGATGGCCATTAGAAATCAAGTGTTTGCTCCATTCAATAGGGAAAGTCCACTAAATTTATCACAGTTTGATGACATTCTTGTATCTGCCCTCAAAAGTATTCCATTCTTCTCAGGAGAAAATCAAACAGCCCCTATTGAGCATATCCAAGATGTGGCTAATCTTTGTTCAATTCATAATGTTGTTGAGGATAATGTTGCTATTAGATTGCTTGCTGCTTCTTTCAAAGGAAAAGCTTTACAATGGTATAAAACTCTCCCACTTAGATCCATTCCGCTTGAGATGAATTGGGTGCAACCTTAGTCAAGCAATTTGAAGACAAATCTGATCACTTATCTTTAGTTGAGCAATTAACTGCCATACAGAGAGCTCTTCATGAGTTCATGTCTGATTTTAATCTCAGATTCCAGAAGACATGAACCAAGATACCAGTTCTGATTATGCCATCCCCTGAATATGCATTTCTGTATTTTTTGAAAGCTCTTAATTCTGACATTAGTGTGGTGATACAGTCAATGGGTGGTACTACTTTGCCAGATGCTTATGAAGTTGCAATAAGGGTAGAAAATAGTTTGAAACAAGCAAGTAAGCTTTCTCCAAGACCTCCAATGCACATATTTCCAAAAATAAGTTCTATACCAGCCCCTCAAGTTCCTCAAATTCCATCTTTGGCTCCAATTCCAGCACTTCAAGTTCCTATTGTAGCCCCTACTAGTCAAGCTAGTGAGATAGGAGAGTTGAAAAGTTTGCTACAATCTTTTGGAAATGAAATATTATAGCTCAAAAAACAACAATTTCAATCAAATAGGATCTATAAATAGCATAATCAAAACAACTGTTAGTGCTTCAAAGATCAAAGGTCTCCTTATAAGGGTTTCAGAGACAATAGACCACCCTATCAAGCACAAGGAGCCATAACACTAGCTAAGCCATATGCTGCTCTTGATCCGAATGCTCCTTCCATTTCAAAAGTCATTGTTCCAACCCCACCTCAAAATAATTTGGTGCAGGATTCAGGTTGGCAGCCTTAAAATCTCAATGATGCTCAAAACCAAGCCTTAATATCACAAAACATCACCATGCCACAGATAACACAAGAAGAGCTATCTTTTCAAGGAGGTCAATATCAAGATATAGGTTTGACATCACAAGGAGTGACTCATCAAGTTCAAGGGCAGCCTGATGCTATTAATGTAAATTGGCAGGTCGATGATCATGTTGCTTTTACTTAGAATGCTAAAACTAATGATTCAAGTGGTTAAGTTGCATCTATAATGTATCAGAGAACTAAAAGAAGAGCTGTTGATGAAGCTCAAGTAGTAGCAAATACTTCAAGTACTCTTAGTATTATTGCTAAAAGTACAAAAGAGCAGCTTGCTGCCCCCACAGCCCAAAAAAATTAAAATATAGAGGTTAATAAAGTGCAGCAAGTACCTCTATTCGTGAGCAGCAAGTACCTCAAAAAGTGCAATCAAAGGTTAGTGCATCTCAATTTAATATTGTAGATCAAATGAAGAAGTCTAACATCATCATTAGCATGTAGGATTCTTTTTCAATTCTAAGGCAAAAGGATAAACTCATTCAAGAATTTTCAGCTCTTGAATTGTCTCCAAAATCGGTTAAGAAAGAAGGTGTTGTCTTGACAAATTCGGATCAGCTAACTAAGCAATAAGTGCAACAAGGAGATAAGATGTCAAAGGTGGACAAAACTGAGGTAAAATCAAAGAAAACTTCTTTTTATTTTTTTTTAATAGTGGGTGATACTTTGGTTCATAATTGTATGGTGGATAGTGGAGCTAGCAGTATAGTAATGCCCAAACAGATTGTAGACAAGCTCAACCTTGTTTATGAGCCAAATACTAAAGGGGTATTGCAGTTGGATGGCTCCCCAGCAAAGACTGTAGGCATTATCAAAGATTTGAAATTGACATTACATGTTTGTCCTAACGTTACTATTGAATGATGTTGTAGTGGTGGATTTTTCTCCTTATTTCGCTATGTGCCTTTCAAGAGACTTCACCTCAAAGATTGAGGGATATTTATCAGCTGATTGGACCTATTTGTTGTTCAAAACTAGGTATGGTACAAAGGTAACAATTCATTCAGAGCCTATTGCACGTTTTCATATGGACCCTTATATGCCAAGTGTCGTCAATGCAAATTGTATCATCTCGGATGACATATTACAAACTAGTGATGTAGAAAAGGACTCACCTTTGAATGGAGTTCCAGATTTGTTTGTTGATGGGTGGGCTTTTATCTTGGATGAGCATTATACCTACAAGCTGATTGAAGAGGAAGGTCTTGGTGTGTATGGTCTTCATGAGAACGATGCACCAATTCCAGCCATGGTCAAAGAAGACGAATCTAATGAAGGCTTGTGGCAATTGTACTTTGATGGATCAAGATATAAGCATGAAACCAGAGCTGGAATGATGTTAATTTCTCCTACAGAACAAAGGTATTTCTCCTCTATTAAATTTCAGTTTGGTTGTTCAAACAATGTTGCTGAATATAAAGCACTAGTTCATAGTTTGCACTGGGCTAGGAAGATGAAAGTCAATTGTTTGCAAGTGTTTGGAGATAGTGAACTTGTAGTCCACCAAGTAAGAGGTTTGAATGTATGCAAAAATCTATTGCTTAAATTTTACAGACAGAGTTTGGGATTTATTTGAAGATTTTCAGGGTTTTAATATTCAGGCAATACCAAGAGACAGGAATAAACATGCTGATAGGTTGGTTGCTGTTGAGGCACAATTTGAACATTCTAGTTGATGTAAAAAGTGACAATTTTCAGCCACATATAAATGTAGTTGTAAGGCCTTTTGTTCCGGATAACCAAGAGAATTGGCAGGTGTTTAAAAATGACAATCAAATTGTGAGATTTTTGCAGGGAGATGCTGAGTTTTCTTCAAAAAATCAGTCGAAACACTTACAGTAGTATGGTGATCAGATTGTATAACTGAAAACGAATAGGCTACCCAAGGGATTGGTCACTCTTGAAAATATTTTTAGTGAAGATGATGAGCTAAGAAAAGAGAAATCATCCTTGTGAACAAAGGAAGAGCGCTGTGCCAATGTAGAGATGTCTTTGGTAAAATTTTGAAATTGGGCAAGGTATGCACTCCACAAAAGAAAGCTTTCATTGATTTATGCACAAGTTTTACTGATATATTCACATGGCAGTATAGTGATCTCAAAGGTTTTGATCCAAGTTTGGCTTAACACACCATTGAGTTGGAAGAGGAAACTAAATCAGTGAGACAAAGACAAAGGCCAGTCAATCCAAAGCTTGAACCTTTGATGAGAACTGAGCTTCACAAGCTCATAGAATCAGCGATTATATTTCCAATTAAGCACTCAACTTGGGTGGTGAACCTCATTCCAGTATGGAAAAAGAATGGTGAAATTCGTTTGTATTGATTTTCGTGATTTAAATAGGGCTTCGCTTAAAGACCACTATCCATTGTCATCAATGGAACAAATTTTACAGCTTGTTGCAGGTTCAGAGAGGTTTTACTTGTTAGATGGATATAGTGGTTACAATTAGATTTTGGTCAAAGAAGAGGACCAATTCAAGACAGCCTTCGCAACTAAATGGGGAACATTTGCATACAGAACGATGCCATTTGGTTTGTCTAATGTTGGAACAACCTTTTAGAGAGCCATGGATATAGCTTTCCAAGGCCTTCTTAATAGGTTTGTGCTTGTTTATTTGGATGATATAACAGTGTTTTCAAAAGATGCAGAAGATCACATGGCTCATCTCAAAGAAGTTTTCGAAAGGTGTAGGCAATTTGGGATATCCCTAAATTCGGAAAAGTGTGTATGTTCAGTTCATGAATGTAAGCTTCTTTGACATGTTGTTTCAAAGCAGGGTTTAAACATAGATTCTGAAAGGATTCAATCCATTCTTGCACTCTCCTTGCCTAAGAGCAAAAAGGTTTTGCAAAGTTTCTTTGGAAAAATTAACTTTATAAGGATATACATTTCAGATTTGGCTACTGTAGCTAAACTATTTACAGCCATGCTAAAGAAAAATCAGAACTTCAGCTGGTCCAAAGAGGGAGTAAAAGGGTTTGAAGATGTTAAGAAAGCCATAGCAAGTGCTCCGATGCTTTTAAATCCGGATTTTACGAAAGATTTCATTTTGTATACGTATGCTAATATGGACACCATTTTAGGCATTCTTATGCAGTAGAATCATGAAGATTTGGAGCAGCCAATAGCTTTCTACAACCAAGGCTTGGAGGAGTATGAAACAAGGTATTTTTTCGTTGAAAATCATGTCCTTTCTGTTATAAGATCTCCGAAGAAATGTAGGCACTTGTCTTTGCTCATCCAAGAATCAAAGAATTTCTTCTGAACAAAGACATAAATGAGAAGAGAGCTGGTTGGATAACCAAGGTAATGGAATATGACGTGGAAATTAAGGTTACAAAGTTGGTTAGAGGCAAAGGACTTTGTAAGCATCTAGCTCAGGGATTGCAAGAAACTAATGAAGCTGTTTTAGTGTCAAATGATGAAGAGATTGTTGTTGTTCACACCTCACCTTCCAGCAGGTTTCATGATTTGGTAAGCTATTTGCAAGATGGTTTTTACCCCTCTCACCTAAGTGCTTCAAAAAGAAAGTATTTCAGATTGCAATCAATTCCATTCTTGCTCATTGATGGTGTTTTGTTCAAAAAGGATATTAATGGAATGTTACTAAGGTGTGTGGAACGAAGCCAAACTCAAAGATTACTTGAAGAATTCCATGATGGACATGGTGGAGCACATTTTTCGCAAGAACTACAACACTTAAAATGATGAGGTGGGTACTATTGGCCTACTATATTTGGTGATTGCCATACATGGGTTAGGAAGTGCAAACAATGTGCTATGTTTGTAAGAAAAGTTAAACTTGCAGCCCTGCCCCTTCAGCGAATTGCAGTGGATTAGCCTTTTGTCCAGTGGGGATTGGACTTTATTGGTCTCATTAATCCTCCTTCGAGTTCTGGGTAGAAGTGGATTCTAACAGCGATGTATTATTTCACACGTTGGACGGAAGCAATTGCATTGAAAAAAACAAACGAAACTAACGTTCTTGATTTCTATGAAGGTTTGCTTACTAGGTTTGGAGTTCCTTCAACCATTATTTATGACAATGCAATGGCTTTTGTGAGATCTAGGTTCAACCAATGGGCTGTCCAACACAGAGTTTATCTCAACACTTCATCGAACTATTATCCACATGGAAATGGCCTTGCTGAATCTACAAACAAGAACCTCTTAAGGATCATACAAAGGACTACTGAAGACAATCAGAGGTCATGACATCTCATGTTGAACTTAGCTTGATGGGCTGATAGGATCACCTACAAGAGGTCAATAACCAACTCTCCATACAAGCTAGTATATGGTAAGGAAGCAAGGTTACCTATTTCTCTTGAGTTTCCAGCTTTAGAACTAATGCATCAACTTGAGTTGTTGGAGAATGAGCCTATGAAAATCAAGTATGCAGAGTTTATGGAGTTTGGAAGAGACAAGAAATCAATCCATGCTAGCAATGGAAAGTCTTAGGCACAGTTGAAAAGAATGTTTGACAAAGGAGCTTTCTCACGAAGCTTCAATAAAGGAGATTCGGTCCTCAAGTAGGATGAGGATCGAGCCAAACCAGGAAGACACATGAAGTTTGATTCCCTTTCTCGTTGCCCATACACGATCTCCAGCTGCAAATCCCACAATGCCTTCCAACTTGCCAAGATGGACGGCCAAGAGCTTCCAATCCCAGTCAATGGGATACATCTGAAACATTGCTATTGAAGAGCAAAGCTCTATGTACATAGTTGGTTTTGCTTTCCTCCAAGTGTTGTTCAAGCACAGTAGTTTGCTTTAGTTTTGTCCAATAAGTGCTTATTTGCACATTTGCTTCTTAGTTTTCCTGCTTTCGTGTTTTTCTCTTCCTATTTTGAGGGAGAAGGTTACTTCAGCCAAGGTCAGGTGGAGATTTTCAGTCAGAAACCAGGTTCACCATTTGGGAGTTCGAATAGCATCTATATGGTCTGAATTCTCTAGCATTGTCGGCATGCTTCCTAGTTGAGTCGCCAAAAATGTTGACAATTTTGGCCCCATAGGGCAAATTGTCACCCCTACTATTCGAAACATTGCTATAGTGCCAAGTTTGTCTTGTGAATCAGTTTTGGGGTTCTTAAATGTGCATTTGCAGCCACCCAAGTGGCCGTCTACAGCAGTTTGAAAGGGTTTTCCCTCTCTTCTAAGCATCATGTACAGCCAAAAGCCAAGACATACAAGCTGTAAGTTTATTTATTTTGTCTTCCCAAGGTTTTTTTTTGGGCTATAAGAGGTGGACTTTTCAAAAGTTCCGAAGGGTTATTAACAAAAACCCCGAAGGGTACGTGCCCTTGTGGGGGGCACTTATGCAGCAAGGTGGCCTTAACAATTCTTCCGAAAGGTATGTTTTAAGGAGAAGTGACCTTGCAGAGGGCATTTGGGTGTTGCGTAGGGACGTTTCTCAAACCAATTCAACCTTTACAAAAGTCTATTTTGTCTTGCATGAAAATTCATTGCGTTGAAAAAGAAGACAAGCTTTGGATGCATGAAATCTACGAATAGATGTCTTGACTTGAAAACTAGTCAACTACAAAACCAGAGTAGTCAAATCCACTCGAACTGCTAGAAGGTTTGAAAGTCTCCCCTTTGCATGAAATCAATGCAAATGCCAAATTAAGAATCACGTTTGAACCATTGGAATGTTTCAAGATTTGAGACAAATGAGAGTGCGTGCATGGAATTTCTTTTGTTTAAGCTTTCCACTATTCCACTACTCGAGTCCTCATGAAAATCAAGCCTCTGTTTAAGAACTGAAGGTGACGTGTTAGAACGGTCAAATCTGGACGCGTCTATTCCTGTTCATGGCTGTTGTATGCTCTTGTAGTCTTGGACTATCGAGGCATGTTCACCGTCTTTATTGGTCTTTTCCACGAATCTTCTCTTATGCCATTGTTCATGCGCATGTTCATCTTGTATTTCTGTCGGGTTTCTGTGTCTAACATCTCCGAATCACCTTTTCCCACGGATTTTGTTCTCTGTGTTTGTCTGTCTTTACTGTATCTATCTTTTCTGTGTTAGTCTTTGCTTTCGGGTGGCTTTTCTGTTCATGGACTCTTCTTTGTATTCCGTTCGGGTTTGTGCTTCCTTTGTTATGTGTTCTATCTGTTTATGGCTTTCGTAGTTAGGTTTGGGCTTTTTGTATATGTCCTTCGGACAAATTGTCCAAAGAACTCTATTCTTTCTTCCACGGCTTGTTCTTTGTCTTGGCTTTGTTCATGCTTTAGCCTTCGGGCTTTTGTTCCTTGCTCGTGGCCTTGTCTTTTCTATCGGGTTTTTTGTCCCTCCCGAATTCCTTCGGACTTTTTGTTCGAAAGAACTCCTTCGGACAAAAAGTTCGAAGGAAATTCTTTTTCGTTTGTGCCTTTCGCTTTTATTTCTATCGGGATTTTCCCCGGGTATATCCTCCGTCGAGTGTTTTTTCGAATTCCTTTGGACAAAAATTTTGAAGGAATTCGTCTCCTTTGGCTATTTTTCCTCGAAGGGCATGTGCCCTTCGGGAACTTTGTTTTTGTCCTTCGTTTTATGAAGGCACCCTCCGCAAGGGCTTTTGCTTCCCAAAAATGCCCTTCCGACTTCTTGATTTGGTCCTTTTAGTCGTCTAGGTGCCTTCCGCAAGGGCTTCTGCTTCCCAAAAATGCCCTTTGGGCTTCTTGATTTGGTCCTTTTAGTCGGCTGGGTGCCTTCCGTAAGGGTAAGGTTCTTCTGGAAGTGCCCATCGGAAGAATGGAAAAGGTCCACTTCGTTGCATAGTGCCCTCCACAAGGGCTATTCATCCTAAAAAGTGCCTTTTGGAACTTTTGAAAGGGTCCTGCCACCGACCAAGTGCCCTCCGCAAGGACAGGTGTCCTTCGGAAAAATTGATTTTGTCCTTCGAAACTTTTGCCAAGGACGTCTTCGTGCTTGAAGTGTCCCTTGCAAGGGCACATACCCTTTGGTGTTTCTGAAAATGAAAGGTCCTCTCGTCGCCTGAGTGCCTTCCACAAGGGCAGTTGCCCTTCGGGCTTTTTGAAGGGCACCTGGGTTTTTTGAAATTGTCTTTCAAAGGAATTGTCTTGAATTGAAAACCATAAAGTGAACCAACCCGAAGGGTACATACCCTTCGGAACTTTTGAATTAGATCTTCCCAAAGGGTAGGTGCCCTTCGGGTCTTTTCAACTATGCTTTTCCCTTTTTCTTCAGGACAAAAAGTTCGAAGAAAATAAACTTTGAACGACTGCCACTTAGTTATTTTTTCGGACTTTTACAGTCCTTTGAGAGCTCTTTCTCTCGGACAAAATGTCCGAAGAAATAGTCCAACCTCTTATAGCTCGAAAAAATCCTTGGGAAGACAAAATAAATAAACTTATAGCTTGTATGTCTTGGCTTTTGGCTGTACATGATGCTTAGAAGAGGGGGAAAACCCTTTCAAATTGTTGTAGATGGCCACTTGGGTGGCTGCAAATGCAAATTTAAGAACCCCAAAACTAATTCACAAGACAAACTTGGCACCACAACAAAATTCTGAATAGTAGAGGTGACAATTTGCCCTATGGGGCCAAAATTGTCAACATTTTTGGCGACTCAACTGGGAAGCATGCTTGCTATGCTAGAAAACTCAGACCATATAGATGTTATTCGAACTCCCAAATGGTGAACCTGATTTATGACTGAAAATCTCCTCCTAACCTTGGTTGAAGTAACCTTTTCCCTTAAAATAGGAAGGAAAAAATACGGAAGCAGGAAAACTAAGAAGCAAATGTGCAAATAAGCACTTATTGGACAAAACTAAAGCAAACTGTTGTGCTTGAACAGCACTTGGAGGAAAGCAAAAGCAACTATGTACATAGAGCTTTGCTCTTCAATAGCAATGTTTCAGATGTATCCCATTGACT
Source organism: Torreya grandis (assembly GCA_037957365.1). Lineage (NCBI taxonomy): Eukaryota > Viridiplantae > Streptophyta > Pinopsida > Cupressales > Taxaceae > Torreya > Torreya grandis. The sequence continues at coordinate 1,245,633 of JARHVA010000070.1, read as the reverse complement.
GGGATTGCAAGCTCTTGGCTGTCCATCTTGGCAAGTTGGAAGGCATTGTGGGATTTGCAGCTGGGGATCATGTATGGGCCACTCGAAAGGGAATCAAACTTCGTATGCCTTCCTGGTTTGGTTCGATCTTCATCCCACTTTTTGAGGATCAAATCTCCTTTATTGAAGATTCGTGAGGAAGCTCCTTTGTCAAACGTTCTTTTCAACTGTACCTGATGACTTTCCATGGCTAGCATGGATTGATTTCTTGTCTCTTCCAACTCTATAAGCTCTGCATACCTGATTTCCATAGGCTCATTCTCTAACAACTCAAGTTGATGCATTAGTTCTAAAGCTGAAAACTCAAGAGAAATAGGTAACCTTGCTTCCTTACCATATACTAGCTTGTATGGAGAGTTGGCTATTGACCTCTTGTAGGTGATCCTATCAACCCATAGAGCTGACCTCAACTTGAGATGCCATAGACCAAATCAAGAAGCCCGAAGGGCATTTTTGAGAAGCAGAAGCCCTTGTGGAGGGCACCTTCATAAAGCGAAGGACAATAACAAAGTTTGTAAAGGGTACATGCCCTTTGGGGAAAGATGTCCAAAGGAGACGAATTCCTTTGGACTTTTTGTCTGAAGGAATTCGGAAAAAGACCAGATGGAGGATATACCCGGGGAAAAGCCCGCTAGAAATAAAAGCGAAAGGCACAAGGAAATGAATCCCTCGGACAAAAAGTCCGAAGGAATTTGAGAGGGACAAAAAGCCCGATAGAAAAGACAAGGCCACAAGCAAAGAACGAAAAGCCCGAAGGCTAAAGCGTAAGCAAAGGCCAAAAAAGAGAAAAGAAAATGCCAAGCACTGGAAAATATAAACACAAATGCCCAACCAAAATAAAGCCCGAATCTCGAATTAAAGCAGAACATGGGAAAAGCCAGAGAAAACATGAAGTGAACTGAGCATGATCAATAGCATGAACAGAGATGTAAGCACAAACAAGACTGAACCAGAACTGAACAAGAAGTAAGACAAACGCAGAAATAGAGCCATGAACAAAGATCATGCACAGAGTAACGTGAGTGACTCCAATGAAGTGAACACGTTTAAGAAAACAAGCATGCTTCAGTTCTGAAAATAGAGTTGTCTGGCATGATGAATGGGCAAAGTGTTGAACGTTTCAAACAGCCAGAAATTCCATGCATGCACTCTCGTTTGTCTCAAAGCTTGAAACGTTATGGCAGTTCAAACGTAATTCTTAATTTGGTATTTGCATTGATTTCATGCAAATGGGAGACTTTCAAACGTTCCAGCAGTTCGAGTGGATTTGACTAATCTTGTTTTGGAGTTGATTGGTTTTCAAGGCAAGACATCTATTCGTAGATTTCATGCATCCAAAGCTTGTCATCTTCTTCTTCTTTTTCAACGCAAGGAATTTTTATGCAAGACAAAATAGACTTTTGTAGACGCTGAGTTGGTTTGAGTTTACTCCCTCTCTATTTTCCAACGCCAATCTCTTGGCTTTTTGTAATTTTTTATATTAATGGCTTTTCTGCATTGTAAAAAAATACATCCCTCTCTTGGTAAGACCAAACTCTGTCATTGGTGAGTTGTGTAACCTCTTTAATCAATAGAAGGACTGTACTTTTAGATTTCAAAGGTTGGCATAGTGTACATTCAATTTGCAATTTGCATACGTAATAGGTTTCTCTCCCTTCCCAAATTCTGATTCGTACCTAGTTGTTAGCTTATCATGTTATGCAAGTCATGTTCAGTGTTTTATATGTCTTTTGCTGAAGCTGTAAGTGGATGTTAGGTGGCTGCAAAGTGTCTTGTATCAGACCTCTCTCCATCGTTTTCCCTCACATTTTTGTCATTGGATCAAACCTTTCCATGAAATACTTATGCATAGTGATCAATTCAAATCAAAGGTCTTCTTTTTCCCTTGTTTGTTCAGTGTTCAAGTTTCCAAGTAGGGTGGATCAACATTCTGGTGTATCACCATCATTAGGTAGGATTTCCTCTTCAAGTTTCTTTCTCCCTTTCCATGGTAGTCTGCAGCACTGAGTAGAGATCCACATTGATACATCTTACAGGAACCAACCTTCTCTAGAGGTTCTTTTCTCCATTGAGGCACCCACCCTCGTGAGAAGATCCCATTGTTTCAATTGGAAAGAGGATTAGCCATATCAGAACGTCTTCATTTCAGGGTGCAACTCCAGGTTGACAACAGTCTTGTCACTTATGACAGTATTGGAGATAGATTGAATCAAATCTCGGTTATGAGCTACCAAGCTATTTACAGTGTTGAGAACAGAGGAATGACTATTTACAGCAGAGAGTATTTTGTTCAATGTTCCATGAACATCTTGATTGGCTCAACTGGAGGTTCTGGACTCCTTTAAGAATATTTTTGGATTTTTTGTCCGGATCTGACATATTCTTTTGTAATCAGGACATCTAATGCTATGTCATCAATGTTTTCCTGAGCAGATAGGTCCCATTGTGCTAGCCAGTTTCTTTGGCTTTCAGAAGCTTTGGGTTCTTTCCCAATGTCTCTGTGTAGACGAGCATCATATTTACCCCATTTCTCGGCTTCTACATCATATACTGAATAGGCTGCAGGTGTTGGCCATTTGCCAGACTCGTAACTTTTGGGAGTCTTCTTTTCAGAATTAATTTCTAAGTCATATTCTATGATATTTTCTTCCCCTTCTCTAGGAAATTGTCTTCTTTCTGAGAACATACATAATCTTTCAGTGAACTTTATATTTAGTATTGACTCAGAGGGAGGCGACTGTTCATGATGTTCTTCTTCTTGGTCATCAATGTCTTTTGGGGCCAATATCAGTTTTTGGCTAACATGATTTGTTATATGCTCCAACAGTTCTTGGCATTGAGCAATTTGACTCAAAAGTTCAGAAGTCAAAGGACTTGGTGAGGCTATGTTGGATTTTGTTGGATAAGGGTTAACAGGGAGCAAAGAATGGAATCTCCGACTGCTAGTCTTGTTAAGCAGACCTACAGGGTCTTTAGCACTGTATCTGAAAACATTTTTCTTCAATGATGTTCTTGGAGAAGTATGACATGTAGAAGGTGTATTAGGTATTTGTATATGACCAACGTTTTCGCTGCAGGATACTGTAAGCATGTCTACTGTAGCTAATATTTTCTAGTTAATTGTGGCTGTCTGGAAAGGACCAAGACCTATCATAACAAAATTATAAAAGAAGACATTTCTCTTTCAATATATAATCATATTCCTACTCTTTGTTAACATATTATTTCATGATATATAATTTATCAAGTACACAAAAGACAACACGAAGGGACAACATTCTTAGAGAACTGGTCTCCAAGGCTAAATGATCGTTGTCCATCCTCTTGTATACTTTAGTCATGACTTTAAACATCCAAGCAAGAGGTATTGATTACATCTCATAGACAACAATGATGTGCCAAAGTGTATCGTTGCCTAAGATTTACTATTGTGAAGATTTCATCCTTCAGTAATTGCTTCAAGGTGGGTTCATATAAGTGGTACTTAACTAACACTAGAAAAATATTATCCTGAAAAGAAAAGTAGGCATTTTGAATTTCTTAAGCAAGCAAGACGTTAAGTGCAAGGCATTCATGCCAAAAGATTAAGTAAAGCAATTGAGATACATCATCCATGATAATAAAGACTATCAATTAATTGTGGCTACATAAACTTGTGACTGCTTATCAAACAACTAGAATAATTGTACATAAATCAAGTGATGATAGACATCACAGAAGAAAATGTTGATACCAGATTTGTTTTATGTGGGAAAACCCTAATCAGGGAAAAACCTATGCCCCATCTTGGGAGTCTTTAAAAGTTATTTCATTATTATTCAATGAATATTTAAAATACACCTTGACAGTGACTGGAGTAAGCCAACATAAAACATCCCCTTATTCTGAAGAAGAGGCTTCTCCAACTCCTTAAAGTATGCTCTCTTGTACCAACACTAAAAGCACCTCTCTCCATTACATCAACAGTGGAATATAGTTTCTTGACACTATTGGTGTTGGTTACAAATGGATAGGAAATGGAGACTACTCTTATGCTAATATAATCTTGTACTTTGCATATCAAATAAAATAAATAAATCCTGGAGACCTTTCTTCTTTCAAAAAACTCATGCTCGGGTGCACATAACTTTATCACATTTCATAATTGCCTTTTATGCTGGAGCATGACTATCAATCCAATGAGATCCATTTGTATCACACCAATTATCCTGTATATAAATCTCCAAAACATTATGCATGTTTTATATGCAGGTTAAAAAATAATTAATATTTTGCTCCTAAAAGGAAATCACTTGAATGACACATTAAATAAAGAAGAGAAAAACAATGTTTAACTTCCGTATTTACATAACATAATACTCGGCAATCCACATTTAATCACTTACATAATCACAACAATTATCTATATTTAATTTGATAGACATACACGCACACATATATATTACATACACACATACAGTTATTAAGTGCTTTGACTTACTAATTTATTATGATAGCCTTTTATTCCTTAATGGTCCTTTTTAATAATATATAATTTATATTCTCCTATATAAACTATAGTCAATGCCAAGAGATATTCAACTTGAAAGCAAGAGACAAACCGCAGTGAAATTTCTGTAAGTTTTCTCAATCATTCATTTGTTTGAATTTTGTAGCCATACTTCTCTCCTTGTGATTAGGCTCTCAGAATATATGTGCCTTTCGAATCAAACTTCATTGAAAAACACATGCAGTCAGTAGATATGTGTCACTGATTGATCTCACAATAGTTGAACTGAGAAAAGAGACAAGATGGAATGTGACAGAAGTAGTCTTCTCTTTCTTCTAGTATAAACAACTGGTTCCCTTTATCTCCTCTTGAGCCGAGTAGCTGGAGTTGTCTCCTGTCTACTAGAGAACCTACTAGGACTTTTTATTGTCATGCTGAGCTGTCTTGATTGAGGTGACCCTGACTCCACATCTTTATCTGCTATAGGAATCTGGCTGATATCTATATGATTCAGGATTTTTTTCCTTCAAAGTCTTGCAGATCTTATAGCTTTTGCACTTTCCTCTGACCTTTTGATCTTTCCACCTAGTGCTGGTTCTGGAGTATGTTCTTCTAGTATGCAGTCAACATATAGGCATATATTATTTGTAAGTTTTACCCCATATTTGGAAAGAGGCAAAGCCCCAATGTGCTGCGCACAAATTAAATCAAGTTCAACATTTAGATAATAATAGAGTACAATATACAGAGAATTGATCTCCTAGATTTAGGGAGTCAAATCTCATCTTCTTATCTCCCACAATCTCTCATTCTATCCCTTAAATCTCTCACAAACCTATATCCTACAATTTCTCTCCTAACTTCTCTCAACAATCCTACAAACTTCTATATTAATGTGATTATTACTCATGTAATAATTATTTACATTATGCATTATTTGTTCCACTTATTATTTTTCCACACACCCTAATTATCTAATAATCTAATGTGGAACACCTAAGCACCCATGTGAAGACTAATTCCTCAACATTCCCTCCCTTAGTGTGAACATGGGGAGAGGAACCACATGGACTAAACATCTCTATATTGCCCCCCAACAAGTTTGACTTGCGGATGTCGGGTTTGCCCAATAATGTATGCTTACAAAACATGAGAGATCTATTATATCAAAGAGAATCATATGTTTTATTGAGGTAACAACTGCCTTACAACATAAGCGTATTTAAAAGCTTTCGACAAAAAAGATACAAGATGCAAACGACAAAGAACTATAGACATAGATACGACAAGGTTGACATAAATAACTACCACATAAATTTTATTTAAAAAAACAAAACTAAAAATGACAATACTACTGAATAAAAACTAATAAAAAATGACTCACTATAGACGTCAAACTATTACTAAGATAACTTACAACTAAAAAAAGACATGATAAAATTAATTAAAACATATACTTAAAAAATATACTAAACACTTAATCTAAAATAATAAATACAAAACAATATATAAAGAAACCTAAAAATCCGAAAAACCTATATAGTCATGAATTAACATGAATTAAAAAAAAAAAACTAAAACCAAAGAATATAAATATAAAACAAAATAAATAAAATAACCTACGGAAAATCGACTAAACAAAAAATTAAACCTAATACCACTAAACAATAAACAAAACCCGCAGACTTTCACCTAAAAACTTAAAAACCATGGGCATGCAAAGCTGTTTTGGCGAGGCAAGCGAGGAAGAATTCAATGTCGAGAGCAGAATGGAATGGAGGGACGGAAGGTGACTTTGCTTCTGCCATTGATTCACTTGAGCTCAAAGTTGTGTGTGCTCAGATTGTTGATGTCGAGTCCAAGGTGGATGTTGTGTTCAGATGATACGCTGAGTTTGCAATCCCCAACAGATCTGATTTGAAAAGCAAAGCCGAGCTCAGATGCAATATTGAAATCTGATCTGTATGCAGAAATCCAATACAATGAGACCGATCCGAAGGGCTTAGATGCATGGTTGAAGCCGAGCTGGAAGGATATAGGCAGAGCCATCACTAAGTTCAAGCAATTCGCCTCAATGCGGAAGTTGAGGCGAATTCCAAAGACAATGTCGCCCTTGGATACCAATGCCAATAGAAACAGAGCAATGCGAATTTAGAGTAAATCCTCAAACAAAGATTGTTATACGGTCAATACAAACCCCGATACATATAGATCTGAAATTTCCAAAGAGGTGTTGCGTCTAGGTAGGCCCTGTGATTGCACTTTGGAATTATTTTCTTTGCTATTTTAATTCTGCAAATGAATATAATTTTGTATGAAAACTGTGAACATTGTGGAGTGTAGACAATGAAGAGAATGAACATAATGAAAGCTTGAAGATATGCAGGTGAATGGCGAATGTCAACGACTTTGTACGTGGTCTACACTGCTAAACCTTTGACATCATGCAAGCAGGGTGGATGGACAAAACAATAGCATTTGCACGTGGGCTACACTGCGTACCCATTGCATCATTTTGACAAAACAATGAGCGGAAGACAAAACTATGCTCAGAGAGGCTTGGGAAACCTGCTCTGATACCAAATGTAAGTTTTACCCCATATCTAGGAAGAGGCAAAGCCCCAATGTGTTGCGCACAAATTAATTCAAATTCAACATTTAGAAAATAAGAGAAAGTACAATATATAGAGAATTGATCTCCTAGATTTAAGGAGTTAAATCTCATCTTCTTATCTCTCACAATCTCTTATTCTATCCCCTAAATCTCTCACAAACCTATCTCCTACAATCTCTCTCCTAATATCTCTCAACAATCCTACAAACTTCTATATTAATGTGATTCTTAATCACATAATAATCACACTTACATTATGCATTATTTATTCCACTTATTATTTTCCCACACACCCTAATTAACTAATAATCTTATGTAGAACACCTAAGCACCCATGTGAGGACTAATTCCTCAACATTATCTTCACTGCCACTTCGGTTTGCCAATGTAAGGTAACTTTGGGTCGGAATGTTCTTTTTAGTAAGTGCGAGTTAAAGATATCTATTCCATCCATGCATATCCATTTTAACATAAGAACCAGATAGAGAAGTAAGAATTGAATTTCAATTAATATCAAAAGGTACCACCAAGGGAAATGAAGGTTAAATCCCCAGTTGTGCCTTTTTAAAATCAATGCTCTACTCTTAATAGAATTATTGAGTTCTAACTCTACCCTAAACCGTCTACACTATCCAATAATAATAAAATTTTAAAAAACCATTTTTTTGGAGTACGCAAGTAGGTTTCATTGTGTGGTAACATTTTTCAGAATAGTTCCATGCCTTGTGTGTATGCAAGCAAAATGGAAGCTGTTAGTAACAAAAATATCCAAAAAACGGAAATTTCTGTGGTAAGCTAAACAAACTAGGAAGAAACAACCTCAGGTCAATACATAACTAAGAATACTAGTATACCATGATCATTTTAATATGCTTTTATCTCCTCTCATCATATGTCCTTGCACAGTGTGCCAGTTTGTGAGAAATTGGTATGACATCCACTGTTGGTCTTGTAAATGATTCTTGCCTCATTAAATTGAATATTAAGAGACTAGAGGGTGAGAAGCCCAAAGTGGTGGGTTACAAATACGCCGCATGTGTGTGACACACATACATGTACATGAGGAAAAAATGGTATTAGGGTAATGACTACTTATGGAGGTCATCTTGAGATGACTTATACATAGTTGCCACGAAAAAAAATTAATAATTTAATAAAATAAAATATTATTTCTATTTTGTTGCGTGTTTGTGTGGGTATTAGATGCAGCCGCATATTATGATGGTTGATTATTCTGCTCTGTTCCTAGCCGAGTATTTCTCTCTAGTTTGATAGACTATATTCAAGATTTCTTCATAGCTATTTAACATGGTGTAGATGTACTCACATAAGACTCTTTTGTTCAAGGTCCTCATAGTTGATTAATTTTCTCTTTCTGTCTATATATACAGCCAAGACCGCTTGTCATGTGGAACCCTCGCCTATTTAGTGGAGATGTTGGAATTGGTCTTAATGTGAGGCGCCTACGGGAGACTTTTTTAAGGTAAGAGTTGCCATTTAAATTGCCATGTTATAGTGTAGTTGAGATTTTGTTTTGAACCTCAACTTTATTTACAACAGGATACTTGGCCAGTATAGTAGAAGATCCTTTTCCCTAAGGTTTGGTTACAATGTGATTAACTAGGAATTTGGAGCATGTGCAGATATTCAAAGGTAGTCCTAAATGATCGCTCCAAAATGTATCAAGTTCATATATTTCTCATTGTGGTCCATGTTTTAAGAAGATAATGTAGGATGCGTTGCTAGTTCCCATGCTGGATATTTTCTAATGCTCGTGTTCAGTATAATAGTACCCTATTAATAGTTAAAATTGTAACTTGATTCAGTGTTTGTAGCGATATGAAATGTATATTTTACTAAATGCTGAAACTCATTGAAGTTGTTAGTAGTTGTTAATGATGGGACAGTGGCTGCATGATCCACTGCAGATTATATTAAGTCAAAAATAATTAAATTACTGGATGGCAATAAATAATATTGAAAATTGGCTTAAGTTTTCATGTGATACTTTTTCTAAGGTAGTCAGAAATTGTTGAGAGAAAAAAGCAAACAAATTAGGCATCCATTTATCCTTGCCAGGTTCATCAGTTCTTTTGTTTTATCGGACTTAAAGCTTATGAAACATTGTTATCTGTGAAAGGAAGTAATGAGTAGTAACACAATCAGCTCAATCCAGAGCTCCTTGGCTGTAACTCTCTAAATGTAATGTTCTTAAATTCTGTATCAGTTGGAACAACATTGCGCGATTCTGCACAGAAAAAGCATTCTCTCACATGGTGCACATTTTTCGTTCATACTGAAAAATGTTCTAATGGTGGACATCTAAGCCTTTATAATAATATGAGGTTTCAATTACAACTATTGCATGCTTGAAATACATTTTCAGCCATGTGTCAAACTATAATCTGTTAAAATACCAAGTGTCTTAACTTCCCATTTCCATTCCTTTTGATCAGTTCCTGGCCTCGAGTTTTTATATGATTTACGTCATTTTTCTCTCTTTGTTCTACTTGGCCTTTCTCTTGTTGGGTTATTATACTCTCTGAACGAATGATGCAATCCCATCACACCACTCTTTTTTCTGCTAGCTCATTCACTTATTATCTCATTATCGGTTCTACTCAATGTGCTAATTGTTTTAATCTGATATATCCTCTGCAACCTAGACTTTTTGCCAAAAATACTATCCATATGTCAACTATGCCTTCCTTAACTGCAGTTGCAGTTCTGCAATCCTGGGTTCACTAAGCTTCTTCAGCTCTTATCATTTCTATTTTTTGGAATTCATCCTGTTTTCCTGCTTTTGTTAATTCATTCCATGATGTTTCTCCGATTCCATCTGCCTCTGTAACACATTTTAATTCCCTCTACCTATGGTGCTAATTTACCTTCATATTTTTGTGTCCTCTTTGTGCCGCATTTTAAGAAAATTTTGCTCAGTTTGATAGCTATGTTTTCCTTGTAGAAAGCTTTGATATGTTTGCTCAAATTAAAAAAAACACTCTGTGCTTCCTATTTTATTTCATTGGTTTTCTCTTCAATACAGAGTTATTATGTGTTTCAGTGAGAGAGAGAGATGTAGAAACAGTATCAATTGCATTAATGCTAAAAATGACCAGAAGTGGTCAGAGTTTGCATGTGGCCTCTGGTGTTAGCTCAAGCTAGCTCTCCAGAATGCATACAGATATATTTCGTTTTATTTGTATTTATGCTTGGAATTTTCTTTGACTTGATTTAGAACCATGGGAGCATGTGGTGTATATCTTATTCATCTTATTCATGTTTTTTATGATTTTTATCTACAGCACTTTCACTGTGGTTTACTCGACAAGACCCATTCCATCTGGTGCAGTTTTTAGGTGCTACCCAGGGTACAGAAAGATTCTGTCTTTAATTTCTTATGTGTTCATGGTTGTCCTGATGAAAATGTTACACAAATTTGAATCTTACGTAAAGTGTTCTTGTTTCTGAAGCAATAGTGCAATCCTACTCAGATTGTGGCAGGTATTCCTGGATGACAAGGAAAGACCAGGTCGTTTTATTTTGGCCAAAGAACAATCAAGCCGCCCTAATTCTGATGATCTTGATGTATGTGCTTTTCTTATAACTTTTTTTCTCTTTTAATTCATCAAACATTTCTCTAGATAACCATTGTAATAATCTTATTACCTCTAAATAATTATTTTAGTTATTTTCTAATATTGCTTTTAAGAACAGACATAAATCTGCATTTGGGTAAACTATTGTGGTCAGTAGACAATACAAGTGAATTGTAGTTTCCAGGGAATGCAATCTTAATTCCTGGAGGCAATTTCAGAAACATTTTCTTCATTGTTCTTCCTTTGCTCTTATCTGAAACATGTTCCTTCAATCTTCCCAAAAAAGAAACTTTTTTTTCTACTCTTAAGGATGTTCCTAACTTATTCCTAACCATGGATGTTAATTGTTTTCCTAGATCGATGGACATAAAATGATATTATATCCAAATTTAGAAAGCAAACAAATAAACATTCCCAAGTTTCCAAAATAGGCATTTTGGGCTTCTTTTAGGTGAACGAATTTTTACTTCCTTGCTAGTACCAATCATTAATAATTTTGTTATATTATCTTTTTATTATTATTATTTTTTTTCTAAATTCCAAAGAAGGAGAAGGTGTATGCTAGTCAAAATCATTCATTTGATTCAACATGTGCTTTAAACATCTTTCAAGTAATAAGGCAGCACACTTCCTTCAAGTAGTAGCACAATGTCGGAATATTCGATGACAATATATCCATCTCTAGATGGCCTTGACTGTCACTCAGAGAGGTATACATCATTCTCGAACCTCTCCACATTAATAGACTTAGCTTGATTCAATTTGGCATTATTAGATGAATGAATTTATGTAGATAAGTTTTTCTTGGGTTGAAATTGCCGTCTAAATTGTCTAACATTGTATGTTATATATAAGTTATGCTGCCCTCATATGTGGAAACAAGACAGCTGTCATATGGCACAAAGATTCCCTGGCCCACATATTTGAAACAGTATCACAAAAAATAAACAAAACAAGGTCTGCGTTCCCCATTGTGGAAATAGCCTGTACATGGAATGGTCAGTCTGTCAGAACTCACTCCATATTAAACAATAAAGTTAATTATAGACTTGAATCATAACAATTGGTTGTCTATCCCTAAATCAACAATCATCTGTGGCACCATGTCAGTGATGTCAATTACCTTTTCTTTTCAGACACTGTGTGATAACCCATAGATGCAACCTTCTGCAGTTGCACATGTGCAGTCTGTTTCACACAATGTGGGATTCTTGTAAACCTGCATATCTTCTTCAATTTCTATGAGCTGAGAAAAGGAGGAAGCTTGAAGCTCTGAATATGGGGAGACGAAGTGTTACCCTCCATTAGAGATGCTTCAAGCTTTCCCCTTGATCACCCTCTCTTGGTTCTCTTTGTGATTGCTTGGTTGTGTCTAGCTTTGTATGAGCTGTTGTTGCTTGGTGAGTCCCCTCCTTGGGTTTGGTGCTTGTGATTTTGTTTGGCTTTGTTCCTGTTTTTATGTTCATCGACCTTGTGCCTCACGTTTTGTGCTAAGGTTATTTTCTTTGGAAGGACGAGAGTCTTATTTATTCCTAGAAGATATATTTCTTCCTAACCTTGTACGGAGACAAAGAATGACGATGTTGAGCTGACTCGTTTGAAGGCTGATAAGACAGGAAAGGAGGAAGATGGAAATGCATTAATGAGAAGCTCGCAGAAGAAGGTACATTTGAAGGTAATTCTAACCAAGGCCTGAATCAAAATTCTTGAAAAAACGAATCTAGGAAAATAGAGGGAAGTGAATAAATCCTTTAGTGATGCTTTGTGAGTGGAAGAAGGTGTGAAGCACATGGACAATGCAACATTTGTCCTTCATAGATTCCACACAAAAGATGAAAGGGATCCCAAGCAGGACTTAGAGCAAGTCGGTCAGACCCCTGCTATGTTGAAATCCCTAAGTTTGTGTCCTAATGAGGCTATGACTAAAAAATTGCAGTTGGAAGAGATTAAGTTAAAGAATTTTGGTATCTTCTTTGTTTGTGTCAACCAAAATGCTTTACCTCCTAGGATTTTTTTGATAACTGGATTAATGTGGTGTGGGGGGGCGGGGCGGGGAATTGCATATGCATGTAAGCTTTTGTAGAATGATGCAAAAAGGTGTCTTTCTGATTTTGTTTAAAAACTACAATATGCAAAGAAGGGCTATCAATAGACCCTTCTGAAACATGGGATAGTCAATCTTTAGGGCAATTCCCTGAAACCCTAACCGTGATTGTAAAGACATTATGCTTAAGACCATTCCTAGATGGGTTTAAATAAGGAATGTGCCCCTATAGGTTTGGATTTTTCTACCCCAAGGCCTTAAGCGGCTAGGGGAAGTGTTGAGCTTTGAAGATACTAGGACTTCTTTGGCCCATATGCATGCAAGGGTTTTAATTTTGTTGAAGCCCCTTGAACTATTCCCAAAAACCCTAGTCTTCAATTTAAAAGATGATTCATATTCATGCCCTATAGTGGGGTTGGGAAGTTTGAACTCCTATATTCTTTGCAAAAAAAGGTAGCCATATAAAAAGGAATTGCTCCTTTATAGAGCAAAAAAAGGAGAAAAAGATTGAGTCTGGTGTAGATAAAGGTAGTAACGAAAATTTTGATACAATTAATGATAAAAATCAAAGCATACCGAGTGTTGATGTTGAAATGTATGAAGACCCTCAGTTTGAAGAAGATACTATTTGGAATTATGAAGTTTTTGGTAAGCATGGCAACCCTTTGGATTCAACAGATGTTGCTAGAGGAGACCCTAACCCTCCTAAACCCCTGATAGTTGATCCCCCTCCTGTTCCTTCTCTGTTGAGTGAACCTCCTTCCCTCCCTCCTTCCTCTGCTCCTCTCCTTGAGGGCACCCCTTCTTTTGTTGTTTTAGATTCACCCTTTCTTAAGGGCAGATGTGAGTCTCTTGAGAATTATTCTAATTTGGTTGATACAACTCACCCTAGATAGGTCTTATAGGAATATACAATTATCTTAGCCAAACCCCTTACCATAGAGCCTTGTAACCCTGGCAAACTTGAGGCTTCAAGCTTTGAGGAGTTGGTTGTTAAAACATTTGATTTCCACTCTGTGGTTCTGTCTCCACTTGATTTAAATTAAAAAGGAAAAGTTGCACCTCAACGTGAGGAGTGCGAAACTCAAATGGGTGATGAGGCGCCCCTTTCACTGTTAAAACCAATCTTGGAACCAAAAGGCTCAAAATTGAACTCGCAAGTTTAGTCTTAACTGGAACTGTGAGTTATGAAGAGGCTAAGAGAGTGAAAGCTACCCCTCCATTGAGTGGGGAAGACTCCAAGAAGAAAAATAAGGATAGCAAAATCCCTCCATGCTTCAATAGATTGTATCAGAATAAGGGGGCCCCTAAACCCCCATTATAGTCTAAATAATATCCTTGTTTATGATGATACTAAGTTGGAATGTTAGGGGATCAGAATCTCAGGACAAGAGACCCATTGCTAGGCAGTTTAGACACTCTAGGGATGAATTAGATTTTCTTCTACAAGAAGTGAAAGAAATTGGGACTAGACTTGAGTTTGCACTTAAGTTTGTGTGGCTTAATGCCTTGAAATTTTCGACTAATCACCCAAGAGGGCAAGGAGGAGCATCTATTTTAATTGATCCAAAATGGCTTGATGCTTTAGTTGATTCTAGATCTTCCTCGTGTCAAAGAGCAGTATGGGTCGGAGTTAAACACAAGGAGAAACCATTTGGGGTATGCTCTATGTATATTCCAAATGATTATAGAGACAAAACCAAACTATGTAATTGGATTGCTTCCAATATGATTGATATTATGTTGGTAATTGTTGGCGATATCAATATGATTGAGGAAAGGGAGGACATGCAAGGTCGTACCCCTCTTAGTTGGAAGGGGAATGAAGTTTTCTTTTGGTCCAAAATGAAACGTATTCATAAATTGTCTGGTCCCTTATGCAAGAGAAAATTCAACAGTAAAACAATTTGGTTTACATGGTGCAACAATCCGAATGTATTATAGGCTTGATAGGCTTTATCTCAATAAAGATCACTTTACCATACAACCTTTTAATGATGAAAACCTGGTTAGAGTCTTGTCTTTCACTATTTTAGAGCATTGTCCCATAGAATTGAACTTCTCCATGAGGACTCTTGATGAACTTATGGAGGAGTGGAAAGGTTTGTATAAGCGTAATGTGTCTCATCTTCGGGATGAGGAATGCCTAGTTAGAGGAAGCATTGGAAAAAGGGTACGAACTATGAAGAAGAAGAGGTCATGAAGAAGTCATCACGATTTGCAGACAAAAGAAGATTGAGCTTTGCATATAGAATGCAGACAAATTGTGTGCATTAGAAAGTCAAAAAGATAAAATGATGCAGAGCATAGTCATGATAGAGAACGACACCAAACACAATTGTGACAAATGAGAATGGTGTAGAAGGTGAACGGGATTACCAACAACAAAAGTAAGGTGCAAAGCTAATGACGGTGCAAACTAGATAAGATGAACGACGGTGAAAGGTTGAATAAAAAATGCATGCAGATGCAAGCAAACTAAGAAACAAAAAACATAGAAGCCAGTATTTGGAAAACGTAGAAGGGTCGTTGATTTTCAAAGGGTCGTACTGCTAAGGCATAGAAGAAACGACAAAAAAGGAGAAGAAATTTGCTCGCCATTTTTTGCAAAGGAATGTTTTTGAAGGAAGAACCTCATGGCTGTGAAGGAAAACACAACCAACAAAGTTTCTTTTGACTTTACCCACATATCTTGCACGTGTCGCGTTTCAAATCATGATTTTATTGCAGACGGGTTAGGGCACGACATGAACCCTGTAGACGGAATCAAAAGTACAGGTGCAAACTAGACAAGATGAATGATGGTGAAAGGTTGAATAAAAAATGCATGTAGATGCAATTAAACTAAGAAACAAAAAACACAGAAGCCAATAATTGGAAAACATAGAAGGGCTGTTGATTTTTAGAGGGTCGTGCAGCTAAGGCATAGAAGAAATGATAGAAAAGGAGAAATTTGCTCACCATTTTTTTCAAAGGAATGATTTTGAAGGAAGAACCTCGTCGCTGTGAAGGAAAACACAAGCAACAAAGTTTCTCCCGACTTTATCCGCATTTCTTGCACATGTCGCAATTCAAGTTATGATTTTATTGCAGACAGGTTATGGCACGACATTAAACCTATAGATGGGATCAAAAACTATAGGAGGGCATCTATTTTGTAAGTAATTTTGAAGTTCAAATTTAAATTCAGACTTTAAACTTTTTATTTCCATTTTGCTTGGATTTTCAAGTCAAAGGTCAGAGATGTACAAAAAGTCTGTATTTATTGATTTCCATGTCAAAGGTCAAATATTGTGTAAAATGGTCAAATATTCAATATTTGGAATTAACTAGGCATAATTATAATGTTTGGAGTAATAATATTTTAACAGTTGCAGAATATTGTGATTGTTGAGGTATTGCCATTGATGTCAAAAGGTTTGCTATTCAGTAAAGAATATGGTCATTGATATTAAAGAATTTCTGAGTAGCTACGGATTGCATCAGGGCTGCTACGGACTGCGACAGGGTTGCTACGGATTGCAACAAGCTTGCTATGGATTACATTAGGCATGTTACAAACTGTATCAGGCACGCTACAGATTGCATCAGGTTTGCTACACATTGTATCAGGCATGCTATGCACTGCATCAGGGTTGCTACGGATTACATCAGGGCTGCTATGGACTGCATCAAGCTTTCTATGGACTGCATCAGAATTGCTATGAATTGCATCATGACCACTACAGACTTCACCAGGCTGACACTAAGTGTATTCTAATGATTGCTTAATCTATCCTAGTTTCGTTTCAATCAGGCCGACCTATGTGAGTGAGCTTTTATATAAGCTAATCTGAATTATGTTTGCAAAAGAGAATAAATCATAATGTAGCCGACTATAGAGTTTTGTTTGGCTACCCTTTAAGAGATTGTTGAGTACTGTCTTGTATATAGTCAAAATCAAATTGTCCTTTTGAGTGTGGAAAATAGAGAATAAATATTCACTAAGGAGCAAATCAGAGGTCTGTTGAGGAATGGATGGCTAGAGAGGCGTGAGTATAAAATCATCGAATGATTCATACAAAATATGCTTAAAAGGATGAGCAGAGAAGGTAGAGAGGACAAAGTCTTTGAAAATAAAGAGCAGAGAGGAAAGAGAGCCTAATGTGTCTATTTGATTATTAAGTAGAAAAGTAGCAGAGTAAATGTGAGGTTAATAAGTAGAGAGAGCAGAATTGTACCATTAATTGTTAACAGAAGCAATTGAGAAAGGTGGATGATTTGAAGCAGCTAAGTTGGTGCTTAGCAAAGGGGGTTGAAGCCTCCTGTAGATTAGTATCTACAAATTAGGGAGTTGGTGCTTGTTGAATCTTTTTGTCAAGTTGGTGCTTGACTATTTGGGGTTGGTGCCTCAAGTTGAGTGGGTGCTCAACAATCTTGTTGACTCATTGCATATCTGATTTAGGACAAGTAGTCCATGCAGTGATCACTGTGGGTTTTCTTCCCTTTAAGGGTTTCCCATCTATATCATGTTTAATGTCTTTATGTTCTTTGTTGTGGTATGATTGCTCTATGGATTCTATATTGATGCTTGACTAACGAACTAAAGTATTAGAAGAAAGTTTTAAGAGCTCATTGATTCACCCGCCCACCCCTCAGTGGCTGTGCTTCCAACAATTGGTATCAGAGTAGATCCTTTAAGGTTAGGTTTGACAGTTGGAAGGTAGATCCTAAGAAGCACAATGTCTAGTCATCAAGTACAAGAAGGGTCTTCAACAAACAAGGCCCCTTTGTTCACTGGAACCAATTATGCCTTTTGGAGCATTAAGATGAAGACCTATTTGATGGCTCTTTGGTTTGACATTTGACAGTTAGTTGTTGATGGGTATACTATCTCTCAAACTCCAACTGACATTGTAGGAAAGAAAGCAAGTGAGAACAATTCAAAGGTTATGAATGCTATAATCTGTGGATTGGCAAAATTTGAGTTTGTCAAGGTGATGCAATGTGAGTCAACTTAGGCAATTTGGGACAAGTTACAACTCATCTATGAAGGTGACACCAAGGTAAAATTAACAAAGCTTCAAACCTATAGAAGACAATTTGAAGGTCTTGTTGTCAACCTGGAGTTGCACCCTGAATCGAAGACGTGCTGAAATGGCCAATCCTCTCTCCAGTTGACACAATGGTATCTTCTCACGAGGGTGGGTGCCTCAATGTTGAGAAGAACCTCTAGAGAAAGCTAGTTCATGTAAGATATATCAATGGATCTCTACTCTATGCTACGAATCTACCATGGAAAAGGGAGAAGGAAACTTGAAAGGGAAATCCTACCTAATGACCGTGATACACCAAAATGTTGATCCACTCTGCTTGGAACCTTGATCACTAAATTAAACAAGGGAAAAATAAGACCTTTCATTTCAATTGATCACTATGCATAAATATTTCATGAGAAGGTTCGATCCAATGACCAAAACATGAGGGAAAACGATGGAGAGAGGTTTGATACAAGACACTTTGCAGCCTCCTAACATCCACTTACAGCTTCAGCAAAAGACATATAGAACATTGAACATGACCCACATAATATGATGAGCTAACAACTAGGTACGAATCAGAATTTGGGAAGGGAGAGAAATCTACCACGTATGCAAATTGCTGAATGAATGTACACTATGCCAGCACTTGAAATCTGAAAGTACAATCTTTCTATTGATTGAAGAGGTTACACAACTCACCAATGACAGAGTCTGGTCTTATCAAGAGAGGGATAAAATTCAAGGTTGAAAAACCAACTTATATAGAAAAGTATACAACAGCCAAGAGATTGGCACTGAAAATAGATGAAGAGGTCAACTCAGTCCAACGTGTTATTTCAGCGTTCAAATAAAATCTATTTTTGTCTTATGCCTTGCATGAAAAGCTCTTTGACATGGAAAATGATGGAGTGCCCATTTCATAATCCTTATTTAAAATAAAGATTAAATTCTTCAAGATTGGTCAACGTGCATGGGTCTTGTATGATGCAACGTCAAAATTGAATTTAGAACTCTACTTGAACTGCTAGAACGTTGAAAGATATCAATAAGCTAAACAAAAGTGCATGCATGAAATTCTATGTTGGCGTAGAAGGGATGAGGTGGACCCAAGTTTGACAAGTCAAACTCTTGCATGGAAAGCCACACCACATCGTGGACTAAGAACTCCACTTGAAGTTGCGTTGGAAGTGCCTGAAAGGCTCGAATTGCATGAAAACTCAGGAGAAGAGCATGACTTATCAACTAGTGAACCTAAGTACAAGGTTTAGTCAACTCCAACTTACTCCCTTTTGTATGAAAAGCTCTTGAAGATTGAGAAGTATGCATGAAATCTTATGTCAACTCCTTGGACAGCCATCAGTGTCTTGCTCTCGTGCATGTATTCCTTCGACCAGTTCTATAGAATTTCTTTTGGATTTTCTTTTTGTCCCTGTTCATTTCCACAGTTTTATTTGCCGTTCATTTCCTTCGGGCCTTTGTTTTTGTCATTTTTTTTTGTAGACATTGTCCACGGGAATTGTCTTTCATTTCCTTCGGACAAATTGTCTGAAGGAAATGTTTCCTTCTTTTGTTTGGTCCTTTGTAATTGTTTCAGGCTTTACTTTCTGTCCATTTCCTTCGGACAAAAAGTCCGAAGGAATTTTGTCTGTTCTTTTTTTTCGGAGCTTTTCCTTTGAACCATTCATGTTCATTTCCTGTGGCTTTTGTCGACTTTACTTATTCCTTCGGACTTTTTGTCTGAAGGAATTCGTTTCCTTGTTAATTTCCTTGAATTAATTCCTTTTAGGCTCTTATGTCTTGCCTTTGTCTTGTCTATTTTCCTCGGGTTTTTCTTTCTCTTGAATTTCTTCAGAGTTTTTGTCCGAAGGAATTCATCTCCTTTGGCTATCTTTTGATGCCTTTCGAGAACTTTTGAAAGGTCCACTATTTATGTCTTTGCCCTCCACAAGGGCTTCTATCTCTCCTCTGTGCCCTTTGGAACTGTTGATGCTGTGGATTGCATCCTTGAAAGAAGGCTCGGCTTCTCTCTTCCACGCGGCACAATGGAGACTTCCCTCTTGCTGTGGGCTTGGCAAAACTAAGGGAAGAATCTCTAGATAAGGGCTAGCTCCCTTTGATGCATCTTTGAGGTCCTTCACTACTACTGCTAACAATAGGGGGGTGAAAAGGGAGAAGGATATAACCAAAATAGAAATTATCTAAACGGTGATGCACCAAATGATTTTGATCTACTTAGCGATTTTATCACTTCAAACCAGAAGTGGGCGAACAAACACTTTATTTGACAAGAAGACCACACTGTAGGGAGCTTTAATAGGGGCCTTAATGAAGACACAGAAAATAAACTTACCACAGGGCTACAAAACACATTGTCTAATAACTCTTTTGTTTCTGCGCTCCAGATGAAACATTCCCTATTAACCTGCAGAAATGATCTTGACTATACTAGGTATGTTGATGTCAATTCTATGAAAGCATCAAACTAAAATGACTGAACACAGAGTTGATACACAGACATACTCAAAAGTATAACCAGTCAGATAGAGGTAAAACGCATTCTTATTGATTCAAAGGTAAAATTTGGCAGGGCTTCACCTTACAAAATGAGAGATAGCCTTCTCAACTGAGAGGTTACAATATATAGCATGAAGAAGAAGACTTTGGCACCTTCCAAAACAAGTGGCCCATGCTGTGTTGAATCCCTAGGAAGGAGGAAGTCCGCTGAAATAACCATGTTGTGGCTGTCGCTAGTCTTGACTTTGGTGATTAACCTGTATTAAATGTCACTGCAAAAGCATCGATCGCTTTGTCTGTTTGAATGACAAGGCCGCTTCTCAATGAAATTCACACGATTGCCTACTCATTAATGTAAAATGAGGAAAAAAGGGCCACTCTATTGAATGCCCGTGCTCCCCTTGGTAGCCACTTAGTGGACACTGTTTCATCCGTTGCAAGAACTTCCTGTCGACACCTTTTGCCACCTGGGCTGATCTAATTCGTGTTTGTGCTTGGCTAGGTGCATCCTTTGGAACATTCCAATTTTTGTCGTATGTGTTCGTAGCCGTGTTTTGGACTCTCTGTTTTGTTCCCTCTTTCATTGCTATTTCTTGTCTCTTTCTGGCAATTTGAGCTCTCGAGCTATTCTTCTCGTCTTTTCTGGCTACTCGGGCTCTTTTCTCGTCGGGTCGCCAAGTTTCCTTTTGGCCACCTATCATGAGAGCTTTCGGGCAAAATGCCCGAAAGAAATCGGTCCTTTGGTTTCTTTTCAACCACCGACGCATCCCATCAAAATTGACATCTATGGGCCTGTCACTATTCAAAAACCAACAGCTATTTCACTGCCTTGAATTTGACGTTCGGGCGCTTGTCACCGGATGTTTGAACCTCCAACGGCTAGTTCACCATGCTGAAATTGATGTGCTCGAGCTCGTCATTACTTTGGTAATTCCTTCGGCTTTTTGCAATTGAACCTTCGGCCTTTTGCAATTCCTTCGACTTTTTGCAATTCCTTCGGCCTTTTGCAATTGAACCTTCTCGAAGGGAAGGTGACCTTTCGAAAGAGAGGAGAGGGTCCCTTTTTGGCAGCTGAGAGTCCCTCGCAAGGGCACTTGTCCTTCGGGCTCCTTTGTCCTCTCAATTCCTTCAGCCAAGATGTCCGAAGGAATTCCTTCGGACATTTTGCCTGAAGGAAATCTTGTCTCCCGTCTCGGCCTTTCTTCGGGTTCCCAATCCCTTTGAATTCCTTTGAACATTTTGCCCAAAGGAAATGTGCCTTCAATGCCTTGACCTTCTCTTTGTAAATTCCTTCGGACATTTTGCCCGAAGGAAATGTGCCTTCAATGCCTTGACCTTCTCTTTGTAAATTCCTTCGAACAAAATGTCCGAAGGATATTACCTTTGTCTCTCTCTTTTGGATTTTTTTTGGACAAAATGTCCGAAGAAATCCTGTCTTTTGCATGGATTTTTTCCGAAGGAACTTCTCTTTCGGGCCTTCTGCCTTGCGCTCTTGAAATGCGCCTCTGCCCTCCGCAAGGGCACTTGACCTTCAGGGCCTTGTAAAAGACTTGTATTTATTTGAAACTGGGTCCTTCCTTTGTTAATAAAAGGCCTACCCGAAGGAAATCTATTGAAGCGAAAACAAGTTCCAGATTAACCCAAAAACCTACATGACTCAAATCACTCAACTTTTTCGTGGAACAGGCCTACGACAAAGGGAAAAAACCACGATTGCAGCCAGGTGAAAACATCAAAGACTGGGACAGCAAGGAAAGAAAAGGGAGATTGATTTTTGGCCTGTAGGACCAAAAAATGGTCAACAGGAACTTTTGAAGGTCTTGCCACCGACCAAGTGCCCTCCGCAAGGGCTTTTGTCTCTCCTCTGTGCCCTTTGGGAAAATTGAAAAGGTCCACTTCACCGACCAAGTGCCCTCTGCAAGGGCAGGTGTCATTTAGAATTGGCTTTTCGGAAGAATTCAAGGGCACCCTGGTTTTTGTAGGGCACCCAGGGTTTTTGTAACTCATCCGGGCTTTTTGTAGGGCACTCGGGCTTTTTGTAGGGAATCCGGGCTTTTTGGAAGTCACCTAGGCTTTTTGTAGGGAACCCAGGGTTTTTTTAAGTGTCCTTATTCCTTTGGACTTTTGTCTTGTCTTCTCAACTCTGCTCTTCCTCTTTTCTTTCGAACAAAAAACTTGAAGAAAAAAGCCTTGAACGACTGCCATGTAGTCATTTTTTCAGACTTTTTGTCAATCCTTTGAGAGCTCTTTCTCTCAGACAAAATGTCCGAAGAAATAGTCCACCTCTTATACCCGAAAAATTCCTTGGGAAGACAAAACAAATAAACTTACAGCTTGAATATCTTGGCTGTATTTGCATGTTTGGCTGTAATCAAGCAAGCTCCTTGGAAACCTCTGCATAACTAAACTTCACTTGGCTGTAGATGGCCACTTGGGTGGCTGTAAATGCTCATTTAAGGACCCCAAAACTGATTCACAAGACCAACTTGGCACCATAGCAAAGTTCCGAAGTGTAGGGGTGACAATTTTGCCCTGTGGGGGCAAAAATGTCAACAGGTCTTGCAGAAAAGGTTAATGAGTCCGCTGTTGTTCTTAGAGTTGATGTAGTCAACATAATCAAAGTTCTTGGAGAAAAGGTTAATGAGTCGGCTGTTGTTCAAAAAGTTCTAAGATCCTTGACCCCAAGATTTAACTCAAAGGTGTCAGCAATTGAAAAAGTAAAATATTTAGACAAGCTGCAGATGGATGAGCTTCATGGAATACTTACTGTTTATGAGATGAAGCCTTCAAAGTTGCAAAGAAAACACAAATCAAAAAGGTTGAAATTGAAAGTGACACTGATGTTAATGAAGACAAAGCTGCAGCCTTATTTGTGAGGAAATTGAGAAAAGGTTAAGGTAGGTACAAAGGCATGCTACAATTCAAATGTTTCAATTGTGGCAAGATTGGTCATTTTGCTGCCAAGTATCCTTATAAGGAAAAACATGATCGTGATGAAGAACTTGATGAAGAGAATAAGAAGTCTAACAAGCATGACAAGAGCAAGAAAAACTTCAAGCAAGATGACTATAAGATAAAGTTCTTCAATAACAAAAAGAGTCTATATTCTAAAGAAGAGAACAATTTTTTTGAAGTGATAAAGATATCTCAGACAGTGATGACAGCAGTTCAGGTCATAGAAGTGATGAAGCTCTGTTCATAGCCATTGAAGTTGAAGAAGGGAATAGTTCAAAAGAACAAGTCTTCATGGATGATGAAGTGGATGAAGAAGAAGTCGAGGTTGATCTTGAGGCAAAACTTATCAATGTTTTGAATGAATTGAAGAGTCAAAGAAAGAAAAACCAAAAATTGAAGTCTCTTGTCAAAAGTAATGAAGAACAGAGATGTATCTTGGAAACTAAGATAACTAAGAGTGCCAAGGAAGCTGAGGAGGTCATCAACAATCTCAAGACTCAGTTAGAAGAAGCAAAAGCAAGTCTGAAGTCCAAAGGAGAATGCAATGAGTACAAATTTGAGATAAGTTCATTGAAGTCAGATTTGGAATAGTTCACAGTCAAATTGAAAAGTTGTCAAAAGTTTGAAAAGAGCAATGGAATTCTTGATGACACCTGTCATCAAAATAGGCCTTGGATACATGGATGACCAGAAGAGTAGCAAGGAAGCGTAGAATATCAGTAAGCCAAAGACGTTGATGCTCTCAAGAAATCTGAGATTATGAATAACAGTGAGAGGTCAAGACAGTTCAAGAAGGTTGTCACTTCTCTCAGAAACAACAAAAGTGTCAATGTGCCTTTCTAAAATCTTCAGAGATCATTTCCTATTAGACAACCAAATGCATTAAGGTACATAAATTCCTTCTATGGCTATTGTTTTCCTTTTAATTAGTTTGGACATAGAGTTGTAGATTGTAGATCAAATGTTATAAACAATCATGCGTGGAGAAGTGATATGAACAGTCATGGATTTTCAAAAGGATTCTCAAATTCATTTGTCCAGTGGTCAAATATCAATAGAAACATTGCAATTTGTTACAACTGTAATAGAATTGGACATATTGCAAGATTCTGTAGATTGGGTTATGCAAAATCTCCTAGTCAAAATAAGGTGCATGTTCAAATTGATAAGAAGTTAGAACCTTCAAAAATATTGAAAAGGGAGCAAGAAAATCATGGTCCAAAGGAAGAAGAATCCATGTTAGCATAAGTTGCTTTTCACACTCAAGATGAGAGTTTGAAATAGTACATTGACAGTGGTTATTCAAGCCATATGACAGGTGACAAGAATAAATTTATATCCTTGAAAAAGACTACTGAAGGTACAATTAGGTTTAGAGACAATACAACGGCTAATATTGTTGGCAAGGGAATACTAAGTCTTGACAATGGGAAAACTAAAACTGAGAATGTGTTATGTATAAAAGGACTGAAGCATAATTTGTTGAGTGGTAATCAAATGTGAAATCAAGGATATACTCTGACTTTTCATGCTAAAGGATGTGATATAAGAAAAACAAGTTCAGGAAGATTGGTAGCAAATGCTAATAAGATTTAAAATAATTTGTATGTTTTGAATGAGATCAAGAAGGATAGGTGTTTGATGAGTCAAGTGGATGAGAGTTGGCTTTGGCACAAAAGAATGAAACATATAAACTTTGACAACTTAGTAAATATAAGCACTAAGAAATCACTTAGGAACATGCCTAAGATCACTAAGCCTACAAACACCTTACGTAAGGCATGCCAACATGGAAAACAAACAAGAAGAAGGTTCAAGACAAGAATATTCAACTACAAGACCTTTAGAGTTGATTCATACAGATCTGTGTGGTCCAACTAGAACTCAAAGTATTCAAGGTCAAAGTTACTTCATGCTTCTTATTGATGATAACACTAGAATGACGTGGGTTGCTTTCTTGAAGGAGAAATCTGAAGCTCTAGATAAGTTCAAGGTTTTTAAGGTTCTAGTTGAGAATGAGATGGACTTAAAACTCAAGTGTCTAAGATCTGATAGAGGAGGAGAATTTTGGTCAAATGAGTTTGATGATTTTTGTATGGAACATGGAATCAAGAGATAATTTTCAGGTGCAAGGACACTGTAGAAGAATGGTGTGGTAGAAAGGAAGAACATGAATGTTCAGGGAATAGCTAGGACTATGTTAAATGAGTCCAAATTGTCTGATAGATTTTGGAGGTTGTAAACACAGTTGTTCAGATTCTAAACAAAGGTCAAATCAACAACAATAAGAGTCCTTTTGAATTGTGGAAAGGCATACCAACTTTAGTGGAACACTTTAGAGTGTTTCGAAGCATGTGTTTCATCAAGAGAGATGAAGAAGATCTAGGAAAATTTGATTCAAGGGTTGATGAAGGCATCTTCCTTGGATATTCTTCAGTTAGTTCTTCATATAGATGCTACAACAAAAGACTACAAAAGATTGTGGAGAGTACACATGTGAGAGTGGATGAAACCAAATCTAAGAAGGTGAGCACATAACTAAGAGTTTATGCAAAAGAGCTTGACTTCAAGGAAGAAGAAAGAACATCAGGAGAAGCAACAAAATAAAGTCAAGAAGAACGTGAAGATACAAGGGCACCTGCCAGATTTGTTGAGAAAAATCATGCAGAAAATCAAATCATCGGTGATTTTAATGCTAGAGGGAAAACTAGGAGAGGGTTTATGAATACATCAGAAAATGTAAACTTCTCTTTGTTTTCAGAGATAGAACCAAATTTTTTTTTAGAAGCTAGAAGTGATAATTATTGGGTGAATGCTATGGAGGAAGAGTTCAATCAGATTGAGAAAAATGAGACTTGGGAACTTATTCCTAGACCTAAGGAAAAGAATGCCATTAGAACCAAATGGGTTTTTAGGAACAAATTGAATGAAAAGGGTCAGGGCACAAGAAACAAAGCAAGGCTAGTATGTAAAGGCTATGCTCAAGTAAAAGGTGTTGACTTTGAAGAAACTTTTGCACCTGCGACAAGATTGGAAGCCATAAGACTATTTTTGGCATATGCTAGTTTGAAGAATTTCAAGATATATCAAATGGATGTAAAGTCTGCATCTTTAAATGGAAATTTAAAAGAAGTTTATATAGAGCAACCTGAAGGTTTCTCTTTGTTAGGAAATAAGGACTATGTTTGCAGACTGAAGAAAACATTATATGGGCTAAAGCAAGCCCCTAGCATGTCGTATGCAAGACTTGACAGATGCTTGATCGAGGATTCAAGAGAGGTGTTGATGATAGTAACCTTTACATCAAAACATAAGGTGAACATCAATTAATCATAGTTGTGTATGTTGATGATATTATCTTTTGTAGTGACTATGACAAGATGTCTAAGGAGTTCGCAGAAGTAATGCAGCAAGAATTTGGGATGTCTATGTTAGGAGAACTGTCATTCTTTCTTGGATTGCAAGTAGTTCAGCTAGATAAGGGAATCTTCATCTCTCAAGCTAAGTACATTAAGGAAATGTTGAAGAAGTTTGATATGGAAGACTGTAAATCAATAAGTACTTCAATGACAACAAGTTGCAAGTTGAGTCAAGAACATAAATCATCATAAGTCAATCAGACCTTGAACAGATCTATGATTGGAAGTCTATTATATACTATTGCATCAAAACCTGATATCATGCAGGGAGTAGGTCGAGTGGCCAGATTTCAACAAAACCATAAGAGACACTTATAAGCAGTCAATAGGATATTTAGATATCTCAAAGGTACTATGGACTTTGGTTTGTGGTACTCAAAAGGTAAGGATTTCACTTTAACATCATATACTGATGCAGATTGGGCAGGTGGCATTGATGACAGAAATAGCACAAGTGGTAGTGCATTCTTTTTTGGAAAGAGTCTTGTGTCATAGTTGCGTAAGAAACAACCATTAGTTTTCTTGTCCACAACTGAAGCCAAGTATATAGCAACAACATCATGTTGCACATAGGTTTTATGGATGAAACAGACCTTAAGTGACTTTAAGATTAAGAATGACAATTTAATTTCTATATTTTGTGACAATACCAGTGCCATTAACATCTTTAAGAATCCAGTCATGCATTCCAGGACTAAGCATATTCCAATCAAGTATCATTTTCTAAGGGAGGAGGTAGCTAATCATATTGTCAAACTAGAGGATGTCACTACAAAAGAACAAGTTGCAGACATTTTTACAAAACCTCTTCCAAGGGCAACATTTGAGTTCTTAAGGTAGGAATTGGGAGTAATTCCTTTTTCTGTCAGTCACTAAGGAAGGTATGGACTGAGGGGGAGCTAATCTTTGGGTATTTTTTTTAGCTCTGAGGATCAAGAGTCAAGAGTCTATGACAGTTAAAAGATGTTCAAGTGGCAGTGAGTAGTATCTTGCAGTTTTTCTAAGGAGAAGTTTATGGTTTTCTCATTAGGGAAATGAAGATGGATATTATTAGCTTTGGAGAAACAACACTTTGTTTGGTATCAAATAGTTTTCAGGTCGTGCAACCATTTGCTATTGATGTCAAAGGGGGAGAGATTGTTGTATAAGGGAGAGATATAGCAAGTTGTGTAACTACTGTCTAGTTAGTTGTTGTCACTTGGATTTGCACCCTTTGAGGAGATGTCTCAGCTCTTCTCATCTAAGTGGCACAATTGAAACACCTCTAGGCTTGTGGGTAGCCTATGAATGAGGTGAATCTCTAGATAGGGCTAGTTCCCTTGGTGTACCACTTTGGATCACTACTACACCTAAACTTGGGGGGGGGAAGGGAGAGAAAACTGAAAGCAAACTATCGTAAGGGAGGTGATACACCAAATAAGTTGATCACTTCCAACCAGTTGCATGTTACACATGAAACCAAGAGACTAACCATACACTTCTCCAATCTACATCTTCTCACATCAATACTACATTATGAGGTTATGGATGAATGCTTAGCCTAGGAGGACTAGACAAGAGGCCTTGAGTGGCACCAGTGAATAGATTAACTCCCTCAACTTTGACACTTCCTAGAACACTTCACATGCCCTGCAAGAAGAAGCTTTCCAACTGCAAATAATATGAAAGAATGTGACATGTAAGGAAATCATAGTTATCATTAAGCAATATCAATCATCCAAGTAAAACACACTATAAACAGTCATGAAGAGGTAAAAATCAGTGGTCTTATTGATCAAATGGTATGCAAATGAACAAGCCTTTGCCATACTCAGGGGAAGCATAAGTTACAATGGCCAAAATGGCTAGTTCTTATAAAACTTGAAAGAGAGAAGTCCAAAGGTCACAATGACACTTGTCAAGCTGAGAAAATTAGTTATTTGTGCATGAGAAGAGGCTATGGGATGAACCATGCAAGGTCAGGAAGCAAAGTGTCCATACAAGGCATGAAACTCTTGCAAAGTGGCGTAAAACTCCTTATTCTAGCTCATAAAACTGCCTTCATGATTTGGACTTGTTTGAACGTCTAATGGCTGATTAGGGACAGGTCTGATGATTGGAATGAAGGGGAAGCGTTGCAGACATGCCTCTCCATGCATTGGTTGCAGTCCTGGTCTTCTGGAATCATTTGGGAATGAGCCATCATCATTTGCAATCTAAAAAACTTTTCTTTCATGCACCCTGCACACTTGGCCTCAAATTTGGCTTTAGTTTCCCATGCAAATCCGTGGAAGGAAGTGGATGACATGTGTCAAGACCCTCCATGGCCTTAGAAGCATCAGGAACACCTTAAAATCATTCCCACTTGGAGTTTTCACACTTCTCACTAGCTTGGTCACTATGTCGGTTTTGATTGGCTAAGATGAGAGCTATTGTTTGAACACTTAGGAGTTTTGATGAACAAGAAATGACCATAGTGAGTTAGTACAAGTCCTAAGCTTCCACCCAAACTTGATTTCATCTTCAGACTCTTAGAACCTGTAAAACACAAAACAGTGAAAAGCACCCTGTTGTGTACCCTGTTCTTACAGTCCAAAAACATGGGGAGGAGCCTGAGAGAGTCTCCTGCAAGGTTCAATCATCATTGTGGGCAAACTATGCCATTAGATTAGCTTTTCATCTCCATTTCATCAAACCGGTCACTAGCAAGGGTTTAGGAGGGTTTAGGCCTATTTCACCTCTTAAGGTTCGTTCATAGATGGGATGTTGAATCTGCCAACAAATTCCACTAGAACATAGTTCAAGACCTTTATCAACTTCCCCTAACTACTTAGATCCCCATGCACAACCTCCAAAAAGATGTGAGCATCTAAACTTCTCCTATCGAGCTTACTTCTCCATTTGCACAAGCCTAATGTTGGTCCTAAGCCAAAATTGGATTCTCCTGCAACTTCTCTGCCTTCCACCAGCTCTATCACCTCATTTTTTCCCCCATGAACATGCCCAAATGCATTGGAGTGATCATCTAAGGCTATACATGAAGTTGACTACCCTTTTGGATTCTAGGCCTAGTCATGTTTAGTAGCCCTGTTTCACTCTAAAGCCCAAAATGATTTTTTTGATGTTTCTCCTTGCATCCAAGAGCTTGAACACCTCTGACTTCACCCTACAAACATGTTCCAATAAGTCAGAAGGCTCACTAAGAGCTAGAAGTAAAAGTGGCCTACCATTTGGCTTTTAGGCCTTAATTTTGCCTACTAGTCCTGCTTGCAAATTTGATGGTCTAGGACAACCTGTTAAGCTTCACCCCTTCTTGCTTGGTTTTCTATGTCTGCATAGGTGTAATATAGCTTACCAATCCTTCGTGAAAGGTCCAACCAGCTCCTTATCCATCCATTTACCATCCTCCAAAACTGCTAGGGTTTGTGCATGAGGGGAGTGCCCTCGATCTGAGACAAAACAGAGGGCACTCCCCTCCCTCCTCAGACAATGGTGGATATTTTAGGAGCCTATCCAAGTCTTATGGATGCCCTCTACAAAATTATAGCCCTTGATTGTATGATTAGACCCTCCAAAGGCATTGAAAACCAAAGTAGACTGTGAGAAAAGACATTTTGTGGAGGTTTTTCCCAATTTGACTATATTTCGCATTACAGTCCTTTATTATGCTTGATTCCAATTGTATGAGGGTGTATAAAGACTGTTATTATTTTGGTGAAGGTGTCCCAACCTCCATTCATTACTCTAATCTTCCATGTACTTCCCATACAACTTAGTCAAGACTGAGTGCTATACAGTTGTGACTGTGTTTTATTCCGGACCAGGGCCCACCTGTAAGTTACCTTTCATGAATTAGGCTTGAGATAATGTTTAAAGACCCCTTGAGAGTTTCCTTTGAGTCACTTGTTAACTGCTTGGATCCATTTGTCTCATGTTTGGCTACACCTTCATCAAGAATCATCACCTTTTGTTCACTGTCTCTCACAGTCACCTACAGTCGTTGTAGGTGCATATTTTCAAATAAAGGGTATTTGTAGGTGTTTACTTGATCAAGACTTCACATACTAACTTCTCTTTTGGTCATCAAGTTCAACCAAGTTCTCATCATGCTCTAAGTCCACAAGAATGAAACATCTTCTCAACCTTGCACCTTAGGCTGGCTGTAGGTGAACAATTTGGGAATTAGACACGTGTAGGTGAATATGGGGGTCTAAAACACACTATATCATGTCCTTCTGATGATCTCTTAGCTCATACATATTCTTTCCCTCCATCAAAGCCCATTCAAACATGGAGGCATGTCGAGTTTGTAATTTTTGAATGAGGTTTCTTGAAGCTCAAACCTGTAGGTGAACACTCCCTGGATTTCAGTGCTTTTAAGGGCGTCTTAGGACTTCAACAACCACTTTCAATCAATCTTTTGTCCTTCAAACTTTGCAGGGTACTTGCCCCATGTAGGAGCTACAAGACAAAGCCATTGGGGTGCCTCAAAAGTCCTCATAGCCTTGTCATATGATATTCACAAAACTCTCTTGGACCTTTGTTTTGTATCTTTAGGGAAAAGAGTCCTGAAACACACAGTGATTGTTTTGAAGGTGATTTTCAACTTTGTTTAGTAACCTATCATCTCAAGTGGGTCTGCTATGACCAAAACACCGACTAGGACTCCCAAGAAAAGGTTCCATCACATGCTTCAACACTTGAAATGGATATTTTAGCTCTCTGTTAGGCTGCTTGTAGGTGACCATTCAATGTATACAGGCAGTAAAGGAGAAAGTGGACAGTTTGCATGATTTTTAACCTTTCATGAGTTGTGAACCAATCTCAACACTCCCAAATGCACTCCTCACACCTCCAAGAGCTTGAAACCACTACATAGACTCCTATCATAGCATGACGTCATCCTCCAAGACACCTGTAGGTGAATATTTGAATTATAGCAGGTAGACTGTGTGCGTAGGCAATGAAGATGAGTTTCATTTTTAAGGATCATGTACCTTCCTCAAATGTTGAAATGAACTCCATTCAACTTGTGAGTATTTAAAACAAACCAAAATAACCAAGGGATATATGACTAGTACATTAGGATCCAAATTTGGACCAACAATGAACCCCAGAAGAGCATTCAAATTTTGTAAACCCCACTTTTGAGATTTGGTTTTGTGGTATTTTGCTTATCTTACTACCTTTCTCAACTTGTTTTCTTGGTAGAAAAATAGAATTGATGTTATGTCGCCTTAGGAATTTTTAGATCTTATTGGAGATTCCTTTGATGTAAGGAAGGAATGCCACAAGAACAACAAATGAAGTTTCCACTCTTTCTTGCTTTTCTTTCCATACTCTAACTTGCTTGAAAGCCCTGGAAATTTGTTTCCCCTTGTAACCATTCTTCTTAAACACCAAATTCAAATGCCCGATCTCACTTTCCAAGAGCTCTTTATCGCAAATCTCAAAATCCCTCATGGCAAGGGTCTTGAGAACTCATACATTTTGTGTTGGGTGAGGATGAGAGGCCACATGCAAATAAAATCCATATGG
This sequence comes from Torreya grandis, assembly GCA_037957365.1. Taxonomy (NCBI): domain Eukaryota; kingdom Viridiplantae; phylum Streptophyta; class Pinopsida; order Cupressales; family Taxaceae; genus Torreya; species Torreya grandis. The sequence goes on along the minus strand of JARHVA010000070.1, from coordinate 1,213,422 downwards.
GTTCCCTTCTTGTAGACAGTCCTAACAAGGGAACAATCCACCTTTCGTGTGAGGACATCCAAAAATGGTACGCTGTTATCTTCCTCAATCTCCTTCGCTAGGATGGATTTGTATTAGCATGTGATCTCTCATTATTACCTATCACAAAATGAAGGTGTTCTCAAGACCCTTGCCACTAGGGCTTTCAAGATTTGCAATGAGGAGGATTTGGAGTAGGAGATCTAGCATATTACTTTGGTGTTCAAGAGGAATGGCTGCAAGGGGAAACAAATTTTTACAGCTTTCAAGAAAACTAAAGTTTGTTGAAAAATGCTGCAAAGAGTGGAGGATTCATCTATTGTTCTTGTGGCATTCCTTTTTTGACATTGAAGGAATCTCCAAAATCGTAAGGCAACATAACATCATTTCAACTTTTCTACCACAGAATTTGAGAAAGGTATTAAGATCAGTAAAAGATCACATGAAACCAAATTTGAAAAGTGGGATTTGTCAAGTTGAATGCACAAGGTTTTCTTTACATTGGTGAAGCAGGGAGGTCCATCTAGGGTAGGGTTTAAGTGCATGCTTCAGGCATCCTCCTTCAGAAAAAGAGAAATCAGACTTAGCATTCCTTCAACACTAACCATTCCATTCACATCAAAATTGCCAAGGCCATATCAATATAGAATCACTATTTCAAAGACAAAGATCCCCCGAGGGAGGCCGCGGAGATGGAAAGCATCCTCAAAACTTGAACAAAGATGAGGACTTGGGTTTGACCATTTAATTTTTTTCTAATTAGTCGGTTACAATTTAATTGTAACAGTAAATTTTGCTCCAATTCTTCCTTAAGGGAACCTAGTAAGCATCTTGCTACTTTATAGAGTTATCTACACGCTCTAGTCTGTATTTCATACATATGTTTTTAGGCTAATGATGGATCATGGGGTGTGATCTGAATCGATTCCAAAAATCATTTTTTATGGTTTGGACTGCGAAAGCCTTAGATCTTTAATCATAGTTTTGTTTATGTAAATAATCTTTCTTTGCATTATTCATTTTACGAGGTTTCAGATTCCAAGGTATGGTATATCATTACTTTCATGGTCCATCTCTTAGACACAACTAAACGTTCTTTTGGAGAAATAAATAGATGTTCTTTTCGTTTAATTTTAGAGGAACTATTTTCTAGTATGTTGATTATTACAATATGAAACAGTGCAAACTGGGCTTTTCTATTTTATTGTGATGTAATGCTTACTAATGTTTGGGCCAATAATGTTTATTTCTAAATAAATTTTGTAGATTGGTTAGTCTTGTGGCATCATACATTGAACTGCTAATATCCTTTGAAAACATTATTTTCACGAACAGTAGTAGGTATTTAGTGCTTTATTATATGTATAACCTAGGTTTATAATATGATAACAAGTTTTTTAATTTTTGCAGTTAATCTTTTTGGGAGGGGGAAGTGATGATCCAGAGGAGAAGCCTTCATTCTTTGCAGAAGCAATAAGTATGTTTGGTTCTCTTAATCGTTTTATGAGGTCACTTTCAAAATGATAAATTTGTTTCTCAAACAGCAAAAATGAAAATATTTGGCAAGCATAAATGCAATATGGTGCAACAGCGACATTTGTAATATAATGAGGTTATATTTTACTTTTGAGTTTACAACAATAGCATGTTTAAAGTGTATTGTTATCCTTGGTAAATACTCACAACATAAAATGAAGTGTATAGAAAGAAAGACTGATGTTTCTAGCATAGATTTTTACGATGAGATAGTAATGAATACAATGTCAATGTTATTGATCAAAATGAAATCTTGGATATGTAGACAATTTCAAAGAGAATAATACACATTGAGTTCATTAGTTTAAAAGCTGTAAAATAAATTCAAAAGTGAATGGAGAAGTGAGATCAATGCTAAAAATTGGGAACGCTCTTTAAACACAGTTTGGAAAATGAAATCCTTTAGTTAAAATATGTCGTTCATTTATTAGAGAAGCATAAAAAAGAGATGAGACTGCAATCATTAGTATATATGCATAAACTGGCCTTGAATGTGTTCAAGCCTTGTCTCGGCTCTACAATATATAAATTTGTTGTTGTGTACAAGTCAAGCAGGTCATTTTCGTGTAATCATAAAAATTAATACCGACTCTATATGGACTTTTGTAATCATAGGATTAAAGATCTATCAATGTCGTACCAGAACGCATGCTTAATAAATTCACCTCTTATAGAGTCATGACACTCAATTGTTCTCTTGGATTAGAAAATACCCTGCCTTCCAAAGATATTGATGGTAGTTTTGGAATGCTTTTTTTTCTATAAATAGTGCACTCACCATATGATTTACAAATACCTACCTACAAGAAATAAAGAAAATGCATTTGAAATATTCTTCTTTAGTTTCACTAGCCAAATATTTATCTGACATTTGCTTTTAATTAGAGACACTAGGAGGTTACAACCTCGTTCATTGAGAGAAGTGGTGATGGAATAGGAAGCATTTTGAATAATTGGAGTGTTCAGACTTCGATCATTTTGAGGACCTTATATTTCCTTAATAGATGTAGCATATATGTTTTTGTGATATTGGCCATTTCCTAATACTTGAAGACTATTGCTATATTCTAGACATGTCGTTCATGACCTTGGTGTGGCATTTCCTTGCATGAAATTAATGTAGAAGATGTGTTTCTTTGTGTGCATTTGGTCAAACAATTAGATGTCTTATGTATTTTCTTACATTTTGTTTATTACGTATTTGGCATAAGCTAGAAGAATGTTGCATTTTCATAAAATCATTCAAGGCTTTTTCAACCAACCTAGTTTATGCATATCTACCAATGTTTGTAGTTAATGTGATCATTGATGTTTGAAAGAAAGAAATGATCCATTCAACTTAGCTAGGAATGAGGGTAGTGAGGAATAGTGCTACATGTTGGTAATCATATCTTATTGTTAGAGAGGGAACAATGGAGTATAACAAAGACATAGAATGTGCATATGAGATTTCCTTGTTATACTACATCTTCTCTTTAACAAGGGCAATTGGGCATTTGATTTGTCCTTGTTTATCAAGTATCTAGCACATGTTGGAAGGATTCCACCATTTTCATAAAAGTCATTCAAAGGCTTTTTAAACCAAATTAGTTTATGAATGTCTACAAATGGTTGTAGTTAATGTGATCATTGATGTTCAAAAGAAGGAAAGTGATGCAACCGCAGTTATGGCTCTCAATTAAGAGATATCTTATAGATGACATAGTACTCAAAACACAACAAAATATGGAACAAAATGCATCAAACACAACTCATGGCTTTATTAGATTTTAGCAAAAGGAAATACATCATCTACAATAACACCACAATCTCACAACGAGATGCATTACAACACTCGGTTTGTAGATCTTTGCTTGATAACTATCAGTTGTTTTCAAGTGTAGCCTAACTCTTAGACAATCACTCATAATTACTCTTAAGCTCCAAACTTTGACCAATGTCCCTTGCACAGGTGTAGGAGTATGTTTATTAAGTTGCAAGACCCATCTACTTTCATTAGGTGCTCAACCACTTACTAACAACAATAACACACCTTAGAGCACCACAAATATTAAATATCTCACAATTCTAAGGTACCAACACATTACAACTTAACACATCATAAGTAACATTAAATAAATCCATTTCAGCGTCCCATGACTTTTAGAATTAAATGCCAAATAATTAGCAATAGCTCCATATCATATCATTAGGATATATACGGCTAAATCAAGCACACACGAAGAAAGTCGCAATACTTCACAACCAACCAATGCGTTGAAATTCATTGAGTTGTTATTTTTGTGTCTATTCAGGAACATTACCACTTATTATTGCACGACAACTTTGTTGCTTTGGTTGTGAAGAACCAAACTCTACAGTGACCCAAATGTATGCTTTGTTGTTCAATAAGACTTCATAGACTTTTGGAATTGCCCCACAAATCACTACAAGACTCCTCTTGCATAAAAGACTAACATTACTTGTGCAAAGCTTTGCAAGCTTATTTAGACAAACAACAATTACAACTGCATGCAAAAATAGATGCACTAATGTGTGTGTGCTCTTAGGGTGCACAATACTACACAAAACAAGTGTGCGCTCAAAGGTGGTACAAAACAACATAACAAAGTTTGTGCATACACTGAGATTGCACAAACTTACAAATAAAGATAGGTACAATAAAAAGATTCGCAAAATAATATTAGACAATATTCGTAGTCTAACATGTTTTTTATTGATGCAAGATTGCATGTGACACCTGATGTTCTTTTATCATACACCCTAGGTAAAAAAAATACATGAGCTCTTGCATATGCACCTTCTAAGAGCTTTGTTGATGGTTTCCTTGTTTTGCAATTTTTGACACATTTATCCATGTCGCATTTTCAATTCTTTAGTGTTTTCCCTGTACCATATATTCTATATAGTCATTTCTATGTTTAGTCTTTAACTTGTATGTCAATCACAGGCTCCACTTCATCATGCTATTTTTTTAGGTATCAATATCTCCAATATGTTTTCTCATAATTTGTGTTTGCAATATCACTATTTTGTCCATAATATGGATACAAATCAGCAACATTAAAAATAGATGATATATCAATCCCTTCAAGTAACTATATCTCATATGCATTCTTTGCAAACTTCTACAAAATTATGTGTAGTCCAATCATCTTCCATTTTAAATTATCATAAGCTCCCTTACAAAATATTTCTTTCTTAGGTGCACTAAGACCAAGTCTCATACTTGATATTTCACTTCTCTTTATATTTGCATGCTCTTTGTATTGTGCGCTACTTTTCTCTAACTACTCACACACTTGGTTATGCACTTCTTGCATATGCTCTGCAAAATTTTTTGCTTCAAAATTTTTTCTTTGTGCACTTTTCATGTCGTGTAACTCTGCAACTACTCTTGGACTTGACCCATAAACAATTTGAAATGGTGTTTTATTTGTACTTTTATTAACTGAATTATTATAGCCAAACTTAACTTGTGCTAGGATTTTATCCCATGTTCCTTGCTCTCCTTCAATTAAACATCTTGACAAGGTACCTAAACTTTTGTTTACTACATGATTGTCCATTTGTTTGAGGATGGTACGACAAACTAAATTATAACATTGTGTTTAACTTCTTTCACAATGGTCTCCAAAAATATCCAACAAATTTAACATCTCTATCTGATACAATGTTGTGTGACAAACAATGTAGCATTACAATCTCTCTGAAAAATAGTTAGCAATATTTGTTACATCACTAGTCTTCCTACAAGCAACAAAATTTTCTGTCTTTGAAAATTCTACCCACAATCACAAATATGAAATCATTTCCTCTCTGTAGTTTAGGGAAGCCTAAAAAAATCTATATTTACATCCTTCCATGCTCTCTCTGATATAGGCAATGATTGATGCAACTTTGCATTCTGACCTCTCCCTTTCGCTAGTTGGAAATCTCTACACTCTTGAACATATTTGTGCACATCCATACCCATTTGGGGCCAAAAATAGTTTTTTGCCACTTGAACTAATGTTTTGTTATAACCAAAATGACAACAAACCTCCACGATGATTCTTCTTGATCAGATTTCCATGCATTGAACCGCTAGGTATTCACAATTGTGCTCTTCAGAACAACAATTTGTCTTGAATAAAATAATATAACCATGGTGTTCTATCACCACTTATTTGGTCTGCTTATTATTTCCATGCTTCTTGAAAATCATCATCATTTTCATCTTATTCTTTCATCTGATCAAATCATACGACTTCTACTCTCAATTCATTTAACAAAAGAACTCTTCTACTCATGTTTGCATTTTTGTTTGATTTTCCACTCCTATGCTTTAACAAAAATGAATAACTGTGTAGGAATTCAACCAATTTCATATATATTTGATTCAATTTACTCTTAACTATTAATAAATTGTAGTGATTGATGGTCTGTGTAGAATACAAACTCTTTAGGCAATAATTAATGTCTCCACTTCTTTAGGGCTTGCACAATTGCATAATTTTTTTTTAATCATGTATTGAATATTTGCACTTTACATCATTCAACTTTTCATTGAAGTATGTTATAGGTTTTCCTTCTTGACTCAATATCGCTCCTATCGTTGTGTCACTATGTTATCTATTTCTTCAACCAATGGAAACTATGTTTTGTTTCTGTTGTCCAGAAAAACTTTTATATTTGTGCATCACATCAGTGATAGTTGTAAATGTCCCATTGAAATTTCAGATGAACTTCTTGTAAAAACTCATCAATCCATGAAAACTACATACCTCAAAATTACTTTGTGATGACAACCACTCTAGTATAACCCAAATCTTTTATGGATCCATTTCCAAACCTTATTAAGAAATCAAAAATCCTAAGAATACCAATTCTTTCTTCCTAAAATTATATTTCTTTAAAAAATATAAGCAACTTTTTATCTCTGACTTTGCGTAAATGTCGCAAGTGTTCTTCCTCTCTTCTATTGAAAATCAATGTGTCTTCAAGATACACAATGACAAACTTGCCAAAAAATGGCTTAAGAACTTTGTTTATCAATCGCATGAATGTACTTGGTGCATTAGTTAACCTAAATAGCATACCAACCACTCATGTAACCCTTCTTGTGTCTTGAATGTTGTTTTCAATTCATCGCCTTCATTTATGTAGATCTGGGGATACCCACTCTTCAAGTCAATCTTTCTGAACTATCTTGCTCCACTTAAGCAATCCATAAAATCATCCATGCGTAGCAGTGGAAATCTATACACTATGGTTATCTTGTTAATGGTTCTATAATTAGTGCACATTCTCCATTTTTCATTCTTCTTAGGTGTTAATATTGTGGGTACTGCACATGGGCTTAAACTTTTTCTGATCAAACCTTTATCCAACAAATCTTGATTTTGTTTTTACGCCTTTGCTTTCTCTTTTGGAGTCAACCTATGTGCCACTTTGTTTGGTAAACTCAAACTTGGAATTAAATCCGATTGATGACTTATGCTTCTCATTGACAATAATCCATCTGCTAGATCATTAGACACAATCTACTCAAATTCACTTAGTATCTTTTTTACTTTGCGCAAAAGTATTTATTCTTATGTAACTCCTACGTTTTCTTGTGTTGGCTTAGAAATCGACGCATAACATGTGTTCTACTCTTTCACCTCTTTTGGGAGCTTTGTGCTTTCACCTCTTGCGGGAATTGTTTTCCCAAAATTATCAAAACCTTTGGAGTTGTGTCCACTTCTTCGAGTTGATCCTTCAACAAACTTAGTTTGTGTTACTCCATCTTCTCGCAATGTGTTTGTATTTGCATGACCATCATGTTGTGACATATGGTCAAACTAGCAAGGCCTTCCAAGTAAAATATGCTAAACATCCATGGGTATTATGTCACATAAGACTTCATCTTTGTATGTACCAATATGAAAACTTACTAGACATTGTCCATTCACCAACCACCACAAAATTTTATATAAATTTGAATGTAAAATTCTCTTTAAAACAAGTTTATCTACCATTTCTTGTGAAATAATATTATTCGTGCTACCACAATCAACAATCAATTTGCAATGCTTAACTCCAGACTTACAAATAGTTTTGAATAAACTCTTTTGTTGTGCAAGATAGTCTCCTCTTTTGCAGGTTTCAACAATACCACTTTGATCACGAGAGCTTCTCCTCTAGTTTCCAGTTAATCTATGTTATTAATAGATGCAACACTTTGTTCATCTTTTTTAGTGATATTCGCACTCAAATAAATTCTCCTACCACCTTCATTATGTGCATGTGGATAGTCAAATGCTATGTGGCCAATCTCACCTCATCTGAAACTCATCCCAATGAATCCATGACCTCTACTTTGGCTATTAAATCCTCTTCCTCTGAAATTTCCTCTACTTCTAATGGTATTGGCATTATTGTGCTATGACGTACTTCTCTTTCTTGCACAAAATAACCTTTGTCACTTCATCCTCCTTATCCATGTCCACGCCTGAATTTTCCTTTTCCTTGTGCCACTCGTTCACACAATAACGTCTCTTCTGCCTTCAGTGCATATTGGCATGGCTCTTCAACAAATCATAGTACGATCATACCAAATTCATCTTGAATTGCTATGCACAATCCATTTACATACCTTGACACATTTTCAACATCATCTTTAATATGACCCACTCTGATGGTAAGTCATTAATATCCCTCAATGTAATATTCCGCACTCAAATATGACCTACTCTAAAGCTTCTTGAACAAACTCAGTATAATCCACAAAAATGAATTAGCCTTCCATTTCACAACAAATATATTTGAAGTTGTAATCATATCTTTGTCTTTGCATAATATTTTAGCTTGAACATTCTACCACCTTAAGGATGCATGACCTTTCAAATTTGTATTGGCAAACTTAATGCACTTAGAATGTTTCATATTTTCATATGCAAAGTATTTCTCCAACTCAGTGATCCAATCAATGAATTCTTTAGGACTCAAACTACCATAATATCTTATGGGTCCAACTTTGGTTTACTAATCATTTTGCAACACCTTGCAATAATCGATCTTGAGGTTCATCACCCTGTTATGCACCCTAATCCTCAAGTGCTTACGTGTTTTCAGTATCAATTTCATCATCTACCACTACAACACCTCAATGTTAGGTTGTCTACATAGCCTCCACTTGAGCTTGCATATATGTCATTAATCTAGCTAGATATGCAAGTCTTGGCGCTCTAGGCACTCTTGCCCTTCTACCACATAAACCTCCTCGGTATGATATTCTTTATAAATATAGATCCTATACCAAATGATAATCTAAACAATTCAGATCAACAACTTCACTTACACCTTATCCCCAACAATCTTGTTGGAAGATGATTGTAGCTACTTTCTACCCACACTAACAAATGCAAAAAGCAACAATCACTAACAAGGACTACAACCTTGATCTAATACCAAATGATGTAGTTGCGATTAGGGGTCTCAATTAAGATATGCCTTAGATCATGTAGTCTTCAGAATACACAACAAAATATGCAACAAAATGTATCTAACACAACACATCTTTATTAGACTATAAAAAGGAAATACAACAGGGACAACATCCATAATGACATTCCAATCACAAAATGAGATGTGCTACAACAATAGATCTGCAAATCTCTACTTGTTAAGTCTCAATTTTTTTTATTGTATGAACATTTACAAAAGTCTATACATCCGAAGATTAAACTTCATCAAAACCAGACATGAAGGCCATTAGTCAAAAAACAAAAAAAATAGTCACCAAGGAACGTTTTTACAATATTAAAAAACCATGACATTGTGACACTAGCAAAAAGAAAACAATAAAAAAAAACCCAAAGAGAACCACCAAAGATCAATTCTTAATAAGGACCACTAGAAAATAACTTAATCTAAATCATACTCAACAATAAGGGGCTTTTCCATAGGCCCATCACAAACCACAGGTCTCGATCGACTTTCCAAACTAGCATGTCCCTACTGAGTAGAAACCACAGCTAAGGGAAAGTAGTCAAGTTTCCAAAGCAACTCCATATTAGAATTCTTCACAAAATCCACCAAATCTTCAATGTCATTTAGGTTACCCTTATTGATCACCTTCTTGAGATTTAAAGCAACCTTATTAACAAAGTCATCAATGATTTTACCATAGAAATTATAGATGGCGGGGGTGGGTAGGGAGGAGGGTGGAGGGGAGACGGGGAGAGTTAGGGGAGGCAAGGGGGTCGAGGTTTTAATGGAGGCGGGGCCTTTCTCCTATCTATGGTAATCAGGGCCTCTTCCTTGGGCCCAAGCTGCCAAGAGTATAGGGGTATAGATAAAGTGCCTCCCTTTTGTATGATAAACTAACCTCTCTCGTGGTTCAAGCCCTGGGTCCCTCCATTCCTTGTGGATCTCTGTATCGATTCCTCCCTCGACCTCCAGAGGTCCTCTCTATCTATCTGGGATATGAGCCTCCCAGATAGATAGATCTCTATTCAGGGCTCAAACCACTCCCAATCACAGGCATATCACTTCCACTACCATGTTCAATGGGACCACAACATCAAGATCATAGTAAAAAAGTGGAACAGAAGTAGACTCAAACCCACCAGTAGACACCCCTCCACAACTGGGCCGAATTATACTTTGTAAGGTAGAAATCACCTCTCTGTTTGCAGCAAGCCAAACATCAGTCCCATTCTTATCTAAATCTGAAGACCCAACCCACATAGCATCAAGATCCTTTGCTTGATCAAAGTAGGCCGACTTCATGATTTCCCATTTAAATTATGACACTTGAACCTCTACAGTGATATCATTACCGATTCTCCAATCGGAGTCATTCTCAGATATATGCTTATGTCTAACAAATAGTTGGAAGTAATCTTTAACATGCCAATCTTCAAAAACTTCTCCAACTTGGATTGCAAAATCTTGAGATGTATATAGATCTGCAAAGAGAGAAGTCTAGAGGTAACTTCAACATTGAAGTTAATAAGCACCCTAGCTTTAGAATGAAAAACATCCAAGTTCCTTTGCTTTCAAATGTATCATATGATTTCACTAGAAAAAATCAACCGAAATTTATGGAAAAAATAATGGACCTTCTTTTTAGAACATACATAACCAAAATCAATGTTGACCCACAAAATATCACAACCAAACAAACAACACCAACTTTTAAGACAATAGTCCAAATATTAGCAACAAACAAGCAATTAAAGAAAAGGTGCTCAATAGTTTCCAAGTCACCACATAACAAACAATGGGGATGACAATAACCAAAATTCGGAATCACAGACCCATCAACAAGATTTTAATGCAATAACATCCATTTAAAACACGACTTCTTAGGTTCAAGACAAGAAGCCCAAATCACTTGAAATCTAAACATCCAACTATAAAGAGAATCACAAATATGCCAAAGGTGGTTAAGACTGAGATAAATTCTTTTGGATAAAGCAAGCTTATTGTACAACATCTTAGTAGTGAAATGATTAAGAGGTGGTCCGTTAATCCACTTAATGTTGTCGCAAAACTCATCCTCCTCATCAAAGACAAAAACAACTTTAGTTGACTGAAGAACCTTAGATACAAGGGTATAAGTCCTTCACTGAAAATAAGGAATTTGAAGCCTACGTTTAATTTCACCCCAAGAGGCCCAACCATTTTAAGATAAAAGGTCCCTGAAGCTCTTTGGACCCTTGGAGAACCAAATAAAGGCAGAGCACTCCCTAATTAAGGTAAGATGTCGTATGTTGATAGTAAGGTTCCACCATATAAACCTATGCCCTTGGCAAATTTGATCACAACCCACTGAAAACTAGAGGAACAATAACCAAGTGCTTAACCATTTCTCAAGCCTTCCATATTGAGCTGAAAATGGGAGACTCCGCAACCTTAACAAAGAAGGATCCAAACAAAAGGTTCGAGATATGCAGTCCTTTCCAATTTGGCTCACCTTTAGGGAAACCTCTCAAATATTATTATTTATCACGACTTTCCAAGGCTCATCCCCTTTCAAAGCTTTGATGATCCCTTTAAAAAAAATAGTGATACCTTGAAGCCTCAGGTCTTTCAGCCCGAGGCCCCCAAGCTTTCTAGGTGAACAACAAACCTTCCAAGACACAATGTGTCTTTTCCTATTAGCCTTTCCATTTGACCAGAGAAAGTCCCTAATGATCTTTTGTAAGAGGTTAATTTGAGATTTATTGAAGAGCCAACACGAGGCATAGTAGATATTATACGAGGAAAGCACCTTTTGTCAAACTTGGATTCTTCCTGGGAGTGAAAGAATATGTCCTTGCTGTTTACCAATTTTTTTATTAATCTTGGCATATAACCAATCCCATGTCTATTTGAAAGAGGATGATAAGGCAAAAGGAATACCCAAGTATCTGTCCAACTGATTCAATTCTTTCCAAACCCAACCAAACTCCCCCAACCAATCTGGCGAAGTCTCATCCCACCCAATCATAAAATATTTGTGTGGGACCACTTTTGACCCAAAGGCAAAGTAATAAATATCAAGCCTAGAAGCAACTCATTGTAAAATATCCTTTTCAAACCTAGTAAACATGGTGGTGTCATCAACAAAAAGATCAATCAATTTAGAGTCATCAGGCAATGAGATACATTTGATCAGGGAACCAACAACACTTCTCAACAAGTAATGCAGGGCTTCAACCGTAATAACAAACGAGGGGCGAAGGGGGCAACCTTGTCTAATGGAACGATGAAGCTCGATAGACTCGGTAATCTCACCATTAACCTCGATGATAGCAGAGGCATCTTTGAACAAGACATCCACCATTCTACAAAACCTATCTTGAAATCCAAAAGCTTTCACCATCATATCAATGAATGGTTATTCAATTCTATCATAGGCTTTTTCAAAGTCAAGCAAGCTCATACCAATACCTTGACTAGAATCCCAATCCCAATGCATACCTTCATAGCTATAAATGAGGTTATCCAGGATGTATCTACCCTCAAAAAAAGTAGTATGAGTTTCTGAAACAATAATAGGCAATAGAGAAGAGATTTTCCTAGCCAACAGCTTAGCCAAAACTTTGTTTAAGACGTTCAAAAGTGTGATTGATCCAATTAACTTGAGTTTGATCCCCGTCCTTAGGAGTAAGTTTGACAACTCCTCTAGTTAATCTCAGGACCTAGGGAGCCAACCTCAAAAGCTTCCCTATAAATACCAAGACAGTCAAGTGCAATCCAGTCCTTATTAGTCTTGAAAAACTCAACATGAAACCCATCAATCCCTAGGGCTTTATCATCCTTCTAAGAATCAATTATAGCTTTTATCTAATCCAAGGAAATTTCACTATCAAGGAAAACAACGTGTTCAATGGAAACTTTCATAGGAATACATCTAGCACATGGAGACCTGTTAAGCTCAATTTGAGGATTTGAACTATCAAACAAAAAAAGATTGGAGTAGAAAGAAAAAAATATTTTTCATCTCAATCAAATCACTAGAAACAAAACCACCATAGTCAATCAAAGGGGTCTTATTCCTGCACTACTTCGTCTTTAAGAATCTAAAGAAGAATTTGGAGCCTTTATCCCCCAGCTTAAGCTAGCTCAATCTAGATCAAACTTGAGCACCTCTAGCTACATACATTTGGTGGTCTTAGCTAATGCTTAAGCACAGATAACTCATCAAAAAGGAAACCGTTAGCAGGATCATTTTGTAGGGCATTTTCATTGAAAATCATTTTTTCCTAGGTAATTAGAGTAATCTTTTGTCTTCTCTTGGTCTTAAACTAACCAAAGATTCTAGTAAACTTCTTACACAACTCCATGTTCTTATTCCATTTATCAATATTGGAGGAAAAGCCCAAGGTAAGTTTTCCAATAATCTAGGAGGAACAAATACCCTCTCTATAGTCAAGATCTTTCAACAGAGACTTTGAACTTATAAAGACGTTTCCAATCAAAAGCACCCAAATCCAAGTCAGTGTTCAGGGACACAATAATCTCTATGGGATGGTGATGCGAGATGGTGGAGGGGAGTACATTCATAGAATTATAATTCTCCTCCTCCTGGATACTTAACAGGCCCTTATTAAAATAAAATATGTCAAGTCTAGAATACACCCTCTTAGGATTAACCTGGGTATTAGACCATGTAAACCAAATGCCTCTGCTTTGCCTTTTACCTTGACTAAGGGGATTAGAGATCTTGTTAATACGCTTGAGCTTAGACCAGAAGAAAATTTCATTACCTTTCCAAGCATAAAGGCTCACCTCCTTGCTTGTCCTCTTTCTCCTCAAAAATGTTAAAATCTCCCCTCCCCCAAAATCCAAGGGATGTCTTTCAGATTGGAAGCTAGCCAATTCCATATATCATACCTTTCCTTATAATTGTTCAGAGCATAGACATTACAAACCCCAAAGGTCTAGTTATCCTTTTCGATGAGAATCCACACTGCTCTCTTACACAGGGACGAACCATGATCAACAACAAACTCACCCCACTTAGGATTAACAAGAATCAATGATGCACCTTTCCCTTTGGAGTGACAAGTAGAGAAATGGGAAGCATTTGGCTAGATGAAATTGTGCACAGAGTCAAGCTTAAACCCTACAATGTTAAATTCTTGAAGTAACAAAAATTCAATATCCTCCCTTGAATGCTTAAATTGTCTAACAATAAGCTTACAATCAGGGGATTCAAGGCCCCTTACATCCCAACTGATAATTTTCATAACAAAGGAAGGATGAGGCTCTACCGTTGCAAATTAGAGGGCTTAGACCCTCCTTTATTCTGATACAGCCTTGTGAAGCATTGAGGCACCTTATTCGCTTTAGCTTTCCTCTTCGCTTCCTCAACACAACCTTGAGACCCTCCTTTGGGTTTCTTATAGTCCTCCCCTAAGGATTCACTTTGGAAGGGAACAAAATTGGTTTCAGTTTTTAACCTCTTAGTACTACTTTTAGGCTTCCCAACTAAAAGGGAGTTAGAGTCTAGGGGAGTCATTGGATTAAGTTCCTCCTTTGAGCGACCATATTTAATCATAGAAACAGGGTCTGGAAAGACTATCATAGGGACCAAATCATCACTTAAACCTTTGGGCCTCGAGACAAACAAGGAGTCAGGGGCATAGGTCTCATTCCCAGGTGGGTTAGCCAAAATAATAATACATTCATCTGAAGGTCTCCCTTTAGAGAATAGAGCAACTTCACTTTGATTCTCACACTGATCATCCTTGGCCAAAAGGGTCTCAAGGACAAAACTGATGACTCCAAAGAAAAGCCAAACACTCCCTTACTATCAACAAATGAAAGAGAGCAACATGGAGACAAACACGTAACAACCCCCGAACTCAAAGTAGGAACAACAACTGAAGGGGAATTAGTGATGACTTCAACCATAGACTTCTTAGACTCAATCTCTCTTTCTTGCTCAACAGAAGGTGCTAAGCCTTTATTTGGGTCAAGATCAAAGTAGGGATTATCTCTCATAACACTGTCAGCCATGGGAAATGAGGTTGGGTTATCATTGTCACCATTATTGAAAGAAGGAGGCCCACCCTAGACATTTTTATTCAACATCTCGGGCTTAACCAAAAGGGGACAATTTTTTTTTAGGTGACCATCCCTTTTACAAAAAAAAAAACAAGCATTGAGTCCTCCCAAACCTTTGATGGAACATAAAAAAGATTCTCCTCTGATGTTAAAAATTAGGGTTTTTTGGAAGACCTCTAATGACTCTAAGGAAATAAGGACTTTGGCATGTATATGCATTAAAGACCTTTTGTTTTCAACTATTAAGACTTCTATGGGTTTGAGTGCTTGGGGTATAAAATTTCATACTTGTATAGGGACATCTCCAATATCGGCCCATCTAGAGCGGATTTTTAAAAAAATAACTTTGTAGTCTTTATTAGGGTTCCATGGCACAACCTTGAACATCGACTGACCAACATTTTAGAGGGGCTTACTAATAACACATCTTTGCATATTAATTTTTTTGAACAAAATCATAAACACCCCCTTTTGAAACATTTTACAAAAATAGATATAAATACCCATTTTTCACCCACAAAGAGTTAAACCAATTATCAAATAAATTTATGAAGGGCAAATAATTCTTATTCAAACAAACAAAAAACACCCCAATATTCTTCAAACATGATTATTCCAACTACATATTCATTAGGAAACAAAGTTAGGGCTCTTTCCAGGCCAAGGGGCTCACCATCTTTGACTAGACATTAGTCCTCAACTCCATCCTTAATAGGTTTGCAATCATTGAGGATGAATTTTGAACCCTCTGAATTTCATAACCTCCTCCTAATGTAGAATCTTGCTAAAAATCTTCTTGCCTACCCCTTCTTTCCTTTTTTCCCCTTCTTTTCCACTAGCCAAATTCGCAATCATGGTCTCCCCAGTGTTGCTTTCAATACCTCTTGACTCACTATGAGACTCATTAAAATTTCCATCATTTGAGACTTTCCCATGCACTATGGTCCTCCATAAGGCACCACTAAATATGAATAAATTATCAGCTTTTACCAAAATCCCCTATGCCACACAAATCAAGGGCAAACAAGTTGGGAAAAAAGAATAAATCAATAAAATAAAAAAAGAAGACAACAAACAAAGGAAAAAAACAAAGACCAAGAACCAATAATATCATGCAACATAAGTCTAAGCAAGGTAAAGAAACTACACAACCAAGGAAGTAAAGGGAACCAAGGAAGCAAAGAGGCAAGGAAGAGAGCTTGAATCACCTTCAATAGAGGATGAATTTTCATCTCTCCATTTGCAGAGCTCCTAACCTCCTCTACTCAATTAGAATTCCATCTAAGTCTCAGTTTTTGTAAATGTCACCTAACTTTTAGAAAATCATTATTCTTAAGCTTCAGTACGCTAATCAATGTCCCTTGCACAAGTGTAGGGACTTGCTTATAAATGTACAATAACCACCTACTTACATCAAGTGCTTGGTCACCCACTAACAACATTAAAACACCTTAGTGTGCCATAATGTCCCACCATTCCAAGGTACCAACACATTGTTGCTTAATGCAACACAATTTATTGCATCACAAAGGACATTGAATATTTCCATATTAGTTCCCTTTGAATTTTGGAATTAAATTCCAAACAGTCAAAAACGACTCCATAACACATCACAAGGATATATGTAGTTACACCAAGCACACATGAATAAATTTGCGTGAAGTCACAAGACTTTGTAACTAACAATTATGTTGAAAACCTTTGTGTTGTTGTCCTTATGTGAATTGAAACATTACCACATACCACCAAACACACCCCAAATTACTAACAAATAATCACATGACTTACATAATGAAGAATAAATTATGACAATAAATATCATGAACTTTGTTTCTTTGGTGGTGAAGAACCAAATTCTCTAGTGACCCAAATGTATGTTGTGTGGCTCAATAAGAATTCATAGACTTATAGAATTCCTCCACAAATCACCATAAGATTCTGCTTCTGCAAAATACTACAAATACTTGTGCAAATATTTGAAAACTTATTTAGACAAACAACATTTACAATTGTGCGTGAAAACATATGCGTTGAACATTACAAACATATGTGCACTTGAAATCTGCATATACCTACATAAGAAAGGCGCACACTCCAAGGTGGCACAAAACAACATAACAAGGTTTGTGAATACACAAGACTTTCACAAAGTTACAAACAAGGACAAAAGCACAATAAGAACTTGTGCAAAATAACACTACATTTTCCCTAAACTAACGTATATTTTTTTTATGCAAGATTGCACATGAACCTAGATGCTCTTACATTATATATGATCCATTCAACTCAACAGGGAATGAAGGCAATGGGGCACAATGGTACATGTTGCCAAGGGTAGTATCTTATTGCTAGGAAAGGAACAATGGAGTATAACAAAGTGAGGCATAGTGTTACATGTTGGTAAGGGTAGTATCTTATTGTTAGTGAGGTAAAAATGGTATAACAAAGACGAAGAATGTTTGTATGATTTTTCCTCATTGTACCCCATTTCTATTTAAGCGTGTACATGTTTCAAGATAGAAATCCATATTCACTACATTAGTTGACCCAATTTTGACATCAAATTATCAATGTATGGTTATGGACATTTGGGGTTAGAGGGTGTTAAAAAAGATGAAAATCCACATTAAAATTCTTTGGTCAAAAGTTTGAGGTCAATTTATCTGAAAACTTTCTACGCATGCATGCCTCAAAGGAGGGAGTCAATTGCATTTGATTAATGAGGAGTAAACCATCTAACAAAAAAGGGTCCCCGCTGACAGTTATTGTCATGGTGTCACAAGTAAGAGTTTAAACCATTTTTTTAATGCTTTTGGTTTGTATTAAAAATATGGTGAATGAGAGATTCAAGAGAGCTCTAAGAGCTATAACGATAATTGGACCCAATAGCAATGCAATCAACCTTGTTTTGAAGCATCCTTTTGAGGATTGCACAACTCTACTTCTTAGTTGTTTTTTGTTGTTTTTTTACCCATCTTAAATAGTGCCTCTTAAATCATTAAAATAACTGAGAAAGGTGGTGAAAAGTGTGCTGGAAATATTGTCATTTATGTCAAAGGTCTAACATTATTGGTGACAAATGCCCCATAGCATTTAATGTCTAAAGGTGTTTTTAATGTTCATATTTTGGTTCAAGTGTGTTGATATTTATTTAATATTAACTAATATATTTTTGGTTGCATAAAGTCAAAAGAGGGCCCATGAAGAAGTCAAAGAGTCATGAGATAAAGACAAAAGAGGAAAATGATGCATTTTCCCATTGTCACCTTGAGGAATTCGAAAAGTCACCAAGATAAAGACAAAATGGGAAAGGATGCATTTGCTCATGAAGGGTCACCATGTGACTTTTCAAATGAAAGAATTCGAAGGGTCATGTAAATGTGGCACCATTTTGCATGAGAAGTGAAGGGTCCTAAAGGGTGAATGCCAAAGGTCATTTGGAAAGCTATAAAAGGAGGCTTGGAAAGCCATTTGTAATATGCAAGAGTGCATGGTTTGTAATTATTTTATTTTGATAAAAGAGTAGAGAATAGAAAGAGATATAGTAGAGTTATGTCATTTGTTGAGAAAGCAACATTGAGAGATAGTTGTGTTTTACATAAGAGAGGTTGGTGATCCTGTGAGTTGGTGCTCACAAATAATTGTTGTGTTGGTGCTTGGCAAAGGGTTTAGTGCTCTTGCAAGTTGGTGTTTGTGAACTTTGTAATTTGAGTTGGTGCTCATTCATATATTTGAGATTGTTCTTCATGGTTTTTCTCACATTGGGTTTCCACGTAAAAATTTGGTCTCTCTCTCTCTCTCTCTCTCTCTCTCTCTCTCTCTCTCTCTCTCTCTCTCTCTCTCTCTCTCTCGTGTGGTGTTTATTATTGTTTCAGTTTTATTTCTTATCTTGAATGTATGGTTAAGTGGAATTTGATTAAGTGAAAGTTTATAAGATATATGATATACTAATTCACCCCCCGACTCTCAATATATCCCATGCTTAACAAAGTGCAGGGTTAATGATGGCATCACACAACATTCATGGGAATTGGATTGGACCGTGAATTATTTAATTGAAACCCTCCCTCTTTCATTGAGACATTTTGTTAATAGTTCTTGTGCCATGTGTAGTATGTGCAAAAGGGTAACATATTATATGCTTTTTTGTGTGGGGACCCAAGTGCTCAAGTTTTTCATTATTCATTTTCTTGCTCATAAGAAGGGCCATTATGTTAGT
Source organism: Torreya grandis (assembly GCA_037957365.1). Classification (NCBI taxonomy): domain Eukaryota; kingdom Viridiplantae; phylum Streptophyta; class Pinopsida; order Cupressales; family Taxaceae; genus Torreya; species Torreya grandis. The sequence goes on along the minus strand of JARHVA010000070.1, from coordinate 1,194,122 downwards.
TGGGAAAAATTCAAATCTAAATTATAGAAATACAAAAAATTTAGATGGGGATGGAGAAAACCCACATCAAAAATGTATTCAAAGGCAACGATATGCCACAACTTTCAATAAAGGTTGTTTTCCTTATGAAGGAAAGAAGTAGTTTGAGAAGATGAAACAATTCAATATGATACAACAATACTCATATTACACAGGTTGATCATGTGATTAATGAAGTGAATTCTCAAATTTAGGAGCACAAGCACTTGAAATTTGATTTATAGGATAACCTTGACAAGGACAAACACTTGTTTTGGTCATATTCTTCTTTACCCAATTGTGCATCGAAAGTTTGTACTAATTGCAAAAAGCCATATTGAACAATTGATCATTGTAATACAAGAATAATAAAAAGATGGAGATATTAACAATAACTAGGGAAAAATTCAAATGTGGAAATGGAAGGTTTTGATAAACTTGTTAAAGCTAATATGTTGATTGAAGGGACATGCATCACACACTTGAATTGGGTAACACATGTTTTCTCTTTATTTTGTCTTTGCACATCATAATTACATGATTTTTTTGTTTTATTTTATTTGCATTATGTTGAGGTATGTCATAAATATGGGCTCAACTTGTGTATAGGAAACCTTTGCTCATGTTGTTATATATTTGGTTAAAATATGTTCCATAGGGATTCATCAGTTTGAATAGTTTTAGGACATCTTTGTAAAAGCTATTTTGTGCACATTTCATTGAGACAATTTTTCAAACAATTCATGTGCCTTGTGTATTATGTTCCCACATTTGTTGCTTCAACATGTGCCCTAAAAAATCTAAGATCCTTGCCTCTTCATAAAACATAAATAAATGTCTCAAATCCATAATTGTAGTTTATGTGACCACATTTTGTTGCTCCTTTAAAAGAACATAATAAAAGATATGGACATTTTAAGATTATGGTAGTAGAAAGAACATAATTATGTTCTTATTTTATTGTGATAGTATCCATGGGAAAGAATAACATATTATTATGATATTATACTCCTAAATGGAAAATTTAGATGGTTTTGGAAACCATGCAATTCTTACAAAGGTGAATTGGGTTTGCATAGATATTTGATTTTGAGTATAAATCATCTCAAGATTTGTTAATTAAAATATAAAGATATTATGATATTGTCATTTTATATATGCTCAATAGCTATTGTATATTGTAAAATTTTTTTTTAAGCTCTCGCAAATGATGGAACCCAAGGTAATCATGAGATTGTGTTTATTCTCTTTATATTTGTCATAATGTTGTAAACAAAGGTTATATCAAAAGGAATCAATAAGGTCATCTTACATACATAGGTATTTACAACTACAACATATGACAGATATCCACTTTTGATTATGCTTTGATGGATGTGCATAACCTTATGTAGAAACCTTGAATTATTTGATGAACTAATACAATGATTAAAAGATATTTTAATGCAATGATGACATATCATGATGTAATCTTAGTTTCAAAATGTTGGGGCATAGAGAAGGCACATGAATTATTGGTAAAATTAATGCAATGATTATAGGATATATATGTGAAGCATGGTTATAACAAGGATGAAATATATTATTACTTCAACAAGTGCCCTAAAAAAGCTAAGATCCTTGTCTCTTCATAAAACACAATTAACTATCCTATGTCCATCATTTTTGTTGATGTGACTACATTTCGTTGACACATTTTTTCAAATAGTTCATGTGCCTTGTGTATACTCACACATTTTACATACATGTCTATTAGGCTATGTAAAATTAATTTTGTCATTATATAGTTGGTTAGGGTATGTTCCAAAGAGATTTATAAGTTCAAATAGTTTTAGAACATCATTGTAAAAGCCCTTTTTTGCACATTTCCTTGAGATAATTTTTCAAATAGATCATTTGCCTTGTGCATTATTTTCCCACATTTTGCATCCTACAATCCATTTCACCATATTTCATTGAGAAATTTTGTCAAACAGTTCACACGCCTTGTATATGCTCCCACATTTTGTATACATAGGATTTTTGCAGCTAAAACATATGACAATTATTCACTTTTAATTATGCTTTAATGGATGTATGTGTACCAACCTTGAATTGTTTGACAAGCTAATTCAATGGTTACCATAGATCCTAATGCAAGGAGGCCATACCCTAATGTAATTTCAGTTTCAAAATGTGGCAATATAGAAAAGTGATGAGATGACATTGGATAAAGTAATGTAATTATTACAAGATATGTATGTGAAGTATGGCTATAGTAAGGGTGAAAGTTGTTATAACTTCGACATGCGCCCTAAAAAAGCTAAGATTTTTGCCTCTTTATAAAACACGACTAAATCTCTATAGTCCATCATTGTATTCCATGTGACCACATTTTGTTGAGACATTTTTTTACATAGTTCATGTGCCTTGTGTATGCTCTGACATTTTGCATACACATCTATTAGGTTATGTAAAATCTATTTTACCAGTTTACAAATAGTTAGATTATTTTTCATAGGGCTTCATTAGTTTGAATATGTTCATAACATTCTTTTAAAACCCATTTTGTGCATATTTTGTCAAACAGTTGATGTGCCTTATTCAATATGTGCCCAAAGTGTGCATCATGCAATCATTGCAATCCATGTCACCACATTTTTTTGAGACATTTTGTCAAACAAATCACGTCTTGTTTTTGCTCCCACATTTTGCATGCATAGTTTATTTTCAATTGCCCTTGGTTTCAATTATGTTTTGATTGATGTACATACCCTTATGTATAAACATTGAATTGTTTGACAAACTAATTCAATTATTATAAGATATCTTAATGCAATGATGCAAAATGTGGTAGTGCAAACAAGTTACGAGATGGTGTTGGATAAGGTAATGTAGCAATTATAGGGTATGTGAAGCATGGCTATAACAAGGATGAAAGTTATTATTACTTCAACATGTGGTCTAAAAGAGAAAGGTAAAGTCATAAAATCATTATGACTTCCACTTGTGTTTGGTGAATAAACAAGGATCTTAATGGTACACCTTGATATGTTGACAAGTATTGGTGATTATTTCAAGAGGACAATATTTATTTTGGCATAAATAATTGTGAACTTCAACACTTAATACCATAAGCAATATGTTATTTTGCATAAGTAATTCACAAAATAAAAACAAATAAACAATATCTATCTCCAAAATGAATATATTGTTTTATAGAAGCAATTGGTCAAAAAAAATTTAAAGGCTAAAAAAACATGATATTTGCTCACTAGGAAAATCATTCTAGTTCAAATCACCACATTTTGTTGTCATTTTTTTATTAAATTCAAGTACCTTCTCTAGGTGTACGAAACAAACCCTCTAATTTAATCTTAGTTTCAAAATGTAGCAACCTACACAGGGCATGTAAATTGTTTGATGAAATATGGCATTCATATATTGTTGCATTGAATGCAATGATTACCAAATATGCAAAGCATCACTATAACAAGGATAACATCTATTATTACTTCAATAAGTGACCTATATAAGCTTCTTTGTCTATCAAAATGTGCAAGAATTGATGGATATACATAAATGTGATGTTTTGATTTGTTTTTTGTCAGATTTTCCTATTATAGGTCATCATTGCTATAATTAATTTTAGTTTAATTTCACGAAAGATATACTTTTTTCATTTGAGTTTTAAATCTTTTTAAACTGGAGATGTTATTGATGTTGTTCATTAATTTGCAAATTTGAAGAAAGAGGAGCATTGAACTGGTAGGCTAACCACCGACAATCTATACCACCATAGAAACATTCATAGGATTGTGCCCAACATATTGATAGTACAAGGATTGAAGCATTTTATTTACGATATCAATGCTTGTGAGAATTTGTTTGCACCTTTGTCTTTTCTTAGAGATGATATTATAAATACATACATTAGTTGTTTGGGGTGGGTATGGACCACCATAGTTGGATGCATGGGTCCATTCCCCTTTGTTTTGACATAAATTTCATGAATATTCTTATCTAATCAAGTCATACCTTTACATAATGAATACATGATATTATAGTGCAATCATGACCCTAATGCAATCTCAGTGAAAATGTGGCATACTCTTACACTTATAACTTTTCAAGTAAAATGTAATTGTATAAACTAGTCTAGAATGAATGAGGATTTCACATCATGGGTTTCTTGGCCATGGAGGCATAGTAGTCTATGTTGATGGGCAATATTTCCATGCTTATATATTTACACATACTATATTAGTTCAAGTGTCTTGTGTATGTTGTCGCAGTCTATCAAGGTGTTTAAAAATACTACATATGACAAATATTTGCTTTCGATTATGCTTTTATGTATGTGCAAACCCTTATGTATAAACCTAGAAATATCATGCAAGGTGCATACCCTCTATTGCAATCTCATTTGTGTAAAATGTGGTAACATAGATTACACATTTGAAAGTTTTGAAAAACTACAATATTTATATATCTCTACATTGAGATAAACATCTACTAAACTTACTAAAATATCAAACCATAATGTTTGGATTTTTACCTATTCATAAAACACAAGTAAATGTACTAATTCAACCATGTATATACCCTTTAATTCAATCCTAGTTGTAAAATATGGAAACATAGAGATCAAACGCAAATTGTTTGACAAACTACAACATTCATAAGTCATTATATTCAAAGAAACATCTAAAAAACATGAAACTTTAACAAAAACAACTATGGTTACATTTCAAAAAACTATGAAGTATGCCCATTCAAGGTTTAAGATCTTATAGAAGTTTATAAATTCTGACAAAATAATGATCCTTGTCACAATGTTGAATCCACTAACATATCAGGAAGTAATGGTAAGATCATTTTCTATTCACTAAACAAAACTAAATGTCTTAAGTCCCTCATTCTAGTCCATGTGACCACATTTATTTTAGACATTTTGTCCAACAATTCACTTGCAATAACGCTAAGATCCTTGCGTATTCACACAACGCAAAATGTCATAATGATCTCATCATTTCTTAATTGTTATAAAATTTAGGGAGTTTAGCAAATGCATTTTGTTAAAATGTGGGGACATGAACTACAATGATGGACCTGTGACATTCAATTGTGTTTTATGGTTATATTCTATAATGTACAAGTCAATCACAGTGTTTGAAACTATAACATATGATAAATATTCACTTTTGATCATGATTTGATATATGTGCATATCCCTTATGTAGTGTGGCCTTCTTTTCTATGCTCCTAATACAAATTTTATTTTAGTTTTTTATTACACCTTCACCAATTGTTTGACAATTGTGGTCACATAGAATGCAAACAATGGGACTAGAACATTTAAGTGTGTTTTGTGAATAATAAATGCCTTAGTGTTTATTTTTTTGACATGTCATGAATTAATTATGCAAATTAATGTATTGAATTAAGTAAGAAGTGTGGAAGATCAAAAGTATCAATGTCAAAATAGATATAGTTTTCATGTAAGAATCTTCAATACTTGTCAACATTTACAACTATGTCAAATAAATTGTTTGGAAAGTTGTAACATTATTATGTCATTGCATTTAGTGAACCATATATGAAATTTAATAACATATTCGATCATAACAATAATATCTTTCCTTGTTCACCAAACACAATTAGATGTTGTAATGATGTCTTGACTTGACATTGGTTATGAAATTGAGGGATTTTATCAATTCCATTTTGAAAAAAAAGGTCGCATAATGTATAATGACTAACATAGGACATTTAGTAGTTGTGTTTTATGGTCAAATTTCGATGTGTGTGTATATATATATATATATATATATATATATATATATATATATATATATATATATATATATATATATATATATATATATGTTTGATAGGGTGTTTTCAACTACAATATATGACAAATATTTGCTTTTGATCATGTTTTGATGGATGCACATACCCTTATGTAGTGTAGCTTGATCGGACTCATTGATAAGATTATGGCATTGAAGTGTGTTTTGTGAATATGAAAGGATCTTATCATTTCATTTTTTGACATTTGGTGAATTAATTATACAATTTAACATATTGCTTTTAAGAAGTGTTAAATTTTGAAACTATCAATCCCAAAATATACATCATCCCCAGGTAAGAATCTCCAACACCTGTTAACATTTAGCCCTGTGCCACAATTTTTTTTTCACAAACTACAACATTTTACAATTTCATGAATTATCTCTATAATTTACTTTATTGCTTTCAAAATAAAATTTTGGATGTTTCAAAGTGTCGATGCCAAAATACACTTTCCCTTGGATAAAAAACTTTAGTACTTGTCAACATTTATCCATTTTCCACAAATTTTGTTTGGAAATTTACAACATTCATATGTTGTTACTTTGAAAGAAATATCTAAAAACATTAGCAGCATATCAAGCCATATTGATAATATCCTTACTTACTCCCAAACATTGGTAAATTCCATAATAATCTTATGCCTTCACATTGGTTGTGAAATTGATGGAGTTTACCAATTGCATTTTGACAAAATATGATCACATGGACTACATTGATGGGATTATGACATATAGTTTGTTTTGTGGTCACATTGTAAAATATATAGAGTATATTATATATGAATAACATAACATATTTTTCAAGGTATTTGCAACTACAACATATGGAAAATATTTGCTTTCAATCGTGCTTTAATAGATGAGCATAATCTTATGTAGCAACCTTGAATTAGTTGATAACAAATGTGATGATTACATCAAGATATCCTAATGGAATGAGTGAGTTGAACCTAATGCAATCTAAGTTGTAAAATGTGTCAGTATAGAGAATACATGTAAACTATTTGACAAAATAATGCAATGATTAAATGATATCCAAATGCAACAACTAGAAAATTCCTTCAATTTCCTAACCAACGTAAAGGCATGGGAACAACATCTACTTAGACCGCTAACATATTAGGGTATAATGTTAAAATCCTTTCCTCCTCAAAAAACAAAACTATATGTCCTAAGTCTATCATTACAATCCATGTAACCATATTTCATTGAGTCATCTTGTCAAACCATTTGCATGCCTTGTGTATGTTGCCACATTTTTTGTATGTGTCTATCATGGTGTTTGCATTTACAACATATGACAAATATTCATTGTTTATTATGCTTTAATGGATGTACATAATTTTTTTGTATAAACCTTGAAATATTATGTAAGATACAGGCCCTCTAATGCAATTTTAACTACAAAATGTTGTATCATAGAGAATGGGCATGAACTGTTTGAAAAACTACAATATCCATATGTTGTTGTAATGAATACATGATTATTGGATATGCAAAACATGGATATATAAATTATTACTAATACTAATACAAAAATTTCTTGATGGATATATATATGCCATTGAAAACAAAATTTTGATGTGCACATGCATGTCGAAAACAAATGAGATTGCATTGAAATTGAACCTCAACTAAATGATCAATGTAGTTGAAATTTCAAAGTATTTATGTTGAAATTTTGACATCCATGTGTATATCAAAAATTTATCAAATCTAATTTGGAATTTTCAACCCAAGAGTTTTGATGTACATTTCCATGTTTTGAGCCTCCAAACCTTCTAATTCTAGCATCTGAATGTTGAAACCCACATAAATTTTTGGATAATATGTTGTAGTGGTCCATGAGGCATATGGTGGATAATATGATCATGATGCACATTTTGGAAACATATATCAACATTTAAGAGGTGCAAAGGGTGCACATTGTGTGCCTAAAGAAGACTACTGAGTCTAAGAAGGTTTTCTCTACTAGTTGGGAAAGTTTTGCATGCCGACAGAAGGAAAAACTTATCTTTTGATGGAAACACATATTTCAAAGTTTTGGATCATTTTTATGTTGAAAATACTTTGGCACATTTGAAAATGTATGTATTTATTGGTCAAATATGCAAGTTGTTGATTCAAAATCAATAAGGGGATGCATTATGTAGCACACGCAATCCTAGTAATATAAATTTGGGATTAAATATGTTGTTAGCACTTCCTTCTAGGCCATGGGAGGCCTTGCAAAAGTGTTTGTATGGATTTAATTGGAGGGTTTCCTATAAAAAATAAATAACATGACTACTTGTTTTTTTGTGTTAGAGATCAATTTACCAAAATGTTCATTCTCATTTCATATAATAAAAATCTTAAGATACATGATGTTTGTGATTTGTTTTTCACTAATGTTTGTGTTTACTTTAGCTTGTTTAGTCTAATCATGTCATATAGAGATAATAAGTTTTTGGGGAAAAAAATGGTTTGTACATTGTTAGAAATGATGGAGACTAAGTTGAAAAGATCTGTAAGTTTTTATTCACAAACTGACTAAGGGATTATAACTTGAAGCATAACTTGAAGCATCCTAAGACTTGGGATGAAAAATTGGCATATATTCAACATTCTTAAAATACGAAAATGCATTCTTCTATAAATGTATCTGTTTTTTAAATATGTTTTGGCTACTTACGTTTGTTTTATCAATAAATGGATTTAAATTAAATTGCATCACAAACATTCATAAACATTTAACCAAACCTAAGTATGCATAAAATAATAAATAGACCTAATAAAAAAAATTTAATTCCAATATCCATAATCCAGAGCAATAAATGATGAAGAGGGTTTCTTAAATTCATTTTTTTTGTTAATTGATCTCCATGTGAACATGGTGCTCTGCTTTCAAATCCCTACATATTTTCATTCCTAGCTACACCTCAAAAAATGGGGGTTGGATTCGATGTCTGCCTTAGTCAAACCCACTTTAGGGATCAAGTCTCAAAAATAACATATGCATATAATAATCCAGAAAGCAATCCATTGTAATATATGAGGCCAACAAATAAATGATTAATAAATTATAGTAAACAATAGATTCTCTCTCAATGATCTTCTATATTCTCCTCTTGTACATATGAATCCTATGAATCTTTATTTATATGAACTATTTGATATTAAATTAGTCATTATGTACACCCAATGTGACTTCCACAAGGTAAGGACCTAAAAAGAAGTGAAAGAGAGTGCATGTGTATGACTTAACATGGAGCTAAAACACAAGTTAAGCTAAGGGGGTGAGGATAAGTTATGACTTTTAAAATAAGTTTATGTGAATTATAAAATGCACTCTAAAAGAGGGATTTTTAAAATAAGTGGGCGTGAACTAAAGGGTGCACAGTATAAGGGTATTTCACCCAATTGAAGTTAGTAAGGAGGCTCATAATGCCTAGTTTGACCAAAATATGAAACATAATCTCAAACATGCTAAATCAATGTAATTTACCACTAAATAATTCCATAAGGCCATTTTTCGGTGTCTACATCATTCCCCACTTTGATGTATGTGCATGTGTACATATCATAGTAAATATATATATATATATATATATATATATATATATATATATATATATATATATATATATTTGGAAGGCTTGAAGAAGTTACGATCAAAACCTATCAATGTTTCTTGAATTTAATATTAGATGTAACAAGGATATGAAATTCAAAAGGTAGAGAGAGGTTACCTTATCACAGATTCTAGCTCTTACAACTTACAAAAGTTAAAAACCTTGTCTCCTTTCAATTTTCATAAGTATCATGACTGCCACTAAGGGTCAATGCTTCCATGAAAATCTTGAATACATGGTGGAATGCAAACTACAATGTTTTCTATGTAATATGCCATGTTGCCTGGCTATAAGGAAAATAACTTGTAATGTGTCTTGGAGTGAACATCCATTCTCTTGTTTCTTGAGTTTGAATATTTGTTGTACTTGCAAACAAATGGAAACATTTGCAAGTATATCAATTTATATATAAATCGATCCGAAATAAATTCTAAAATAACTAAGTAAAAATGAAAAGTAGGAATGAATACACTTGGTATTATGTATATTGTGTTATCGTCTCTATAAAACCTTCTGAATGTGTCTTATAATTCTCTAGTGTGCACAATGTGTTTTATGACTTTGTGGTGTGCACAATGTGTCTTATGACTCTCTAGTGTTTGCTTCTCAATTATATAAGAAAATAATTATATTATGTCCTATTCACCACCTCTGGGGCAATGGTTTTAATATGTCCTACTAACCACCTCTAGGAAAAATCATTGTAGTATGATCATCTAGTTGAAGCTAAATTAAGCAAATCATATGACCCATTTTAAGGTGTGAGATAGCCTACATATCAATTATTTCAAAATAAATGATTACATGTACCATGTGTAACATAGGAAATTATAAGAGGAAATAATTGGTAAAGCACATTTATCACATATTTTGGTATAACATAAATAAATATCATCATTCAAGCATATATATAACTCAAGATATTATGACTAATGGGATTTTGAATCATGTAAGAATATATCCTTGTGAAAGCATATATGCAACTCAAAAGAGTATGTCTACTAGGGGTCTAAATCATGTAAGCAAGATATCCTTGTTTCATCTTCAAGTGTGTATGTGACTCAATAAATTATGACCTTTGGGGATCTAAATCATATAAAAATGGATATGATACTCAAGAGAATATGATCCTAACGTGTATATGCGACTCAAGAGATTCTAATTTATATGTCTCTTATTATTGTGAAAGCATGTCTATAAAATAACTAAAGTCATGTATGTTAGAGTGGAAGTAATGTGAGAATCAATGGTACTACCCTTTTATGGACAAGGTGTGGTCTATATAATCACAAAAAAAAACATTTTGGCCTCTATATAGGTAAGTGTAATCAATATAAGCACAAAAGAGTGGATTTCCTCTTAGATAAAGAATATAGTCGATATAAGTACAATCAATAGTATGCCCTAGTGTAGACCAAATGTTGGTAATTCAACATGGTAAGGGCATGCCCAAATATAAGAAATGTAATGCCTATGTAGGTATAAGCAATACTATGGCATAATTTGAATAAGATGTAAGTAAGGACATATGAAAATATCCATCCATAATATAATAAATGTAGAATCTATACACACATGGGCATATCATGTCCCCAGTGAGAAGTATATATTCGATGAAGTGCTTGTAATAGTATACCCTTATATATCCAATTCAAAATTGATATTGTTTTGCTAATAGGATTTCTTCTATATGTGAAAGGTATAATTGATGAAACACAATGGATGAGATGTAATCGATGATGCACACTTGTGATGTGCCCCAATGTAGTCAATATAAGCAATGGGGCATGACAAGGGTGTGACCCATGTGGACAAGATATATGAAATGAGATATGATAATGGGAAGCCCTAATGTTTTCAAGATAAAATTAATGAGGCACGACAAGTGCATGCCCCATTTGGAAAAGATATAAGCAATGAAGGACAGAAACAATGTGCCCCATATGGAAAAGATATATGAAAGGAGGTATGACAAGGGCATGCCCCAATATATCTAGGCTTTAATCAATGAAATCACTAACATAATACATGTTCCACTATAAAAATATATATAAACAATGAAAATAGAGGAGTAATGTGTAAGTATCATGCTCTCAATAGGAAATATGTAATTAGTTTGAGTGTAATAATGATATGCCCCATTATGGCCTAGGGCATAGTTAATGTCTAGGTATACACAAGAGTGTTTGCCCTCAATTAAATGTCTAGCATGAAAATATAATCATCGAAAATAAGGGCTTTGGGGACACGTGGGGACCACAAAAATAAAGTAAAAACAAATAAGAAAATCAAGTGTGTGTACTAAAATAAAAGTATGTGAATAAAATGTCATGAAAAGAAAAGAACAAAACAATCCAAAAAGGTAAAATTTAAAGCCAAGTGGCAAATGAATATGTGAAAACCATGTAAATAAAATAAAATGATTAGGCAATATATCAAGAAAAATTCAAATAAATGTACAAATAAATAGAAACAAGATGTCCCCAAAATTCCCCTAGAGCCGACTATGAATCCATAATCTTATATATAGTGTGACATATATAAATTAATAATATTACATGAATCATTATATTGTACACATATGTGGGAAAGCATTTAATCACAAAGAATTTTAGCAAAGCTAACCAATGATATCATAAAGTCCTAGAGAATCATCATATGACATATGTTTGAAATCATATGAATTTCCACTATCATAACCAGGATATGAATTTAGTAAGTCACTTGTACCAAAACAGGTATTTCGGGTGTAATGATATGAATTATTGAGTTTAACTTGTCTTAGAGTCATATGATGCAATGATTGTTTATTTATGTCATTGATGTTTGAATTTGGTCATGAGACATTTTTTTCTAAGGTATGCATTTGAGTTCATATTGAAGTTTATACTAAGCCATCATGTGGGTATTGGTATATTGATGCTTTTGACTTTGCATTTTAACTAGTGTATATTTAATTATAATATTACCACAATTGACAAGATTCTAAATTTTGTTCTAACTCTATGATAGTCACTATAAAAATCATGTATCTTGATGGGTGGCAAAGTAGTCTTGTTAGATTCAAGTATATTATTTAGAAGTTCACATGGACTATCAACACAGTGACTAAATCACATGTTTTATTTGTGAGAAGGCATAGGGTTTGCTTATATTTATTCTATACTATTGATCGATTTCTTAGTATCATTCATTTCTAACACATGATCACTGAGAGATGAATCATTTTGAATGGAATAAAGTTGTGAAACACATCTCATATGTAAACACATGGGTGTGTAAGAGATCAACCTTGACTATCTTAAACTCGCAATAAAGGTTTTTAAAAGATGGATATTCATTAGAACATATTGTGTCTTTCAAAGGTGGTAGAAGATTATTACTAAATAAGTATTGTTTTCCAAAATATGATGGTTATTAAAGTAACTAATGCATATGAGATCTAAATTGAAGCATATAATCACAAATGTTCTCATGCAGAACTTGTTTGATAAATGGTAAATGCTCAAATATAGCTCATGGATCCTTATTGGTAATTAAACGTGTTAATAAATCCTCTTATAACATATGAATGGAATTTTTGGATCCACTTAGTAAGGCATGAAACCAATCTAATGCATATTTCATCTAGCTTCCTGGAAAGATCTTAAGTAATAATGTATCACAATGAGCATAATCGTCAATAGAAACATATAAATATTTAAGGTGCTTATAGGGGTCTCCACATCCATTGAACAAATTAAATGTAAGTATGATAAAAATATGTCTAATAGGAGATCTTGAAATCATGTGCACTAAGGGATTTGACAATATCAATATGGCATGAGAATCAACCCTAGCATTAGGCTCATGGGAGCCAAGAGATAAAAGTTAAACTTATCTCTATAATTCATCGATTTCACCCATCATGGTGACTATTTCAGAAATAGGTATAGTTGTAATGTGAAGTTGATCACTTTAGGGAAGAGGCTTATCATTGTAAGAGTCTATAGGAACCCTAATAGGCTTGGGTGGGGGAGTGGTCAATTCTTGTTGAATATGCAACACATGGGAAGACATATAGTTATTAAGCACATTTTGAGTCACAAAAGGGGAAGAAATGCAATCACTAGAATAAATAGGAATAAAAATTAGAACATAAGAAGTGTTTTGACTATCTATTTCTTTTAACATGTCCATGATCTTAACAATATGAGAAGGGTTTTCTACAATATATGTTTTAATAATATCAATAATTTCATCCCTAAATTGTGTTTCCATTTAAACTTCATAATCATAATCATCATTTACAATCCAATAATCTTCTTGATAATTTTGCACATTCATATTATTATCAACATCATCATTGAATGAAGGAGCATGAAGAGAATCATTTTCATTCATAGTATGTTTTATAGAATAATTGACATCTAGTTGTGGACATTTAGGTCTAAATTTGTATTGATATAGAATAATTTGTTTAGTGTGGTTTATCTCATAGTAAATCATTATACAATGGGAAACATAAGATATGTATTTGTAATGGTTCAACTTCAGCATGAGGTTCTATTATTGATAGTGGTTTCACTAAATATTTTGCCTACTTCAAATGTCATTGTCATGATTGGGTTACCTAACGTTATTTATCATATTATGTTTAAGGCAAAAGAATTGTTATAACTCAAATTTTCACCCTTGATAGGGTGTTTCAATCCCTCTCACTTGAGCTATACAATGCGATTAATCCTAGGATGTGGGTGACCTCTAAGTGGACTAAACCTCTAGATTATAGGGCTAGCTTCCCTGAATGTATCAAGTAGGCTCCACTACTAACTTGCAAAGGAAAAGGGAGATGAATAACATGAAATAAAACTAAGGGGGGTGATTAAATTGATCACTACCAACTAGTTGTATGTGCACATGTAAACCATGGGACTAACCTTAACATACACTACTCCTAATTTAAATCTCTCACATCAGCATTTCATTGTGGAGGTTGTGATAGATATTATAGAATAAGAGGACTAATAAAGAGGTCTAAAATGATAATAATGAATATATAAACTCACTCAACCCTCATACTTAACTTGAACACTTTACATGACCTATAAAATAAGCTTTCAAACTGCATATAGGTGTTAGGATAGGACAACATGTCAAGGAAGATTAAGCAAATCACTAAACAATATCAACTATCCATGCATACACATTAAATAAATTTAAAGGAGGAGGTAAAACCAATAGTATTTATTTATCCAAGACATATAAATGAGCAGGGATTCACCATAACCACCACCTTGCAAACTCACAAATAGGCTTACAATTTAGCTTTTTAGGCTTATTCCATACTATTTTTCCTTTACACATGCTACTAAAGGATTATATATTTTTTCAATAGGCTTTAATAGGTCATTCTAATGTTTCTATGGTCATTCAAAGGCATATTATATCATTGGAGAGGTTTTCATTATCTTTGCAATAACTAGCCTTTCACAAGCATTCTCACACTACCTTCATGAAACAAACCCATAGGAGCACTTCTAGGGTCAAATGTATGGAAATTTTGAAATAAGGAGATATAATACACCTTAAACCACATTCTAAAATAGTCTACATCTACCTAAGAGGTCAAACACCCTATTTTGAGCCCAAAACCTTAAAAAAACATAGCATTAAATGCATCCAAATAGGTGCAAGTATAAGAAAATCTCAAGATAAGGACATTTTTGGAATGAGGAACGATACTCATATGTTTTCAGTGGTATTTAAACTCATTAGGAAGCATATATTTCACTTTCTTCTCCATCGAGCTCATAGAAGGGTTTTAGGAGGGTTTATACATGCTTGGGTTCTTAACGATAATTCATAAAGGTTATGGCCTTAACCTTTGAACTTATGCCACTATATTTTAGTGTAAAATTGTCCCTAACTATCCCTAAGATATTTATTTCCCATGAAGCTTATACATATAGTTCCAAGTGAATCTTTGAGGCTCTTCGGTGTTTAGTAGGCATTTTATGTACCTTAGAGAGAGTTTTAGGCTAAAATGAGCAATTGGGGTTATTTCCCAGCAAAAAATACATCCATCACTCTCCTAAAAAACCTATAAAGTTTTTTTCAAGTCTTATTCAATCTCATTTCATCATTTAGGCTGAGCTTTCCAATGGTAGGGTTTGAGAATAGCTTTAGGCCTAAAGACCTAATTGTTGTGTTTTTTGCATTTTACCACCAATGGGGACTTATTCAATACTTTTTCACGTATCTATACATGATTACCAATTATACTAACATGTTTTATCATTTGGATTGATTTATAGAGTCCTTTTACTTCATCATATCCCTAGGTGTAGTCTACTTGGTAAAGATTGTCATGATTGTTGTAGGTGACTTTCACACTATAGAACTATGTCTTTTATCATCTCTGAGTTTACTTGGTTCATGGTGACATTGTGTAAAAGTTATTCTCTTATTTTATTACTTTTTCCATGTCTCCAATAACTCAAACTACCTTCAATATTCATCTGAACACAACACAGTCATGTTTTTTGAAGTCACACAATCCATTAGCAAGGAGTATATCTCTCACACGGATGATTGCATGTGACTTCCTATATTTAAATGAGTTTAAACCTTGTGGATATATTTTACACTATCCTATTATGTGTGCCTTCATACCCCAAATTTCTTCAATAAACTCGAGGTCTCCTACCATTTCTCACACATGCTTGTATAGTACTATCTAGTCCTCATGATTATATTACATTGGGTAAGGGTAGGCCTCAATAAGTTCTTAACTGTGTTTTAGTATACTTAGACCCATGATCACTCTATATATGTGTAGTCTTTAATTTACATAATATTAATTCACTTCCATGAAATTTTCATACCCTCTAACAAGACCTTGAGGATCACCACTTAGTGCCAAGCCTCTTATAACTGAGGAGCATGTAACATTAAAAGCGTGGATTAAAACACATGATCCAAACATTAAAAGGATTCATATCATTTTTAATCTCTATATGCTTGGATATAACATAAGAGAAGTTTTCAAATCCTAAATTATCCTTTATCATCATCATCATGTATCCATTGAGTTCAATCATGCATTTTCAAGAGGAAAACAGAGAGATTGAAGTTCTTCATAGTTGTTTTGAGCAGTATATCTTCTTAGTGTTTGTTCATAGATATAGAGGCCTAGATATGGAAACCAATACCACAATTTGGGAGTGTATCAGGGGCATTTTCCTTGCCTAATATCTTTCTCTCCAATCTTCTCTCTCTATCGTACACCAATGCAAAACCATTGGGTTTGTCTGAGCTTGTGAAGAATCTCGAGAGGGAAGATGAATGATTTCTTGATCTTTCTGACCTAGGAGACACCATGGAAGCATACTTATGATTGTGATGGACTTGAAACATGTCAAAACTTGTCATATCTCTCTTGCATCAATGTATACACCTGCAAAACTATGTTGTAATCTCTCTTTTGGTGTTAAAAACCTCTTGAAACTGCCACTTATCATTTGAACTAAATCAAACTGACTTGGCATATGCTTTATCTGTACAAGTCCCTCTTCCTGATCTTTGGTTGACATCCACCATACTTGAGGTACGTTGGACAAGTTAAAGAAATTATTTTTATTAATGGTTTTGCACTTAGAAGACAAAACAAGACCTAACACAAGCAAATACCTTTACCTTAATCTCTCCAAATTAACCTTAAACCTTGTAAAAAACCTTATTGATCCTTATTAGACCTTGAAATAACATGTAAAGACCAATTTTTAAACTATGGGGTGATAATTTGCCCTGAGAGGCCAAATTTGTTTACATCTTTGGTGACACATAGGGGCAACATGTGTACTATTATAATAGACCAATAGCCTTGCAAGTCCATTGGGCTAGGGAGTATCTTGCATTCTGAAACAAGCATGGCTAGACTCCAAACACACACACACAAGACAAGACCAAGACAAGATAGCTAATTTGACCTCCATACACACATAAGACAAGAATAACACACAAAGCAAAGGAAAATAGACTAAACAGCACACATTATGTTATAAATCACTTAAAGAAGACAATACATAAGAAATATACTAATCGCAACTTACCTCAACATATTCTCTTCCTCCAGGATCAAATGGGAAGATCTAAAGGTCACCATACTCTCATGAAATTAGATTATCCCATGTTGAATGAAGTCTAATAAAGTATTGATCATGGAATGAAAGCTTCCTCATATATTTAGAGATGTTGGCATACTCATAACCTTCTTGACCAGCAATCAGGGCTTCTTGTTTCATTTCCTTGATCATGAATTGACTATGTGATTCAAAAACAAAGTCATACTTATCCCAAGCTTGAATACTTGGCACAAATAATGCTATCTCTATCTCATCCATAAGCTACTCCTGATAGAACTTAAAAATATGAAATAGATCTTGTGGCATGCTTATAGCATTGGCTTCAAGGAGAGATTCATCTTGCTTCTTGAGAGCTTGAGACTAATGTAACTCAGTTTCCTTTTCCAAGAGTGAACAAGAGTCTACAAATTTATTAAGAGGTTGATATCCCTCCTTAATAACATCAAAAAAGTCATAATTAAGTGGGATTACCTCTTGAAATGTTGGAATTAAGGAATTAGCTCTTTCGTGCACATTGATTTGCTTGCTAAAGTTGCCTTCTTCTACTTTTATTAGCCTATACCCTCCTTTTAGAAGAGTGAAACCTGATCTAATAACCTCAAACAAGTCTTCAAACTTAATTTCATTAGCTTGTGGATCAATTAGGTCCTCTTATAGTACATTAAACTCCTCTTTGCATCAAAGGAGAGGTTCATCAACTTGAGGAAAACAAGGAGGTCCAATGCAGAAATTTACCTCCTTAACTTCTTCATACTTGGTTGGCACCTCAGCCATTGTTGTATAGTCATCTTGGACTTGCTCATCACCATCAAACACATGCCAATGTGACTGATCCATTTGGTCATTGATGGCCCTTTGAAAACCTCCCTGTGATTCTAACATTGTCAACTCATCAAGGCTTGCCTTCTCCTCATCTCTAAAGATTGATTTGCATCCATCTTCACCAAGTGATGTTTCAATGATAATTTCTTCATCACATACGCTCAAAGTAACCTTTTTATAGCCTTTTTGGGAATGATTTATATCTACAATTTAACTATCTTCCTCAAGGAGGGGTTACTCATCTTCACAAACCAATTTTGAGCTCTCATTATCAAAGATCTTGTCTCTCTCTTGCCTCCATTCACAAATGAATCTCTCAATATTTAAAATGCTTTGGATTTCAACTTTCTCCACAAAGACTCCATTCTTCATTTTAATGCTCTTTTGAATTGATTTCCAAGATGGGAAAGTCTTATTCAAGCTTCTCAACAAAGATTTCTTGTTTGCCTAGGATTCCTTCTTGAATTGATTTCTAAGATGGGAAAACTTTGGGATCTTGAGGAGGGATGTGTGGGGATTAAAGAGGTCCAGGTTCTTCCTTTACCTCAATTCCCCAATCTAGGCTTGTTTCACTTTTTTTATCCCATGACTTCACCACTTGATTCGAACTTAGAATTTTAAAGGACTTCTTGTGGGATTCTTGAGGAAGGGGAATGGATTTTTGTGCCATTATAACCTAATTAGTTTCTCTCCAAGTAGCAATCAAATAGTCCAATTCTAATTTGTCTTGATTCTCAACCCTTTCAATAAGAATCTCTTTCCTCCTTTGGATGTTCTCTTGGATTGATTTCCATGATGGGAAGGCTTAAGGGGTATGTGTGTTGGGAGGATATAAACCGGAAGCACACAATTTGATTACCAAACCAAGCAACTTAATATGCGGAAATTAACCAGATTCACCAAGTAACTAGAATTCAGAATAACACATGATATGAGAGACAATACACAATTGTATTAACACTTTATACAGAAAAGAATACAATAAAGAAGATGCCACTTCTTCTCCACCACCTTACAGAGGTTTCCCACACCTCAAGTGAACAGTAATTCTCCTCCCCAAAGCTCTCCCTCTCACAGGTCCCAACACCCAACTCAAATACAGAGTTGGTGTTCACCTCCCGTGCTCCACGCACACCACAAGTGCTCCACGCACTCCACAAGCACTCCACGTGCTCCACAAGTACTCAAGGTACTTCAAGTAGATCTCCCATGAATCTGCAACAACCTGCAATTCAACAGACCATACTTATGGAAGGAACTCCCTTGCCTTCCTCTTGCTCTATCCGAGTACACACCTGTACTCCAAGTAGATCCTGCCTGATACTGCTCCCTGTTGTGTTGCTGTCTATATGACCTTGCACACCTGCAAATCAAACAATGGTTCTATTCACCTGTGAACCTCGACCTTGCACACACATACACCTGCAGATCAACGATCTTACTTACCATGTAGATCTCCTATATAGGCCATGCAACTGTGACCAAGATCCTACACTCCTGAAGAACCCAGCTGGCTCTCCAATCCAGCACCAACACACCTGGTACTGTGGCACTAGGAGGAACGCACCATTGCTCTACCTCACACATAGAAGGAGCTTATAATTATGCTCTCTTACTCCCTAGCACACATTTCCAATACAACCATGAGTCTATTATATAGATCTCATCCAAACAATAATTAGACATCTAATTACAATAATTAGATCCGCAGCTATGAGTCTAAAATTAGCACTCATCATGCAAACACTTGGTTCGTCAACCCACTGCCCGTAATTAACTCGCAGTCGAACCACACAGGCGACCGACGCCGGTCCCTGTCCGCCTGGAGGTGACCGACGTCGGCCGATATATGACCGATGTCGGTTGCTTCTCTATGCTCTCCCGCCGACGTCGGCTGATCAGACCGACCCCAACTTCTTCTGCAACTCAGCAACCTTCAGCAACCTCCTCTCCTGTTTGCATCAGTGAAGCTTTTAGCTCCACAATCCTAACAATGTGAAGGACTTGGGACACATTGAAACTCACTTGGCTCAGTATTTTGAGGAAGAATGGGTGGCACAAAAGAGGACTAAAGTGGTATAGGAGAAGACACATGAGGCTGATAGCACTGAACTTGTTTCCCTTCATGAACTATTAGCTTGTCCTCTACGCATTGAATTAGGCCACCTATGTCCATCATGTCTCTAGTGAGTCTTTGCTAGCTTAATCTCTCAATAGGAGCCTACTCTCTCCTTATCAGTTGCAATGAGTCTCTCACATGCTTAATGAGATGACTAGGAACACTTTGACCATACTCTTTTTGTGTGTTGATCCTTGTCATGTACCTTTCATATCCCAAGAGAGTTTGCTTGAATCTTGAGATAGACTGGTTTGAAATATGACTATGTTGACCAGGGGCAACATGGTCTTGACAAGGATAAAAAGAGACATGAAAAGGTTTCCAATGAGGTAGAATATCTTGGTAAGACTATTGAGAGCAATAAGGAGGGTAGTACTCTTTATAGCAAGGCTAATAAGACACAACATACTATTGATAATGTTTCAAAAAAAATTGACAAGTATCAACATGAGTTTGATATGGCTCATCAACTTGTATAAAATAGAAATCAACATCAAACCCAACCATGAAACATCGTGGTAAAGGTAGAAATGAAAGAGCACTTGTTAAAATTGATACCTAAGCTATTGCAACTAGCTAAATACATTTAGAGTCGCCATTGATGTTTGTTGAAATGCCTCCAAAGGCTGGTACATTGAAGAGCAACACCAAAAACTCTTCAATTGATTGTCAATCTTGTCCCACCAGGCTAGTCACAACTATTATAGATCAAATTTTCACCCTTGAGATGGTGTTTCAATCCCTCTCACTTGATTTATACAATGGGATTAGTCCTAGGTTGTGGGTGACTTCTAAGTGGACTAAACCTCTAGATTATAAGGCCAACTCCCTTGGATGTATCAATTAGGCTCCACCACTAACTTTCAAAGAAAAAGGGAGAGGAATAAAATTTAATAAAATTAAATAAGGGTAGTGATACACTAAATCAATTGATCACTACCAACCAGCTGCATGTGCACATGTAGACCATGGGACTAACCTTAACATATAGTACTCCTATTCTGAATCTCTCACCTCAACATTTTAATGTGGAGATTGTGATAGATATTTAGGATAGGAGGACTAATCAAGAGATATAGAATGACACTAAAGAATAGATAAACTCACTCAGCCCTCATACTTCACTTGAACATTTCACATGACCTACAAAAGAAGCTTTTAAAATGGATATATGTGTTAGGATAGGATAACATGTCAAAGAAGACTAAGTAAATCACTAAACAAGATTAACTATCCATTCATACACACTAAGTACAATTAAAGGAGGAGGTAAAACTAGCAGTATTTGTTGATCCAAGGCATGCAAATGAGCAGGGCTTCTCCGTACTCAGGTGGAAGATCCTTACAAATCCAAACAAGGTTGTATATATAGATAACAATAGAAGGAGAGAGAAAAGTGACATAGAAGAGAGCAATGATAACTCTAAAACACTCCTGACAAGAGTTAAAATCAAGAAGGAATTTATAGAATAATTTCATAAGGTTTTCAATGACATGTGTTGTTCTCTTGATGATGCTTCCTTTCCAAATGGCATAGGGGTTTCTCTATTTGATTGACACATTTGTCTTCTTCTTCAAATTGCCCTCCTCTTGGCTTGAAAAGTGACAAGTGGCATTATTTGGTCGTCAACTCACCTTAAAATTCCCATTGATATTTTTATTGGCACTTTCAATCTGCTTAGGAGTTTCCTTATACGAACATTATAATAGTGATCATATCTTCTTAGGTGTCTTGAAGCCCATCAATCTCATTACGCCTCTCTTGCTCAAAAGCCTCAAATCTTATTTAGATCCTCATGAATTAAACCTCTCTATGAGATACCTTTATCGACATTAACAAACCTATATCAATCCTCGTGACTTCCTCAAAATCTCTCTAAGACTTTATTTCACACCTTAAGCCCATACATGCCTATAATTCCTTGTAGCCCTCAAAATAGACAAAGTTCCTTGTCTAGAAATTTATACAGATGATCCTGGAAAACTAAGCATATATTTGAGTATCCACTATGATTTACTAGTTTGTACAAAGTTTCATGACCAAAAACTAAGTGCAAGTGTACATACTTCACCGGTTTCTTCTTTCCATTAGCCCTCAATTAGGTCTCTAGGCCTAGAAACTGAAGTTTGCTTCCACAAATCCCTCACACATGTAAAACTACAATTAAATGTTGTATTCACTTTTAATACCTCCTAATCATGCTCACTGTCAAATTTGAGGGTTTAGAGCCTTATGTAGTTGGGTGAACCAAGAAATGGCCAAAATCCTAGTCTAGGTGCATGCTCAGGCCCAAGAGGCAACTAGAGTGCTTTATCAAGAAATTAACAGGTTCCAATGCTTTATGATGGTTTTTTAGTGCCTTTACCATCATAGGATAACTCAATACCTTGAAAGTAAACTCTCCAAGAGTACTCCATAGGTCTGCAACTAGGCTTCTTGGACAATAAAGTAGTGTAATCACCCTTGTTGACCCAAATTGGTGACTTGAATAGCTCATATACCCTCTTAGGAGATATTTTAATGTGCATAGGGTATTATATGACTTCTTTCCATGCTTACAAATCCTCTCTACCTGATTTAGGATCTTACCACCACTTTGCACACTCACAAATAAGCCTGCAATTTAGCTTTTTAGGCTTGTTCCATATTGTTTATCCTTCACACATGCCACCAAAGGATTATATATATTTTGAATAGGCTTATATAGGTCATTACAATTTTTTTATGGTCATTAAAAGGCATATTAGATCATTGGGGAGGTTTTCATTGAGTATCTCTTGCAATAACTAGCCTTTCACAAGCATTCTCACACTACCTTCATGAAAAAGACCTGTAGTATAACTTCCAAGGACAAATGTATGGATTTTTGGACATGGGTAGATATAATACACCTTAATCCACCTTCTCCAATATTCTAAATCTGCCCATGAGATCAAACACCTTGTTTTGAGCCCAAAACCTTATAAAAACACAACATTAAATGCATTTGTAGAGGGGCAAGTACAAGAAAATCTCATGATAAGGATCTTATTGGAGTTAGGAATGATACTCAGATGTTTTCAAGGGAAATTAAATTAATTAGGAGGCATATATTTCACTTTATTCTCCATCGAGCTCCTAGAAGGATTTTAGGAGGGTTTATACATGTTTGGGTTCTTAACAATAGTTCATAAAGGTTAGGGCCTTAACCTCTAAACTAATGCGGTGGAAAAGGGTCCCTAACTATCCCTAAGATATTGAGGTCCCATTCACCTTTTTTTTATATTTCCAAGTGAATCTTTGAGGCTCTCGAGTGGCTAGTAGGCATTATATGCACCTTAGAGAGAGTTTTAGGCCAAAATAGCCAATTAGGGTTCTTTCCTAGCAAACTAATACCTCTACCACATCCAAAAATTTCCTGAAAAACCTCTCAAGTTGGTTTAAAATATTATTCAATATATTTTCATCATTTAAGTTAACCTTTCCAATGATAGGGTTTGAGAATAACATTAGGCTTAAAGACTTAACTATTGTGTTTCCTATATTTTGCCACTAATGGGGACTTCCTCGGTACTTTTTCACCTATGTATACATGCTTCCCACTTATCCTTAAATGTTTTAACATTTGAATTTCTTGAGAGAGTCATTTGAATTCATGGTTGCCCTAGGTGCAGTCTACTTGGCAAAGCTTGTCATGACTATTGTAGGTGACTTTCACACTATAAAAGTCTATGTTTTGTCATCTTTGAGTTTACTTGGTTGATGCTGACATTGTGTAAAATGTCTTATCCTATTTTATGAATTGTTCCATGTCTCCAATAACTCAAACTACCTTGAATATTCACCTGAACATAACATAATCATGTTTCTTGAAGTCACACAATCCATTAGCAAGGAGTCTATCTCTCACATGGTTGATTGCATGTGACCTCCTATATTTAAATGAGTTTAAAACTTGTGGAGATATTTTACACTATCCTATTATGCTCTTAGGTGGGATTTCATACCCCAAATTTATTTAATAACCTATAGGTCTCCTACCATTTCTCGCATAGGCTTGCATAGTACTATCTAGTCCTCGTGATTATATTGCATTGGGGAAGGGTAGGCCTCAATAAGTTCTTGACTACGTTTTGGTTTGCTTAGACCCATGATCACTCTATATATGTGTAGTCTTTCATTTCCATAATCTTAATTCACTTCCATGAAATTTTTATACACGCTAACAAGACCATTAGGATCACCACTTAGTACCAAGCCTCTTAGAAGAATTGGGGAGCCTGTAACATTAAAAGGGTGGATTGAAACACATGATCCAAAAATTAAAAGGCTTCCTCTAATTTTTACTCTATGTATGCCTAAAGATATCATAATAGAAGTTTAAAAATCTTAAAGTATCCTTTACCATCATCATCATGTATCCATTGAGTTCAATCATGCATTTTCAAGAGGAAAACTGAGAGATTGAAGTTTTTGTAGCTAATTTTGAGCAGTGTATCTTCTTAGCGATTGTTCATAGATATAGAGGCATGGATTTGTAAATTGATACCACAATTTGGGAGGGCATAAAGGCCTTTTTCTTTGCCTAATATATTTTTCTCCAATATTCTCTCTCCACTGTACACCAATGCAAAATTGTTAGGTCTACCTAAGATTGTGAAGAAGCCCGAGAGGGAAGATGAATGGTTTCTTGATCTTTATAACCTAGGAGGCACCATGGAAGCATATTATGATTATGATGGAGCTATAACATGTTGAAACTTGTCATATTTCTCTTGCATTAATGTATACACCTGCAAAACCATGTTTTTCTCTCTCTTTTGCTATTAAAAACCTCTTGAAACTACCACTTATCATTTGAACTAACTCAAACTAACTTGACACATGTTTTCTCCATACAAGTCCCTCTTCCTGACCTTTGGTTGACATCCCCCATATTTTAGATATGTTAGACATGATAAATGAAGGACTTTTATCAATGGTTTTGCACTTGGAAGACTAAATAAGACCAAACACAAGCAAATAAATTTACCTTAATCTCTCCAAATTAACCTTAAACCTTTCAAAAAACCTTATCAATCCTTATTAGACCTTGAAACAACTTTCAAAGACCAAGTTTTTAACTATGGAGGTGACAATTTGGCCTGTGAGGTCAAATTTGTTAATATCTTTGGTGACTCATAGGGGTAGCATGTTGACTATGCTAATACACAAGTAGCCTTGCAAGTCCATTGGGTTAAGGAGTCTCTTGCATTCTGAAAAAAACATGGTTAGACTTTGACAACTGACTACAAGGCCTTGACCACGACAAGATAACTTATTTGACCTCCAAACACACACAAGACAAGAACAACACACAAAGCAAAGGAAACTAGACTAAACAACACACATTGTGTTATAAAGCACTTAGAGAAGACAAGATATAAGCAATCTACTATAAATAAATAAGCTCAACATATCATCTTCCTCCAAGATCAAATAAGAAAATTTTGAGGTCACCATACTCCCATGAAATTAGATTATTCCATGTTGAATGAAGTCTAAAAAATTATTGATCATGAAGTGAGAGCTTCCCCCTGTATTTAGAGGTGTTGGCATACTCATAACCTTCTTGACCAGCAATCAGGCCTTCTTGTTTCATTTCCTTGATCATGAATTGACTATGTGAATCAAAAACAAATTCATACTTATCCCAAGCTTGACTATTTGGCACAAATAATGCTATCTCTATCTCATCCATAAGCTACTCCTGATAGAACTAAACAATCTGAAATAGTTCTTGTGGCATGCTTATAGGGCTAGCTTCAAGGAGAGATTCACCTTGCTTCTTGAGAGCTTGAGACCAATGGAACTCAGTTTCCTTTTCCAAGAGTCTAAAAATTGATTGAGAGGTTGATATTTCTCCTTAAGAACATCAAACAAGTCATAATTAAGTGGGATTACCTCTTGAAATGTTGGAATTAAGGAATTAACTCTTTCGTGCACATTGACTTGCTTACTAAAGCTACCTTCTTCTAATTTGATTAGCCTATAACCCCCTCATAGAAGAGTGAAACCTGATCTAATAACCTCAAACAAGTCTTCAAAATTACTTTCATTAGCTTGTGGATCAATTTGGTCCTCTTGTAGTACATTAAACTCCTCTTTGCAGCAAAGGAGAGGTTCATCAGCTTGAGGAAAATAAGGAGCTCCAAAGCAGAAATTTACCTCCTTAAATTCTTCATACTTGGTTGGCACCTCACCCACTATTGTATAGTCATCTTGGACCTGATCATCACCATCAAACACATGCTAATGTGACTGATCCATTTGGTCATTGATGGCCCTTCGAAAACCTCCATGTGATTCTAACATTGTGAACTCATCAAGGCTTACCTTCTCCTCATCTCTAAAGATTGATTTGCATCCATATTCACTAAGTGATGTTCCAATGATAATTTCTTCATCACATACACTCAAAGTATCCTCTTCATAACCTTCTTGGGAATGATCTACAACTACAATTTGATTGTCTTCCTCAAGGAGGGGTTACTCATCTTCACAAACCAGTTTTGAGCTCCCATGATCAAAGAGTTTATCTCTCTCCTCCCTCCATTCACCAATGAATATCTCAAGCTTTGAAATGCTTTAGCTTTCAACTTCATCCACAAGGACTTCATTCTTAGTTTTAATGATCTTTTGAATTGATTTCCAAGATGGGAAAGTCTTAGGTTTTTCAAGCTTCTCAACAAGGATTTTTAGTTTGCTTAGGATTCCTTCTTGAATCGATTCCAAGATGGGAAGGCTTTAGGCTCTTGAGGAGGGATGGGTGGGGCTTGAATAGGTTTAGGTTCTTCCTTTATCTCAATTCCCCAATGTAGTCTTGTTTCACTTTGTTTATCCCATGAATTCACCGCTTGATTCCAACTTAGAATCTTAAAGGAATTCTTTGGGGATTCTTGAGGAAGGGGGAATGGAATTTTTTACCAAGATAGCCTCATTAGTTTCCCTCCAAGTAGAAATCAAACACTCCAATTTTGATTTGTCTTGATTCTCAACCTTTCAACAATAACCTCTTTCCTCTTTTAGATGTTCTCTTGGATTGATTTCCATGATGGGAAGGCTTTAGGGGTATGTGAAGGACTTGGGACACTTTGAAACTCACTTGACTTGGTCTTTTGAGGAAAAATGGGTGAAACAAAAGAGGACTAGTGTGGTATAGGAGAAGGCACATGAGGCTAAGTTCACTGAACATGTTGCCCTTCATGAACTATTAGCTTGTCCTCTATGCATTGAATTAGGCCAATATGTCCATCATGTCACTAGTGATTCTTTTCTAATTTTTTCTCTTAATAGGTGCCAACTCTCTCCTTTTCAGTTACAACGAGTCTCTCACATGATTAATGAGATGACTAGAAACACTTTGACCATACTACTTTTATGTGTTGAGACCTATCATATACCTTTCATAGCCCAAGACAGTTTGCTTGAAGCTTGAGATAGATTGATTTGAAATATGACTATGTTGACTAGGGGCAACATGGTCTTGAAAAGGCTGATTAGAGAGATGAAAAGGCTACCAAGGAGGTGGACTATCTTGATAAGACTATTGAGGGAAATAAGGAGGGTATTACTCTTGATAGTAAGGCTGATGAGATTCAACATACTAGTGATAAGGGTCAATAAACTACTGACAAGAATCAACATGAGTTTGATATGGCTCATCAACTTGTGTAAAACAAAAATCTACATCAAACTCAGCCATGAAAACTCATGAGAAAGGCAAAAATGAAATGACACTTGCTAAAATTTATACCTAGGCTACTACAACTAGTTGAATACATTCAAAATCACCATTGATGTTTGTTGAAATGCCTCTAAATGCTAATGCATTGAAGAGCAACGCCAAAAAATCTTCATTTGATTTTCAATCTTGTCTCACCGGGTTAGCCAAAACTATTATAGCTCAAATTTTCACCCTTGAGAGGGTGTTTCAATCCCTCTAACTTGAGCTATACAATGGGATTAGTCCTAGCTTTTTGGTGACCTCTAAGTGGACTAAACCTCTAGATTATAGGGCTAGCTCCCCTAGATGTATCAATTAGGCTCCACTATTAACTTTAAAAGGAAAAGGGAGAAGAATAACATGAAAGAAAACTAAGGGGGTGTTACACCAAATCAATTGATCACTACCAACCAACTGCATGTGCACATGTAGACCATGCAACTAACCTTAACATACACTATTCTGAATCTGAATCTCTCACATCAACATTTCAATGTGGAGGTTGTGATAGATATTTAGGCTAGGAGGACTAATCAAGAGGTCTAGAATGACACTAATGAATATACAAAGTCACTCAAACCTCATAATTCACTTGAACACTTTACATGACTTGTAAAAGAAGCTTTCAAATTGCATATGGGTGTTAGGATAGGACATGGTAAGGAAGACTAAGCAATATCAACTATCCATGCATACATACTAAGTACAGTCAAAGGAGGATTTAAATCCAGTAGTCTGTATTGATCCAAGACATAAAAATGAGCAGGGCTTTACCATAATCATGTGGAGGATCCTTACAAAGCCAAATAAGGTTGTATATATAGAGAAAGAGAGAGAAAAGTGGTGTAAAAGAGAGAAATGATAAGTCTCAAGCACTCACGAAAAGAGTTACAATCAAGAAGGAAGTTATAGAATAATTTCATAACATCTTCAAGGACATGTGTTGCTTTATTGATGATGCTTCCTTCCCAAATGGCATAGGGGTTTCTCTATTTGCTTGACACATTTGTCTTCTTCTTCAAACTGCCCTCTTGTTGGCTTGGAAAGTGATAAGTGGCATTCTTTGGTCATCAACTCACCTTGAACTACCCATTACTCTTGTTATTGACACTTTGTATCTGCTTAGGAGTTTTCTTATATTAACATTGCAATAGTGATCATATCTTCTCAGGTATCTTGAAGCCTATCAATCTCACTATGCCTTTCTTGCTCAAAAGCCTCAAATCTCGCTTCTATCCTCATGAGTGCAACCTATCTCCATGAAATACCTTTCTCTAACTTAACAAACCTTTATCAATCCTCTTTAATGTCTCAAACACTCTCTAAGACTTTACTTCACACCTAAATCCCATACTTGCATGCAATTCCTTATAGCCCTCAAACTAGACAAAGCTCTTTGTCCATAACGTTAGACAGATAATCCTAGAAAAATAAGAATATATTTGAATACCCATTATGTTATGCTTGGTCTATACAAGTTTTTATGACTAGACACTAAGTGCAAGTGTACTTACTTCACTTGTTTCTTCTTTCCATTAGCCCTCAATTAGGTCTCTAGGCTTAGAAACTGAGATTTGCTTACAGACATCCCTCAAACATGTGAAACTCCAAGTAAATGTTTTATTCACTTTTATGACCTCCTAAGCATGCTCCATGTCAAATTTAAGGATCTGGAACCTTATTTAGGTGGGTGAACCAAGAAATGGCCAAAATCCTAGTCTAGGTGCATGTTCAGGCCCAAGAGGCAACTAGAGTGATTTATCACGAAATTAACAGGTTCCAATGTTTGATGATGTTTTTTAGTGCCTGTACCATCATAGGAAAACTCAATACCTTGAAGGGAAACTCTTCAAGAGTACTAAATAGGTCTACAACTAGGCTTCTTGGACAACAAAGTAGTGCAGTCACCCTTGTTGACCTAAATAGGTCACTTGAATAGCTCATATACCCTCTTAGGAGATTTTTAAATGTGCATAGATTATTATAGGATTTCTGCCCAGGCTTACAAAGCCTATCTACCTGATTTGGGAGCTTACCACCACCTTGCACACTCACAAATATGCATGCAATTTAGCTTTTCAGGGTTATTCCATATTATTTATCCTTCACATGTGCCACCAAAGGATTATATATATTTTGAAGAGGCTTACATAGGTCATTCCAATGTTTTTATGGTCATTCAAAGGCATATTAGACATTAGGGAGGTTTTCAATGAGTATCTCTTGCAATAACTAGCCTTTCACAAGCATTCTCACACTGCCTTCATGAAATAGACCTGTAGGATCACTTCTAGGGTCAATTGTATAGATTTTTGGACTTGGTGAGATATAATACACCTTACTCCACCTTATTAAATAGTATGAATCTACTCGGGAGATCAAACACCCTATTTTTAGCCCAAAACCTTATAAAAACACAACATTAAATGCATTCATACAGGTGCAAGTACAAGCAAATATCATGGTAAGGATCTTCCTGGGGTGAGGAATGATACTGAGATGTTTTCAAGGGAAACTCAATGCATTAGGAGGCATATCTTTCAATTTCTTCTCCATCGAGCTTCGAGAAGGGTTTTAAGAGGGTTTATACATGCTTGAGTTTTTAACGATAATTCAAAAAGGTTAGGGCCTTAACCTATGAACTAATGCCACTATATTTGAGTGGACAAAGGTCCCTAACTATTCCTAATAGATTTAGGTCCCATGCAACTTTTTCGTATAGTTCCAAGTGAATCTTTGAGGCTCTCGGGTGGCTAGTAGGCATTATATGCACCTTAGAGAGATTTTTAGGCCAAAATGGCCAATTGGGGTTATTTCCCAGCAAACCAATACCACTACCACATCCATCACTCTCTTGATAAACCTCTCAAGTTGGTTTCAAATCTTAGTCAATATCCTTTCATCATTTAGGTTGACCTTTCCAATGATAGGGTTTGAGAATAACATTAGGCCTCAAGACCTAATTGTTGTGTTTCTTGCATTTTGTCACCAATGGGGACTTCCTTGGTACTTTGTCACCTATGTATACATGCTTCCCACTTCTCCTTGTTTTATCATTTGGAATTCTTGAGAGAGTCATTTGACTTCATGGTTGCCCTAGGTGCAGTCTACTTGGCAAAGCCTATCATGATTGTTTTAGGTGACTTTCACACTATAGAACTTTATGTTTTGTCATATATGAGTTTATTTGGTCAATGGTGACATTGTGGACAATGTATTCTCTTATTTTATGACTTGTTCCATGTCTCCAATAACTCAAACTACCTTGAATATTCACCTGAACACAACATAGTCATGTTTCTTGAAGTCGCACAGTCAATTAGCAAGGAGTCTATCTCTCACATGGTTGATTACATGTGGACTCCTATATTTCAATGAGTTTAAACCCTGTGGAGATATTTAACACTATCCTATTATCCTCTTAGGGTGGGATTCATACCCCAAATTTCTTCAAGAACCTGTAGGTCTCCTACCATTTCTCACACAATCTTGTATAGTACTATCTAGTCCTCATGATTGTATTGCATTGGGGAAGGGTAGGCCTCAATAAGTTCTTGACTGTGTTTTGGTCTACTTAGACCCATGATCACTCTATATATGTGTAGTCTTTCATTTCCCTAATCTCAAATCACTTCCATGAAAGTTTCATACCATCTAACAAGACCTTGAGGATCACCACTTAGTATCAAGCCTCTTAGAAGAGCTGAGGACCCTGTAACATTGAAAGGGTGGCTTGAAACACATGATCCAAACAGTACAAGGCTTCCTGTCATTTTTACTCTCTGTATGCTTGGAGATTGCATAATAAAAGTTGTCAAATCTTGAAGGAGCCTTTACCATCATCATCATCATGTATCCATTGAGTTCAATCATGCATTTTCAAGAGGAAAACTAAGAGATTAAAGTTTTTGTAGGCAGTTTTGAGTAGTATATCTTCTTAGCATTTGTTCATAGAGATAGAGGCCTGGATCTGGAAACCAAAACCACAATTTGGGAGGCCATCAGGGCCCTTTTCCTTGTCTAAGTGCTTTTTCTCCAATCTTCTCTTGCCATTGTACACCAATGCACACCCGTTGGGTTTGCCTAAGCTTGTGAAGAAGCCCAAGAGGGAAGATGAATGGTTTCTTGAATTTTCTGACTTGGGAGGCATGGAAGGATAATTTTGATTATGATGGACCTGGAACATGTTTAAACTTGTCATATCTCTCTTGTATCAACGTATACACCTACAAAATTGTGTTGTTCTATCTCTTTTGGTATTGAAAACCTCTTTAAACTGCCACTTATCATTTGAACTAACTCAAACTGACTTGACACATGTTTTGTCCTACAAGTCCCTCTTCCTAACCTTTGGTTGACATCCACCATACTTGAGATACGGACAGGACAAATAAAGGACTTTTATCAATGGTTTTGTACTTGGAAGACTAAACAAGACCTAACACAAACAAAGACCTTTACCTTAATATCTCTAAATTTTCCTTAAACCTTGCAAAAAACCTTATAAATCCTTATTAGACCTTGAAACAACTTGCAAAGACCACGTTTTGAACTATGGGGGTGACAATTTGGCCTGTGAAATAAATTAACTACAATAAAGGGGAGACTCCCACTTTATATGAAACAAAAGTTGAATTTTTTACACTGACCAAAAACAGAAAGGGCAAGGCTTGAAAGCAAGATGAATTTGCAAAAGATTGAATCTGTAGTGGCCACAATTGGGGATTTAGCTAAGAAATCTGTTCAAGGTATGAAAAAAAAAATGATGGGGTTGGAAACACATATCAAGGCTACAATACTGGAGAATGTAATTAAAGATGTCAAAAAGGTCTTGGAATCATTATTTAAATTATTGATTACCATCTATGAAACTAAGAATAAAAGCAGTCCTCTGTAACAAAAGATAGAATTATATCAAGAAAAGATCAATAAAATGGAGGTGAAGCTAAATAATTTGGCCAAAGGAATCAAAAAGGGGATTTTCCCACAACTCAAGTGCATTGGTTTTTTCCATAGTTTTGTCATACATATGAGAACTTCCCTTTACAAGCGGATTGATGATATGGGTTATGTAATAAACACGATTGATGATTCAACAGAGAAAATTTTGGATTTTTTCAAAGAAGTCAGTATTTCTTCAATGTTTTTGCTAAACAATTAGCATATATTTGCCACTAATTTTATTGCTCAACTGGGCATCTTTATGACTAATTTTAAGAAGAGGGTATTCGACGCAATCAGGGCAAGGAACAATGAAGTTATTGATCTAGTCACTTGTGCTAAAGAGAAAGTTGAGAGAGCCACTACAGTGAAATGAGTCGTTCAAACTCCACTCTCTAATCATGCATTTTTGTTTACCAAGGTTGACTCTTTAATCAGAATGTCTATAATTAACATTGCGCTGATAGAAAGTGACTACCAAGTCTGCACACTTGCCTTCCAAAGTCAATAATCCAATTTTTTTAAACGTCGGACAAGGCCTAGTACTCTGTGAGAATAAAAGCTATTTTTGGCTTAGATGTTGCATTTTTTAAAAAGCATTGTAAATTTTTGCATGATTTAACTTTAGACTAATTTTAGAAAAGATATTTTAATATTTGCATGTGAGCTATACTTCTAGATGTGCAGTGCCCATCTAAAACTTATATATACACTCTGTATTCACCTCTTTAAGGCGGAAGATTGATGTAATAGAAACACAAAAAAATCAGAAAGTTCAATGAGTTATGATTGTTTAGTTGTCTCAATTTCTAAGTACTGCATGAGATGTTTTGATTAGATTGATTAGTATATGAAATTCATGTGTGGATTGAAAATTAGTTAAATCAAGTTAACAACTAGTTTGATTTTTTTTGTGATTGAAACTTCTATTAGAACTTTGATTTTGTGAATGAATGTGCATGTTAAGTAATTTATCAAAAATAAAAAAAATTGTCATGTGAATGTCATAAGAATTTATTTGCAATAGCTCTCCCACAAACTCTTCGTTATATTCATTAAAATATGAGTAAAAACTAGCGTTAAATGAATATTAACTAAATTACACAACAAATTTCAAAAATCTGAACTATTTACGAAGATCTCTCTATTAGCTTAAGAAACATTTTTTTTTGCATTACCTTTCCTTCTCTTTCATGTTTATTTCAATCAAGATAGATTTTGTAAAATAGCATCATTTTGAATGCTTAGTACAATTTAGTCTACTAGTTAGGAGTAATAAATTTATTCTAGGAACAAATTTGGAGGAAAGATTAGAGACCACATTGCTTAAATGCTATTCCACCATTTGGTTATCTATAAAACTACATACTTGCAACTTGTGCTCTGAGTTACATCTTGTGATCCTAAAACGAGAGGGTGAAAATCCATCAACGTGTTGGGTGGATCACAAACCCGCATCAGTAAAGAGATCCTCAATCATTGGGGGAACACACCATGCACCACGAGCAGGATCCCTTTGGATATGTTGTTGCAAGGGTCTCCTCCAATGACATCCAAACAACAGTAGAGTTGCTCGTGAAACTGCTTCTCCTCCCCTCCTCAATGGAGGGGGATTAGAGACTTCAATGACACAACAAAGCTTTTGTGGTGTTGTCTTGTTGTTCCTTTCTTGTGCAAAGTGGTGATTAAACTAGTATTATGGTGCTTCTAGCTCCTGGGTGGGGCATTTTGGTGCCTTTGGATCCTTCAAGGAGTGTTCAAGATGAGAGTGGGAGTGGGCGGCAGGGTGCATTGGATCCTCTTTTGGGAGAGCCTCCTTGGGTTGTTTCTCCTCCTAAGGATGATTTGCCACCACTTCCCTTTGGTGTTATTCCCTGTGCGTGATGATCACACTTGATTTAGTGTTTTTATATGAAATTTTGATACTCTTATTGTTTAGTCATATTATGTTGGCATCATTTTTAGCACTTTGTGATTTTGTCATGTTTTTTCGTTGGCGTGGATATCGGACCGTGAATACCAACCAACCATCTTTTATTGTAACCATCTCTAGACTCTATCATCATTTTTTAATTAAGTGATATATCAATGCATCCCAATAAAATTTAGTGTGTTATTTTTGTATTACTGAAGTTATAATATTAATGATATGCATTTCATGAGCTTAAGTTAATATATTAAGTAATACCAAAAACAACATAATATTAGATTTTTTATTTTTGATACATTTTACTCGTGAACTTAAGTTTTAATTTTTGATAGATTTTTTCATGTTTAAATTATCCCAAGATGACCTTCATAAATAATATTTTTTTTATAATAATTATAAAATAAAGAGACCCTCTTAACACACAAGTGTTGTCATTATTTCTATATATTAAAAGAATTGTGTATGTTGTGAATTTTATATATTTATATTGAATAATATGTTATGTGTTTTTATAATAATATAGATTTTTTTGTATTGAATTATATGTTATATTTTTTTATAATAATATAAAATTTATGTATCATGTTATAGTTATACATTCCTTATATGTAATTTAAGTTTTAAATAATGTTATATGTAATTGTCAATTCTTTACAAATTCCGGGGTGTTTAATGGTCATAAACTTATAAAATACTAAATAACACACTAGTATGGGTGTATTGTTTATTTAGTTTTTTAATTGCATCGGTTTTCACATTTTTTATGCATCATACCTTAATTTACTTCATAACCAATTTGCAAATAAAATAAGGACTTATGGTTGCCTTTAATTTAGAACATTTATAGTAAAATATCAATGTTGTATTGAAAGGGTTATAGTTTGATTGGTGAGGAGAATGATTTATTATATCATTTACGAGAGTAAAAATCTTTTTATGTATTTGACATATAGAAATTATCGAATAGATAGGGCCAAGTTTGGTTCATGGGTAATTTTAATGGAGGGATTCTTCATAATTGTAACAATGTAATAAAAGAAGAGCTCTCATTTATATGTACATTTACTCAATATTACAATTCACTATATATACTAAAAAACATGAACAAAAATGTCGATATCTATATAATTGAGAGATCCTATATATATATATATATATATATATATATATATATATATATAATACCAAAATAATAATAACAATTTTTAAGAACAATAAAATGTGCATTAAATTGAAACTCCTTAAATTACATTGAATATTAATACCAATGGAGTCCCCCAAGTAGTTATAATAATTCTCAATCCTTATCAAATTTTGTATTAAGTTCAAACTCTATTATTTCATTAAATTGTTATTAACTTATTTTTTAAAATGTACATGTTTTCTCCTTTATTATGCTTCTCAAAATTTATAAAATAAAAATAATTTGAAATAATATAAAAAAAAATGGAAAGAAAGATGGCTTTAGTCATAGTTCCCTATTACTTTTAGGTTTTAGGATTATGGCATGGTATGTGTAATGTGGGAAAATGGTTTTACATAAAAACGTAATATATTTTTCTATACAGCATAATCAAATGTAAAATAGTAAAATTGAATTTAATTATTAATTAAATTTTAGAATAATAAATAATTAAGAGAGAATTTGTCATTGTTCAGAAAAGTATTTTGATTTTCGTTCAATTTGAAGACATCTATCACAATTTGGTAATAGAATTAGAGTTTTGTGACAAAATAGTGAAAAAAAAGAGAACTTGCAACACCTTGAGCACTTCCCCAAATATTGCACTCCATGTTTTTGGAAAACAATAAAAAATATAATTTGATAAATGCATTCGTCAAGTTCAGGGCTTCAAAAACATCACTCGTCATTCTGTATCTTTGCACCAATCTCTGGAAAATTGATCATCTTCTTCAAACCTTAATATGACAACTAAACTTGCAAAGGATAAGAATTTGGTTTGGGTCTTGTGCTCAAGGTCAACAACATTTTTAAGTACCAACTACTAATCAAGGCCCTCAACGATATCACATACCAAGCAAAAAGTAGTTCAGTGGAACAATGCAATGCAATACAAGTGTCGCTATATGATCTTTAATTAATGTTTTATAAATCATTTATCTTTTCTATAATGCAGTGAACAATAAATACTAGATGCTTTCCTTTTTTCCTTAGATTCATGGATGCCTTCTCTATATTACTTGCATTGGTTGCCTCATTCATTGATGTCCTTAATGCACTAATATTCATGTGTATTTATATGCCTCTTAAATTTAAATTAGGACCCTATTTATACACAAATTAACACATAACAGATGAATACGCTGACAAGGAAAGACCCACAATATAGATGAGAAGAGCCCACCCCTAGAAATGTACACTTTTGTTGTGGCGGGATTAGTCCTTGTGTCCTTTGGATAACTTTACATATCAAATCCTTTTTAAGATGGATATATGTCCTTATAAAATTATATTGACTTTTAAAATATTTAATATATCAAAAATTTTAATGTGTTTGTTGGGTGCATGTTGTGAATGATCCAACAAAAATAACTATTTTAAAAAAGAAGTGGTTTATGAGACATCACTTGGAGTGAAAACTTTGCTAATTAGGAAGGACACTTTGCGGCACGAATTCCATACAGTGGCATATCTCTATGATACGATTTTGTTCCACATTATGAATCTCTCTAACAATTTGGGGAGACAATTCATGCTTGGCTTTTTGGCTGAAAACTCACTCACATAGTCGCCTATCTATTCTACCAAAGCCCAAGGCTTTGCACCTGACCTTACCCTTTATGATGTTACACCTTTGAAAAATGAAAGCTTAATGGACTCTTTTATGAGAAAAACATCTCACGAGTTGTTCCACAACCCCTCTGACCATTTCATTAATTTTCATTAATACATTTTATGCTACTAAAAACATAAAAATGAAAAATGAAAGCTTAATGGACTCTTTCTGAGAAAAACATGTCACGAGTTGTTCCACAACCACTTTGACCATTTCATTAATACATTTTATGCTCTACTAAAAACATAAAATTGAAAATTAACAAGGTTCCCGGGCATATGCAATTTTTGACACCAGCTGTGGGTCTAAGTTTGATCAATCTTTGCCAAGTCCTGACAGTTCTTAATCTGTTACGGGGACCATGATAACATAAGTGGCTCTTTGGCTCTGTGTAGTAGTAATTATATACAATCGATGTATAAGATAACAAGCTGGGTCTCGAAACACAGTACAATACTGAACTTTTTATATACTTCCTAATGTAATACAATGTTTTTCTTCAAATGGTATTTAATTGTATTAAGATTAGTTTTATCATTGTTGAAGGCTAAATAATGTTTGGGGTACTGCTACATGCAATACCCAAATGATTGTTTGAGTGATTGTGATCTTGATATTCTTATCATTGATGATTTAGACTAATATTTTCTCTGGACAAATAGGATGCAAAATGAGGTTAGAGGAAGTTCTCTTCTTGATGTGCGGATTGACCTCAACATTCACATGGTTAAGAATTATTATCTCTGAAATTGATCCAATAGTTTTTTGTGTTATTTGTTTTCCTTCAAAAGCTAAATTTGTTGAGCACAATACACAGTTTCGAATTACCAATATGCCAATATGATTTAGGCTTTGATTATCTGGAAATGGGATTGAAGGGGGGGTATACTTTCTACATATTTTGCAACCTCCTTCAATCTTAATGTGTCAATTAAAGGCGTTGGAGCGGACATTTCTAAATTCAGGAAAAAACTTGGATAATATAAACGGTAAATCTCTCACACTAGTACAAAAACAGTCCATTCACAAATTATGGGAGTTGGTCATGTATAATATTCTTCTTGCCAGTTCCCCAAGATTTCAACTATCACAAGCTTGAGAGGATCCTTAGGATTTATCTCTGGCACAAACTGGGGAGCAGAGAAAGTTTACCATTTTCATATTGTGATATTTATACTTTGGATGAGTAAAGTGGCGGTTTGGGGCCTCTTAAATCTCAACTAATGATTTATATTTCTAAGTGGGGATTTGCAGGGCATCTAGTTTTAGGCACCAAATTCTTACAGCAAAGAGCATTTGTATTATCAATGGCTCGTTCTCCTTGGTGAATGTAATTTGCATTGCTTCAGATTTACTGCTATAAGTGTCATTAATTTTTAAGAGAATATCAAAAGCATAGCAACTAGTTTCTTATCTAACCTATAATTTCCAGTGGTTGACGCATTTTTGGACCTTGGCTGTAGCAGTACTTGATGCTTACAGTCTGCTTCGTGTTTGCTCGGTTCCATTCCCAAGCTTCAAGGCAAGCCCTAGTTTATCTAAACCACAAAAGAGAGTAATGTTACATTAAATTCACATGCACTTTCTAAGATGGTCTATTAACCAAACAATGCTAAAATCACCTGGACGCAACTTGAAAGCAACCTGCATTAATAAATTAAGCACATAACCATCGTTGTTCCCAAATGAATGGTATCAAGCAAAATTCAAGCAAGAAAAATGGAGGAAAGCATATTCACACATTTCAACAAGCTTTCCCTCTAAGGTACAAGCATGCCTGCACCAGGCTATTGACACAAAAGGAAACTATCTAGAATTCTTGGAATAATGCTAACTAATGAATTGAGAGTCACGTAGCTAAGGAAGGCTACTTTGATGTTAGGTCGATGAATGTTAACTACTGAATTGAGAGGAAATCACCTCTCAAGTTTCCTTGCAAGACCAATAAAAGTGAAAAAGGAGATGGCAACTCTAACCCGATGCTATAGATGAGTGCTTCATTCAAGAATTAGCTGATGGGAGTGTAAGCAAGAAGCCTCTTTAAGAAGATTCCAGATGAATCTATTGAGATTTTCCCATCCTATTGAACTCAAGTCAGGCTAAGGGAAATGAAAATAAAGAGAAGGGCAGATTCCAAGTTGCTTACAAATAAAGTATTGGTGACAAATGGCATGAACAAAGGAAAAGCAAACAAAACCAAGGACCAAACAGCCCAATGGTATAATCGAAAGAGAAGCCTTGTACGATTCTCAAAAGGCAATGTAAGCAAGCCATAAAACAACAGAAAGGAAAGCAATGAAACAGCTGCCAACAAGCAAATAAGCGAAGAAAAACACACTTTAACGGAAGAGGGCCAGCTTGAGTAGAATTGGTCCCTGCTTAAGGAATTCATCTTGAACAAGATTTTCCCTACTTCTGTGGCCCTCTCTGATGCCTGAAGCTCCAATTTTGGTATTCCTACTTAAGTGAAGCTTGAAGTTAAGTACATGGCTGTCGAAATACATGAATGATGGTAGAATAGAACAAGTTTACTAGATTTATAGGTCAGTAAAGAGAGTATTTGAAGAGATTGAGAAGGCAATCGTATTTGAAGAGATTGAGAAGGCGAAGAAGATTGCCTCTGGGACAAAATCCTATAGAAACCATAGCTGGAATGGGCCAAGGTTTCTGAGCTTCCAAAAGATCCACTATCCAAACTAGAGTAAAGTGTGAGATTCAAGCAAAAATATTGATTTATACTAGTAAATTATGTCATGTTTCTCTAGTGCTCGTTTTGTGTCTTCCCTTGAAAAAGCATCGATTTCACCTTTTCAGAATTACATACCATGTAGCACTAAACAAAGACAGCAGTAATAGTATGAGCCATAGTTACGGGGGTGCACATACCTGGTCTCAAAATGGATGCACCAGCGAAACCCCTGTATTGGGTGGACACCCACATTCCTACCTGCTTTTATTTTCCATGGACCAGCTAGGACTCAAACCTAGGACTTCCCATTTGCATGCTGGGGTGCTCTACCACTGAGTTACCAGCCGTTTTATGACCGGAACTTTTTGGTAGGCTCCTTGTTACAGTTTGGATGTGGCTCATTTTCTCCAACACCCCTCCTCCACCACATTTTGTTGGTGCTCAAGGCTCCTAGTATGGCTCTGATACGACGTTATTTTCCATGAACCAGCTAGGACTCAAACCTAAGACCTCTCATTTGCACTATGGGGTGCTCTCCCACTAAGCTACCAGCCCTTTTGTAATCGGAGATTTTAGTAGGCTCCTTGTTATGGTTCAGGTCTGACTTATTTTCTCCAACATCTGCACCCTATAATTGTTTTGATATTTCGAATGTTTTTTAAATAATTTCTGGCTAGATACATGTATAATACAATTGTAACTTGACTTGGTAAGAGCACAGATAGACCTCAAAAGTACACTTTTGGAAAATATACTAGGCTCAAAATTTTACGAAAACAAAATGTACTGTTGGAAAAAAGAATCTTGGTTCAAAATTTAAGGAAAACAAGACGTTATTACTTACAGGCCAGATGAACTTTGACATCCTTGGAACCTTAACGCTTTTTAAAGACCAAGTGGAGAATAGAAAGCATACGGTAAAAAACAAATATTTTGTTGTTTTTTAAGTAATAGGGCTGCATGTAAAATCGATCAGTCGATCAAGAATTGAGTTCAATCCCTGGCATAGTTTCAAAAACATAAAACCAGAAAAAATTGTATGCTAACCGACATTCCCTTAGACTTACATCATTGGCTATGAGCTTGCCATGAGTAAGAGTAAATGATATGCTTGAGCCATCTTCTACCAACATACAAAGTTGTAACAGTTATCTCCATTTTTTAAATGAACAAATAAACCTTCCATGTACAAATTCCCTTGTACAGTTTCTATGCTGAGATTCCTCAACTAGGCTTCAATTGTAAAGAAAATTTATTACAAGAGCAACCACATCCAACTGCTCTCATGCGATTCCAAGGCAGTAAGAATTGCTCAAGTTGGATTCAAGTGTTGTGCCTGTAATAAACTATACGATAAAATTCTAAAGTACCATTAACTGTACCCCAAATTGAAAATAATATCAACTTTCATAATCTTCAATGGTCATTGACCAAGATTCATGTTAAGATCAAATCAAGAATCTGCACACATCATGAAAGAAGAAAAAATTCCCATTAAACTAAACATCACATAGTACAAAAGCACACAACTTACAATTTGTCATAACAATATCTATGCAATAAAAATTTAAATAAATTTGTTAAGAATTTGTCTCATTTTTTAAAAAAAATTTGTGTAAATTCAGTATTTTCATGCTAAGATTGAGTGGTTAGTGAGAGACCACTGCTAAGTGCACTAAAGGAAGCCAACATGTCAATGACAACTACAAGCAACAATAACATACAAAATAAGAGGGTATTCACAAAATCAACAGCTATTGAAAAAGGAAACAAGCATGAGTCAAGGCAACCATGCACAACTCGCTCAAAATTGATAAGTATCATTTTAATAGACCATGGGCTCTGTTGACAATTTCACCCCAAAGGAAAGAACAAATTTATTCAAGCAGTTGAAGGAGCAAATTCTAAAGAGAACAAATGTTTTGTGGTTTTACAAAGGGGCAAAGATCATTTCGAAGTTCTAAAGGGTTTGAATCCTTCGGGCATTTTGTCCGAAGGGTCACTAGCTGAAGATTCAATTGCTTCGGCCATTTGGTCCGAAGGAAATCGCACTTGTTTAAAGCCCGAAGGATCACAAGGAGAGGAGGACCTTAGCAAAAATATCCGAAGGGTCAAAACTTCCAAAGATGTTGAAGGGTTCATTCATTTGCCGAAGGGTCATTTTATCAGCCAAGAGACCATTTGCAAAATATCCGAAGGGTCATTTTATCGGCCAATAGACCATTTGCAAAAAATCCAAGGGGAAAATAACGAAGGGTATGTGTCCTTCGGAAAAGCCCATCTCATAAACCCGAAGGGTATGTGTCCTTCCGAAAAGTCCATTTCATAATCCCGAAGGGCAGGAAGGACCTTTTCCAATTTTACCGAGGGGCCAGTGTAAAATACGAAGAGTTCTCCATTTGCCGAAGGGACATACAGAAAGCCCGAAGGGTCTTCTTCCTTTCGGGAAAGTCTTTGTCGAGAAGCCCGAAGGTCAAGTTGAAAAGGCCGAAGAGTAGAGGCACGAAGGATTTATTCCTTCGGGCTTTTTGTCCGAAGGAATAAATCCGTCTGTAGAAATTCAAAAAAATCTCAGAGACAGAATTCCGAAGAATTGTACAAGTCAACAAAGGCAAGCCTTACAGACGGATTTATTCCTTCGGGCTTTTTGTCCGAAGAAATTCCTTTGGACAAAAAGTCCGAAGAAATAAATCCGTATGTAGAAATTCAAAAAAATCTCAAAGACAGAATTCCGAAGAATTGTACAAGTCAACAAAGGCAAGCCTTACAGACAGATTTATTCCTTCGGGCTTTTTGTCCGAAGGAATTCCTTCGGACAAAAAGTCCAAAGAAATTTGGAGTAAGCCAAGAAGGAGAAAACCCGACGAAACAAAGTCCGAAGCCAAGAAGAGAAAAAACAAAGGAAAGATATCCTTCAGACTTTGACCGAAGGATTAATTCGGGAAAAAGGGCCGAGGGAAATCAAGCCCGCAAAGCAAAAGTCTGCGGGAAAGTGACAAGGTCAAGACAATTTGAGCAGACAATTTGTCCGACGGAAATCGTTCACAGGAAAGTCCGAAGACAGGGCCGAGAAAATAAACCCGGCAAAATGAAGCCAAAAGCATAAATTCCGGAGGAAATCCAAAGCTTCGAAAAAGTTGAAACAAGGCTAAACGGAGGACGAATAGACTAATACATCCGAATATAGAATCCCACCAGAAATAGACACGAACAGGCACACTAGAACAGGGTTAAAATACATGCAAGCAAGGGCAATTTTTGAACACTGGTCAAAGCTTCAACTGACTGGTTATTGAAGTCTCGCTCATCTCCGAATCAACTCTATGCATCCGAGAGTCCAACTCAGCTTCAACCAAAGTCCAAATTTGAATGTCGAGTTGACTGTTCCAGATTTAG
Organism: Torreya grandis; assembly: GCA_037957365.1. NCBI lineage: Eukaryota > Viridiplantae > Streptophyta > Pinopsida > Cupressales > Taxaceae > Torreya > Torreya grandis. Next base: position 1,150,087 of record JARHVA010000070.1, on the reverse strand, counting down.
AGTTGACTAATTGTTAAATGCCGCATCCACTAGGAGCTTTCCATGCGAGGGAGAATGATCTCTTCGTCCAACTCAGCGTACCAAACAGTCAACTCAGCCGACCTCTTCGTCCAACTCAGCTTACCAAACAGTTAACTCAGCTTTCAAACGCTCACGTAGATTTCTAAAATTGACCTTGGCGTGGATTTCCATGCAAAGAGAGGTGGGCGGTGCATAACAAAGACAAAGTTCACTTCCTCAAACGCAAGAAGCTTCATGCAAAGACAAAGAGAAAGCATATTTTGTTGAAAGGCTAGCTCAGCATTGAGTTAACTTAAGTTGATCCTTCTCTTCAAATTTTCAACGCCAATCTTTGGCCTTTTGTAATTCTCTATAAAATGGCTTTCAGCCTTGATTAAAAAATCATCCAATCCCTCTCTTGGCTAGACCAGACTCTCCCATTGGTGATTTGTGTAACTTTTTCAATCAATAGAAGGACTGTACTTTCAGATTTCAAGTGTTGGCATAGTGTATATTTCTTCAGCAATTTGCATATGTGGTAGATTTCTCTCCCTTTCCAAATTTTGATTCATACCTAGTTGCTAGATTATCCTTATGCAGGTCATGTTCAGTGTTCTTTATGTCTTTTGCTGAAGCTGTAAGTGGATGTTAGGTGGCTGCAAAGTGTCTTATCAGACCTCTCTCCATCGTTTTTCCTTATGTTTTGGGTCATTGGATCGAACCTCTTCATGAAATATTTATGCATAAGTGATTGATTGAAATCGAAGGTCTTCCTTTTCCCTTGTTTGTTCAGTGTTCAAGTTTCCAAGCTGAGTGGATCAAACTTCTGGTGTATCACCTTTTTTTATGTAGGATTTCCCTTTCAAGCTTCTTTCTCCCTTTTCCATGGTAGATTCGCAGTATAGAGTAGAGATTCATTGATACATCATACAGGTACCAGCCTTCTCTGGAGGTTCTCACCGTTGAGGAACCCACCCTTGTGAGAAGATCCCATTGTTTCAGCCGGATAGAGAACTGGCCATTTCATGCACGTCTTCGATTCAGGGCGCAGCTCCAAGTTGACAACAGGTTCCATTCACAAGCCTAGTGACATTGGATGTAAAATTGAGTATTATGTGCATGAGAATGATAATTCCATGCATAGGCACTAGTGCACTCAACTGAAAGAGCTAAAATGTAATTGGCAAATGTAGGAACAAACATAAGTCAGTCAACCATATACAACACACTCAATATTGATAAGTATCACTTGGATGCACAATGGGCCCCATTTGCAAATGTAGTGACATTGGATGTGGAACGAATATTGCGTATATGGGATTGATAATTCCATGCATAGGCACTAGCGCACTTAACCAAAAGAGCTAAAATGTAATTGTCATGTCTTACACAATGTTATGTCATGAAGTAAATATCACATGTTAATCGCAAAAAGAGATGGCCTTTGGACAAATGACCTAGTGCTTAGTGGCAATCATATTCACTAAGCGTTTGATATCCTGGTCAAATCATATGAAAAGAAGGGAGATTTCAGAAGAAAAAAGTAGGATTATGCTTTACTGACTGAAAGGGTCTCTCCAAACAAGGTTGAGGCAACCTGTAACTACCTAACTGCTTATAACTCTGCAATATATAGTATAGAGAGCATTTCCCAATATAGAGGTTGGAGGTCAAACCATATGAAAAGAAGGGAAAATTCAGAAGAACAAAGTAGGATTATGCTTGACCGGCTGAAAACGTCTTCCCAGAGAGGGACGAGGTCCCTTGTAGCTACCCGACTGCTAATAATTATGCAATATACAATATAGAGAACATTGCCCAATATGGAGGTTGAAGGCCTATGTGCCCCATAAGCCCTTCATTATTCTCAAGTGTTCGATATACATTCCTTGTCTTCATTATTTTATTGTGGATTGATGATATTGTTTGTAAGGTAAACAGCCTATTAGTTGTTTTTTAGGAGGGCGATAGCTTGCATGTAGGACCTATTTGCCTGTACACATAGTGATACAGTCTAATACTATACTTCTATCTTTAGAGGCCTCAAAATCACTGGAGAACACTCATTTGAGTCTATGCATTCTTTTGTGTGTCATTAATCGTACAATAGGTTTCTACTAGAATAAAACAAGCTAACAATAGGAGTTTCCAAAAATATTTTTCCATGATTTCAGTTGAATTTTAGAGACTGTACGTTTCAATAATTCTGTGGACTTGCATGTTTATTTTTGGTCCTATAATCATGATATATACAATGATATATATGTACACGAGTCTCATGATTTGTTAAGCCGTGTACACAAGCCTTAAGTGGGATGAGGGATCATTATCTTCCAAAGGAAACTGCTAAGCTTCATTCAAGGCATAGAATGGTTCTTGACCAAGACCCTTTTGTCTTGTCACTTACTGGCAGATTTTTTACGTTGTTGTGATGCTATTTTATTTTGTATGCTAGTGGTAGCAGAAATTAATGGAATGACTAATGTAGCGTAAGAACTTTTATTGGAATAAAAAATAGATAGCCAGTTCTCTTATACTTGGATGTTAAGTTTACAGATAGTGAAATATAGGGACATTCCCATATGACATGGGAGCCCGTTCTTGAGTTGAGGATACCTAGGTGAATCCATGCACAAACTGAGTGTGTGTGGAATGGAACTCAATGTCCGTCGACATCTCATGCATCTATGTAGACACATTTGACAACTCCAAAAAAGATGAGAAAAGCAGGAATAAAAAGCTTGATTTGTGCATTAAAAAGGAATAAATTTTATAAAAGTGTTTAATACACTAATTTTGAGAAAATATAATGAAGTCCCATTGGACAAAATAAAAGGCATAAATGCATGACTCAGACAAGTTGAAAATTCCATTCTATGCCATCCCTATTAGGAGGTCTAAAAGTAACTGTGCTTCAATGTTAGATAGTGGCAATTTGTGTAGGTCATTAGATTTTTTGTAGTCATAGATATTTTCTGTTTGTTAGTGGAGATTTGTTGAGACAAAGTTTACACCAGCAAATTGTGTTTTCTATTAATTAACAAAAAAATTATGTAAATTAAAGTTAGATCACATATACAAAAGAAGAAAACACTAAGGTGAGAATAATTGTTATATATAGGATATTGAGTCTTAAGGTGGTGTTGTTTTGGTGAATACTTTATATAATTATGAGATACTTCTTGAAGGCCAAGTGCACCATTCATACTGCTCTTGGGTTATTGGGCCTAAGTTAGCAACAGTACCTTCTCAGGAAAGTTCTCTTTCCTATTTGCTGATTCCTTAAGATATATGATTTTCATCTAGAAGCTGGTATTTCTTCTAAGATTAATGTCTCTTTGATGCAAGAGCATCCCTAGCAAAAGAACTTGATCCTACATGTTCAAGCTCATTTTTTTGATCTTGCAGCAGTGACACCAAATTGGAGACCATTTTGTTGCATTGTAGACAAGTGAATGTGTTGGATACAAAGTTACCAGGTTCGGCCGCATCTGGGCCAAGTGCGAAAAAATCCGCATTTTTTTCGGCTCGCGGATTAATACATGCGGGTTCGGAGTCTTCGAACTATTTTTTATTATTAAAAAATTTTAACATTAAAAAAACACAAAACCCTAAAAAGCGCGAACGCGGAAACCCTAAAAAGGGACAGTTGTTTAGCCGCGGAAACCCTAAAAAGGGACGGTCATTTAGCTGCGGAAACCCTAAAAAGGGACGGTTGTTTGAGCTTGGAAGGCACAGTCAGCGACTGTTTGAGCTTGGAGTCTTGGACGCAAGCAACCGCCCGAATCACATCCGAGACTCGACGACGGACGGACGCAGCAACAGGTAGGGTTTTTTATTAATATTTATTTATTTATTTCGTAATATTTATTTATTTAGTAATATTTATTTATTAATATTTATTTAGTAATATTTATTAATAAAATTAACATTTATAAATTAATTTTATATGTTGTTAAAATTTATAAAATTAATAAAGTAATATTTATTAATAAAATTAATTTTATATTTCGTAAATAATTTAAGTTTTAAGTTTTAACATTATATTTTAAATTTATTAATAATATAACATTGTAATTTATATATAATTTATTATATAAACAAATATATATGTTAATAAAATTAACATTTAAAAAAATAACAAATATATAATAAAATTTAAATTTGATAAAAAATATTAAAAAATGAAAAATATTTAAAACAAATATTATAAAAAACAAATTACGATTTAAATATAAAATAATTTTACCTTAACAAATATAAATAGAAAATAAAATAAATTCTATTAAAAAAATAAATATAAATATAATATCAAATATTTAATAATACATTTACTTAAAATATAAAATAAATTTTATATTTAAAAACAAATATAAAAAATATTAAAAATATTAAAAATAAATTTATATATATAAAAACAAATATAAAAAATAAAAATATTCAATGTTTCATTCCTTACTAGATTAAAATATTTTACATACATATATATATATATATATATATATATATATATATATATATATATTTTTTTTTTTTTCCAAACCGGATTTTTCCGAACCTTTTCAAGAATTCCACATTTCCGCATTTTTTTGGCCTCCCGAACGCATCCGGATTTCCGAACCTGGTAACTATGGTTGGATATATATGTGAGGGTCCTTTCAAGTCTTAACCTTTCACTCAAGGAAAGGTAGCACATTCCATATGAAGGTGATGGGAAGGGAAGTAGTTTAGATTTTAGGTTAATTTGTTCACAGTGCATTAGAGTCGAAGTATATTCTTCTGGATTCAACTGTGAGAATGAATTTAAGGCAGTAGTTGTTGGTGGCTATCGCATTCCCAATCCTTGAGGAATTTCACCAAGGTTTATATCCAAGCAACTTATAGCCCTACATGAGAATAACGTCTCTGATTTCTCAGTGGGGCACTGCCTCAGTGGAATCTTTGGGATGCTGAGGAATGCATTAGTTCCCCCTCCCACTGGTAACTCAAAAACTATCACGAGCCCCATAATTACTTGCTTGAAATTGCGGATCGGGAAGAGACTCTGTTTCTGTTCTCAACACTTTGAGTCTGCTCCATCAGCTTTGAGTATTATTGTCCCAAGCTTGCTGCAATGGTATTTGGTTGTGTGAGTGGTATTTAAAGTGATCTAACATGGATACCACCACAATAGATATGGTAGAAGACTCCACTATGGGAAACGATCACAATAGCAGCTCTAGGAGCTGAAAACAAGCATTCTCATACTACCAGTTGCAAAAGCAAACCTACTCAAGAAGGAAGAGCGAAGATATCCTCTCATGGACCAGAAGCTTTTCTGCTAGTGGAGGGGGGCTTTAGAGGACATGTATGCTGAGGCCAAATACTTTACGAGTCTAATGTACATGGCACCTCAAAGTGACAACCTTTTGGAGAGTGGTGAAGTAGCATTAAAGGGTGACAATGGTGTTGATGCAGCCATGTGATGCCTTGACACTCCTTTCTTTCTTGGTTTTATGCATGGATGTTTTTCAGTTTACCTTGGGAGGATCTCAAGTCCTACGTTAAAGTTTTTGCAAGGCACTTGGAATATGGTCTTTGTCTATGTTTTATCACGTTAAGGGCCCAATGCAGGGCCTCCTGAGATGTGACAATTTTACATCATAAACATGTCATCTTACAAGAGATTCATTAGTACACTAGTAGAGGAACTTATGGTATTTGAGAGGACAACCTTGCTCCCCTTCAGTTGGTTTGCTTCTGCAAATCATGCCATGAAGAGTGGAATTGTCAGCCCCTAAAGCTGCTATTGTGATTGTTATCCATGGCAGAGTCTTCTACCATGTTTGTCGTGGTGGTATCCACATCAAATCACATTAAATATTGCCCACACAACCAAATACCATCACAGTGAGATCTTGGGACAACAATACTCAAGGACGAAGGAAAAGACTAAATGTTGGGCATCAAAACGACGTTTTTTCAGAATCTAAAATTTCAACCAAGTGATGACATAGCTCATGATAGATGTTGAGCTGCCGATGGGAGTGCTAATTAATGCTCTCCTCTGAATCCCCCAATTTCCAATGAGGCAGTGACCCACTAAGCAATCCAAGACATTATGCTTTTGCATAGGGGTATAGATCCCTCAGACATTCCCCCCACCTCCAACTGAATGCCTTGGGGAGAAGGAATGACATTGGCTATGAAAAACTACTGCCCTTCCCAACACTTTCATGAAAAATTCTCCACCTATTGGTAAGTGAAAGGTTAACACTTAAAATGTCCCTGAGAATTAAACATAATGTTCCCATAACTTTAAATTAGTGGAACCTAAAGACCATACATAACCAAGGGTCCTGCTTGGAGGCTTCTGCGTTTACCTCTCCCTTAGTGCTTGTAAGTGAGATAATTGGAAATTTGGTTTGAGGGGGGGCATTCCAAAGCCATTGATGCTCAATATTACCCCAAAAAAAAATTTAATATCTAGTTATTTTAAATTTTTTTTTTAAATCTACATGGGAGAATTTTTTATACTCAATTCATCACCACAATGGCTATTTTTCATGAGTGGCCATTTCTCTATGACCCTTGACTCATATAAATTGGTGAAATATTACAAGGAAATAGGACCCACAAAGCACACAAGCATTCTAATCATTTTTAAGTATGGGGAAGGAATATTGTTTTAATAAATCCACCACTTTGGGTTTTTCACCCTCTAGCCTCTTTCCCAATTGGCAAAGTTTTTGGTAAGTGTATGTGAGTGTATGCCTTATAAGTATAGTTACCAAGTTTGGGCAAACCTAGACTAGGTTTGGTTTAGACCCAAAAAATTCAGCCAGTTGAACTCGTCCTGTTTAGTTTGGCGCCTTGGCAAGGAATGACACTGGAGCAAAATAAATATTTGGTTTTAGGTCAAATTGTCATAAATTTTCACCTCCCTCCTGGGCTTCAAGTGCATCCGAAACACGCACTCATAATCTCCGCCATGCAATGCAACACCATGAGTGACAAGGCACTGTGACCCGTGTAATATGGGCAGCACAGCATCCCCAAACTAGTGGCCACATGGTGTGCAACGAAAATCAATTTCCCTAGCACAAATAGCAAGTAATGGAACAAGTCCACAATGAAATAGGTGAAGTTGTACTTCATGACTACATTCTCCAACACTGTGTTGGGGCATCCAGCGACCTGTTTGAAATTGCAACATCGTAAGTGCCGAGGGATGTTACCATAGGACCGTGCGCAATTGATAATGTGCAACTCATGGCCTTGAAGTGTTCAGAGTGCCTGTATTTTTTTAACAATAGGAAATATGAAAATGCATATTGTGTGACAAAGAAGGCCATTGTTCCTACCAATATAATCATCTTTTTCTCTTTGTTCTTTTTCCTTTGCTTTTGTTTGTGAAAAAATATTGCTAAAATTGCTAGTGATTTAAAAGTTGTCCACGAAATCGCCCTTGTCTGCTAGTCAAACTTGCCACGTGAATCAATGTGTAGAAGCTAAATATGAATTTTACATGATAAATTAGTCTTGCACACTTGACAAATACCACTCAAAGATCTACCCTTCAGTTCTTGACTTTTTTATTGTCGAAAGGCTCATGGTCTCCATCTCACTGTGCCTAAATACTTATCTTATGGTCTAACCCTGATATTTTGATTAACCAAATAGTCTGTAGCCCATAGTATGCTTAAAACTTGATATATATCCTTCACTATCAATTACAAAGCTTTAGTGTTTCTCCATTTTCCATGACACTACCGTCCAGCCCTAGACACTAGCGTCGATGCTAGTGTCCCAGATCCAACGTAGTGTTCGTACCCTACAAACACTCAAATTTGCAAATCTTTCGATATGTATGAGTCGGCCTATTTGTCTTAATTAACCCTCCATGAGATTATTTTCAAAAAGTGTGGTATAAATAAAAAATAAAACCCACTCATTCATCTAGCAATTACCAAGCAAGCACCCATCAAGCTCACTAAATCATTCACACAACTGAGTTCCACTACCCTATTCTTCCTTATTTCCATATCAGTCATAGTAGCAATATTCTTACTGATTTGAAGCATTCAAAGAATAGCCCATGAGTAGTATTTGTCAAGTTGCAAGCTAGATTACTACATGCACTCGCATGTAGCATATTACACCATTGTTCACACACAAGCCCACATAAGGGGGAGAACTACATCAGTCTGAGGCACTTATCAGAGTATGTGGCTATGTAGGCAACGCTCGCTGATAGAGGGGTCTTTGAGATCAGCTCGACTTCACTTGAGACCAGTAATCCTTGTTTTGCAAGATCACATTCCCTAATCGAAAGACCTAGGGTTTGAGCTATACATTGGTATCAAGAACCTATTACCGCCATCTAGAGAATTTGCAAGGTCGTAGTAAGACCTCACAAGCATAGGTGGAATTTTTAGAAAAGGACCTATACTTCACTGTAGACAAAGCATCGATACATTCTTTTGGTATTTGGGTTAAAGATGGACATTTGTTGTTAAAAGCTTTCCATAGAAGCCTAACCTGAGAAGCTTGGGATTGGTTCTACAGCATTCTCAACGGTTCTTTATCCACTTTCAAGCAATTAGAGGACCTTTTCCTCTTAGCTTTCAATAAAAACAATTAGCCAAAATTGACTTTGGAACATTTACAAAGTCTAAAGAAACATGATAACGAGTCTGTTCGAGATTATGCTATCCGATTTAAGAATGCATCATGTTCTTTAACATTTCGACCTTCAAATTTGGAACTACAATTCAGATTCAAAAAAGTTCTTCTTTCTCCACTAAAAGAAAGAGCATTACATAATCATTATATTTCTTTCAATAGCTTATATCTAGATGTGCACAAATATGCATGTAATCTAGTCACCAATAACAAAGGATTAAATGCCTACTCTTATCAAAGCAAAAATTTTGTTAAAGATGCATACAATGAAAATGAATTCCTAGAAGCGGATAATATTTGCATTTTGGTGTCGTATGTGTCACCTTTGCATAATTTAATCAATAAGCTGCCAAAAACTGACGAACATATTATGCAAGCCATCCAAATTTTGTCACACCAGGGTATGCCTTCAATCCTTTTGCCGATGTTATTGGAAAAGCACATTATTACATTACCCACTACTAGACATCAGGCAACAACACGTCTTTTATATAATGAAGGAAAATCCTTTTGTGCATATCACCGAATTGCAGTTAATGATATAGACAATTGTACTACATTGCGCGAACAAATCAAAAAGTACAAACATGAAGGTAGCATTAGCATAACACAAATTCTTGCTATTGTGGAAATTAAACAAGCATCATTTACAACTTTAGCAAGGTCCTCACCAAAATGGTTTTAACAATTACATTGTTCATGAAAGGAGCTTATTTTGGGCATAATCATATTAATTCTACACAAAAGGAAAGTTATTTTAATCTAAGCAAATTATTACAAATAGGATATACCATTAAATATTTATATCATAGGGGGCATTGGAAAGACTCTTTGGGATACATCATATTACCAATTGCTTGTGGATCCTAGGGTGTCCTTACAAAAGTGTGGATCATATCTCATGTTTATCAACATGACTTTACATTGGGAAAATTTTGGTTATACCTAATGGAGGCCATAATAGATCCTAATTATCACGGCATTACATTTTCTCATAAAGGATGCTTAATTAGCATACCATATGATGGTGATACAAACCAATTCGTAGATGGAGAAGCAGAACTATGTACCTATATGATTCTAAAAGATTTGATCCTGATGATGATGGTGATACAGACCAATCTGCAGATGGAGAAGCAAAACTATGTACCTATATGATTCTAAAAGATTCAATCCTGATGATGATTTATCCGACCAACGTTTAAAAAAAAAATTAAAAATAAAAAATAAAAAAGAATTAAAAAATCAAGAAAATACAAAAACATTCAAATAAAGAAAACATACAAAAATATTAAACATTTCACATGTTTACTAGCTTTTGCATATGTTGTTTACTTGATGTTAGTAGATAGCATATAAATTTTTTCTATAGACACATGTTTCACGAGTACTTGAATGTGATATAGGCATACATTAAATCCATAATACATGCATATGCAAATGTTGGACCTTTTGTCTTCCTACGTGACACACTACATTGGGGGCATCTTGCTTCTATTGATCACGATTGATACAAGACATTTTGCTAATACATATATGCAAGGACTAGTAAGATACGCTTATATTGGTTGCTTATATTTCACTTATTTCATCTTTTCACATGGCTTACTTGAGTGTATTTTTTGTTTGTTTCTTTATCTTGATTGTGGAACATTTGAACATGTTCCTTGTTTGTTGGCCCTCGTGCCCTGAGTGTTGATTATTTCTTTCATGTGTGGACATTTGAATATGCCCTCCCCTTTTGAGTGTGCGGCATTTGAATATGCCCCTTGTTTGTGGTCTCCTTTGACGTCTCTTTGTGTGACATTGAGTGCTCTTGTGTATGTACTCAATTGTTTGTTGTGCTTGTTACTTCTAGATATTGCCATAATCCATATCATGCATCTTAGGGCTTATTATGTTGGGATATTGCAAGCTTTATCGATACATCTACTTAGACATGATACCACTATATGCTTCTTTACTACATGTTTGATACAAATATAGCATGGTTATCTTATCTTTTTGAGATAAGGTGACTATAACATTACATTCCCCTCAATTCAAAAGAGGTGGCATATCAGTGGGGGCATGTCATAAAGACAAAAATCCACATACATACAGTTCGCAGAATTAACAAAATTTGATATAGTTTACATGATTCATATATATACTTGTGAGAAAATTTTATGCATGACACCAATTTTTACAGATGTGAGACATTTTTCAAATTTGTGATAGATATTATACACAATTTACAAAACAAAGGTTACATTTTGAAAGATACTTCAGCTTCAAACACATTTGAGGTGCATATGCCATGCAAATGCATCAAATTATAAATACATATTCAAATTATACAAACATTCATGCACCAACCTTACCAAGATGCACCGATTGAGCTTTTATCTACTACAGTGGTTGGCTCCCTTGAGTAGTGCAATCAAGATTCAGTGCCTGCTATGGACTTGGCACTACTGTTATTGTGGGTTGATATGATTACACCATTTAACTTGGGTTAGATTGGCTAGATTATGTTTACATTTGGGTTTTGCAATTGAGATTCAATGATCTCAATGGACTTGGCACAACTCATCCTTACATCGAATGGGGGCATGATCACCCTCCAATTCCCCTCTTCACATCTCCAAGATTCAGTTGTGAACCTCCCTCCAATGCTTCAGCTAGGAAGCATCATTACCAAAGCAAACTACCAAGGGCCAACATGGTTGCATCAACACACAGGTGTACTCCTTGCTCTCTTTTCTTTCAAAAAAATTCAATTATTCATTTTTTGATTATACACACTAACTACCCCTATAAAATGCTCTTAGTTGCAAGTCATACACATGCAACAAATTCAAAGAGGGCTCGAGTTAAAGCAAGGTATGTTGTACATACCATGATATGCATTTCTTTTCTTTAACCTAATAATTTCATACTTATGCATTATTAGATTAGAGGGGGGTAAATGTAGATGCTAATTCTAGATTTTATATGATAAACTAGTCTTGTACACTTGACAAATATCACTCAAGGCTCTAAAAGGCTCACAATCTCCATCTCATTGTGTTTAAATGCTTATCTTACGGTCTGACTCTAATATTTTGATTACCTAGATCACCTATAGCCCACGATATGCTTAAAACCTAATATTTATCTTTTATTATCAATTACAGAGCTGTAGCATTTTTCTATTTTTCATGACACTACCGTTCAGACGTGGACACTAGCATCAACGCTAGTGTCCCAAATCCAACGCTAGTGCTCATACCCTACAAATACTCAAATTTACAAACCTTTCAATATGTATGAATCGGCCTATTTGTCTTGATTAACGCTCTGTGAGATTATTTTCAAAAGTTGTAGTATAAATACAAAACAAAGCCCAATCATTATTTATCTAGCAATTACCAAGCAAGCACTTATCAAACTCGCTGAATCATTCACACAACTGAGCTTTGCTGCCCTATTCTTCCCTATTTTCATATCATTCATAGTAGTATTCTTACAGGTCTAAAGCATTCAAATAACAACCAATGAATAGTATTTGTCAAGTCGCAAGCTAGATCACTACATGCACTCACATATAACATATTACATCATTGTTTCCACACAAGCCCGCATAAAGGGGAGAACTACATTGGTCCATAGCCCTTTTTGGAGTATATGGCTAGGTAGGCAACGCTCAATGACAAAGGGGTCTTTGAGGACAGCTCAACTTCACTTTAACCCACTAACCCTTGTTTTGCAAGATCACATGTCCTAATCGAAAGACCTAGGGTTTTACCTACACACTAGTATCAGGGCCCTGTGTGCGTGATCCAAACAAAGAATTTACAAGGGGACAATTTGACCTCACAAGTGCAAGGGAAATTTACAAAAAAAGACTTGTACTTCATTGCAGATAGAAGCATCGGTTTCAGGACAGAGGTGTTGACACTAGTGTCCCCATTTTGACAATAGTGTCCACGCTGACAGGGAGCTAATTTTCAGAATCTGACAAATCACAACTGAGCATCATCTTTATTGTTTTAACACTTATACTTCTCAAAATTGCATACGCATCAGTAAACAAGCTAAGTATTATCTCTTTTGTGTGTTTAAGCATGTAAATTACTGTTTAGCATTGTACTTTCTATATTTAGCAACTTTGTATAATTCACAATTGTATCAAAATATATTGTGAATCTTAATTATTTAATTGGTTTTTTTTTAGAGTAGCTTTCTCCTTAGTTGATTAGGCTACTCTTTCCTTTAATCCTTATTTCCAAAAAAGGTTGAACACAGTGCCTGTCATTGATTTTTTTGTTGCCATCGGTATTAAATTCATATGGTTATTATGTTTCCTGTTTTACCTTGCTCAATAACAAGCATGCCTCCTTATTATCCGACATTAATATTTTGAGATTTATTAAGATTTTCCCTGCATACCCATTCAATATAGGAATCGTGATTAAATATAATATATTTATAATTATATTTATAGTTTATAAAATATTAATATAATATTATATATTTATAGATATATCTTATAATTTATAAAATATTAATACAATATAATATATTTATGGTTATACTAAATACTTGCATTTGAATATATTAGATATTAGTATTTATTAATATTATATATTAGTGGTAAAAAATATAGATATTAGTAATTTCATATATAAGTTTATAATTTATATTTGGATATTTTTTTATTTTCTAAACAAAACTGTACTTTTTTAATATTTAAAATTTCTGAACTATTTTCATCTTCCGAACATTTTGAACATGGTAACTATGCTTATAAGTTTTTTGTGTCTCATAACTATTATCAATGTGGGATTATGACAACCCAACATCTTGTTAATTGTAAGTAATGGGGGATTCATAGTGCAATAATGTTTAGATATTTTAATTCTCAAGTCATCAACACGATGACTATTTGAACGAGTGGTCATTTCTCTATGACCCTCAACTCATATATTGGTGAATAATCATAAGGCAAGGGAACCCACAAAGCACACAAGCACGTCTAAGCATTTGTAATAGCTGCCAATAGGGCTATATTAGCCAACCCATCTGCAACTTTATTTTCAGTCCACATGCATTTGAATACAACCTTTTTTAGCATGGGGGGAAATGCTCAAATAGCGTTGTTAGCATTAAGGAGGCAAATTCCACTGCGTTGGTTTACAACATCATTTGGTAACATTTTCACACGATTTTACCAAAATCTTCATCATATACTTCATGGACTGTGGAAGTACCATCTCCTTGAATTATTGAGTTTGTCAAACATTATCTTGAAGTTTCTTCCATAATTAAATGGTATATTAATATGAAAAGACTGTTCCAGCTCCCTATGTGATGGCAAGGGCCTTTGAATCATTATTCAAGGTTAAACCTATCCATCTGAAAAACCACTATTATAAACACTCGTGGATATCTCAATTAATACCATCATAAGACACTTCCACCTCCCTACATGATGGCAAGAGCCAAATCATTATTCAAGGTTAAACCTATCCATCTGAAAAACCACTATTACAAACACTCATCGATATCTCAATTAATACAACCATAATGCGCGTGTCCTCGGTTGCATCTTGATGTGTCATTCAAGTTGAGCATGGCAAAGGAAGCCTTGGGGGAATTTTAAGCTGATCATCTATTGAGTTATTTTCCACTTGGCCTACCCCATTATTTGGGGAATCTAATATTGTTATAGCTGGTTTTTGGTACTCTTATCATACCACTGTTGTTGTTCTGAGTAAGATTTTATTAACCAAACTCCTTTAGGATTTTGAACCTAATTGACCTACACCTATGGAAAGGAAGGAATATCAAGAAATCTACTCATTTGAGGGAAGGAATGATAGCCTCTTATAAGCATAGGAGGCAAAGAAAAGGTAGTCATATCCTACTTCAATGATCTGTTAACAAATTCTCTTGACGAAATACAAGAGGACTCAACTAATAATCTTCAGAACTTACCTCCCTTAGTATTTAAATATTAAGATAATTTTATAGAAATACAAAGGAATTGATTCAAAACACAATTTTCAAGATGACAAACAACAAAAATTCGTGAAAAATAACTTTTCTTGAATTCTTCCAAGTTTTCTAGCCTGTTGTCAAATGTGGACTTATTAAAAATAATTTATGAATCAAATAAGTCAAAGGCACCAAAACCATTCAGTTTTCGGGTTTTGATGTTGGTGTTCAAGACAATCCTAGGAAAGAGAGTCTGTAGGGAGAGAGTAGAAATGCCAACAGCTTCTTTAGAAAGATGTGAATGACAAGGGGCAATAAGGTAGAAAAGACATGACTGATACCCAAAATATGAGAAATAATAATGTTTCTAGGAAGAAACTAGATGGATAGAAATTGAATGGAGAAGCCATTCAACTAGAGAGGCCATCCAAGAGAAGATGTGAGGAGAGGATGGTAGGAACAAATGACTTCTTTAGAGAGAGGGAAAATATATTAATCTCCATGAATAACCAAAACATGTTAATGGAAATATGAGAGTTAAACCAGTTATAAAAGAGAAGTAATAGGATAAAAATACCATACGCTATGAAAAGCATAGTTACCAAGTTTGGAAGTCTGGTTCTGTTTACATAGGCAAAAAAATCTGAAAACACAGAATTCTTGAAAAATTCCAAAAAAATCTGGTCCTGAATATATACATATATATATATATATATATAAGCATAATTTTATAAATAAGCAAAATTGACAATTACAATGAAAAATATAATAAATTAATATAAAATGTAAATATAATTAGTATTATATAATATAAAAGGGTGATGGATGTCCCTTTTTGCAGAAAACAAAATAAAAACCAAAAAATAAAGTTAAAAAAAACTAAAAATAGGACTAGACAAAACTTATCCTAGCTAGCAAAAAATTCCGGATCCAACTGAATTTTGTGCAGATTTGGCCGGATTTGGTAACTATTATGAAAAGTAACTAAACACAAAGTACAAGAGAGTCAAAAAAAAGCAATAAGGGGTAAACCTAAAGTGGTTAAACCCCGAGCCATAAGGCATAGTATAGGTATGAATAGCCTTACAAGGAACCATAAGGCATAGTATAGGTATAAATAGCCTTGTAAGGGAGAGACCCCTCATATAAATTTGGAGCTGATGAAGACCAAAAAGGAGACCATGAAATGTTGCCACTTGTCGTAAGGATTGGACCGTAGGAACCAACAACATTGTTTCTTATCACCGTGATTGGGGCCAAGAAGGATTTGAGAATGCTCATATGAGTAATGTCCAAGGCTAAGGGGTCACGATGGACAATCCTATGAAGAAGCCTCCCTTAACACAAGGTGAATGAACCTCTAGCAGTGGAGAAAAAACTTATAAGCCTACGTAAATCGGGTTGCGGGTAAGTGGAAGACCCTCGACACCAAAACATGAGACCCACTCCACTTGGAATGAGTCTGAGGGGGTTGGGGTGCTCTCATAGTAGCATGCAAAGCATTATGGCATCTCATCCTAACAACTCTAGGGATCCCTTGTAAGGATCTACAATTGAGAATAATAGCCTCCCAAAGAAAAAGGGCTAGGCACCTATAATTAGGGTACTAGAAGAAGGCAGATAAATAACCACATAAGTCTTTGAACAAATAATGGTATCGCCCTCATATATCATAGTATATAGGACACCTAAAATTAAATTCTTCCTTGGTATCAACCCTTTAAAGGGGCTAGAGGTGGCAAATCTTGTCACCCAACTAGATATGGTGGTTAGATTCCACACATAAGTAGTGGGAGCACACTTTTAGCTGACCAAGGGGAATCCTCAAACCAAGTGAGCTATGGCGTTAGCGATACTCGGGCCAAATGATAATGCCATCTACAATCCGTAAGAAATGCTCGGCATAGAAAGCTAATTTGGTGTGAGTGGTTGTGGAGGATAAGTTCAAGTGACTTGAATGTACTATCAGTAAATACCCACTTTGATAACTCTATTCATGACCCCCTTCAAGGAGAGAAGACAAGGAGGGGCATCTAAGGAACACTTAAATGGAGGAAGCCAATAAATGGAGATGTCAATAGATTGAAAGAGAAAACATTTCTTAGAATACCAATAATGCCAATGTCCAGTGGGGCCCAAAGAGGCAATCCTCTCCAAAGAACAAAGTGCCAAGGAGGAACATCTCCCATGGACTGAAGGTGAATCACCTAAGCATCTGACTCTAAAAATATTTACCTTACATTATATATTGTTCAAAAGGTGTACAACCCTACCCGCCTCCAGATTCGAACATGTGACCTCCTTTATGGAGGACACACGACTTCATCATCAGGGCAACTCAAGTTGTACTTCATATAGGAAGTGAGCTTGAAGATGCACTTGATGCAAAGTGGCTAGGCGACAAACTCTTCCAGAAGGATGCACTAAGGAGCTGCATGTTTTCAATGAATTATACAATGAAGCATGAGACTTTGGACCCCCTCTATACGAGCCTAGTAAGAAGACCCCAAACTAGGATTCCAAACCTCAAACCCATAAACAATTGTAGGTTTGCTTACTACATTGAAGAGGCGATTCTTTGAAGGGATATCCAAGAAATAAAAATGTCAGAAATATGAACAAGGGACTATAAGGAAGAAAAGGCTTGAAAGATGGAAATATAAAAAAGTTTCCAAGAAGAAACTAGATAACTACAAAGCGAGTGGAGAAGCCATCCAACTAAATAAGCCATCAGAATTCGAGTGAAGATCTTCACCTCCCTAATTTAGGTGAATTAGCAGATCATGGGGGAAACAAAAAGAAGACTAACACCTGGGAGCATTTAAATCAAAAGGAGGAACCTAGTCAATATCTGAAGGCAAAGGCCCAAATCAGAACTAGAGTTCCTTGTAGGCTTGTTTGACTCCTAATGTTTTTTTATTTAATTCTATTCTGGTAATTTCTTTTTAACCTTGCTCACCAGTAAGGACTGCACCATCTTTCTAATCTAACTTTCCCTTCTACCCTTCACTCTACGTGTTTTGCTTTGTATTTATAGGGGTGAGTCCTCCCCTCCAATTCTTTAGGCACGAACATCTCAAATGTTTGATTTGAAAATAAAATTTGCGGGAAGAATGTGGTTTCATAGTCCACTTGTCGCTTCTGAGTATAGTCCACTAGTTGGGACTTGGGGAAGAAAAGTAAAGGCTGCCTCAAATTGAGGTCTGCAAAATCCTAGAGTAGCACAGATTGACCGTCCTTTAGATAAACCAAAAGGACATAAGATCAGATCGCAAGGAATACACTATCTGCTCTAGCATTGATTTGTTCCAAAATCCCAAAGGCAGATTAGGAAATCTTATAAACTATTGACATTGACGGGTTTTACTCCAGCAGGTTGAAGCTAACTGTTCAATACTTCATACATAATTTGGACCTCCCTATCACACACAAACCAATACTTCATCTGCAATTTTTGTCATCTTGATTGGAAAATACAACCAAGTAGCTTGGGTTAGCATGATGACAGCCACTTCCTATTTGATTTTCCAATAATGCATCATGCACATTTTTATGTTCATTGTGTGGCATCAAATCCCAATAAAATGGAAGACATGTGCCTTTCGGTAGAGAAAGAATATGATCATAAAGAAATTCAAGTTTCTAAGGAAAGATGTCAAGATGCACAACTAAAAAATACCATTTTCTTTGGGAGCACACCAACTTCTCTTTGTCATTCCATTTTTAGAAGTTCTTCCAAATCTTGAAAAATAAAGGGAAGGTGGGAGAAATCCACCTGATTTGTAATTTCCTGAGTTTGTACTCGTTGGAAATTAGATGCAGATTTGTAAATGTAAACCGCTCCTACCACTTGAAATAAATTTCAAATAGCAGCGAATAGAATAAAGTTTTTCCTCGAATTAGCATGAACTTGATGTTGGAACTGATGAACAATAACAGCAGTATCTAAACAAGAACAACACCATATTACAAAGGAATTTTACCTTAGAAACCCAGTGTGGGGAAAACTAGCTTGGGTAACAGAAATATTGTGCAACACTTACTCTCAACTCTCAACTAACCACCACCTCTCCTTCAACTTGGGCAAATTTCAAAGAGCACAAATGGAGCGTGCAACAAATATACTGTTCTACACTTTCTCTCAACTCTTTGCTACGTCTTACACTTCCTCTGCTTACAATAAACTGAATTCACTCACTCACTCCCTCCAATACTGGTGCCATTAAAATTGGGATTTGTCTTGTACTTATACAAATGTTGGAGGTATCCTTTCATACCCTATAGGGCCCCCAACCCTCAGGAATTGGAAGAGACACCTTTTTACAACCATTATATTGTGTTGTCGCATTTGGGTGGGGCCATCGTTTTATAGGGCGAAACTTCCTGTCACATTTTTGCAACCATCGAAGATGTTTACACAACCAACCCTTGTTGCAGACATTTCCGCTGACACTCTGCAACCACTAGTTTGCAGAGCAGAACTGCCAAGTGCAGTCATGTCCCTGTACAGGAAGTTCTCCTTTTAATTCCTAAATTTGCAGAATTCTTAGTTGTTTGAAGGGTGTGTTTGTTTTCTGATCCTTTATGGATCACCACCCTCTATAGAGATCACGACCTTCTAGACAGATCATCCATATTCCACAACAATATCAATAGCACATGTGCGCAATACATAGAAGAGCTACCGAAAAGTAGAAGCAACCTTTCTGAAAAAAAGGATAGCCAAGAAGAAAAAAGAAGATCAAGACACTGTAAGACTCCATTAGCGAAGCACAAAAGGAAACAAAATTAGGTTGTAGGCCCGAGATCAACGGTGCAGGTAGGACAAGCACCAACACACCAACCTATCATTGAGAATGCAAATACAATGTAACTAAGGTTTTTAAACGCTTTAGACAAATTGTGATTTTAAATTACAGAAATACCAACATCCATTTAAACATGAAGAAAAATCTCTCTTTGTAAGGTCAAAGAGGATGATCTTAATGTGCCTAAGTCATAAGAATAGAGAAAGCATGATCATAATAATTCTCAATCACTTCATATAGTTATATCAATAAAATCATGTTCTATGTATGTAAATGCATGAATCTACTCCTAGAAAATCAGTAGCCTAAAACATCTCTTAATACGTGACTTTTATTTCATTTTGAACAAGTACATCAAGATCAAAAGCCAATGAAGATTGACGCACATAGAATTCACATTCCCTATTAGAATATCCTTTGAACCTTCAAGTGCGATTTCTAGTATAATGAACGCCAAGGTTTATTACATGATGAAATGTATTTGCTCTTTAAAAGTACAGTTGGTCCATATTTTAAGGAACTTTCTTTGGCAGGAAACGAGGACAAATTCAAATATCCTCTTGTTTCTTGGTCAATGATCACCAAGGGGAAAACTGGAGGAGGCTTCAACATCAAAGATTTCATACTGTTCAATCAAGCGCTGGCAATGACAGCAACATGGATATTCTATCAAGAAAAGGATATGCCTGGCAGAATATTCTACAAGAAAAATACAGTGAGCATACAATACACTCATCACGGCAACTCCACCCACCCAAGAAAATGGCTGAAATTTTCAAACATGATGTGAAGGCGTTCAAAAAATTCAGCCACTTTTAAGTTGACAAATAGAGTTGTCCCTTTCTGGAATTCCAGTTGGAATGGACCACCCCCACTGTCCATCGACAGTGCTCAAGCTTTTCAAGCTACCCTTCAAACACAAGACTGTATATCGGTTGCAGACTATTGTGAGTCAAACCAACATGAATCAATTCATTATCAGAGGTAGTTGCCTCAAGTTATCAAAGGCAGCATGTAATCTTACAGACTGAACTTCATCAATGCCCCATTTTTCTTACAATCAAACAAGATAGATTAATATGGTCGTATGCTAACATAGGAGAGATAACAGCAAGCTCAGCATCTCAAGTGTTGAACCAGCATAATACTATTCACAGTACAAATTGGCATCTCCTTTGGGACAGCAAAGATTATTAAAAAACCAAAACATTCATATTGTTGGTCAAGCACACAAAAATCTTTACGGCAGATAATATTCAACATAGGGGTTTTATTGGGCCCTCAATATGTCCCAATTGGAATCAAGCTGCTGAAACAATTCAGCATCTTTTCATTATATGCAAACTGGCTATAACAATTTGGGAACATGTGGATTCTTGATTTCATTGGCCGGGAAAGAAAATTACTACAATCTAATCAGGTTTTGCACAAATGAACAAAGTTACCAACAGATATGCCTATAATTAGACAAATTGCTCCGAGTCATATTATCTGGCAGCTATGGCAGGAAAGAAACTCTCGAGTTTTTACTAATGAAAAGAGAACTCCAGCAATCATACTTCAAACACTTAAATCCAACATTCTAAGTACTTCTCTATGTTACCTCAAGGAAAAAATTGGTAGCATGAACTCATCCAGTATGAAAGTTTTTTGGACGCCAATAAGTGGAATATTCTGTTTCATTTCAAAATGAAATGGATAACAATCACGGACAAAGTCAATTGCCAGCAGGTTGGCATAAATTTAACTTTGATAGGGCAGATAAAAACAGCCCATGTCATGCAAGGATCGGAGGAATCATCCAAGATGCAATGGGACATTACTGTCAAGCTTATGCACAATACACAGGAGCTCAAATTAACAACTGTGGAAATTCATGCCTGTTGGCATGGAATTCAGCTTACAAGATTGTTGCTGGTTCAAAATCTTCTGATAGAAGATGCTGAGTATAGTACAAAAAATTGTGAATAACCTTCAGAAGTTTGATCAAACAATCATTTAACATCAGCCCAAGAAAAGCAACAACGTGGTACACCAACTAGCAAATTTGGCCATTGTCTTGCACCCACAACAAAAGCAACGACTCTTCATTGCTCTGGCCCCTCTTCCTCGACATATATCACACCTGTTAGATTTAGAGCAAATTACCATAGGAGATCAATCAAATGCATAACACACATGGTATTTGAATTTGAAAGACTTTGCTGAACAATTTCACTGAAATCAATAGGGCAATCATGACTGGTCACTAGTGTAAAAGGCACCCTACAAATCTTTCTACTTGTATTTTTGCGAAGCTTTTGTCTTGGGTTCTTTATTGCTTCACCCTTTTCCACGCTTCATCCTCCAAGTCCCCCTTCACTTTCCCTCTTCCCACGACCTTTCCTAGGAACCCCTACCCCCTCTCCACATTCCTTCTTTCCTACCATTTCCTATTTTTTAATTTTCATGTTGTCTTTACATGTAGGAATGTTCTCCTATTCCCCAACATCTATGTCCCCAATCTCCATAACCCTCAATGATAATGTGGGATTGTTGTTCGTCATCCTTTTTGTCTTGGACTAGCATCCCCCATGTCTAATATTTCCAAAAAAAAATTGCACCATCCTTTACGTCAAAACCCATGCTACTAC
Organism: Torreya grandis; assembly: GCA_037957365.1. Classification (NCBI taxonomy): domain Eukaryota; kingdom Viridiplantae; phylum Streptophyta; class Pinopsida; order Cupressales; family Taxaceae; genus Torreya; species Torreya grandis. Next base: position 1,128,021 of record JARHVA010000070.1, on the reverse strand, counting down.
CAACATGCAACAGTCGAACACACAAATGGTTATGCTCTCTCCTTCCACACAACTAACAACCCCCACCTGGTGACCGCACAAGAACATCAAACAACACTCGAACACGATCAATATATTTGTTTTCTACATGAATGTTTACAAATGCATATTGTTTGATAGCCCCCTTACAAAGGTCTCCCTCATAAAGTCTAGATTGAAAATTCTTCAAGACAATGATATGGCCCATTGATAGACTGGGGTTGGCGAAAAGGACAATGATCAAAGCAAAGCAAATTGTCTGAATATCAGAGCACTCATGGTCTGTTCCCTGAGTACTCCCCTGGACACTATCGTGGAGTAGCCTCTCCACCAAGCAATTCTCACGACGTTGATAAATTTTGAAAGAACAGTGTCCGAAATCTATCAAGTCTTATATGATCTAATGCAAACCAATCAATATCACTCTAGAAAAGACTACCACAACCTTGCAACTATCAACAACTTAGGTACCAAAAAAGGAGACCTTCTCAGGTTATATTTAAGGGAAAACACAGTGCAAAGCATGGGGACACCGCGCTCAGCAAAGAACTCGAAGTTTATAAAAAAACAACAGATCGAGAATTGTTCTACAATAGACACATAAGAGTGTTCCATAACAACAACCTAGACACATGAAGACCACTCAACAACTACCAATCAACATTCAACCAAAAGCATTATGTTCACCATAGACAATGAAAGGCTCAGAATCCCTCGCCTAATCTACGCCACTGAGCAATTCCCAAGCTCCATGACTCAGAGTCCAGAAATAATCCCAGCTGAGATACAAGAACTAGGAGACAGCCCTCAATGTCACGAATACCTCCCACAATGCACAGAATTCAACATCCTCCTGTGCAATATCCGAGCTCTTTCAAGTCCAGTGACTCTTGGATAAAGAACAAGTTCACCAGCAATGAACCTCCAAGAGAAATCAAAGAACCTGTTATAGAACCAGTGCTCGAGCCTCGGTGGGATGAATTGTTACCAGAATAAGAAAATGAAGAGGATGAAGTCGGAAGCATGTTTTACTCCGACCAAGATTACTGCCCTGGTGAATGCAGTAATCCCCAAGAAGAAGAAGCCGAACCGGAACCAGAAGAAGACGTCTACCCTGAACCAGCGATGGTCCAGGATCCAGGAAGACAGAAACTGGTATGTACCAGTATTCCTTCTTTAGAGCTTCCACAACCTGTCTATTTAAATCATTTGATTAATGGCAGATTTGCCCAATTCTTTACATTAGAAATAAATGGCAGACTTGTAGATGCCCAAGTAGACACAGGTGCTTCTCTTTCATTTGCTAAACCTCAGCTCATCAGTGACTGGAAGACACTTGATGACCACCTAGCTTACAAGAGCATTGATGTCCAGGGGAATAGTTTTACTTGTAAAGATTATAAACACCAACAACCCCTGCGAATCCAAAATAAAATCTTCCATGCAGATTTCTTTGCCCTTGAGAAGATGCCCATTGACATCCTCTTAGGAGGATCATTCATTGATAGATATTCTCCCTATGGTGCCACAACCAAAAGCATTATGTTCACCATAGACAATGAAAGGCTCAGAATCCCTCGCCTAATCTACGCCACTGAGCAATTCCCAAGCTCCATGACTCAGAGTCCAAAAATAATCCCAGCTGAGATACAAGAACTAGGAGACCAAATCAAAACCAATATCTATTCAGATAATCCCTAGAAGTTTTGGTCCAAGTCAATGCCCGAAATGGAAATCAAAATCATTGAAGGCAAGCAGATGAAAATTGGGAAGAAAATCCCAATTCCAGCTCAGGATTACAATGATATGGAACTCCAGATCAAAGACTTGGAGGCAAATGGGTTTATTGAAAAATCCACCTCTCCTTTCTGCTGTTACGCCTTTATGGTAAATAAGCACTCTGAGCAAAAACGAGGTAAGAAAAGAATGGTCATTAATTACAGACCATTGAATGCAATCACCCAACCATTTCCATATCCCATACCTGATAAAAGCTACCTGTTAGAGAAAGTTGCAGATTGTAAATACTTCTCTCAATTTGATTGCAAATCAGGCTTTTACCAGATTCGAGTCAAAGAAGCAGACAGAGAAAAGACAGCCTTCAGCTGCTCTTTCAGCCACTACCAATGAACAGTTATGCCTTTCAGCCTCATGAATGCTCCTGCATACTATCAGGCCTATATGGATAAAATCTTCGAAGGCACTTCTCAATTTCTGTGTGTGTATATAGATGACATACTAATTTTTAGTAATAGTCTATCTGACCATTTTGTACATCTCTCCACATTTTACCAGCTGGCACAAAATGCAAGCATTGTTCTTTCAGAAACAAAGATTCAGTTATGTAAGACTGAATGTAACTTTCTCGGCATGGTGATTAGAGAATCAAAGTTGCAAATCCAGCCGCATATCAAGGAAAAAGTCCTCGACTTTCCTGAAAGACTAGATAAGCCAAAATTGCAAGCATTTTTGGGATTACTAAATTATCTCAATAGTTTCTATCCTAACGCTGGTGAAGACAGGTATATCCTCCAAACACTTCTCCAGAAAAAGAAAGCTTTCTGTTGAGAAGAACAGCATACAGCAGCAGTTCAGAAGATTAAAGCCACAGTTGCAGCGCTCCCAGAACTACATATCCCAAAATCCAACCAGATGAAGGTTTACACTGATGCCTCCGACATAGCATGGGGAGGAGTACTTGTTTGTTTGTATAATAATAAAGAATTTGTGTGTGAGTTTGCGAGTGGTGTTTTTAGCCCTGATGTGTTAAAATGGATCTCCTCTGATAAAGAGATCTACGCTGTAAAGAAATGTCTTGAGAAGTTTATGCTCAAACTTCTGCATTTGCCACATTTTGTAATTGTAATCGATTGTACCAGATTCCTGACCTTTAATGAAAAGGATCGAAAGTTTTCCAAGCATTAGAGAATTAGTAGCTTGTTCAAGAGTATGCTCTTCTCTTGCCCGTTTTGACGGATCCTGAGAATCAGAAACTGATACAAGTGTTTGTAATAGTTTGTAATATTTGAGTTTGAAGTAATAGTGTGAAGCCGTAGCCATTCGGCCCCTGCCTTCTATCGCAGGTTTCTTCTACATCAATGCATAAAAAACTAGGAGAAAGGAGTCATCTACTGACGCTAAAAAAAGATTGGTATCAGAGCCAGTTTCAGAGCTAAGTTACTGTAAGTTGTGATCATTTTTCAATTCTGCGGATTGATCTTTTGAGTTCTCTGCTTTGAAAATTTCTTTGGAAAAGTTTATTGCATCGAGTCACAGGCCGTTATTCAATTGTCATAGGCCGCTTTATCTCTGCATCCTTTGTTTCCCTTGCTAGAAATTTCTCGCTTACCAGAACCCAAATCTCCCCGCAATGGAATTCGAAAAATCTCAATCTACTTCTACAGTTGAAATCATAAATGAATCTGAGTTTGAAGGAACTTACGAACTCCCATCTTTTATCCCAGACCAGATATCGGACTGTCCCGATATTGATATTACTGAAGAAAACCTTGAAAAAAAAACTAGTCTGTACAAACCCCCAGCTATTAAGGCTTCTCATGTGTATAAAAAATCTGAGTTATTAAAATCTAAATTTGTGTATACCTCTACTTATTTGTCTTTTGTTAAACCTAGAATCAAGTCTGTAGAATTAACCCTCTGCTACAAACCAAAGAAAACCTACCAGACAAATTTACTCTCTCTGTTACCTAAGCAAGAAATCAATTATATCAGGTCACATGAAGATGTGAAATTTGTTCATTTTGGTTTGATCCGAGTACATATAGTACCCTTGATTCCTAGTAATATTAAGCCAGTTATATATTTAGCTTTGTGTGATTGACGCCAAAAAAGATTGGTATCAGAGCCAATATTGGTATCCCAATTCCAGCTCAGGGTTACAATGATATGGAACTCATGGTTACTAAAAATGGAGCTTTGCGATCTTAAGCAGTTTGATGCTTTTGCTAAGCAATTCCGGCAGCTTGCATATGACAGTAAGAGTTTTGCCTCTACCGAGATCAAACTTAAATTCTTGCATGCTCTCCCATACAATTTAATTGATAGAGTTATTTCCTATATTGATCTCAAGGGTCTAGCGATCGAAGATCTTGCCCTTTCTGATGTCATTGATTTTGCCAAACAGCAAGTTATGACTTTAGTCTCTGAGACTAAGTCCATGCAGAAACTCAGCAAACACCAAGCCTCACAAATTGCTCCCGTCTTTCCCGAAACAGCCCCTTTTGGCTGTAGACCATTTGTTCAACCTCGCCGCCAACAAAAGCAGCGCCGCAAACATGTCTCTTTTCAACGCCGCTCTTTTCCTAAAAAGCATTCTTATGCTCCTCCTCACCGTTTTCTAAAGAAACGCCGAACAGCTCGTCCTCCTTCCGAGCAGCCAATTTGTTATATTTGCCACAAACCCGGCCATATTGCTCCCAATTGCTCCTGTAAAAATCCTGCTGTTAAAGCCGTCTTTTCCTCCAACGCAGCAACGTGGTGGGATATAGTAGACGCTGATGAAGATCTGTATCTCCAAAAAAATATCTATGAACCTACTCTTGAAGATCTTCTTGATGATGAATCTGATGATGATGAAGATGCAGCAGCTCTTGAATCACTTGCAGATGAATTAGAGCAACCAATGACAAATATGCAACGTGGTGCAAGACATTATAGACCAAGACACCATGACTGGTCTATCTTATCAAATGAAGCATATGGAGCCTGGTCCCGACATCATCATGAAGTACCAGAGCGACCAGAGAAGCCACGAGGAAGAGGATATTCCAGAGGAGAATCATCTAGAGGGAGACAGCCCGCAATGTCACGAATGCCTCTGACATAGCATGGGGAGTACTTGTTTGTTTGTATAATAATAAAGAATTTGTGTGTGAGTTTGCGAGAGTGGTGTTTTTAGCCCTGATGTGTTAAAATAGATCTCCTCTGATAAAGAAATCTACGCCACTGAGCAATTCCCAAGCTCCATGACTCAGAGTCCAGAAATAATCCCAGCTGAGATACAAAAACTAGGAGACCAAATCAAAACCAATATCTGTTCAGATAATCCCCAAAAGTTTTGGTCCAAGTCAATGCCTGAAATGGAAATCAAAATCATTGAAGGCAAGCAGATGAAAATTGGGAAGAAAATCCCAATTCCAGCTCAGGATTACAATGATATGGAACTCCAGATCAAACCCCCGGCTATTAAGGCTTCTCATGTGTATAAGAAATCTGAGTTATTAAAATCTAAATTTGTGTATACCTCTACTTATTTGTCTTTTGTTAAACCTAGAATCAAGTCTGTAGAATTAACCCTCTGCTACAAACCAAAGAAAACCTATCAGACAAATTTACTCTCTGTTACCTGAGCAAGAAATCAATTATATCAGGTCACATGAAGATGTGAAATTTGTTCATTTTGGTTTGATCCAAGTACATATAGTACCCTTGATTCCTAGTAACATTAAGCCAGTTATATATTTAGCTTTGTGTGATAGATGCCAAGTCAGCTTCAAACATTCTTGCCAATTATCCAGCCTTGACCGTTTAAATGATGATATTATTTGTTTGAGTTTTGTCCTAACCTCTCTGTCGCAGTCCGCGATAAAGGTTGTAAAGAAGTAAAGCATGGATCTTTAGATTGTTGGGGATTGTTTACCTCCTTGTTTGGATTAAATATGTTTGGTGAGTTTAAATATGCTTCTATCAATATTTCTGTTGTCTACAGCATGACAAACACCAATCACCCCAAGATCTTAGAAAATCTGCCATATGCCAGAAGATTGAGTGGTACTGTTCAACTGCAAAAAAGTCATATTGAGTCAGTTGAAATTCCCTCTGAGTGGAAACTTGATTGGTTAAAGAATGTCTCTCCAAAGATGAAAAGTCAAGCCACAGTCCACCATAGTGACGACAGAACTGTAAATATTTTGCCAAGATCCTTGTCTGTAAATTCCTCTCGCCTATCTCCATCCAGACCATCTACGTCTTCCTCGCGTAGATCTGTCAAAACCGGTCATATCTTGATCGAAGATGAAGAAATAAATCAAGGAACTGATTTACCAGGAACTTTCATGAGTCTTCCCAAAGAAGACAGTTTAGAATTCTACACAGAAGATACAGTCACTCTGTACAAAGGAGGAAGATGGCCACCACCAAAAGGTGTCCATAAGCAACCTGCAGGAACCATGCAGTATTTCGCAGCTGCATATGCTGACCCCTCTAACGAGTTTAAACAGAGAAACTATGTTGCTAGATTCAATTCTCATTTTATTGAAAATTTTGATGACCTGTGTAGAGATGTTTTGTCTATCAAAGACACTGTAGATAAAATACAGCAAAAAATATCTTCAATTGATACTAAAGATTGGTATCAGAGCCTTTCATTGTCTATGGTGAACATAATGCTCTGTACATAACCAACCTGATTCTTTAGCAGCCTTATTTTTTTTATTAATTACTGAGTTTGCACCTCCAGTTGGCAATAGAGAACTGGAGTCAAAGAAATGGTTACTAAAAATGGAGCTTTGCGATCTTAAGCAGTTTGATGCTTTTGCTAAGCAATTCCAGCAGCTTGCATATGACAGTAAGAGTTTTGCCTCTACCGAGATCAAGATTAAATTCTTGCATGCTCTCCCATACAATTTAATTAATAGAGTTATTTCCTATATTGATCTCAAGGGTCTAGCGATCGAAGATCTTGCCCTTTCTGATGTCATTGATTTTGCCAAACAGCAAGTTATGACTTTAGTCTCTGAGACTAAGTCCATGCAGAAACTCAACAAACACCAAGCCTCACAAATTGCTCCCGTCTTTCTCGAAACAGCCCCTTTTGGCTGTAGACCATTTGTTCAACCTCGCCGCCAACAAAAGCAGCGCCCCAAACATGTCTCTTTTCAACGCCGCTCTTTTCCTAAAAAGCATTCTTATGCTCCTCCTCACCGTTTTCTAAAGAAACGTCGAACAGCGCGTCCTCCTTCCAAGGAGCCAATTTGTTATATTTGCCGCAAACCCAGCCATATTGCTCCCAATTGCTCCTGTAAAAATCCTGCTGTTAAAGCCGTCTTTTCCTCCAACGCAGCAACGTGGTGGGATATAGTAGACGCTGATGAAGATATGTATCTCCAAGAAAATATCTATGAACCTACTCTTGAAGATCTTCTTGATGATGAAGATGCAGCAGCTCTTGAATCACTTGCAGATGAATAAGGATTATAAAGCAACAAGCATGTAGGAAGAACTTCTCAATAAAGCTCATATTCAACTAGACTCTCACCTCATTCACGATTCAACTGGCCTCAAGCAATGGACCTCACCAAGGTAATGTTTTTACCCCTACCTGTGGGCATTTCTCTACTATGAAAAAACCCCTTGTCCCTCCTTGTACCACTCAATTTGTACAAGGCATAGTTCACATAACTGTAACCAACGAGTACTTGCCAAGGGGGTTTTTTGAGTAACCGACGAGTAACCAACAGAGTTGGTCGATTAATTGTGAATAACCACCAAATGAAAAAATGCTTAAATTTATCAAAAAACATTTTTTTTAGAAATTGCAGAAGCAAAATAGATCACATGAAACTGTAAGACAGTGGGAAAGTGTTTTCTATTAGATTTGAATACAAATAAAGTACAAAATTACATAATCATGTGAATACATCTATGACACTGTCAAGTTGTCAACAACAAATTGATACAATGATACTTATAGTCTTATACAAGAATCTACAAGTACAAATTACAAGAATCTATATTTTTCTCTTCCCTGCTCTCTGGAAAACTAAGGGAGACTAAGAAACTCTAGTCCTCCCACTTGGCTGCCCCACCTTGCTCTAGCTAGAAGAATGCACCTACCGTTGTCCCTGTGGCTCCACCGCTACCTCTGCCTCTACCGCATTTTCAAGGATGTCCTCCAATCCAATCTCTCCTCCTTCTGTTGCAGCTGCACCCTCCATAGCTTGCTTTTCAAAATCAGCAATCTCATTCTCTATGAACATGGGGGCCTCTTATGCAATCCAATCACTGTAGGTATCGATTTCATCTAGATTGATAGGCTCCTCTAATGTGTTCTCCAACTTCTTTGTGCAAAGTCTAAAGTTGTAATGCACAAAAACCATGTCATTGAGGTGTTGTTGGCTCCACTTGTTGCGCTTCTTTGTATGAATGGTGTCAAACAAACTACAATTGCGCTCACATCCCAAAGCGCTTCAAGGTTGAGATAAAATGTGGAGGGTTAGACTTTGAAGATGTGGGGTATTCCCACCCCAATCTTCTCACCATGACTCTGTTTGATGCTCTTGGATCATCAGACATTCTTTTTATCACAGAGACTCATGAGAGCCCGGTAGGGTCTCTCCTAGACATTACAGGATACAGTTGGTTTTCAGCTTGTCGTTAGGAGACTAGTTCTGGTGGGGTTAGAGGTTCTGGTGGGATGGCTTGTTTATTTAGAGACTCACTCCGGAGCAAGATTTCGGTGGTGTCTAATGAATTTGCAAGATTCATGTGGGTTTGAATTAATGGGACTGCCTCATTTTCATCCTTTAACGTCTTCATCATATGCCATTCATAGTGGTCCTGAGGGGGACCCTTTTATAGATTAATATACCGGGATTACTCAATTTTCAGCTGTTGGAGAAGTTATCCTTCTTGGAGACTTCAATGACCGTACCAGAGACTTCCAGATACCTCTCCACGATCATTCTGTTGATACACTCTGCACTCAGGGGATTGATTCAGAGTCTGGGGTTGCACATGTTGTCAAATGATGCTTCAGATCCTTACACGGCTTACGGTAGACACCTCCTACAGTTGGGGGAATCTCATGATTTGTTGATTCTTAATGGGTTGCCTTGCTTTCCAAATTCACGCTCTTTCACATGTATACCTCATGAGGGAGGCAAGAGTGTGGTGGATTATGTCTTATCCAGTAAGAACCTTTTGCCATTCATCCGTCATTTTTCCATTTTCCCCATTACTCTTGCGGACCATGCTCTTCTCTCTTTCTCCATTCAGGTTGATTTCTTCCCTCTTGTTTCAACCCCATCTTTAAGTATACCACGTACCATCTTCCAGTTTGAGGATGGGGACTCTGACATTTTCCTTTCTCACATCCGTCAACTTCTACCTCTGAAAACCTAGTTCTTTTCACTTTTGTGTTAATTTCAAATACATGTCTTTCCTCCATTATTTGGGAAGCTGCCCTCAAATCCTTTCCTAACTACACCAGGTCTACTTCCTATAAATCTAAAAGATCTTGTCCCATGAATAAGTGGTATGATGATGATTGCAGGACTCTCCATCGTCAGCTTCGGTACGCCTTCCTCCATTCTCACCCCTCTTACCCAACCCTAGAATTATCCTATCATTACCTTCTTCCATGTAAGAAATGTCTTTTTATTTCTCAAAGGAGACGGATCTTACGAGCTTCCTACATTCACTCCCCTAAACTCTTTTGGCGTACCATCCTCCCACGACACTCTCCTCCCCCCACTGAGCTTAATCCCACATCCATGCTTTCCCATACCTCCACCCTTTATGATATTTCTGGCCAAACGCAAACCCATGTTGCTTCTCCACCATCTTCTCACTTTTTCACATACAAGAATGTTAGACAGGTGGTGAAGGTGATGAATAGTAGCAAGGCAGTCGATGAAGAAGGTTTTTTTTATGCCGAATTCTTCAAACATGGTTTTAGAGCTTTTGGAAGCCATTTGGTTGATCTTTTCAACCACATGGTTTGTTCGAGTTTCCCGCCCTCCTGATCACATCACAGTATTCACCTAATACACAAATCAGGGTCCTATTCAGATGCTAATAATTATAGGACGATCATGGTTGGACACACATTCTCAAAATTGTATGCTACTATACTACTCATGCAGCGTTTAGAGAGCTAGAACAAAGAAACCTCAGAGCTAAAGGACAGGCAAGGTTTAGACCAGCCCATCAGACCATTGATCATATTTTTAAACTCAGGGCCACTATTGAGGAGGCACTTCATATCTCATCCAAAGTCTATTGTTGTTTTGTAGACTTTAGGAAAGCGTTTGATTCTGTTCCGAGAGAGGCTCTTTTCCAGAGACTTACGAATATTGGCATTTCTAAGACCCTCCTGGCAGCCATTATGAGATTATATGAGAATGTCCTTGGTCGTCTCCACACGGTTCATGGGATTTCAGAATTTATTAGGAGTACCATTGGGGTCAAGCAGGAATGCCCTTTGTCTCCAACCTTATTTGGGATATACATTGATGAGCTAGAGACCTTTCTTCATGAACATATTCAGGCTAGTGATGGATGTCTTCTTCACTAGGCTCTGATTTCTATCCTCCTGTTTGTGGATGATGTGGTTCTCCTAGCCTCTTCCCCTGAGGGCTTACAGTGACAGTTGGATGCCTTGGCTCTCTTTTGTGATCTCCGGCAGCTGACAGTTAATTTGGGGAAAACCAAGGTCATGGTGTTTAATGGCTTGAAGACCTCCCACATCCATTTATTTTTCAAAGGAAAGGAGGTTGAGATTACCACTTCCTATATTTATCTGGGAGTGCAATTTTCTGCTCCACGTTTCAGCTTGAGGCAGGCACTCCAGCCTAGAATAAACAAAGGGTATGGTTCTTTGGCTTTACTTGAACGACAGTGTTTCTGACATCACTTTCAGGATATCTCATCCATGATGTCACTCATGGATACACTTATCAAACCCACAATTCTCTATGGATCTGTAGTTTGAGGACCCTCTTTAATTGAGAGTGATTGGCTTGTTGTTGAGTGGGTCCAAACACTTCTCCTTCGTCACATGATCAGATGTAAGCAAATAGTTCTCCAACACATTATCCTTGCAGAGTTTGAAACCTGACCCTTCCGACTGGAGACTATATTTGATTTGATCTCTTTCATACACTGCATACGGAGGTTTGTTGATTCTGCGAGTGGGCGTGATAGATATCCATACTTAGCATACTATTCTTCAGAGAATCTTGCTCTCTCAGCTCCTTCGACTCGTGGACATTGTTGGTATACAGGAGTTTCTGATCTATTGAAATTTGTGGGAATCTGAATAGATCGACTTCCTCCATTTTTGTACTCCTTGGATGCACCAACTCATCTTCTACCCACTAGATAGGAGTTGAACAGGATTATTAGGGATGACATTTACAGACAGCTTATCCATGTTACTTGGGTAAACCCTCTTGGGGGGTTACGCCCTAAGATGGCATTTTACGCAGAGCACTTCTTGGAGCTGAGGGACGGGCTTATCATTCGCCCAAAGTATACATACCACCACTGGATGCACTATCTTTGCATCTCATTAGGATAGTTTCGTGTGGGGTCCCATAGGCTTAGGATTGAGACAGATCCCCAGATAGATCGAATAGACAGGATTTGTTAGTTATGTAGCATCCAGGAGACAGAGTCCGAGGAGCACTTCATCTTCTATTGTCTCATTTACTATGAGATCAGAGAGAGATTTTACTGCCTATTTAGGGGGACACAAAATCTTGCTGACTTCTTTAGCTATGAGGACCAGAGATGTTTGGCTTTATATATACAGGAAGCTCTCAAGCTTCGTGATCATCTTAGTCATAGATACACTAGACCAGTCTCCACTCAATCGATTACTTCCTTTTTCACGGTGCTACCTTCAAGGAGAGGCACTACGCAACAGATTGACATCAGTACAGCGTCACATTTCGGATCAGTGAGGCCTACAGACACTATTCACAATTCCCCGAGTTTTCATTAACATATTCACTTCAGACCCAACATCAAGAGACAAACTAGATCCACCGGATCTTCACAAAGGACTTTTCCTTCTAGGCAAAGGATTGGAGCACAGACCAGACATCATACCTCCCCTTCTTCGGGTCAGACTTCTATTTGGAGCTTCTTCTTGTCAGCCTTGGATGCTAGGAGAGTTGGATCGAACCCTTGAGGGGTTCCCTCCTGGTCCTTCCTTAGGGCTCATCCACGTGCTTCTGATGTCTGCAGATTCTTGGGGATTGCTCATCTTTTTTGCTCTCTTCTTTGGACCTACGCGTGGATGGGCCCTTTGGCGGTTTGGGATATGAGAGTGGTCACTCTTTGTCATGTTTTATACTATTTCTTTGAGCATTGTTTTTCTTGTTTTGGAGACCTTTTTGGTTCACACTTTTTTCTGACACATTTTTGTAATATGCAGTCCCTTTGACCTACTTTTGTGGTCATTAGTTGGAAATTAATATATTTATTTTATCTTATCTTATCTGCAAACAAGATATTCAAAAGTTTGTAAATGATTAATAATTGTAAATTTGTAACTGATAAGGTATAAGTAAAGACTTCATTTTTTATTACCTGGTGACTGTGTGGCTCTCTCGGATAGCTAGTGCTGAAGAAAATAGCTTTTCCCTAGCCTGCTTGGAGTTATGCAACTTTGAAATGAGGTCCCTCACCTCAACGTCAGGTGTCATACTTTCAATGCATATTGAGAACCCCTCCATAACCTCTCCACTAACATCTATGAAACCATCGGAGTAGAAAAACATAGGGTTAAAGTAGCACATTGCTGCATAGATGGGTTGGTGGAGTTGATTGTTTTGGACGACCTCTTTGGCCCTATCCATGGCTTCATAAATATAACCCATTGGGCTTTGTTCCCCATCCACCAATCACAAAACCCTCACCAAAGGCTCTGACACCTACAAAGTTACAAACAAATTCAAGTTAGTGTCACAAACTTATAAAAAAAAAAGGAAACAACTTGAAATTTAAATTAAAATTTTGAGTTACCTTGATGATTTCTGTAGCTCTCTTTTCGAAGGCCTCGATGAAAACTATCTTCCCAACCTTGACTCCATCAACTTTCTTGGAATATGATGACTCCACCCATGCTTGACACACAAACATCTACGTCAAATGAGCCAACAAACTGCAAATACTTTACAGCGTAAGAAAGATCATTGAAAATCTGGCGACCCCTGCTAGAACAAGCTCTTTTCCCTTGGTGTGCTCTCTCATCAAGTTGAGAACTCAAGGGTGATCGCATATATATTTTTTGATTTTTCTAGCTTCTTCTACAATTAGTCACACCCAATCAAGTTTGTCTTCGTCCTCCAAAAGAAGGTCAAGGCAATGGGCCACATGAGGGATCAAAAAGATTGATGGATGTCTCCCCTTGAGAAGTCTCTCAGCGGTCACATATGCTGTTACATTGTCTATGATAACTTGGACAACATTCTCGAGCCCAACTTTAAAACAACATGCTCGAGCATCAAGCTCAAAGTTCATGCATTTTTTATCTTGTTAGATGCATCAATGGACTTCAAAAACTAGCTCACTATTTGAAGTTGCCAAAAATTTGATGAGGGTGTCATTCTTTCCATCAGTCCATCCATCGAAAAAAATTGTGCATCTGAACTTTCACCACAACCTCTTTTGATCTTCCACAATTCCCTTTGCATTGTCAATTGCATTCTAGAGCAACTTCCCACTTAAGTCCTTTGGAAAGGGTGCTTTGTACCCTTTCTTTGCAACTGTCAATGATGTCACCAAATATTTTCAGTAAGGACTCCTCGCCTTGTTAAAAAGGTTGTTGAAGTACTAAAAATTTGCACATGTTTTATCTACTTTCGCATGTGCCTCCTTGTTTTATCATGTACTTTGTAGCGAAGGTTATGCCCTAGAAGTGTTTCTAGGCACAAAAAAGAAGTGTATCTGACTTGAACTCAATGAAGATGTGTCATGGCGCTTGCGTGGATCACGAGTAGAGCCTACAATTTATGTCATGGCTACCTCTTCTTTCTCTGTCAATGTGGAAGCAATGGTCATTATTAGGGCTACTTGCATCTTTGCCCTCTATAATTTTTTTCGTTCGGCAATGCAAGCTCTACAATCATCTCTCGTTGTCTCTTCCATGACACTAGGACAAGGCGTGTCGTCACGGTAAGGAATGCATGAAAAATGGTATTTGATGCGATTGATGCCACATGACATTCTCTTCGAGCAAAACGAATAAATTGAAACTGTCTGGAACGATCCAACCCGCACGACATACTTTCAAGCAATGGTGTAAGCATTAAGAGGACCCATTTGCCCACCACTAATTGAATCTGACTCCGATGCGCTAGTAGATATTATTTGCTAACGGATAACCTACAAACATATTGAAAACAACATTAAAAAATAAAAAAATAAAAACATTTAACACAAATTAAAATACATTTAAAAATATAACTTTACATCGCAAACTTGTAAATTTAATTTTAAACATCTTGAGATAAACCTAGGACAAAATAGTGAAAACTTTGAGAACAATTCTCTACAATAAATAAATTATAATTATAAATAAAAACTATAGCAATTTAAAAACATTTTTAATCAAAAATTATAAAAAATTATTGAGAAATTGTAAATACTAAATACTAAAATAGCATTCCACGGAATTGAATAGAATACATGAAATTTGAATATTAAAATTTAAAATATTTATCAAACGTGTTTATATTTAAATTACAATTTATCTACATACTCAGAATTTTTTTTTTAAAAACAAACAATTGTACTACCCTGAAAATCATTTTGCTGAATTTTCCTTCCAATTTGCTCTTGAATGCTCCAAATCTTGTGTGAATGCAATGAGAGGGTGTGTTTCAATTTATAAGACAAATTCCCACATTTTTTCAGCACTTTATCAATATTTTATCAGCGTTCGGCATCCATTTTGTGGCTTGGTCGTGTGCTTGCCGCGTCTAGACACGTACAGGCCTTTTGGCAAGTACGTATCGGGTACTTGCATTACTCAAAAACCAATATTTTTTTCTGGCGAGTTCAAACAGCAGTTAACCACCTGTGTTTTTTTTTCAACGAGTAATCGGGGGTTACTCGCCGGATATGTAATCCATGGTACAAGGTATTTCAAGGGATTTCCAATACCCTCCCCACTCATGTTCAAAGCAAACCCTTACACTCCAGTTGTACCATGGATAGTTTGGGTTATTCTGCTTTCACTCCTACCATCTCCAAATCTAAGAATGAGGATCTCCTTTAAGTCATCTTAAACACACATGTGATACAACAATTGGGGCACATCCTAGAGAACAAAGGAGTCTATAACCCTTTTATTGAAATAGTGGTTTCCACTGTCCTTCAATTCACACAGTGTTGACGTGCAAGAATTGAATCTCTCTGATCATGTGATGGGATTTTGCACAAAATAGTGGTCAAACATGAGAAACTATGGATGCAATAAATGCCATAGTGTTCTCTGAGTTTTCAAAAAGAAGATTGGAGGCTACAATCACCAAGTAAACTTCAGACACCCCCCAGCAAAGCGACAACTCACCTTAACAAAAGTTCATCACAATGAAGAGAAGCACAAGGAGCATGATTCGAGCCCAGCAAGTCCCACTAATCATGTCTCATCCTCCAAAACATGAATTGTTCAGTCTCCTCAACAGGAAGGATAGTTGTTTACCATAGTTCATGATAATTGATCTCTTCGTACTATGCATCTGGTCTTTTTTGCCCTTGGTTGCTATAATTACAATGTGTTATAACGCAAAGTAGTCATTTTGTTGTCTTTGTTTGTTGTGTTTTCTTGTGAGTATTTTTTGATGATCTGATTTCTTGCAGTCATCCTTCAATGTACTTATCTTGTTCACATATATAAAGTTTACCTTCTTTTTTTAAAGTATAGTTACAAACCTTTAAAGGAAGTATTTCTTGAAAACATTCTTGAGGACATTCCAATAGCCTCTTTGTCTATCTTGTTGGCAAATGTTTTAACTTTGCATGGATCTATACAATGATAACTATGTGCAAGATTTTTTGTGCAAGCATTGAATGCACGGGATGTTTCGCAAGTTGGTTGTAGAAGCAATAAGTTTGCACAAGCTTGCGTGAAGACTGTTTATGGCAGTTACGCAATGTTGTCAGCATGTTGGAAATGATATAGATTTGCACACTGCGTTATGCATAGTATCAATGCACTTTGGAAGGTTGCGAAGTGGTGCGTAGTGGTGGATCTGCAATAAGGTGCTATGAGGGGTTGCGCAACATTGTCAAAACAATGTACAAATGTGAGGCGTTACGAAACACTTGCCTAATTGAATCTATCGGACTGAAGGTGTGCGATTAATGCCTTGGTGGTGCTCTCACATGGAGTTGTTGAGGAGCATCACACAATAATCACTTTGCTCAATAGTTGGTGACTGCATATTCCCCTTTTGCACAAGCATTACAAACTGATGTGCGGGATATTCTTCTTAGGAAGAATATGATGCTTGGGAAGCATATGATAAACTGATACACAGTTTAGAGTATTAAGGATGCAAGTAATTGCATGAATGTTGAATACAAAAATCAAGTGTGTGCATTGTAATATACAGTAAAGTGTTGTATGAAGGTAACAAAATCTTACAACTTATTGTAGTATTGTAAACAGTTTCAGTTAATGCTATGATCAAGTAGGTTACTATGTTGGGTTTTTTACCCAAAAGGGTTTCCCCAGGTGAAATCTTGTGCATTATGTGTGCTTGTTATTATACTTGTATGTGTAAGATTCATATAACATAGTTCTCCTCTATGTTAGTCTATCACACAAAGGCTTTATCCCCAACATTTGGTATCAGAGCTTGGTTATAAGCTTTGTAGAAGTTGGGATAGCCTGCAATAAACAATTAGCTTGAGTGGGAGTTCTACATGAGAGAATCTTGTGTGAGTAAAATGACAAGAAGCACAAGAATAGAGATTGAAAAGTTAAATAGTCAACATTTTGAGTTATGGAAACTCAAGATGGAAGTCTCTTGGTAGATAGAGAACAATGGGTTGCGATGGTAGAAGCACCACCCACGGGAATAAAACCAAAAGAATTGGCAAAGATTGATAGGAAAGCTTAAAGTTCTATCATGTTATGTCTATCGAATTTAGTGCTACTAAATGTTTCAGCTAAAAAGACTGCAAAACTTATTTGGGATAAGTTGGGAACCTTGCACTAGGCCAAGTCATTGGTAAACAAACAATTCTTGAAAAAGTTGTATTCATTGAAAATGAATGATGGTGACTCAGTTGCAAAGTACCTAAATGCCTTCAACACTGTGTTAAGTCAGTCATCATTTGTAAATGTCAAAATGGATGATGAAGAAAGGTGTATCACATTGTTGTGTTCTTTTCTAGACCAATGGGACAATCTATTGATGGTTATCACTAGTACTACATTGGAGCTCAAAGTGGAAGATGAAGTCGCGACTTTGTTATCAAAAGAGAAGAGGCGCAAGTATATGAAAAGCTATCAAACAAAGGATGCCTTGTGTGTTTGAGGTCACTCGCAAGAACGAGGCAAGTAGAAGACTGGAGATAACCGCTTGAAATCTAGAGGTAGATTTAAGACTCTGGATAGATCCTTGAAGAAGTATTGCAGCAAGTCAAGGCATTTCAAGGACTATAGAGCAAGGTAGAAAATGCCAAACTACTAGATCTTGTGAAATCCTCAAGTGGAAAGGCCTCCAGTGATGGAGATAAAGATGCATATCTTGCAGGCTCAAGTTCGCATGCATCCAATGATGTATAACTATAGTTGATTGATTCAGGTGCCTCCTATCATATAACTTTTGCGAGGCAGTGGTTTTGTGAATATGAAGAATATGATGGTGGTGATGTCTTTCTAGGAGACAACTCGACTTGCAAGATCGTGAGTAGAAGAAGAGTAAAGCTGAAGTTCAGAGATGGGAGAATCAAGACTCTCCATGGTGTTTTGCACATTCCTGCCCTTGCGAGGAATCTAATCCTTGTGAGCAAAATGAAAGATGCTAGTGTCCAAGACTCATTCAGCAAAGATGGGTGTAAGATGGTGCACGGTGCCATGGTGTTGGAAAGGGGTGTGTGCACGAGTACCCATTTAGGCTTGATGTGAGTGCAATAAGCAACACATGTAATAGCTATGTTGTTCTTGAGGCCAATGCTGATTTCAAAAGGTGCGCATTGCTTCCAAAAGAGAAGACAATGCTCTAGGATCAATGATTGGGCCATATTGGTGAAAAAGGTTTGTGCATGATGCAAACTAAAGATATGGTGCAAGGAATGGACATTGTCCCTTGGAATTTGACTTATGCAAATATTGCATCTATAGCAAGTAGATTTGGGTGAAATTTCCCATAAGTGTTGCACTGGCAAGTGGAATCTTGCAGGTGATCTATAGTGATGTGTTTTGAGTGGTAGACATCCCATCACTAAACAAATCTATCTTCTATGTATCCTTCATAGATGACTTCTCTTGCAAGCCTTGCATATACTTTCTCCAGAAGAAATTTGAAGTTTTCAAGAAATTCAAGGAGTTCAAAGCCCTTGTGAAGGATTAGAGGAAGAAAAGGATAAAGGTGTTGTGCACAAACAACAAGGGTGAATATTTTTCAAACGAGTTTGAGGAATTCTACAAGTAATGCGAAAATGAAAGGCAAAATACAACTCCTTACACACCATAGTAGAATGGAGTTGCAAAGCAAATGAACAGGGCAATAATGGACAAGGCCCGAAGTATGTTGAGTGTTAAGCACTTGGAGCAGAAGTTTTGGGCTAAAGCAATGGCCACTGCATGTTACCTTGTCAACAGATCACCCAAATCAACGTTGGTTGACAAGACTCTGCAAGAAGTGTGGACTAGTAAGAAGCCATGCTTGCAACACCTACAAATCTTTGGTTGCAAAGCTTGCTCCCATATTCCAAAGGAGAAAATATCAAACTTGACTTTAAGTCTGCAAAGTGCATCTTAATTGGATATGGGAATGGTGTCAAAGGTTACAAGCTATGGAATCCCAAGACAAAGAAGGTGATCTACAGCTGAAATGTAGTCTTTAGGGAGGTGTGCAAGGTTGTTCCACAAGAAGAACCAAAGAAGCAACCAAAGGAAGAAACAAAAAAGATGTAGGTTGACGTAGATTCTGAAGAAACTGTATCTGATTATGGTGCAACGAATGTAGAGTCGCAAGAAGAGGAGCCTGTGACTCCTACTCTGAGGAGATTAGAACATGTTCGCAGAATCCCTGAAAGGTATAGCCCATCAAATTTCCGTTCTACGTTCCTGTTATTGGTGATTGATGATGACCCCAAGGGCCCAAAACAATAAAGGAAGCTCTTAGATCAGATGAGAGCAAGTCTTGGAAGAATGCCATGGAGGGGATAGAGTCTAGGTAAGAATGAGACTTGGGACTTGGTAAAGTTGTCAGCTGGAAGAAACCTGTAAGCTGCAAGTGGGTTTTCAAGAAGAAGCAAAATGCACAAGGGAAATTGGAGAAGTCTAAGGCCCGCCTAATAGCAAAGGGATTCTCACAAGTAGATGGAATTGACTTTGGTGAGACCTTTTCTCTTGTTGCAAGATTGACTTCCATTAGATTTCTTTCAGCTATTGCTGTTGTGCTTGATCTTCAGATAGATCACATGGATGTTATAACAATGTTTCTGCATGGAGAGCTTAAAGAAGAAATCTACATGTCACAGCCAAAAAGTTTCAAGTTGTAAGGAAAAGAGGACTTGAAACAATAACACAGGATGTGGAATCATAAATTCGATAGTGATGTGGTTGACTTGGGCTTGCATGCAATAGAGTTGATCCTTGTGTTTACAGCAAGGTGGAGGGTGATAACTTTTTCATCAAAGTTCTCTATGTGGATGACATGTTGCCGATCGGATATGACAAGAGCATGATCAAGCACATAAGTCTCGACTATCTATGCAATTCAACATGAAAAATCTTGGTGCTGCAAAATTCATCTTGGGCATGGAAATCAAATGAGATCATGTGAACAAGAAGCTCTAGCTAGGCCATAGGAAGTACATTGAGACAATATTGGAAACATTTAGGATGAACGTTAGCAACCATGTGCGCACATATTTATCACTTGGTCATAAATTATCTACTGTGCAATGTCTCAAGACACAAGAAGAAGTGGAGGGCATGGTTCAAGTAATGTATGCAAGTGTGGTGGGACCCCTGATGTATGCAATGGTCTACACCAGGCTTGACATTGTGTATGCAGTGTGAGTAGTAAGTAGATTCATGTCCAATCTAGGCAAGGAGCATTGGACGATGGTGAAGAGGATCTTTAGGTATCTACGAGGGACTTCTAACTATGTAGTTTGCTATCAAGGCAAACCTAGTGAAAACAAGGCATTGAATCTACAGAGCTTTGTGGATTTTAATTGGGTTGGAGATCTTGATTGTTGTAGATCTACCGGTGAGCATGTGTTCAACTTGTTTGGTGCATCTATAAGTTGGATGAGCAAACGACAGGCAAGTGTTGTGATATCCATCACGGACGCTGAGTACATGGTAGCTACTCGTGAAACAAAGGAAGCATTTTGGCTTCAAAAGTTGTGTTCTATTGTTGGGTTCACTCAAAAGGCTATAAGGATAGATTGCGATTGTCAAAGAGCAATCTATCTGGCAAAGAACCCTATGTATCATTCTCAGACGAAGCACATTGGTATGCAATATCATTTCATAAGGGAAATGGTGGAAGAGAGGAAGATACTACTAGAGAAAGTGAACATAAATGAGAATGTAGTGGATTCATTGACTAAGGCAGCGAGTAAAGAGAAGTTATTTTGGTGCAAGAAATCAATGGGCATGGTTGCCTATAGTTACTAAATGATGGATTCATGTTCCCTTATGCAAAGTGTTCAACAAGTGGGAGAGTGTTGGGAAATGTTTCAACTTTACATGGATCTATGCAATTATAATTGTGCGTAAGGATGGTGTTGTGCAAGGTTGTTTGCACAAGCACTGGGTGTGTGGGATGTTGTGCAGGTTGTTTGCGCAAGCAATAAGTTTGCACAAGCTTGCATGGAGACTATCTATGGCAATTGTGCAAGGTTGTCAATGTGTTGGAAATGATGCAAAGCTATGTAGTGCTTTTTGCATAATATCACTGCACTCTGGAAGGTTGCAAAGTGGTGCATAATGATGGATCCACAGTAAGGTGTTGTAAGGAGTTGCGCAACACTTTCAAAGCAATGTACAAATGTGAGATGTTGCTAGACACTTGTCTGATTGTATCTATCGAATTGAAGGTGTGTAACATCTCGGTGGTGCTCTGACATGGAGTTGTTGAGGAGCATCATAAAATAATCACTTTTCTCAATAGTTGGTGACTACATTTTCCCCTAGTGCACAGGTATTACAAAGTGATGTGTCAAATATAGGCATGGTTCTTCTCAAGAAGAATATGATGCTTGGGATGCATATGATACACTAATACACATTTAGTGTATTGAGGATGCAAATAACTGCATGAATGTTGAATACACACGGTCAAGTGTATGCATTGTAATATACAGTAAAGTGTTGTATGAAGGTAACAAAACTTTGCAACTTCTTGTAGTATTGTAAATAGTTTCAATTAATGCTATAATCAAGTAGGTTATTGTGCTAGGTTTTTTTACCCGAAATGATTTTCCCAAGTGAAATCTTGTGTATTTTGTGTGCTTGTTATTATAATTGTAAAGTTTAGATTCTTATAGCATAACTCTCCTTTACATTAGTCTATCACACAAAGGCTTTATCCCAAACATATCTCATATATGGGTATCTCACTAGTAGCCAATTAGCGTACAAACAACTTTCGATTTCCAACCTAGCAAAGCTAAAGGGATAAGCTCAACGTGGTATTTCTTCCTAATATTGATAAAATATATTGACTTCTATAACTATTCCAATGCAACATACAATACAACTATTGAAGCTAATTTCCGAAATAGTCCTAACCCTACAAAACTTTCCCTTGGTGCACTTGATGAGAATGAGGCCAATGTTATTTTTTTTGTTGTTGGAGCGTCTTCGTTCCAAAATGACTATTGGATATATATATTTTGGTTTATTTCCCAAATGTCTTTTGAATCATAATTAATTATCACAAAAGGGCGAAATAACTTACCTTGGTGATGCATGGTGTCTACCATGTGATAATTCAAAGAGCTATTATCTAAAATTGTGAGGTTACCTAATGGGATTATGAGATTTTTCTCATTCATTCACACTTCATGGAGCTAAAGCGTGTTCATTATGAGGATTTTTTCCCATTTTGTCATATCTACATATGCACACTATTGTATGATACTACTTTCCCAAACTATATTTTTCTTTTTTTCTCATGAAGTGCTTTTGGGACTGTCATGGGATCACTATTTTTTCATGTTTTTCTAATTTGATCCTTGACCGTATCATGTACTAGTTTTTAGTAGAGTCCAAACAAAAGCCATCTTTTTATTAACTATAAGTCTTCCTCATTTCAACTCATTATGTCCTGAAATTGCTCTGTTCAATAGCCAAATTTTAGCATTTTATTAATATGAAGAATTTTTATTGATTACCAGACATGGTTGGCCCTTCGTAGTTTTTACTTGTGCACTATTACATTATTTGTATTTAATACTTAGTGGCCTGGTTTTGAATCTTAGAATATATTTGTAGTGATTATTCAGTATAGTAGCTTGTCCTTTGCCTTTGATGCTTCTTGTAGTGACATGTAATCTAGTATAACCTATTGATTATAAGATGGAAAAATGGGTATCTAAGGAACATTTCAATACCCATATTGTTATCATCTTATAAGTTGGCAATGGAGATTGGTACAATAATGCAGCTTCCTCAACAGCCAAGAACGAATAACTGATGAAGTTTTGGGCTTCTGTCTCCGATACATTTACCATTTCTCTTTAAGAGTTCGATTGTAAATTATGGATAAACATATAGGTTAATTACAAGTTGCCTGCTTTTGAGGCTCAACAATATTACTTCCGTTGAAGCTTTGTACCAAATCAATGCAAATTACTTTATTTTAACTTTATAGTTGGTTGTTCTACATTAGGATTGTGCATTATTCAAAATTTTCATAATGGTCAAAGCTCAGACCAAGACTTGAGGTGGCTTTGTGTTTTGTTGTGTACTTCACTATACACAGATAAATATGCTTACGATTTTTTTTTAAATGACAAAACATTTTTGCCTTCATATTATCTACCACAAAACTTTTCTCAGCTTCTGAAGACCAATTAACTTTTAGACTACAATTGAAAATGACATAGCAGAAAAAGCGTGCATCACTATTTCCAAATAAAATGTCAGTCTTAAAACATGAGGAAGTCTTGGCATTTTGTAGAATCTAGGGATTATTCAGTGGTTTTCACCTGCAATGGAGCAAAGAAATGCCAGAGGCTCCTTAAAAGGTACAATTACCACACACTGCATAACGACAATTGTAGTAGTAATTTACCAGACTTGAAGATGATAAATAAAAAAGTGTGTTTTTTCATTCTTGGAGGTCTGTAGAAGAATCTTAAGATAATTTCTTTAGCAACATGGCAGGTTCACAAAAACACAGCAAGATATAAATTTCAATGATAAACAATACCAAGCGTAGTACATACATGTCCATTTTCAGTTGTAAATATGTTCCTTAATAAGAAAGCCAGTGCACAGACAATACCACAATGGTGGTACATCAAGAGAATGAAGAAATAACAAATCTTGGCAGAATGCTAGAGCAAAAAAAATTCAAACCATGCCATGACCCTAGCGGTAATCACAGTAACACATGATGGATATATTTCATGCCTGAAACAATTGATTTTCAATTATTTCACTTTGAAGATAGGGCGATAGCTTTGCTAAGAATCCACATTACCAAAGAGAACTCAAAGGCGAAGATTGTATATAGTAAACCACGATCTAAAACAAATCCAAACAAAGTGATGCCTCCGTTGTTATATTGCAGGTATGTTACTGCACACAGTCCCCACGAAAACAAGTTTATCATCAGGATCACCAATATATTTCATCACATTGCATAATTGTTGTAAAATTCTGCATTCTAGATGGGAGTCCTTGCAATTATGTTTTACTCCAAATGTTGTGCTCTAAACATGTTTTCTTCTTTTAAATACTCTATCCATTTATTAAAAAGATATTTCCAAAACTAAAAATGATAAAAAATAATCACCATTTATTTAAAATCACTGAAAACATCATATCATGATTGCTCATGCAGAGATTACCTAAGAGAAAAATTGCATCATGTCAAAAAGGCAATTCATCGCATGTTTTGGGCAATTCTGCTCCACTGATGTGGAGTATTTGTTCTCCTAGGTGGTCTCCATCAAATGCTGTGCAGGTCAGCTTGAGAAAATGTGTCCCTATGGTTTGTGATAAATATATTTCACATGTTTTTTCACCTGTACTTTATCCATGTATATATTACCTGATATTTCTAATCAGCTGGCATTAGCTATTCACTATCAGCCATATAAAGTTGCATGCCCATCTTTCCTCTTCTACATAAGAATAAGCTCTTCAAATCAAACTCTAAGCATAGGATGAACTAGGTTTTGCAGTCAGGCATGTATGTATGGATGTATCTATTCATGTCTGGATATTTTGGCATCATTTTTGAAATTCCAGCAGGAAATATTTCTTTAAGGCCATTATTGACATTAAGTTTTATATCGTCAGTGTGACAATGGCATATCCTATGACTATGTTCTGACCTTCTACAGAAGTTCACTCTAGATGCTTCTTCAGGTTAGAACATCCAAATCTATACCGTAATTTCCTTCCTCAATTCTCATGTTTTTTTGACATTAGGACTGTCCTTGGGCATATGATCCCTCTGGGTTAGGAATGGCATTTGTGCACTTTTATTCTTTTTAGAACTTGTTTTCCATGATGCAACCTCAAATATGAGCATATTTCCTGTACACTTTTGTTTTCATATATTTTTCATCCACTATATCTGGTGAATATATGATAAATACCTAATTTGTATTAGTGTCAGATTAGAAACCTTACAAATCAAAGCCGAAGTTTTTTAGGTTTAGTCAAAATACAAGTTCAAGGGCATTTAAGGCTATCCAAGCATTTTTGAGAAGTATAATTTTTTGAAACAATATATCTCATTTTATTCTACACAAACTAAGGGACAGCAATTTTGTCCCATTTCTCATGGTTATAGGAAGTCATAGATTTGAGCGGATATTAATAAATTTCATATTCAAAATAATATAGATTCAGATCTTCCTAGCCTTTGTAGATATAAATTTGCACATATAAAGCTTGTTAATGAGATCAGAAGCATAGTACGATAACGATAATGACCAAATAGAAGATTAAAGACTTCTAGTGCATAGAACTATTAAAAATTCTTTCAATACTAAGTTGAGAACACATTCCCCTGTTACAAACAAAATTAACAATTTTCTAGTCACAAACAAATTAACAATTTTCTAGTCTACCTGGAAACTCTTCAACAAGCCACAATAGAAAATCATCATAGAGGAGAGTTTAAATACTGACCAAATGATTGCCTCATTTGGAAAGCTGCCACTGCGTCCTTTGAAGGAAACATGAAAAATACTTCAGATGACTCAGAATCATTATCTGAATCTGCTCCGGAGAAAGGAGTTGTAGAACTTGGATCACGCCCCGTAGAATCGGGCAAATCTGCTTTTTCAGAATAATAGGCACCATGAGAGGAGCAGGTGGATAAAGAATGCCACCTAGTGGCCATGGAGACAAGTCCTTGAGCTCTATGGGTTATCCTTGCAGCTCCCAACAGACAAAGCAAGAAACCAGTGAGCTGAACTGCAGAGCAAACCTGCAGGCATCATAGTCAGGGAAAACATTGAAGATAGATTTCATTGTTCAGTAATTCTCTCTGTTTTAGAAGAAATATCAAAATTAGGGTTAAAATAATCAACAATGTTCATCTGAAATTTAGAGAAAAATATTACTACTAGTGTGAAATCTTACTTTTTTTACTATTTTTTTTTGACAAAAGAATAGGGAAGGAAGTAATATAAATTAATACAATAGACATTTGCAAACGCAAACCCTGACCCCTCCAAACTAAATGTTTAGTGTATGTTGACAAGATTAAACAATGATTTACTTAAAATAAAAACCATAAAAGTCCAGCAGGTTCCAAACAAAGGCTTGGCTGATTCATAAGTTAAATAAATTAATCCATTCTCAAAAATTATGAAAGCAAACTTTTTATTGGCAAGGAAGTGAACTGACCACCAAATCTCCTGCATTGAAAAAGTTAATTACAGAAGCCGAGGATAACATCGTTGCAAGTGCAATAAGCTGGCTTATGCTAATGGTAAGCAAAGAAGCCAGAATAAAGATGCGGAATCGATGACTGATCAGAAAAACCTGGTGCTTGATTCTCATATGCTCCTTCAGAAGTACGTAAACATCAGAGCTGTACTCTTCAAGAAAACTTTTATAGACCTCAAACCGAAGAATTTGAAGATGGCATGTCAAACGGAAAAGGACACATATGAAGAGAAATACGCCAGTTCTGTAAAGCCATGAAACCAGAACAGCTACAAACATGATTGAGTTGCTAAGGATCTGACCATGAATATATGGTATAGTAACTGTAGCAGACATAAACCACAGAATTTTGTGTAGGAGCTCCACCAGGAATGATGGTAAGAGAATCCATGCCAGTAATTTGAAAGAACTCTGCACAAAAGAAGGAAAGCATTACAAAGTCAAAGAAATTCAATTTAAAATTCATGTAAGCTAATTCCTTGAATTTCAAATTTCATGTTTAAGCTATGTTGCATCAAGAATCATAAATGGGTACTTGAAAACTTTGGAAACACTACTACTGAATGCAGGGAGGGCTAGAACAGGAAACAGCCGGAACTTTGGGTTAGATGTCTTAAGGAAGTGACAAGAAATTGGGAATCAACAGAAAAAGGTATTGAAAATGGAGGAAACTCCAATAAACTATTGAAAGATTTAGGAAACTCCAGGGAACCGTATTGGAAACTTTAAAGAGTATTCTACCAAGCTGAATTCTATTATAGGAAACTTTTGGAAAATGGCTACAAATTGCCAGAAATATTTACATTTTCAACCCCATCTCCCCCACAACAGAAAACCTTAACAAAACTGAAAAACGGGTTTCCAGCCTACTGGAAAAGGTTTCTGGGATTTACAATGTTTAGAGAATTCATGCTTGGGCCCCATTCTTACTGATTTCATCTCTTTGAAGCTTGGTCGTGCTTCCTCAACATATGCCCTAAGAGAGAGAGAATTCATCAATAAATATGGGAACTTGTTCTGAACTAAAGAAAGACAGGCTATTAATATTGAGCAGGTCATGAGAATTCACAAAATGTTCAACTATGAAAGGAACATTTATCACAGAGATGCTGATGCACATCCTTGTTGAAAGAATGTACATATTAGTATCATGTTGAATTGATTGTCTTAAAGTCCATATATACATATTACCTTAGCTAAATTGAAATAAAATGAAACGAAAATTTTATTAATGTCAACAGGAGACACTGTCGGTTCAGAGGAACAACAAAATTGCATATACCATTTGAACTATATGCAGATTAACTGGTTTTAGCTTCAGAATTATCTAAAATCATATGCCCAAGTGATTGGGAGGCAAGCTCAGTAGATTGTGTAAATTATTATATCATTATGCATAGTCGAGTGTTTTAACCTTACTTGTCCATATCTAGTACAGTAAAGCATTCTTTAATAAAATGAACTTACATCAAGTTCTTGTGTGTACCCTTGCTGAACCTTCACTGTGTCATCGCAGAGTTGATCCAAGAACAAAAACTGGCGAAGGCCATATCTTCTTGCATAGCGTGAAAGGCAGAAGAAAGAAATGGCAGCCAGTGTAGACTCTGGAATCTGAACTAGTTTATCGTAAGCATAACTTTGTTCTGCCTCACAGCAAGGACAAGTCACAAAAAAGCGAACTGAGAACAGGAACCCCCAGAGTAAACATGATGAACACAAACCATGAAAAAGCTATATTTAACTTAGTGGACTGATCAAGACCCCACCCCCTTAAGCTCATTATGAATCTCCTAAGTTCAGCTCTTCTGCTGGATTTCAGTCTTTTAGAATCCTTATGCAGGAAGGACAGGGTTTGAACTGTGGAACTAGGAGGGCTGTAATGTGGAGAATTGTGGCCAGATGTTATATCTTCTTCACAAGAATACACTTCATGACTAGAACTAGGAACTTCTTCAAAACCTATGGGCTTTCCTGGTAACAGTACGCTTCTTGGATTTTCATGAGCCATATCCATACAATTCAAACCACAAAACCTGAAACACTAAGAAATCGGCCTTTAAATTTTCAAAAACAAAACAATCTCAATGTATTTGTACAAATTCTTATGAATAAATTGTGTGTGTGTTTTTACTTAGCAGAAGAATTTAGACAAACAGTTATGAGGAAACATAAAATCTTGAATGTCTATGTATGTCAAAATCCAACCAGGGCACAATGCTATTAGCTGACTTAGTTTTGAGGTTCGGACTTGGCAAAAGAACTGAGTCAAAATCTCAACAAACTAAAAGCCCTAAATTTTAGTATGTATCACAAACATAAATGTTGTTTTCATGCATTCCAAAGCAGAATAACATCAATAACATACACAATTAACCATATACATGCTATTGTTGATATCCATAATCATAGCCTGTAACACACTCTATAATATAGGAATACAATCATAACTCCATTGAAGCTCTATACAGCAAAAAAGTAAAGCGTTTAAAGTGACAATGCACTTGAATTCAGCTTTTTCTCGTTGATTTCCGTAGTTTTTTGCAGGTCAACATGGACTGAAAGTTTCCAGGTTTAAGAAAACAAAGTACGCCCAAACAAATTAAATATTCAATTATAAAAGGGCCATTTATCACAAAATGTTCAATTATAAAAGGACCATTTATCACAGAGATGCTGATGCACATCCTTGTTGAAAGAATGTACATATTAGTATCATGTTGAATTGATTGTCTTAAAGTCCATATATACATGGTACCTTAGCTAACTTGAAATAAAATGAAATGAAAATTTTATTAATGTCAAGAGGAGACTCTGTAGATTCAGAGGAACAACAAAATTAAATATACCGTTTGAACTATATGCAGATTAACTGGTTTTAGCTTCAGAATTGTCTAAAAAATCATATGCCTAGGTGATTGGGAGCAAGCTCAGTAGATTGTGTAAATTCTTATATCATTAAGCATAGTCAAGTGTTTTAACCTTACTTGTCCATATCTAGTACAGTAAAGCATTCTTTAATAAAATGAACTTACATCAAGTTCTTGTGTGTACCCTTGCTGAACCTTCACTGTGTCATCGCAGAGTTGATCCAAGAACAAAAACTGGCGAAGGCCATATCTTCTTGCATAGCGTGAAAGGCAGAAGAAAGAAATGGCAGCCAGTGTAGACTCTGGAATCTGAACTAGTTTATCGTAAGCATAACTTTGTTCTGCCTCACAGCGAGGACAAGTCACAAAAAGTGAACTAAGAACAGGAATCCCCAGAGTAAACATGATGAACACAAACCATGAAAAAACTATATTTAACTTAGTGGACTGATCAAGACCCCACCACCTTAAGCTCATTCTGAATCTCCTAAGTTCATCTCTTCTGCTGGATTTCAGTCTCTTATAATCCTTATGCAGGAACGACAGGGTTTGAACTGTGGAACCAGGAGGGCTGTAATGTGGAGAATTGTGGCCAGATGTTATATCTTCTTCACAAGAATACACTTCGTGACTAGAACTAGGAACTTCTTCAAAACCTATGGGCTTTCCTGGTAACAGTACGCTTCTTGGATTTTCATGAGCCATATCCATACAATTCAAACCACAAAACCTGAAACACTAAGAAATCGGCCTTTAAATTTTCAAAAACAAAACAATCTCAATGTATTTGTACAAATTCTTATGAATAAATTGTGTGTGTGTTTTTACTTAGCAGAAGAATTTAGACAAACAGTTATGAGGAAACATAAAATCTTGAATGTCTATGTATGTCAAAATCCAACCAGGGCACAATGCTATTAGCTGACTTATTTGGCTGGAACCATAGTTTTGAGGCTCGGACTCGGCAAAAGAACAGAGTCAAAAGCTCAACAAACTAAAAGCCCTAAATTTTAGTATGTATCACAAACATAAATGTTGTTTTCATGCATTCCAAAGCAGAATAACATCAATAACATACACAATTAACCATATACATGCTATTGTTGATATCCATAATCATAGCCTGTAACACACACTATAATATAGGAATACGATCATATCCTCCATTAAAGCTCTATACAGCTAAGCAGTAAAGAGTTTAAAGTGACAATGCACTTGAATTCAGCTTTTTCTCGCTGATTTCCGTAATTTTTTGCAGGTCAACATGGACTGAGAGTTTCCAGATTTAAGAAATCAAAGTACACACAAACAAATTAAATATTTTAATCTATTAAACTTTCTTTAGCATCTTACAGTTGGAAATTAGCGTTTGAGTGAGTAGAAAGCAAAAGCGATCCTTCCTGAAAGAAAAATGCTTCGTATGGTTGGAAAGTGTCGCTAATTAAATAGTGTAAGGGAAAGTAAATGCGCCTCCATATCGTTAATTTTGTCATCTTTCGAAGGAATATAATGCTTTTGGACAATTTGCATTGAAATAAAATATAAGTATTATGAAAAGCAGAAGAATAATCACCGCTTTGAGCTTTGATGAATCGAAATCTTCTTTTAAGTGTCATCGCATGTCGGCACAATGTCAGTAGATTCTCCAATCACTTCCACAAATAATTATAATAATAAAGCTTTTACAATTCTTCTTTTAAACTCTACACTGAAAACGATATGCATCTTTTCTTCTAACGCTAAGTCGAACATGCACATCTTGTGAAGGATCTTGACTCGGTTTTTCACTATTTGCAGATGTTAAAATGGGGGCCATTACAGTTGGTGAGTGGAAGGTTGAAACCATCCACCAGAGTGACATCGTAAAAATCATTGTCGCCTAACATCGCCTCCGCCAGAGACATCGGCGAAACACCGATCGCGTGGTTGCACTTGAGAAGATTGGCGCAGTCGCCGGTGACGTAGGAGTCCTTACCAGAGGCGTCGAAATTACAATTCATTCGGCCCGACAAGCGGCCGGACCACGCTGTAGAAGCGTGGAGGGGCACCGTCCGCCCGGGCAGCAAAGAAAAACCTCACTCTCCCAGCAACACACCTCTGTTACCAGATAATGTAGCGGGCCAAAACATGTACGAACATTTGTTCACCAGCGTCAACGCCATTGCTCCCACGCGGCCACACGATCCAGCATAGGTCGAGGGCTGGACTCTGCAAATTTGGTTTAAGAGCCCATGCAGAGGAGAGACGCCAATGGGAAGAGGAGAGGGAGGAGAAGTGTGAGAAGAAATCCAAGAAGGGTTGCAATGCAGAGCATGCAGTGCATCTCATTCGGTTGTTGTTGTTAGAGGGTGGTTTGATGGAGGGGCAATTGTGACAGTTTCAGGGGGTTTCATGTATTTTTCAATTGCAAAAAAAATTAATATTTTCTGCTATCAATTGTAAATCAAAGAGACTTTCAGAGATGGGTAAAGGTTGGGGGCAAAAATTTGTAGCCCTTTAGAAAGAAAATTTAGGCCCAAAATAGTACGTTACAAGTAATACAAATTTATGTTATGATTTTTTTTTATATTTAAATTTCTTAAATTTTATGTGCATGGATAATCTTTACAGTTTTATGGGGTCGTTTTAGTGCATAATTTTTTCTAAATAATTTTTGCAACACTCATTAAATATTTTTGCAATTGTAATACTATGGGACTAAGCCCTTAGCATGTCTTCCGATTCTTTTTACATTTTTTCCTACACTCTTGGTGAAAGTCGGTGTAAGTGTTTTCTGGTTTACATCATTTACCTATCCCATAAATGTCCATGAATCTTTTCATGGATGTCTTCACAATGTAGGTTCTGTATTTTGCCATTCATTTAACTTATATTATCATTGTTTTGAGAATATGGTGGTGCATGGAGTGTTGGTTAGAAAATCTTATATAGTTTTATTTAGAAATTCTTAATAATTTATTTTATGAACTGTGGAAATATTTTTTTTTAAATAAAAATATAGTTATGGAATTTGTAATGTACAATTAATTTATATCATAAAATTATCATGTTGATGATTTGGGTATGTATGATCATAATAAATGTGATATGGGTGTTTATACATAAAATTAATGATAAAATGTTGCTTTTGTATTCTACTATCGTCTATGTAGACGAGTAGTAGTTTAGACAAATACTACACAAAGGTAGAGGGTTGAATGAATATGGCTTCTAATTATTAACCCCAAAAGTTTTTTACAGAAGAGATTAATTACAAACTAGAAGAGAGATGTTTTAGTTTCTCAAATCACTCGTAGTGCAAAGAAAGAGCATATTAGTCTTCTTTAGACCCTTAGACACTAAACACACGACTCTTCAATGAAAACCCAATGTCCACTACATTTCACAGTGCTTCTATAAATAGGAAAGTGAGTGGGGTCTTTTCAAAATCTATGTTGACAGTGTCTACAACCCACTTATCCTTTACAACGCAAAATTTAGCATCAATGAGGAAGTGGAGCTAGTAGATGCTTCTTATCCCAATAAAGCTTTAGCCTCATTTAACAAGTTGTCTTCATCGATAGGACTAAACAAGCATCTTAGCTAATAACCCTGTTGTATATTACAATAAGTTGGTTGGCAGTCAGGTTGAGGTGGAAAGTGGATTCTCACTCAAGCTAGCATTGAATAATCGCACATGCAATAGTATCCTCATCAAAGCTTTTGGTGGTGTGAATGACTGGTAGTCCCAGATCCTTTTCCCCATCATTACACGTGAGATTTGCCCTGATTCTCCATGTCCATCCAAGTCTATGAATAAGTGCTTTATATTGCTCATAGTGGAGGTCATTATTGATTCAATAGATAATGATAGTACCTCTGTTATGTTGAGCAGTAACGTGGCAAGAGTCGGTTACTTGTAAGTCCATTGAAGCACCTCTGAAAAATTTGATGTACTTGTTGAGCATGCCTTCCCTGAGAATCTGGCTTAAGATGACTAAGGGCAAGTCTTAAAACTAGTTTCCTTGATAATGTTCATCAAAGTTACTATAGGATTTCTGCTTAGCCAATCAACGATAATGTTCTTTTATTTTTGGGATGTACTTTGCAGTATAGTTAAACATGTTGAAATACTCTTGCCAATGACAATACTACCTCTTCCATCTTTCCTACCATAATATTTTTCCTTAAATGTAAGACATCGAGTACAATTTGTTCTGATCACAAAATATTTCAAATGTTATTAGTTTTAAAGAAAATTTCTCAAGGCATTATTTTATGATATATGTGTCTTTGTCACTGGGTATCCATTTTTTGACATCATTAATGAAAACACCACTGGAAAATTCAAAATATAGTCTCCAACATTTTCAATGCAACACAACATACCACCATGTGTTGTATAAGAAGCATCAATGTAAACAAAAAATTATTTAGATTTTAGAACATTTAGAGAAGCAGGTCTAGTATTTTATTTTAGTATTTTAAACATAAAAACTTTTTTTTTGTCCATTCAAACTTTTAGCCTTTCTTCAATAACTATTGCAATGGAGCTCTATCATTTCCTAGTGTTGGGATAAAAACTATTTACATGGTTTAGTAATGTTAAGAATGCTTGGAAGTGTTGTTTCTTCATGATATTTGGAAACTCAACAACTTTCTCCTTTGTGTGTGGTTGAACTTCAAGCCTTGCATTCTTGACTTTCATGCTAAGGAAATTTTAATCTTGTTGGCAGAGCTGGAGTTTGGTGGTGGATATAACAATACTTGCTTCTTTTGCAATATTGAATAATTTCTAAAGATGATAAAAATGGTCTTCGAGAGATGAACTAAAAATCAAAATGTCATCAATATATACAGTTAAAATCATAAGTCCCTTTAAATATTTCATCCATACGAGCTTGAAAATATGAAGGGACATTCATTAGTCCAAATGGCACGACATTCAACTAGTAATGGCCAAAAGGACAACTAAATGCAATTTTAGGCTTGTTTGATTCTTGACTTTGATATGAGAAAAACTAAACTCGTAATTAAATTGAGAAAAATGTACATTTTGCAGCATTTTGTAACAAATACAACTTATATGGAACTAGATAAAGGGAGGTTTTTTTATAGCATTAAGTGGCCTATAGTTGATAACCATTCTTTCTTTACTGTTTTTCTATTCAAAATGCTTGTTAACCATAAAGACGTAACAACTGAATGGGGAAATAGATGATTTTATAAGTTTGGCATCAACTAATTCTTTTATAGTCTTTTCTGTATCTTTATAATCATTTGCAAGGACTGGAATCTTTTTACCAATTTTCATTCTTTTTCCCTCTTGCAATCTTATGTCCATTTCTAGCATTATTTTCTTCCCAATTTTTTGAGGATCATCAGAGCAAATTTATTGTTCAATTGTTTGTCCTATCTTTTCTATTTCAATTATAACAATTTTTTCTGTATGCTAGATCAAAGTTTTGGAAAATTGCGTTGTGGCATATGTTAGTTTGGGGCTCTAATCCTTTCACCTTGAAGAGTAAACAAGGCATGCTTTGATGTGTTACCATAAGGAGAGTACTTATCTATGAATGTTCCTCCTAATAGCACATTTATTCACATACCATTGTTTTATCAAGTTTTGAACTAATATGGAAATTAAACCTAGTCAAGATAAATTGATTAGAATATAATAAAATGTTGTAAATGAACTTTCGACAAACTGAATGTAAGTAAAAGACTGAATTCGATAAAGTACAAACATTTGAAAGAGTACTAACCCTGAATTGAAAACAAAAACTTAGTTATTTATGCCCCAAATCTAGTTATGCTGACTAATAGAAGGCAGAAACAAGGAAACATGAATATAATCAATAAGTACCCAGAAGTAGGGATTAAAATTACACGATGACAAAAATAGGCAAACTAAGGACATGATCAACTCCCACTATTGTCCCATTCAGTTGATCTTGTTTTTTGATATAAAATAGGAATTTAAGGCATTATCACTTGTGATAAGTTAGGTTTGTATGCGTAAATTTGACCTTCATAAGTATGCAGGAAATCTACAAATAACTTCTCCAAAGTTTAAACCCTAATAAGGATAGAAATTATTGAAAACCTACAAATATAAAAAGGTGGGGTGTAATTGGGATGAGTTGATGCCAATCACCCCCATGATGATTGAATATTGCCTACATATCCAATACTCTAAGGAGGGAAATCAAGCCCATGTAGTTCAAGTGCTTTGTGCAATTATGCTCCTTTGACTATATGATGCATCTAGAAATAGCTTGAATACTTGATCATGATTTGGTTTGGGTTAAATAAATTACGTTTTTGACTTGGCTGATGACTGCTTATAATGATCAAAATTAGAATTAAGAAGAAAAGGAAACTTTTATTTAATGTACCACAATTTAAATATGCCTTTGTATTAAAACTGCCAAGTGATAGAGTAAGTGGCTTGAGTGTGTCTTTATATCAATCCAAAAGGGGAAACCACGTGTTATGAATCCTAAAAAACACAAATCACAAATATAAGAGAGGGTTTAAATTTAAAAACTAACCATTAGAGGACCAAGGGATAGTATCAACCCATAAGGATAAATCCTACTACCACTATTGTCCATATTGGTCGATTATATCTTTTAGGGAAACACATGAAAATGAAGTCCTGAAAATTGGTTGTACATATGCATAAGGAGATTTTTAGCAATAGAACACTTTTTTAGGCAACATACAATAATTTGTAATAGATATAGATCCTCAAAGGTGCTTAAGATAAAATGAGATGAAAAAATAGGTGTTGAAATATGCACAAGTTAATTAAAGTGAAACAAAACTAATATGATCAAGTATTCCTGACCAGATTTAAGTGTCTACAATTGCCGCCCTTTAGTCTATAAGTAAAATTACTAAAGTAAAAAAAGTATATACATTAGTGTGTAAGATAAACAGTCTTTGAGTTAATACTCCAATCATGTAGGGCACTATAGTTTAACAAACCTTGCAAAACACATGAAAACAAAACTTTGAAAAGCCTTGAACTTGAAAAGAGACCAAGGGAGGGATACACATGTATGTTTGAAACCAATGTTTTGCTTATATAACTTTCCTTGGAGATGATGTTTCCTTGAAGCATTGGAGAATCGATGTTTCCCATGAAGCACTTGGAGAAGTTAGTTCCATAGCATAACTAATGGAGAATTTGAGGGTATCAATCCTCAAATTGAATTTGCACTTGTATAAAAGAAGTAACACCCATTGAGATGTAAAAACCTCAATTAAACTCAACTGATCTTTGTAACCCCAAGATATGAAACATGTTGAAATCTAAAATAAATTCATAAACATAGTTCTAGAGGGCACTAAACCTCTAAGTTATGCATTATACACTTAAATGAATCAGCCACTACAAATGGATTGTAGATTCAATTACAACATTATTCCCGAATGCATGATTAAAATAAAATAGAGAACATTCTTGCTCCTACCATGTCCATAGCTAGAAAATAGTATTGAAAAGCATGACATGGATCTTATTCATGCTCTATTGATAAATGTAGCATTTGTATTTATATGTAGGTGCCAATTGTAAATTACGTTTGAAACTTTTGTATGAATATGTATCTTGCACTTAAAATTATTTGAATTTGTACTTTGATTTGCAATGTGAGTGCATATGTATAGCATATTCCCTTATAATTTGTGACAATAATTGAATTTTGAACCATTTTGGAACCTTTGAAACTATAATTTGTACCAAATTTGATATTTTCTTTTGAAAAGGCTTATCTCATGTGTGAAATCCCATTGAGAATGCATCCCTTTCGAGGTGATAGAATGGATCATGAAAGTCACTCATCTCAAAATAAAAGTCAACTACAACAAGCGTAATAAGATGTAATCATTGAATAATGTATCATATGTGAGAAGTACATTAGCATAGTAAGATTTGCATCATGTGAATTATGTATGTAATAAATGAGGCAAGGCCTATAGAAATATGTTAATGAATCTCACAATAATAGAATTAGCATTTTATGTGTTAGCGAGTGCATGATAATGATAATGACACTTATCAAACTTAACAAGCTCAACAAGAACACACACTACAATAGCAATGTCAAATAATAAGACTTACGGTTGCATACAAGGGATATGTTCAAATGTTGCAAACTAGAAATTGCACATATAATGCCAAGGACCATATGCAAAGGACATGAATAATGTTGCACACAACAAGTGCTAATGGTGAATAATAATGGACATGTTTAAATATCGTACATAACAAACACGATCTCATAAATATGTTCAAGCAAGTTTTGCACACAAAGGTTAAGGGCCAAACATAATAAACAAACAAGATCTAACCTACTATGTACAACTAATAACATCAATGGAACATAGAACCAGAAATGTTGTCTACATCATCTATATGTAATGTGATCATATCCTAGCAAACTTCATATCCATGTACACAATTGTAAATAGAGATGTTAGTAAGACATTTATAAATATTATAAAACTCAATAGTATAGGAGTCATAAAATGATAACACCTGTAAATGTTGTAGCCTATAGATATGATACCCTTAAATTAGCAAACCTACTAGGTAGACCCAAGTCCAACACCTTAGTCCTTGTAAAATGTGTATGTTATACATAACATTCATAAATACTAGTGAACTGCATGTGTGATAGGAAAAGAGTATGTCATCTACCAATTATAAAATGAATAACATATGACAATGATGTAAAATATTTGTTTAATCATGTTTAGGTTCAAATTTTGGCTTTTTATAATATTTTAATGTTTTTTGTATTTTTGCTCATTTTATTTTATTTTTTTTATTTATTTGCATTTGAAAATTATAAATAATAGAAACTAGTAATAAGCAAGAGTTTAAAAGTAGAAGAAATGAGACGGATTTGAATAATCTGTGACATATGTCAATGTGAAATATGCATTTATAAATGATTGCAT
Source organism: Torreya grandis (assembly GCA_037957365.1). Classification (NCBI taxonomy): domain Eukaryota; kingdom Viridiplantae; phylum Streptophyta; class Pinopsida; order Cupressales; family Taxaceae; genus Torreya; species Torreya grandis. The sequence goes on along the minus strand of JARHVA010000070.1, from coordinate 1,090,101 downwards.
GGCCATGTATGAGCAAGATGTCTCCATTATATAGGTGATTATAACTTTGAAAAGCATGTAAGGAATGTAATATGTATGCAAAGGATATATTGTATAACCTATTCTCATCACATGTACATTTGTCAAAGTATGTAGTATGTATAAGCAATATAACATATAAAAATAAAGATGTTGCATGAATATACAGTGATTTGAATACTAAAATAAAGTAACATATATGGAAATTAAAAATATTAAGGATTTGTGCGCTTGGTTTTTTATTTTTTGCAAAAAATTACATAGTACAAAATTTCCAACTAAAGACAGTAATGGCAGTCATTCATGTCCCTAATTGGTTGATTTTGTCCTTGATGGAAATTTACATTTGATCAGTGTAGACTATGAAAACAAATAGATAAATGGTAGAATAAATCATTGTTTTGAATTGTTTAGATATAGAAAGCACAAAAAGAAAATCCAAGAGGCCAAAAATTCAATCAACAGCCAAGGGTGTAGAATAAATGATCAAATTAATCACATATGCAAGTGAATAGGAGAAATATAATTTTTTAATAAAGAAACTATGTACGATCAAATAATGCTACTAAAAACCAAAATCTCATCAAGAGGATGTGTTTGTGTAGGTCTTATATCATGCGTGTTATAACCTTCAATTATATTTCTATATTTATCATGCATATTAGTGATGTGATTCCAATCATATTCTACATAATCATCATCATAATTGGTATCATCCTCTCGATCCTGAAATTGTAGTATGCCACACTTGTCTTATTTTAAATTTGTATATGTAAAACCATTTCTCCATAGTGGTATTGAAATTTTAGATTTCTTTTTATTTATCATGTGTCGTATCATGTGCCTTACTATGATTGTACTATCTTTGCTTAAATATTAGCTGAATATATGTTTTTATTTTTATGCTCTTGCTCTAAAGATTTTCCATCTTTTGAAATGGAAATGACCTTGTCTTTGTGATCAAATGTAATTCAACCTTTGTTTTTAACTATCAATACCCATAATTATTTTAACCATATCCTCCAAGCATAACATTGTATGCATTTATATTATAAATAATACTAAAAGTAAGACAACACTCTTTTGAAGCAAACAATATTGTTAACTCAATTGATCCCATACATGTTGTAGATGTAGTAGTTTGATCTATGTATTGAACATTATATCTAAGAGATACAATAAATGACATAGTGCAAAAAATTCTTTCCTAGCAGTTCATAACTTTGATATTTGTAAATTATTTGCCATCTATGTGAGCAGTGATAGTGAAAGGTTCTTGATATGAGGAAGGGCTTGCAATTGACTCCTTTTGAACCATATTTGTAACGCGAGCTTTTGTAGGCATCTCTTGCTTTTGAACCTCTTATGTTAGAAACCCTTTTTTAAAGATAGTTTATTGCTTATGTTGAACATATTTTTGAAACTTATCCTTTAATAATTGTTCTTTTTGTAACTTCTCTTGTCATAGATTTTTTATCTTTTAATGTTCATTCAAAATTTGTTCTTTTGATACCTTGTCTCTTTCCAATTGTTCTCTTTGTAACCTTTACTTTTCAAACTTCTTTTTTCATATTTTTCTTTTTGTAGCCTTGTTTGTTCATCTTGTTCCTTTTGAAATCTTGTTTTCTCTAAAATTGACTTTTGGATATGTTTTTTCTTTGAATTATCCATTTGTATCCATGATTGTTATTTTTGTTCCTTTTTCACTAGTTCTTATTTTTCCACTTGTTATAATTATATTTTTTCATTACAAGATGCAATCATAATGTGAGTGGCTCGATTTATTATCATATATATTATAAGATCACCGCTATAAATGATATTTTGTATTTTGTTATTCAAATCCACATAATTATTTGTATGATGCATGTTCATTCTATGATATGCATAATATTATTTTGGTCTTCTTAGAGGAGGTATAAAATATAATGTAATCAACTCATTTCGAAGCATTTCTCTTAACATTCCACTTGAACTTTTATTAGCCTTTTGCATACTTTTTGAAACGTTAGTTGTAGATGTATGTTATTTTGGCTTCTAATCCTGATATAAAGTCTTTTTAGCCACAAAATAACTAGATGAAGATGTATATTCATGATTAAAACTAGCATACTCTGAATTATTTGTAAATATGTTATAATTTTCTCACGATGTGATATTTGAACTGAAATATTGACTCTATTTTTGTAACTCTTTTATTGACTTGCTCAGAGTGATGATTTGATCTTGAAGGTCTTCACAAGTACAAACCTTAAGTATTTCTTATTTAATATGCATACAAACCCCATGAAGAGGATATGTGGGAGGCAAATGGGGTTGAGAAAGGACATGTTCATCACCTTCATTTGGCACTATAGGGTGAGTCATCTTATCTCTTGGGATAGTGACATCATGGACCTATTTAAATGAAAAGTAGTTATCACCATCTTGAGAAGGGACAATAGTAGTTACTTTGGGTTCCATAAACATAGAAGATGTGTTATGATTAAGTGCAACCTCGATTTTATTGTATATCAATGTTCTCCAATTTATTGCATAATTATGAAATATATGAAATATTTATAGTTAACACCATCTAATTAGAACAATAATTATTTGGATTAGAAAGTATACACCAAGAGTAACCCATATAGCCATTATATGATGTACACAATAATAACCAACCACTAAAATAGATTCATTAGGTATTTTTGAAATCTAAGAGAGGTTTTTAATTAAAATAAGTAAATAGACAAAACCCATAAATTATTTTGAAAACAAGTACACCATTCATTCTCTAGGATAATTTTACTAAAAAAAGTAAATTCTAAATTCTAAAAAATCCATATAATATTTTGGTGTACAAAATAGGTTTTTTTTTTCTCTCAATACAAATAGGAAAAATCTCAAACTGTTTGAAAAATAAAACGGTTATGGATCAAATATGATGAGGACAAACCACAAGCCTAGTAAATGAAATCCTAATAGGAAATGAGGGGAAACCCTGGGCAAACAATAAAATTTATGATTTGCAAAAAGGATAAGGGGAAATAAAATACCATATCTAAAACCCTAAGACAAAATTATGAAATCTTAAAAAGAAGGTTGGAACCTTAAGGTAAACATAAGGTTTGTAATGTTTAAGCAATACATGGGTTCACCAATATGTTTTATCAAAAAATGAATTAATATGACAATTAACCTTAATTAAGATAAATTGAATAAAACATTACTAGAATGTTATAAATGAACTTTCTAAAAGTATAATGAAAGTAAAATATTGAATTCAACTAAGTTAAGATGTTTGAAAGAAGACTAACTATGAATTGAAAACACAATCTTACTTGTTTATACCATAGATCTGACTGTGTTCACTAACAAAAAGTGAAAAAATAAAAATAAGAACAAAAATTGTAAGTATCTATAAGTTGGGATTAAAACTACACAAGGACAAAATCAATAGACTAAGGACATAATCGACTCCCACTATTGTCCCATTTGGTCAATCCTAACTTTTGCTAAAAATTAAGAATTTAAGACATGATCACTTGCGACAACTTAAGTTAGGTCTGTATGCATATATTTGAGCTTCAAAAGTACATAGAAGACTTGAAAATATTTTCTTCAAAGTTGAACCCCTAATAGTGGTAGCAATGATTGAAAACTTACAAATAGAAAAAGGTGTAGTGTAATTAAGTTGATCTTGCCCCAGTCACCTACTACCTACGTATTCAATACTCCAAGGAGGGAAATCAAGTCTATGTAGTTATCCCACTTAGAGTACTTTGTACAAATGTGTTCATTTTATTGTATGAATGCATCTAGCAATGACTTGAATACTTGATCATGTTTTGGTTTGGGCTATATAAAACAATATTTTGAATTGGTCAAGGACTGCTATAATGATCCAAATCATAATTTGAAAGGGTAGGGAATTTTTTATCAATGTGCAACAGTGTAAATATGCCTCTGTATTGAAATTTTTAAGTTATAGAGTAAGTAACTTGAATGTACCTTTATATCAATCCAAATAGGAAAACCATATGCTAAAAATCCTAAAACACATATCACAAAGATAAGGGAGCGTTTAAATTTAAAAAATGATTGTTAGAGGACCAAGGGATATGATCGACCTATAGGGACAAATCCTACTGCCACTATTATCCTTATTGGTCAGTTATGTACTTTAGGGAAATGTATGAAATTTGGGTCATGGATTGGTCATACAAATGTAGAATGGTGTTTTTAGCAATCATCACAGTTCTATAACAACATATAGCAATTTATAACAAAAATAGGTCATCATAGGTGTTTATTATAAAGTGAGGTGGAAAAATAGGTACTTAATTAAAGTGAAAAGGGGCAAAGACTAACATGATCAAGTATTCATGATTAGATTTAGTTGTTTACAATCAGTATTCATGAATAAATCACAAAATAAATTTTTCCCTTGGATGAGCATTGGTTCTTGATGTTTGTACCTATTGCAGATGAAAGAATCACCTTGCACATCTAATGACTTATATGCATGTTTACTATCTAACTTTTCCTAGTTTGAAATTATAGGACCTTTTTGTAAAAGACATTCAAACTCTAGTGTCTACATGTGCATCTAGCAATTTTCCATTAATTTAAATAAAATTAATTTTTTCATACCTTCTATGTAGAAGTTGAGTAATGTATAATAGTTTAGGCTCTTCAAGAGCAGGTACATTAGTGCACACTAATCTACAATGAGAAAGATCTTGTGTTGGAGGTACCACGACTTCATCATCTTCTTCTTCTTCTTGTGTAGCCGGTTCTTCTTCATATAATTCCTCTATTGTTTCAATTCATTGTCTTATTAGAATTATTATGTATTTTACTTTGGAAGTCATAGTAGTCATCTTCATCTTTTATTATAGCATCAAACTCTTGTTGATCTTCTTCAAACCAATCATCATTTTGATTTAAGACTTATTTCATACTCCTTAGTTTTTGCATTGAAGGGACATAAGTAAATTTATTTATTAGCCAACTATAATCTAGCTTGAATGCCTTGTTTAATTGTATTGGTTGAGGATCTGGTTTCATTATTGTTGAAGGAATTATGTGGAATTTTGGCTATCTTCCCCTTCCTCTATTATTTCTTCCTCCACGGGATGGTCTGTAAATGTTATTGCCTTCTCCATCATAGTTCTTGCATGACCATGGTCTTTGCATTAACATGTTTTGTTCTTCTAGATTATCTACAAGATGATCTAGTTCTTCATCAGCTTCTTTGATAGATATTTCCTCACTATTGTATTCTTCTTTTTCAAGGATTGGTTTAAAGACATATTGATATTAAATATCTTCTCCTTCATCAATTATATATCACCACGATGTTATGACAATGGAATATACTTCTTTGATGGTCTTATTATTGTAGGAACAATTAGGAACTATATGCCATGGTTGACTGTAAATGTAACAAATATTTTTTTGAAAAGATTTATAATAAAAAGATGGCATCAGAGAATTTTTTTTTTGGGAGTAGGAGTGTGGTGGTGTGGAAAGGAGCAGTGAAGAAAAAGGATTTTCCTATGGTGGTGCTTTGGTTTAGATACAAGTGGGTGATAACCAAATGGTGTATTTTTAGGGAAATCCATGACCAAGTTGTTGGCTTGGTGTTTAGAAAGCTTGTGTGTGGCTTTGGTGTGAGATAAAAGTTGTATGGCTTGTTGATGAGCAAAATCAATAACATCAATGAGTGACAACATTTACCTACAAACCTTTTATATCAATATAGTCAAAGACGTGATCAACAAGATTATATGGAAGAGCTTCGAGAAAATGCATCTATGTGACATACAATGATGTGATTGTCCTTCATATGTGAGTTTAAAGGAACTGAATAACAAACTTTTCAAATTAAGCTAAGTCACATAATTTCATTTTAGCTAGCCATTTATTTGGCTCAACTTGCCTATTTCCCTAAGGTAGATCCGACTCATTGATAAGTGCTAAAAATAAAGTTCTCATAGGTTTAGATTGTGAAAACAATAATGTTTCATGCATGGTGTCAATTATACTATTCCATCACCTTAATGCAATACTCCATAGGTATTTGGAAATAAACATAACATTAGTCTTGCCATCTAGGTTTGACACTTGACCTATGGTTTTCAAGGCATTACACCATAAAATTATTTCATATATAGGGTTATATGACCATAAATATTCAAATACCAGGTTCTAGAAAACATAAAACATGTCTCTTATGTAGCTATATGTGACCGAAGATTGGTAGAGTTTGAGCATTTTTTCAAGTTGTCACTTGTGTCTAGAATAAATGAAGGGTAAATATGTTATGGATTTTCGTCAAATCTCACACTCAATGGTAGAGACAAGGATTGTAAAAAATCAAGCATGTATCTAGTGATTGTTGGGTCTTTTGTCTATCTATGGTTTAAACATGTTCGGCCCATTTCAATGTCTTTGTCAATATCCAAGTCCTTTATAGTATGACTAATACTACTCACCCTAAGATTCTTGAAAAACTTCTATATGTTAGAAGACTAACTGGTACTATTCAGTTACAAAAGGGTCTAAAGAAGACTAGTATGTTCTTTCTCTGTGATATGAGTGATTTGAGAAACCAAAACATCTATCTGCTAGTTTATAATTAATCTATATGTAAAAATATTTTGAGGTTAGTAATTAGAAATCATATCCATTCAGTTGGTAGTTGAAGCACATTTTTAGTCTAAAATATGACCCATCTACTAATGCAATAAAATATTGGTAACATATGATAAATATGATATATTATATGGGTGATAGGTTAACAAGTGTAGATGATAGATTTTATATCTTAGATCGCGGTTTAGATTGGTATGATATCCAAATAAAACTAATTTTTATTTCTATTATAGTAGACTAAGAAAAAATATGTTGCTTTATTTATTTTTGTATTTCATGTGTAAGCATTATTTACCTATATTTGTTTTAAGCTTTGTCAAAACATTGTTTGCTCTTTAAGGGTAGTCTCTGTGATAACTTGCATACACAGGTTTTTCTGATTGAAATAGTAGAATTTTAGAAGGCATCTAAAAGCAATCTAAGATATGGGATCTTCAATGAATTAGAAGTTGAAGGATAGTTTGAATTAAATCAATAAGTTGCCAGTCAGTTTATATTTAAGTGAGGTGAATCTTCAAGATCTACGCCTTAGATCGAGCCTATTGAAGCCTTTGTCCCAAGAATCATTGTGAATTTCTCTCCGTCTATTATTAATCCTGACAAAGTATATAAGAACTTTGAGTGGAAAGATAATATTTTAGGAAAAATATTTTACAAGTCTACTTTTAAATCTCTTGTATGTCCAAGAGTTAAGGTTATTGAACTTGCACTAGAATACGACCTTGGGAAGTCATACCAGACTAATTTTTACCCATGTTCCCATAGTCTAAAATAGAGTATATAAAGGGTCAAGAGGATGTTCAATTTGTTTAATTCAAGTTAATAATATTATATATCAAACCCCAAGCTCCATAAAACATAAAACCTATCTCTTATGCAGTTATTTGTGACTGAAGACATGTAGAGTTTAAGCATGCTTGCTAGTTTTTGTCTATGTCTAGGTTAAATGATGGACACATATGTTATGAATTTTGCCCAACTTTCATAGTCGATGCCATAGACAAGGGTTGTAAAGAAGTTGAGCATGAATTCATTATATGTTGGTTTATTTTATCATCTGTTTATGGTTTAAACATATTTGTCATATTTCAATATGCCTTTGTCAATGTCCAAGTCCTTTATGGTATGACTTATACTCCTCACCCTAAGATTCTTGAAAACCTTCAATATGATAGAAGACTAAGTGGTACTATTCAGTTACAAAAGTGTATGAAAAAGACCAGTATTCTCTTTCTCTATGCTATAAGTGATCTAAAAAACTAGAACATTTCTCTTCTAGTTTGTAATTAATATGTTCTGTAAAAAGCTTTTATAGTTAATAATCAAATGTTATATCCATTCAGATAGCAATAGAAGGTAGTTTTTGTCTAAACCGCTACCCATCTATTGACACAATAAAATCCCAAAAATAAGCTATTTCAGAGTATACAAGATTTATTTTTCTAAAAATATTTATGAATTGATGATGGGCATTTATCCAAATCAGGTGAATCTACTCTGCATTATGTAAATAAATATTTAAAATTGTATATAAAAGGAGTTAGATTTATTGATGGGCATATAGTATGTGAATCTAGGATAAGTTCAATGACCTATGAAGAAGCAACCTCAAACTATCACCCACGATTGCATGTGACTACATGTGAAACATTTAAAGCAATTAAAACATATATGTCAAGGTATAATGACTACCAATATAATAATAAAGTTTTTGTGTGAGAAAGGGCAATGGCCCTCCTGACATGAGAATTATAATACAATGGAATATTATATATTCTATAATAGATTACAAAAGATCAATCTTCATACATGCCCTCCATCTTCTTATATAGATAAGTAAAAAGGTTTATGATAAGAAAGAATCTCTATTTTTTAGGGATATTAGATCAAAATAGGATTTGGCTATTGTAAAAATAACCACTAAATATATATTATTTTTATAAATAAATTATTATATAAATAAGCTATGCATAATAATTTGTACATATTCATAAATAGTGCATCTTACACAATACAAGAGTGTATGTCATAATATACGCTAACATCCCCCTTAAGATGTACTTTATAAAAGGGGAGGACAAAATAAGCTTCAATAAATTGAGTAAGTTTATAAAATATGTTGGTAATTTGTTAAGAAGTAAACTCGGGTTCTCAAGTACAACATCAACATCCCTCCTTAAGAGCAACTTAGCGAAATTGAGTGAGCCAAATTTTTAGATTTGGGTCCCGATAACTAGACCATGTTAGGTACCCATGCACATGAGTATAAATAATGCAATGATCATGATAATGACTAAACTAAATATGATGTGAAAGCATGTATATATGTTTATGAATACTAAATAGTGTTAAGATCCTTATAGACGTCATTTCATCGTGACAAAATACATGGGTGTCAAGTCATTGTAATACCAAGTCAAGAAGAAAAAGGTGTTGAATATGAGGATCTCTCTAAGATTATAGGGTTGTCTAGCATATAAATTATGCACACTTAAGAATTGAACAATGTATTTTAGATTATTTTCATGAGTGTAAAGAATCCACAAGGTGCCTGTTAGTGTTTACCAAATTGTAAAGAGTAAATTAATGGGCCCAAGTACAACCTTCCTCAATAAGTGTCCCAATAAACTAACATCTCATGTGTACACACATATGAGAGGTATCAGAGAAATGATTAGATGACCAAAAAAATTTAAATAAATAACAACAATGTGAACTATTTTCGCTGAATAAAACTAGGGTGTTGATTGCACCATTGTATTCCTCTTTAAAAAATAATCAAAGAAAAAAATATAATTTTTTTCTTGCCCACTTTTATAGAAATAAAATGTTTTAGATATTTTATTTTATTTTAATTTGTGAGTGTGGATGCCATGATATGTGGATATGGTATAGGTTCTAGAGTTTGAAAAGAAGCAACCTAAGACTATCACCCATGATTGCATGTGAATACTTGTTAAAAAATGAAGTAATATACATAAATATGTCAAGATCAAGTGACTACCAATATATTAATGAATCTTTCATGTGAAGAGAGGCAATGGCCCTCCTTTCCCCTGCTCACATGAGGTATATAGTACAATAGAATATTGTGGATTCCATAATAGATTACAAAATATCACAAAATATCAATCTTCATCCATGCCACCCATCTTCTTAACTAAATAAGTAGGTAGGTTCAGGATATGAAAGAATTTCTATCTTTTAGGGATATTAGCTCAAAATAGGATTTGTCTATTATGAGGATAACCACTAAATATATATTATTTTTTATGAATAAATTATAAATAGGATATGAATAATGATTTGTACATATCCATAAAGAGTATAAATAGATAACAATGGTTGTCAATTATCCACCTATGTTAGGAACCTTAGTTTTCATTCCAATCATATAGCGAAAGCTGCAATAACGCCATGGCAGTGAAGGTGGACAAAGAGAGAGGATCCACTCATCTAATCATTGATGGTGATTCTTTAAACATTATTAACTATCTTAACAAGAAATTTTTTCCTAGTTGGTCAATCTGAAATATTATGGAGGACACATATAGTATTATCCAATCCTTTCAAGAAACAAAGATAAATCCACACATACAGAGAAGGGAATATGCTTTTTGATTGGTTTACAAACATGGGTGTTTTAGTTCAAAACTTCTTAATGTGGAATAATGTGCAAGATCTTCCAATGAAGGTATGTCAACTTTTGGAAATAGAATAATAATGTATTGAGGAAGGACCTCATGTTAGTGCATCTTAATTAAGATTCAATGACCTTCAAGCCTAGATAGATATTTATTTGGAACCTAAAGTTAATATTTGTGATAAAAAAAAAGGATGAAATATATTGCAATCATTTAAGCCTTTAGGTGAATGATTTATAAATTTAGAGAAAGGATTACCATGTTGGTGTTAAATCTTGACCCATTATCATGGTTTTAAATGCTATTGATGACATTAATTCTCCCTTTGAGTGGGGGGACTACCTATTTAATCATCTCTCATTACAAGCTTAGTTTAGAAAGGTTAAGTGTTTTTAGTAGGAGGGTTCTTTCAAGAATTAAAGTAAATTATGCGTTATGGGAGGATATCATTATAAGGTGGATCCATCCAATGTAGGACCTGTTAAAAAAAGTGAAAAAAATCAGAGGGTTTTGGAAGATGGTGGCCTCATGAATTATCTAGAAACCATCCAAGGACATGATCCAAATGTCTCAATGAAATTCATAAGAGCCTAAAAAGGATGTTCAGTGGACATGAGGGGAGTTTCAAACCTTGTTAGTGAATAACTCATTACTCAAGTTACATGATTGAGTATGTAGGGGAGGAAATACTACGAGTCAAAAAGGGATAAAAAGGAAGAGGTTGATCTATTTCTTAAGGAGGAGGAGAATATGATTGAATTTTAGGGGGATATCTGAGAGATTCCATTCCATCACCTTGGCATGACATAGTGCACCAAATTATGAGCTCTATTACAATAGAGGGAAGATATATGGTAGTCTTCTCTTAGCATTTTTCTTTGTTAAATCATTTTCATCATAAAAATGTCATCAAATTTCCATTTTATTTGTTTACTTGAGAATTATATCATTGATGTCCAGTTGCGAAAAGTTATAATCTCCATACACCAATTTTTAATCAACTTTAATTTCTAATCATGTTAAATATTTGGCACTTGGACCTTCTCCCACTATGAGAAGGTGGTTGTTAAAGGGGGAGGGAAGTGGAATAAGTTGAAGACTATCTCCATCAAGATTACTATGACTAATAAATGGCTTGCTAGAAAGAAAGCCCCTACAGTTGTCTCTTCAGTATTGGTAGGTGAAGAGTTTGTTGACATTGCGCTGAGGAATTCATGAAAATTTTCTATAAGTAAGGAGGATCAAGCCTTGGAGCCTTTGTAGGTTGACACACCATTAGATGAGGAAGAGAGTTGAAAGAGGGGGCCTCTAAAGGTTTTAGAGATATCAAAGGCAAAAAGAGAATCTTTAAAGACAACAACGAAGATGTTTAGGTCAAACTTAGATCAATTTCACATGATTTAGACCTTCATAAGAGTCTTTTAAATTGGATTATGAAGAAGAATGATGGAATTGTTAGGGTGTGGAGCTAAAAGCTTCAACTGTTTGCAGACACAAGAAGAGGATGCTGAAAAACCAGAGGAACCGGCGTCGGCAGTATAACCGACGTCGGTCACATACAGTGGAGAAGAAAACTGGCGACGACAGGAGATCGGCCGACGTCGGCAGCACCAGGCAAGCAGGGACCGACGTCGGTCGCCTGTGTATTTCCAGAACTGCTGTTGACGAATAATCAGTTAAGTGAAGCGAGTGTTTGCATGCCAAATGACTAATTATAGTCACGAGCTGCGTGTCTAATTATTGTAGTTAGATTTCTATTTTTGTAACCATGGGATTCTATTTAAAGACCCATGAGGCATGTATTGTAATTATCAAGAAGGCAAGTAAAAGCATTGAAGCAAGCAAGGTCAAGGAGATCTACAGGTGTAAGGTCAAGGAGATCAGCTGAAGCTTTCAAGGAGGGATAATAACTCAGGCTATAGAGTTGTTGTGTTGAGCAAGAGAGAGAGGGAAGAAGGTCTTGAGGTGTGGCAAGCCTTTGAGGTGGAGGAAGAAGTGGCATCTTCCTTATTGTATTTTTCTTCTAGTAATATTTAATACAAGAGTGTGTATTGTCTCTCAAATTCTTTGTTGTCTCAAGTTTCTAGTTACTTTATCATTCTGGTATAATTATGTGTTTAATTGCTTATAAGAAAGTAATCAATTGTGCTTCCGTTGGATAAGGGGTCACCTAACAGTTGGTATCAGAGCATATTGATTGTTGTAGGTTCCCCTGACAAGTGGTATCAAAGCTACGGTTTGCAGGAAGCAGGGTATTGTTTTTTGATTACAGGTCATTCACAGGGTTTTTTGATTGAGTGGGAGTTCAGCAATGGCAGAAGAAAGTAAGCTACGAATGGAGAAGTTTAACGGCAAGAATTATCAACATTATAGGATGCAGATTGAGGATTATCTGTATCAGAAGGATCTGTACTTACCGTTGGGTGGGGTTGCATGCAAGCCCACAGATATGAAGGATGAAGAATGGAGTGTTCTTGATCGAAAGGCTCTCGGTTCCATAAGGTTGAGCCTTGCATCGTCTGTGATTTCTAGCTTATCACAGTGCAAGACAACGGAAGAGTTGATAAAGTCCTTGGCGAATTTATACGAAAAGCCCTCAGCTTCTAATAAGGTATATCTTATGAAGCAACTATTTACTTTGCAAATGCAGGAAGGTGGATCGGTACATACTCATCTCAGTGATTTCCATGGTTTGGTAAACCAACTAGCTTTAGTCAATATTGTTTTTGATGATGAGGTAAAGGCTCTCTTGATTTTATGTTCTTTGCCTGAAAGTTGGGACGGTTTGGTTATGGCAGTAAGTAATTCTGCATCTGCTTCTAAAATCTTAAAAGTTGATGATGTTGTGAGTGTGATCTTGAATGAGGAAATACGCAGGAGAATCACAGGTGAATCATCAGGGAATGCTCTAAGTGCAGAAAGCAGGGGAAGGCAAAGGGAGAAGGTTGAGCAAGGGAAATCAAGGTCGGGAAGGAGATCCGAGTCCAAAGGTATTACCTGCTGGTTTTATGGAAAGAAAGGACATACAAAGAAGGAGTGTTGGTTGAGAGATAAAGAGAATCAACATGCAGGTACTAAAGAAGCAAAGGATGCAAATATTGTGGTACAGGATGCTCTCATACTTTCTTTGGATAGTCAAGTAGGATCATGGATTTTAGATTCTGGTTCATCTTTTCATGCATCCCCAAACAGAGATTTGTTTCATGAGTATGAACAGGGAGACTTTGGAGTGCTCTATTTAGGGGATGGTACGCCTTGTCAGATAGTTGGCAAAGGGAAAGTGCAGCTGAGATTGCAGATTGACAACACATGGGTGTTGAAAGAGGTCATGCATGTTCTAATTCTGAAGCAGAGTCTGATTTCTGTAGGAAGGTTGGGAGATGAGGGATGCACAATAACCCTCACAGCGGACTCTTGGAAAGTTACCAAGGGAGCACTTGTTCTAGCAAGAGGTAAGAAAATAAGTACTCTTTATCCACCTACTTGTATTACTGATTCTACTTCTGGTGTAGATTCAAAGATGTGGTCTAATAGGCTTGGTCACGTGAATAAGAAGGGAATGGACGTTCTTGATTCAAAAGGTATGTGTTCAAATTCGAAAAGCATAGATACATTTCATTGCAGGAAAAGGAAATTTGATGCTTTCGACAGGAACAAAGAAGCCTTGGTGTTTATGGAGGAGATGAAGGATAGAGATCAGTCACAGGGGCTGAATAAATCTGAGCAGGGCAGCATGGATAGAGGTTTGATCCAAGAAGAGCTCGCGGATGAAAATTTCATCACTTATAGGAACACACAGACGTCGATGTCAGACACATGGGACCGACGTCGGTCAGCCAGATACCGACATCGATCATGTGCAGACCAGCAGGGTCGATAGGTCGGGCAGGAGAAGTCCGACGTCAATCATAAGGACCGACGTTGGCAGGGGGGACGCCAGCGTCGGCCAGGGAAACGACGTCGACAGTCAGGGTCAGTGCAGGGAACCGACATCGGTCGGGAGCAGACTAGGAGATGGCCGAGATCGGTCACTGGAACGGATGTTGGGTGGATCTATAAGTCTCAAACACCCATGTGGAGGTCAAAAATGGTAAGTGAACCTCATATTCGTTGTTCACCTTCTTTATATTGCTTACTGACAGTCAAGAACTAGGAAGATGGAAGAAGCAATGCAGGTAGAATCCAGAAACAGTGGGAGCTTGGCATGGATGAGGAGTGTGAGTCCTTGAGTAAAACCAAATAGGTATTTGTTGGTAGAGTTGTCAGCTGGAAGAAAGCACTAGATAGAGGGATGGATTCCCATATTAGAGAAGAGAGTGGATGGACACATGAGATAGAAGGCTACGGTATATGGTCTTGTTTAGGCTGCATAACAATGGAGGTTTGACCATTGTATTTTATCTTTATTAGGTTGGATAATATTAGCTACATTATCTTGTTACTGTATTGTGTTACTTGTTGCAGGGTTTCATATACAGGGAGTTTTCTGAGCTAAGAGTAGAGTTGGTTCAGAAGTATGTCATGAAGAATTTGGGAGCAGCAAAATTCTTTTGGCATAAGTGACAGGTATAGCATCACAGGTTTGCGTGGTGGTTGGTCTTCAAGAGTGACTTTGAAGAGGGATACAGGGCCAAAGGAACAAAATAGATGGTGTACAGGTACAGGTACAAGTTGCAGCTGTTTATCTCCAAGTGGGAGATTGTTAGGGTGTGGAGCTAAAAGCTTCAACTGTTTACAGACACAAGAAGAGGATGCTGAAGAACCAGAGGAACCGGCGTCGACAGTATAACTGACGTCGGTCACATATAGTGGAGAAGGAAACCAGCGACGACAGGAGGTCGGCCAACGTCGGCAGCACCAGGCAAGCAGGGACCGACGTCGATCACCTGTGTATTTCCAGAACTGTTGTTGACGAACAGTCAGTTAAGTGAAGCGAGTGTTTGCATGTCAAATGACTAATTATAGTCACGAGCTGCGTGTCTAATTATTGTAGTTAGATTTCTATTTTTGTAACCATGGGATTCTATTTAAAGACCCATGAGGCATGTATTGTAATTATCAAGAAGGCAAGTAAAAGCATTGAAGCAAGCAAGGTCAAGGAGATCTACAGGTGTAAGGTCAAGGAGATCAACTGAAGCTTTCAAGGAGGGATAATAACTCAGGCTATAGAGTTGTTGTGTTGAGCAAGAGAGAGAGGGAAGAAGGTCTTGAGGTGTGGCAAGCCTTTGAGGCGGAGGAAGAAGTGGCATCTTCCTTATTGTATTTTTCTTCTAGTAATATTTAATACAAGAGTGTGTATTGTCTCTCAAATTCTTTGTTGTCTCAAGTTTCTAGTTACTTTATCATTCTGGTATAATTATGTGTTTAATTGCTTATAAGAAAGTAATCAATTGTGCTTCCGTTGGATAAGGGGTCACCTAACAGTTGGTATCAGAGCATATTGATTGTTGTAGGTTCCCCTGACAAGTGGTATCAAAGCTACGGTTTGCAGGAAGCAGGGTATTGTTTTTTGATTACAGGTCATTCACAGGGTTTTTTGATTGAGTGGGAGTTCAGCAATGGCAGAAGAAAGTAAGCTACGAATGGAGAAGTTTAACGGCAAGAATTATCAACATTATAGGATGCAGATTGAGGATTATCTGTATCAGAAGGATCTGTACTTACCGTTGGGTGGGGTTGCATGCAAGCCCACAGATATGAAGGATGAAGAATGGAGTGTTCTTGATCGAAAGGCTCTCGGTTCCATAAGGTTGAGCCTTGCATCGTCTGTGATTTCTAGCTTATCACAGTGCAAGACAACGGAAGAGTTGATAAAGTCCTTGGCGAATTTATACGAAAAGCCCTCAGCTTCTAATAAGGTATATCTTATGAAGCAACTATTTACTTTGCAAATGCAGGAAGGTGGATCGGTACATACTCATCTCAGTGATTTCCATGGTTTGGTAAACCAACTAGCTTTAGTCAATATTGTTTTTGATGATGAGGTAAAGGCTCTCTTGATTTTATGTTCTTTGCCTGAAAGTTGGGACGGTTTGGTTATGGCAGTAAGTAATTCTGCATCTGCTTCTAAAATCTTAAAAGTTGATGATGTTGTGAGTGTGATCTTGAATGAGGAAATACGCAGGAGAATCACAGGTGAATCATCAGGGAATGCTCTAAGTGCAGAAAGCAGGGGAAGGCAAAGGGAGAAGGTTGAGCAAGGGAAATCAAGGTCGGGAAGGAGATCCGAGTCCAAAGGTATTACCTGCTGGTTTTATGGAAAGAAAGGACATACAAAGAAGGAGTGTTGGTTGAGAGATAAAGAGAATCAACATGCAGGTACTAAAGAAGCAAAGGATGCAAATATTGTGGTACAGGATGCTCTCATACTTTCTTTGGATAGTCAAGTAGGATCATGGATTTTAGATTCTGGTTCATCTTTTCATGCATCCCCAAACAGAGATTTGTTTCATGAGTATGAACAGGGAGACTTTGGAGTGCTCTATTTAGGGGATGGTACGCCTTGTCAGATAGTTGGCAAAGGGAAAGTGCAGCTGAGATTGCAGATTGACAACACATGGGTGTTGAAAGAGGTCATGCATGTTCTAATTCTGAAGCAGAGTCTGATTTCTGTAGGAAGGTTGGGAGATGAGGGATGCACAATAACCCTCACAGCGGACTCTTGGAAAGTTACCAAGGGAGCACTTGTTCTAGCAAGAGGTAAGAAAATAAGTACTCTTTATCCACCTACTTGTATTACTGATTCTACTTCTGGTGTAGATTCAAAGATGTGGTCTAATAGGCTTGGTCACGTGAATAAGAAGGGAATGGACGTTCTTGATTCAAAAGGTATGTGTTCAAATTCGAAAAGCATAGATACATTTCATTGCAGGAAAAGGAAATTTGATGCTTTCGACAGGAACAAAGAAGCCTTGGTGTTTATGGAGGAGATGAAGGATAGAGATCAGTCACAGGGGCTGAATAAATCTGAGCAGGGCAGCATGGATAGAGGTTTGATCCAAGAAGAGCTCGCGGATGAAAATTTCATCACTTATAGGAACACACAGACGTCGATGTCAGACACATGGGACCGACGTCGGTCAGCCAGATACCGACATCGATCATGTGCAGACCAGCAGGGTCGATAGGTCGGGCAGGAGAAGTCCGACGTCAATCATAAGGACCGACGTTGGCAGGGGGGACGCCAGCGTCGGCCAGGGAAACGACGTCGACAGTCAGGGTCAGTGCAGGGAACCGACATCGGTCGGGAGCAGACTAGGAGATGGCCGAGATCGGTCACTGGAACGGATGTTGGGTGGATCTATAAGTCTCAAACACCCATGTGGAGGTCAAAAATGGTAAGTGAACCTCATATTCGTTGTTCACCTTCTTTATATTGCTTACTGACAGTCAAGAACTAGGAAGATGGAAGAAGCAATGCAGGTAGAATCCAGAAACAGTGGGAGCTTGGCATGGATGAGGAGTGTGAGTCCTTGAGTAAAACCAAATAGGTATTTGTTGGTAGAGTTGTCAGCTGGAAGAAAGCACTAGATAGAGGGATGGATTCCCATATTAGAGAAGAGAGTGGATGGACACATGAGATAGAAGGCTACGGTATATGGTCTTGTTTAGGCTGCATAACAATGGAGGTTTGACCATTGTATTTTATCTTTATTAGGTTGGATAATATTAGCTACATTATCTTGTTACTGTATTGTGTTACTTGTTGCAGGGTTTCATATACAGGGAGTTTTCTGAGCTAAGAGTAGAGTTGGTTCAGAAGTATGTCATGAAGAATTTGGGAGCAGCAAAATTCTTTTGGCATAAGTGACAGGTATAGCATCACAGGTTTGCGTGGTGGTTGGTCTTCAAGAGTGACTTTGAAGAGGGATACAGGGCCAAAGGAACAAAATAGATGGTGTACAGGTACAGGTACAAGTTGCAGCTGTTTATCTCCAAGTGGGAGATTGTTAGGGTGTGGAGCTAAAAGCTTCAACTGTTTACAGACACAAGAAGAGGATGCTGAAGAACCAGAGGAACCGGCGTCGACAGTATAACTGACGTCGGTCACATATAGTGGAGAAGGAAACCAGCGACGACAGGAGGTCGGCCAACGTCGGCAGCACCAGGCAAGCAGGGACTGACGTCGATCACCTGTGTATTTCCAGAACTGTTGTTGACGAACAGTCAGTTAAGTGAAGCGAGTGTTTGCATGTCAAATGACTAATTATAGTCACGAGCTGCGTGTCTAATTATTGTAGTTAGATTTCTATTTTTGTAACCATGGGATTCTATTTAAAGACCCATGAGGCATGTATTGTAATTATCAAGAAGGCAAGTAAAAGCATTGAAGCAAGCAAGGTCAAGGAGATCTACAGGTGTAAGGTCAAGGAGATCAACTGAAGCTTTCAAGGAGGGATAATAACTCAGGCTATAGAGTTGTTGTGTTGAGAAAGAGAGAGAGGGAAGAAGGTCTTGAGGTGTGGCAAGCCTTTGAGGCGGAGGAAGAAGTGGCATCTTCCTTATTGTATTTTTCTTCTAGTAATATTTAATACAAGAGTGTGTATTGTCTCTCAAATTCTTTGTTGTCTCAAGTTTCTAGTTACTTTATCATTCTGGTATAATTCCGTGTTTAATTGCTTATAAGAAAGTAATCAATTGTGCTTCCATTGGATAAGGGGTCACCTAACAGTTGGTATCAGAGCATATTGATTGTTGTAGGTTCCCCTGACAGGAATCAGGGCTCCATAAAAAATATTCAACTCAAATACATTGGGAGAATGAGCCATGTTAGCTTTTAGAAGGTCAGAGGTGAAAAAGAGATAGCCATCCAAAAGATTAGGGAGTTAGAGGAAAAAAATCTAAACTAAAAAGTGACAAATGTCAGCTGATGGAAGATATCAAGTATATTGTTCATATCAGTAAGTTGACAATCAAAAACTGTGTTTCTAATATTAATGTGTTAAAAGAAGTGATCAAATTTGGAAAAGATGATCAAGGTATCTAGAAGACAATTAAAAGGAACAAGGGCATGATGACTAAGGTGGAGAAGGGTGGCATTGGAGACTTGGATAAAAACCTCAATGATCTAGAAGATGAATGGAATGCAATCCTTAATGGTCTTGATGCCTAGTCTTAGTTATTGTTTGTATGTTATTGTCAATTTTTTGGAATCCGGTTCTTTTGTTGTCTATTAGTTGTTGATAAACAACATTTTTTTAGCCCTACTATTCTAATTTTATGTTTAGGATTTTATGGATTTTTACTTGCTTCAAGTAAAAGGGAAGGGACCCTTTCAAAAACCTCACTTTATCTTTACCAAAAAAAATTGCATCTTAGACAATACAAGTGTATGTCATAATATAAAATAACAAGGACACTATTAAAGTAGTAATAAAAAAAAAAAAAAAAAATCTACAAAACCCTGACACACCTTGACAAAGAATTATGATGATGGAGGTCACTGCCTCGGGCAGTGCCTCTAGGACTCAAAAATCGGTGGGCGAGGATCCTTTCAAGCGATGGAAAGATGTGTTAACTGGGAAGAAGTCTTTTTCCCCTAAAGGCGCATCAGGGGTCCCAGTCCAAAAGGAATCGATGAAAGGAATGGCTTTGGATATTCCTGATGGCTTAGTTGAGGAAATAGTGGCAACCATGGATCTTGCCCTAGTTGGTAAGTTTTTCTCCCTTTGTCCTAATATTGAGATGGTGAGAAAGTGGGTGGCTAATCAGTGGAGGATTAAAGGCAGTGTGTCGATCATTACTATGACAAGAGGGTTGATTTTATTTAAATTTATGAATAGGGAGGATATGTTAGCTATTTTAGAAGGAGGGCCATGGCTCTATGACACCCATTCGCTTGCTCTATGCTCTTGGAAACCTGGTTTTGATCCCAGCATGGATCTGAACTAGTCTACCTCCATTTAGGTGAGGCTCTTAGGGTTTCCCTTGGAATTTTGGGATGAAAAGATATTTTTTACTATTGGTAATACCTTTGGTCAGTATGTGACCTCGGATAACACCACTCGAACTAAGTCCTGTTGTGTGTATGCTCATTTTTGTGTTAATGTGGAGATCAACCAAACCCTTCCCATGTCCATAGAATTAAACTCCTAATATGGGATTTGGACCCAACCGATCCTCTATGAGAATGATACTACTTTCTATCAGATTTGTAAGAAGAAAGGCCATTTAATGACCCATTGTAAGGTGAAGTAAATGGGAGGCAATGTTGACCTTAAAAATGAAGTTGAAGATAACTCACCCAAAGATGACTCCCATGTTGATCAGGGAATGGGGGGCAGTGAGGAAAATGTTATCACAGAGGATTATTCTGAGAAACATATGGAGAAAGGTTATCAGAATCCTAATACAGATAACTACCAACACCTTGTTCAATAGAATACTCAAATTGAAGAGGGTGAGATTCATTCCCAGTCAGTAGAGGCTGTTGTTGAAGGTGATGAGGCCCTGGCTTCTATTAGACAAAGGGCCCAACTCCTAGATTTGAGTTGCAATTCTAGGGTTGTGACCTCCCAAACATCCCCTAAGCAGAATCCCTCTCCTGTAACCACGGTTGAATTCATGAAGCAGGTTTTTCTTGTTGATCAGGTAGTTATTCCTTCATTAACTATTGAAATTGATCTGAGTGGTAGTGGTAATGACCATGAGGATTGGATTACCCCTAAGAAAAAGAATCGAAGGGCTAAATTTTTTGTAGATGTTGGAACAAACCCTAAACAAAGAAGACCAACTCTCAGAGAAACAAGGCAAAGAGAGATTACTAGGGAGATTTCCAGTGGTAAGCAAAAAACATTAGAGATCTAATCTCATAAACCTTCCCAATAAGAATCATGTCTTGAACTTGAGGGGCTTCAATAGTCCCACCAAACAATTTGAAGTGAAAAATAATATTATGGATAATAGGTTAGATATTTTGTTACTTCAGGGAGTTAAGATGAATGAAGAGAGATTTAAGAGGATAGCTGATTATATATGGCCCAAGGCTACTTTCTGTATTATCCCAACTATGGGAGCCTCTGAAGGGATTGTCACTATGTGGAATGATGCTAAAATCTAGGGCTCACTTTTTGTTTCTAGCAAGCACTTTTTGGTTGTTAACTTCTCTCTGTCATCTTTAAATTGGTCCTTAATCAATATTTTTGTTGTAAACACTAGAGCCCTAAGGAATACATTGTGGATGGACTTGTGTAATACTCTTTCCACTTCCTCTCATTCTCATTGGATGTTGGCTTGGGATTTTAATACTCCCTTATATCCTTCCAAGAAATTTGGGGGTATTCTTGATTATACTGATAACATGTTTGACTTTGTGGATTTTATCAATTCCTTTAGGTTGTTGGATATGGAGCTACAGAATCAGAATTTCACCTGGTCTAATAGAAGAAGAGGAGATCAAATGATTCAAGTAAAATTGGATAGAGTTCTTATTTCTAGCAATTGGGATAATCATCATAATATGAGTCTGAAGGCTCTTTCTAGAACCATGTCTGATCATAGTCCTATTCTCTTTAGTTGGAAGGAACAATGTAAGGGTGGTCCTTTCCCTTTCATATTTGAAGCTATGTGGATTAAACATAAATATTTTAGAAACATTGTGGCTCAATGGTGGTAAACCCCCATTCAGGGTACTCCTATGTTTAGGTTGGTCAAAAAGCTCCTTCACATTAAACAAGAAGTTCGTGGGTGGAACAGATATAGCTTTGGTAATGTGTTTAGCCAAAAAAAAATTATCTCTGAAAGATTAGCTGATCTTCAATAGCTTATCCGATTTTTGACTGGAAGAATCTTATGAGCAAAAAGAGATTTTTTGGAAACAAGAGTCTAGGATTCAGTGGCTCAAAGAAGGTGATAGGAATACTGCCTTTTTTCATCTTTCAGCCATGAAACATAGGAAGGTTAATTCTATCTCTATATTATGTCTAGAAAATGGCAATATTATCACTGAGGATAATGAGATTGGGGACCAAGCTGTGTTATTTTTTTAGAATTTACTGTCAGAACAAGCTAATAATGATGACAATAGAAGGATTATGGACCAGTTTATTGATAAGATCCCCTATTTGATTACTGAAGAAGACAACTTTGAAATGCTAAAACCTATTTCTAAGGAGAAGGTTCGTGTTGTCTTATTTTCTATGGGTCCTTTCAAATCCCCTGGCCCTGATGGATTTCCTCCAATCTTCTTTCAGGAATATTGGGATATTATGGGTGTTGATGTCACTACTGTTGTGAGGGATTTTTTTAGAACTGGTAAACTTCTAAAGTAGATGAACAATACTTTTATTGTTCTTGTCCCTAAAAATCTGAAGCCATGCAACTTTTGATTTCAAACCCATTAGCTTGTGTAATACCATCTATAAGCTGTGCATTAAATTGATTGTCCTAAGGTTTTAGCCTTTTTAGGATAAAATTATTTCTCCTTCTCATAAAAGCTTTGTCCCTGGTCGACAAATTCTTAATGTTGTGATCTCCACTCATGAAACTATCCACTCTATGGATAGAGCAGAATCCCTGGCATGGTTCTAAAGTTAGATATCTCGAAGGCCTATGATAGAGTTTCATGGAAATTCCTATTTGAAGTCATTAAAATTTTTGGTTTTAATGATAAAATATCCCTTCTTATTAGGGAGGCTATTTCCACTACCAAATTCTCTATTCTGGTCAATGGCGTCCCTAGGGGCCTTTTCTCTTCCTCGAGGGGGATTAGACAGGGGGATCCTCTTTCACCATACTTGTTTATCATGATGGTTGAGGCCCTTGGGAGATATGTTCAATTTAAGATTACCTCTAAAGAAATTTTGGATATTCAACCCGCTTCTTCCCTTCCCTCTATGTCTGTGCAACAGTTTGTGGATGATATTATCCTCTTTGGTATCTCTTCTATGGTTGAAGCTCATAGCTGGAAGAATATTTTAAATGACTATGCCAAAGCCTCTGGTCAAATCATAAAATTTTATAAGAGCAATGTGTATTTTTTTAATACTCTGGCTGATCTTCAATGAAAAATCATTAATATTATTAGTTGTGCTGAAGTTGATCTTCCTGCTTTTTACCTTAGCCTCCCCTTTATGGTCAAAGAGGTGTCTCAAGGAATTTAGAATGGAATTCTATAAAGAAATTAGAAGAAGTTGGTTGGTTGGAAGGGGAAATCACTCAATAGTGCTGGCAAGCTTAAGTTTATACATGCTTCTTTGCAAGGTATTCCTACTTACTTCCTATCTCTTTTTAAAATGCCTAGGTTTATTGCTGACAAATTGGAGCAGATTCAAAAAAAATTCTTATGGACCAGGGTGGAAGACAAACAAATAATGTCTTTGGTTAGTTGGGAGAAAGTTGAGTTGTATTGGTGGCCAGATAAGAAAGGTCAATTTTTTGTTAAGTCTGCTTACCACCTGTTGATCCCTGATGTGCATACAAATGAGATTTGAGGGAAAGTTTGGAATCATAAACTTATCCCTAAAATTAATATGTTTTGGTGGGTTGTTATTCATAACAAAATCCTAACTCAAGATAACTTACAGAGGAGGGGATTCACCTTGGTCAATAGATGCCTTTTGTGCTTTGAGAAGGAGGAAATTGTCTCTCATTTAATTCTCCACTGTGATTTTGCCAGAGAAATTTGGAATATTATTTTAAGGAATTTTGGCATTCAATGGGTTTGTAATTCTGATATTAGAGAAGTCATTGCCAATTGGTGTCCTTCCTTCTCTCATACATGGCTTGTTGAGCTTTGGAACCAAACTTTGCCCTATCTTGGTTGGACTGTATGGAAAGAATGTAGTAACAAAAATTTTAGGGATTTTAGGGATACTTCTCAAGTTCTTCATTACTTTTCTAAGAGCCTCATGGAAAGTGTTACCAATTCTCACATCAAAACTACAAAAAACCCTCTTTCTCAAGAAGTAGAGCAAATTACGACTAATTAGAGAATTCTAAACCAAATCTTGGCTCATTATAATTCTAAATAGTTGCAGAGATTAAATACCAGATGGATTCCCCCAAAGCCTTATTGGCTCAAACTAAATTTTGATAGGGCATCTAAGGTGGATGGTAAGACTAGTGGTGGTGGGATTATCAGGGATGACAAGGGATGGATGGTTGTTATCTATGCTAGTGGGATAGGCTTTCAAAGCAATAATTATGATAAAGTCTCTACTCTTTTATGGGGGGTGAAACTGGCTATTTCACTTGATATTAAGCAATTGCATATTTAGGGGGATTCCAAAGTTGTTATTGATGATGTTACTAACGTGTTGACTTGTGGCAAGAAATTGAAATACATTAAAGTGGATATACAGATCCTTCTGTAGTGGATCCCTAGAGTTGATATCTCTCATATATATAGAGATGGAAATGGGGTTGCGGATGCTCTTGTAGACCTTGATCAACAATTTTGAAATTGGTGTTGTTGGTGCCAAATTAATAACATCCCTTTAAACATAAGCGACTTAATTAGAAAGGAGATGACGTGTCAATGATGACTCATTATCTTAGGAAAGACAGTTATTTCAATCAATTTTATTGGAAGATGCTGACATGTATTTTAAAGTACATGTTTTTTGTACTTCAATTGCTCAATGTCATCTCTGCTTTATTACTCCCTTGTGTTAAGGTGAGCTACTTATCTGCTAATTATAGAGAGTTCTTTATAATCATATTCAAGATTGGGAAGTGTAGGATTTAATTGGTCCTTTAAAAGATGGCTCTCATTAATGATAATATGTGTAGACTTCTTATCATAATTCCTTGTCAAACTGTTAATCTCTCCTTTCACAATAACTCTATGAATTTCTGGTTTTGGGGATTCTGTGTCTTTGTTTGGAAGGCTATTATGGGAGGAGATAGGATTCAAATGGAGCCAATTTCTTGTTACAAGTTTAAGGATAATGTTGTCATCTATCATTACTATAAGGAAGGTAGTATCACCCTTTTTTGGAATGGCTTAATGGCTACGATGAAAATCTTTCTGAGTAATTCACTTGGTCTTGGCATAACCATAGAGTCACTATTGGGAGAATTGGGTTTGAGGTTTTAGAGAAATTTATTGCTATAGTGACTGGCCTATCGACTAAGGGGACTAAGCTACAAAGGAAATCGAAAGTGGTGGACCATTCTAACCAGAAGTTATTCCTTGGGGAAGGCAAAGAACTGGTTCCTTACCAGGAAGGATTCGAACGGGCCAAGTTGCCAAAGCTGTGGGATGATATGTGTTTCCTCCTCATGAAATACTTCACTCTCAAGGGGTGATTTACGAGGTTCTATAATTATCATCTTCTTTTACTGAATCATTTTAGACATAATGCTCATATTAGCTTCCCATTCTATCTATTCTCTTCCCTTGAGCATTCAATTTTTAAGGTTAAATCTAAGTCATCTAAGAAACCCTCCAAGAAACCCATTCCCCTACACCAGGGTCTTATTATCTGCTTATATAATTTCTACCTTAATTTAGAGCCACCTAAGCCTATCCAGTCTCATAGTGGTGAAATTTTTTCCAACCCTGATGATACTGTTGTATCTGAAGAGCCTTGCCCTTCCCCTACTTCTCATAAAATGAAAGGGGTTTCCTTTTCACTATCTAATGAGGAGACTACCATGGTGACTGCTACCCACACTCTAGTCTCTAAAAGTAGTGTGAAGAATAGGAAGAGGAAAATTAGGCAGGTGAAAGAGGAAACTATGTAGGATGCTATGGGGACCCCTAAAAATCTTAGCAGTATTCCTGTGGGACCTGGTAGTAAAATTAATATGTCTGCCAAGGATAAGGAGGGATTATCCTCTGGGGTTAGGAGGTCAAGGAGGATTGCTAGAAAACCTGCACTGAAAGCTAAACTTATTGATTATTCAAAGAGTGCTTCTGAAGAATCCACCCAGGCAGATGAGGCCAAGGTTATTGAAGTCTAGGAGATTTTTAAAGATGTAGAGGGTAAGAATGGGAGAAAATAAACTGATGTTTCTGGTGGTGCTGTTGGTGATTCTGAGGATAATACTAATGAAGGGGGAAGGATGTTTGTGGAGGAAGCTACTGATGAAATGGAGGAAGGTGTTGATTATAGGAATGACATTGTTGCCCTGAGGGATCGTGTGAAGAAATTGGAACACTCAATTTCCACTATGCTTAGGCATACTATGTTACTTAATCTTTCTATGTTGTGGGATCTTGAAATTACAGCTACGGAGGACAAAGATGAGAATTTCAAAAAATTGGATGAATTTACTAAATCTCTAGATAAAAGATGGGAGAATCTTTCTCCTTAGTTCTAGTTTCTTTTATGTTTTTAATTCTCTGCTTCTTCATACATACTATCTTTAGTCTGGTTATGCTGTCTTTGTTGTTTATGATGGTTAAGCGGGTTATGTTGTAACTATTTTGAGGCTCTTTTGTGTTGATGCCTCTCGGGTTTATTTTTGCTATTTTTTAAGGGTTCGGCCCCTTGTTTTAGTTACCTTATATAATAAAAAACAAGGACAATATTAATATTCATAGATTGTAAAAAAAAATAAGAGGACATTGTGTGCACCCAAAATTTACATAGTGTGACATTCTTAATACAAATCTGATGATGATGCAGTGATCTCTTATTTTATGCTCCATAAGGAACTCTCTAACTCTCATCCTCCCTATTCTTCCTCATTTCTCTCCTAGGTATCTCAAAACCCCCCTTTAGTGGCCTTTATAGCTTCCCTGGGTCTCATTTCCAAAATCCTTCGTTGGTGATAAAACCACCCTTTCTTGTAACAAATTTGCCCTTCATGGTTATGAAATTGCCCTATCCATGATGGGTTCATTAGGGTAGTTTTGTAAACCACCCTAGCAAACCCATCATATAAGGGCAATTTTGTTTTAAATGTAGGGTGATTATGTAATGCTTGAGGGTTGTTCTATCCTTTGGGGTGATGATTGCATAACCACCCTACAAGAAATAGTGATTCCATCATAGTTCAAACGTCTTCCAAAATTAGCTCTCATGACTCTAGTTTTGACATGTTTTGCATGTTTAATGTTGTGTTTCTTAATTTTATCACCTTGTGTTCACCTCCAATCAGACCTAGTTCATTCCCTTTTCTATTTTTGATCCTTTTCAGTTCCTCTCAAGTTGAACTCCCTGTTAGACTTAGTTGAATTCCCCGATACAGGCTCTCAACTATTTTTACAAGAAGGACAATTTTGGCCTGATTTTAGATCCAAAAATTGCCATTAGAAGTTGTTATTATGAAGCTTTTACAACCACAACCTTGCTACAGTTGCCTAAAGATCCAACCTCTATTATTTTTGGGTTGACTACATTGCTACAAGTGAAAAAGTGTTGGTGTAAACAACTCAAACTTTACAAGCTATGACATTAGCCAGCCTCAGTTTAACTACTCTCCATTTGTGGTTGTGTCTCATCTTTTCTCCCATCTTGTTTTAGAGCTTGTACATCCTCCAACTAGAAAGTTTACGTAATTTATACAAGAACATAAGGAAATAACATACTAAGGATTTTCTTATCAAATACATCACATGCACTCCAACTGATCTATGCCTCGATCAAGTTGGAGTTCTCTTTAATTTCTAGCATTTATTTCTTTATTATATTAGATTAGTGTAGTGGTTGTTGTAATATATTAGTTTCCATATTTAAAAAAATATCAAATTTGATAGGGAAAGAGATATATTTCTTTTCATTGTCTTTGATGTAAAAAAAAGATAGTTATATTTGATTGTATTTGCATTCCAATAGATTAGCTTTATTTTAGTTAGCACAAAATTCTACCAATCATTCTAGGAAAATTTTTATCAAATCCTCGAGTCATTTCCAGCCAGTATAACATTTCATTTTCAATATATAGACAAGTTTCTTATATTCTAAACAATCACTTAGGCAACCATAAGAATTTAGAGAATCCTAGGTGCATATACAAGGCTAGTATATTTCTAATTTTATTTGTTTTAGTGAGTCAAAAGTGATATCATTCTACTCTTTAAATAGAAAATCAGAACTTGCATTTCTTGTTTCCATTTTATCAATTCATTCAAAATACTTGTTTATAGGAAATTAGAGAAATTGAAAAACTAGTTTGGTTTGTATGATAACAAAGAAAATAAAAAGAAAGTATTGTCTTGTTTCTATGTTAGATCAGATTTATTGTTACATTACTTGCATATCTAGATTCAATTTACATACTTATTCCATCTCATACACAAAAAAACAAAAAAAACATCATCATCTAGTTTGTATACAAACAAAGTTAGGAAAAATCAACATCTTGCACAAATAGTATGGGTTCCTTCTCTTAGTTTTTGCATGCATTATAAACCTTTGAAAAAGATTAAAAAAAAGAGTTTTGATTTCATTTTATTTCAACTTTGTCATCCTTTTACTTTCAACTTTTCATTTTTAGCAAACAAGTATTTATTCCCATAAAACTAATAAAAGCCAAAAATAATAAAAACTTAACAAAAATAGTGTTAAAAAGCCTTGCTAACACATGCAAGCCCTAAATCATACCAAAATCCTTCCCAACACTTGCAAGCAAAAACATTCCACCCAAGCCTTACCCATCCATGCAAACATCCTATACAAAGCCTTGCTTCAACATTCCAGCAAGCACACATTATAAGTCATTATTTGAATAAGCTCATATGCTTTCCCTTGGCTTTTTCCTAGCCTCCTTTAGATGACCATTTCCTAAACACTTGGTCTTGTCCTTCACGAGTATTCCCTAGGGTTAGAGCACCCAGTCCCACCATTATTGCATAGTATAATATTAGCACCAATTTAAGACGAGGTATTTCACTCCACTCCCATTCATCATTTCAATGTAGACTCCTTGGTCGCAATAGAAGAATAAGAATCATGATCCACCCATAATTATTCTTCCCTATAATAGAGTGCATCTATAACATCATCCATGCCTAACTTCCAATCCATATCTCCTTTTTCTCCTTGAATCTAACCTCATCCTATATCATTCACACTTAATGTATGATAATGACTAGGCAGAGTCAACTTAATAGATCAGACCTTTTTTTATGCGTCATCCAACCTGATCTCCCTCATTTTTATAATCCTAATATTGACCAGGAGCTTCACTAAGTTGTGATATTAGAGACTAAATGACCTTAAAGCTTTGTTTTTTCATATCTTGACACCCTTAATGAGCATTGAGATGCTATTGAGATATTTTGGTTCCATCGTGAAAACTCATTACCAACACCTATCCCAAATCCCATTCTGCTGAACAACTAATCAAACCCATAACCCATCTATTATGTTGGCTACCTTGGCCAAACCTCGGGGAGTCAAGTGTATAATTTAGCATGTGTTATTCATGTGCATACAAATTGATTAACCTGAAATGAAGGAATTCATTCTTTATGTATCCCTTTCTTCCTCTTCTCCTTTCCTTTCTCCATCTTCCCTCCTTTCATTTATTTTGCGGGTATTCATATACCCATAGAATATGTTTGGATATGACACTAGTATATCTCTTAGCCTAGAGGGCTATAGGATAATTCAACTCAATTATAATGAGCCTTCATTGATGAGTTGGAAAAACCCAACCTTCAACACCAATGTAGACTACTAATCCTTCGATTAATCTCTTTCCAACACTTAGATAAGGAGCAGGGTTGTCATTTAGGAGATATGAGATGTATCTAAAATCATAAGTAACCACCCCAACTCCAATGCCATGACCCTTATTATGGATGCATGATCACCCCTGATATAACCACAAGGCAATCCATAAGCTTACAAAGTCTAGATGCGAAAAGTGTCATTAAATATGATCATTACTTAGGAAAGATTCATCATTTAGAGGATGCAGTTAACCATATGAAATTTGCCATGCATCCTCCCAGTAGGAGTCAAGATGCCTCCAACCCACTAGCATCAACAATAAGCACTATTCTTTGGGAATCCACCTCGAACCAACCTCTTCGTGGCACCCCATTTCATGCATATACCCCTCCTACACTAGAGGCCCATGGACCCAACTCCAACACCAGCCCAAATAACCTCATTAACACCCTAGTGGGTCGTATCCATGACCTAAATAATAGTCAACAAGCTCTAGGTCAAGGGGTGAGCCTAAACCCTCTTACACCAACCCATCCCTCTTCCTCTCCTATTCTAATTATAACTTACCCAATGTCATAAAAATAAACCTACATGCTTCCACCACCACAAGGGCATAAATTGCCACATAACCATGTCTTGTACCAACCCTTAAATATATCCTCACTCATGAGGTCCCCAACCCTGACACCTCTAAAACCCATTTATCTTATCAAGAACCTATTCAAACTCTAACAGGGAGTGTATACACATATACCCCACCATTGAAAAATAATGTGATAACCAACAACCCATTATTCTTCACACCTCCAAGACACGTTCCTCCTACATACAATCCCCATCTACAAATAAGCTATGTCCTACCCTACGTAGCATCAAGCTACACATAAAATACACATACCCCACCACAATAAATTGACATGCCTCCTATGTCTAACAACCTCCCTCCTTAATTTCACATGTATTCCAAGTCTACTCATCCAGATAATTACTTTTTGGCTTACTTTACTTTACCTTATCAGGCTTCCTCTTTTCCCTCTATTAGTTACCAAAACAACATCCATGTGGCTCCCCCATTTTACCCTAGTTCCATTATAATAATGATGAACTTTAGCAACATGGGGACACGTACTGAATATCTCAAATAGGCTCTCAATACTAGTATACAGGGGGTTCTTCTTCCACATCCCCTACATACCTTACCAAATTAAAATGGGAGGGGGGTCCTAATACACATGTAAAAGCCTATGGTATTATCATTAGGGAACTCCTACCTTGGGATGGGGTTATTGTAAAGATCTTTCCCAAAACCCTAGAGGGGATAGCACTCAATTGGTACTACCACCTCCTTGAAGGGTCTATAAATTTGTTTGCTAACTTATGATTGAGTTTGTCAAAACATTTGACATGAAAAAACTCCTCAAGACTATCATACATGAATTCTTTCACATCAAATAAGAATATAATGAGTCGATTACCCATTTCATCACGAGATGGTGACAAGTCTTATACTTCTTTGTCAGTGCACCCAACATGGATCAATGGGAGTTATGTGATCTTTTACCCCATTCCCTTAACAAGGCAATGAGGGAGGATCTCAATAAATTCTCATATCTTTCATATGAATAATCCTTCAAGATTGCCCTACGTATTGACTAAGTAGCTATTTACAGTGATCGACAGACTTATGGGACCAACAAGTGCATCATCCACCCAAGTTATAACAATGGGGGATCTCAAAACATAAACCCAAATAATATAAACAACCAAGGTCCCAAAATATTGAATCCCAATACGAATGCCACCATCAATGGTTTCACTGATCAAATCAATAAGTAAAACCCCATAAATAATAACCGATATCAACCCATAAATAACACCAACACCACTAACAATGCGATGGATAGAAACCAAAAACCCATCCTGCCATTCATGTGGTTGATTTCAACTGACCACCTCCACATAACATGCAATATCAGAACCATAACCAAAACCAATACTAACCAAGTGAACAACAGCCCCAATTTAAAAACCAAAAGTATTACTTGTAAAATAACCAACAAGGGTTCAAGAAATAAGGACAAAACATGAGACCTAAAGACTGCAATCCCAATGTTTATTACCTCTTCTAAAAATTAATGGGTTATGACATTCAAAATTATAGAGAATAAAATAAGTTAAGAAACCTAAGCATAAGAAGATATATATTCATATGCATCTATTTACTTTGTCATTAGATGAAGATGGGGATATGGGAGAATATATGTCTAAGTTGAAAAATATCACTACTGAGTACACTAAGGCTGGTTTTGGAAAACTAGATGATGACCTCATAGTTATTGCTGCTTTGAAAGGACTACCAAGGTCCTATAGGAATTTTATTGAAATGTTGCATGTCTCTGACAAGATCACAGGCATCACCTTTGATAAGTTGGCTGAGTTGCTCATCCAACATGACCTCTCTCTACCCAAGAAATCCAAGAAAATTGAAGAAGCCCATGTTTTAGAGTCAAATCCTAGTTCATCTTCATTTGGGCATCAAAATAATAAAGGAAATAGTTATAGATGGGGTTGAGGTTACAGAGGAGGTAGATATTAAAATAGAGGTAGGGGTCATTCAAATAATCAACAATCTAATCAATCACATTCACATGAAACAAGTGATCGAGGACATGGTCACAACTCATATAGGGGCAGAGGTCGAGGTAAATCAGACATTCAGTGTCATAGATGTGGAAAATTTGGTCACATTGCCTCGCAATGTAGGATTCCTTTTGATAAAATTCAGAGGCCACAAAAAGTGACTAAGACTAACTCTGCTTGGCATGCCGATCATGACTATGATGAGTCTAGTAATGTTGTCCATGAATTTGCATTCACTACTTTGGGGCACATTGATTATATTGAATATGAGGCTAGAGATGAGCTCACATATGTATGGGTTTTAGACACAGGAGCAACCAAACACATGACATTTAGGATAGATTTCTTTTGGTCTTATAAGGAAGCTTCTCTCTCTCCAGTTGCCTTAGCAAATAAGTCTATGCATACACCACTAGGACTTGGATCTATTCAAATTCTTCTTCCTAATCGGTCTATAAAATACTTGGAGGATGTTTGGTATGTTCCCACATTGAAGAAACACTTACTTTATTTGGTAACTATTCGAAATAAAGGTTATCAAATTGTGCTTGAAAATGGGCTCATTTACATCAATTCAGTGAAGGATGATTATAAAATAATGTATACATGATATGAAGATGGAAACTTGGTTAGATTGCATTGTAAGGTGCTTCCTCCCAATATAGAACTTGCAGTAGTTGTTGACACATGTACAGGTAATATGTCTACATAGCGGTTATGGCATCTCCGCTATGGACATTTGAATATCCACTCTTTAGTGAATTTGCAGAGATATGGTATGGTGAATGGGTTGCCCACTTTTTGCAAAGATAGTATTCTTTGTGAGTCATGTGTTTTGGGCAAACAAAATTGGGAAAAAATTCCTAAACAGTCATCTTGGAGAGCTAACAGATGTTTACAGTTAGTTCATAGTGATGTATGTGACATGAAAAAGTCATCCATTGGTGGGTGTAGATACTTTGTCTTGTTTATTGATGAATTTTCTAGGATGACTTGGGTATTCTTTATGAAAAACAAATCTGAAGTTTTCAGTAAATTTATTGATTGGTTACACTTAGTCAAAAAAGAAACAGGTTCACATTTGGCCACTCTTAGTTCAGATAATGGAGGTGAGTATACCTCAAATGAATTTTTAGATTATTGTCAAGAACATGGCATTCATCGACAATATAGTAATGCTTATACTCCACAACAAAATAGAGTATCTGAATGGATGAATAGAACTTTAGAGAGCACAACACGTGCCATGTTGCACTATAAACAGCTTGATGATAAGTTTTGGGCCGAAGCCATTGGTACTGCAGTGTATTTGAGAAACAGGTCCCCCACAATTGCACTTTTGGGACAAACTCCATATGAGGCATGGTATGGATTTAAACCCAAATTTAAACACTTGAAAGTGGTTGGATGTCTTTGTTTTGTTTTGGTTCCAATTAAACATAGAACTAAGTTGGAACCACGAAGTCAAAAATGTATCTTTCTTGGTTATTCTAAAGATAAAAAGGGGTTTCATTTGCTTGCATAGGATTCAGGCAAATTCATAGTGAGTCAAGATGTAATATTTGATGAGTTTGGGACTATGAACACTGCAGAGATTGATTCTCAACTTGATAGATTAGAGAGGAAAAACACAAAAAGAGATAAGGGTTTGAATAATGAGGATAACTCTTCGAAGTTATGGTATGAAAATCAAATTCCTTCACTTTCCTCTCCTTCATCTACAAGTTCACAGGTTGATGACTTAGAAATTATTGAAAATTCTCTAAGTCCCCGTTTTAATCATACACATAATGAGAATTCTGGAGTACCTGATTTGAATAATTTGACTAAGTATCCAAAATGGGCTTAAAGTACTTTTTCTGACTTGACATCAGATGATGTTGGTTTAACAAGGCCCAAGAATTCTCGAAAATAGGTGAACTATGCTATGGTTGTTACTACTTCTTCCACTGAGCCATCCACTTTTGAGGAGGCATCTACTGAACATGTTTGGCAACAGGCAATGAAATGTGAGTATGATTCCATACTTAACAATAATACATGGGTTTTAGTTGATCCTCCTCCACATGTTAAACCCATCAGATGTAAATGGGTTTATAGGACTAAGTATAAATTAGATGGCTCCATTGATAAACATAAGGCACGACTTGTTGCAAAAGGATATGCGCAACAAGAAGTTATTGACTATGAGGAAACATTTGCACCAACTACCAAATGGCACACTATTCGTATGGTACTTGCCTTAGCAGCACAAAATAGTTAGAAAGTACATCAATTAGATGTTAAAAGTGCCTTTTTAAATGGTGATTTATAGGAAGAAGTCTATATGAAACAACCTCAGTGTTTTGAACAGGTGGGTGCTAAACACAAAGTATGTAAATTAACAAAAGCTTTGTATGGGCTCAAAGCTTGGTATGAGAAAATGGATTCATACTTGAAATCCATTGGTTTTCATCACAGTGAATTTGATGATACTCTCTATTTTTGAGTGAAGGGTAAGAAAATGGTGATACTTGTTCTTTATGTCGATGACTTGTTTATCACAGGTAATGATGAAAACCATAACAAGTCTGTGAAGAAAGAATTAAAAGATGGGTTTGAGATGACAGATCTTGGACTTCTTCACTACTATTTAGGCATATAGGTAAGCATAGTATTTTCATTTCACAAACTAAGTATATTTCTGAATTATTAGAGAGGTTTGGCATGAGTGATTGCAAACCTACCCTCACTCCCATGGAAAGTAACTTGAAATTGTCTAAGGATGATAGCAGTTCCTTTTTTGATGGCACCACATATAGACAATTGGTGGGAGGTTTGATATACTTGATGACTACCAGGCCTGATATTTCATTTTTAGTTGGAATTTTGTCTAGGTTTATGCATGAGTCTAGAGAAATTCATTGGCATGCAGCAAAACGAGTGCTTCGTTACCTTCAGGGAATGAAAACATATGGCCTTGAATACCGCCGCAACAAGAACTTCAAACTTGTTGGATATTGTGATGCAGATTTTGGCAGATGTGTGGATGACAGAGTGTCAACCACATGATACACTATGCATATGGGTTTAGCTGCCATTGCTTGGTGTTGTAAGAAGTAGGATACAGTGGCAAATTCATCAGCAGAATCAGAGTATATTGTAGCATGGGATGCTTCTAGAGAAATTGTTTACCTTCGTCGTATTCTTGAATATCTTCAGGTTTCTCAGTTTACTCCTACACAGTTATACATTGATAATCAGAGTGCAATCAAGATGTCCAAGAATCCAGTGTTTCATGCCAAAACAAAACATATGGATGTCAAATACCATTATTTGCGAATGTTGGTGGCAAAGAAAACTCTTGATCCAATGTATTGCCCAACTGCTGATCAGACAACTGATATCTTCAAAAAACCCCTTGACAAAATCAAATTTGAAAAATTTAGAAAAAAGCTTGGTATGTGTCCAAAGACCTAACTTTGGATCATAGGGGGGTTTGTTAGGACTTGTTCCAAAGTCTTAACATTAGGTTAGATTTTTGGTAGGTAATAAATTATTATTGTAAATGGGGCATGCATCTTTTAGTAAAGACACCCCCATAAAGTAAACTTAGATTAATTTTTAGGTACTTTTCATGTTTTATATTTATTAATTAGAACTAGCTTACGGGTTGTTTTCCCTTATTTAGTTGGTTATAGGATTAGTTGTTTTTACCGGTCATTGGTAAAAACTATATAAATCCATGTTTGCATTGTAAAAGGGTTAACAGAGTAAAGGCACCCTTATGTAATTGATTTTTTGAATTATTAATAAAATACTTGTGCACTCGCACTAAGCGGGGACAAGGTTCAACCTATTTTGGTTTAGAAAGAAAATAAATTAAAATGCGGATTTATTATCATCAATATAGCCTGCATGATTTGCATTTGTGTATCATGTCAAGAAGAGCTTATCATTATTATTTTATTTTATGCCATGCTCCAAAGTACCTCAAATATATCTCAATATTCACTTTGATGTTTTCTAATTACTCACCTTTTGTTCTTGCATGAATCTTGAAAGATAATTGACAACATAGTTGATATCTAGCCTAGCGTAAGTTATGTAAATGAGACTCTCAATCAACTAATGATTGAGAGTGACATTTATTGATGATGATGGATCTAAATGATATAACTAAAGTCTTATCTCCATGGGTGTTGAAATAGGCTTATAATTCATCATCCAAAATTTCTCAAACATTGTCTTGGCATATTTATTTTGAGACATAAATATGTGATGTCCTTAATGCCATGCCTCTAAACCAAGATAATAATGTAGTAGCCTAAGATCTATCATGTCAAAAAATTATTTGATATGATTATTTATTGTATCAATCATCTTCATTTAGCTTCTAGTGATGACTAGATCATTGAAATATACTATTAGAATTACAACCTCCCCACCTTGTTCCTTAAGGTAGAGGTTTTGATCATATGGAGTCCATTGGAATACATGTTGTAAGAGATTCTCTTCAATATTGATGTACTAGGCTTAGGAACCTATTTGAGACAATATAGAGACTTTCTAAGTCCACACATCTTTTTTTCTCGACCAAGTGAGATTAAAACCTCTGGCTAGGTGATGTAGACTTCCTCTTGAAGATATCCATTAATGAAGGGTATTTTTACATCCATTTGATGGAATTTCCATCCAAATTGTGTAGCCATAACAGATACCATTCTAATAATCTTTATCTTGGGTGTGGGAGAAAAATTCTCCTCATAGTCAATGCCTTCTTTATGTGTGTAGCTCTTTGCTACAAATCTTGTCTTGTACTTATCAATGTTTCCATCTACTTTATACTTTGTCTTAATGTCATATCCCATTTTTACAAATGTAATAACTATTTATTTTGTGTTGACATGGCATGCCACATAAACTCATCTAGTTAGACTTTAAAATGTTGTAAGAATTGTTTACATGGCTATTTTCCTATGTTGAACATAATGAATGCTTAGTTAATGTATTTTATTATATTATTTTTGTTTTGGACTAATAACAAATATGAATGTTTATTGGTGTAACATGAAATTGATGTGATATTGGATAACATGTTATGACATTGATTTGCATAGGTTCAAGAAAATAAAATACAAATGACAAAAGGGATATACTGAGTCATTTTGAAGCAGTAACATAATGTTAATAGTTAGCATTGAATTGATTTATTTTCATATTATAAAAATATTCTTAATATTTACTTATATTATATTAACCATTTGATGGGTTATACTGAGTGTGTAATTGTAGTGTAGGTTTTTTTGCCTTATAGAGAGGGAGGGTATCATCAAGGAGAGATGAATAGATAGGAGGTCAAAAGGTGAGGAAGAGATTATGCCAAGCTAATAAATTGAATAAAGAATTTTGTAGACTCTGGTAGACAATGTAAATCATGTTCTTACTATTTTCTATTTTTATTTGGTGTGTTAAATATCATATTTTTGCACACGTCTATAACTCATTTTTTATGGATCATATCTATTAGCAATGTGAAATAATATGCCAATAATGAGTGGTTTTTCATTTTAGTAGTAGCCATTGAGATTGCATCCTGGCTTTTGTGTTTTAAGGCATTCATCACCATTATAACCCATAAATTAATAATATGTATGGTTAAATAAATGCTTAAGGAACCATATGTCCTTTGTAAGTTTAAAAAGTTTGAATTATAGCATTTTTGAACCACGCATAGTTCTTTAGAAGATGTTGACTAGGAAATAAATGAGAGTAGTTGAGATTTTACCACATGGGAGAAAAACTTTGTAGTCAAAGAAAGCTCTTTTGAAAATTTATTACATCTAACCAAAGACTTGAAGTTTTCACCCAATGCGCCACTATGGAAATAATAAGTTGGTTAGGAGGAGTAAATT
The DNA here is from genome assembly GCA_037957365.1 of Torreya grandis. NCBI lineage: Eukaryota > Viridiplantae > Streptophyta > Pinopsida > Cupressales > Taxaceae > Torreya > Torreya grandis. The sequence goes on along the minus strand of JARHVA010000070.1, from coordinate 1,051,695 downwards.
TGGTAGTCTTGAAATCATAGAATATAATTATAAACCTTTCTCAAGGAGCAATACACATTATTTTTAGAGAGAATAAGCCATTGGCAAGCATGGTACACATTGGTTGAAAAATAATAGAGTTGTTGCAAAGAAGGAGGACATATTTTTGACGAGGGAGATTAATAGGATGCCATTACCAAGTTTAGTAGATGAAACATTAGGTTAGGATGCATTGGACATATATTTCGAAAGGGAAGGATGCCAGCAAGCTATGATGCATCCATCTAAATAATAGGTTAGAAATTATTATACCCCTTGCATAGTTTCTATAACTACACCTATTTTTTCAATTGTGTAATAATTATTTGATTTGCATTTATCTTTATCAACTAGGTTATATTTATTTATAATGTGTTTTAGATCTAAACTAGTAGTTTATTGCTTTGTGTAGTTTATGACCATTTTAAGAATTTGTGGGTTAGGTTTTGTTTCTTCTTTGATTACATTGAGTTTATAAGCAATTGTGTTTAACCTATTTTTATCATGCTTTAGCTCTTATACCATGTGTATTGATATTCCAAATTCAAACCCAAATTAAATCCTTTCATAATTGTGTTGTGATGTTATAAACTTTTAACTGCTTATTTAAATAAGTAAATTATGCTTATCAACAACTACATGCCATTAGATAATCAGCCTATAGTTGTGTTTAACCACATTCGAACCTATCTAAACTAAAATTGCATTTCACCATAGTCTATTATGCCAAGCATCTCATACGATGTGTATTAGTTTTTTGAAAAGCATTTATTCTTTATGGACTATTTTACCTTCAACAGAACTACATTCTATTCATCTAAGTTGTGTTATATCTCTCATGGCTGAGTTTTATACCCATTGGATTGTGCCTTACCTCTTTATAGTTATAAATATATAATTTGAGATTCTTTCACCTTTTCTGATCTGCATCTCATCTTTAAAGGAATGAGTGTTTAATTCCATGACTACATCTTGCTCTTTATGGCCCATTATTTGACTAAAGGACTGCATTATTATTAATAAAATCATACCTAGATTTTTAATAGATTTATATTCTAATATTTGAATTATGTTTCCTTAATTTAAACTATCAAAATAAAAAAATTAAACTAGACAATTATGTAGCACCTTCCTTAGGCTTGAGTTTGACTATGAACAATAATGAATAATTGATAGTATAGTGAGTTTTTTTTAAATAATTTATGGACTGGTAAAAAAAACTTGTATCTAACCTAATAATAGGAAAAAATACCCTTACTTTAGAAAGGAATGTGATATTTTAAGATAGCTTTACATTTATTTTTGTAGATAGGTGTTTGCTTTTGATCTAAGCTCCAACCAGTCTGCAACACAATCAGGGGCCCGAGATCCCCAAGTGATCATCTACCAAAAGTATCATATTTACCAATAATGACCAAAATTGGCTTGAGAATACCAATAATGGCCACAACTGGCCTGAGAATACCAATGAATGGCCACAACCAGCCTGATAATACCATCAATGACCACAACTATCCCAATAATACCAAAGATCGGCCAAAACCCACCTAAGAATACGAACAATCAGCTATAACCAACCCAAGAATACCAACAATTGGCCATAACTGAACCAAGAATACCAATGATCGGCCACGTCCAGCCTCTGATACCATACTGAGATTTGAACCTGGGTGGTGCTTGAAACAACCAAGTCACTTTACCAACTAACCCACATCTCATTGGTAGATAGCTTGCATTCATTAACAACTCATTAGATTATTAATTACTTTTGTATTCATAAAAAATTAGTTCTCTTATTTTTCAAGGAATAAGAGGGTGTCCTCATAATTTTAACATAAACATCACCCATGTTTATAATTCCACTATAGATAATTTCCCATACTACTTTTTGATAATATTATAATATTATTTTATGAAAAAAAATCCACACAATATCAAAATAGTTGGTTTATAACTCTTTCACCACTAATATTCTACTTAAATAACATTGACATTGTTAAGCACTGTGTATAAACAAAACATTTATTCTTCGGGAACGATTGAACAATTCTAAATCAAGCATCAAATATATGCCATTTACACCTTAATTATGTTATACATTAAATTAATATGATAAATGAAATGTCATTTATATATCTTCTAAATACATTTTTATTTTACCAAAATAATATATCAACAACTAATGGGATATAGTTCCTTTCTTTGGTATTCCATTATATCGAACAATTGAGCAATTTAATAGACATTTCTAAAATCATGTAGATAGGCAAGATGCAAAACATAATGATCTTTCTATAAAAATTTAGTTATTGACCATATTTGTCATGCACTAAAGGCTTGCTAGAATTTTGTTCATAATATGTTTCATGATAGGACCTAGGTTCCCCAAAGCTCTGACACAACTTGTCAGATTTAAGAGCACACTTGATTACCTTTGTATTAGCAATTAAATATGCAGAAATAACCAGAAGTACAAGTAACTAAAAATAAGAAATAACACAGAATATGAGAGGTAACACACAATTGTATTCAACTCATTCCAGAAGGAAATACAATGAAGAAAATCACACTTTCTTCTCACACCTCTCAGATGTACAGATCTCTTTCCCTCAAGAGTTATCTTCTCTCAATACAGGTCACAACAAACAACTCAAGTACAGAGCTATTGTTCACCCCAACCAGTCAGTACAATACTGCTAGTACAACCGAATACAAACCGGTACTCCAAGTAGATCTTCCCTGATCTTGCTCCTTAATGTGTTGTCACCTTGGATCTTGTTACCCCGTAGATCTCCTTTTGACCCTCGCACACACACACCCCTGTAGATCAACCAACCTTACTTACCCATGTAGATCTCCACCCTAATCTTGCACACCCTGCAGATCAACTTGATCTTACATACCTGGAAGAACCCCTGTGATTCCACCAATGGAAGAACTCTTCTGGTTCTACACTTTACAATACAGTCCCATGGGTCTATTATATAGATCCCATGCATACAATAATTTAGACAAGTGGCTCAAGACTCGAACTAGTCTTTAACATGCAAACAACCCGTTCAACTAACTGACTATTCCTCAACAACCAGTTCTGGAATCGCACAGGCGATCGACGTCGATCCCTGTCTACCTGAGGATGATCGACGTCGGTCGACTCCTGATGATGTCGATTGCTTTTTGTCGACCCCTGTCTGATGTCAGTGTGGCCTGTTGACGTCGGCGACTGTGACACTCAACAACCCTCCATGTTTGCATCTGGGTGAAGCTTTTAGCTCCACAACCTAACAATCTCCCACTTGGAGATAAATAGCTACACCTGTACCTGTACCAGTACATTGTCTAATCTATATCCTGGCTTGTATTCCTCTTCAAGCTTAATCTTGAAGACCAACCACCACACATCCTGTGGTGCAACCCCTATGTCTGAATTTATCCATTCTCAGCTTACCTTCTTCTGTCGTTGCTATACTCCCACTCAATCAAAAACCCCTGAGAGTGACCTGTAATCAATAAACACTAACCAGATCTGAACCACCTGTTAGTAAACCTCGCTCTAAGAACCTCCAACCTCGCTCTGATACTAATTGATAGGACCTAGGTTCCCCAAAGCTCTGACATAACTTGTCAGATTTAAGAGCACACTTGATTACCTTTATATTAGTAATTAAATATGTGGAAATAACTAGAAGTACAAGTAACTAGAAATAAGATATAACACAGAATATGAGAGGCAACACACAATTGTATTCAACTCATTCCAGAAGGAAATACAATGAAGAAAATCACACTTTCTTCTCACACCTCTCAGATGTACAGATCTCTTTCCCTCAAGAGTTATCTTCTCTCAATACAGGTCACAACAAACAACTCAAGTACAGAGATGTTGTTCACCTCAACTAGTCAGTACAATACTGCCAGTACAACCGAGTACGAACCGATACTCCAATTAGATCTTCCCTGATCTTGCTCCTTGATGTGTTGCTGTCACCTTGGATCTTGCTACCCTGCAGATCTCCTTTTGACCCTCACACACACACACCCCTGCATATCAACTGACCTTACTTACCCATGTAGATCTCCACCCTGATCTTGCACACCCTATAGATCAACCTGATCTTACATACCTGGAAGAACCCCTATGATTCCACCAATGGAAGAACTATTATGGTTCTACACTTTACAATATAGCCCCATGGGTCTATTATATAGATCCCATGCATACAATAATTTAGACAAGCGGCTCAAGACTCGAACTAGTCTTTAACATGCAAACAACCCGTTCAACTAACTGACTGTTCGTCAACAACTAGTTATGGAACCGCACAGGTGACCAACGTCAGTCCATGTCTACCTGAGAATGACCGATGTCAGCTGACTCCTATCATTGTCAGTTGCTTTCTGTCGATCCCTGCCTGATGTCGGTGCGGCCTGCCAACATCGGTGACTGTGACACTCAGCAACCCTCCATGTTTGCATCTAGTTGAAGCTTTTAGCTCCACAACCTAACAATCTCCCACTTGGAGATAAACAACTGCACCTGTACCTATACTAGTACATTATCTAATATGTATCCTGGCTTGTATTCCTCTTCAAGCTTAATCTTGAAGACCAACCACCACACATCCTATGGTGCAACCCCTGTGTCTGAATTTCTCCATTCTCAGCTTACCTTCTTCTACCGTTGCTATACTCCCACTTAATCAGAAACCCCTAAGAGTGACCTGTAATCAACAAACACTAACCAGATCTGAACCACCTATTAGTAAACCTCACTTTGAGAACCTCCAACCTCGCTCTGATACCAATTGATAGGACCTAGGTTCCCCAAAGCTCTGACACAACTTGTCAGATTTAAGAGCACACTTGATTACCTTTGTATTAGCAATTAAATATGCGGAAATAACTAGAAGTACAAGTAACTAGAAATAAGAAATAACACAGAATATGGGAGGCAACACACAATTATATTCAACTCATTCTAGAAAGAAATACAATAAAGAAAATCACACTTTCTTCTCACACCTCTCAGATGTACAGATCTCTTTCCCTCAAGAGTTATCTTCTCTCAATACAGGTCACAACAAACAACTCAAGTACAGAGCTGTTGTTCACCTCAACCAGTCAGTACAATACTGCCAGTACAACTGAGTATGAACCATTACTCCAAGTAGATCTTCCCTGATCTTGCTCTTTGATGTGTTGCTGTCACCTTGGATCTTGCTACCCCGCAGATCTCCTTTTGACCCTCGCACACACACACCCCTACAGATCAACCGACCTTACTTACCCATGTAGATCTCCACCCTGATCTTGCACACCCTGCAGATCAACCTGATCTTACATACTTGGAAGAACCCCTGTGATTCCACTAATGGAAGAATTCTTCTGGTTCTACACTTTATAATACAGCCCCATGGGTCTATTATATAAATCTTGTGCATACAATAATTTAGACAAGCGGCTCAAGACTCGAACTAGTCTTTAACATGCAAACAACCCGTTCAACTAATTGACTGTTCGTCAACAACCAGTTCTGGAACCGCACAGGCGACCAACGTCGATCTTTGTCTACCTGAGGATGACCGATGTCGGCTGACTCCTGCTGATGTCGGTTGCTTTCTATCGACCCCTGCCCGACATCGGTGTGGCCTACCGATGTTGGTGACTGTGATACTCAGCAACCCTCCATGTTTGCATCCGGGTGAAGCTTTTAGCTCCACAACCTAACATTTCATAACATGTTACTAAGGGTTTAAACATCGAAAGTTAATCTATAAATTATAAATTTAAATCAAACATACACCAAACTATTATGTGATCATTCGTCAATATGTGGATGGGACCTTAATTACACAAGTGGTATGGGACACCCATGCAAGGCATTATCTAATAAAATCATTCTATAGGTCATAGTATTTACTCACAGGAAACATTAAGGCATAGTAACTATTGGAAGCATAGTTTGGGGAGACATTGGGTTAGAGTTATGAACCTCACGATGTGAGTACCAAGAGATGGGAAGGAATCTTAGTTAGAATCATATCAACTTAGCATTTCACTGAGTTAGATACAATAAAGGGGACTTGTCAAATCCTAACTCAAAACTATAAACATTGTATATAGGTAGTATACATTAGGAACATATTAATTATTATCTTGGTTCATAGTTTCACTCACACCATGTTGTGTGGAGTAGTTATGATTCAACATAATCAAATAATGATCTATTTCTTATCTTCAAACTTGTATCTATCCTTATCATTAAGGGTAGTGACACTCTAAGTGGATGACATATGTGTGGGGGATCTAATGGATTTTTTGGTTAGAGGTAAAGTCATCTACAATAATCTACCTCTCTACATCTACACAATTTATTATCGATCTTAGATGTTAACCTGATTATCTCAAATCACATGAAGGAAACACTTGCTAGATGTTGTCAGCAGTGTATTTGATTATTTGGAAAAAATGTATGTAAATGATGTAATATTGATAAATATGTAATTTCTTAGGATATTGTAGACTATAACCAAGACACTATATCATATTGTATGATTAGAAATGAGAATGGATTATATGTGTATAGTAATTCATTTTATCTATTCTATTATTATAAGCAATGTAATTGTAAATGAGAAAATATTGAATTCAAGTAGTCATCATTATATGTTGTACTTTAACTAAATGAAGAAGATTTGAGTTACAAATTGTTATTTTATTATTGTATACATGGATAAGTGTTATAATCAATGAAGGATTAATTTATCTATGAGTACACAATTTTTGGATTGTCATAAGACTAGATCAAATGATGTTATTAATAGTAACTTGAAAAAATTGAATTTACTTTCCATTATCGTATTCATTGGTGCATGTAAAGCAAAACATGAGGTATATTTAATGAGATATTATTGAGAATATGTAATTAAGAAGTCATTAAATGATGTGAAACCTTTTACCTAGTTTGCATATGTTAAAATTCAATTTATAAATGTTTATACTTTCTTATTGCATGAGTGGATGAGTGTCATATCAGAATACATATTATGCAGAAATAAACTCAAGTTTGAATGTATGGATAATTGTCAAGTTGTTAAACTTTGCCTTTATGATGTGTTGTAATGTTATAATCAATTATTACTCTTTGAATCTTATAATGTATATTTGGATTAGTGTTAGTTAAGAAAACCTTCAAAAAATCTCATATTATTATTATTTTAAAAAAACACTAGTTTTTGGTTGTACCCTGAAGGGGTTCTTACATCGTGGTATCGAAGCCCAATTTTAATGCTTGAGCCTAATGGGTTTAATACATTTATAAGTTAAAAATATTTGATCCCTCTAGGTTATTATGTGTTGGACACATAACAATAAGGGAAGTGATCAAAATAAAGAACAATTGTAGGCTAAGCTAGACTAAATATTAGACATGATAACCGTTACTCAAGAAAGGATATATATCATGTAATAACAAGTACATGACCTTAATCATGAACAAGGCCATAAGGAAAACTTATGAGAACATAGTAATGGTGAAGATAACCAAAAAAAATTAACCAAAACCAAGATAATCTTGATAAGAACATCAAAAATGATCCCCCACCAAAATGGGTTCAATTTGAAAATGAGATTTCAAGAGACATAAAGAGGATAGCCCCACCTATATACAATAGATCAGTACTTGGGGATGAAATGGAAAACTAGATAATCAAAATCCATAATTGCTTCAAACTCTTAAACTTTTCTAAATAAACCAAGGTTGTTTATGGAGACTACCAACTCTATAGAAAGGCCTTAGTTTGGTTGGAGGACCTGAGTGCTGAAAGAAAACTATCTGCTAAAAATACCACCTGTAAACAATTTGTGTCCTACTTCAGGAAGAGATGGTTTCCATAACTTAACATTGAAGAAAAGATGATATATTTTTAGAATATATAATATGGGTATTTTAGTCATTGATTATTGGGACAAATTCACCTAAATTTTGAAATGCGTGCCATAGTACCAAGGTGATGAGAGGTTAAGGACTTGAAAGTTCATTTTAAGTTTGAACCCTTAGATTGGTATTAATGTAGATCTCCATGGACCCAAAACCATGGACGAAGTTTTTGAGAAAGATATGGAACAAGAACAAAAAGTAAAGACCCTTATAAAAAATAGAAGAGAATTTAAGAATAAATGGAAGGGACCTCAACAACAAAACTCAACTTTTTTTTGAAAGAAGTTTTGGAAGGGAAAATAGAATGGTGTAAATAAGAACACAAGTTTAGGGGATAGTTTTAAGGATGTAAATTCAAGAAAATCCAAAAAAATACCTAAGGTATGTAATGGAAATAAAAAATACAACATCAAAAAGTTCAATGGTGGGGAAAATCCCTAAGAGAAGAAAGGCCAAGTAGGCGAATGTTTTAATTATGGTGGTGATAACTATGCCAACCATTGCCCTCATAAATCAAATAGTGTTCAATCCAAAACACCCATACTAAGTATACAATAAGTTTTCTAGTAGAGGATTCATGCAATGGTGGATAACCACTAGGTATACTTCAAAGTGACACCAATAGAGGCATCTGATGAACTCTTTGGTTGTCTCGATACTGTAATTATTGATTTATGAGCATCTGAATGTCTTGTAGCTCATAATATTCTTAATAAAATTATTGATAAGGTTGGTTTTATGGAAAGTTATCAGTCCATTTTTGAAATCGAATGAAAAAGGTAAGAACAATGTTTATTTGAAGCTATGTTAGAACTTCTTGGTTTCACTACTACAATATATTTGTATGTGGCACCCCTAGGATCTTATGATGTTATACTTGAGGTGAAATGGATATGGGAACATCAATATATATATTTTTTTGCTTTGCCAATATTATATTATGTATATATGATAAAGGCCACTCTAAAAATGTGAAAGGAGTTAAGCAAGACATTAGCCTAAGGTAAATTTCAACAATCCAATTAAAAGTGAAAAATTAAAGGGTGTAACATGGTTATAGTACAAATTGATGAACTAGAATAAGAAAAGGAACCCAAAATAGAGGATTACCCTTCTTGCATGATTTTAGTGATGTTTTCCCTAATGAATTACCAGGACTACCACCCATAAAATAATTTTATTTCTTTATTGATATCATACCTTATTCAAAACCCAAGTCAAAAGACCCTTATCAAATTACAACAATTGATTTGTTTGAATTGAAGGCTCAATTGTAGGAACTGTTAGCAAAGGGTCTTATCCATTTGAGTATATCTCCTTAGGGAGCACTAGTAGTTTTTGTAAAAAATAAGGACATCATATTTATGATATTGATTGATTACAAGATGATTAAAAAAGAAATTGTGAAAAATAAACATCCTTTCCCATGCATCGATGATCTCTTTGATAAAATGCAAGGGGAAATAGTCTTTTAAAAAAATTATTTAAGATCAAAGTATCACTAGTTGAGAATCTAGGAGAGAGACATTCCAAAAATTGATTTCATAACTCATTATGGGCATTATGAGTTTACAGTTCTTCCTTTAGACTCACCAAAGCTATAGTGGCATTCATGAATTTTATTCACAACATATTAAAGGATTACTTGGATTTATTTTTTTATTTTTTCAAAATGATATTTTGATATATTCAAAATTAGAGTAGGAACATGTCCAAGATTTAAGGTTAGTGATGCAACATTTGAGAGAACATAAGTTGTATGGAAAGTTATCCAAATTCTCTTTCTTTCATAAAAAAGTGCATTATCTTGGACATATCATGGAAAGGTATGAGATATCATAGATTGGCCATCACTAATAATTTTCCACAAAGTCTGTAGTTCCATGACTTTAACTGGATATTACAAAAAATTTCTTAAGGGGTTTTCCAAAATAGGGAACCCAATCACTTCTTTGTAAAAGAATCATAAATTAATTTGGATAGAGAAGTGTGAATAAGCTTTTCAACTCTTGAAAGAGAATCTAACATATGCACCCATTTTGAAGATTCTAGACTTGAATGACAATCTTATAGTGATTATAGATGCATATGAGGAAGGATTTGGGGGTGTGTTAATGTAGGATGGCCATGTAGTGTCATATGAATACATAAAACTCAAACCACATGATTTGAACTATAATTCCCATGCCCTTGAACTAGCATCTATTATTCATGTGTTGTTCATTACTCTTAGGGAAGCCGTTTGATCTCAATACTAATAATTTAGGGTTGAAATACATCTTCACTCAACCCAACCTTAACACACAATGAAGGCATTGGTTGGAATTCTTGAGTGAGTATGATTGGGACATAAAATAAATTAAGGGAAAGTAAAATAGAGTTCCATATGTTCGTAGTCAAAGAAGGTATATAATATCCATGGTGAAAATAAGGACCACATTTAGTAAACAAATTTTTATTTAACTACCATTAGATGAGTTTTACAATCAGGTCAAGATTACCTTGCAGACTGATATTAGGGATCATAGATATAAGGGATATCAAATCAAAGAAGGGGGACTCCTTAGATCCAAGGGTAGGATATATGTACTATACCTTAGTAGTTTATGAACCATTATATTAGAGGAAGCATGTAGTGATCTTTACTTAGCTCACTCAATGGTGACTAAGATGATGGCAGATCTCAAACAATTATATTTTTTGCCAGGTCTCAAGAGGGATGTTACTAGTTTTGTGATAAAATGTTTGGAGTGATAATAGTTCATGCATAAGCAAACATATCCAATAGGATTTTTGTATACCCATGAGCCTAAAAAAATGGAAATTGAAAGTAATCAACATGGATTTTGTTTAGGGGCTTCCCTAGCCTAAGAACAAGCATGCCGTGATCTTGGTTGTAGTAGACAGACTCACCAAGGTTGCACACTTCATTTTAGGGAATCTAATAGATGGTTCTCCAATTTATCAAGAAAGTTTGTGAAATAAAATTTGAGATTACATGGATTACTTGAGAAGATAATTTTAGATTAGGATACTCGCATGACTTAAAGGTTCTAGAAAACCTTACATGCAGATTTGGGAATAAAATTGATTTTCAATTTAGCCCATCACCATGAGATTGATGGGAAAACATAAAGGGTGAACCAATTATTATAAGACATGCTTCATATGTACTATATGGATCAAAAATATAAGTGGGAGGAGTAATGCTTGTAGAGATGAGTTTGAGACTCTATGCCATGAGTTAATGTATCTAATACACATTATGTTTTTTTTTTACTTGTATGTCCTATCTATTATTTTCAAAATATTGGAAGTTAATGTAATAGGTTGAAACATTGAAGCCAAAATGGCTTGTCTGACTGAGTGAGGTATGAGAGAGAGAAGGTCAATAAATTGGTCTGCAAGACCAATAATTGCCATTAGAACTTATGATATTATTCTTGATGATTGTTTTGAGGATGTTTTATGAGAATGTTCATGCATTTTAATTCCTAGAGTTTGTCCCTTTAAGTGCCATCCTTCATACCTCACTTCACCCTTCAATGCCCACCCAAAGGTGCATGCAGTAGAAGAACACCTTCACCATTAATAGGAAGTCCTTTCTTGTTTGCATGAAAATTTAGCTTTTGCCTAGAATCATATAAAGCAACAAGCTAATCAGCATAGGAATGAGAGGCATTTTAAAATTGATGATTGGGTATTTTTTTATTTTTAGCCATATCAACAGATGTCCTTGAAACAACATAAAAAGGATAACAAGTTGTCTTCCAAGTATTATGGCCCTTATCAGATCTTTTAGAAAATTGGTAGTGTGTCCTATAAGCTAGAATTTCCTCAATCCACTCATATTCATCTAGTATTTCATGTATCTTGCCTTAATAAGGTCATTGGACATAGAGATTCCATTGCAACTGTGTTACCAAAATTAGATGAGGAAGGGAGAGCTATTCTTGATCCTAAAATAGTCCTTCAAACGTACACTGAGCAACTACGATCCATAATGATTATATAATATCTGATGAAATGGAAAAATATGCCTTTTGATCATGCTACCTGGGAGGATGAAGCCTTCATGCAAAACATCCAAGGTTGTTTCAATGTTGAGGATAACCTTATTTTGAAGGGGAGGGGCATGCTACGCCCTTAACCATTGGTGTGTCTAGGGATATGTGTAGCTAACTTATGGATTGCATAACTATTTTGCATATTATTTTACATTTATATATGCACTCATATGCTTCTAAAGTTGACCTATGAGTTTTTCATGGCCTTGGTAGACTATTAGAGGAGGTAGGGTTAGTTGTTTATCATCATATCAGAGTATTCATTTCTTATTGCAAGCATTTGGGAGGTTGTCCCCTTTAAGTGGCTTATCTATTATTCATATTTTTTTCTATATTTATATATCATTGTGATATACTACTATATTTTTCCATATTTGGTGAAGTAATATCATAGCAAGTGGTATCAGAGTGTCGATTTAGGCCATAATCAAGTTAAAAATCCTAGATCTTTAAATTTGGCTATATCTCACAAACGGTTGCGAATGTCTCTTCAATTTATTACTAGAGTTGAGAAATAATTCAAGTAAGATTTCATTAAAATTTTAGATTATTTGGATTTTTTTAAAAATTTATCTCCATTTTAGGGTTTTTCATAAATTCACTCCATAGCTCACAATTTGTAGAAATTTTCAAATTTATTTACATTTTTGGAAAGCTTATAAAAAAATTAGTTTGGGTCTATTCTTTGATATTTTTGATTTGAGGCTGACATATTTAAAAATATTCATGGTCAAATTTGGGTCAACAAGGCAAAATAAGGTTCACCATTAAGCCCTCTTATGGTTGGTCCTAACACTCACAGATGGGGGAAAGGGAAAGACACCACTAAAAATCTTTTAGGGGATGACATGGAGTCTAAAACCTATGATATGATGTCTTTTGATCTGATTTCTAAAATTCAATTGAATCAATAAGCAATGATGTAGAAGGATGTGCAAGTCCAAACTCAAATGTTATCAATGCAAGGGGGGCTTAATGGTATGAAAAATCAATTGCATCATATCACGACATAACTAGCTACTATTTCATCTCATTTTCCACTTAACAATCCTTTACTTTTTCCTTTCGATCCTCCTCCTCTGAACACTAACATCACCAATACAGGGGTAACACTAATGTTTCCAAAAGTGGATGTATGCAAGTTTGATGGTAAAGATCCACTCACTTGGATCACTCAAATTGAAAATCTATTTGATCTGCACCAAACTCCTACCTCTCAAAAGGTGGTTGTTGCATCTTTGTATCTAGAACATAAGCCATTCATTTGGTATCATTGGTTGTGTGCTTGAAAGAATAAGGTTGGTGCTCCTTTTACATGGTCAGTATTCTTTGATGAACTAATGTCTCACTATCAAGATAATGTTTTTGAAAACTACTTTAACCTATTATCCAAACTATGACAAATAAGAATAGTGAAATATTATATTCATCAATTTCAAAATCTATCCTTACGTGTGGAATGCATCACTAAGGTAAATCTGATTGACCTTTTTCCAAGTGGACTAAAAGATAGTATTCAATTAGAGGTTCATATGTTTAGCCCCATAACTGTATATGAAGCTATACCAAAGTCACACTTAGCATAAGCAAAAAAGATGATCAAATGTCATCCTTTCACTACTAATTGGGAATGCACCTTTCCAACTCCATCACTACTTCAACCTACTAGATTGACACCACAACAAATTGAAGAGAAGCATGTCAAAGGTTTGTGTTATGGTTGTGACAAAAAATGGAGCAAAGGCCATCGATGTGTTGAAAATAAGTTATTTTACATTGAAAGGGCCAACAAGGATGAAGAAGATGAGGAGGCATCTGGTGAGAGTTTTGAAGGACCCAAGGATGAAGCTGTAGATTTTCAACCTACTATCCTTGCCATGCCCTTGTAGGTATTTCTACTTGTTAGACTCGTAAGGTGGTAGGTTTTATTAAGAAACAAAAGGTCATGGTGTTAATTTGTTATAGGTACAATCGACTAAGGGAGGGTGAATCAGTGATGGAAAAAAATCCAATTCAATTTCCAAACCCTTGCAAATACTTAAGCATTTAATAGAAGAATTTATGAAGCATACAGATCATTCATAGCAGTGAATAATGAACATAATACAAGATCACATACAAACCACAAGATCTACGTGGGAAACCCTCTTGGGGAATAAAACCCACTCTCAAGCCTACAAACACATGGACTACTATCTTATAAGATGATGACAAATAAGAGACTGATAAACTCCTTTAGACCATCAAACCTTGATCATGTCCTCCTGATGAAAGGTATTTAGTAAAACACCTATTCCACAAGGAGCACCTACCCATAAGATGATAATATCCTTTAGACCACCTTTGATAAGAACACTTCCACCCTAGAAGTAATATATTTAACACATGATTATGGATCTCTGAATTATCTAACAACTGCATAAATTCTCTCTCTTTATCAAACAAGCTTCTCACATAGGCATGCCACACTCTCTCTCCTTCTTCACTCAAACAGTCCTTATATACATACTCAAATCTCTATGCACAATCTCACACTATAATAACACTATATTATCATTATAAACATGACCTAAAAGTCATATATATAATTGTCAGGGAAACCTAGAACAATAAACATGCTCCGATCCCTACTGAGTCAGGATCTTGCTCTACCAATTAGAACACATGTGATTACTTCTTGTATTAGCAACTAAACACGAAATTATACCAGAATCAATAAGTAACTAGAAATATGAAACAACACAGGAATATGAGAGACAATACACAATTGTATCAATAATCACTCAGAGGAATATACAAAAAGGAAGATGCCACTTCTTCCTCCACCTCAAAGGTTCGCCACACCTCAAGATCTTCTTCCCTCTCTCTCTCGGTCCCAACAATCAACTCCAATACAGAATTGATGTTCACCTCTCCACAGTAACACGTTGCCAGTTCACCAAGTACACAACCGTACTCCAAGTAGATCTCCTGCTCTCTGCTGCTACCTGCAAATAACTAGACCTTACTCACCATGTAGATATCTCTACACCCCTGAAGAACCCTTGTCCTTGCCTCACCAAGTCCTTATGATTCTTCAACCAGTACCCCGGTGGATCAGCTCCTTGACCTTGCAGACCTTGCAACTCTCCCTGATCATACACACTCAGCACCCCTTTGGAACTAGGAGGAGCTACACTAACTCTCTCTAAAAGCTCTATGGCTTTCTAACACACTTTTACAATACAATCATGAGTCCATATGTAGATCTCATCCAAACAATAATTAGAAAATAATACAATAATTAAATCCGTAGCTCTCAGTCTCAAGATAGCTCTAAACATGCAAACACTTGGTTCGTCAACCAACTGCCCGTAATGTACTTGCAGCTTGAACCACAAGTGATCGATGCCGATCCCTGACTGCCTGGGGGTGCCGACGCCAGCCGATCCATGACCGACGTCAGTTGCCTTCCTGTCTCCTTCCTGCCGTCGTCGGTTGTCCTGACCGATGCCGGTGTCTGTGACACTCTGCAATTCTTCTACAACCTCCATAACTTCTCCTGTTTGCACCCTGGTGAAGCTTTTAGCTCCACAACCTAACAATCTCCCACTTGGAGATAAACAGCTGCACTTGTACCTGTATTTGTAGCCCGTCTAATCTATTTTTTGGCTTGTATCCCTCTTTAAGATCAATCCTGAAGACCAACCACCACACCACTGTGATGTTATACCTATCATTCAAGTAACCTGCCACATCCGAACCTACAAATCCATGTAGTGAAGAACTTGACCCTGCATAACAAGAATCCCTGCTGCTAGTGCCACTGAACTGCCCTCCAGTACTCCTTCCCCGAATTGGCTCCATACTTTTCGACAACCCCCACTGAATTGGGAAAACTCAGATCTACAATAGACCTCATGTGATTTCGAACCCTGTTTCAAGCTAAGCTTGAACTGTCCAGCCCTTGGTGTGCTTACCGATTCTGCATCATGAACTCCGTCAACACCGTCTTCACATCAGCTCCCACTGGAGATAAAATCTCCATGTCTCTTATGCCAAAGAATTTCACTACTCCAAATTCTTCATGACACACCTCTGAACTAACCTTACCTTTTAGCTCAGCAAATCCCTGTATGTACAAAACCTGCTAGCAAACCATCCACATACAGTAACTGCATAATGTCATGACTCATCATCCACCTGGTAAGAACAAAACCACAGTAGTTACACTGACATTGACTGAAGCCATGCTTAGTCATCCACCTGTCAAAACCTGTACCACTGTCCTGCAGCTTCTTCAAGACCATATGCCTTGGCCTTCCGTCTCTTGTGTCCATCCACTCTCTTATTTAAAACGAGAATCCATTCTGTCTCAGTGCTTTCTTCTAGTTGATAACTCTACCAACAAATACCTGTTTAGTTTTTCTCCAAGGACTCACACTCCTCATTCATGCCAAGCTCCCACTGTATCTGGACTCTACCTGCATTGCCTCTTCACATCCTCCTGGTTCTTGACCATTAGTAAGCAATATAAAGAAGGTGAACAACGAATATGAGGTTCACTTACCTTTTTTGACCTCCACATGAGCGTTTGAGACTTGCTGTCTGCCCAATATCCGTTCCAGTGACCGATCTCGGCCATCTCCCAGTCTGCTCCCGACCGATGTCGGTTCCCTGCACTGACCCTGACTGCTGACGTTGTCTCCCTGGCCGACGCCGATATCCCTTCTGCTGACGTCGGTTCTTTCATGACCGACGTCGGTCTTCCTATTGCCGACGTCGGTTACTGTATGACCGACGCCGGTACCTGTGTTTGTCTGTGAGTGATAACTTTTTACCCACGAGCTCTCCATGGATCAAAATCCTAATCAAATCAACCCTGCTCTGCTCAGAATAATTCAGTTCCCTCACCTGATCTCTGTCCATCATCTCCTCTATGAACACCAAGGCTTTCCAGTTCTTTAGCTTGTCAAAAACATCTGTCTTCCGCTTCAGAACCTGCATTCTCCTTCTACATATGTGACCAAGCCTACAAAGCCACATCTCTGTAACAGAAGGTGAGTCAGTAATATAAGTAGATAGATAAAGGATACCTACTTTCTTACCACCATCTAATTCAAGTATATCCGCAATGAGAGTTACAGTGCATCTCTCATCACCCAAATTTCCTGAAGAAATTAGACTCATCTCCAAGACTAGTACCTGCATGACTTCCTTCAACCACTGTGTGTCATCCATCTGCAATTTCAGCTTCACTTCCCCTTTGCCAATTCTTTGACAAGGCTCACCAGCTCCTAAATAAATCTCTCCAAAGTCTCCAAAGACATACCCATGAAAAGATGCTCTATTTCGAACTGCATGGAAAGAGGCAAAAGAATCTGTAAACCAAGATTCCACTTTATCCAGAACATCCTGTGTAACATCACCTACAACATCTGCTCCTCCTTTTTGATCTGCAACCAACCAACAATCTTTATTTACCTGCTCTTTCTTTCCATCAATCAGACCATTCATGCTATTCAGTTTCTCCATTCGTAGCTTACTTCCTTCTGCCATTGCTATACTCCCACTCAATCAGAAACCCCTGTGAGTAACCTATAATCAACAAACACTACCAGATCTGAAACCACCTGTTAGTCAACCCAACCAAAAGCTCTGATACCACGTGTCAGGGAAACCTAGAACAATAAACATGCTTCGATCCCTACTAAGTCAGGATCTTGCTCTACCAATTAGAACACATGTGATTACTTCTTGTATTAGCAACTAAACACGGAATTATACCAGAATCAATAAGTAACTAGAAATATGAAACAACACAGGAATATGAGAGACAATACACAATTGTATTAATAATCACTCAGAAGAATATACAAAAAGGAAGATGCCACTTCTTCCTCCACCTCAAAGGTTCGCCACACCTCAAGACCTTCTTCCCTCTCTCTCTCGGTCCCAACAATCAACTCCAATACAGAATTGATGTTCACCTCTCCAACCAGTCAGTAACACGCTGCCAGTTCACCAAGTACACAACCATACTCCAAGTAGATCTCCTGCTCTCTGCTGCTACCTGCAAATCACTAGACCTTACTCACCATGTAGATATCTCTACACCCCTGAAGAACCCTTGTCCTTGCCTCACCAAGTCCTTATGATTCTTCAACCAGTACCCCGGTGGATCAGCTCCTTGACCTTGGAGACCTTGCAACTCTCCCTGATCATACACACTCAGCACCCCTTTGGAACTAGGAGGAGCTACACTAGCTCTCTCTAAAAGCTCTATGGCTTTCTAGCACACTTTTATAATAAAATCATGAGTCCATATATAGATCTCATCCAAACAATAATTAGACAATAATACAATAATTAAATCCGTAGCTCTCAGTCTAAAGATAGCTCTAAACATGCAAACACTTGGTTCGTCAACCAACTGCCCGTAATGTACTCGCAGCTCAAACCACAAGTGACCGACGCCGGTCCCTGACTGCCTGGGGGTGCCGACGCCGGCCGATCCATGACCGACGTCGGTTGCCTTCCTGTCTCCTTCCTGCCGTCGTCGGTTGTCCTGACCGACGTCGGTGTCTGTGACACTCCGCAATTCTTCTGCAACCTCCATAACTTCTCCTATTTGCATCATGGTGAAGCTTTTAGCTCCACAACCTAACAATAATCATGCAACTATTCTAATCATTAACTCCACCAATAGGCACACTACTTATCCTTTGCTTCACAAACCACACACATAAGCATCTCACAAATCTCTCTCAGGTCTCTCACTTACAAAGTCTAGAACCCAACACATTTGGTTCCAATATATATAGTGGAATCATGAATTAATCAAGATCACAATATTTCTTTGTCAATCAAAAAACATGCCTTCACCCTTAAGGCACATCATATGGGTCATACTTAAGCACTGTCCCCTTTCAAAATAGGCCCAAGTCACTTTTAGGTCTTATGGAGACCCATTCACCTCTTTGACACATATTTTAGAAAATTAATAACATAATACCATTTATAAATACATAGGCCCACTCCTTATGTCCTCTAGAACATCCTCAAAAGATCACAATTATCTTAGCTTACCTCTACATGTGCTCAATCAACTCAAATAGAGACCTTATACAGAAGAATGTCGTTAAAGAACATACAATCAACTTCTTTATCATTGTTCATACTTAAGATAGATTTATCACACCTCTAAAAACCACAAGAAGCAACCTCATGGAGTCTACAACACTCCCCAATAACCAATTGACCATGAAATATCAAAATAACTACTACATAAGCTCGAATATCCTTCTCATGTCACTTGCAGAATATATATGAAAACATAGTCAACTTTGGATCTCAATATTTATGTCTATACGTACTTTTAGATCTTCTAATCCCTATAGCTAGATGAGCCTTGGAGTATTATACCACTTTGCTTTTTACTACAATAGTAAATTGAATTTATGTTAAAAGTTATGGTCCAAAAACTTGACACTAGTTTTTCCTTCATAAATTCAAATATTCAAATGCAAATGGTCACAATTAAAGTTCAAACACTATGCTCGTAGCTTATGTCCTCTCAACATCAAATTAAACATGCTCTGTCGATCTTGATCAATCTTTAACACATAGGCACCAAATCTCAATCTTTAAACCTCTATCAATTTGACCATATCTCATGCATCCTTAAAATGTTGACTCCATGCACTCCATCGATCTCTGTAGAACAACTAGGTATTTAATGATCAATGCTCATCATTCAATCAATTGTACGAATGCCTACTCATTGTTAGATCCTTATTCTATACATTTGTTCAGTCGTTAAAAATCATGCACCTATCCTCATCTCATTACATCTTGACTTCTTGGAGCTATGCGCACGATTGATATTTCTTGATATTTAACACTTTAAAAAATGTCTAAGTATGGGGACCCTGTCAATATACCTGAGTATCCATTATTAATCCTTAATAACTTCTTATGTGCTTTGATGTAGGATCTCAAATTTGGACCAGATGATTTTCTTACTTAGGAGAATCTAACCATATGACACACTGATCTTGAAAATCTCACACATGAGAGATATAACACCATTAAAGTGCCTTCTCAAAATCTTCTATCACAGAGCCAACCATGTCCAAATCTATCTAGAAGACCGACTTTGTTCCTTCATAACTTTTTTCGTGCTTTAACGCATGATCTCAAATTTAGCACAAATGATCTATGCTCAAAACTGAACCATCCATATGATCAAATTCTCTTGAGATCTTCACACATGAAATATATAAAACCATAAAAATATTCACTCAACACTTTTTTCCACAATGCAAAACTAGCTAAGTATGAGAAAACACAGTCAATCTACTTGGGAGCCCAACTTTATATATACATATCTTTTGATGCACTATATCGAATGATTTGGAAATTAGCACAAATAAACTAGGTCCAAAAATGAATAAACTCTTATGATCACCTTCTCTTGAAACATCCACACATTCAAGTGATTACCTCATCAACATGCTTACTTAGCTCTTTCTAGCCACTTTGTAAATTTGGCTATGGGAAAATAATGAAATATGACTAAGAAGCTAACTTTGTACCCTCATATATTTGAATGTAATTTGATGCATAACTTGAGATTTGGTGCATAAAAACTAGGGACTAATGTGATCACAACCATATGACCCACTCACCTTGACTCTATCCCACATGGTAATGGTGATGTCATCAAATTGCCAATTTAGATTTTCTACCACTAGATCCAAAGTGTCTATATGAAAACTATAGACTACCAGATGAATTATACTTGTGTACATAAGATCTCAAATCATATATAAAATATTAGGGATCTCTTATATATGTTCAAATCACCATACTCATCTTTGAACATCTATAACCATGTCAACACTGAAGATCAACCAAACCACCTTCAATCATACAAGAACAAGCACATTACACACTTTGTCATTGACACATAGACTATCAAGGCACTTCATCCACTTACCAGATCATATCCATGACACCACCATGACATCATCAAGATAAATCTCCAATAATCTCCCCCTTTGTCATTGATGTCAACACCCATCAATATAGCAATATATAACTCACCTTCTCTATCTTCAAAGCACTCCCTCAAACAGGAACTTTCTCCCCCTTTGACACAATGACAAAGTGGGCATTATCTAATCCTGAGGACTTAAAAATATTATTGAATATGAAAGGACCATCTTATAAAGATGATACAAGCCCCCCTTACCTTGATCCAACCTCTTCTTATCTTGACAACTTCCTTGTTCCCTGCCAACACTCTCTTCAACCAAGCACTGTAACCAATGAAGATAGAACACATAAAATACTAAAATATGATGTAACTTAACAAGAAAATTTTGAGAGGGACTCCCTCTAATATTTTTGAGCAATTGCACCACTTGAGCATCTTCATATCTCCACACACTATGAATAATCACCACATAGGCTTATTAGCCTTCTCTCTTAAGACACTTCCATGACCATCAACAAAGCATCATAACATTCAAAAATCATGAAACATGTTCTAAAATAATTTGATAACTTACCTTGAATACATTCATGCTTTGATCTCTTGGAGAAACTAAACAAAAACACTTTTCTTCTCACTAGACTAGTCTAGTCCTCTTGTATCCCTACCAGGAACTTACAAAGTCCACAATTTTTAGTAGACATAACTTTGGGACCTAAAACTTCATATCTAGAGTACTCTCATATGCCCCCTCAAGCAAACCAATTTTAAACAACAAGCTCATCCTCTAAAACATACTTTCTTTACAAACCTACTAGCCAATTAGCCCTCCATTTTGACATAAACAAGAATTACTTGAGAACCATAAACCTTTAAATCTCTGTGAAGCTTGATTTGAAAACCCATTTGGCCCATTAAAAAATTAAGAATCCTTAAACCTCAACTCATAAGGTAGACCACGTTTCTAGCAGAGCCCAAAGCCCTAGAATCTTAAAACAAACAAAGTCAACATAGCACCTTTCAGTCAATGTCCACCTCTAAAAATTCTTGTACACTTGGAGACAACCATTACATACTTTTAGACCAAGATTTGAGCTTCCACACCATTGGAAACCTTGACTTATATTAACCCATTTTAGGACCTATAAGTTTTTAAGCACAAACTAGGAAACACGAAAGCAAGAAATAATCTCCAAATAGACTTTAACATACCTTTAGATCACAAAACCCCTTAGACCATGCTATAATAAGGTCAAAGAACCTTTCTAAGCAAAAATATTACCTTGGAAAATCACAAATCCACCTTTACTATCTGGGAAGCTTTAATCTGACCCTGCACACTGTTCCAACTTAAAAACACCACAACAATACTTGTTCTCCACTTGAAAGGAGCCTATGAAGAAGCATAGATAGAGACACTCTCTATACCTCAATGATCTAAAACAAATACAAATCCTCATATTCCTCTTCCTCCTTACTTAGATGATACTTATAGTTCTTCTTCTTTGGTTTTAAAGAAATAACTTCCTCAACTACTTCAACATTCTTCTTTTCTTATATGATTGTATTATCAATACATGGAGACAACATAGATTCATGGCATACCTTTTCATCTAAATAATCTTCCTTGTAGCTTGGATTCTCATCACTAGGCACTTATTCAACAACAACAAGATGTTTGCTTGGATCCATACATACCTTAGAACTAGCTTCAACCAGCACCTTGGTCTTCTCCTTGAGCTTAGTCTCTTCATTCTCAACATGAGAAAAGAACAAGACCTCTTGGGACTCTTCATCTTCAAAAACATTCTCCACCATAACAAATAAATTACTTAGACCTGAAGCCTCATCATAATTCCTACTTACCACCTTTGGTTTCCATGTATTAACTTATCTTCTTTCTTTCACTCTAGGAGCCTGATAAAACCTATTATGTCTTATAGGCCTTTACTTGTAGAATCTAGATGTATGACCTCTCTATTAACAATTGAAGCACACCATATTTTTTGCAAAAATCTCTTTCTTCCTTTCTAGATTTGGACAATATCTTACAATGTGTCCTAGTTCATACCAACTTTAACACTCAATATCTCTTAAAGGAAACTTATCTTATCTTTCCTTAAATGGGCAATGTTTTGCAAAGTGTCCAACATCATGATAGTTGAGTCACTCAACCTTGCTTACAACTTTTGACTGATGACCCCCATCATAGCTCCATGAAAATTCATTCTTAGCAAGTCTCCTACATTTTCTAGCTCTATGCCCAAACTGATTACAAGTAAACTAGTAACCATTTAAACTTGCACACCTCATGGCATTTGGATATCTGATCTGATTTGTATTCATTCTACCAGTGCCTTCATTCCTTGTTTGATTATTTGTCTTCAAAGGTTGATCCACTTGCTCACATTAGTCTTCATCTTGTCTTGAGTTGCAATCTTTGATTCTTCTTTGTATCCAAGACCAGTCTTATCACTTGCATGTTTTTTTATTATTCAGAATGTTATCTAGATCACTTGAGCTCTTTTCAAATCTCACAAATGACATTAATTTAATAGATACCTTCTTTAACTCAAATTTCAATGACTCATTTTCAATAACATACCTTGTACATTCATCTTCTTTTTCTTTTAGGCTAGTAAATAGGACTTCCAATTGACAACTGAGTTGTTTGACCATATATTCATGTTCCTTGGCATCTTCATCCATTCTTTCCTCAAACACATTGAATTGTTCCTCAAATTCCTTGAATTTGGATTTCATCTTCTTATTGATCTTCTTCTCAATCTTCAGTTCTTCATGAGCATTAGCCAATGCAGTCTCATAGTCCACCTCATCTTCATCATCATCTAAATCATTCCAAGTAGACACCTTCTAATGTGAGCAACTTCCTTCCTCAGCTATAAACAAATCTTTAACTTTAGCATAACCATCATCTTCATGATCATATTTTGGGTCACTGCCTTCACTCTCATCTAATGAGCTACAATATTCTTTGGTGTATAGATTATTCTTGTCTTTGAATTACTTCTTATTATTATCAAACCTTATGAATCACTTTTCACTTTTATCAGACTTGAAAGATCTCTTGACATCATTATGACCTTGATCATGATCTTCATCATCATCCTTCTTATACTTATGAGGACACTTATTATCAAAATGTCTTATCTCACCACAATTGAAGCATTTGAGGGGTAACTTACCTTTATACTTGCCTAAACCTGTTCTCAATTTCCTTGAAATCAAAGCAATTAGTTCATCCTCATATATATTAGGAATGTCATTCTCCTTGAGTTTTTTACCTTGGAATTTCTTTGTTTGAATTTTAGTCTTGAAATTTGCTTCCTTCTTTGGAGGTATATCAACATTCTTCCTCATTTCATAGGCAGTAAGGGTGTCATGCAATTGATCCATCTTTAACTGAGTAAGATCATGGCTCTCTTCAATAGCAGATACTTTTAGATCAAAATTGGAGGATAGAGACATTAATACCTTTTGAATAATAGTAGTCTCTTCAAGATTCTCTCTAAGACCTCTGATGATGTTCATAACCTTACTAACTCTCTACAAAAAAGATGCCATAATATCTTCTTCATTCATCTTGATAAGTTCAAATTACCTTATGTGAGTTTTCAACTTTGCCAACTTAACCTTTAAATTTCCTTCAAAAATAGTCTTCAACTTATCCCATATTTCCTTGGTAGATGTGAAAAAAATTACGTTTGTGAACTTAGTTTTTGTAAGACCACAAGTTATGACATTCATTGCCTTAGATTTATTCTCAATTAGCTTCTTGTCTGCAACATTATATGGAGGAATAGTAGGAGCAACATAACCATCCAGAATAGATTACCAGACATCAAACCTTAGGGACATAATGTATGTCTTCATCTTAACACTTCAAAAATCATAATTGGATCCATTGAACATCTATTCTTTTTTATTAGAGAAACCACATTTCACATTTTGACTAGCCATTGTACCTTAGATCACCTTCAAGTTGTCAAGCTTTTACCAAAGGACCTCGCTCTAATACCAATATTTAGAGGTAAAATCCACTGAGAGGGGGGGGGGGGTGAATCAGAGATGGAAAACAATCCAATTCAATTTCTAAACCCTTGAAAATACTTAAGCATTCAACACGAGTATTTATGAAGCATACATATCATTCATAACAGTGAACAATGAATGTAATACAAGATCACATACACAACATAAGATCTATGTGGGAAACCCTCTTGGGGAATAAAACCCACTCTCAAGCCTACAAACACATGGACTATTGTCATATAAGATGATTATAAATAAGAGACTAATCAACTCCTTTAGACTAACAAACCTTGATCATATCCTCATGACTAAAGGTATTTAGTGAAACACCTGTTCCACAAAGAGCACCTACCCCTAAGATGATCAGATCCTTTAGAGCACCTTTGATAAGAACACTTACACCTTAGAGTTGATGTCTTCAACACCTGATGATAGACCTCTAGATTATTTGACAACTACACAAACTCTCTCTCTCAAAAAATCCTCTCACATAGGCATGCCACACTGTCTCTCCTTCTTCACTCAAATAGTCCTCATATACATACTCAAATCTCTTTACACAACTTCACACTACAATAACACTATACTATCATTATAAATAAGACCTATAGGTCATGCATACATTCAACCGATTGCTCTACTCATTAACTATACTAACATGCACACTACCTATCCTTTGCTCCATAAATGACACACATAAGACTCTCACAAAACTCTCTTAAGTCTCTTGCTTATGACATCTAGAACCCAACATATTTGGTTCCATTGTATATAGAGAAATCATGAATTAATCAAGATCACAATATTTCTTTATTGGCCATAAAACATGCCTTCACCATTAAGGCATCTCATATGGTTCACACTTAAGCTTTGTCCCCTTTCAAAATAGGCCTAAGTCACTTTTAGGTTGTATGGAGACCCATTCACATCTTTGACACATCTCTAAGAAAATTATGAACACAAGACCATTTACAAATACATAGGTCCACTCCTTATGTCCCCTAGAACATCCTTAAAAGATCATAAACATCTTAGCTTATATTTGCATGTGCTCAATCAACTCAAGCATAGACCTTATACACAAGAATGCCATTAATGAACATATAGTCAACTTATTAAGCATTGTTCATAGTTAATATAGATTGATCACAACTACAAAAACCTCACAAAGAAACTTCGTAGAGTCTACAACATCCCCCAATAGCCAATTGGCCATGAAATATCTAAACAATAACTATATAAGCTCAAATATCCTTCGTGGGTCACTTGCAAAACATATATGAAAACACAGTTAACTTTGGAGATTAATATATATGTTTGTATATACTTTTAGATCTTCTAATCCATATAGACAGATGCACCTTGGAGTCATATAACAATTTACTTTTTACTACAATAGCAAATTCAACTTCTCTCAAAATCTATGGTCCAAAAACTAGACACTTGTATTTCCTTAACAAATTCAAATGCAAACGGTCATAGTTAAAGTTCAAACACTATGGTCACATCTTGTGTTGTCCTCTTAGAATCAGATTAAATATGCTTAATTGGTCTTGATTGATCTTTAACAGATAAGCACCAAGGCTCAATTGTTAAACCTCTATCACTTTGACCACATCTCGTGCATCATTAAAATGTTGAATCCACATGATCCATTGATCTCTACAAATCAACCAGGTCTTTAACGATTAATGCTCACTATTCAATCAATTGTATGAATTCCCACTCATTTTTGGATCCTTATCCCGTACCTTTGCTTAGTTGTTAAACATCATGTATCTATCCTAATCTCATTATATCTTGACTTCTTGTAGCCATGCACACTGTTGATCTTGCTTAAGATTTAACACTTTCAAAAATGACTAAGTATGGGGACCCTATTAAAATGCCTGAGTCACCATTTTTTATCCTTAATAACTTCTTTTGTGCTTCGATGCAAGATCTCAAATTTGGACCAAATGATCTTCTTACTCAGGAGAATCCAACCATGTAACACACTACTCCCAAAACTTTCATGTGTGCAAGATATAATTCCATTAAAGTGCCTTCTCAAAATCTTCTGTCATAGAGCCAACCATATCCAAATCTATCTGGAAGACCAACTTTGCTCCTTCATAACTTTTGTCGTGATTTAGTGCATGATCTCAAACTTAGTGTAAATGATCTATGCTCAAAATTAAACAAACTCATAATATTATATTTTGTTTAAACCTTCACACATGAAAGATATATCACCATAAAAATTATCACTCAGCTCTTTTTACCACAATGCAAAATTGGCTAAGTATGGGAAAACATAGTAAATCTACCTGGGAGCCCAACTTTGCATATGCATATATCTTGATGCATTGTATTGCATGATCTAGAAATTAGTGAAAATAAACTAGGTCTAAAAATGAATAAAACCATATGATCACCTTCTCTTAAAATGTCCACATGTGTGATTTTTGACATCATCAACATGCTTACTTAGCTCTTTCTAGCCACTTTGCATATTTGGTTAAGCATGGGGAAATAATGAAATCTAACTGAGAAGCCAACTTTACACCCTCATATATTAGATTACACTTCAATGCATGACTTGAGATGCGGTACATAACAAGTAGGGACTAATGTGATCATAACCATATGACCCACTCCCCTTGACTCCTTCCCACATGGTAATGGTGACATCATCAAACTGCCAACTTAGAATTTTTGCCACTGGACCCAAAGTATCTAGATGAAAACTATGGACTACCAGATGAATTATACTTATGTACACAAGCTCTCAAAGCATAGATAACATCTTAGGGATATCTTACACATGCTCAAATCACCATACTCATCCTTGAACATCTCTAACCATGTCAACACTAAAGATCAACCAAGCCACCTTTAATCATACAAGAAAAAACACATTGCACACTTTGTCATTATCACATAGACTATAAAAGAACTTCATCCACTCACCAAAGCATATCTATGACACCACCATGACATCATCATGACAACTCTCTAACAATCTCCTTGACTCAGGTAGTATACACAATTTCATCAATAGTAAGTTGGCTACTCATTTAAATTGTTTCATCTAACCAACCCCATAATTTTAAGTCAAGATTGTAGATGGTAGTGTAGTTAATTATTTTAGAAAATACCATAGTATTAAGTTAGAAATAGAGGATTATTTTCTAGATTCTCTCATGTTTGCTCTTCTTATGGGAAGGACTGACATTATTTTGGGAGTTCAATATCTAACCACATTTGGTATTATTGAGATGAATTTCCAAGAATTGTTCATGTGCTTTCATTTTGAAATTAAGCCAGTAGAACTATAAGGATTAAGATCTAAATCTCCATAAGTGGTTAGTTCACATCAGATGACCAAGATGCTAAAAAAGGGTGCCGAAGGATTTGTGGCATGTTTGTTTTCCATTGATGTTTAATAAACTAAGGAGTCTACCCATCCTGATTTACAACAAATATTAGATGAATATTCATTTATTTTTTACCCCATGCCAAAAGGTCTTCTTCCTAGCCCTGCCCATGATCATGCTGTCAAACTTGTTGGGTGAATATTTTGTCAATCAATGTACTAATAAACAAAATAGGTCTGATCAACCATAGCAGGAAGATTGGTCAGCCAAATGTGTAGTTTTACCACATCAAAAGGGGATTAATCTCTCCTCTCATCAAGGGGAGGTTCCCTGTAGATATGCAGGAGTTATATACTATATATATATAAACAAAAAAAAACACTCGGGGGTAGGATAAACCATCTATCTCTCTTTTTTCAGAGATGATGCTCACAGATCAAAGGAGAAATCTTGGGTGATTGGTGAAGGTACTTCTCTTCTTTCAGAAGTAACATTCAGTCAAAAGCCAGATCCCTTCAGGATAGTAGAAATCCTGATGAAATGACAGAAGGCACTTCTCTTCTTTTAGAAGTGCTTGTTCTTGCAAACAACATGAAACTTTCTAGTAAGTAACTGGAAACCAAAAGTGCAGAGTAACCAGCAGCTTGAAATGTAGCACAAAGTCTCCACCTCAACTGCCCAAGAGTGAGATACGAAGAACAATGGGGGCACAAAGTCATCCCAAGGTTCTTTACACAGAAACAAAAAATAAACACACACTGAAGACAACTATGATAGCACAAAGTCTGAAAGTAGCTCGCTTCAGGACACCTTCCTGATTACTTCCACAAGTTATGCTTGTTTCATTAACTAGACAAGAATGCATTTATAAGATAGACATAAGAACAACCTCCTAAAATAGCACAAGCTATAATAGCACAAAGTCTACAAGTAACTTGCTTTCTCATTTAATCAAAGAAATATAAACAACAATCTAAGCTCAAAATCTCAGTATTTGCCTTTCAATTTGGGCAGAGTTTTTATTTCTGGTAACGGGAAGATTCCCTTTAATAAATGAGAGATTACAATATATATAGAGGCCTAGAGGAAGCTTGGCACTTTCTCCCAAGGAGTGACCCATGTTGTGCATTAATGCCTTGGATGCATTCTTGGTTTTGTCAGGGAGGGCCATGCTGAAGCAGGGCGACTGCCTTAACTGTGGCATGTTGATTCATCTCCATTGTCTTCTCTTGAGTCTGAAACACTCATTCCATCATCTACTACTTGCACAGATATTTTGGGCTTTTCCCTCTTTCTACTTTTGTCTTTTCCAGCTTTGTCTCTTCCTAGAATTTAAGCTCTCGGGGCTACGTTCCCAACTTTATTGGCTCTTTATGCTCCTTCTCTCAACGGTTCCTCCTTTTGGCATTTTGGCCTTTTACATTCAGGTCCGTGTTCCAGCTTTCAAAGATCAACGCCTATTTCATTTTCATGAATTTGATGTTTGTGGGCTCATCACTTTTCTTGACAATTCCTTCGTGCCTTTTCCACTTGTTGAGTGTCAAGTGCCTCTTCGGGTCTCAATTTCTTTGGTTAGGCTTGATCCTTTATTTCCTTCGGACAAAATGTCCAAAGGAAATCTTTCCTTGGCTCTGCGTCTTTGTATTGGAAGTGTTCCATCTTTGACACGTGGCATCTTCCACTATGTTTAACAAGTGAAATGTGGCACCTTCCACTGGAATAGGCGAGTACACGTGGAAGCATCCACCTAATTTATAAGAGCTCTTAGAAACTTTTGAAAGTCCTATGGGAGGTGACACTTGGTAGCTTCTACTGAACACTAGAAACACTTTCAAAAACATTCGGGATTCATTTTAGCAATCATGCGGATGATGACACTTGTCAGCCTCAGTTGATATTTGTAGATGACACATGGCACATTCTGCTGTGTTGAGAAAAAGACATTGAATCCTTTCGCAACTGCCACTTGGCATCTTCCACTCGTTTCCTTCCTTTTGGTTGGGCTTTTCCTTTTTTGGCAGACTTTTCCTTTGGACAAAAAGTCTAAAGGAATTCCTTTGCTTTGTCTTTCCCTGCTGGGCTCTTCCTTAGCCGCTCATTCCCTTCAATTTCTTCGGGCTCTCTTCTCGAGTGAATTTCTTCAGACAAAATGTTCGAAGGATTTTTGCCTTAGTCATTTTCCCGCAGAAAATACTTATGAAAAAATTCTTTCGGCCTCTTTTACTTAGTCATTTTCTTGAGAGCTTTCCAACTTTGTCCGCTTTTGCTCACTGCCCTCTGCAAGGGTACTTGGCCTTGGTCTATTGCCCTCCATAAGGGCACTTGTTCCTTTGGCTTTGGGGCATCCCCTTGAACCTATCGATTGAACCAACCGATTGAACCAACTTTGGTTCAACGGTTCAATCAGTTCATTCTTCATTATTTGGCTGTCTTTTTTATCTCTTTGAACCATGCACGTTGAACCAATAGGTCATTGAACCCGTTGAACCGTTGAACCAAAGTGGTTCAAGGTTCAATGGTTCGACACATTATTTTTTGCTAAGTGTTTCGAAGCCATGGAACTTTGAGGCAATTAAACTTTGAACCTTTGACAAATGCGCTTAACTCCTGCTGATGACGTTGAACCTTTGAACCCATTGAACTCATTGAACCAAAATGGTTCAATGATTCAATGGTTCGATCCTTGTTTTGAAGCTTACCGATGGACATTTTGGTTGAACCTCGGCGTTCAACCAGTCCTAAAAATGACCGAGTGTTGGAAACTTATTCTTTTGATTGAACTCACCTGCAGAAGCCTTTGAACTTGCTAATTCCTTTACTGAAAAAGCTTGAAAAATGAGGAATTAGAAAGCTCAGAACAAATTTTGAAAAAGGGAGAGACAATTTTGGTCATGCAAGACCAAAATAGTTCATATGTTGTCCCAAAAATGAGAAAGCTATTTTTGGGAACAACAGCTGGCTCTAATTGGGGAACTTTCGTCAGATGAAAACTCAGAACAACTGAGGGGAGTAGAAACCAAAATCTCCAGTGCCTTGAAGTATGCCATTGGGATATGGAGTCATGCTACCCAAAAAGAAAGGCTCAAAAAAATGAAAATGAAAAGCACAACAGAACTAAAGACTATACAAATATACATATGTATATATGATCTTATCTGATGCCTCAAGATTTGAAGCACTTCATATGTAGCCCATTATGAGACAATGAAGATGGTGTTTCATCTTGATAAACCAATAAGAAACCATTTTGTCCCTATAATCGATGACAGGCAAATGGAACTCTCCACTAAGAATCACATTTTCTGTGCATTCCTCTTGGTTCTTTCTTCTTTTTGCCCCATGGCAAGGCGTGGTCTTCAATCTAAAAATTATAACTCCTTGCTCTCTTGGTGAAGAGTTCCTTTTGCTGACTTTGGAGTACAACAGTATGGTCCACCACCATAGCTTGTTATTTTACTGGTTCTGTCTAGCACATGCTTTGATTGTCCCCCTCAGACACTTGACAAACCACTGGTTCATCGTCTCCTTTGGTGTGAAGGAGTTTGACATCTTGGTCTTGAGTAGCCTTCAATCTAAGCAATAGAGATTCACATTCAGCTGTGTTGTTGGTGTTGCTAAACTCTAACTTGTATGAAGGAAAAATATCTCCTTGAGGAGATATCAACACAGTCTCGGCTCCAACATTGGTAGAAGAATTGTTGCCATCAAATTCCAAGATCCAAGCATCATCAGAAGCTGATCTTCTATGAGATTTCTCTTCATTAGAGATGGAAGATCCTTCTTCATTTGTACTATGCCCTACCAATTCTTCTAATGTCTTGTTTGGATCAATTTCTGGATTGCCGGTTATAGGACTTTCATCTGTAGAAACATGAACATCCTTTGTGGTCAAGAAATAATTACCCCTGCTTGAAGACTCAAATAGAATCTGAGCTTCAGGTGCTGATGTCTGAGTGACTAAGATGGGCATGTTCCTTGGGGGATCATGAG
Source organism: Torreya grandis (assembly GCA_037957365.1). NCBI lineage: Eukaryota > Viridiplantae > Streptophyta > Pinopsida > Cupressales > Taxaceae > Torreya > Torreya grandis. The sequence goes on along the minus strand of JARHVA010000070.1, from coordinate 1,019,292 downwards.
TTACCTTTCTAATCTCTTGTCCTACAGGGATGGCTGTATTCTTCACACACTCCAGCAACCTGTCCAACTGCTCAAGGTTGGCTTGTAGGAATTCAAATTTAGTCATTTGAATTTTAGTTTTCATGACATGGTCGACTATGTCAAATGACTAAAATGGACTAGGAAGAGAGGATGGGAGTTCATCCTTTTGGTTTTTAGGAGGGGGAGGACTGATCTGCGAAGTTGAAGTTGAAGGTGCAAAAATGTTTGTGGTACTTACTTTTTAAGCAACCACCAGGTCCTTTGGTTGGAAAGGTAGAGAAGTTCCCCAATTAGAAATTAAAATTGCAAGCTGAGCTCGTTCCTCTATTTTTTCTTTATCAGCTTGCTTGGCTGACTGATTCTTGGACTGGGTGAACACAGCGTATGATCCCTCCATTGCTTCACCTTCACTTCTGGGTTCATCTTGGTAATTCAAGAAACTAATGTGAGAGTTGCCAGTTGATTCTTCTTAATCCTCCATGAAGAGACCAGCTTCATTTTCTTGATCAAACTCAGGTTGGAAAGAGAAATCATGTTCTATTTCCAGATATCCAACTGCTGAGTTGGTTGGAGATGCTTCAAAGGCAAGGTTCCTCTATGGGGGAGGAGGACGATTTGGCTACCCTTGATTTCTGGCAGCATTACCTTGATATGACTGATTAGAGAATGTCCTCCTTGGTACATCTCTGTATGAAAGAGTAGAAGACATACCTTGTGCCATTTGCCTTTTCGAGGCTAGCAATTCATTGGCCAGCTTTTGCACCATTTGATTAGTGGTGGTTGTGGGTGAGTATTCAGAGGATGAAGAGGGTTTACCTCTATTTGGATCTCTCCTTATTTTTCCTGCCAAGATAAGGTCATCTTCTAACTCAGTAGCCAAGTCTTGAGCAGCCTCAAGGTCTATGTGGCCAGCACGTCTCAACAGAAAGCTCACTTCAGGCAGTTGTGAGTTGATGAAGAAGCATTTGAGGTTTTCAGGAGTGGGCTGAGCAATGATAGGAATTTGATTCCTCAACTTGTCAAACTTTTCTATGAAATCCCTCATGGGTTCATGAGGTTCCTTATTCATTTATGTAAGCTGGGCTAGTAAATCATGTGCATCTTTTGTAGGCTTGAACCTGACTTCAAACTTGGCTTTAAGTGTGTCCCAGTCAATCACTGATCTAGCTTGCAGATGGTAGAACCAGTCTGGAGTAGCACCTTGTAGCATTTCTATGAAAATCCTGACTGACACGTCTTCAAATTCCACCCCTATCACACCACAAGCTATGCTGAAGGCCGCAATGTGTTCATCCGAGTGAACTCTCCCATCACCAAAGAATTTGGAAAATTTCTTTCTTGAGCTGCGTGGAAGTTCATGCAGGGGTGGAGTCAAATTTAGTGGACCGAAAGAGTTACCCCAGAGGCCTCAAATTGCCATGATTTGATTATGAAAAAGTGGGATAACAAATCTAGGTGGAGTATGTATTGACAAAGCGATGTTAACAATAGAAATGGATGCTTTGCCTAGTAATGGAGAAGGATAGGGACTGCTTCAATTTGAAACTTGAGGCTTTAAACTGCGCGTTCTTCGCTAGTGGCTCTGGTTTGCAGGCCAAATTATATAATGGAGATGGAGGAAGATGGTAAGGCTATAATGATAATGGCTAAGACACAGAATGGAGTCGCTAGAGTCTATAATGGATAAGGGTAGGGATAAAACTTGAGGCTTCAGACTGCACATTCATCCCCAACGGAGTCGCCAAAAATTGTTGGGTGAATATTTTGTCAATAAATGTACTGATAAACAAAATAGGTCTGATCAACCACAACAAGAAGATTGGTCAGCCAAATGTGTAGTTTTACCACATCAAAAGGGGACTAATCTCTCCTCTCATCAAGGGAAGGTTCCCTATAGATATGCAGGAGTTATATACTATATATATATATAAACAGAAAATAACACTCAGGGGTAGGATAAACCATCCATCTCTTTTTTTTCAGAGATGATGCTCACAGATCAAAGGAGAAATCTTGGGTGATTGGTGAAGGTACTTCTCTTCTTTCAAAAGTAACATTCAATCAAAATCTAGATCCCTTCCTAGATAGTAGAAATCCAGATGAAATGACATAAGGCACTTTTCTTCTTTCATAAGTGCTTGTTCTTGCAAACAACATGAATCTTTCTGGTAAGTAACTGGTAACCAAAAGTGCAGAGTAACCAGTAGCCTGAAATGTAGCACAAAGTCTCCACCTCGACTTCCCAAGAGTGAGATACAAAGAACAATGGGGGCATAAAGTCATCCCAAAGTTCTTTACACAGAAATAGAAAATAAATACACACTGAAGACAACTATGACAGCACAAAGTCTAAAAGTAGCTGGCTTCAGGACACCTTCCTGATTACTTCCACAAGTTCTGCTTGTTTCATTAACTGGACAAGAATGCATTCAAAAGATAGACATAAGAACAATCTCCTAAAATATCACAAGCTATAACAGCACAAAGTCTGCAAGTAACTTGCTTTCTCATTTAATTAAAAAAATATGAACAATAATCTGAGCTCAAAGTCTCAGTATTCACCTTTCAATTTGGGCAGAGTTTTGCTTCTGGTAATGGGAAGATCTCCTTTAACAAATAAGAGATTACAATATATATAGAGTCCTAAAGGAAGCTTGGCACTTTCTCCCAGGGAGCGACCCATGATGCGCATTAATGCCTTGGATGCATTCTTGGTTTTGTCAGGGAGGGCCATGCTGGAGTAGGGCGGCTGCCTTAACTGTGGCATGTTGATTCATCTTCATTGTCTTCTCCTGAGTCTGAAACACTCATTCCATCATCTGCTACCCACACAACTGTCTATGTTGCCTTTATGCCAAAGGGGACAAATAGGTTGCACTTTCAATGTTTGCAGGCCCAAATATCTACCTAATGAACTGTTCCACCTATTGAAATTAACTCCAAATATTTTAGGCTTTTCCCTCTTTCTACTTTTATCTTTTTCAGCTTTGTCTCTTCCTAGAATTTAAGCTCTTGGGGCTACATTCCCAACTTTACTGGCTCTTTACGCTCCATCTCTCAACGGTTCCTCCTTTTGGCATTTTGGCCTTTTGCATTCGGGTTCGTGTTCCAGCTTTCAAAGATCAATAGCTATTTCATTTTTGTGAATTTAACATCTATGGGCCCGTCACTTTCCTTGACAATTCCTTCATGCCTTTTCTTCTTGCTGAGTGTCAAGTGCCTCTTCGGGTCTCAATTTCTTCGATTAGGTTTGATCCTTTATTACCTTCGAATAAAATGTCAAAAGAAATCTTTCCTTGGCTCTGCATCTTTATATTGGGAATGTTTCGTCTTTGACACGTGGTGCTTTTCACTACGTTTAATAAGTGACACATGGCACCTTTCGCTGGAATAGGCGAGGACACGCGGAAGCATCTTCCTAATTTATAGGAGCTCTTAGAAACTTTTGAAAGTCCCATGGGAGGTGACACTTGGTGGCTTCCACTGAACACTAGAAACACTTTTAGAAACATTCAGGATTCATTTTAGCAATCATGCAGATGATGACCCTTGTCAGCCTCAATCGATCTTTGCAGATGACATATGGCACGTTCTACTATGTCGAGAAAAAGACATTGAATCCTTCCGTAGCTGCCACTTGGCAACTTATGCTCGTTTCCTTCCTTTTGGTTAGGCTTTACCTTTTTTGGCAGACTTTTCCTTCGAACAAAAAGTTTGAAGGAATTCCTTCGCTTTGTCTTTTCCTGTCGGGCTCTTCCTTAGCTGCTCATTCCCTTCAATTTATTCCGGCTCTCTTCCTGGGTGAATTTCTTCAGACAAAATGTCTGAAGGATTTTTGCCTTAGTTTTTTGCAGAAAATACTTTTGAAAGAATTCTTTCAGCCTCTTTTACTTAGTCATTTTCCCAAGAGATTTCCAACTTTGTCCGATTTTGCTCACTTCCCTTCGTAAGGGTACTTGGCCTCGGTCCACTACCCTCCGCATGGGCACTTGTTCCTTTGGCTTTGGGGTAGCCCCTTGAACCTACCGATTGAACCAACCGATTGAACCAACTTTGGTTTAATGGTTCAATCGGTTTATTCTTCATTATTTGGCTGTCTTTTTGATCTCTTTGAACCATACGCATTGAACCAATAGGTCGTTGAACCCGTTGAACTGTTGAACCAAAGTGGTTCAAGGTTCAATGGTTCAATGGTTCGACGCGTCATTTTTTGATAAGTGTTTTGAAGCCATGGAACTTTGAGGCAATTGAAATTTGAACCTTTGACAAATGTGCTTAACTCCTACTGATGACATTGAACCTTTGAACCCATTGAACTCATTGAACCAAAATGGTTCAATGGTTCAATGATTCAATGGTTCGATCCTTGTTTAGAAGCTTGCCGATGGACGTTTTGGTTGAACCTTGGCATTGAACCAGTCTTGAAAATGACCGAGTGTTGGAAACTTGTTCTTTTGATTGAACTCGCCTGTAGAAGCCTTTGAACCTACTAATTCCTTTACTGAAAAAGCTTGAAAAATGAGGAATTAGAAAGCTCAGAACAAATTTTGAAAAGGGGAGAGCCAATTTTGGTCACGCAGGACCAAAATAGTTCATATGTTGTCCCAAAAATGAGAAAGCTATTTTTGGGGACAACAAAACTCATTCCTAGAAGTAAGTCACCCAACATCAGACCATATAGATATCCTTATGCCTAGAAGAGTGAAATTTAAAAAATGGTAGAAGAGTTGTTGGAGGCAAGAACCATTTATCATAGCTAAAGTGAATATTCTTCTCCAGTAGTCATGGTGTGAAAAAAAGATGAAACTTGGAGGATGTGCCTAGATTTTAGAGAGCTCAACAAGTTCAGTATCAAAGATAAGTTTCCTATTCTTGTAATTGAAGATTTGTTATATGAATTACATGATGTTTTTTATTTTACTAAATTAGATTTTCACTTTGGGTATCATCAAATCTTGATTCATGAGGAGGACATTACTAAAATAACTTTCCTTACTCACGAAGGCCATTATGAATTTTTTGTCATGACTTTTGGTCTCACTAATGCACCATCCCCCTTTTAGAGTTTGATGAATATAGTTTTTAGGCCATTTTTGAGAAAGTTTGTACTTGTGTTTTTTGATGACATCCTTACTTACAGTAAAAATTGGGAAGACCACTTGAAGCATGTGAAATAGGTACTATCAATTCTCAAACAACATCAGTTGTATGTTAAACCATCCAAATGTGCTTTTGGAGTCTAGGAATTGAAATATTTGGATCATATTATATCACACGGGGGAGTAAAAGTTGATCCTAAAAAAATCCAAGCCATCATGGAGTGGTAGATTCCAAAGATGCTTAAGCAACTAAGGGGATTTCTAGGGCTAACTGGTTACTATCACAGGTTTATCAAACACTATGGTGGTATTGCATCACCACTCATTCCTTGTGAAAGAAAGACTCATTCCATTGGGATGATACAACTACTAAGGAATTTGAACAATTGAAAATGGATCTGTGTACAACTTTAGTATTGGCTACTCTAGATTTCTCTAAAAAATTTGTGGTTGAATGTGATACATGTGGATATGGTATGGGTGTAGTAATCATGTAAGAGGGTAGGCCCATTACCATTGAAATTTATGAATTGAAGGGAAAAAATGGGCTCAAACCCATCTATGAGAAAGAGATGATGGCTATTCTACATGTAGTCAAATAATGGAGACCTTATCTATTGGGTCATTATTTTTAGGTAAAGACTGATCATGATAGCCTTAAATATTTTTTAGAACAATAGTTATCCTCTGAAGAACAATAAAAATGGGTGAAAAAAATGTTAGGATTTGATTTTCAAATCATCTATAAGAAAGACAAAGAAAATGTGGTGGTTGATGCACTATCAAGGTGGGATGAACTAGTTGAGGCATTGTTATGTACCATGACCACTTGGTAGGCAGACTAGATCGAGGAAGCAAGGTCAGAATGGGAAAATGATAGTGCTACCCATGCATTGATTCAGAATCTATAATAGGGTTCAGATGAGATTGAAAAGTTTACATGGAAGGGGAATCCATTATGTACAAAGATAGATTATATCTATGTTAGAATTCTCTTCTCAAATAAAAAAATCTTTCAAGAACTCATGCATCTCCACTTGGCAGTCACTCAGGGTTTTCAAAAATCTATCATAGAGTCAAGAAGGATTTTTTTTGGGAAGGACTCGAAGGGGTTGTATAGAAATATGTGGTTGAATGTATGGTTTGTCATCAAAATGAAATTGAAACCATTAAAACCCCACTTCTTTTACAACCCTTATCCATCCCTAGTCAAGGATGGGAAGAAGTGTCTATGGATTTCATTACTAGGTTACCATGTGACACAATGGAGACATCCCTCTTGTTGTGGGTGGCAAATGTGAGGGATGAATCTCTAGATTAGGAGATACCTCCCCTTGATGCACCTTGAGGCCCTAGATTTCCTACTACTAACAATGAGGGGGGAATGAAAAAGGAGAGAAATATTGAAATCAAAACCTAAACTAAAGTGGTGATGCACTAAAATGATTGGTCTACTTAGCTTTGGCATATACTTTGAACCATGAATAGTAAGCATACACTTCATTCAAGTGAGAAAGAATTCCTTGCATCAGTATTTTAGTAGGGGGTCCTATGAAGATACAAGGAGGAAGAAACTAACACAAAAGGTGTTCTGAGACACACGTGTAGCTTATTCACTTTCCTATACTTCTTCAAACACTTCATGTGACCTGCAAGAGAAGAAAATCACTATCTACTAGATATACTAGAATAAACTTATGAAAGCATGAAAATAAGATGACTTAACACAAGATAAAACAATAGACATATACAAAAGTACAAGCTCAAATGGAGGTAAAATGCTCTTTCTGATTCAAAGTAAATTCCTACAAGGCTTCACCATACAAGTTGAGAGATATTTTCTCAAATGACAAAAACCAATCTATTTATTGGTTTTTGATAGATATATTCTACCTAAATGTATTAACTCCTTCTATTGAGTTGTCTATGCCACTTGTCTTGGTCTGAGTGGTCATTGATTATACCCTTTGTCTTTGTCAGCAGCTAATATTGTTTCAAGTTTTGTCTTTTCTAATTTGTCTTTACCCATGTTTCGTCTCTTTCATTTGACATCTCCTTTACCTTGGTTTCTCTTGTTTTGTCTTTACTCATTTGGGCCTTCAGGTTCTTGATGAGTTTCTACTCCTCAGGCCTTTACTTTTTTTTGCTTGCTCTTTGCAGGTCTTTTCTATGGGTGGGATTTTATTCAACATATCCTTCAAACATTTTATCCGAAGTAAATCTCCTTGGATTTGTTCCTTGCCTTCTTGGCTTACTTCTTTGCTATTTTACCTTCGAGCTTTCTGTGATCGTCAAATTTCTTTGGACAAAATGTCTAAAGGAATTCCTTCGAACATTTTGTTCAAAGGAAAACTCCTTTTACTTATCACTTTTCCTAAGGGGTAAGTTCCCTTTGAGCTTCTTGTCTTTGCCCCTTTGCTTCAACTGGCTGCCCTCTACAAGGGTATTTTGAGCCTCTAGTTGCCCTTCAAAACTTTTGTATTGGTCCTTGTTAGGTTGTGGAGCTAAAAGGTTCAACTGTTGCAGACATGGAGAGGTTGCTGAAGTTCCAGAGACACCGGCGTCGGCAGTATGACTGACGTCGGTCATGATGAATGCAGAAGGCAACCAGTGTTGGCAGGGAGTCGGCCGACATCGGTCAGCACCAGACAGACAGGGACCGACATCGGTCGCCTGTGGCGGTTCCAGAACTGCTATTGATGAACAGTCAGTTAAGTGAAGCGAGTGTTTGCATGTTAAAGGGCTAATTATAGTCTCGAGCTGCGTGTCTAATTATTGTAATTAGAAGTCTATTTTTGTATGCATGGGATCCTATTTAAAGACCCATGAGGCATGTATTGTAATTAAGAAGGCAAGTAAAGCATTGAAGCAAGGAAGCAAGGTCAAGGAGATCTACAAGGTGTAAGGTCAAGGAGATCAGCTGAAGCATTCAAGGAGGGGATAACAACTCAGGTTGTTGAGTTGGATGTGGTTGAGCAAGAGAGAGAGGGAAGAAGGTCTTGAGGTGTGGCAAGCCTTTGAGGTGGAAGAAGAAGTGGCATCTTCTTTATTGTATTTTCTTCTAAGAGTATTTAATACAAGATTGTGTATTGTCTCTCAAATTCTTTGTTGTTTCAAGTTTCTAGTCACTTAATCATTATGGTATAATTCTGTGTTTAATTGCTTATAAGAAAGGTAATCAATTGTGCTTCCTTGGAGGGGTTCCTAACAGTCCTCATGTTGACAAAAATCCCTCTGTAAGGTCTATTCTACCTTCAAACATACCCTTTGGAAGTTTTGTAAAGGTTCATTTCATCTTTGAAATGCCCCTCGTAAGGGCACATACCCTTTGGGGAAATTACAAATGACCCTATAGAACGCCAAGGTGCCCTCAGTGGAAAAAAAACTAGCCTTAAGAAGTGTCTAAGACCAATTTGGGCTCTTCTGAATGACTTACTCAAAAAGGTTTGAAGTAAAGACGTCTCAAAAACTTGATTGATTCCTCCTTACCCTTTTAGGTTTGTGAGTGACTCCAACTCATGAAAGATCATAAGTCAAATAATCCCATAAACCTAAATTGAACTACTCTGACCCTTATCGGGTTTCTCTTCAGCTTTTACTAATGAAAATTGGCAAGTAAAGTACTTTACAAAACTTGACTTACACTGGAACATGGCATAGACCCTTTCGAGTTTGTCAAGTGCTCCTGATTATTACTTGTAAAGCTTACAAGTAATCATGTTTTGATAACTTGATTTGCTCTGTGAGTGCTGAAAAAGACCAATGCTTGATGAGACAACACCTACACCTACACAAAATCAACTTTTCCTTGATTTTTAAAGGGTTAAGACCTAGTTTCAGGGCAAAAGGTCATGAAGAATAAAGAAAGGCAAAAAAAAGAGGGGTGCCCATTTTGGCATGTAGGATTCACAAAATGGTCAGCAAATTGGTGACACATAGGGAAAGTATGCTTGATATGCTTGGGAAGACTGGTGGCCTAAAATTCCATTGGGCATGGAGTTAGGATGCAGCTTGAAAAGTTGGTAATAGCTTTGTAAGGAATTATGAACTAGAAAAGATTTACCTCGAACAAGGAAAAACACACACAATAGGACAAAAAATAAATAAACTTGTGTAACAACACTTAGGGAAAATAAGGAAAAACAAGGAAAGCTATGTACATGACAAATTAAACTTAGTGACAATGCTTAAGGTATATCACATTGATTGGGATATGTAGCTCTTCACCATCTAACTTGGAGAGTTGAAAAGCATTGTATTGCTTGCACTGGGTGATGATATATGGGCCACTCCACAAAGCGTCAAACTTCATGTGCCTTCTAGGCTTGTCTTGATCCTCATCCCACTTCAAGATAATGTCACCTTTTGAGAATCTCCTTGGCATAGACCTTTTGTCAAAATGCTTCTTTGTTTGCTGTTGGCGGATGGTCATGGCATCTATGGCTTGGTCTCTCACTTCTTGAAGCTCCATTAGCTCACAATACCTGACTTCTTGGCTATCACTTTTCATCATTTATAGTTGTTCAGTAAGATCCAAGGCTGGTAACTCAAGTGAGATAAGAAGGCTAGCTTCCCTTCCATACACAAGTGTGTATGGTGAATTCCTGATTGCCCTCTTTGGAGTGATCTTATCTACACAAAGAGTTGTCTTTAACTTGACATGCTAAGTACTTTGATTTTCCTCCATTGTCCTCTTTATGATCCTAATCAAATTCTTGTTTGTGGACTCAGCCAACCCATGTCCTTGTGGGTAGTAGTTGGAAGAAGTGCTGAGATAGATGCCATACTTCAATGTCCACTCACTTGTCTTTGTTCCCAAGAAAGCCAATGCATTGTCTAAAATGATTGTGGCTAGGACCCCAAATCTTATCACTATGCCTTCATAGAAGTCTAGGACTGCACTCTCATTAGCCTCTTTCAGAGCTATGGCCTCTACCCACCTTGTGAAATAATTTGTGGCAGTCAAAACCCACTTGTGGCCAACAAGAAGGAGGATTGATCAGCCCTATGAAGTCCAACCCCCATTACATGAATGGTTGTTCCACCTGAATAGGATGAAGAGGCATGGCAGCCAGTCATTGTTTCCCATCAAATAAGGCACATTTTTGACATTTCATCACCCAAGCATGAGTGTCTTTAAACAAACTAAGCAAAAATTAACCAACCATCACAATCTTTATAGTTGTGGCCTTGGGAGCAAAGTGGCCACCAACTGGTCCATCATGGAACTTATATAGTACTTTGTCAACTTGGTCTAAATCAATGCATCTCAAGAACACCCTTGAAAATTTTCTTCTGAATAACACTCCATAAAATAGGACATAAGGAAGAGATTGGAGTCTAAAATGCCTCCTCTTGGTCCTACCAAGACCTTATGGACACTCAATAGTTTGAAGGAAATGAACCATGTCTTGTGCCCAACTCTTCATGACTGTAGGTACAACTATTATAGGTTCATCATGGAGTACCAAAATGTCTTTCTTTGTCTCTTTTAATTCTATAGTGAGGTGTTCACATAGCCCTCTTCCTCTTACCAAATTGGTGGTCTTGATCTCTACGTCATACTCTATTACTTTGGTGATCCAACCTGCCTTTTTCTCATTCAAGTCCTGGTTCAGCAAGAAGTCTTTTACACTAGGATGTGGCACCATGATGTGAACTTTGTTGCTAGATAACATATGTCTGAACTTCTTTAGACTTCATATGACTTCAAGTACCTGTTTCTCAACATACGAGTATCTAACCTAATAGCCTTTTAAACCTTGGTTGAAAAAATCAAGAGGTTGTTCTAAATTCTCACCATTTGCTTGAGTGAGCATAACAGAGATTACCTACTCATTCCCAAAGGTGTATAGATTGAATTACTTGGAGAAGGTTGGATTAGCCAGGGTAGGAGCTTGGGTGATAGCTTGCTTGATGCCTTCAAAGCTTTCTCTTCTTTTTTTTGTCCATGTGAATGTCTCGTCCTTCTTTAGCATGGAAATTAGTGGCTTGACAAGCTCAACAAATTTAGGAACGAATCTCATAATGAAATTTATCTTACCAAAGAAACTTTTTAGGACCTTCTTATGCTTAGGCAAGAAAAATGCTAAGATGGCATTCACCCTCTCTAGATCAATAAATAGGCCTTCCTTCAAAATGACATGGCCCAAAAGCTTGCCTTCATGGACGAAAAACACACATTTCTTTGGGTTGAGAGAGATGCAAAACTCTCTACACCTTTAAAATATTTGCCTTAGGTGCTTCAAGTGTTCACTTTCCTCCTTAAAAAAGATTGTCATGTCATCAAGATAAACCATCACAATGTCATTAATCAAACCTTGAAAAGCCATGTCCATAGCACGTTGGAAGGTATCTCTAGCATTTGACAATCCGAATGGCATCTTCATGTAGGTGTATGTTCCCCACTTGGTGGTCAAGGTTGTCTTGTATTGGTCACATTATTGCACCAAGATTTGATTGTACCCAGAGTAGCCATCTAGGAGAGAGAACCTTTCACTACCTGTCACCATATGAAGAATTTGATCCATACTTAGAAGGGGATAGTGGTCTCTTAATGAGACTCTATTTAGGTCTCTGAAATCTACACACAATCTAACTTCTCCATTCTTCTTCCTAACAGGGACCAAATTGGCAAGCCAAGAAGAGTGTTTGATAGGGAAAATGATCCTGGACTCAATCAATTTGGTGAGATCCTTCCTCATAAGAGGCTCAATCTTTGGATTAATTGGCCTTTGCTTTTGATTGATGGGTTTGGCACCTTCCTCTAGCTCAATGGTGTGTTGGGCCAAGTTTGGATCAAAGCCTTTCAAATCACCATACTCCCAAGTGAAGACATCAGCAAAATCTTGACATAACATAATAAAAACATGTTTTTCCTCATTGGTACACACCTTCCCAAGTGTGAGCAGCTTATCCTTATAGATCTCTACCCTTTCATAATTTGTCTTCTTGGTTGACATGCTTACCTTGTCTCTCTTGAATTGGTCATCTTCATTTAAAATGCTCTCAAGAGTTACCAAACCTTTGGGAAGCTTGTTGGTCTTTAGTTGAACAATCTGCTCATCATACTACTATTATAGCTTGGACTAATTTTTAGAAGCAAACTCAATTTCTTCCTATAAGAAAAGTATTATCTGCTGGTCACTTTCAAACACCTGCCAATTTTTGATATTGTCTAGTATGGAGGGCCTCATGATCACCTTTAAATGATGATGATTCTTGCTTTGTCTTATCCCCTTTGGGATGTCAAACTGAGCACCAACTATTGCTAGTCCATCAGCATGCTTGTTTTCCTCTCTTGGAATGGAAGTGATGTTGAAAGCAATGAATTTCTCTACAAGGTCCCACACTCTATGCTTTTAAGACTTGAGTAAAGAGTTCTTGGTCAAGTTTTGACCTCTCACTCGGTTCATAATCAACTCACTATCTCTAAACACCTATAATTATTTGATTCCTCTCTTCCTTGCCCATTCTAGACCATGAACAAGGGCCTCATATTTTACTATGTTGCAGGTGTAGGAGAACTAAAACCATCAAGTTGAAAAGTATTTGTCCTTTGAAGGTGAAACCAACATTGCCCCACCACCAGCTCCCAACTTTCTTCTAGATCCATCAAAGAACAACTACCACAAACCACAGTCCTCTTGGTCTATCTTCATCAATTTTAGAATGAAAGCATCTTTCTCATACATGTAGTAGACTCCAAGACTAGCTTCTTCAATGAATTTGTAAGGATCATGCTCAAATTTGTCATTTCCCCATTCATCTAGGAACATGTCAGCAACTCGTACAAGGGAAGATTATGGAGATTGATCCACCTGGAGTTCTTCTTCATCAATGATTGTGTCGTTCACATTTACCACTTTAGGTGAGTATGGCTCCAGGTGATCTTTGTGGATGGGCTCTGACTCAATATTCACTTTAGTTCTATACTTTGTCCTGAAAACCATGCAAGACTAGTTGGATACCAAGTATCCACCTATTTTGGATGTGAAATCCCTTGACAAGAAAAGAGGGAAGTAAGGAGGAACATCTGCCACTACCACATCATAGGGAATTGAGAAGGTTGGATAGGTATGGAGAGTCAGATTCAAGCCTCTTTCCACTCTCAAGGTCTTATCTGGTGATCCATCCAACTGTAGAACTCTTTTGGTCATTTGCTCATACTTGAGGCCTAGCTTATCAGCTATACATTTAGACATAACTGAGGTGCTTGCTCCACTATCAATGATGCAATTATGGACCAAAAAATAACCAATAATTAGGGACAAATAGAAGTGGGGGACCTTCTCATCTTTCTTTGCTTGACCAACCATGGGAGGAGCCCCATTTACTATCAACACATTATCATTTTTTGTTGGGATAACTTGCCCACCTAGCCCATGCAATTCCTTTTAGAGTATATCTTTTTTTCTTGGCAGTGATAAAGAATCCCACAATGAGATGTTCATGATCAAATTCTTCATTTGGTCCACTACATTGATTGAAGTATTTCCCCTTTATAATTCTCTTTGGGAACATTCATAACCTATGGTGCAACCTGAGGAGCTAAAGTTACAATCGTTGGCCTGAAGTTGGGAAACTTTTGATTTGTTTGTGCTCTTGGGCCTGCTTCAAGGACACTTCCTACTTGATTGGGTGAAGGAGACATGGTAGGTGCTTGAGTGGCTGCTTAAGATTCATCAATGGCTCTCCTTTTGGACCTAGTGTTGGATGCAACACCAACATTCTAATTACTTGTGCTCCCCACAAAGTTGAATGCATAGAGCTCTCCTTCTAAGTGATTCATGAGAGTGAAATCAGATTGAACCTACCTTCTACCTATCCCAAATTGTGTTGACATCTTAAAATTTGAGAATTAGGCTACTTGATCACCTTATGTAGTCATGCTTTGATTTAGAAGCTCACTAGCATAAGCAACCTGTTCTTGGCCATGCTCCAAAGGTGGATAGTTGGGTTACTCCTACACCAAATTGTTTTGAGTGGGGACAAGAACCTTGGAAAATAAAGGAGAATTTGGATTATAGATTTGATAAGGCTTGACATGTGTAATTTGGCCTTGCCCTTGATTATAATTTTGGAAGGGAGGCCTATTTGCTTGCCCAAACTGTTGGTAGCCTTGATTTGGCCTATAACTCTAAGCTTGTTATCTTTTAAGGGAAACTAACTCATTGGTAACACTCTGTAATAGGCTCTTAACTTTGTGGATGTCATTTACAATGGTAGTATCTAGCTTCTCTTGATTAGGTAGAGGAGATAGAGTGGGCAAAGCAGGCTGGACTGAGGGCTGTAAATCAACAAAAAGTGGTATAGGAGGTCTAAGAGCTATCTTTCCTACTTGAACAAGGTAATTTTCAGTAGCTATGGCTATCTCATAAGTAGTGTGTAGAGTGTTTCCACCCATGGACTATATCATGATAGTGATGTCACTATTTGGGGCCTTCAAGTAATAAAGGAAAACATAGCTTGGGGTTGGCCTCACAGGAATTGGGATCCTGTCCCAAGTCTTTTGGAACCTAGTGTTAAAATATTTCATAAACTCATGTGGGGCTCTTTTCATGGTGGTTAACTACTCATCTATGGATAAATGGTCACTTTTTTCCCCAAAATTATTGGTCAAGAGGGTCCCTAACTCATCCCATGAGCCAACTGAGTTCACAGGGAAGTCCCATACCAGTCCAAAACTTTTCCTTTGAATGACAAGGCTAGTAATATAATGGCTACATTTTTTTTAGTGATATTATGGATGTTGTAGAGGTTTGTTATGTTTCTAATATGCTCAACAGTAGTGATTGGGCCCTTTCCACTAAAGGGAAGAACACTTTTGAGAGCTATCCTTGGAATTGGGTCATACTTCTTATTGTCCCCAAAAATGTCACTCATTTTTGGGACAACCTATGAACTACTTTGGTTCAACAGACCAAAATCCTCTCTCTCCTTTAAAAAAATTATTTTGAGCATTCAAGTTCTTCATTTTTCAAAGCTTTTCCAGAAATCTACAGACTCAACGTGCTTGAAATTAGCAGGTTCATAGGTTTAAAGGCTTCTGTAGGTGAGTTCAATCAAAAGAACAAGTTTCCAACACTTAGTCATTTTCAAGATTGGTTCAGTGACTTGGTTCAATAAAAATGTCCATCGACAAGCTTCTAAACAAAGGCTTGAACCGTTGAACCATTGAACCATTTTGGTTCATCGATTCAACGGGTTCAATGACCAAATGGTTCAATGCATTTAGTTTAAAGGATCAAAAGGACGTAGCCAAATAAAAAGATTGAACCGATTGAACCATTGAACCATTCAACGGTTCAATTGAAAGAAGAACACTGAGACTTTGAGCTCAGGTTATTTGTTCATATCATTTTATCTGAATGAGAAAGCAAATTGTTTGCAGACTTTGTGTTGTCATAGCTTGTATCATTTTAGGAGATTGTTCTTATGTCTATCTTCTGAATGTGTTCTTGTTTATTTAATTTGGCAAGCAAAACTAGTGAAAGTAATCAAGAAGGTGTCCTGAAACCAATTGTGGGAAAGACTTTGTGCTTTCATAACTATTTTCAGTGTGTGTTTTTCTTTTCTTTCTGTGTTGAGGATTCTGGGACGACTTTGTGCCCCCATTATCCTTTGTGTTATACTCTTTGGGCAGTTGAGTTGGAAACTTTGTGTTTTGTTTCATCCTACTGGTTACTGCACTGTGCTACTAGTTTCTTGTCACTACCTGAAAGAACTCCTACTGTTTCCTGCAAGAACACTTCTGAAAGAAGAGAAGTGCCTTCAGTGTTTTCACCAAGATTTTCTCCTCTGTTTGTTAACATCTTCTCTAAAAAAAGAGAGATGAATGGTGTATTCTACCTCTAAGTGTTATTTTCTACTTATTTATATAGTATATAGCTCTTACGTATTTATAAGGAACATCCCATTGATGAGAGGAGAGATTTGTCCACCTCTGATGTAGTAAACCTACACATTGGGCCGACCAATCTCCTTTGTTGTGGATGATAAGCCCTATTTTGCTCAATCAAATAGTTGACTGACAAAATATTCACCCAACACTACTAAAGGTTCAAGGGACTTTGACCATTGAAGGCCACAAAAGAGAAATCCCTAAGGGCTGCCATGGTTGTGAAAGGATTCAATAGGTGTCTCCTTGAGTAGGTATATTTTATGGCTGACTTAGGAAAATGGCTTGCTACATAAGGGTGGGTATTTTCAAATCTTAGCCTTTTTGTTAAATTTAAAGGTAACTCAACAAATTCAAAAGGGACACCCCTAGAAAAAGATATTTCAGTGACCTTTGGCATGGGATGTCAGGCTAGTCATTAAATAGAGACTTGGTTCCTGAATGGAGTCATCAAGTGTTGAATATAGCTCCTTATTTTAGGTTTTTTAACAATATCAAGACCAACACCAATCTTGAAACTTACAAGACACAGAAATTATCCCACCAAGAGTGCCAAAAACTATTGACATAGTGGATTGTACCCTCTAAAGGGAGGCTTAGCTCTCTTCATCCATGCGACACAATGGAGACATCCCTCTTACTATGGATTGCAAATGTGAAAGATGAATCTCTAAATTAGGGTCTAGCTCCCCTTGATGCACCTTAAGGCCCTGGATTTCCTATTGCTAACAATGGGGGGGATGAAAAGGGAGAGAAATACTAAAAATGGGACCTAAGTTAAGAGGTGATGTACCAAAAAAATTGGTCTACTCAGCTTTGGCATACACTTTGAACCATGGACAATAAACATACACGTCATTCAAGGGAGAAAAACTTCCTTGCATCAATATTTTAGTAGGGGCTCCTATGAAGATACAGGGAGGAAGAAACTAGCACAAGAGGTGTTCTGAGACAGACTATAGCTTAGCCTATTCACTTACCTATACTTCTTCAGACACTTCTTGTGACCTGCAAGAGAATAAAATCACTATGCACTAGATATGTTGGAATAAACTTATGAAAGCATGAAAAGCAAATGACTTAACACAAGATAAAACCATAGACATATGCAAAAGTACAAGCTCAAATGGAGGTAATATACACTTTATGATTCAAGGTAAATTCCTTCAGGGCTTCACCATAAAATTTGAGAGATATTTTCTCAAATGAGAAGTTACAAATATATAGAGAACTGGAAATAAGGTAGCTGACAAATCAAGGAATGGAAAACCATGCTGAGTTAAACACTTCTGCAAAGACCAAAAGACCATGCTGCTATCACTTTCTTTGAACTACCTATGGAGCCATGTTATAGGCTATCCAAACTATTGTCCTTCCTATCCTAGGCTTGCAAAAGCATGGGATACTCCTTCTAGCAATTGATAAAGCCATCCCCAAGTTGTTGTGGCTGGACCATGCTCTCTTCAATGCCTGGATGCAACTGGGTGTGCATTAATGGTGAAGAATGAAAAACATGGGATGCTAATCTATATAGTTTGAAAACCAATATATTTATTGGTTTTTAGTAGATATATTCTACCTAAATGTATTAACTCCTTCTGTTGAGTTGTATATGCCACTTGTCTTGGTCTGAGTGGTCATTGATTCTATCCTTTATCTTTGTCAGTAGCTGAAACTGTTTCAAGTTTTGTCTTTTCCACTTTGTCTTTGCCCATATTTTGTCTCTTTCCTTTGGCTTCTCCTTTACCTTTGTTTCTCCTATCTTGTCTTTACTCATTCGGGCCTTTGAGTTCTCGATGGGTTTCTACTCCTCAGGCCTTTGGTTTTTTCTTGTTTACTCTTTCTTGGTCTTTTTTCGGGTGGGCTTTTCTTCAACATGTCCTTCAGACAAAATGTTCAAAGGAATTCCTTTAGACATTTTATCTGAAGGAAATCTCCTTGGCTTTGTTCCTTGCCTTCTTGGCTTGCTTCTTTGCATTGTCAGCCTTTGAGATTTTTATGACCATCAAATTTAAAGGAATTCTTTTAGACATTTTGTTCGAAGGAATTCAACCTTGGCTCACCTTATTCAATTTTCCTTCAAACAAAATGTCTGAAGGAATTCCTTCGAACATTTAATTCAAAGGAAAACTCCTTCTGCTTATCACTTTTCCCGAAGGGCAAGTGCCCTTTGGGCTTCTTGTATTTTCCCCTTTGCTTCAACCGGCTGCCCTCCGCAAGGGCATTTTAAGCCTCTAGTTGCCCTTCAAAACTTTTGTATTGGTCCTCATGTCAATAAAAATCCCTCTGCAAGGTCCATTCTGCCTTCAAACATACTCTTTAGAAGTTTTGTAAAGGTCCGTTTCATCTTTGAAGTGCCCCCCACAAGGGTACATACCCTTCGAGGAAATTGCAAATGACCCTACAGAATGCCCAGATGCCCTTCATGGAAAAACACTTCCTTAAAATTCATCTAAGACCAATTCAAGCTCTTTTAAAGGACTTACTCAAAAATATTTTAATTAAAGATGTTTCAAAAACCTGATTGCTTCCTCCTTACCCTTTCAGGTTTGTGAATGACTCCAACTCATAAAAGATCATAAGTTAAGTAATCCCACAAACCCAAATTGAGCTGCTCTAACCCTTATCAGGTTTTTCTTCAGCTTTTACTCATGAAAATTGGCAAGTAAAGTACTTTGCAAAACCCAATTTGCACTGGAGCTGGCCATATACCCTTTTAGGTTTGTCAAGTGCTCCTACTTATTACTTCTAAAGATTACAAGTAATGTTGTTCTGAGAACTTGATTTGCTCTGTGAGTGATGGAAAAGACCAATGCTTGATGAGACAACACCTACGCCTGCACAAAAGTAACTTGTCCTTGATTTTTAAAGGGTTAAGACCTAGTTTCAGGGCAAAAGATCATGAAGAACAAGGAAAGGCAAAAAAAAGGTGGGGGGGTGCCCATTTTGGCATACAAGATTCACAAAATGGTCAATAGTTATAATGGTTTTTGTGGATAGACTCACAAAGTATTCTCATTTTTGTTTTTTTATCTCAACTATTGATGGCTAGTACAGTAGCTTCTACCTTTCTCAATATAGTTTAGAAATTGCATGGTACTCCCAAGATTATTGTTAGTGATCAAGATCCCATATTCACTAGTAATTTTTAGACATAATTATTTGCATGTTTAGGTACCCAATTGGCTCATATCTCATCTTATTATCCTTAATCTGATGGATAAACTAAGGCAATCAACAAGTGTTTAGAAGGGTACCTTCGTTGCTTTGTGTCAGATAAATAGAATAAATGGGTTCAGTGGTTGTCCTTGGTTGAATGGTGGTGTAATACTTTAGTACATAGTTCATCCAAAATGTCTCCTTTCAGGAAATTGTATGGATACCATCCTCCGTCCCTCACTTCACCCTGAAGGCCCACCCAAAGGTGTGTGCAGTGGAAGAACACCTTCAACATCAATAGGAAGTCCTTGCTAGTTTGCGTGAAAATTTATCTTTGGCCCAGAATTGCATTAAGAAATAACCAGATCAGCATAGGAGTGAGAGGCATTTTTAAATTGGTGATTAGGTATTTTTTCACTTGCATCCATATAAGTATATTTCCTTGAAGTAATAGAAAAAAGATAACAAGTTGTCTCCCAAGTATTATGCCCCTTATCAGATCTTGCAAAAAATTGGTAGTGTGTCTTACAAGCTAAAATTTCCTCCATCCACCTACATTCATCCAATATTTCATGTATCTTTCCTTAAGAAGGTCATTGGACATAGAGTTTCCACTCAAAATGAGTTACTAGAATTAGATGAGGAAGGGAGAGTTATTCTTGATCTTGAAACAGTCCTTCAAACATGAACTAAGTAGCTACGATCTAGAATGATTATAGAGTATCTGATCAAAATGGAAAAATCTGCCTTTTCAAGATGCTACCTAAAATGATGAAGCCTTCATGCAACAACATCCAGGGTTATTTCAATGTTGAAGACAACCTTGTTTTGAAGGGGATGGGCATTCTATGCCCTTAACCATTGGAGTGTCTAGGGATATGTGTAGCCGACTTATGGCTTGCATAACCCTTTTACATATTCTTTTACATTTCTCTATGCACTCATATGCTTAGTAGGTCAGCCTATGGGTTGTCCATGGCCTTGGTAGACTATATATAGGAGGTAGGGTTATTTGCTTATCATCATATTAAAGTATTCATTTCTTATTACAAGCATTTGGGAGGTTACCCCCTCGAAGTGGCTTATCTATTATTCATATTTTCTGTTATATTTCTATATCGCTGTGATATATTGTTGTATTTATACATATTTGGAGAAGTAATATCATAACATCACCCTATAAAAATTGATGCAGATAAGATTTAAATGGAGTTTCATACTCTCTACAATCTTTATGCATATCCAAGAAGGCACGCATAAGTGTAAAAGAATGAGACTAACAAGACTGATCTTAATCCTTATAATATAGTCATATAAGGGAATATTTGGGTGATTTTCTACATGATTAAGCTACTAAAGAAGACATCAAGAAGCCAACAAGAGGAAAAGGAACCTTTCTCCTCTCAACCACCAATACACATAAAATAAAGGGAGTGAATGAAAGAAAAGAGGTCAAAGCCTAAGGGCACAAGTTCTAGTAGTGTGCAAGAAAAACCAAAGGCCCCTCCAAAATGCCAATGACATACCTCACCACCAAGAGGAACCCAAGTATCACCTATAGCATAAGATGACATCACTGCACCTGATACTAAAACACCCTAGGTGGATGTTTGGAACACATATAAGGCTTCTCCAAAAGCATAAACTAGCAAGGAATAGACCTCTGAGCCTAGCAAGGAGCAAACTTCTGAGCGTGATGAAGAGCAGACTATTGAGGAGTAGCAAATTGACATTGAAATTCCAATACCTGATGAAGTAGAGAGAGGGTAAGGCCTCAACATATATGACTTTGGCATCGGTATTAGTGAACAATGTGATAATAGTAAAAAACTTATTGACTTAGAGTGTGACCTTAATAAGGGCAAGGAACTAGTGTGGGAGGTTGAGTAACAACATCAAAATTAAGAACCTCCCATTTATGCTACATTCAATAGGACACACCTGACTAGCATTTGTATTTATGGAACTTATTCCCTAAAAATGAGGCCATGAAATAGACCTGACATAATATGTCAATTCATATGGAGGTGTACCATGATGAATAACGGCTATAGCTTCCAAGGGCTAGCACCAACATAAGCCCAGAAGTAACTGGTGTTCCAAACACATTTTGGGTAAGTCCCACAATCTATTCATAGACGTAAATAGGCACAACCCTTATCAAAATTACCCTAGAGTTTTCTAGACAAAATATTCTTAACAACCATGATTTGAGCAAAGTTTGTGATAAACATCGGGAGGTCATTCAACTATATAAGGAAAAACATGAAGAAAAGAGAAGGATCAAAGCATAAATTAAATAATTTAAGCAACAAAGTGATGAAGCTGAAGTGCAGAACTTAGGACTTTGGGCCTTTGTCAAATAATTTTGAGAAGTGAGCCAACACTTGAGGATGGCATTCCTGTAACTATAGAGGCCATAAATAAGCTAGAGATACTCGTGGGTCTGCTATTGAATAAATGTAAGAACCAAGTAGACCCTAGATAGGATAAAATTTGGGCAACAACACAGTCTATAGAAGCCATAAAGGTCTGCCACAATTTCTTAAATCATCTAGGTGACACTATTCCCTTTGTAGATGGGTTTTTTTAAAACCTAGCGTGGCAAGGAATTTTTTGGAAGCGCAATTGTTGCCTGAAGAACAACCTTGCCAACAATTGGTTGAAAATGCTTTAAGCATTGAGGACCATGCTTAGTGCATAAATTTTTTCTAGGATGTGGAATAACTTGACAAAAAAATAAGTGCCCGACGACAAGAGATGAATGTTAGTTTCTCAACACTTCAAAGGCAAGTTTTGGATGTTCACAAGGATGCAAATGCTTAGCTTGAGACCTTGGCATCTCAAGCAAATGGATTTTTGGAGCAACCTAGACAAATGAAAAAGATCTGGGGTGAAGTGAAATCTATTACTTCCAAACTTCAGACAACCCTCAATCAGTGGGAGGAGCTCAAGCGCCAAGTCCAACAGGTAGAGCCCATATTTTTGGTAACAAATAAAATTGAAGTATAGTATGGGGTGGACTATAAAATTAGTATGGGGTGATGTGGACCCAAAATGTTGTAAGTAAAATATTTAAGTCTTTTAACAGCATGGTGTGAGAACACAAGCACACATGAACAATATATAAAACCTGGGCACAGAAGAAACCATGGTGTGAATGAAGTTGGTGCAAAAGAGCAAAAGTTGAAGAACAACACAAAAGACCATGACAAGGAAGGGATAATTATGAAATATAAGGAAACAAAGAATGAGTAACACAAATAACATGACTCATAGGAATGAAAGACTAGGACACGAGCGTAAGAAATAGATATAGTTATAAAGTAGTTTATGGAAGTAGTGGGGATTAATGAGAGTGTAAAACTAACACTAGTATGCCAAATAAGAGGATTATGCACATAAATATGTATCATGGAGAGGGTATATAAGTGTAATTAGGCCTAAATCAATAGGAATTCATTGTAACAACTCACCATGAATCATTTCCTTAATGATCATTGGCTAAGTCATCTTCTTTATATTAATGAAGTACCTGAAGGCAAGGGGCTAAACTATGTATAAATACCCCTTAGGTTGTTCATAAATGGATATATAGAATTGCAATAGTCAAAGTTATTACAGTGAAGTTAATGGAAAATTAGTTGTTACTGGATATAGATGTGTTATTAGAGATCTAGATCATGTAGTGGCAATGAAAATTTGTAATCTTATCAAATGAAAATAATAGAACCAACTCTTGTTTTCAAGTCATGATATGTTGATCTATATAGTGCTAGATTTACTTTTATGGTAATTGATATATGTATTATATGGATCCGTTAAATGGCTAACTCTAAAAGAATAAAGATGGTAACAATGACTAATAATAACAACCTAAGAACCTAAGTAAGATATAACTTATCTAAACACCATCACATGATATAATTGATGAGGACCAATCCCTTCTACATGCCTCAGGTGAGCACGTGAGGTTACTCCTCGCATGATATACCAACACACAAGATCTTTAGTGTTTTCTTTCCTCTTGATCTTATAACTAATATATAGTTATGCAAAGCTAAGGAAAAAGAACCAACACCTTTCATTCTATCAAACTCAAATAAAAATCTCTAATAAAAATCTAAAATCACATTACAGATACAATTTCGTTATTCCCCCAATGGATAAAACAATTATCATTGAACCATGTACAAAGAAAAACAACTTAGCCATAAAAAATTTAATACATATCTATACTAATTTGGAAAACAAATGCTATAAGATTCTATGACATTTAAGATGTTTTTGGCAGAATTAGAAATAAATGAAAATAAATACATACAAGCAATACAAAGCATACTTAAACAACCAATAATTTTCTTAAAACAAAAACCATCATATGCATGGACTAATAGTTTTTCAATAAAAATATCACATTTATGGAAATCAAATACAGATGCCCAATTTGTACTCAATGCTTATGTTAAAACATCTTATTGTACGTCTTATATGACAAAAATTTATACATCAATGACAAAAGCATTTGAAAGAATCCATAAACAACATCAAGAAACAAATATATATGTTATTCAAATGATACACAACCTTAGAAAAACATTGCTTAATAGACAACAAATGTATGCTCAACAAGTTATTCACATAGTTTTGTCATTGTCATTGAATAGTTGTTCTAGGAAATGTGTATTCATAAACACAAGTCTGTTAGATGAACACACATTCGTTATAAAATCTCTAACACTTTTGAGCCATGAACTAGATAAATCAGAGGATGTAAAATTCAAATATTTAATAGATTACTATATTCAACAACCAAAAGCATTAGCAAAAATTGTAGTTTGGATTTTTCTTACAACTAGTTATTCAAAATAGGATTTTCACTCAAAAACAACATCAATTGGAGGACCATGGTCCCTCAAGATGTCTTTTACATTAAAAAGCAAAAGGCTACCTTCTTCTGTTGTGCTTATCTTAGCTTAAAATATATGAACATTAATTAAGAGTTTAGATATAATATTTCTAGGTTCTCACAATTGCATCACTTAATATTATTGATTAGTTGGCATGCCCTTGTCCTCCTAAGACCACCATTATTCCTATAGCTTCCACATGGCCACAAGAGAAAAGCAAGGGCCAAAAATGGACTGAAATACTTATTTTTAAGCTACTAATAAGCTAGATTCATTAAACCATTTTAGTATATATTGTATCATACTCAAATTCCATAAAGCTCTTTAAATTTGTCAAATAGATACAATTTTTCCAAGTTACTCAGTCTCAATTGTCTCTTCAATTTATTCTTGCACTATTGACTTTGGCAAATAATTATGTTTAAAGTCCACTGGTTTGGATCCATCAAAATACAACAAAACCTCATAATGAATTATTGAACACAAAATCAGTGAAAATCATCTCCATTCCCAAACTACCTTATTAATCTATCTTGAGCCTTTGAATATGCACAAATTTTGTTTATTGGTAACTAAAATTCAGTCCGCTAATCTAGGTTAATCATTTTGTTTCCACAGTTGATTTGAATTTATTTTACAGTCAAAATCATTTCACCATGTATCTAATATAGTCTACCCACAAACTTGATTGTATTTAACAATTAAAAGCACAATTCAATATTGCATAGCTTTTAAGGTTATGATTTCTAAGCAGTTTGCCATATGTGTTAAGTTGCTTAGGTGGACAATTTTTGTTTTGTATGTTATTTATCAAGAAAACCCGTTATTGCAAACTATGTCTTTGGACTCCTAATGTTGATTAACATATATGCAGATCTAAAAACAACTTTCATGTCAAATTAATTTATGTTATTACTGCCAAAGCACCGACAAGTTTCAACATTCCAAAGAATAAATTTCAAGCAGAGGGATTCCATCGATATTGTTGTCAGTTTTCTTCTTTCTTTAAATTTGCATCACTATTAAAAATAATGTACTATAGTTGATGTATTTTGTATAATTATTTCCCATATTAAATTTTAATAGTTTTAATTTGACATTTTGTAGGTAGAAGGAACATTGACAATTGTCAATATATATTCAAAGTTATTTCAACTCACTTGCAATAAGTGTAGTTTTGTAATTATATCCATGCAACCTATCCAAGCTACAACTTCTCATCATCCTTCATATCATGAATAAAGTTCATATACATATTTCCATTGTCTTATTTACAATCTAAAAACTATGAAAAACACTAATATATAATGCAGTCTTTTAGGGCTACCATTGAAGACACTCCTCCCTGCATTGACAAAAAAATCACACAATGACTATGTGGTAGACAAAGCTAACACTATCTAACTACTTTGAGGGTTTTCAATTCAAGCAAAATTTAATCTTAACAAATAAAAAGTCATTTTGCACACTGATACAATGAACAATAACTAGGTATTTTTTTTGGATAATAATGAGGTTGTATTAACGGGCCACCAGCCCTAGAAACTAAGTAGCAACAAATACAACCGACCACAAACATCCAAAAATAGTAAAAACTAACACATCATGCTAAATTGAGCCTGCCTGAGAAAACCAAACAACCAACCATTGAGAATCGATAGAAATAGAGACCAAAAAATAGTGACCAAAAACAATAACCATTAAAAACTTAAACTTTACCCAGGGCATCTTCTTCCTCTAAATCCAAAATGTAAACCATTTCAAATTCCTTTTATCCTTTCCTTTGGACCTCCATCATCATTGTAAAGGTGTTTTTTTCTTTATCAGTCATGCTCAAACCCACACCACCACCTGCTAAAAGACTTGAAAGACATGAAGCACCCAGGAGGAAGGTTGTAGACATTTCATCCCAAGGCTTATTCCACTAGGGTGGTGCTGCAACTTCCTTCTGCAAAACCCCTTTCACCAATTTTTTGATAGCCACCACTCTATTTTTAGTATGTCAACATTCACACAACTTCTCTATTTCCAGAATTTGGCTCTTAAGGTGTGCTAGAATAGGCAAAGGAATATACTACCCCTCCTTCAACCCAGGCTCTACAATCTTCTATTTCAGTTGCTCCATGAAATTTACCAACACCATGAAACAAGTTTTCAACACCCAAAATACCAACCATGGGACAACACCAAAGCCTTCTCTACCTGAAAAGGGGAGACTGGGCAAAGGAGAAAGATCACAAAGCATAATATTTTCAACCAACCCCACTTGAGCTTCCAAATGCATGCAAAAAATTGTCACTAATGCTACCACTTCAACATCAGAAATCAATGCCATCAAATTTGAAGTAAAAACCACCATAATCTATGAGTTCACACGAGAGCCGACAATCTGCATCAAAAAATCAATCCCAAACACCTTAGATATGGCCTTCACGAAATCCTCTGACGGGAGCCAAAAGATGTGAGATAAATGGGCCCTCAAAATTTTGCCCTCAAAGGCCATTTCATGCACCTTACTCCTCCTTAAGAGATATGGAGTTTCCATGGAAATAACAATAACATCCTCCATTCTACCGACTATCAGCCACCACACCTCAATTGCCACTTGGGAGCCACAAACATAAAACAACACACAGACCATTGCTTACATAAAGCCCACTGAGAAAAATGATAAAGAAACATGTAAGCCTAGGGACCTTCACTTGCCACATGCAATCTCCAATGATAACACACCCTCCCTTGAACATTCATGAATGTCATCCGTGGGAAGCTGAGTCCCTTCACATGAGGGGACGTCATCTCATCATTAACCAGACTGTCTGAAAGAAAGCCACCACTGCCAAACACTTGTTAACCCAAAAGGCCAAATTAAACAAGCTAAGATAAATACAAATTACAAACCCACTAAGACATAAAACCCCCACAACTTTATCCAAAATTGATTAGAATAATATTAGGAAAATTCTTCCACTTTGTTATGATGTTATCCATCTTACTTAATTCCTCTTGATCAATACTACAGTTTACCAAGAAATCGACAGTTGAGTTCACCTCATGGAAACAATGTCTGTACTCTCATTCTGAGAGAAGTTCAAGATTTCCCCAAGTGTTTGTCAAGATATTCTAAAGATGCCACGCTTTTATCTCTTTCTTTTTCAATGCTGAGATCGTGACTTAGGAATCTCCTTCTATAATCAACTTCGAGATTCCACATTGGTTAGCCATGTCTATACCCAAAGCTAATGCTTGCGCTTCAGCTTCATTATTCATACCATCTTGACGTTTTCTCGACATTGCTCAAATTAAAGAACCACAATAATCCCTTATAACACAACCTACTACCAAAGCTCTGAGACTACCCTAAGAGGCACCATCAAAGTTCATCTTAAACTAACCACCCAAAGGAGGACTCCAACTAAACTTATTTTTTCGATCATTCTTACCAATTGTGATTGACCCATTAACGGGGGGAATAGAAATTAAACTCCATTTGGCCATCATCACCATATCCCACCTAGATATAAGACCTTTCCTCTTACACACTAGAGTGGAGATGACTTCTGAAATTGAAATCTTAATTTCTTGTATCACTCTAGAGACCTCTTTCTCTTGATTTTCAAAAACGTGCTTATTCCTTTCTTTCCACACAAACTAGATTATAATGGCCGGGCTGACTTTCCATAAACCATGATGATTATTTTTGTAGTCACCCAATGGCCATGAAGATAAGGCATCCTTTAGATTAGGAGGCCAATCCCATGCCAACTCCAATCTATCACAAAGCTAGGTCCAACAACAATTCACAAAGGGACACAAAAAAGTAGACGATTGGCATTTTCCTCACTATTTTTGCAGAGAGGACACCTAGAAGGTCCCAAAAATCCCATCTTTATAAATCTATCCTATGTAAGAATCTGATCTTGAACCACCAACCACGCAAAGGTACCAACTTTCTGTAAACCACTTTTCTCCCAACACAGAAAATATGCCCTGAACGTCCACTCATCTGTCACCTTAGCCATTTGATAACCCATATTGACCTTGTAATGCCCTGATTTCGAGCCAATCCAGCATAATGAATCCTCCTCATTAAAAAAAATTTTCCTCATCTTGAGATTATTCTCAACCATCGCCACTTGATCCTCAAGGATTTCCATATTTTCAAAAAAATTCCAACCACAAGACTTTAGGCTAGAGATAAGCATTGGTTCCAAATAATCTGCCATAGAGGAACCCCAAGCCATGGAAAGGATACGCTTTGCATCCCCCAATAATTGGTTTTTAGCAAGAGGTTTATGCCCATTCCAAGAATCCTCCCAAAATCTAGCTTTTCTACCATTATTAATGATCCAAGAGACATGATCCAAGATAATGTTTCTACACCTAAAGATGAAGTTCCAAACCTGAGATCCTTTGGGTGGATCTACCATTAAAATGATGCTCAAAGAATATTCCCAGTCAAGATATTTACTCCAAAGAACCCTAACCCAAATATCCTCTAAGGAATTTAACATACTCTAGACCAATTTAGCTCCTAAAGCTCGATTATGCAATTCTAGGTTCTTAATACCAACACCCCCTCTTTTCTTAAAACTACACACCTTTTCCCACTTCATTAGTCAGATTTTCTTCTTAACCTGAACTCCTTGCCAAAGAAAGTCTTTCATAATTTTATTTAGCTGCTTGAAGATTTTAATAGGGGGTTGTAGAACTAAGAAAGAGTAAGTAGGTATTGCACTGAGAACATATTTAATGAGGGTGATACAACCAGCCAGGGAGAGCCACTTAACTTGTCAGGAGACCAAACACTTTTTGAAAGATTGAACCAAATGGGGCCAATGAAAGGTTTGAGAAGCTCCAAAAAATAAAGGCACACCCAAGTATTTTGAAGGAAATTTACCAATATTAAAACCTAACACTAGAGAAATTATTTGTTGGATTTGTTCTGAGCAGTTGATAAAGAAAATCTCAGATTTGTCTATATTCACCATTTGCCCAGAAGCCTCCTCATAACTGGAGAGGATTTCCTTGAAGGTCTGCGCCTACCTAACTGATGCTTTTCCAAACAAAAAAGTTTCATCCACAAATTTTTGATGCGTCAAATTCTCCAGACCATTGGCCACTTAAACACCTCTAATTAAAGAGGCTCCTTTAGCCACCAACATCGCTCTACCTAAAGCTTCCACCACAAGGATGAACAAGAAAGGAGATAGCATATCACCTTGCCAAATACCCCTAGAAACCTGGAAAAAACATGTCAGACTACCATTAACCAGGACAGAATTTTGGGCTCGAAATATAGCTAAAAATCTAGTTACACCAAACTTTACTGAAACCAAACTTCTCCAAAACTTTAAGCAAAAAATACCAATTCACCCTATCATAAGTTTACTAATGTTGAGCTTTAAAATCATCCCTTTTCAATGCAACATTTTAAAAGAGTGAATAATTTCATGAGCAACTATAATCCCCTTTTGAATATTCCTTCCTGGGACAAAGCCTGCTTGTTCCTCAGAGATTAAGAATGACATGATCTTCCAAAGCCTGAGAGCCATAACCTTCACAATAATTTTATACATCGTGTTGCATAAGGAATTAGGCCTTAAATCCCCAAAAGTTTCCTCAGTTTTGCCTTTTGGAAAGAGAGAAACAAAGGTGACATTCAAAACAGGCAGGACTTTAGATTTTCTCCTTGATTCTTCAATCATCTGCAAAACATATTCACCCACTATTTCCCAAAAAAATTGGAAAAAATCCATCAAAAACTCATCTGAACTGAGAGCCTCATCTTTCACCATAGAGAAAATAGCATTTCTGACTTCCTAGAGAGAAAATGGAGCCAACAATTTCTCATTCTGCTCCATAGTCACCAAAGGAGCTTTTAAATCTGAAAAGATAGCTCCATTAAGAAGATCCATGAAACAAATAACCACTTACTTCCTAATATTTTCTAGACTGGTAACTCGTTCACCCTCAACTGAGTTAATTTGTGCGATATGAGTGAAATTTCTCTTCAACTTGACCAATTGGTGAAAGAATGTGGAATTTCTATCCCCATATTTAAGCCAAACATTTCTGGATTTCTGTCTCCAAAACACTTCTTCCCAGAGTAACAGTTCCTCATATTCTACAACCAACATCTTTACCAGTTTATAGAACACTTGGTCCATGCCCTTTTGAAAGATATCTCTATTCAGATTCTCCAAATCAGCTTCAACTCTCACTTTTTCTTGAAAAATGTTTTTGAAACAATTAAGGTTCCAATGTCGAAGTTGCCCTTTTATGTACTGTAATTTCTTGGCAATACAAAATATGGGAGACTTGGATGGAACCAAACATTCTTTCCACCAGCTCTCAACTAGCCCAAAAAGAGACTTATCTCATAACCACATTTTATCCCATTTGAACGTACAACGAAAAGGGGGACCATCTTTCTTAATACTAAGGGTAATGGGGAGATGATCCAATCTGGTAAAGGCAAGAATTGAAGAGTTCATCGGCCAATCTTGGATAAACCATGAATTAGAAACCACAAATCTATCCAAACATTCCAGAATATTTTGATCACTAATTCTTCTATTACTCCAAGTGAAGAACCCACCTTGTGGTGGCAGATCAATAAGATCATTACCTTTTAATAACTCTCCAAATTCAAGACCCTCTTATGCTTTAAAGCTTTCCCACCAAGCTTTTCTAACTGATTTAGAATAGAATTGAAATCACCACCAAATAAAAACTTTTCCAAAGCGATGTTAGAACACAGCTCTGAAAGCTCTCCCCAAAACTTCCTCTTTTCCTGCAAATTGATGGGGCCATACACATTGCCTAGAAATAGAGATAGATCCATTCTCAGAGAAGTAATACTACAGAATTACCAATGGGAACCTGCTTTAATCAAATCCACCTTCACTCTTGCAGGAAGCGAAATGATGGCTAGACCTCCAGAAGCCCCTACTGCTTCCACAAAAAAACCATTCCAAACCTTCCAACCACCTTGCTAAAAAAACTTCTCATCACCATTACTCAACTTGGTTTCTTGCAACAATAGAACATCTAGTTGTTCCGCCACTAAAAGATGTTTAACCAAATGTCATTTGTTAGGAGCATTGATGCCCCTAACATTCCATGATAGAACCTTCATAAATCCTATGAAAGTAATTTCACCTCCCACTTCTTAGGTCCAAATTTTTTTTAGCGTTTCTTGCCTGCCACATGAAACGTCCTCAGTTGCCTAAGCATGCTTATTTTTTGTCCCTCTCCTAGGGCCCAGACCACAATTTGGTTTAGCTCTATACATATTCGGCTTAGCAATGGATAAATTTTCTCTCGAATTTAGTTCCTCCTTGAAATCTGTATCAACCTCTTCTGAATCACTTTGTAGAGCTTCAATCATAGGATTTTCCTCTAGAGAGGGGCCTTTTGAAACCAATGAAACATTCTCTTTATTAAGAGTACTTCCCTCATTATAGATGCTATTTTTTATGGCTAGAGATTGTTCTGCTATGAAATCACACCCTTTGATCATCGTATTGGGGGATAAGAAAACTGGCTTACCAAGTCTCTTCAGAAGTGCCACCGTTTCCAAAATGTTCACTTGATTAGAAGAAGGTAAGGCTTCCATCGTCTGTTTAGGTGAAGAAGAACAAGGGAATTTCTCCAGCAGGGGTGCAGAGGAAGAAGGGTTCTTTGAGACCACTTGTGTCCTGCCTAAACCACCTTTCTCTTTTTCTTGTGTCTCACCTTTTTTTTGCCACATAAATCTAACCTTATGACTAGGATTATTGGGAAAAGCAGGCCTATCTCTGATATCCTAAGAAGAAGGAGAAAAAAAGGGCTTAAAGACCTTACCAGGGCAAATTTTTTGGATATGTCCCATCTTTCTATAATTGTAGCATTTGAAGGGAAAATTCTCTATATATACCGATTGATTCCAGACTTGGCCATGAGATTTGATTACAATGCTATCCTAAATAGGTTCAAACAGGTTGACTAAAACTCTAACCCTAGAAAAAGTAGCTAAGCAACCCTCCTCTAATTTTGGATCAATTTCCACACAAGATCCCAAGAGATTACCCAGTGTTTTCAAACATTCTTTGCTCTAATATTCCACTGGGAGATTATAAAGGCAAATCCAGAGAGCCACCACTTTTAGGTGGAAGGTTGTGGCATCAAAGTTGGGTTTCCCACAACCTTGTGCCATTAAAGGACCAACAGGTATTCTTTAACACCTTATCTCAACTTCTTTGATCTGGGAAAACCATCCTAAAAAAATCTTTGGGTAAAAATTTTATTTCCAGATTCTCCCCCCAGTTCTCAAAAAGCCAAGTTTCTATTTCCCCAATCGCCGACCATCTCCCTGCAAACCTTCCCGTGAGAGCTTGAGCCTTTGGGTGAGAGATCTCTTGAGTGAGCTCCATAGTCTCCCACACTATTTCTTTCTCTACCCCCACTTTCAGCGCTGACAAGCTAGAAACTTCCTGACCCCTTCTATTTCCCCCAAGTACCCCAGGATCCTCCTGCTGGGAGCACATAGATCTAGAGAGAGGACATGCACCATTTTGGAAAGGTCGATCTCCAGGCAGGGTCTGTTCCATTTGAGCTACCTTTAGTTGTTCTTCCTCTAAACAAAAATTCTCCCTAATTTTTGTCGTCGACCCTGACGAAAAACCAATCCATTTATCTGTTAACTAAAATTTTTACTCTATCACCTACGCACCAGCTCAAGATTTGCATCGACCCAGACCCACCTAGAAGGATTGGGATTTTTGTTTTTTCTTCATTTATATTTTAAATTTTGAGTACAAGAATTTTTATGAAGAATGCCCAAACCAACGGTGAATAGTATCCCTAACCGTGGATTGTGGAATGCCTCATCGCATTGAACACAGGTTTCAATCCACTTGTCGACCTCTGTCGCATTAAACACCGAACCAGTTAACCCATTGCATATGGATACTTTTCACAAAGGTGTGCATACCTTACTCCATGCAAGATTAGACCCTGTGACCTCCCTTTTGGGAGTACATGTTCTTCACCATTAGGCTAACTCAGGTGCACTATAACTAGGTATGTTATCTACTTTTAATCTTTTTTTTTCAAATTTTAAACTACATACTTCTAACTAATTTTTACTTATTGTCTCATCTCACAGGTACAAAGACCTCTTTCACCCACACAAACAAGAGAAACAACTAATTCACGAACAACTAATAACAATATTCTCTATGGAAAATTCACATCTCATAATTATACTATATTTTTCTTCTATTATTAGTGTATATACAAATGTGAATGACTAATGTAAATTTTGCCTAAACTTCAATACACTTTGCTTGATCAAAAGTCTCTTCTTATATATTTGTCATGCCCCATTTTTGATTAATTTAATTTTGTGGAAAAATTTCCCATTCCGATATTTTCCATGGAATAAGGAACAAGTTGGGAAAAATAATTAATTAATATTTAATATTTTGGACCCATGGTTATTTTATATCCTCAAGTTGTTTAAATGGGGCCAACTAAATATTAAATATATTTTAATATTAATGGAAATTGCAAGTTCAATGTCTACAAGGAAACTTACCAATTGGGATGTGTATTTTTAGGAGGAGATAACGATGAGCTTCCAAGAAAAATTGCTAATTTTCTCTTGCTTTCTTATCCTTAAGATAAGTAGGTGAAATTCAAGAAAGTTTAGAAAATGAAAACAAAGGAGAAAGAGGCAGGATATAAATGTTCTATGGGTAAGAGGATAAAGATAGAGTTAGTTTCTTTTTATAACTCATGTCATCTCTCAAATCAAGGAGATTGAGATTTTAGTGCCAAAACTATGGGATGTCATGTGTATTTATCTGTCAAGATTTCCTTCTAGGCTATGAATTGCCTAACTTTGGATTTTTCTCACAGAGCTGCGTGCTTGTGTGTTGTTTTTAAATCCAAAGGCTTATGAACGGGATGTCCATGAGCTTCAGGGGATTTGAGGATGGGATCAATTGAATCATATAGTAGCTTCATTCAGAGTCTACCATTGTGCATAAGATTGAAGATTTTAACAGTATTATATGCAAGGTATTGTTGTGAGCAGAGTTGCAAGTGTTGGTTTGAAATTTGTGAGTTTAATACAACATATATCAGGGGTATTTGGAGTGTGAGGTAAGGGATTCCTATTTTCATTATGATATGTAATCAACGCATTAGTATGGTAAAATTATGTTGTGTTTTGTGTAGTCTTTGTGGTGCATGTGTGTGGAAGTAGCAAGGATTTTTGCCCAAACTTTGTATTTCATTCTTGAACTATTGTGGGAGTTTATTTCAATAATTTGTAAAGTTTTTGCACATACCTTAATATAATTAAGGTGCCATAAGTGTTGGGTTTGAGTATTTATGATTTTCAAAGAAAATTGTTAAAATCTAGGTTTTTCTAGCAAGTGAAAAAGGGGCATAAATACTAAAATTTATTTTAGATATGATATTTTGGAATTAAATTTAGTGAGAGGACATTACAATATCTTACTACAACTTTATATACTTTACTTTTATTTCTCTCATATATATGATATGTTACCTTCACTTTGTTTTTATCCATATTTGATTTTCAATCACAATTTTTTCACAATACCTATTCTACTAAAATGTGATACATTTTCATAGTTTTTAAAACTATCTATTAGCTTAGGGTAGTTGCAATGCTATAGAGTGTTTTATGCTTGCATTGTTTTTTATGCCACAATACATATTGAAATAGGTTTTATCTTTCGCATTCAACCCAATATTTCTATTGCTACTTTTTTACTTTATATTAAAATTGATAAAATTCGCAACTACTGTAAAAGATAACAAAAAACACCTTGCATTGCATATAGATCTCTCAAATTTATGAACATACCAAATTGATTATAGTAAAATAAAACTCCATTTGGAAGTAAATATGCAAAATTTCTAGATTCTAATTAGAAACAAAGATCAAATACAATATATTATTCAATACAAAGGTAGGGACCAGCGACTACATGACCCTTATTAATCCCGAAGGGTATACTAAAGCCTTCAATCTAGTTTAACTCTTGATTAATGTTTATTTTTTGGACCAATAACAATGCATTGTTTTTGGTACATTAAAAAAATTGTATTTCTTCAAGAGTCAAGTTGCAAAATTCTTAATCAAACTATTCTCTGATTGGTCAAAACTCTGTCCATGTTATTTAAGGGTGGATTGCTGACATCATCATAATAAATGGGCACGTATCTTGAGCTGGCAGCGTATCTGTCCTACAATGGTGCTTTTAATCATCGTTGGGTACAGTGTAGTTGGATTGGTAACTTTGAAATTGAGGCAGAGCACAGTTTAGATTCGCTTATAGATTTGCCATCTCTGTTAATGTACATCCGCCCCCTTCGCTTATGCAATTACATGACGTAGACGTGGTTGTTTGTCGGCAACCCTGTGTCATTATTAACCATGGTTATTTCACCCCAATTTCAAGTTTGGATACGACCCAGCTTTGGCGATGTTATTGCAAGTTCTATTCGAAGGGTGACTGGACCAAGAAGTGTAGTCAGGAGCAGAAGAGGAGTCACACAGTCTCTTGGATCAACTCATCCTGACATCAACAAGAGTTCACAGAATAACCCTCTTAGTGAATTTCATGAAGTTGGCATGTGCAAATACGCCAATGGTTTTACTGTTATTCCAAATGGGGCAAGTGCCAATGGTAAATACTTTGTATTCCATGCTTTTGATCCTGTCTTCATATTCATAATATTTCGTAGGCCCTGCCTTAGTTGGTCACTTGATCTAAATTTATAGGAGAAAGGTTCTACTTTCTACTTGCTTAGTTGATTAGTACATCTAGAATGATTTATAGGGTTTACGTTTAAAATAACCTGGAAATCAGTTAGCTACTACAATGACACTTCCCCTGTGACATGTATTAGATACATGTCCTTACTTTGTTATACTTTGCTATTACCTCCAACCATTCTCCACCTCTATTGCTGGTAAAATCATCTACTTTTGACAGTGAAAATTTATTTGACATTTTTTATGTAGAAGATATCTATATTTGATAATCTTAGGATACTTGGGCAACAAATAAGGTAACTGTCCTTGTTATTGATAATCAATAAGAAATCATGCTAGACTGTGATTTCCTGAATGTTTAATAGCAGTTTTAGTTGTTTTATTGTTTGAATTTGCCTTTCCAACTATGTTGTCTATACTTGCATCCTACTTTGACTAACGAAAACCACTAACTTCTTTCTATTTAGGATCAAATGTTGACGTGAACCAGTCAAATCCAGAGCAGTAGGAGGCGGAGTGTCTAACAATCACACCAAATGTGATGGCTGGTGGATATACAAGAAATTCTGGATATACATCAGGGCAATCGATATCTGTGGACAGTGGAAGCATTGGCTCTCGCTCTAGAGGTAATGGTGCAGCAATTGTGACAATTGCACCAACTAAACACATTGCAATGGCACATGTAGATTCTCATGATACGGATTCTCCTGAGACTGTAGGGTGAGCCTCATCTTGCCTCATGCCATTATGCTGGTCTGCTGGAGTGTATGTGCATCATAAGAAAGACAACATTATAAGTCGACTCTTTTCAAAATGATTAAATTTGTATGGAAAATGTCTTGATTTATCCCATCATGTTTGATTGACGTGTTGGCTTCTGCCTGTTAGGAGCACAAAGAAGAGAAAAAGAGGTCTGCGAGTTACTGGTGGGGAGAAAGGTGGGAGGGGTTTTAGACAGTTTAGCATGAAAGGTGTAACATCACAAATTCTTTAGTCTCTTTTTTTTTCCTTTTTATTTAACTTTCGATGTATTAACACTTCTATCTTTTTTAGAATAATGAGAATGCCACGAGTCTTATATATATGCATTTTGTTTACAGAATTCATGCAATACAAAGAGTAATTACTTCCCTTCAGTGGTCATTGAAAGATAGTCTCTTGTTTTACCTACAGAATCTGTCCATTGTGAAAGCAGGCATATAGTGATGTTTCTATTTATCTGGGATTGATGGATCCTTGGGAGTATTTCTATAACATTTAATTCTTTTTCCATGTTCAATCTATGAGAAGGTCCAGAACAAGGGTCGGACCACATATAACGAGGTAAATACATAGCCCCAGTGATTGTTCATTGTTTAGTGGATTTCCTTTATTCATTTTTTAAGCATATTCTTCCAATCTGATTTTATTTATTTGAAGTTTTTCATGTAATTTATTTTCAAAATATCCCTATGATTATGAATTTTGAGCAAGCTGAAATACATTAGGCATCTATGAGGAAAATGTGTGAAAGGTTTATAGTGCTTGGACCATGTAGTTTACTATTTTCAGTAGTGAAGATTATTCCTAGGAATGCAAGAGCATGATATAACTGTCAAGTTGCTATGTGTGAACGATAAACGCTTTTGGAGACAATAATATGTGAGTTCTACTAGCTGATTTGAAATGATTGTTTGGTTGAGTCAATATACATAAGAACCCCCAAAGGGAGTAATTAAGCGGAGGAAGGTGCTAGATTTGTTTGGTTTAGTCAATATACACGAGAACATCCAAAGGGAGTAATTAAGAGGATGAAGGTGCTAGATTGTTTACAGAATAAGAAAAAGAAGCTTGTTTTTTTAAATTTGATTCTAGCAAGGCACTTAACTTTGTTTATTGAATTAGATAGGGCTGTTGATGCAAGATGTGATTATTGTCTAGTTTAGGTCCTGTGACTATTTCCCAACTTTGTAGTGCAATTAAATACTTGATTCCTTTACTTCAACCAAATGCATATGCATATTTTGTGCCCTGCCCTCTATAGGCTGCAAGAACAGATTATTTCTGCTTTATCCTGATGGAATTCCCTATCATTGGAGAATAACTCTTAAGAAATTTAGACTAACAATTATTTGGCATTATTAATTAATATAAGCTTTTAGAATTTTCATCAAGAAAAGTGTTGTCTGAGATCTAATAGTTCTGTAAATTTTTGCTTTAGAAGCAATATGCAACTTGTAGCCTTCAGCAAGCTAGAAGTGCTAAAATGATCATTTTCACCTAGCAAGTATCACATACTTGCGTCTCTGAATTTTTTATCCGTAAAGATTATTCCTCTTCTGAAATCTTTGATGAATGCAACATAGTACTTAACAAGGACACCCTAATGTGGTCACTCAGCTTACAAATTATCTACTCGTATTCTAAGATAATACTCTACCCTGTTTGACATCATTTTCTCAAATCTATTTTCATAGACAGGAATGCTATTTAATTCTGACTAATCTAAAGTCCTGCTTTAATCACATTTGATTATTTTTTTACTTGTTTGAATTTTCAGGTTGCAGATGAACTTGTAGATGAATTCGTAAATGTGGACAACAATTCTGCATCGCCAGATCGGGTAGATATCCTGTTAATTTTATATTTTTATTTATTACTCATCTTTGATTGCTATGGATTATGGTACACTTAATTAATCTGTATAAGCTTATATGAGTCAGATGGCATCGTATATGAAAGATATTGCTTTGGCATATATGCAGCAACAATATGAGGAAAAAAATATAAGACGGAGAGTCTATGGTGGACTAAATGTCCTTATGGCAATGGTTATAATATCGAAGGAAAGAAAAGAAATTCAATAGAAAGGGTTGCCTAGCACTAGTGCAGAGGATGTCGAACAGCTACAGGTTTATCTTAACATCCTTAACGGTCAATTGGATTTCATTATATAAGATACAAATAATGAACTTAAAGTGGGTTTCATAATAAAGAAGAAAAAAGGAATCAAATGCCATTGGCATTCTAGTGCAATTCCTTATGATGTTTGATAGCTTGATTATATTATATGCTCAGAAATTTTCACTTCGAGAGCATCATGATATGCTATTCAGGGCTGCTGATTAGTGATATGAAAATGTTTACAGGCTGAGAAATCTCTAACGAAAAGTGGGATTGAAGAGAAAGCATCTTATCTACAGGAACTCGAAGAACAGGTAAAATTATACAATCACTTAGATGATATATATTAATCCCTATTGCCTTGATTTTGATGAGCAATTTCTTTTTCCGTCAGTTTTACAAACTAAAATCAAAGGAAATAACAAGTCCATGTTCAGGGAATTTTGTCTTTTATATTTCATCTTGCTTTATGGGATCTAAATTTGATGTTTTGTTATCTTTATTTCAACTCGTAATTTGTGGAGATATTATTGTAATTTTTTTAATGCTATTTCAAAAAGTAGGCAATATTTATCTCTGTTATTTATTTTTACACAGTGATTAATGCCTGGTTTTTTTGGTCAAAAGTATTTAGGCCTACAAAATCTGGTTTCACGAAATGTGCATTTATATGGTTCTTGGAAATACACCATCACGGGGTGTAACATTACCTTCTATATTGGTCCACGTATTATATTTTTTAATTTGTTGTTGTAAAATGAATTTTTGGTTCTGTGATGGATTTCCGACAGGGTTACATTTCTTCATGTATATCATTATTTTCTTGATACTAATTTTAAGTTAGCTAAACCAAAGGAAGTCTGGTCTCAAAAATCTACGAAATGCAGACTGGACTTCTTGTAGTCAATGGTGACTACATATCCAAATTACTTAATAGTATTTCGAGAACAATCCTTGCATTTGTCTGAAACTATTTGGATAGGAATGAAATGCTTGCACCTTCCAATTTGAGGCAAAACCGTTGAGATCCCCTCTTAATACACTGAACCAATGTACATCGGGTGGCTGGTCTGAACATTTCTGTGAGGTCACCACATATAAAGTTCAATGCTACTTTCTCTTCTCAATTCCCACGCTTAAGCTTAACAATCTTGAAGTTCATCTGCCTCAAGACCAACACACCATTCAGCATGTTATCTCAATTCCCACGCTTCTCTTTGGCTCATCTAATATAGCATGACATCTGTAAAGAATCATCTCATTAAAAGACATTCTGGAGTCTGCCTTCTCAATTTTAGCCAATCAATTCATTCAAAACTTCTTCCCATTATTTTCATGTAATCTTGACTTCTAACTATTTTTTAATCCCTAATCCCATCATTGTGGTTAGGATTAAATCTACACCCTGAAATCTTCCTTGATTCTTTGTTGAGTGCCTTTTCCAATATGCAGCATTTTGACTTTGTAAAATGTGTATACCGAGCTTAGTTTGATGACTGTCTAAAATTATTCACTCATTAAAAATTCTACTCTGACTAAGGTGTATGTTTGATGCAGTCGCTTCGATAAATTTGTTGAGCTCCAATTTGACAAAAATGGAAGAATAACAAAGGCTGTTGTAAGAACATACATACTAGAAAGGTCTCATGTTTGCAAAATTTCAGATCATGAGAGAAGCTATAACTGTTTCTATCTTCTCTGAGTGCATGTCCATATCATTGGTTATTACAATCGTTATTAACTAACTAGATAGATGCATTATTTGATTTCTATATCAAACTCTGAATCTATATGTGAGTGATTTCAAATTGCAGAATGCTAGCAGTAACATAATCATTTGTTTTTAATTTTGTTCTTCCTTTCAGGATACTGAGAAATATAAGTTGGGACATCCAAACTCATTTCTTTATTTGGACTCGACCAATTGCTATCAACTGGATGTGTGAACAAGTCTGAAGAGTACCTTGAAGAGCAATGGATGTTGTGGGGATCAGTCCTGAAAAACAAGTATGATTACGTCTTAGAAGCTGCATTTTGTAGAATGCGAACTTGAAATGGTCATGCCTTGATAAAATGTAATGTGTTTTTTTGAATTGCTTTGTATTTTCAGGATGCAATATTTCGACTGGTGGTAGATATTCTCCACCTAGTAATGTGGACTTCGCTAAGGGAGTGGATGCCGACTCTTTTAAAACAAAAGATGAGAAAGCTATGTTTTAACTTAAAATGGCAGCTGAGCTGCAACACTAGTGTTTCACATATGGATGGCTTTGAAGTCATGCTTAACGATGAGTTGGTATCTCTGCTCAAACAAATGCTTTTATTCTGTACACAATTAGTTTCCTGTATTCACACTGTTTATTTTGCCAAATAGTCCAATACCATTTTGTAACATTTTTCTCTTGCATTTGGTAAACTTTTTTTCAAACATTTTGTTGGGATTCATTTTATTGGGTTGATAATGTTGAACAATTTCATTAAGAAACTGCCCCTTTTGTATTTGCATATGAAAAGCTTCGTAAACCAAAGAAATAGCGTTTTGCTAAAATGTTTTAGAAGCATATGCACAGAAAACTAATTTTATATTTCCTTATTTTAGTAGGCTGCAGCAAGTAGGTTTTGCCAACTATCCAAGTTTTATTGTTGAATGTATTCTTTTAACAAGGCCATGAAATGATAAATCCTCAAAATTCATGCATTTTTACAAAGTTATGAAAGACAATGATAACATATTGCAAAGTTTCATTTTTGAATTTCAGAGCATATTGTAACTTAAGTAAATCACAATTAATTTAGTTTGAAATATAGATTAATTTATTGAGAAAGTCACTTCATGACAGAAAAAATACGCCTAAATGAAAGTGGTAAAAACAAAGCTATGTTGTTTCTTCATTACTGTAGTAATGATTTTCTAGGTTTGCAACACTAGTTTTTCAGTGGTTTGATTTCCTTATGCATGTTGAAGTACTATGGTATAATGTTTTATTGGATTAAGCATGAGTAATGTCCTTGACTCAGGGAGAGTGTTACTGTTGGGCTTGAAAATGGATAAGTGGCATTGTTGAGTTAATTTTCTTACCTTCAATTCCTTAATAACTCTGCATATTGTTGTTGCATGTAACATAATAACTCTTCAAATACTATGCCCTGATATCTGATTTCCTTGATAGCTTAAGAGCAAGTTTCATTAGAAACTTTTCCCTGAGCAGAGGTTATAGGCCTTTAGAGTATATTTGTGCATTTGAAACTTGATGAGGTAAGAGAGGGCATTAGCACCCCTGCTAAGTTGCTTTCCATTGGTTGTGCTAAGTAAGATAACCTTATAATAAATGAAAACTCCACAATGGTGAGCACTGAGTACCTCACTGGGTCATTAACAACAAGTCTTGGTGTGCAAGCTTATTTGTATTCTGCTACAGTCAGTGTTTCTTATGCAATAAAAGTGAATTCTCTTGAAAGGATACTCTGCCTTATATGATCTAGGTGCTATCACATGGTAAGGATTTATAGCACTGTAGAATATCTTTCAATTCAATTGTCATGCTTTGAGAGGTTTAATTCATGCACAATGATTCCAGAAGGCTTT
The DNA here is from genome assembly GCA_037957365.1 of Torreya grandis. Classification (NCBI taxonomy): domain Eukaryota; kingdom Viridiplantae; phylum Streptophyta; class Pinopsida; order Cupressales; family Taxaceae; genus Torreya; species Torreya grandis. The sequence goes on along the minus strand of JARHVA010000070.1, from coordinate 976,931 downwards.
ACTCTTCCCAAGAATGATATGTGGTTAGATTATATGATAGAATGGTGAACAATTCTGGTTTACTTTAGTTTCTTAAGAAGTATCATTCCACAAGTAGAGGTTAGCAAGGTAGGCCATGGGCTTATTTAAGTTCCTTTTGAGTATATACAAGCGTAATATGTGCAATGCAAGCAAGCATACATGAAGTTCAGATCATGGGAGCTCTACTCTATTGTTCTAACTGTAACGTATGTTTTTTTGTGATGATGGATCACTGAAGGTGATCCGAAATGTGGAACAGAAGATTTTGCATAGTTTTTTTAAAAAGCCTCTTTTCTCATATTCAGAGCATTTCCCTCAATACATACCATAAACCATCTGAGAGTAAGGAATTGTAATTTTTATATATTGTTAAGTTATTGTTGCACTCAATCAAGACTTGGAAATGTACATTTCAAAGACGTAACGTATATCGCATTCATGTTAAAAAAAACAAACATCATGTACTTGTCTTTTACGGCTCATTCATTTCACCAAACCCTAAACTTGATCCACTTTGACCCCTGTAAATTGCTACTCAATCAACTCCACTTGTTTATATATGCCAACTGTAAGTCCACTTTTCCTTGCTTGTACATATTCCTTAACATATACTTTCCTACTCCAATCCATCTGTTACCATCTAAATTATAGTTAACCTGATACTCATTATTAATGGTTAATATTAAGTTAATGATAAAGAACTTGTAGTTTTAACTATGAAAATATCAACATCATGGAAGGCTTTCCAACAAATACGCTATGCAATGTGAACGCAAATTATTTTCTTTACTTAACAGTGGCCTCAATCGTCTTCAGGGAAAACCCATGACCAATCGGAAAAGTTGCAAGCCAAACAACTCAATGGTTGGTAGGAAAGTTGATCTGGGTTTATTGATCGCCTCATCCTCAATAATTATGGCATTATAATTATTTAGTACAATAATAGAAGGGAAATCAACCTCTCGATAAATCAAACATTTATTCTTCAACAAATGCATTTGTTGTTTTTCTTGATTGATAAGTTGTGGTTGTTGGGTATTTCACTATGGCCTTTACATCGTTTCAAGACTCAGATTTTCCGTGCAAGTATCAAATTGGTTTATTGGAAAGGGCAGTGATAAATGTTTTCCGCTGTTAGGGATTAGGTATGAGAAATAATATATGAAATTATAAAGATTAAATAAAATTTAATATTTTGTAACATAAAATTTAACAAATATCTTTCTCTAAAATAGGAGTAACCAAGAAAACTTCTAACATTTTTTTAGTGATTAAATTTTATATTTAGAAATTTGTTTATTTAAAAAGATTTATTTATTTTAAATTTATTTATTTTAATAAAAGTTAATAAGTCTAATAAATAATAATAATAATAATAATAATAATAATAATAATAATTTTATTACATACAAATTTTAAATAATAATATTTTGAAAAAATATTTTTGAAGAGAAGGGTTTGTTAAGGTCTATTTTACATTGTTTTTAAATTAAAAAGAGAATGTTAAAATTGGTTGGCTAGTTAAAAAATAATTTTTATATTTAACTTTAATAGATAATTTATTTTTTATATTTAACTTTAATTGATAGTTTATTTTTTATATTTAAAAAATATTTATTTAAATTAAGATAGACATTGTGAAAAAATTATTAATTTGTATAATTATAATTTTTTAAAATAAAATTTAATAAAATCTCTATATTTTACTTATAATAATTTAATATATTATATTTTAAATAAATTTAAATATTTTATATATGAATTAATATTTTGAATTTTATATGTTAATAGTATAATTGAGTTTGTATTCAATAACATCAAATTAATTTTATATAATAATTAAATTAAAATTTTCTCACACCATGAAAATATATCATTAACTTTATCTTTTAAATCATTTTATATTAAATGATTAAATAATTTTTTTATAAATTTATTCAACATTTAAAAAATAAATTTATGTAAAAATAAATATTTTAATCACTTTAATATTTCATACAAATTATACGTACTAATATCATCTATATTTATTTAAAACTATTCTAAATTTCTACGCACCTTTGTTCTATATAACTCTGAACAAGTCTCATAACTCTTTAACTAATAATGGAATCATACACTTCATAAATTTGAAAGTAACATCCCATCATTTGTTGCGTAGCAACCAATCATTTATTGCTTCTCATTAAAAATGGCTTCTTAACATAACTTTGGATTTTCAAACATTCCATCTATTTTGCTTCAACATAACAAATATTGTTCACACAACCAAAAAATTACAATCAAATTTAAATATTAACAAAATCTAAATATTCCTCTTCACAACAAATACGGGGCGCATCACGACACTTGTTAGGTATACCAAACTTAAATATAATTTTTTATTTCTGACATTGAATTGGAGTTGACTAATATCTTAGGATTTATATAAGTTGTAAAATCATTTGTTTTTTCAAGGGTTACAAAAAAACATCGAAAGGGTAAGAACTCCCGAGACCGCACGATCGTGATCACAAAGGGAATTTAATTTCATTACAGCAGAGGAACCGCAGTGGCAGTGGCTGTGGCAATGGCTTCAGCAGGAATATCAAGATGCCAATCGGCTTTGATCCAGAATGCCCTTCGCCTGGGTATCACAAACTCATACGTTAGGATGTTTGAGGGATCTTCATCAGGGTTAGGGTTAGGGTTTGGAAGGTCTGTTGGGGTTCTGAGAAATTATGCGTCCTCGTCAGCAGAGGAGAATGACGTGGTGGTGGTGGGAGGGGGTCCCGGTGGCTACGTCGCTGCCATCAAGGCGGCACAGCTTGGCCTCAAGACTACCTGCGTTGAGAAGCGCGGCGCTCTTGGAGGCACCTGTCTTAATGTTGGATGCATACCGTCCAAGGTAATTTATTAATTTCCCATTCTTTGTTGCTGTATGAGTACTTATAATCTAGTACTGATTAGACATTGGCAACTTTGCTCTGGGTTAAAGGCCATGCCGCTGGGCATATTTTAGATTCGGACTCGGCAAAAAAATTTAGCAAAAACTTGGCTAGACTCGGCAAATTAAAAAAACCGCTAATATTGTCAGAGAGTTTGCATAGGATCTAAATCAAGGCAGCAAAAATAAAATTTTCTTCCTGTTGACATTTTGTCAAACAATTTACATGAAATCTGAAACAGGGAAGTGACTTAGTTGTGTAAGTGAGTTCATGTTGAATGTGGATAAAGCTCAGTTCAAATTGATCAATGAATAAAGTTCGAAGAAAAATGTCATTAAGATCGAAATATAGACTTTTCACATCCTGATGATAGATCACTGAGGGTAATCCGAAATATCGATAAAAAATTTCTAGACTTTTTTTCCCTTCCAGATTCACTCCTCTCTTTATCACATGGATTCTGAAAATATCAGATCTGCAATATATTTTATTTTATATTTTAAATAAATGCATATATCATTTCTTTTTAATATATTTTTAAAAATTAAGTACCACGAATTTGCGAAAGTTGGGCGTAGTTTGTGATATAGATGGGGAGTAGTACCTGGTTGAAATGTAGCAGTCTGTTGGCGTCTGGGCTATTTTTCACCGATTCACTGTCTTTGGGTTTCTGACTGTTGGTTGTCTTCTTGTGCAAGTGCATCTAGAAATATAGAAAGGATTTCCTTCTCGTAATGTAGGACTTTCTATTCTCTTTATGTGCAAATGAACGGTTTTAGTCAAGTTGAAGAACCTTTTATTTTTAATGTTAGAATTGGCGTCTAGTCAAGGTATTTGATATCTTATTGCAGGCACTACTTCAATCCTCACATATGTTTCATGAAGCGAAGCATTCATTTGCTGGCCATGGCGTGAAAGTGGGACAGTTGGAAATTGATATTGCTGCAATGATGGCACAGAAAATGAAGGCCGTAACTGGTCTGACAAAAGGAATAGAAGGACTTTTCAAGAAGAACAAAGTCACTTATGTTAAAGGTGCTGGAAAAATTGTATCTGGAAGTGAGGTATCAGTGGATCTTATAGACGGTGGAAGCAGTACAGTGAAAGGAAAGCATATAATCATAGCAACTGGTTCAGAAGTGAAACCCCTTCCTGGAATTACTATTGATGAAGATAAAATTGTTTCTTCCACAGGAGCACTCTCACTGAAGGAGGTTCCAAGGAAACTTGTGGTTATTGGTGCAGGATACATTGGCTTAGAAATGGGTTCGGTATGGGGAAGGTTGGGTTCTGAAGTTACTGTTGTGGAATTTGCTTCTGATATAGTTCCAACTATGGATGGGGAAGTGCGAAAATCTTTCCAGAAAACATTAGAGAAACAGAAAATGAAGTTTATGCTGAAAACTAAGGTGACCGGTGTTGATGCAACGGGACCAGGGGTAAAGCTAACGGTAGAGCCAGCTTCGGGAGGGGAGCAGACGACCCTTGAGGCTGATGTAGTTCTTGTTGCTGCTGGTAGATCACCTTATACAAAAGGTCTTGGACTAGAAGAGCTTGGGGTGAAGATTGATAAAATTGGGCGAGTGGAAGTTGATGACCATTTCAGTACAAATGTTCCTGGAATTTATGCTATTGGTGATGTGATTCCTGGTCCCATGCTTGCACACAAGGCTGAAGAAGATGGCGTAGCTTGTGTGGAGCTAATTGCAGGAAAGCCTGGACATGTGGACTATGACACTGTACCTGGAATTGTTTATACACATCCAGAGGTAGCATCAGTAGGGAAGACAGAGGAGCAGGTGAAGGCTCTTAACATTCCCTATGCAGTTGGAAAATTCCCCTTTATGGCAAACAGTAGGGCCAGAACTATTGACGATGCTGATGGACTAGTGAAAATAATTGCGGACAAAGAAACAGACAAAGTCCTAGGCGTCCATATTATGGGTCCAAGTGCTGGAGAGTTGATTCATGAAGCTGTGATTGCGATGCAGTATGGAGCATCTAGTGAAGACATTGCTAGAACATGTCATGGACACCCAACACTCAGTGAAGCTATCAAAGAAGCTGCCTTGGCAACATTTGACAAGCCTATACACATTTAAATTTTTAATATTTCATTTGTGACAATTTTGAGGAAGGTATGCAATCAATCTTTGACTAAAGGTTATGCTTCTAATGCAATAAGAATTTAAAAATGCTTGAGATCTGGTTACGCTTTCCTGCCCTCAATGATATTACTAGGTGATTGTTTTGTAATAATTGGTGTAATTTTCGGGAAATGAAACCTCTTTGGGAGGAATAGATGTAGGAGGAAAAAAAAGAAGTAAATTAAAAGTTGGAGGAAAAAAAAAGCAATTGATAGGAATTTAGTAGCTTCCAGTTTTGAGTGCCTATGGAATTTGAAAACTTCTAATCTATTTTTGCATGAAGTACTTAAATTAGGAATCTTGTATGCTACAAGTTCATTGAAAGGAAACACATTACTGTCTGCACTAAATCTTGTAAAGTCTATGGTGTGTGTTGGGCATCTACTAGTAAAACCAAGAGTTGCCAGGATGCCCTATGTATGAACATTTGAGACAGAATGAGAAGCACACATTACAACATGAAGATTTGAATAGTCTTCATAGTTTGCTGAGTCTACCAGCTGTAAGCACAGTCAGTTTTATTAAAGATGTCTCAAAACAGCAGAAGCAAGCTTTGATAGGATACACTTGATATGTAATAACAACCTTGAGGTGAAAAAATGGCAGCTAAGCTGAAAAAACCTTTGTGTAATTCTGTTGTAACTTTGCACTCTGTCCCATAGTAAATAATTTTTTCCTACTTTTATTTTTGTTTCTATTTATATTTTTAAATTTGATGGTGGCTGACTTTCCAAACAGTAGAGAAGAATCCTGTTATCACTTTTGCCGAAGGTTATGATGTTAATGTTGATTCAAGAAACTGTATCTACAAGGTCCTTACAGCTAAGATTGTCCACCTTATATACAGAAATAAAAACAGTAAGGACAACCAACAGCATTAAGTTCCATATCATTCTTATGCTTTTTATAATCTCTGTCTGCAAACAACCAGATATTTTCAGAATGAATCAGGTCTTCTTATAAAGGCACTGAGCAGAGTATTTATTGCTTAAAGGTCAATTTGCATTTTTCTTAGGATATCTATATCTTGCCTAGTCTGTAGAACTCACAAATAGCTTTTACTGAGCTGAATATTTATTGCTTAAATGTCAATTTGCACTTCTCTTAGGATATCTATATCTTACCTAGTATGTAGAATTCACAAATATCTTTTATTGTATGTTTCATTTAAAGATGTTGGCTTCACATACTATAGATTGCTTTCTAATTTTGTTGAGGATCACAAATGCATTATATACATAAGAAACTCGAAGAATTTTTATATAGGCACCACAGAGGTCCATGGAGGAAGATTTATATATTTTAGTCTCCGCTTATTGTTACATTATAATTTATTAATCTCTACTTCTATAGAATACTATTATGGATGGCTTCATGATTCCAAACAGAACTATGACTGTGATGCCTATTTGCAAAATCCTAGAACAGATCAAGTTTGTCAAAGTCATCTCATGGTCATTTGAAATGGTAGTCTTGAACATTGTCAAATCAAAGGTGAGCTTATTGTCCTTGTGTAGTAATAGTAATTAAATAGAGTGGTAATTATTAAATAATGTTGACAATTAATAATGTTTCTCGTTCAGATTAGGTATTCGACAGGACTTAGAATTTTGCTTCTGGAGACTGCTTTGCATATTTCACAACTGATTGGATATGGAAATTTTTTACGTTTGTGAATTCAAACCATTCAAATCCCATACTTTGCATGAACAAATTAAACAATTATATTGTTACTTCGAGAACATAATGCAAGTATTTCTCTCTTTAACATTGGCTATCAAAAAAGATCCAAGCAAAGGCTTAAAGATTATGTCTAGGATGATCAGCTCAGCTGTTGTGAAAAATGATTTAAGGATGATATTAGATGAATTTGAAAGCATGATAATCAAAGCAGTAGTAATCGAAATTTTTGAAGGAGATGATTGAAAATCTAGATAGAAAGTATTGAAAACCAACATGGCTTAATTTGCAAAGGATATTTTTGGTACCCTGCTACCTTCAGATTTCGTTATATTTGTGTTCAATCATTTTCAAACTAAGTGCCACCATGTTTATGTTGTATTGACTCTCATTAATTTCCCAAGATAAGTGTCACAAAGTATAAAACTGTGGCAGTGTTATTTCCTGGGCCAGTTCCACTGTTTACTGCTATTCAACAGTGGCAGCTGTTCTCAGGAACAAGACAATGTCAGGAACTAAGTATCCAGTTCTGAGATATAACACTATATTACTATATTTTTTTGAGGTATAGTAACTCGCTTTCAATCTGTGATAAACATCTAAAATCTTTCAATGGCTTTTATATGGTTTTTATTTGGGGCGTGATTTCTTTCCAACTGCCTTTTTGATTGGGCTTGTAGTTATGTTCAATTTCTAAATGAATATGATTGTGTACTTTCAATAAAGAACTCTTTTTTTGAATCTAACCAAAACCAGCAGCTTGAAACTAGCATGTCCAACGAATAATCAACCGACATTCGGTATTCTCTACTGAAATTCTCACTATTTTTTCCTTGATGCGTTTATGGATTTATATATGTTTAAAGCTACGTTGCCAAAAAATTGAAACAGGTCCAAAATGTGGAAATGTGTATTTTAAAAAACCCTTGGTTTGGAAATGCCATGGAAACATCTGTACAATATACTATAAAAAATATAAATGCATATAAAAACAATGCATAATATTCATTTTTAGTCCATAAAAGATAAAACACTTCAAAATATAGTATTATGAAAGATCAAAACATTCAACATGCTTAAAATTTCACATGTTCATGAATCATGTGTTATAGTCGAATTTCAAACTTCAAAGACAATTGTACATTCAAATGATTATAATTTGGAATAAATCATCAAGATTGTCCTCAAAATCATGATTGTCTGCAATGGCTGTCTCCTAAATTCATCCTCGCTCTTGTAAAAAACAGCAATGATGAGAGAGTGCATTTTGTGATTGTATCGAGTGTGTTTATTAGGTTAAATATAGTGTATTCCAGAAGATTAGGATTTTTTAATAAATGTTTTAGCTGATTTTTTTTACTTGTTCAATGACTTTTCTGCTGGAAATGCCCTGGAAACATCCCACAAACGCCCGGGTATGTGATGGAAATGCCCAGAAACTTTCTGGATGTTTCCGGCATATACCCAGGTGTTTTTGGGACATTTCTGGAGCGTTTCCATACTGGGGATGTTTCCCTGCAATGTAGGTAAAAGCTGTAACAAATACATTTGCATTTGTCTCTCTTTAAGGGTGTCATAAACATCGATACATTTAGCAAAACTTAATCATGTACAACAAACACAAGAGAAAACCCCAAGGACACAAGGTGGGTACAAGAGATAGGCCAGGAATTTGACGGTCACCCCTGCTTGTCAAATGGAAAATTCATGACATGTTTAAGTGCCTTTCCATTTGCATCTTAGTTAAAAATACAAACTGTCAAATTTTGTTTTAATATTTTTTACAATTTATTGAGTTGAGTTTTTGTAAAAACTTTAAAATAATACGTAAAAACTTAAAAAGTTTCACAGTAAAACATGTACTTAGAAAAACATATTTTATTTTGTTCACACTAAATATTTTTTTCAGAATATATCCCTCTTGGCTACAAACCTTTACACCTGCATATCATTCAACATTCTCAATGCCCGTAATATGTATATTAAACTTGGCAATAATCTGTGTCTACATATTAAACTGGTTGCATTTTTGTTAGAAATAATGAAAAAAATCTATCAAACTCTACGGCTTTTCTAAAACCAATGACAATAACCCATCAAAGTCTTACGTTGTGCTAATAAAATTTAGCTGTAAATTATGGTACCAAAAAAAAAAAAAAAAGACTACAGGCCATGTTGGATCCTCTCTCGTGTCTAGTCACACTTATCCCACATCGTTGTTATCCTGCTATCTCAAGAGTGAGATCAATGCGAGTGCAATGATATTGATACCTGAGACAACATACGCATATCCATGTCTTGCATTACTTACTATAAATTTACATTGAATTTGCATTAATTGCCAAATTTAACTCCATTGACAAACACCTTAATGCTTTCATCTTGCAATTAACATGATTTGATTCTGGTCAGCAGTCGCTATACCTCTACCTCTTATTAATAAAACTTAGACCGGAGTGTGACAGACTTCTGGGGGTGCAGGGTTCGAACCACTGACCTCAATCTGATCGGCATTTAGCAGATGCCAATCTATCTACCAGCCACACCCTACTTTGTTGTCCATTATGACTTAAATTTGGATTTTTGATAAATTCGATCTTGATTGATTATACTCACTTGATTCAAGATTACATATCTAGTGTCAATATTAACATCCCAACATTCCCCTTTAATGTTTGCTACTAGTTGCTCAAATTTTTTTCATTGATTGATATTATAAATAATGTCAACAAGAATGATATGATTATTTAATAAGAATTTAATCTTGTTATTTTAAACGCAGTGAAGGTTACATTGGGTGAACACATAAAAAGTCCTTACAATCTAATATTCCTCTTAAACTTTTTTACGTCTTTAAGTTATAAGTCACTTTTCTAGGCACATAAATGCTAGAGTAAGATTTAGGCTTCAATTAGTAGTTCATGTTCAAAGATACATAAAATTTAATAGTTTGCCATAGATATCTATCCAATGACAACCCATAAATGCTAGGGTAAAATGTAGACTTCAATTAATATCCTTAGTTTAAGGATATATAAAATTTAATAGTCTACCATAGATATCTAGCCAATGATAACTTCGTTCTCATCTACATCACACAACTTTAATGAGCCTCACAGAAATTTGAGGACATTATATTAGTAGAAACCCTTTGTGACTTTCCATTATATGCACTATAAATAAAAGTAGTTTTAAACTTTCATTTTATCCATTTCATTTAATTTTTTTTTATGATAATTACAAAATATTATACAAATTTGCTTTAAATTTATTAAGAGTTTGTTATAATTTCAAATATTTTACATTACATTGCAAATATAACTAAATGTTTCACATGAATATTACATAGAAACGAGAATTCACTAACAAATTTAAAATCTATAAATGAAAGCATATAAAGAGATCTATATGAAAGACTTGCTCTCCCTTAAAATTTAAATTACTTATTATTGCTTGTTAGAACTTAAATTTTATTTTTTACAAGTTCAATCCTAGTTTTACCAATTTCACTTGATTCATGATTATATAAAGCACCAATTTTAACATCCCAACACTCAACCAAAATGTTTATTAGGATACATGTTATAGAAGGGGGTTGGAATCACACCCAACACTCTCCTTGATGACATCCCTTGTTTTGGGTGTCACCATGTTCCTTATATGGAAACAAATTGTGAATTTCCACATGACAGTGCAAAACAAGTTGGTTAAAGAAAGATACCCACAACGTAGGTCGCCAATCTTTCAACAATATAAGAATGCTCTCATTGAGAGTCACTAATCATAAAGAATAAAAACATAATAAAATAGAACCATGACTTCAATTGTAATCAAATGAGTGATGGAACAGTGTTTGTAACTTCATGGGCATAATCTTGCACTATTGACACCATATTACTTTGTGCGAAGAAAAAGAGCAACACAATTATGAGTTATACCAAACCATATCTTCCTCACTGTATAGCGTACGTTCAAGATGAGCAACTCCACAAATCACCACATCATTATGTTTCAATAATCACAATTAACATCATAAAAAAGCGCCAATGTTGCAGTCAATAAAATTGATTTCAGCTTGCTCTCAATGAGAATAACTCCAACTTGTTCTCGATAAGAATAACTCCAACTTGTTCTCGATAAAAATAACTCCACAAACTATCACACCATCAGGGTCCATTTGTCACAACTAACATCATTAAAAAAACACCAACACCGACATTGCAATCTATAAACTCTATTCCTTTGAAATAGACCTACAAGCTTCTTTCAAATGTACTAACACATCTTAGAAACCCAGTTAACCTTCTCATGTTCAATTATTACTTTATATGCAAACAATGTGAAAAATAGTGAATATACCAATGTAGTAATCAATAATGTCTATTTCAGCTCAAGAAAAATAGTAGCAAAAAACCATTACACCATCATATTCCATTTGTCACAATGAATATCATAAAAAAGCATCATCATTGTAATCAATAATCTTTATTTCTTTGAAATACACATATGAACTTTTCAATCGTACTAACCCTAAAAATCCAAGCTAACCTTGTCTTGTTCAATCTATCATATCATGTTTACAAACAATATGTAAACACTTAATGAATGTACTAAAATACTCACAAGGGTGTACATTTTAAGCCTAATCTATTATATCATGTATACAATGTGTAAACATTGAATGTATGTACTAAAATGCTTACAAGGGCATATATTCTAAGATTGACTCTCACCATTACCAACTCTACCACAATGACAATGACTACCCATACCATGTTTTATAATAATTTATCTCCCCTTCCATATTGGTTGAAGGTACATTTCAAATTCAAACCTACCATCGTACTAGTTGGTGGGGAAATTATATACACAGATCCTATCTTTTGTGGTCTTAGAACCTTTAGCTTGTTTATAATAATAAGGACCCCTATGTGTTCTCAAACTAGCTTTAATTGGAATTTGCACCTTCATATAAATATAAAGTTCAACACAAACATAACTCATTGCTTATGTTGCCTCAAACCAATATTGTTATCAAACTTTTGCTAGCTACTAATTTTAATATGTGCCACCTCTAGAGGATCTTTCTTTTGTTCCTTTCTATCATGTCAAAACCTTGTTATCATAATTTTAAGTTTATTATTTCAACCTATCGTCTAAAAAAAATGCATCCTTCTTTGCTAGTTATTTTTTGAATTTAACTAAACCATATTTCTCCTCCATTCTAATCATGCTCAATGTATAATTATTAAGATGTTGGTCATATCTTCACGATAGAGAACCAAAAATTACATAATTCTCATCTATTTTAGATTGGACAATCCTAATGTGATCCTCAAGGTAAAGCTTTTTATACCTTTGAAAATTTCTAACTTATATAATAAACATAAAATTAATTAAGAGTACAATCTCTTAAGCTTCTAGGAAAGATCTTAGTTAATTTTTCATCATCATGAAAAAATTCTAAGAGGCATAAAAGGCTCTAATGTGATGTGAACGGTCTTATTTTCCATTATACAATTCAAATTTGGGTGCAACAAAACTTGGAAGAAAAGGGTAGGAAATAACTTTATAAGCTAAGGGTTAAGAAGAACAACATCACAAGTGACCTTATCCTTTGATTTTTGTAACCCTTGAGAAAGAGTTTTCATTATGTTTTTGCATAACATGAAGGGTTTGCATTGTCATAACTATTTCTTAATTTAGAAGGGCGATAATTGAAAATAATAATTGATTGAAGAATATAATGATTTTGGAAGTGATTTTAGGATATATGGAGATAGAAGGGAATATGAAATTAGGGATGGAGGGGTGGAAAGTAGAAATGGAATAGTGTAGGTTATGGACACAAGAATAATAAGTAGAGGAATGACTTGAGCCATAGTAGATACAAGAGCTAAAGAGAGATGTATTTAGTGTTGAGAACAAGTTGTGTGAGGATGGGAAGATACTCGAGAGTATGCAAGATCTTGGGTAGTAGGAGGATCCAAAGATGGTTAGGAAGTGGTTATACCTTGATGCAAACTTTCACATGTAACTTCTTTTAGTATGTTCAACATATTTAAAATTTTTTGAGGGTTTTCTAAGAAGAATATTTTAACTTGGGCATTAATGGGGTCATTTGGGTCACTATAAGTATTTTGAGTCATGGGTAAGTGACAACTTTCAAGACTATTATTGGCTTGAGTATTCACATGTGCATTATGATTAAAATATTCATCACTATCATCCACATCATAATGCAAAGGGACATTACTATTTGTAGGTGTACTTGCATTGACATTCACTTTCACGAAACTTAACACATTTTAAAGTTCTTTTGCTTTAAAAGCCTAATTTTGATTGTACAAAGGGTTTTGCATTAATGTTTACTTCACTTTGGTTAAGTCTAATTCTTTTCCTACTTGGAATTTAACATTATTCAAATTTGGTGCTATAAAATGAAATAAAGCATAAAAACAAAACACACCACATAAAGCCAAGAATGCTATGGTTTTAGGAAATTTCGGAAATTAATTTAAGAACCTATGGTTTGGGATCAAAAAAATTTAAGTAAGAAAACACTTGTAAAGGAGGTAAAACATTAATATCTAAGAGTATTGTTTCATCTCATGTTCACCAAAATGTATGCATAAAAATATGCCTACCTCAAATTAAGCATTATAAAAACATGCAAAATACAATAAAACATATGAGATAAGGGATCTTAGCTATTGAAAATGCTATCGCTCTTGTTAATAAACACTTTTGAGTCATTTTCAAACCTATCACCATAACTTGAAAATGTTTGCGTAACTCTGTAAATTTTTGAACCTATCTCCAACATAATCAAACCTTGAAATGTGGCAGTGCAAAGACAATACAAATGAGTATGGTATTGGTTATAGTTATAATTGTGCATGCGGTCCTAATCAAGGCTTGCAGTTTACAAAGAAAGGATCATGGATTTGAGAGCAAAGACAACTTTAGAAGTATACACAAGAGATTAAAGAGTTCCCCCATGACCATACAAATGTTGGTTTGATAAGCCCAAAGAGCTAGGAACAATTGTGAATTCTAGCCACATTGAGACTTTGCAACAGTGTGGAGAAATATTATTTTTATTGTTTTGTTTGAAGATTTAGCTTGACCATTATCTTGGGGATAGTAAGTGGAAAAGAATCAAACATTAATGTGAAACTTTTATGTTAAATCATGCATTTTGAGGCTTTAAAACCCTGAGCCATTGTAGGCCATATGAAATTTAGTGTAAAAATTTGACAAATAATTTGATTGAGTACAATTTTTGCAACCTTATGACTACTCATTTGTTGAAGGACATGGCTTCGACTCATTTAGTGAAGTAATAAGTAGTAGTGATGTTAATGACAATGTCAATACAAGGGGCACTAAAATTAACTTTTTGGGAAAGCTAGGTTAAGATTTTATAAAATCTATGCCTACGTGAACTTTCGCATTCTTTTTTAGGATAAGTAAAAGATTAGATACCTACTTAGGGTAGTCAATAACCTTGATGATGCTGACACATATGATACTATCAATCTATTCTTTAATGAGTTGGGGTACCTTGGGAGTAATGAAACATTTATTTTGATGGATTGTCTCTGAGTTGTTGTTGGTCGTGATGTTTTGGACCATGATTGAAGAGTCCATCCTTTGCATACCAGTAGATTCCCATGTGAACAAGCCAGAGTATTCACAATACACATCAATAAGGGATTCTTCTCCTTAGGAGAGAAATTGATTCTGATTTTGAAAAGCTTAAGTTTTCTTCAAAACCCAAGTTGATGTAGTCAAAATACACAATGAAGATATACTTTCCATATTTGAAGCGCTCAAGGGTAGCATGAAGCTATTGCTTGAGTTCCTCATGTCAATTTTGAGCACTTCTACTTTGGATGAGCTATGGGGAAAGTAGACAAAAGACACCAAATATATTTCGAGATCAAGAATATAATGAAGAAGATGATCCTTGCAAGGTGCCTTCACAAGTTTTATATATATTGTTTTATCATTAAAGATGTGCTTGGCATTGATTTGGATTAAAAAACTCTCAAGGACACCCTCTATATCAATGGATACCTTGGATGAGGAATGCAGTATATCGACTAGTATCTTATCACTCTCAATCTTGGTAGGAGTCCTAATCTAATATAGGACAAAAAGATCCTCAAATATTATTTAAAATATGGGACATTCAAGGTATGGAGTAGGGGGAGGAATAGGGGAGAAGATGCAAAAGTTGATGTGAAAAATTCTCCTTAAAACAATGAAAATCCCTCTGGCTATCAAATTCCTTCTTGTAATTAGTGGGGGAAAATTTGATATCCACGATAAGGTAGATATTAGTTAATGTCTCCTAGCTAGCAATGGTAAGGCTCTCATCATTAGTTTTGGATGCTTCATTGAGAGCCAACCAAGGGCTACGATTTACTTGTATGACATAGATCTCACCTTCATGTTAGAATTACACTACATGAAAAGTTGTTGACGAGATGAATTTCATAGTAGTTATCTAGGTCCAACCAAGAATGAGGTTGAAGGATAGGTCAGTTTTGAGAACATTGAATTAAACCTTGGTCTTAGGCCTAAACTTGAAATAAAACTTGAGATTACCCATGAGCTCAACTATGTTGTTACTTAAACTGACACTAGTGAGGAAACTCGTAGAACTTATCATGACTGATATGTAGGGATGCTAACACATGTAGAGGGGTGATGTTCATATTTTCTACCTGATATATGAAACAACGTTTAACACCACTATTTTGGATGGAAGTGACTTTGTAAATATAGAAGTGAGATTGATCCTAAAGAATGTCAAGATCGGGGAATAATGACAGATAAAAAATCATGAGGGGACCTTCTCTTGGAGCTTGAGAGGTATAAAAAATAATGGATACTTCTTGAAAAAGATCCTCCTTGGGTAGAATGAGTTCATTGAGAATGAGGATTTTCTAATCCAGACAAAGATGTAAAAGGTCTCACAAGGAGATTCAAATGGATAAGCATTGAAGCCCTTCAATAATGGAAAATGGTCGAATCCTTACATGTAGTAAATTGTTACATCAAACTTCCAATTTGAATTTGGGGTTGGATGCCCCTTAGGATTGATAATATCTATTACTTTATTCAAAATTATGGGTGGGTCAATCAATTGTACGACCCAAATGTGTAACAAAAAACTTGCATATTAAGGATTATCTTCAAACTCGATCAATTCTTATTACAGTGGGACTTTAATTTGTGGAAGAAGCAATACTTAGAAGGGTCATAAGCCTTATCAAGCTTCTTTCCTTATTTTACATGTTGCCTTCCTTATTGATAGTATTGACTTCGCAAGAATCACTCTTATCCTTCCTTCCTAGCGGAGATAAAGATACACCATCACAAATAACGTTTTGGTTGTGATCACAAGAGGATGATACTTGGATGGGGAGAGGCTGAATTCTATCACAAATTTCAAAGGATTTGAGTTTAAGACATCAATTTAAAGCTTCTATGTGGGAGGTAGTTTCATGTTTGAGGACCTTGACATGGGCCTCACATCTTACAACATGGGTGAATTTATCAAATATATGGGAATTGTTGAACCTTGTTCTACAAAAGTGGAAAACCATTTGCCAACTTCAAATAAATTCAAATTTAGATGCATATTTATCTTGTTTCATATTGGTGAGGGACAAGATGCTTAAGTTGAATGGCTTAGAAACATCAAATAAGGGAACAAAATCCTTAGCAAGAACTTGGAAGCTAAATAAGAAGTTGGGAGGAATATTTTAGAACCAAATAAGAGCTTCACCATGAAATTTATAAGGAAAAAGCTTGATCAATAATTCTTCATCATGATTCAAATGATGCATGACGTCATAAAAGCATTAACATGCTCAGAGGAGGTCTCATCAAGAGTTTCATCGAGATTTAAAATATTGTGACAGGACCTATGTTCCCCAAAGCTCTGACACAACTTGTCAGATTAAGAGCACACTTGATTACCTTTGTATTAGCAACTAAATGCGGAATTAACCAGAAGTACAAGTAACTAGAAATAAAAAATAACACAGAATATGAGAGACAATACCCAATTGTATTAATACTCTTCCAGAAGGAAATATAACAAAGAAGATGCCACAATCTTCTTCCTTACACACCTCTAGGGCTCCCACACCTCTAGGGCATAAACAGTAAATCTCTTCAAGAGCTCACTCTCTCTCTTACAGTCCCAACACACAACTCAAACACAGAGTTGGTGTTCACCTCCAACCAGTCAGTATCACTACTGCCAGTACACCGAGTATACCCACATACTCAAACTGAGTACACAACGTACTCCAAGTAGATCTCCCATGAACTTGCAACAACTTGCAACTCAAATGATCTTACTTTGGAAGGATCTACCTTGCCTTCCTCTTTGCTCTCCAACTGAGTACACATCGTACTCCAAGTAGATCCCACCTGATCTTGCTCCTTGTGTTGCTATCACCTTGATCCTAATGCCACCTACAGATCAACCTAGTTCTGCACACCTGCAAACCTAGACCTTGCACACACATACACCTGCAGATCAATGATCTTACTTACCATGAAGATCTCCAAACGTGGCCTTGCACACCTGCTGACCAAGATCCTACATACATGAAGAATCCTTCTGATTCTCCAAACCAGCACCCACACTTGGCACTAGGAGGAACACACCTTGCTCTCTTCACTTTGAAAGAGCTAATATTTGCTCTCTTACTCTCTAGCACAAATTACAATACAGCCCATGAGTCTATTATATAGATCTCATGCAAACAATAATTAGACATCTAATTACAATAATTAGATCCGCAGCTTCAAGTCTATAATTGGCCTTCTACATGCAAACAACCAGTTTGTTAACTAACTGTTCATGCAACCGATAGTTTCAGAACTACACAGGCGATCAACGTCGGTCCCTGTCTGCCTAGAAGTGACTGACGCCAGCCGATCTCTGATCGACGTCGGTTGCTCTTCTGACTGTATATGATCGACGTCGACTGATCAGACCGACGTCGGTTGCTCTACAACTCAGCAACCTCTCAAAAACCTCCTCCATGTCTGTATCAGTGAAATTTTTAGCTCCACAACCTAATAATATCCCACTTAGAGATAAATAGCTGCACTGTACCTATACTTGTACACTGTCTAATCTATTTCCTGGCTTGTATCCCTCTTCAAGCTCAACCGTGAAGACCAACCACCACAAATCCTGTGGTGCACCTCTTGTCATCCAAGTAACCTGCCGCATCCACATCTACAAATCCATGTAGAAAAAAACTTGACCCTGCATAACATGTCGACCTACTGCTGGTCCCTCTCAGATACCTAAGAATCCACTGAACTTCCCTCCAGTGCTTCTTTCTCGGATCGGCTCCAAACTTTATGACAGCTCCCACTGCTTGGGCAAACTTAAGGAGTACACATACTCAACCTCATCATGTGATTGGGGACCCTATTCTATGAATTGTCCATCCATAGGTGTGCTGCCCTGTTCTGCATCTTGCACTACCTTCACACAATCATCTTGTGACAACATCGACTTGTGATCTCCCTGTCTCTAGGATTACTCATGCCAAAAAATTTTGCTGCTCCCAAATTCTTCATGGCAAACCACTGAACTAACCTTACCCTTAGCTTAGCAAAACCCTGTATTTATGAACCTTTAGCTAGCATACCATCCACATACAGTAACAAGATAATTTTTCAACCATTATCCACCTGGTAAGACAAACACAATGGTTACATTGACATTGACTAAAGCCCTGCTTTGTCATCCACCTATCAAAACCTGTACCACTGTCCTGCAGCTTCCTCAAGACCATATGACCTGGCCTTCCATCTCACGTGTCCATTCTCTCTATTCTTTAACTAAGGTATCCATTCGTCTTTCAATGCTTTCATACCGGCTGACAACCCTACCAAATCTCTCATTTGGTTTTGCATCCTGTTCATGCCATGCTCCCACTGTTTCCTGGATCCTTCCTGCTCTGTAGTGAGCAATAATTATAAAGAAGGGGAACAACAAATTTGAGGCTTACTTACCCTTTAAGTCCTCCAAATGGGCATTTGAGACTCCTTGACAGCTTGCTGTCCGCCCAAAATCTGTTCCAGTGACCGACCTCGGTCACCACACAGTCTGCATCTGACCGACGTCAGTTCCATGCGACTGTCCAGGTCACCAATGTTGGTTATCCTGTCAACGTCGATCTCCACCTACCTGACACCACTGACTTATTTGGTCTGCACATGACAGATGTTGGTACCTGTCTGTTTGATGTCGGTTACCCATGACCGATGCCGGTACCTGTGTTCGCCTGTGAGTGATGACTTTTTACCCACGAGCTTTTTTTGAATCATATCCATATCCAAACTGCCCTGCTCATAAGTATCCAGCCCCATCCACTGATCTCTATCTGTCATCCCTTCTAAGAACACCAAGGCTTTCCAGTTCTTAAGTTTGTCAAATACATTAGTCTTCCTTTTCCTGCAATAAATCTAATCCTTTCTTGTAGCATCTTACTGCTTACAAAAATCTCGATCTATGCTCTTTGAAGCTGAACTCTTACCATTTGTCTTAAGAACATTCATTCCCTTCTCACTTATGTGACCAAGCCTACAAAGCCACACCTGTGCAACAGAAGTGGAATCAGTAATACAAGCAAGTAGATAAAGAGTACCTGCTTTCTTATCACATGCTAATTCAAGTGCATCTTTGGTAACATTCCAAGAATCCACTGTGAGAGTTCCTGTGCATCTCTCATCACCCAACTTTCCTGAAAAAATTAGCCGTATCTTCAAGACTGGGACTTGCATGACCTCCTTCAACACCCGTGTGTTGGCCGTCTGCACTTTTAGCTGCACTTCCCCTTTGCCTATATTTTGACAAGGCTCACCAACCCCTCTATTTGGGGCTGCATGGAAAGAGGCAACAAAATCTATAAGACAAGATTATACTTTATCCAAGGAACGTCCCAGAGCATCCTGTGCAACAACCCTTGCAACATCTGCTTCTTCAGTTCCTTCATGCTGATCTTCCACCAACCAACAATCTTTCTTTTCCTGCTCTTTCTTTCCATAACACCGTAATTGACCATTCGTGCTTTTCAATTCCTCCATTCTTAGTGTACTTTTTTCTGTCATTGCTATACTCCCACTCAATCAAAAACTCCTGAGAGTGACCTGTAACCAAACACAAACCTGCTCCCTGCAACCTTAGCTCTGATACCAATTTACAGGACCTATGTTCCCCAAAGCTCTGACACAACTTGTCAGATTAAGAGCACACTTGATTACCTTTGTATTAGCAACTAAATGCGGAATTAACCAAAAGAACAAGTAACTAGAAATAAAAAATAACACAGAATATGAGAGACAATACCCAATTGTATTAATACTCTTCCAGAAGGAAATAAAACAAAGAAGATGCCACAGTCTTCTTCCTTACACATCTCTAGGGCTCCCACACCTCTAGGGCATAAACAATAAATCTCTTCAATAGCTCACTCTCTCTCTTACGTTCCCAACACACAACTCAAACACAGAGTTGGTGTTCACCTCCAACCAGTTAGTATCACTACTGCCAGTACACTGAGTATACCCACATACTCAAATCGAGTACACAACGTACTCCAAGTAGATCTCTCATGAACTTGCAACAACCTGCAACTCAAATGATATTACTTTGGAAGGATCTACCTTGCCTTCCTCTTTGCTCTCCAACTGAGTACACACCGTACTCTAAGTAGATCCCACCTGATCTTGCTCCCTGTTGTGTTGCTGTCACCTTGATCCTTCTGCCACCTGCAGATCAACCTGGTTCTGCACACCTGCAAACCTAGACCTCACACACACACACACCTACAAATCAATGATCTTACTTACCATGTAGATCTCCAAATGTGGCCTTGCACACCTACTGACCAAGATCTTACATACATGAAGAATCCTTTTGATTTTTCAAACCAGCACCCACACTTGGCACTGTGGCACTAGGAGGAACGCACCTTGCTCTCTTCACTCTGAAAGAGCTAATATTTGCTCTCTTACTCTCTAGCATAAATTAAAATACAGCCCATGAGTCTATTAAATAGATCTCATGCAAACAATAATTAGACATCTAATTACAATAATTAGATCTGCAGCTTCAAGTCTATAATTGGCCTTCTACATGCAAATAATTGGTTTGTTAACTAACTGTTCGTGCAACCGACAGTTTCAGAACCGCACAGGCGATCGATGTCGGTCCCTGTCTGCCTGGAGGTGACCGATGCCAACCGATCTCTGACTGACGTCGGCTGATCAGATCGATGTCGGTTGCTCTGCAACTCAGCAACCTCTCAACAACCTCCTCCATGTCTACATCAGTGAAGCTTTTAGCTGCACAACCTAACATATTGGGAAGTGGATTGTGGATCACTATGGACCTAATATGAGGGGTTCAATGATTCCTACATAATTACTCATACGATTGGTTGATGTCATGGTGACATCTACTAGTTTTGTACAAAACATTGCCTCCATTCCCATGGATCAATTTTTTTATGATACTCTCAATAGTGATAGGCATCATACTCATCCTTGAGCAATGGTAGCCTACATGAGGGGACCTTAAGATGCTTATCCATATACTCATGTTGAGAGTCATCTATATGAACTTTGTGGTGACTATTTTCATCTCCATCTTGTTCAAGAGAAGGTCTTCTTATGAAAGGCATCCTAGGAGAAAGAGGTCTCCCCTAGGGACTGATTATTGGATAATTTATCCTAGGTGAAGGCCTTCTGGAAGGGGAATTTATTATATGAATTATATACTCATCAAAAGGGAAATGAGCCATGTGGTGTATGGATCTAAGCTGATCATAATAGTCATCATCATCATAAGAACCCAAAACAAACCGGGTAGGAGACCTATAGTAAGTGTATCGACCTCTATCAAATTATTCTCTTTTATTATAAGTCATTGAATGATTCCTCTAGAGTGAAGGTCTCCTTTGGTATATGGGTCTAAGAGATGGTTCCCTACACCTAAGAGAAGAATGGAATTTATGGGATGTTGTGTGGTGGTTAGGATGAGATGTTACATTTCAATCAAATTGGGTGTTATACATCTCACTAATGGGAGTTTTCATACAATTATTCTCCTTAAGTTTTGTTAATTGTTTAAAAATATCTTTGTTCAAGGAGCCTATGACTCTATGAAAGTCTTCCATCGCTAATTGTATTGGATCCTCCTCAGTTTTTAAGATAGAATATGGAAGGTTCTAGATTGTCTCCATTTTGGGAGGATAAACTTATTCAAAACACAATAATTCAAAATGGATGGGGCGGGGTTGAGAAACCCACTATCAAACACATCCTCATGATCCATATGGGGGGATGAGAGGAAACATAGTCCTTGGGACTAGACTAGTTCTCAAAACTGGACTATACCTTTTGGTTGAACCTCTTGTACTCAATGGATTGCTCACATTCCTATTACACCATTTTGGGAGGCTCACCATTGCAATGAAAATAATTATGGTTTGATTTAGGAGGAAAATTATCAACCATAAACATAGAATAATCGAGCAAGGTACAAAAAACACAAAAGCATAATATTGAAAACTAGACAAACGTAGAGGTTCTATGAAAAATGGATCAAGCAAAGTTTGACATTACTGTAAGAGCTAAAGTAAAAACCTATATGGTCTAGCCATGGGTTATCAAGAACCTATCATGTGACAACAGAGTATACTTCTCAATTTTATTAAAAGGTGCAGTCTGACTGCAAGCCCTAGAAAAAAATTGTAAAATGAATCACAAATGAATGGATAGAGAAAGGCACAAGGTCACATTGGGCATGCAAAAAAATGTATATAAAAAAATATGGATGTCTATAGCTTAACAAGGTGGAGTAAACAAATTGAAATAAAAAAATAAAGGTGTTTACATAGGCCATACCAATTAATTTAGTTTGTTGGGGTGCACCATTATAGAATGGAGATCAAATATATGGCTAGGGAAGGGTGTAGATCCAACCAATTAGAAAATATACACCTAATTTATGCTAGTTTCAATAACAATACTTGGAAATACAACATGTAATAACAAGATAGCAATAACCTCAACTTGACCAAGAGATATAACTGATATTATTTATTTATTTTTTATACAGATAGAAAAGGGTTAGAGATTGCAACATTCATGAGCACCCGATTCTCATATGATAAATATGAGATTCAGAAAAAATGTAGGCCCTAATGCAAATCTAACATGTTAGAGGCCAAACCATTAATATGAAAATAAAGCAATAATATAGAAAACTTTCACCAGCATAAAAAGGTTCCCTCATAGATGTTAGAATGTATATATATTACTAACATGTCTTCTTACTTATGTGGAAGTATTGTGTAAGGAAATATTATGCTGAAAATCTGAGGAAGATGTATGGAAACTCCTCACGATCCATATTGGCAAGCCAAGCATAATTATAATGAAGATGTGAGGTAGTGTGAAATGAAAGAGTCAAGGTTGGAAAATCCTCTATGATTATTGTTGATCTAATAAGTCTCAAGAACAAATTTCTAAGAAGTGATAAGAACTAGTAGACCAAGAGATAGTCATGAGAGTAAGCATAACTTGTGATAATTGTGTTACAGTTTCAAAGAGTTTCTAATATAAGACTATCTAGAGAGCCAAAAATATAGGGAGCTTTGCATCACCATGTCAATTGCCTAAAAATCAAGGACCTAAAAGGTGAAACATAGGAAAACTAGTTGTTTAGAGCACCTCTTAACCTAAATAAGGGTCATAGGCGGTGAAACTACTAAATTTTGAAAAAATAATAACTTGGCCTTGGGTAAGATCAACGATTTCCTAAAAATCAATGGTTAGGCATCATATAACCCCATTTAGTGGGGCAAAGTAACAAATAAGATAAGAACAACTTGTAGGAGGGTATAACTCTGAATGATGCAAACCACAATCACAAGGGATCATTTTGAAACAAAATTAGTGATTAAAAAATCCATTTGTTTGAATCTATTTTTTTAGAGGAATGGGTGTACAATAATTAGGAAGGGGCAAACCTGAATAATTTATACTATCTACCAAAGGGTTTCTTTATGGTAATATTACAAGAAAAAGTTGAGAAAGATGAAATTTTTAGAAAAGAGATGTGTAATATATTAGATTAGAGGATTGATGTTCAACATTGGAAGGAGAATTTTTAGGATAAGCTTATGATAACAAGATACTCGAAGCATGGGTAATATTATATGCTTTACCTATTGATTACTAGTATTATGAGATATTCTAGGAAACATAAATTTTTTTAGGGAATTATTGTGTAGTGAATCCGAAAACTATTGAGAATAATAAACATACAAGGATAATGGAAAACATACATAATACACAATATTTCACATGGGAAAACCCTTTCAATTAAATGTAGAATCCACGTCTAAAACCACTCATGTTTTTCTTTCTTTCTTTTCTTGAGCTGTGACTTGACATGTAGTCCCTTTAACACTTTGCCAACCTTGATCATTCCTCTTAGAACAAAGTTTTCATGGATCCACTCTATTATCTTCTCCAAGCGAAATACCCTCTTTCAAATCTTAATACCTTTGTGGTTCATAAGTATCACATTAACTATACTCAAGCTTATTTAGGGAATGAACTTCAAGGTCTTCTTATGATTTCACCATTTACCCTTATAAAGATAGGAATATACTAAAGTTGACAGGTCATACAAAGTTGAGATTACTTTTAAAGCAATCACTATCATCTTATAGAATGGCTACATGAAGTATGTGATTCACAAACCAAGACTTGTTATGTAAGAACAAGTTATATCTTAACCAACATACAATCTTTGAATATCCTTTGGAAGATAAACAAACCAATAATCATAGTATTACTGAATAATTAGATTGTACAACTCTATTTGAAATAGGGTCATACCTTATACTCTCCCTATAGCTCATTATATCATTGGTGATATTAACCTCTCACCTCGATTTCTTGTTACAAGAGGAATTTTAAGGATAAGTATTAGTACAAGGTGATTTTGACCTTTACCATTTCATATGAACTTAATCATTGATTAAGCAAGGCCCAATTTTTAAGGATCATTCCAGTATGGCCATTCAAAGCTATAAGTGTTAGTTCTACCAAGTAAATATAATAGTCACTGAAATAGGTAATGATTCACAAAATTTTCCAAATTAGTTGCAGTCTATGGTAATGGATAGAATGTCCTAATTTACCTGCATGTTCTCAAGATCAAAGGGGTATTTTATGACTCTCTACATTTAATCAATAACTCTAACAAGCTACAAAATGTATCTCCAAGAATGCAAATTATTAGACAACCCAAGACTTAAGAGCCTAGCCTAGAATTCATACAATCAATTTGAGTTTCCAAAGTCCCTTAATATCAACAATAGGAAATGAGCCAAGGGGTTTCATCCTTACCTTAGTATGATATCAATAATATGTTATTTTCGGGGATCTATGAAAACTTTAATTAAGGTACAATCTTCCTTAAATCCTTGAAGCAAGTAATAGAATTTTTTATGGCTAATTAAGGGTATCATGCCCTTCAGGATTCCATCAATGATGAACTTCAAACATTCTAAGATAAATATTTGCCCCCATGGAAGAACAATCTATCCAAAATGACAACAATGTTTCATCAAATTTTAAACAATCCACTTAACATAAAGTTGGACCATTATTATTTGTGATACCAACAAACAAAGAATAATAAAAATGGCAATCTCATAATCCCTAGTTTTTGCCTGACAAGACCCTTAGTTACTCTTCTCACTCTAGAGTACAT
The DNA here is from genome assembly GCA_037957365.1 of Torreya grandis. Taxonomy (NCBI): domain Eukaryota; kingdom Viridiplantae; phylum Streptophyta; class Pinopsida; order Cupressales; family Taxaceae; genus Torreya; species Torreya grandis. The sequence continues at coordinate 951,312 of JARHVA010000070.1, read as the reverse complement.
ATAAAAGGAATGGACAACTATCATAATTAAGTCATTTTTATAATAATAAATCTTTGGGCTAGACACCCAACCAGTGTACCATATATTCCAAAAACTATAGGTTTATAAAGTCAAGCTAATTAATATTGATATCAATTCTATGAAAAAATATACAACAATAACATCTTAAAAATTTATCTAAATTAATTATAAATTCCCAATAATATAGTAAGACCTTTTCACTTTTGCTACCATGGTAATAAACATACCAATAGACACCATATGCATAAGGTTCCTTATATACCTTTAGAAACAAGGCATGTGAGTTTAAACCTTCCTTTCATATTACCATATAAGAAGTTGCCAAGTGTTTATAACCAAAGCATAGTTAGCAAGGGGGAGAGAGAGAGATAACATGATGAGCTTGAGCATATAGACCATAAATAAACAAAGTATATAAGGAATCATTATTTCCAATATTACAAAACTTGTCATCCACCACTAGAAATAAGCACTTTATCTATACTATCTCTTGGACATTGGATGTCAAGACAACTATATTAACATAGTCACAAGGAGGTCAATCTTAAGATCCTTGAGATCCTTGTTCATGGAAAAATGTGTCATTAGTATGCCCTAAGGCAGGTATTTGTTACTATTACTTTAAAACTTTTTCCATGGTGGTTCAATATGTAATTAAGTCTCTTAAAACCAATATTGCAACCTTCATTTATTCCTATTACTTTGGTGGTACTAGTTATCCCATGTTTCCTCAGGGAACCGTGACAAAGTATAATGCTGAAGCAAATCCAAATTCCATGAACTAATATGTTCTGTATCCCTTTTAAATTGAGCAAGGATATAAGAACAACTTTATACTACCTTGAGACATGTTACTCCCATACATCAATATTATATACATAATATAAGTTCATTAACCATTTCAACTTTATATAACTTATTTTATAAATATGCCAATTAAAACAAGTTCTTATTTAAGATAGTATAGAAACCAAAGTACTTCCATTAGACACTTAATATGAAGATCAAAACCCATAAACCTTAAATCATCATCTAGGCTACCCATGTAATTCACAAATGTTCAGATTTTTGAAGGCCCCTATTCTAGGGCAATTTAGAAAATTGGTGCATTCAACCCATGCTAAAAAATAGAAATAAAAACATAGGGTTTTTGACATTGTAGGACCCAAGATAGTATCATCCTCAACCATGCTTAGGGAAATTGTACAAGGGATTGTTTTTATAATCACAATAATCACCATTCATTTATACTATTATCAAGGAAAATTTACTTGGAAAATAAGGCACAATACTATTGAAATAATACTAGCCTCCAAGAATCTAGCCAAATAACTTAATGAAATATCTAATTTGAGACATAAATTGCATCAATAATTTTATGCCAAATTGGACACATCATTCTTGATCAAGTCCTAAAGAAAGTTATGTTTCTCTATATATATTTACAACATATAGTCCTCCTTCATTTGACCACATAAGATTGGTTTTTATCTCTTCAATTCTTCATGATCAGAATGAAAAATTTAGAGTACTAAGTGTACTTATGCTAGAGAAACTGAGTATCAGTCCTGAGGATGTAAACAAGATCATAATAAATCCTAGTGTGGGTATAATTAGGTTTAGTTTATCAATAATAGTGTTACCCTTCCAAAACTCAAAGACATAATGAGTTTGTTATTGTATTTACATACAATACATCAAAACATGGTTTTTAATAAATGAATTAATACAACCACATTCAATATATTTACATGAGATGATGATTTAAATACCAATGCCAACTAAATTTAAGAATCCAATCATAATGGCAAAAATCCTATATTACACATCTTTATTTAATAAACCTAAGATAAATATGACTTGTAGCTTATTTTCATATCAGAGAATAAGTTGAACTAAGATGTTTCAAAATTTATAATTAAAATAATCGATACACCTTATCTGTTCCTAGCATAGAAAAATTATAGGTAACACCAGATACTTAAATAATTCAAATTCTTGAAGACTACTTAAATAAAGATAGTTTTCTCTATAAAAAATATTTAGTTTGTTATAAATACAATAAGTATGAAGGATTTACAAAAACATAAGGATCAATTCATACCAATAGAGAATTTGGTGAATCTTTCTTGAATTTATAGCATATATTACATACAATTGTTGCAATAATTTAGCTTTCTCTTTCAAAATTACATGACTTCATACAATGTCCTCTATTTAAGTAGGACTAAATATAAATAAACAACTAATTATAATTAATACAACTGTAAATACTTTATCGAGTCCTTCATTCTAAAAAATTAAAAGTTATTCCAGTATGAGCAAAATGCATTAATCTACAGATGAATATACATGTAGAGTACAACATCTTACAACAAACACCATAACTTGCATAATACAAAAATTTACATCAATGAATAACATGTTCAACCAAAAATGGGTTATTGTAAGAGCATCATGCATAACTTGAAAAACCAACTTATTTAATTCCTTAACTTGCATTTTAAGATAAGATTATATTTATCAGCACAAGGATGGCTTGTCAGCCCTTCCCAAAATCAATGTATTTAAAAGCAAGACTTTTTTTTAAAAACCCTCATAAATATAATAGAGATAGGGTTAAGAATTTTCAAAATTACAACAAATAAGAATTTTTTTTTCCATGTTCTATGCATGAACATCTATATCCAAAATGATCATGAAATAGAGTCCATTCCACAAGAAGATAATAATCCATTAACCTTTCATAAAACCATACTAGGACTATTCAAAGTCCAACAACCCATGTCTTAAAACAACCATGAGGGTGTATACCCCTCTATGCCAAAGTATTCACATGGGCATAGAACTGTATACCAAACAAATAAGCATACATATAATTATTATCCAATCCAATATCAAGGGGAAAAAGACATACTTGAAAATTACAATGGCAATGAAAAAATGTAGATGCCTCCTACTAGTCTCGGCTCTATATGTGGGTTACAAAAAATCACCTCATATTTATCTTGGAAGATAAGGTTTCCAAAACCAACATTCCACAGTTTTCTCAATTGTCCAAGCGACATTTTTGCATGTTTTTCTTAATCATAATGCAATGACAGTGATTGAATGAATCAATACATAGCCATTTTATCTAGCAGTCAACTCTTCCTTATTTATCCCACATTTTTATTATGTTAGCCATGATTTTATATGATTACTTATATGCTAACATGCCCTAACTACCCTTGGCTCGATTTAACTCTTTTTTAAACCCCATAAGCTAGAGAGATCGGGTTGGATGATGGTTTCACTACCCTTCCCTTCCAGAATAGCAAATATTCAGTTAAAAAAAATAAAAATCTGATAAATTAAATTTATATATGCCCTTTTAAAATGTATGCTATTGTTTTATACCAACATTTATGGCATAGATCTATGCCCTTTTTATAATATCCAATGTTATTATAATAATGACTTCAAACTTATGCCTATATATATATATATATGTTTTTGATCCATGGATTTTAAGCCCTCTATCATGTAATGAACTTTAGCTAGCCCTTAGATCCAGTCCAAGTAATAAGGACTTCAAAACACTTAAATATGGCTATGAGCCCAATATTTTATAGCCATAACTTGCATATTGAATGCCATTAACTCTCATCCTTTAAACAAGATTTCAACCCACAAAGTCAAATCATTGACTCCTCCTAAAATGATCTTATAACCTTTTTATAATAAGATAAAGGCCCTGGTCTATAATTGACCTTAAATACTAGCTAACAACTTACTCTTACCTCTAAGTCAAATTAAGTCAAACACCACAATTCAATGTGTCAATGCTCGTTAACTATCAAGGGTTTAGATTATGACCTACAAAGACACTGTGTCGAAAATATGCCACATTAGGCCTTAATTCTAGTCACAACTAGGGACCATAGTGTTGAAAATGGAGGATATTGCATCCTTCCCCCCCCCCCCCCCCCCCCCCGCCCCTTAAAGAGGTATTGTTCCAGAGCCTTAGGATATATTGGCCAACTTTTTTCAAGCGTATCTGTCTCATACATCAAGGCTAGTTCCTGTATGCAATATAATTATCATCAACTTGTAGCTTTTTATTATTGGAATCAAGGCTAATAACACAAAAATTAGAGGAAAAACATGTTATTGAACCTACTTTAAAATTATCACTATTTATGTTTCCTAGATCCTTAAAATAGTCACATTAAGACAATTTCAGAGCATTAAGAGCTTTATTATACCTTAATAAATTGAGTTGAAACTATACAAAATAATACTCTAGACATATTTATTTTAGTTTTATCATGCTAAGTTTCATATCAAAGCATAAAAATTTAATTCAGACTGACTTGAAATCCAAAGAACTACCTATTTTGTACCTTTTATTAGTAAAAGTTTACAAACAACTTAATAATCAGTACTCACCTTATGAATTTCTTATGTCTACCTAATGTTATTACAAACTTCACCATAATAGGTCTTACATTTATGTTTGTTGGTTTTACACTCTCTACCAAACCAGATCTTTATTTTTATACCCTGCATGTTGGTCTTAGAAACTATGCCAATCAGATGCTTTATTTTTATGCCTTGTTTTTTGGTCTTGTAAATTCTAGGAATTAAGTCTTTTATTTTTATACCTTGCACATTGGTCTTACAAACTCTTCCAATTAGGCCTTACATTGTATACCTTACTTATTAGTCTTACAAACTCTACCAATCAAGGCTTATATTTTATACCTTACTTATTGGTCTTACAAACTCTACCAATCAAGGCTTACATTTAGGAACTACTTAGGTTGTCTTCAACCTTATTCTCACTTTATGTTAACAATCTCTCATTATTTGCATAATGGATTTTAAAAAATTTGCTAGTTAGGGCTTACATGAGCTTCCATTCCTTGCCTAGTGGTCTTACCTTATTTTCCAGCTAGGATTTTAAAATTCTCCTATCCCAAGCTTTCCTTATTATACTTTATTTTGATTGACAATATTGTTATCCAATCAATGAGCTCTTATCTTTACCTAGTGGATTGACTATCTTTCCCACTTAGATCTTATAGTGAACATTATGAGGTAGTTTGCTAACAAATTGAATATCCCCTTTGATTCAAAACATGAATCCACCTTACCTATTTTGGAATTATCCACCTTACATGTAGGTAAAGTATATTACATTTCAAAAATATTGTAGTCTATTTGAGAATGTAGATACTAAAATTTAAATATTTATAGCATTTTAGTTTTTTTACATTTGAAAAATATTAATCAGTACTCTACCCTTCAGTTCTAGACCTCCTTGCTGCCATAAGACTCATTTTCCATCTAATTATGCCTAAATGCTTATCTGTTAGTCTGATCCATATCATTTTGATTACCCATGTCTCCTGTACTTCACATAAATCTTAAAACATTACAAACATCTTTCACTGTCAGTTTTAGATCCATACCTATTTTCTAGCCTTTTGGACACTACCGACCATAAAAATACACTATTGTCGATGGTAGTGTCCAAATCCTTATTTAGTGTCTAGTTGTGAAAATTCATCCAAATTGAATTTTTTTCAAAACTTATGGGTCAACCTATTTGTCTTATTGAACCCTACCATGAGATATTTTTAAAAGGTGTGGTATAAATACAAGTATAATCCTTCTCATTATTCATCTAGCAAACACCTACAAAAGATCAATCAATCTGCACAACCAAGATATTTCCACCTATTTTTCCTTACTTTCATATCAAGCATATGAGTAGTTATATTACAAGTTCGAAGCATTCAAAGAGCAACCCATGAGTGTTATTTGTCAATTACAAGTTAGAGCACTGCATGCATCCTTATATAGTATAGTGCACCCTTATGCACATACTTTATCAAACATAGAAGATAACTACATAAGTTTGAGGCTCTCCTTGGAGTATTGGCTATGTAGGTAGCACCCATTTACAGAGGTGTCTTTGGGGTTGACTCAACACCTTGAACCCACTAACCCATTTCTATAAAACACATTGTAAGGGTGATGAAGGGTAAAGAGATAGGGTTTGATCAATTGGAAAAGAAAAACAACCTATATCCCATATCTAAACATATCAATATAAAGGTGATATAAAATTGATAATAATGAAATTGGTTGCATCGAGATCTAGTATTTATTCCATACTAGACACTTATGTCACAGCTAGACACTAGCATCAATGGTAGTATCTATGACCACATGATTACAATTTCTAGAATATGATGATTGATCCAAAATATTGATCATGCATACTTCCTACCTGTTTCCAATGGAAATCTACTTTTTCACAGTAAAACTATCTAATTATAATTTCTCTTTGGTATTACAATCAATTAAACATATTTTCAATTTAGTACTTTCTATATTTAGCATATCTCAGTATTATAATTTAGAATATTCATTTATATGAGTTTGTAATTAATTGGCATGTTATATCTTATTTTATCACCCTTGTGCTTGAACTATTCCTATATTATTAACCATATCCCAACACATTTAATTTAGAGTTAAACATTTGATGAACCTAACTTTTAGTCTCCAAACCCTAGGTTGACCTAGGGTTTCCAGATTTACTATTTTTATTATCTTTGATTTCTAATTTCAAAATATTAAAACCCTATAAAACAAAATTTCTTATCCTACAATCATTTTCAATATGGATACATTAATTATTTAAATCATTATCCAATACATAATGGTAATCATTACTTGTTATGTTTTGTGTATAGTTAAATGAGTTAAACCTATAAATAAAAGGAGTTCATACTATACTCCATTTAAATAAAATACATACTTGCATACCCATTTTTGGTATAGTGTTTACCATGAGCTCATACCTATCACTACAAAGCTCCAAAGAGAGTGCATGAAATAACCATTTTATCCATACCACACTACAAACCAATCCAATATTGTATTTGCTAAAACTTCACTTTTTGATTTACTACATCATTTTTCTCATTACAAGGATGTTATTTTGGATGCATTACATATGACCATATTAGCAAACAATGTAGAGCCACCATATCTGGCCTCAATGATAAACTCCATTAAGTGGACTGAACACAATATATCTTTTGAAAAAAAGGATTTACCACCTCAACATCTTATAAATTGTTGCTTACCACTATACATACAAGTGTGTTTTTTAAATAAAATGGTTAAAAGAGTATCATGGACAATGGTTCCAGACTCAACATTTGCAACATATCTTTCCTTTCTACTTGGAATTGGGGCTAAAGACCTGGAATCCTCAAGTATGAGCATCAAGGGATTTGACAATATTTCATGATAGGTATTGGGGCAAATAACATTACACATTACTGTAGGACCTTGTACATTTCCTACTTTATTCCAAGTGATCCAAATGATTTGAATTACAACATCATTTTAGGATGACCTTGGATACATGAAATGTATATAGTCCCATCTAATTTTCATGCATGCCTAAAATTCATCCACCATGGATTTATCTACACATGTCCAATGGATATTGATCACTTAAAACATTGTGCAATGGTCCAATAAATGAATATTATTATACCATAATCTTATACCTCTAATTTTGAATCTTGATATTTGCTAAAATATGGATAAAAAGGACATGGATTAGGAAAAAATGAACAAGGTATAGTGCAACCTATTTCTCCTTCCCATAATATAAATCAATAAGGCTTAGGATTCTCAGTAAAATTTGTAAGGCACAAAAACAAGCTACTCGTAATAAACCATGTTTTTAAGGGATAAATTAGAATGTATAGATGTACCTACTTCTAAAATTGATCTATAATTGGTAAACCCTCATTTAATTGATAAAAATGATTCACTAAAAATTTGGGCATTGGATGAGTTCTTAAACGATGAGTCATTACTAGAGTACTTGGGGGCATATGAGGATATACCTTCCTTCTATCATAATAATAGGTTTTTGCATGCCAAATTTACTAATGCTTACTTTTTTGAAAGTGATGATACCAATATCCAACACAATTCTCCTAACATTATTCATACTACACCATATATTACTGAATAATCCACCTTGCTAAATGAAGAAACAATACAATATAACTATGAAACATATAATTATCCTTGATTAGTATTACTTGTTGCAATGATGTAAGAAGATGAATGCAAAACCTATCAGTAGGTCCTACATGGTAACTCAAAATCATTTGTTTGGATTTATTCAGATATGCCTAGGATTGACACATCAGTGGAAATGCATAATATATTATTATACCTAGATGCAAAACTAGTTAAACAAAAAAAAGTCATAAAATGTATCCCAAGGTGACATTACTAGTAAAATATTAAATTCAAATAATCTTAGATGTGGGCTTGTTATTACATGTTCTAATTGGGTTTATAACATTATACATGCCACTAAGCCTAATGGTGACATTCTGTCATTATCTCAGCTTAAACAAAATTTGTTTGAAAGATGATTTTCCTTTACCCAACATCAACATGATTGTTGATTCTATAGCTAGATATGAGACATTTTTTTATGGATGGTGTTGATGGATATAACTGCATAAAATTTAACCTCAAGAGAGCAATAAAAAATAACATTTACCACCCATGGGGAGCATTTTATTATACTATCATGCCTTTCAGACTCAAAAATGTAGGAGTAATATATAAAAGGGAAATGACACATTTTCCATGATTTTATCCATAAAAGTTTTGAGGAATGTATCAATGATTTATGTGAAAAATCCAAAAATCAATGAGATCATGCTGTAGATTTATGATAAATATTTGAACGCTTGCAAAATTTCAATGTGTGTTTAAATCCAAAGAAATGTGTTTTTAGAGTATCTTAAAGAAAGCTTTGGGGGTACATTATCTCCCAGTGAGGCATCGAGGTTGATCCAAAAAATGTAAAATATATCATTGATATGCCAACACCAACCAATTTAATATAATAATGATGTTTATAGGGTAAAACTCAGACAATTCGATGGTGCATTGCTTAGTTGGATGGTAAAATGATTTATTTCACATGATTGCTAAAAAAGGACACAAAATTCATATAGGATGATGTTTGTTAGCAAAGTTTTGATAAAATCAATAAATATTTAGCAAATCCACAAGTACTTATGCCTCCTATACTAGATAAACCATTATTCCTTTATATCTAAATAACTCATGAAGCCTTGAGGGCCCTATTAGCATAATACGGTGATGGCCATCATGAGCGCATACTTTATTAAATGAGTTGTCAATTGTTTGATTATGAATGTAAATATATTGTGATGGAAAAATTATGTCTAGTATTAGTATTTTTTATGCAAAAATTATGACACTACTTTCTCAACAATGAGATCCATGTTATAATTAAATAAGATCCCTCAAATTTTATCATGAATAAAACCCACAAACTAGTCAAATAGTTAAATGGGTAATGCATCTCATTAAATTTGATATCAATTTTATATCTCAAAAAGCAATAAAATTTTAAGGTGTGGAGCTAAAAGCTTCACCAAATGAGCGAGTTTGAAAGTTTCAGGAGTTACACAGTCACTAGAGTCGGTCAGGAGTGACCGATGTCGGTCAGGAGTCAACTAGGAGATGCCGACATCAGTTATGTTTGGTCGACGTCGGTCAAGTGCAGACAGGCAAGGACCGACGTCGGTCACCTGTGCGTCCAAAATGCTATTTTTGTGGATAGAACAAAATGTTTGCATGGTAGGATTAATTGTTAGTCTTAAGTCCGCATCTCTATTTGAAGTAAGACTATTTTGAGCCCTTGATTAGGAGGTGCATCTATTGGTTGTAATTGCATTGCTCATGATCCCTAATTCTATATAATAGGGATAATTATTCATAGCTTATTGAATTGAACAGTACAAAATTGTATATGTGTATCAATCCAGGTTGTTGGAGTTGATTGTAATTGAGAGAGAGAACTCTTGAGGGAAAGAGATCTAGAAAGAGATCTGTACATCTGAGAGAGGTTTGGAAGAAAAGAAGTTTCTTCAATTGTATTCCTTCTATAAAGAGTTTAATATAAGTTTTTAGGGTGGTTTCTTGTATCTCTTATTCTTTGCTATTTCTGATTCTAGTTACTTATCATTCTGGTTTATTTTTGCATTTATTGCTTTCACATAGTAATCAACATTGTTGGTTGATCCCCAACAAGTGGTATCAGAGCTCAGGTTGACTAACAGGTGTTTCAGATCTGGTTAGTGTGTATTGATTACAAGTTACTCATAGGGATTTCTGTTTGAGTGGGAGAAGCAATGACAGAAGAAAGTAAACTGAGAATGGAGAAGTTCAATGGCAAAAATTATCAACATTGGAGAATGCAGATAGAGGATTATCTATATCAGAAAGATCTATACTTACCATTAGGTGGGGTTTCAAAGAAGCCCAAAGACATGGATGATGAAGAATGGGAAGTTCTTGATAGAAAGGCTCTTGGATCTATAAGATTGAGTCTGGCATCTACTGTGATATCTAATTTATCACAGGCAAAGACAACGGTAGAGTTGATGACTACTTTAGCAAATTTATATGAAAAACCCTCAGCTTTAAATAAGGTATATCTTATGAAGCAGTTATTTAATTTGTAAATGCAGAAAGGTGGATCTGTATCTAATCATCTTAATGATTTCCATGGAATTGTAAATCAATTAAATTCAGTCAAAATAGTGTTTGATGATGAAATTAAGGCTCTTTTAATATTATGTTCTTTGCCTGAAAGCTGGCATAGCTTGGTAATGGCAGTTAGTAATACTGCATCTGCTTCAAATATTTTAAAAGTAGAGGATGTTGTTAGTGTAATCTTGAATGAAAAATTTTGTAGGAAAAGCACATAGGAAACATCAAGGAACGCTTTAAGTTTTGAGAGCAGGGGAAGGCAAAAAGAGAAGAGCAAGAAAGGGAGATCAAGGTCTAAGTCAAAGGTGAGAGGTAGATCCAAATCAAGAAATGGCAGGAGGATAGCCTGCTGAAATTATGGAAAGATAGGGCACATAAGCAAAGAATGCTGGTCAAAGCTTAAAGAAGACAATCAGCATGAAGGTAAGGAAGAAGCAAAAGTTGCAGGTAATGCACAAGATGCTCTTATATTTTCTTTGCATAATAATATAGAATCTTGGGTTTTAGATTATGGTGCATCTTTCCATGCAACCCCTAATAGAGAATATTTTAGTGACTATGTCCATGGAGATTTTGGAATAGTTTATTTAGGGGATGATGAGCCTTGTAAAATTGTTGGCAAAGGAAAAGTGCAGCTGAAAATGCAGAATGGCAACACACGGGTGTTGAGAGACGTCATGCATGTTCCTAGCCTGAAGAGGAATTTGATTTCTGCAAGAAAGTTAGGGGATGAGGGTTGTACAGTAACTCTCACAACTGAATCTTGGAAGGTGACCAAGGGTGCACTTGTATTGGCCAGAGGTAAGAGAGTAGGTACTCTCTATTTATGTAATTGTATTACTAATATTTCTCCTTCTGTAATATCTACTTCAGATGTGGATGCAAAGTTGTGGCACTCTAGGCTTGGCCACATGAGTGAGAAGGGAATGTCCATTCTTAAGTCAAGAGGTAAGCTTTCAAATTTGAAAAGCATAGATCTAGATTTTTGTGAGCACTATGTTTTTGGGAAACAAAAGAGAGTGAGTTTTCTCAAGACTGGATCAACAAAAAAGAAGCACAAATTGCAGCTTGTTCACGCAGACGTGTGGGGACCAACTCAGGTTGCTTCTATTGGAGGATCACAGTACTTTTTCTCTTTCATTGATGATGCTACAAGAAAGGTATGGGTCTATTGCATAAAGAAGAAATCTGATGTTTTTGACACTTTTAAGATTTGGAAAGCTATGGTTGAGAATGAAACAGGCAGGAGATTGAAGTGCCTGAGATCTGACAATGGTGGTGAGTTCTGCAGCCACAAGTTCAACTGGTATTGTTATATGCATGGAATACGCAAGCAAAGAATGGTTCCAAGGACACCTCAGCAAAATGGAGTTGCTGAAAGGATGAACAGAATAGTAATGGAGCGTGCAAGGTGTATGAGATTGCATGCTAGTTTGCCCTTAGAGTTTTGGGCAGAAGTTGTGGATACTACAGTGTACCTAATTAACAAAGGACCCTCTACAGCTCTGGATGGTGGAATTCCAGAAGAGGCATTGATAGGTAAAAAGGTAGATCTCTCATTTTTCAAAGTTTTTGGTTGTGAAGCCTTTGTGCACATTGATAAGGAAAATAGAAAGAAGCTAGATGCTAAGTCTATGAGGTGCACATTTATTAGTTATGGATCTGATGATTTCAGATTCCAATTTTAGAATCTAGGAACTAACAAGATAATTAGGAGCCGTGATGTTGTTTTCAATGAAAAAGTGATGTATAGTGATTAGCTCAAGAAGATGAATCAATCTGGGTAGAGCAATGGAGAATTGGACGAGGTGACGGTCCAAAATGAGCTCGCGAGAAAAATTAATCACAGACAGGAAAACACAGAGACTGATGTCGGTTAGGAAGGAACCGACATCGAAAATACAGGAACCGATGTCGGTCATACAATGATCGATGTCGGTCAGGCAGGAATCGACGTCGGTCAGGGAGAACCGATGTCGGCCAGTAACAAGCCTGAAAGTGACCGAGGTCGGTCACTGTCAGAGAATTTGGGTGGACAACGTGTTGTGAATGAGTCTCAGATGCCCATCAAGAGGTTAGAAAGGGTAAGTAAACCTCCAATTCGATATTCCCCTTCATTATTCTATTTATTGCTTACTAATGGTGGAGAACCAGAGAGTTTTAATGAAGTAATACAGGTGGAATCCAAGAATTAGTGGGAGCTAGGCATGAATGAGGAAATTGATTCCTTGAAAGAGAACCAAACATGGGATTTAGTTAAGTTGCCAGCAGGAAAGAAGACACTGAAGAACAGATGGATCTACAGATTGAAGGAAGGTGAGAATGGACAGATGAGATATAAGGCCAGGTTGGTAGTGAAAGGATTTGCACAAAAACTAGGTATTGATTTTGGTGAGATTTTTTCTCCTGTAGTTAAAATGACTTCTATACGGACTGTATTGTCTTTAGTTACTATTGAGGATTTGCATCTTGAGCAGCTTGATGTTAAGACAACATTTCTTCATGGAGATTTGGATGAAGAAATATATATGGATCAGCCAAAATGATTTGAGGTCAAAGGTAAGGAGAAGTTAGTGTGTAGATTGAAGAAAAGCTTGTATGGCCTCAAGCAAGCTCCTAAACAATAGTATCTGAGATTTGATAGGTTTATGACTGAGCACGGTTACAATAGGTGTCAATCTGACCATTGTGTGTATTTTAAGAGATTGGATAATGGTAGATATATTATTTTGTTGTTGTATGTAGATGATATGCTGGTTGCAAGATCACACATGCAAGATATCTCTGAGCTTAATGTGAAATTAGCTCACACATTTGCCATGAAGGATTTGGGAGCAGCAAAGAAAATCCTTGGCATGAGCATTAAGAGAGATAGGAAAAATCACAGGTTGATTTTGTCTCAAGAGGATTATGTGAACAAGGTGTTGAAACGGTTCAATATGCAGGATGCAAAATTGGTAAGCACACCTTTGGCTGGACATTTCAAGTTGAGTAAAGAACAGTGTCCTAATTCACATGATGAGGTAGAGTACATGAGTAGAGTTCCATATGCTTCCACAGTTATGAGCTTAATGTATGCAATGGTATGTACTAAACCGAATATTGCCCAAGCAGTGGGAGTTGTAAGTAAGTATATGGCCAATCTAGGGAAGGAGCACTGGAAAGCAGTTTAGTGGATCCTTAGATATCTGAGAGGGACCAGTAGTAGGCATTTGTGCTATGGTGGTTTAAACACTTCTCTACATGGTTATGTAGATTCAGATATGACAGGTGATTTGGATGGCAGAAGGAGCACCACAGGATATGTTTTCACTATTGGTGGAACGACGGTTAGCTGGATATCAAAGTTGCAGAAGGTTGTTGCCTTGTCAACTACAGAAGCAGAATATATTGTAGTCACAGAGGCTAGCAAAGAGATGATATGGATGACACGGTTCATGGAAGAGCTAGGAAAGGAGTAAGAGAGTTGTAGATTATATAGTGATAGTCAAAGTGCAATTCATTTGGCTAAGAATTCAGCCTTTCATTCAAGAACAAAGCATATATAGCTTAGGTACCACTTCATTAGACAGGTATTGGAGGATGGTGAGTTGAAGCTGGAGAAGATCCATACAGATAAGAACCCTGCGGATATGTTAACCAAGCCGGTAACAAAGGAGAAGTTGAATCTTCATTCAACTTTTTTAGGTCTTCATGATTGAGTTTGAAGATGGAGGAGCTAGAAGATGTTGCTGTACAGGTACTGGTGCAGCTGTTTATCTCCAAGTGGGATATTGTTAAGGTGTGGAGCTAAAAGCTTCACAAAATGAGCGAGTTTGAAAGTTGTAGGAGTTACACAGTCACCAGCGTCGGTCAGGAGCGACTGACGTCAATCAGGAGTTGACTAGGAGATGCCAACATCGATTATGTTTGGCCGATGTCAGTCAGGTACAGACAGGTAGGGACCGACGTCGGTCACCTGTGCATCCGAAATGCTATTTTTGTAGACAAAACAGAATGTTTGCATGGTAGGATTAAGTGTTAGTCTTAAGTCTGCATCTCTATTTTAAGTAAGACTGTTTTGAGCCCTTGATTAGGAGGTCCATCTATTAGTTGTAATTGCATTGCTCATGATCCCTAATTCTATATAATAGGGATAATTCTTCATAGCTTATTGAATTAAACAATACAGAATTGTATATGTGTATCAATCTAGGTTGTTGGAGTTGATTGTAATTGAGAGAGAGAACTCTTGAGGGAAAGAGATCTAGAAAGAGATCTGTACATCTGAGAGAGGTGTGGAAGAAAAGAAGTTTCTTCAATTGTATTCCTTCTGTAAATAGTTTAATACAAGTTTTCAGGGTGGTTTCTTGTATCTCTTGTTCTTTGCTATTTCTGATTCTAGTTACTTATCATTCTGGTTTAATTCCACATTTATTGCTTTCACATAGTAATCAAAATTTTTGGTTGATCCCCAACATAAAAGGCTAAGTTGTAGCCAATCAACTAGTAGTGTCTCCAATATGCAATGACAGAGCGGAGTGGCGGATGAAATTTGAAATCACCCAGTGGGAAAGAATCCCCTAAATAGAACCAAGGGGAGGATGAGGACAATGATCCAGACCCAAACCCAGAGGAGGACCTAAAGGGAGATATTTGTAGAGGTTCTAACATCAAAGGTAATGAAAAGTGCACGGGAATAGATTTTGGTTCCACTTTGACCTTCCTAAGGATGACATAGAACCAAAAGTTCAGTGGTCTCAGATGGTGATCAGGCAAGACCGATAATAGTGCTACTATGGATATATCATCACCAAGTTTGGCTTGGAGGGTTTACACCTATTATGAAATGAACCAAGCAGACTGGAGAGCAAATGGTGCCATAAAATATCTATGTATTCCATGGTTTTTTAGATATGGTAAGGACTTGCCCTTTTATGTAGAGCTAGATTTTAGCTAGGGAGTGGTACATGAGACAAGGTTTACATTCGAAATAGGTTTGGAGCTTTAAGTGATCATGGGAACAAATAAAATAGGGGATGTTGTAGGCCCTCCCACTATATCTTTTTTATCTACGACATGGCAACCCATCTATGGACCTTCTATGGGGTGGATGATAGATGATCCCACCCTAAGCTTTCTTTTTGAGATAGGATGGGTATTAGAGGAACCCACTCCCTTAGCTCTTTGAGTAGAATGGATATTAGAAGACTCCATGATTTAGCCCCAACTGATGACATGGATAATATAAAAATCTATTTATCCCACTTGAGCACTATAAGTACTTTATTCTATCTTAAAGTGCTAAGTTTTGGGGGAAGATAGCTTTTAGGTTCAGGAGGGCTCTATTTTACTGAATCCACCTTTTTCTATATTAGAGTGGATGATAGAAGAGTCCACCCTTGGTTCCTATAAGTTTCAAGATTCCTATTATTTATCATAAGATTTTATGGAATCAGATCTGATATAGATGAAGCCTCCTCGGGGATTGAGGTTTCATTTAGACATGTTTACACTCCTAATGTATACAAGGAATGTGGAAGAAGGGAAAAAAATATGTTAAAGTTCAAATCTATGGAGGTCCCTACTCAATTTAAGTTGGTTTGGTTTAGTGTGGATATAGGAATCCCAACCAAATCTTGTCCTATTAGAGTGGATGATAGAGGAATCCACCTTGTTGGTTTCAATGGGAGGAAAAGCCCACTTATTATGTATTAGTTGCACAGAGTTTGTGTAGAAGACCCAAGTGGTAGAATTCCTTCTACTCTTGGGGAATTATTATTCCATATAATAAGTCTTAGAGAAGTCCTACCAAAAGGTGTCAGTTATTTTATTTTCATTAATTTGTATCACCCTTGACTATGATGAAGTTGTGGGAACCTTAAAAACCCTCATGTTATGGTTGTGGGAGCCTTAAAACCTAATTCTTGTCTGATTTACCAAGGTTATGGGAGCCTATAAACCCTCTTGTTGTTCTTTCTATGGTTTTGGTAGCCTTAAAACCCTCTAGTTGTGCTTTGAAAAGGTTGTGGGATCCTCAAAACCATCTCATTTCACCAAGGTTGTGGGAACCTTCAAACCTTCTGTTGTGATGGTTTTGGTAATGGGAACCTCAAAAACATTTAGTTGTTATCATCAAAGGTTGGGGGAGCCTCCAAACCCTCTTATTGCACTTGGTATGGTGGGGGAATCCTTAAAACCCTCTTGTTGTGCTTTGTAATACTTGATTGTGGGTCCATTGTGTAAAACCTTCCCCTTAGTTATGACTTCAATTATTAAAACACTCACTTGTTTGCTTCATAGCTATGGTTTTAAAAGCATTTATATCATCAAATAAAAAAATTGTAGTGGATCCATTACCATATTTTTTCTTAATTATTGAGGCTTTTCTTGATCAATTCAAAACATATAATATATCCTATAAGTTCCCAATTGTACACCTCTTGCACTCAGCATTGCACACTTGGGTAGAATGGCAAACAAAGATGAAAAACCCATAAATATGTCATTATAGCTGGGGAAAGGTTTAGCATTAGGATGGGCTGAATGCAAATAATGATTGAGAGACACTGATAAAGGGTACAATTAGTTGCCTGCTACTTATGGCTCTACTTGAACCTACGTGAGAGGACCTGAGGGGTAGCTTGCTCACATGGAGGGATACTAAAATTAAATCTCCATGGAGATTATTGGCACACAAGAAACACAAATCTAACCAAAACATAACCAAACTTTCTCACTTCACTTGGTAAAAGTTGTCACATGGAATGAACAAATACTCTAGGCTAGACACAAGCTATTGAAGGCAAATGTAAATATGATTACAACCTTCATTTTAAAGAAATTTTCAACAATAGATGAATAAATTAAAGACTAAAATGTTGAGATTTAAAGCACAAAACACATACATTTTAGATATGCAATATTTAAGCATCTACAAGCAAATAACACTTAGAATATGCAATAGGGTGTATTATTTGTAGGGTAGGACAAGGTAGGACGAGTTAGGTAAATATAAAGAGTGGTGTGGTGGTGTGGTTTTCCAAACAATAAGATCTCCTAAAACTGGAAATTACATCATTCATTTGTAAAGATGTTGAAATACTAAAATACAAGCTAAGGAAACTAACATGAATGAGTTGCGTCCATTGGTGTCAACACAATGCAAATATTCAAATGATCCTTGAAACCTTAACGCATACACTACAAGTAGAATTTCAAATGCTTTCTCCTATTAAATCCATAAACCCAGGGTGACCTTAAAAGGTTATCAACAACATATCTCCAAATCATAGTGCATAAAATAATTTACAACTTAGATCTATGCCCAAAACATATGCCACCATTGATAAGCATATAACTAAATATCCAATAAGTAGAGCATGAAGAATATTTCATTGCATTTCATTGATAAAATACAACAAAAAATCACAACTATTTTATATTAACTTGCAAACAAATTTTACATACATCATTATTTTAGAATGCTACCATAGGAAAAAACATGGTGAGTTTGCTCTTTTAACAGGGGATACATATACTTTGCTCTCAGAGCTTGCTAATGTCTATACAACTACAACCACCTTAGCAAGAGAGACAAAATACACACAATAAGGATCTCAAAATTTTAAAGATCCTAAGACCTAGAAAGAACAATAATCAACAAAAACCTTTGAAAAGAGGAAAAGCCGTCGTGTTATATAACTCTTTCACCTAGAATTTTCTAGGAATATGATTCAACTGGAAGATGCCTTTGTCATGCTTGGAAGCTCCTACTCTACAAGAAAACCATTTTGGTAACTGCCTATTCTTGTCATGATGAATATTTTCAAACAAACCCTTGGTCTTCTTGGCTAGAAATGCACTTCACTTGGGCTTGAGAGAAAATATTCCCTTGGGAGCCAAATGAACTCCTTATATTCATGTGTAACCACTTGGCCATGCCTTCAACTAATCATTTACATAGTTGGAAACTTCTAGATAGTTTCCATTTTCCTTGTGCAGGCCAAAGAACACCCCTTGTCCTATAATGATTTCACAGTGATATTCTAGCTGTGGTAGAAATAAAGAAGAATCCATGTCCATTTGAAAAATATGCTTCAAATGGCCCACCTTGGCCTCATAAACCTTGCAAGATATTTTTCCTCCAAGGAGATCTTCAACACAAGCAAAATATTAAAAATGGCAATACTTAGCTTATTTTTACGTTTTTGCCTTAATACCAAACTTTCCCATGCCTTCTCATTTTCTATTTTGCCTTTAACCTTTTAGAGTTACCACCAAACTTTATAATGCCTAAGTGCTTTACTTTTCCTTTTTAAAAGCTTGGCTTTGCCATTTGACCCTCCATGTGGATTATATTAATAATGTGTCTTTATTATACTTAAGAACTCGAGCTTTGAATTTTTTTTCAAATTTAACTTCCATTTGGATAGTCAAACATTTTGGAATGAGAAGAAATATTGACGTGGCCTCTTGAATGCTTACGTGGCCTTACTTATTTTTCCACATCGAACTCAAATTTCTTTTGAAACATTGTTGCTTACCTTTTGGACCATCTCCATTTTGACTTCATGTTAACTAGTAGGTGGTGGACAATGGCTTGAGTTAAAGGCTCTGAGCACAAAGTGTCCAAACAAAAAATCTGACACAAAAGTTCCAAACAAAATTTTTGACACAAAAGTCCTGAACTAAAAGTTCGATGATTAAATCCTCTGAAGCAAGGGAAACACATAACAAAATGTCCTACCAAAGATTCCAAACAAAAGTTTTGAATAAAAAGTTTGACTTGAAAAATTTTCAAAAAATCAAACTTGAGAATTTTCAAATAAAAAGTATGATTTGCAAAAATTTTGACTTGCACAAATTCCTACTTACAAAAAGTTTGACTTGAAAAATTCCAACTTGCACAAAATCTGACTTGCACAAAGTATGACCTGTAAAATTTCTAAAAAATCAAACTTGAAAATATTTGAACAAAAACTTAAGAATTTGAAAAATCAAACTTAGAATTTTCTCAACTTATTTTATCACCATATATTCCCTTGGACCTTTTCACCCCAACTACAAATTACATTAATGCAAACTTGCATTTAACCTTAAAAATTATGCCACTTCAAAGCCTTTTAGAAGATGGAAAACATCATTCTCAAAACTATTTTATCTTCTCAGCTTGATTTTTATCACAGACCGTGAAATCTTATTAAAACATGAAAATTTTAAGCATTAGCTAGAACTAGGATTACATAGGGTTTTTACAAGGTAAAATCTGGGTTTTTATAACTGGGTGAACACTTGAAAATAGGAGGTAAAAGTTAGATATTCATTCACTAATATTTGAAAAAATGGCACAAATTGCTCAATGCAATTTTGGGCACAAACACTGGTTCTCACCTGGGGATGTACACCCCCTACAGGTGTGCAAAAAACCCCCAAAAATAACACCAGGTGCCAATACCTTAGGCCATTGAGTTAAAACTTTTGCAACTTCTTAATAAACACCCATGAAAACTTAGCTAGATAAAGGTAGATTGACAAAAATAGATCAGGTGGATTTGAAAATGAACACACAACAAAAAATCACCAAAATGAACTGTACAAATAAGGCCCAACATAGAGGGGCAACAAAAATACAAACTATACACTATAAAATACTATACACAATCACTGAATTAGTCAAGGAAGTGTTTCAAATGTTTGCTTTCAACTGGTAGCTCCAGTATCTCACCATCTAGGTCTCTCAAGAAGAAAGTGTGCTCCCCAATCCTGTAGTTAATGGAATAAGGGTCCATCCACAAGGCATCAAACTTACATACTTTGCTTTCTCCTCATGAATGTTATCCTAAATTAAAACTAGATCACCTACTTGAAAATTTCTTGGATCAACCTTTTTATCAAATATTCTCTTAAGTCTTTCTATGAACTTTAGGTGTCTCTTATGAGCTTGTCTTCTAGTTTCATCAAGATCAACAATATGGCTCATTCTGCTTTCATAGTGGTTGATTTCATCATCTTCCTCAAACTATTGCATAAACTAATAGGTCAAATATTGAAAATTCATTGGCAAAACATCTTGAGTTCCATAGACAAGCTCAAAAGGGATTTTGCTTGTAGCTCTCTTAGGCATGATCCTATCAGCCCACAAGGCAAACTTTAGTTATTCACCCACTTCTTCTTGTTTGATTTCAAAGTTCTTCTAATGATTTTGAGTAATTTATTGTTACTATTTTCTGCTTGTCCATTCCCCTGAGGGTTGTAATTGGAAGCATAAGTCAATGTGATCCTGTACTCTTTGCATAATGCCACCAAATGTTTAGCTTTAAAACTCATGGTATTATTAGAAATTACCTTGATAGGCATGATAAATCTATAAATAATCTGATTAAAAAAAAAGTCCATAATCACCTAATGGGTAGCCTTCTTTCTAGGGACTACCTCAACCCATTTTTTGATGTAATTAGTTATAACCACTATCCATCTATGTCCAACACTTGACAAATCAGTGATTCCCCTAATGAAATCCATTCCCCATTATCTAAATGGGCCTTTAATCCTCATAGACTACAAGGGAAGAGAACTAGAATCTTTTAACCTCCTAGCAAATTGTTGATATTTCTCATATTTTCTAACTTTTTGAGCAACATCTTTGAATAACGATGGCCACCAATAACTAGCTCTCAAAATTTTATGATTTATGACTTTAGGTGCAAAGTGACCACCACATACTCCACTGTGAAAATCCTCAATCAAATCGGTAGTTTGTTCTTCTACCATGTATCTTAGGAGAACCCCATTCCAATTCTTCCATGCCAATCCACTTTTAGTCAAGAGATATTTTTGGGGTACAATTTTAAGATTTCTTCTTTGGTTCTTATCCAAGTCAAAGGGATAATTCAAATTTTTTGAGTAATAAAAAATGTCTTTATACCATGAAGATATGTTAATTTTATTCAAAAGAATCATCAACATTAAAAATAACAATGCTTACCTCAACAACTTACAAATTTGTCTCAATCATGAGCTTGGCTATACCCATTCCTCTCACTAATTTGGTAGTCTGAATATCCGTGTCATATTCTTGTAACTTGTTAAACTATCTACATCTCTTGCTTGATTCTTTAATCTGAGTCAAGATGTCTTTCACCATTGCATGTGGGACATATGAAACAGTCTTTAAACTTAGAATATAAGGTCTGAATATTTTAATAGCCTTCAAGAGAGTGAAATCTTATTTTTCCATAATAGTATAATTCAGTTCAGACCCTTGCATAACTTTGATAAATAAAGCTATGGGTTGTTCCTGACCATCACCATTCTTTTGCAACAAGACTATAGCTATAGTTTTATGAGATGCAAAAGCCAATATCTAAAATGCTTTTGTGTAATCAGGACTAGCCAATACATGGGCAAATTTTAAGGCTCATTTGATGTCATTGAATGCATGCATGGCCTTCTCCTCCCACTTGATGGTTTGGTCTTTCTTTAGCATGAAAGGGATAGGCAAAGTAATCTCTACAAAATTAGACATAAACCTCCTTACAAAGTTAATTTTCCCAAAGAAGGACTAAATTTCATTCTTGGATTGTGGGATAGGCACTTTGACAATGGCTTCTACTCGCTCAGGGTTAATCATGACACCATCCTTAGACACTATATGTCCCAATAACTTAGCCTTTTATACTCCAAAGTGACACCTCTTAGGATTAAGTGAAATTCTAAACTCCTTACATCTAATGAATGCTTTCTCTAGATGGTTCAAATGTTCCTTTCTATTCTTGGAGTACACGATAATGTCATCTTAATACACAATTATAAACTTATTAATTAGCCATACAAAATCAATGTCTATATCTTGTAAAAATATTACACCGTCATTCATTAACCCTAAATCCATTGACATATAAACATACATGCCCCAAGGCATTGTGAATGTAGCCTTAGGTCTCTCAGATTCATTCACCACAACCTAGTTATAACCTAAGAAACCATCTAAAGTGAATTTTTCTTTGATTATATAACACTTTGCAATAGGTTATCCATATTTGGTAGGGGGTAATTGTCCTTCAAATAAGCTTTGTTCAAATTTTGAAATTACACACACAAGCAAATGTCACCATTTTTCTTATGTGCAGGGACTAAGTTTACCACCCATGATGAATATCTGATGGGCTAAATAATTACACCATCCCTCAGCTTATTCAACTCCTCATGCATCTTGAAGGCCAAGATGGGGTTGATTGGTCTTTGCTTCTACCTAAAATACTTGTTGTCAGGCTGTAATGGGATGACATGTTGAAATAAATCCTCCCTATATGCTTTAATTTCAGAATAAGACCAAGCCAAGCAATCTTGGTACTTTTTTAGCAGCTGTATGTAATTTTTTTTCTACTGCACTTAGGTGAGTACCTAACCAGACCTTCTTTGGATTCTCATGAGAAATCAGATTACACTCAATTACATCTTTTGAGATAAATGAGTCTCTATATTTAATTTGGTTTGCTCCATCAAAAGATGCTTCTAAACTCACCAATCCCCTAGGGAGAGTGTTTGTCTTCAACTGAATTATATCCTTCCCAAACTAGGTTTCTCTCCCATATCAGGTCTGAACCATGAATTCCAAGTCTATGAGCTGATCTTGAAACTCAGCTTCATAATTTAGAAACCTTCTAATCTGATCATCATCACCAAAAAATTGCCAATGATGAACATTAGCTGAGATTTAAGGCCTAACAAGCACCTCCACTTGATACTGAGAGTGAGGGTTCATATTTGCAATATCAAATTGAGTACCTAACCCTACAATTTTGTCAGCTTCTTCATTAAAACTTCTATCATGATAGCAAATGTTAAAAGCATCAAATAACTCTAACAAATCCCAAACACCATTCCTATATAGTTTCAACATTTTATTCTTGATGACATAATAATTTTGGACCTACTTAACCGCTAGCTATGAATCACCCTTTAAAATCACACTTGTAATTCCATGTTCACGAGCAATTCATAAACCAACCAAGAGTGCCTCATACTTAGTAATATTATTCATGCACTCAAAGGGTAGCTTGAAAGAAAACTTGAAATATTTCTCATTAGGGCCATGAAATATAACCCCAACTCCATTTACAAGATTGGAGCAAGCCCCATC
Source organism: Torreya grandis (assembly GCA_037957365.1). Lineage (NCBI taxonomy): Eukaryota > Viridiplantae > Streptophyta > Pinopsida > Cupressales > Taxaceae > Torreya > Torreya grandis. Next base: position 927,542 of record JARHVA010000070.1, on the reverse strand, counting down.
AAATTACATTCTCCAAACATTATCAATTTCATTATCAAACCCAAAATTAAGAACAATATGTTGTTCAACAATATCCACATTCCCAATGAAGACACCCAACTCCACATCCATGTATAATACCTCATTCAGAGCTCTATTCATATCTTCAAGTACATGCAACATCTTAGGATCTCTATGAAGTTTGACCATCTTACCCTCCAAAGGAATGGTGGCATAAGATAAGTCCATCTACACACTTCGACCCATACTAGCAACCCATTTTTGTGATAGTAGCATCCCCCACTTAGGTAGGCAATCCAAAACCACCATGTACATATTCAAATATTTACCTTGATGAATTGCCAACTACACTACCAACCCTTTAACTTGTCTAATAACTGGAACTTCTCATGAATCCATGACATAACACTTGCCAAAGGCTAATGTAATTTTCAATCTGAGCTCATTAAGGACACCCAAGGGCATCACATTACAAGAGGCTCTAGAATGAAACATGCAGTTATGAACAATCAAACCATTAATTAGTAGGGTTGTGTAAAATGGTTTCACATTCAGTCGACTCTCTACCAATGCAGTCCCAAAATAAATTTTTGGGGTTGGTTCAATAACCTCATCTGATTCTTCATCATCTTCATGGAGTGTTTGGGGTGAAGTCATTTTATTGGTAGCTTCACTCTCACCAAATTCTAAATATTCAAATGCCCTCTTCCTATGTTAAGGTATTCTTAAAAACTCAATAAGTGGCATGGTGATCTTCATTTGACTCAATATTTGAGCCATATCACACACACTATATTGAGGAAGGGGAGTATTTGGAGGAATGGTGACAACACCTTCAACTAGAATATAACCATTTAAAATCAAGGGCATAACAGGTTGGAATGGATTAACATTTTTTACAACAATCTTCAAGGGTGGGTTATTTATAACATCACTCACACCCTTAGGGATACTAGATAATAAAGGTACTCTACTCTTGACTGGAGCACCCTTGTGTTTGATAATTTGGGAAATAGGTGCCAGCTTGGAATAATTAGGGACTATTGTAGTTTTCTTAACTTCTTTACTTGCATCCCCTGCCCTTGGATTTGTAGGGGTAATATTTTGAGGAGTAGTACCTTGTTGCCTGCTTCTCAGACTATATTATTTATCTTAGGGAACTTTTACATTAATTAACAACTACCTATCCTCAACTGAAGGAATTCACCCATCATATTTTTTAATCATCATGGAGCATAAGAATTGAAAATTATGATTGGGTAATTCATATGCTTGTGTTATGTTAAAATCATAAAAAAATTCAAAAGTTGGGACACATATCTTTTGTATTTCACTCCAAAATTGATCCACAGTGGTAGCACTAAACAATTTCGTGGAGGCAACCAATTTAATTTGGGAGACTTGACAATAAATGATCAAAATCTCATCATCATCATCAGATGTAGATTCAGGTTCCTCTACGTCTTCATTAATTCATTCAATAATATGACATGGAAGATGGGGAAGGAAGTATTTATCACACTAATTGATATCAATATAATAATTTATAGCATTTACTTTGGTGTTCAATGGATGAGGTACTTCCTTTCCAAACCTGCTATTATGATTTTTGTCATTTCTTTCATCACAGGCAGGCCTTTTCCCTCTGTCATTATCTCTAATGTGGAAAGGGGTTCTCCCTTGTGCTTGATTTTGATTTTGAGTTCTCTCTTGACTTGTAGACTTATGAGGCATCCCATTTTCATCTCTAGCTAGCTTGTAGGACATCTCCTTGACAATAGAGGCCAAAGTTTTCATAATTTCCTCAAGGTTGGCATTCTTAGTGAACTCAATTTTTTCAAGATTAACCAATTTAATTCATTCAATAATATGACATGGAAGATGGGTAAGGAAGTATTTATCACACTAATTGATATCAATATAATAATTTATACCATTGACTTTGGTAAGATGGAGAAGGAAGTATTTATCACACTAATTGATATCAATATAATAATTTATAGCATTGAATTTGGTGTTCAATGGATGGGGTACTTCCTTTCCAACCCTGATATTATGTTTTTTGTCATTTCATTCATCACAGGCAGGCCTTTTCCCTCTGTCATTATCTCTAATGTGGAAAGGGGTTCTCCCTTGTGCTTGATTTTGATTTTGAGTTCTCTCTTGATTTGTAGACTTATGAGGCATCCCATTTTCATCTCTAGTTATCTTTTAGGACATCTCCTTGACAATAGAGGCCAAAGTTTTCATAATTTCCTCAAGGTTGGCATTCTTAGTGAACAATTTTTTTTCAAGATTAACCAATTTAATTCATTCAATAATATGACATGGAAGATGGGGAAGGAAGTATTTATCACACTAATTGATATCAATATAATAATTTATAGCATTGACTTTGGTAAGATGGGGAATGAAGTATTTATCACACTAATTGATATCAATATAATAATTTATAGCATTGACTTTGGTGTTCAATGGATGAGGTACTTCCTTTCCAACCCTGCTATTATGATTTTTGTCATTTCTTTCATCACAGGCAGGCCTTTTCCCTCTATTATTATCTCTAATGTGGAAAGGGGTTCTCCCTTGTGCTTGATTTTGATTTTGAGTTCTCTCTTGACTTGTAGACTTATGAGGCATCCCATTTTCATCTCTAGCTAGCTTGTAGGACATCTCCTTGACAATAGAGGCCAAAATTTTCATAATTTCCTCAAGGTTGGCATTCTTAGTGAACTCAATTTTTTCAAGATTAACCAATTTAATTCATTCAATAATATGACATGGAATATGGGGAAGGAAGTATTTATCACACTAATTGATATCAATATAATAATTTATAACATTGACTTTGGTGTTCAATGGATGAGGTACTTCCTTTCCAACACTGCTATTATGATTTTTGTCATTTCTTTCATCACAAGCAGGCCTTTTCCCTCTATCATTATATCTAATGTGGAAAGGGGTTCTCCCTTGTGCTTGATTTTGATTTTGAGTTCTCTCTTGACTTATATACTTATGAGGCATCCCATTTTCATCTCTAGCTAGCTTGTAGGACATCTCCTTGACAATAGAGGCCAAAGTTTTCATAATTTCCTCAAGGTTGGAATTCTTAGTGAACTTAATTTTTTCAAGATTAACCAATTTCACATCAACCTACATTTTCAAAGGTTCACACACAGCCTTTATGTTTTTTTGAATTTGGATGGCCATGGCTAATGCTAATCTTAGGCTTGAGGGATCATTATCCTTCAAGCAGTGCACTACCTTCTTATCAAAGGCATCATAATATTTAACCATGAAAGGTATATCACTAGGCCTAATATTTTTAGGCAGTATCATCATAATCTTATTGAAACTTGTATTAAAATCTTTCACATAATCATTAGGGTTCTTTTTATTGTTTTCAAATTCAACAAGAAGGAACCTAGGATCAATTCTATCGCCATATTGAATTTTGAAAATATTCTTTGTTTCTTCCCTTGAATCAATGATTCTATAGGGAAGGGAATTGAACCACTCACAGGGATCTTATTCTAGTATGTGCACAAACAAATTAATGAAAAATACTCATGGTCAACCTCATAATATTCAATGATAATGTGAAAATCCCTCAAATGTTGATCACCAGTCATTGCATTATTCCCTAGAAACTAAGGAAGGTGGTTCCTTAATTTTTGGAACTTCATTGAGGTACCCATCCATTTCATAAAAATTGATAGGTCTAAATATGTGAGTCTTTAATGTAGGATGCTCATTCTCATCATGATCCCTATGCCTCATGATTGGTTCCATAGTGGGTTCAACATCAAATGGCAAAGGGATGTGAGGGGGTGAGTGAGGTAGACTTGATGGATCAAATTTAGGAGGAGATTTAGCTGATTGAAAAGGTGTTGGGTAATAAATTAGATTATAAGTTTTTAAATGATTAGAAGAACTATGATAATCTTCAATTAAAGGAAGTTTAACAAATAAAGGTTAAGGTGTACTAGAATCTTGACAGTCTAAAAACTCCTTTATTGTAGAACTTTGTCCTTCAATTAGCCTCCAAACTTGTCTCATTTTAAGGGTGAGACAAGCTGCTTTGATGGGTCACCTTTAGAGGATGATCTTAGTCTTTATAAATTTACAAATAAGGGAACACTCAAAGCTTAAAGAATAAATATATTCAAAATGGGTACTGATCTTCCTTGAAACTAGATACAATGTTGGAGTTGCCACTAGAAGAAAACTTTTAGAATATGACAGTTTATAAACTTGCTGTGATACATACTGAAACTATACTTTGCTAAAGTTAGTGATGAGATATGAAAGCAAAGACACTAAAAATACTAAATTCATGTTTAAAGGGAAAAAACACCTTAAAACATGACAAATTGACAACTTCTTACAAGAAATCAACATATGTTAATTTATCAAATATTTCAAGTCACCAAAAACATCCCCAATGGAGTGCTGCATATTTGATGAATAATATAGCAAATTAACAAATAAGAGGTAGAGAAATTTTCAAACCTGAACTTATACATCTCTCTACAAGAGTCCCCAGTAACACAGGTGACAAGGATTATATCCCTAATAATGATGCAAGTAGAGTGTTATGGCATTGATAGACCAAAGATAGTTAAAATAACACAAAGATAGGTAGAGAACTTTTACAAACCTAAATTACTACAAATTTTTGCAAGAGTCCCCAACAACATAAGTAACCAAGATTTTTTTTAATCCCTAGTAATGGTGTTAGCAGAGTGTTGGTTTCCAGTTGTACACCTCTTACACTTAGCCTTACACACTTGGGCAGTATGGTAAAAAAAATGAAAAACTTGAAAATATGTCATTACAGCCAGGGAAAGGTTTAGCATCAAGATGGACTAAACGTAGACAATGAATAGGAGACACCAATAGAGGGTATGGTTATCTCCCTACTACTACTAGCTCTACCTAAACTAAGGTGAGAAGACCTAAGGGGTAGCTTGATCACATGGAGAGATATTGGAATTCAATCTTATTGGGGATTATTGGCACACAAGAAACACAAATCTGACTAGAACATAACCAAACTTGCTCACTCCACTCGATAAAAGTTGTCACATGAAAAGAACAAATATCTAGGCTAGACACAAGCTACTAAAGATAGATGTAAACATGATTGAAACCTTCATTTAAAAAAAAATTAATAATAGAGGGACAAATGGAAGACTACAATGCTTAGATTTAAAGTAAAAAACACAAATACATTTCAGATATGCAATATTTAATCATCTGCAGGCAAATAACACTCAGAATATGCAACAAGGTGTAATATTGTAGGGTAAGATAGGGTAGGATGAATTAGATAAATATAAAGAGTGGTGTGGTGGTGTGGTTTTTCAAACAATAGGATCTCCTACTATAGAAAATGACATCATTCATTTGCAAAGATGTTGAAAGACTAAAATAAAAACTAAGAAAACTAACAAGAATGAGTTGCATCTATTGGTACCAACATAATGTAAATATTCAAATTATTCTTGAAACCCTAAAGCATACACTACAAGTAAAATTTAAAATTATTTCTCATATCAAATCTATAAACCCAAGGTGCCCTTAAAAGGTTATCAACAACATATCCCCAAATCACAGTGTATAAAGGAATTTACAACTTAGATTTATGCCCAAAATAGCTGCCACCATTGATAAGCATAAAACTAAATACCCAATAAGTAGAGCATGAAGAATATTTCATTACATTTTATTGATAAAATACAACAAAAAATCATAGCAATTTTCTATTAACTTGTAAACAAATCTTACATATGTCATTGTTTCAGAATGCTACCATGGGGAAAAGCATGGTGAGTTTACTATTTTAATAGGGGAGACATATACAATGCTCTCAAAGATTTCTAATGGTTGTACAAATGAAACCAACTTAGCAAGTGAGACAAAATATATACACAACAACGATCCCAAAATTTAAAAGAGCCTAAGACCTAAAAAGAACAATAACCAATAATAACCTTTGAAAAGAGGACAATCCCTCTTTTTATACAACTCTTTCACCCAAAATATTCTAGGAATATGCTTCAACTAGAAGACTCCCTTTATCATGCCTGGAAGATCCTCTTCTGCAAGAAAATCATTATGGTAACTACCTATTCTTGTCATGATAAAGATTTTCAAACAAACCCTCGATTTTCTTGGCTAGAAATGCACTGCACTTGGGCTTGAGGGAAAATATTCCCTTGGGAGCCAAACAAAATTCTTGTATTCATGTGTAACCACTTAGTCATGCCTTTAACTAATAATTTGCATAGTTGGAAACTTATGTACAGCTTCCCTTCTCCTTGTGTAGGCCAAAGAACACCCCTTACCATGTAATGATTTCACAAAAATATTCTAGCTATGGTAGAAACAAAGAATAATCCATGGCCATTTAGTAAATATGTTTGGAATGGCCCACTTTGGCCTCATAAACTCTGCAAGATATTTTTTCTCCAAGGAGGCCTTTGACAGAAGAAAAATATTAAAAATGGCAATACTTAGCTTCTTTTTACCTTTTTACCTTAATGCCAAACTTTCTCATTCCTTCTCATTTTCTATTTTGCCTTTGACCTTTTAACGTTACTACCAAACTTTATAATGCCTAAGTGTATTATTTTCCCTTTTTAAAATCTTGGCTTTGCCATTTGACCCTCCATGTGGATACTATTAAGAGCGTGGCTTTCTTCTAATCAAAATCTCAAGCTTTGAAATGTTTTACAAACATAACTTCCACTTAGACAAGTCTTACATTTTAGAATGAGCATAAATACTGACATGGCCTCTTGAATGCTTACGTGGCCTTACTTATTTTTCTACATCAAGCTCTGATTTCCTTTAACTAATTTCATTTTGGACCATCTCTCTTTTGACTACATGTTTATTGGTAGGTGGTGAACATTAGCTTGAATCAAAGGATTTGAGCTTAAAGTGTTCGAACAAAAAATTTGACACAAAAGTTTTGAACAAAAAATCTGACATAAAAATATTGAATAAAAAGTCTGACGACCAAATCCTTTGAAGTAAGGGAAACTCATAATAAAATGTCTGACCAAAGATTTTGAACAAAAGTTATAAATAAAAAGTCCAACCAAAAAGTTTGACTTTCAAATTTTTTGAAAAATTAAACTTGAGAATTTTTTAACAAAAAGTCTGATTTGTAAAAAGTCCAACTTGCACAAAGTCTGACTTGCATAAAGTTTGACTTGAAAAAAGTCTGGCTTGCACAAAGTTTGACTTGAATTTTTTTTGAAAAATTGAACTTGAGAATTTTTGAATAAAAACTTAAGAATTTGAAAATTCAAACTTGTGATTTTTTGCAACTTATTTTTTCGTCATATATTCATGCAGACTTTTTCACCCTAACTACAAATTGCACTAATGTAAACTTGCATTTAACATTATAAATTATGCCACTTCAAAGCCTTTTAGAAGATGGAAACCATCATACTCAACATTATTTAATCTTCTTGGATTTATTTTTATCATAGACCCTACAATCTTATTAAAACATGAAAACATTAAGCATTAGCTAGAACCAGGATTACACAGGGTTTTTACAAGGTAAAATTTAGGTTTTTAAAAATTGGGTGAACACTTGAAAATAAGAGGAAACAATTAGATATTCACACACAAATATTTTAGAAAAGGGCACAAATTGCTCAGTGTAATTTTGGGCATTAACACTGGCTCTCACTTGTGGATGTACACCCCCTACAGGTGTGCTAAGAACCATAAAAAATAAGATCAGGTGCCAATCCCTTGGGTTATGGAGTCAAATTTTTAGAAATTTCTTAAAAAACACCCATGAAAAATCAATTAGATAGGGGAAAACTGATAAAAATAGATCAAGAGGATCTAAAAATGAACACATGACAAAAAATCACCAAAAGGAATTATACAAACAAGGCCTGATGTAGAAGCGCAAAACAACAACAAAACTATACATTATACAATACTCTACACAATCATGGATTCAGTCAAGGAAGTGTTTTAAATGTTTTCCATTAACTGGCAACTCTAGTATCTCACCATTCAAGTCCCTCAAGAAGAAAGTATGTTTCCAAATCCTACAGTCAATGGGATAAGGGCCCATCCACAAGGCATCAAACTTACCATGTTTTCCTTTCTCCTCATGCATGTTATCCCAAAGTAAAAACAAATCACCTACTTGAAAATTTCTTGGATCAAACTTTCTATCAAATATTCTCTTGAGTCTTTCCTTGAATTTGAGGTGTCTCTCATGAGCTTGTCTTCTAGTTTCATCAAGCTCAACAATCTAGTTTATTTTGGTTTCAAAGTGGTTGATTTCATCATCTTCCTCTAGCTGATGCATAAAATGATAGGTTGGCAAATGTAAATCCATTGGAAAAATAGCTTAAGCTCCATATACAAGCTCAAAAGGGATTTTTCCTGTAGCTCTCTTAGGCATGATCCTGTCAGCCCACAAGGCAAATTTCAGTTGTTTACCCCACTTCTTCTTGTTTACTTCCAAAGTTCTTCTAATGATTTTGAGTAATTTATTTTTAATAGATTTTTCTTCCCCATTCCCTTGAGGGTTGTAATTGGAAGCATAAGTCAATATGATCCCATAATTTTTCATAATGCCACTATAGTTTTAGCTCTAAAACTCATGGCATTATCAATAATTACCTTGACAAGCATAACAAATCTACAAATAATCTAATTCTACAAAAAGTCCATAATCACCTATTGTGTAGCCTTCTTTGTAGGGTCTATCTCAACCCATTTCATGAAGTAATTAGTATCAACTGATATCCATCTATGTCCAACACTTGAAAAATCAATGATTTCCCCAATAAAATCCATTCCCCATTATCTAAATGGGCCTTCAATCATAATAGGCTGTAAGGGAAGAGAACAAGAAGATTTCAAACTCCCAGTAAAGCATTGACATTTCTCACATTTTATAAATTTTTGAGAAACATATTTAAACAATGATGACCACCAATAATGAGATCTCATAAATTTATGAGTTATGACTTTAGGTGCAAAGTGACCACCGCATACTCCACTGTGAAAGTCCTCAATCAAATTGGTAGTTTGTTCTTCTACCATGCATTTTAGGAGAACCCCATCAGGATTCTTCCATGCCAATCCACTTTTAATCAAGAGATATTTTTAGGATATAATTTTAAGATTTATTCTTTGGTTCTTATCCAATTCAGAAGGATAATTTAGATTTTGAAAGTAATAAACAATGTCTTTATATCATAAAGATATGTTAATTCTATTTAAATAATAATAAACATTAAAAACAATAGTGTTTACCTCAATAAGTTGAAAATTTGTCTCATCCATGATCTTTTCTAGACCCATCCCTCTCACTAATTTGGTGGTTTGAATATCCATATCGTATTCTTATAACTTGTTAACCGATCTGCATCTCTTGCTTGATGCTTAAATCTAAGTTAAGATGTCTTTCACCATTGTATGCGAGACATATGCAATAATCTTTGAACTCAAAATAAAAGGTCTGAATGTTTTAACAACATTCAAGAGAGTGAAAGCTTGTTTTTCCATGATGGTATAATTCAATTTAGACCCTTGCACAGCTTTTCTAAAGAAATCTATGGGTTGTTCGTGACCGTTATCATTCTTTTACAATAATATAACAACTACAGTATTATGAGATGCAAAAAATAATATCTAAAATTATTTTAATGTCATTGAATGCATGTATATCCTTCTCCTCCCACTTAATGGTTTGGTATTTCTTTAGCATGGAAGTGATAGGCAAAGTAATCTCTACAAAATTAGACACAAACTTCCTTACAAAGTTAATTTTCCCAAAGGACTGAATTCCCTTCTTGGACTATGGGATAGGTACTTGGTCAATGGCTTATACTCACTCAAGATCAATCATGACACCATCCTTGAACACTATATGTCTGATCAACTTAACCTTTTGTACTTTGAAGTGACACTTCTTAGGATTAAGTGAAATGTCAAACTCCCTACATCTAATGAACACTTTCTCTAGATGTTCCAAATGTTCTTTTCTATTCTTGGAGTAAATGATAATGTCATCCTGATACACAACTATAAACTTATTAATTACCCATACAAAATTAATGTCCATAGCTCGCTAAAATGTTGCACTGACATTCATTAACTCAAAAGGCATCCTCATATAAATATACATGCCCCAAGGTGTTGTAAATGTAGTAACCTGAGAAACCATCCAAAGTGTACAACATTTTGATCATGTAACACTTTGTAATAGGTTATCCATATTTTTCAAGGGGTAATTATCTTTCAAAGAAGCTTTGTTCAAATTTAAAAAATCTACACACAAGCAGATGTTGCCATTTCTCTTGTATACATGGACTAAGTTTGCCACCCATGATGAATATCTGATGGGCTAAATAATTCCACCATCCCTCAGCTTCTTTAACTCCTCATACATCTTGGAAGCTAAGATGGGGTTGATAGGTCTTTGATTCTCCCTGAAATGCTTTCTATCAAGCTATAATGGGATGACATGTTGAAACAAATCCTCCCTATATTCTTTCAATTCAGAATAAGACTAAGCCAAACAATCCTAGTACCTATTTAGCAACCACATGTAAGTTTTGCTTTTCTGTTACACTTAGGTGAGTACCCAGCTAGACCTTCCTTGGATTATCATGAGAACCCAAACTATACTTAGTAACATAATTTGAGATAAATGAGTCTCTAGATTTTATTTAGTTTGCTCCTTCGAAATATGCTTATAAACTCACCAATCACTTAGGGAGAGTGTTTGTCTTTAATTGAATTATATCCTTCCCAAACAAGGTTTATTTCCCATCTCAAGTTTGAACCATAAATTCCATGTCTATGAGCTAATCTTGAAACTCAATTTCACAATTTAGAAACCTTCTAATCTAATCATCATCATCACAAACTTTCCAATGATGAACATTGTCTAGGATTGAAGGCCTAATAGGCACCTCTACATGATACTGATAATGAGGGTTCATATTTGCAATATCAAAATAATCACTTAACCCTACAAGTCTATCAACTTCTTCATTGAAACTTCTATCATGATAACAAATGTTAAAATCATCACATAACTCTAACAAATACCATACATCATTCCTATATAGTTTCAACCTTTTATTCTTGGTGGCATAAGCATTTTTGACCTACTTAACCACTATCTTTGAATCACCCTTTACAATCAAACTTGTAATTCCATGTTCTTGGGCAATTCATAAACCAAGAAAGAGTGCCTCATACTCAGTAGTATTATTTCTGCACTCAAAGGATAGCTTGAAAAAACACTTGAAAGATTTCCCATTAGGGACATGAAAGATAACCCCAACTCCATTTCCAAGATTGGAGTAAGCCCCATCAAATTACATTCTCCGAACATCATCTCTTTTATTATCAAACCCAATGTCAACAATATAATGTTATTCAATAATATCCACATTCCCAACGAAGCCACCCAGCTCCACATCCGTGTACAACACCTCATAGATTTTTTTGGATCTTCAAGTACATGCAACATCTTAGGCTCTCTACGAATTTTGACCATATTACCATCCAAAATAATGGTGGCATAATACAATTCCATCTACACACTTCCACCCATGCTATCATCCCATTTTTGTGATAGAAAAATCCCCCATTTAGTTGGGCAATCCACAACCACCATGTATATATTCAATTATTTACCTGAATGAATTGCCAACTGCACTACCAACCCTTTAACTTGTCCAACGATTAGAACTTCTCATGAATACATGGCATAATACTTTCCAAAGGCTGATGTAATTTTTACTTCAATATCATTAAGGACACCTAGGGGCATCACGTTGTAAGAGGCTTCAGAATCAAACATGTAGTTATAAATAATTAAACCACTAATTAATAGGGTTGTGTAAAACAAATCCACATTCATCCAAATTTTTACCAATGTAGTCCCTAAATAAAATTTTAGGACTAGTTCAACAACCTCATCTGATTCTTCATCATCTTCCTAGAGTGTTTGGGGTGAATTCATTTCATTTTTAGTTACACTCTCACCAAATTCCAAATATTCAAATGCCCTCTTCTTATGTTCAAGTATTCTTAACAACTTAATAAGTGGCATGGTGATTTTAATTTGACTCAATACCCGATCCATATCACACATGCTATACTGAGGAAGGGGAGTATTTGGAACAAGGGTGACACCACCTTCATCTAGAATACAACCATTTAAATTCAAGGGTCGAACAGGCTGGGATGGATTAGCATTTTTTATAGTAGTCTTCAAGGGTGGGTTATTTCTAACAGCACTCACACCCTTAGGGATACTAGACAACTAAGGTACTCTATTCTTGGCTAAAGTACCTCTTTGTTTGACAATTTGGGAAACATGTGCCAACTTGGAAGAATTAGGGACTACTATATTTTTATTAACATCTTTACTTTCATCCCCTAATTTTAGATTTGTAGGGGTAGTGTCTTAAGGAGAAACACCTTGTTGCCTACTTCTCAGAGTATTCTCTCTCTTGGTTAACTAATGCATTAATTAGTAGTTTCATGTCCTCAACTAAAGGAATTCCCCCATCATATATTTTAATCATCATGGAGCATAAGAATCTAAAATCATGATTGGGTAATTTGTATGCTTGTGTCATATTAACATCACAAACAAATTTAAAAGTTGGGACACATACCTTTTTTACTACACTCCAAAACTGATCCACAATGGTAACACTCAACAATTTTGTGGAGGTAGATAATCTACTTTGGGAGACTTCATAATCAATTGTCAAAATCTCATCATCATCAGACACAGACTTAGGTTCCTATGTATCTTCATTAATTCATTCAGTAATATCACATGGAGGATAGGGAAGGAAGCATTTATTACACTAATCAATGCCAATATCATAATTTATATCATTGAATTTAGCATTCAATGGATCAGGCACTTCCTTTTCAACCCTTCTATTCTGATTTCTATCATTTCTTTCATCATGGGTAGGCCTTTTCCCTATTTCATTATCTCTAATGTGGAAAGGGGGTCTCCCTTTGCTTGATTCTTATTATGAGTTCTCTCCTAACTTGTACACCCATGAGGCAATCATTTTTCATCTTTATCTAGCTTATAGGACATCTCCTTGACAATAGAGGCCAAAGTTTTCACATTTTCCTTGAGGTTAGCATTCTTAGTGGACTGAATTTTTCAAGATTAACCAATATCACATCAACCCACTTGTTCAAAGGTTTACCCATAGACTTTATGTTGTTTTCAATTTGGATGGCCATGTTAAATGCCAATCTTAGGTTTGTGGGAGCCTTATCCCTCAATTAGTACATTGCCTTCTTATCAAAAGCATCATAATATTTAATCAGGAAAGCTATATCACTAGGCCTAATATTTTTAGGCAACCTCAACATAGTCTTGTTGAACCTTGTATTAAAATCTTGTATACACTCTTTAGATTTCTTATTATTGTTTTCAAATTTAGCAAGAAGGAACATAGGATCAATTCTATCACCATATTGGATTTTTAAAAAATTCTTCATTTCTTCCCATGAATCAATGCATCTACAAGGAAGGGAATTGAACCAATCATGAGTATCTTCTTCCAATGTATGCAAAAACAACTTAATGCAAACATCCTTATGATCAACCTCATAATATTCAATGATAATTTTAAAATCCCTCAAATTCTAATCACCAGTCATTGCATTATTCCCTTTAAACTTAGGAAGGTGGTTACTTACTTCATTTGGAACTTCATTGAGGTACCCCTCCATTTTATCAAAATTGATAAGTCTAAATTTGGGAATCCTAAATGTAGGATGCTTATTTTCATCATGATCCCTATGCATTATGATTGCTTCAATGGTGGGTTCAAGATCAAATGATAAAGGGATGTGAAGGGGTGAGTGAGGTAGACTTGGTGGATCAAATCTAGGAGGAGATTCAGCTGGTTGAGAAGGTGTTGGGTAATAAATTGGACTATAAGATTGTGAATGATCAAAAGAACTATGATAATATTTTTTTATTTGATCAGGTAAGTAATCTAGTTTTACAAGGATCCAAAAACCATAAAATTATAATACAAGTATTATGCAAAAAAATAATAGGCCAACTAAGGTTGAACAACAAAAGTCAGCAAAAACTAGCTATAGAGTACTGAATGCAGATAACTAAGTCAACAAAAAATAATATCAAGAGGGGGCGCCCTACAATGTTTCCTTATCCTCCTCATGTGTCTTCTCTAGAACTCATCACTTTATCTTGGAGACCTTTTCCCTCATCTGATTGCTAGGTCCTTCTACATCATCAATTAGGAGGATCATGCATGGCCTTTTCTGGCCTTGTACCTGTAGGGGTGTTTTATTGATAGGGGCTAAGTTGGGGATGCTAGGTGAAACTATAATAATATTTAATTAAAATAAGTTCAACAAATAAAGGTTTAGGTGTACTAGAATCTTGATAGTCCAAACACTCCTTTTTTTTATAACTTTTTCCTTCAATTAGCCTCCAAACCTATCTCCTTCTTTGATAAACACTTAAGGGTGAGACAAACTACTTCGATGGGTCAAATTTGAAGGATGATCTTAGTCTTTCCAACTTTGTAAACAAGAGAAAACTCAAATTTGAAAGAATAAAGATATTCAAAATGGGAACTGATCTTCCTTGAAACCAGATACAATGTTGGAGTCGCCACTAGAAGAAAACTTTTAGAATATAACAATTTACAAACTTGTTGTGATACATAATAAAACTATACTTTTCTAAAGTTAGTGATGAGATATGAAAGTAAAGACATTAAAAATTCTAGAATCATGTTCAAAGGGATAAAACACATTAAAACATGACAAATTTATAGCTCCTTACAAGATATCAACATATGGCAATTTATCAAATCTTTCAAGTCACTAGCAACATCCCCAACAGAGTGCTGCATATTTGATGACCAATATATAAAATTAGCAAATAATAGGTGGAGAAATTTTCAAACCTAAAATTATATAGATCTCTACAAGAGTTCCTGTTAACATTAGTGATAAGGAGTTTGTCCCCAATAATAGTGCCAATAGAGTGTTGTGGCATTGATGGACCAAAGATAGTCAAAATAACACAAAGATAGGCAGAAAACTTTTTCAAACTTAAATTACTACAGCTCTCTGCAAGAGTCCCTGACAAAACAAGTAACCAAGATTTTAATTTAATCCCTGGGAATGGTGCCAGTGGAATGTTGGTTCCCATTTGTACACCTTTTGCACTCAACCTTGCACACTTGGGCAGTATGGCAAACACAGATGAAAAAACTTCAAATATTTCATTATATCCATGGAAGGGTTTAGCATCATGATGGACTAAATGTAGACAATGACTAAGAGACACTAACAGAGGGTATAGTTAGATCCCTATTACTTTTGGCTCTACCTAAACCAAGGTGAGAGAACCTGAGGGTAGTTTGATCACATGGAAGGATACTACAATTCAATCTCCATGGGGATTATTGGAACACAAAAAACATAAATATGACCAGAACATAACCAAAATTGCTCATTCCACCCAGTAAAAGTTGTCACACATAATGAAAAAATACTCTAGGCTAGACATAAATTATTGAAGACATATGCAAATATGATTTCAACCTTCATTTTAAATAAATTTTAAACAATAGAGAGAAAAATGGAAGATTGCAATGTTGATATTTAAAGCACAAAACACATATACATTTCAAATATGTAATATTTAAGCATTTGCATGTAAATAACACTCAGAATATGCAATTGGATGTATTATTTATAGGGTAGGATGAGTTAGGTAAATATAAAGACTGGTGTGGTGGTGTGATTTTTCAAACAATAGGATATCCTTCAATAGGAAATGACATCAATCATTTGCAAAGATGTTGAAAGACTAAAAAATAAGCTAATGAAACTAACATGAATGAGTTACATCCATTGATTTCAACATAATGCAAATATTCAAATGATTTTTTAAGCCCTAAAGCATACATTAAAATTAGAATTTCACATGCTTTTTCCTATCAAATCCATAAACCTGAGGTGCCCTTAAAAGTTAATCAACAAGATATCCCCAAATCACAGTGCATAAAGGAATTTACAACTTAGATCTATTCCCAAAACAACTGCCACCATTGATAAACATAAAACTAAATAGCCAATAAGTAGAGCATGAAGAATATTTCACTGATAAAATACAACAAAAAATCGTAGCTATTTTCTATTAATTTGTAAATAAATCTTATATATATCATTGTTTCAGAATGCTACCAGGGGGAAAAGCATGGTGAGTTTGCTCTTTTAACATGGGAGACATATACAATGCTCTCAAAGCTTTCTAATGTCTGTACATCTATAACCATATTATCAAGAGAGACAAAATAAACACACAACAAGGATCCCAAAATTTGAAAGAGCCTAAGACCTAGAAAGAACAATAACTAACAACCTTTGAAAAGAGGACAAGCCCTCTTTTTATACAACTCTTTCACCCAAAATATTCTAAGAATATGCTTTAGCTGGAAGATGCCCTTTGCCATGCCTAGAAGCTTATGCTCTATAAGAAAATCATTATGGTAACTGACTATTCTTGTCATGATGAAGATTTTCAAACAAACTCTTGATTTTCTTGGCTGAAAATGCACTGCACTTTGGCTTGAGGGATAATATTCCCTTGGGAGACAAACAAACTCCTTGTCTTCATATGTAATCAATTGGCCATGCCTTAAACTAATCATTTGCATAGTTATGAACTTATGGACAACTACCCTTCTCCCTTTTTAGGCCAAATAACACCCCTTGCCTTATAATGATTTCATGGGAATATTCTAGTTGTGGTAGAAACAAAGAAGAATCCATGTCTGTTTGGAAAATATGCTTAAAATGGCCCACTTTGGCCTCATAAACCCTACAAGATATTTTTCCTCCAAGGATGTCTTCGACACAAGTAAAATATTAAAAATGGTAATACTTAGCTTATTTTTACCTTTTTTTCGTAATGCCAAACTTTCCCATGCCTTCTCATTTTATATTTGTCTTTGACCTTTTAGGGTTTCTGCCAAAATTTATAATGTCTAATTGCATTATTTTTCCTTTTTAAAAGCTTGTCTTTGCCATCTAACCCTCCACATGGATTTTATTAATAGAGTGGCTTTATTCTACTTAAAATCTAAAGCTTTGAATTTTTTCACAAACTTAACTTCCACTTGGTCAGGTCATACATTTTGGAATGAGCAGAAATACTGACGTGGCCTATTGAATGCTTACATGGCCTTACTTGTTTTTCCATGTCAACCTTTGATTTCCTTTGAAACTTCACTGATTTCATTTTGGACAATCTCTCTTTTGACTGCATGTTGACTGGCAGGTGGTAGACATTGGCTTGAATCGAAGGCTCTGAGCATAAAGTGTCTGAATAAAAAGTCTAACACAAAAGTTTCGAACAAAAATTATGACACAAAAATTTTGAACAAAAAGTATGATGACCAAATCCTTTGAATCAAAGGAAACTCAGAGGAAAATGACCAACCAAAGATTCTGAACAAAAGTTACGAACAAAAATTTTGACTTGTAAAATTTCTAAAAAAATAAACTTGAGAATTTTCAAACAAAAAATTTGATTTGCAAAAAGTTTGACTTGTAAGAATTCTGACTTGCAAAAACTCTGACTTGTACAAAGTCTAACTTGCACAAAGTCCAACTTGCACAAATTCTAACTTGAAAAAAGTCTGTCTTGCACAAATTTTGACTTACATAAAGTCTAACTTGTAAAATTTCCAAAAAATTAAACTTGAGAATTTTTGAACAAAAACTTAAGAATATGAAAAGTCAAACTTGTGATTTTTTGTAACTTATTTTTTTTCCATATGTTCTTGCAGACATTTTCACCTCAACTACAAATTACACTAATGCAAACTTGCATTTAACCTTAGAAATTATGCCGCTTCAAAGCCTTCTAGAAGATGGAAAACATCATACTCAACATTATTTGATCTTCCCTGCTTGATTTTTATCACAGACCTTCTAATCTTATTAAAACATGAAAACATTAAGTATTAAATGGAATCAAGATTACATAGGGTTTTTACAAGGCAAAAGCTAGGGTTTTATAATTGGATGAACACTTGAAAATAAGAGGCAACAATTAGATATTCATGCACTAATATTTTGAAAAAGGGCACAAATTGCTCAGTGCAATTTTGGGCACTAACATATCCCATAATCCATGGATAATTATCTTTGATAGATCCAAATGTCTGATGGGTGCAAGTGAAGATATCATATTTTTTACCCCTGAGGTTGACTACATGCCATTATCTTATAGATTAGCCTTTTCTTGCACCATTAATATAACATAATATGAAGCCTTGATAATCAAATTGTTCATAGCACAAAAAATTCATATCAAGGATATTGTAGTTTTTGGTGACTCTTAATTGGTTGTTAATCAAGCTAAAAATAACTACCAAGCCAAAGAAGTGCACGTAATTCCATATAAAGCAATGGTGGAAAAATTAAAATAAACATTTGACACATTCTCTAATGATAATATCCCATTCAAAGATAACCATCATGCAAATGTAATGGATAGTGTGTCATTCTCAATGATTTTTGATATCAATGATGATTTCATAAGTTCTACAATACAACAGTTATGACAACTGTTTATTACATCAAACAAAATGGATGCCTTAGCGGTTCTTGCTATCACACACAATTATAAAAATACAAAGTGGTGCAGTGACATTTATAATTTTTTATACCAAGCTTATATCCCAGATCATTTTACTTAGAATGATAAACATAGACTATAACGAGAGGCATTTTGTTATGTTATCATTAGAAATTATTTATTCAAATGAAGATTCGATGCCTAAATAAAGATGAAACATAAACCAAACTCTTAGAAATACATGATAGTGGGTGTGGAGGACACTTCAGTAGTGATACCAAGTCCTAAAAGTTATTACACCAAGGTTATTATTAGCCTACAATAGAACATTAATGTATTCAACATGCCAAATTATGTTTACAATACCAGAAATACAACTTTAATCATGCTCCATCTCATGAGTTACAACTGATTATCTCGCCATGGCCCTTCTTATTATGGGGTTTTGATTTGACAGGAAGAAATAAATCTTGTATTCACAGGTGGTCACATATTCATAATCACAACTACATAATATTTTACCAAATGGGTGGAGACCATTCTACTTGAATTTACCACCAAAGATGACATATGCATGTTTTTAATTACCAATATTATCTCCTATTTCGGCATACCTTCAGAAATAATTATAGATAATGGATCATCATTTAAAAATAAAATAGAGAAGCACTTGTACAACAAATACAAAATAAAACACACATTTTATACACATTATTATCCATAAAGTAATGGTCAAGTGGAAGTAACCAATAAAATCATTATCAAAATAGTTGAATGATATAATGTAAATTGGTACTAATAGTGTATGCCTTATGGGCATATCGCATTAGTGTTCTCATACCTGCTTAGGCTACACCTTACTATTTGGTTTATGATACAAAGGAAATTATACCTATTGAAATTGAAAAACTATATTTGTGTGTTTCTCTGAAAGACATTGTAAAATATAATGAATATCATAAAAAATGATTACTTCAGTTGGAACAATTGAGTGTAAAATGCACATAGGCTATTGAACATTTATGGGTCTATAAATATCTCATCGAACAAGTATATAAAAAAAATAAATTCAACTATGTGAATTTGTTGTGGGTGACTTGGTACTAAAATAAAACAAAAAGAATACCAATTCATAACAAGACAAGTAAGGAAAATTCAAACCAAATTGGTTGGGCCCATTAACAGTTACAATTTTTCTGGGAAAATATGTATATAGCCTAACTACAATTGAAGGAAAACCTCCAAATAACCCAATGAACATTATGTACTTGCATAAATATTATACCTACACATTCCCAAAAAATTAAAAAAATCCAATATTCCAAAAATATAAAAAACCACAAATAATACAAAAATATAAAAACTTTCAAATAATTTAAAAAACAAAATAAATATATTTAGCATCTTCATGTTTTATTAACTCTTTGGCATCTATGTTGTTTTATTAATGTTTGAGGATGCATGAAACATATGTGTGTATAAAAATGAAATGATATGAAATATACTAAATACCAATGCATAAAAAGACAAGAAAGGAAAATTCAAACCAAATTGGTTGGGCCCATTAATAGTTACAATTTTTTTGGGAAAATACGTATACCACCTAGCTACAATTGAAGGAAAACCTCTCAGTAACCCAATGAAAATAATGCACTTGCATAAATATTATACCTGCACATTCCCAAAAAATTAAAAAAAAATCCAATATTCTAAAAATATAAAAAAACACAAATAATACAAAAATACAAAAACTTTCAAATAATTAAAAAAATGAAACAAATATATTCAATGTCTTCATGTTTTATTAACTCTTTGGCATCTATGTTGTTTTATTAATGTTAGTAGATTTCATATCATTTAATTTTTATACACACATATGTTTCATTCATCCTTGAGTGTGATACAAGCATACCCAAACACGTGATATATATACTTACAGATGCTGGACCTCTCCTCTACCCACAGTGTATAGTTCATTGTGGTCTTCTACTTATATAATCATGATTGATAAAGTTCCATATATTTATAATAATTTATACGTTATCATGTTTGAATTTATATACTAATGTTTACACATGTCTATATCCATGCTCATATCTTGCACAATGTACTTGATATGCTATGTTACATAACATTTTTGCTAACACATCTATACAGGGAGTAATATGATATGCTTATGTTAGTTGGTTATGTTTCATCTATTTTTCACTTCTTTGAGTATAATCTATTGCTTGATATTGTATTTATTATGTAACATTTGAATATGTTCCTTGCTTGTTGGCCTTTATGCCATTGCATGTTGATTAGACACTTAAATATGACATTCCTTTTAATTTTATGACATTTGAGCATGCACCTTGTATGAGGTCTTCTTGAACCCTTATTTTTCATTACATTGAGTGTTATTGTGTGTTTACTTGATTGTTTGTTTGAGATTTTATTGTTACTCTCTAAACATTTCCATGATCTATATGATGCATATTTTGACTTGATGTGATCACATACTGTGAGCTTCATTGATATATCTATGTCGACATGTTATCCATATATGATACATGATTAATACATAGATTATATAGCTACATTATCTTTGTGAGGTAAGGTACCTACCAGATTCTATTTCCCTCACTCAAACAGTGGGGGGGGGGGGGGAGGGGGAGGGCATATCAATGGGGGCATGTCATAGAAGCATGACCTCCATATTTTTCATAGTTTCTAGATTTTAGTAGGGGCATGTCATGAAAACATGACCTCTAAAGTTATACACTTATTCTATATCTTAAGAATTTAGTGGGGGCATATCATAAATGCATGACCTCCACACGTGCACAACCTCCAGTTCAATTTCATGATTCATATATACACTTGGGTCAGAATCCTATACATTACACCAATTTTGCATAGATTTGAAACAATTTTTTTAGATTTATGATAAATATACTCTAGATGAGACATATTATAGGTACATATTCCATGCTATTACACCAAAAATTACAAAATTTACTAAGTATACTATTCACCTAGATGCATTGATTACACCAGGATGTACTATTATCAAGTCTTTTATGCTATAATAGTTGGTTTATTTTATATGTTAAAATAATTAAATTATTCAACCTCACCAAATTTATAATTTGGAGTGATTAAATCATCCAATCTCATTGTATTTATAGGATGAGTTTATTAAATCACTCGCCCTCACTAGATTACATATTCACACTTGAGTTGTGTGATTGAGATATAATTATCTCAATGGACGCATCACAACTCATACTTAAATAAGATTGGGGGAATAATACCTTCTAATCTCTATTTTCAAATATCAAAGGTTTAGTTCTACACCTGTTCCATCTCTAATGCTTCATAAAGAATAATTTTCACCAAGTCAAAACATTAAAAGGCAACATGGTTGCATCTACACATATGTGTACTCATTCCTTGCTCTCTTTATTTTCAAGCATTTAAATTATTTTAAATTTTATATTATATGCATTGATTTTTACTGTAACATGCTCTTGTTTATAGGTCATACACCAACAAAGTACTCAAAATGGGCTCAAGCTAGGGCAAAGTGTGTTATAGACACCTAGGTATGCATTTCTTTGCTTTAAACAGTTTCATTCTTATGCATTAATAAATTAAAGGGGTGGGTAAGTGTAGATATTAAAACTAAATATTAATAGCATCTCCATTTTTTAAATTTGAAAAATATCAATCAAGGTTATACCCTTCAGTTCTAGACTTCCTTGTTGTTGAAAGGTTTGCATTCATCATAGCATTGTGCCTAAATGCTGATATCTTAGTTTGATCCATATCATTCTGATTGCCTAAGTCTCCTACACTGAAAATAAATATTAAAACTTGATAAACATCCTTCACTATTAGTTTCAGATTCATACCTATTTTTGAGCCTTCTAGACACTACCAACCACAAATAAACACAATCACTGATGGTAGTGTCCAAATCCTTATTTAATGTCCACTTTCCAAAATTGATCTAAATTTTAAGTGTTTCAAACCCTATAAGTCATCTTATTTGTCTTATTAAACCTATAATGAGATATTTTGAAAAGGTGTGGTATAAATACAAGTATAAGAATTCTCATTATTCTTGTATAAAAATACCAATTAAACACCTACAAAAGCTCAATCAATCAAGTGCACAACTAAGTTTTTTGTCTTATTCATCCCTACTTTCATATAAAGCATAGGAGTAGTCATATTACAGGTCTGAATCATTCAAAGAGCAACCCATCAGTGATATTTGTCAAATTACAAGCTAGATCATTGCATGTATCTTCATATAGTATTTTGTACCCTTGTGCACAAAATTTACCACACATAGGAGAGAACTACATATGTTTGAGGCCTTCTTTGGAGTATTGGATATGTAGGCAATGCCCATTAACAGAGGGATCTTTGGGATCAACTTGACATCATGAGCCCACTAACCCATTTTTAACAAACTCAATTTAAGGGTGAAGAAGGGTGAAAAAACTAGGGTTTGATCAATTGGTAAAGAGAGACAACCTGCATCCTAGATGTGAACATATCAACTAAAAGGCAATAGAAAACCTAGAATAATGAAATTAGTCACATCAAGATCTAGTAATTATTTTGTAAGCTAGACACCTACATCATAGCCATACACTAACATCGACAGTAGTGTCTAGATCTGATGCTAGTTTCTATAGCCACAAAAGTATAATTTCTAGAATCTGATGACTGATCCAGAATACTAATCTTACATACTTTTTACTTATTTCTAACCCACATTTTTTTATGCACATTAAACCCATCTAAGTATCATTTTTATTTCGTATTGAAATCAATTGAACATCTTTGAAATTTAGTACTTCATATATTTAGCATATCTCAGTATTATAATTTATAATATTCATTTATCTAAGTTTTAAATTAATTAACATGTTATATATTTGTTTATCACCCTTGTGCTTAAAATATTTCTATATTATTAACCCTATCCCAACACATTTAAATTTATGATTAAATATATAATATGCCTCTTATTTTAGACCATTTAGATTAAAAAAACTTATAGGTGTTAATTCACTGTTAGGTTTCATATAACTTTCATAAAAAGGTCTTATATCCTCAAGAATGTACATCATAGGTATGACCTTGGGTTAAAAGATAGTGTTGGTAAGTTTAGGTTGATAATATACCATAAATAACAGGGTAACAATGAACAATGGAATCAACACTACATTTCCATATATATATATATATATATTAAAAAAACTTGTTTCGTATTTGTACAGTATGGTTTAAGGTTCCCATGTTGTCCTTATTTTAAGGAAATAACCCTCATTTATTAGAGCAATACCAAGACAAACATTAGTAACCACTGATCTTGTAGCTCACAAATGTCACCAAGGTTTCCTCTACAAATAGATTATGCACTCACACTTTTTATGGTAAAAGTATGACTAGTGGTTTTCTACCCATCTGCGTGTTAATGGCCCCTACCCTTAAGTTTCCTAGACATACAGAACATGGCTAGGAATAGTAGGATAGATACTCAAAGAGACATTAGTTTACATGTTCATATAAAAAATTCAAGGGTAAAGGTACTTCAATGACTAGATCTCAACGTGAAGGGTAATTCAAAACATGATCCAATCGATGAGATTAAGCACTTAATTTACTCTAAATGAGTATAAGTGTCACATTTTAATAATTGAGGGATGACCCTACTCTATTTAAAGTCATTATGAAGAGTTTTTGTACAATGTTTAAGAGGCACAACCACACTTTAAAAATAGTTATAGACCCTTCTCATGGCCTTCTCTAATTAGTATACCATCTAAATAACATGGGTTCAAGATTCTATCCCATAGTCAGGTTGATTTGAGTTACTAAGATAAGTGTATTAGTTTTTTAAATTTAATACCCCAATACTCCCAATACATACCCCAAAGAAAGAACATCAAACTAGGTTCCATGAGAATATAAACAAGCTTGTAGTTCAAATGACAAGTGAAAATAACATCTACATCAATATAAATTATTAAGGCTATAATATTAATTAAACCCAAGTAATGGATGCCACCATATAATGCTTTCTCAGTTGATAAAATCAATCTTGAAACTAAAAACCCTAATTAAGCATAGTCTGGGAACCAATTAGCAATATTCTATTTTCAAACAATGACAAGGATCAAATAAACCCAACATAGAAGGCATTTTATATAGTTAAAACCAATCAACCTTCTTTTCTTATGTTTTAGTAACAACATTACATTTGTATCAACATAAGGTAATGCATACAAGTTTTGGAATTTTGAAGAGGTCACATATACACAAAGAAATAAATCTGAAACAATCATCTTACATGCTATATTCCAAATGAAATAAGATCTTCATGATATGATACAAAAATTATCTTTATATCCCAATAAAATAATTAATTTGTCAAACTCAGAAATTTTACTCTAATTATTTCATTATATAGGCACTTTAAGCCCATTACCAATAAATTATTTCCATTACAATTTGATTTGCAACAAATAAAATCTCCTCTTAAAATCAAGCATGTGGAAGTATCTCAAGGTTAGTTATACTTTATCTAACAAGACTCAAAATATGACTAAATAACATGTAATGATGTTTCCCAATTGTATTTAGAAATTTACTTTAAAAAGTATGCCATCATTATGAAAATAATAAAATATAAAATTGGAGATTGTAATTTCCAAGTATCATTATTTTCCCTCTTATGTGATTTTGTAGGCTTAAGTCAAGCCTTTGTTAATTCTATGCAGGTTCCCAAATTTACTAGGGTCTCACAAGTTCAAGAGGTGAGGACCTTGGGATCTAATGACAATGATGTAGAAAAAAAACCATGGTTCAATGATGTGGGAGTCAAAATTAGATGACTTAATGGTAAATGATTTATGACTAGTAAGAAGATTAGTATTAGAAAATAGAAGCACTTATTGAAGAACCAATTACACTTTGTTAACATCTATTATGGGATTCAGGGTGCAAGTGAGGTATCATAGTTGTATGTGACATATATAGAATAGAACATGACAAATGTCCATAAATTTAGGCCACCAATAAAATTATTCCAATATTAAGAGGATAATAAAAGAGAAACATCTAGGACAAGCTATAGTTATCAATTCCATCATCAATAATGTTACTTCACAATGCACATAATAAAAATGAATCACTTTGGAACCTTCTTAAATTATTTGACTTAGGTGGAATTGAACTATGGATCTAGCCCATGTTGGAATGGAAGACAATACTTAACTTTGAATTGTCATGAAAAGTGTGGAGGCATGTTGATAATCCAAAACCTAACAATATCCTTGCAAATAAATGTTATAAAACCTAAGATAGTAACTTGATAAATTGTTATTACTCTTAAATTTTTGCAATCAATTCTTTCCCTTTTTAGGAAGCATAGTTTGTACAGTTTAGGATGTCCTTATATCAAGGCAAAGTATTATTAACATAATGCATCTTTCACTACTAGGGTGAGATCTATTTCTTTGGTAAGTGCACAAAGTTGGGGGAAAAAAGAGACATATCCGTGGACATGCTTTTCCCAAAATTTGAAAAATTTGAACTTCTATAGATAATTTGAGATGACTACACTCAAAATTCAAGAATGGTGTAAGAACATGAATTGTAGAATTTTGAGTCTAGTTTATAAAACATTATTTAAAAAAAAATGGTTAAGTATAGCTAAGTAACACATCTAAAATCTGAATAGGAACTCCTATTTTTTTAGGAAAATAGAGTAGATAGCTGACTGTGCATCCTATCATTTTTTTAGCATTATTTAAAACTATTTGGTGAAAATTTAGATAAGTTAATCTAGTTTTTAACCTATATTTTAAATAATTTTTTGATGAATATTTTTTTAATTAATTTTAAAAGTAAATAGATCTTAAAAACTATTAAAAAAAGGATAGTCAGCCATGCGATCCTTCTTAACTACCTCAAAAAAAATGAAAACTAATTTTTTTGAATGCGTGTAGAATTAGGCCTAGTTTTTAACCATAAAATTTATTTTTCATTTGGATCAATGAAAAAAACATACACAAACATATATAGGCATGTATATTTACAACATGTAATGGCCTAAAAAATCTTTAGTTATAAATCAACATGGATTGAAACCTTGAAATAGTCCAAAAATTATAAAAATCATAGATTTGGAAAGAGAAGAGAATGCATGTCATCATTGTAATAATTTTATGAACTGGATCATTGAAATTGATAGTGTATTTAGTGATTTAAGTTGAATTTTGTTATTTTTTCTCAATACTCTTAGATTCAGATATGTGTTGATAGGTCCAAGCCTTTGGGTTAGGAATCCAAGCCAAAAGGCTTGGTTTTTGAATTCAAACTCACCATAATGTGTATGTGATACAAAAAATGTACACGTTATTATGTGTACAAATTCAAATTGAAAAATGTGTGGGTTTTAAATCCAAAATAATGAAAGTGTATACACATTATTAGCAGTAATAACACATGAATTATTACCACTAATTTCGATAACATGTACGCATTATGGTGTAGTGAAGTCATGAGTGGCTAAAATATAAAAGGGGGATACATTATAAGGTGGTGGTGGGATGGGGGTCATTTACTAAAATAAATATTAATTTTACATTTATATTGTTACATTATATTATTTATACTTTAAATTTATTTTAGTAAATATAAGAAATTATGCCCCCTGCATTTGATAGAGTTGGTCTCACAGTTTCATGCCTTACAATGTGGAAGATAATTTTTCAAAATCTAATCTAGTCAGTACTTAGGCATTTTTAGAGTCTTAGTATTGAACTTAGGCATTTTAGGGAATAAAATTTTAAATTAATGTCCCTTTTTGGTAAACATATAGTCATTTTTTTGGTTTGTGTGACTTCTAGATTACTTCCTGACATTTATAGGAGTCCTAGGTTTGTCAAAATTAAATTTTATAAACCACTCACTTTGAACTCAAACCAAAGTAGTGTGATTGGGTAACATAGGTCAAATTGGTGACCTAAAAACATCATACAACCACTTTTTGTTAATTTCACATGTTCATATCCCTCTCTCATCCTTAATCACTTCCTTCTCATCCCTCATCACCCCTAATCATTATATCCTCATTCTTCATTATCCCTAATCATTCTCTCATTTACCCTCACCATCCCTCATAATATTTAATCACTCCCTCTTTGACCCTCACCATCCCTCACCATCCTTAATCATTCCCTTTTAATCCTAGATAATCCCTAATCACCCCATCCTAATCCTTCATTTTCCCTAATTACTCCATCATTGACACTCACCATCCTTCATCATCCCTAATCACTCCCCCATAATACCTAAGCACTCTCTCATTAAAACTCACAATCTATAATCATTAATTCATTATCTCTCATCATACCTAATCACTCCCCCCTTGTCCACTCATAATCCCTAATTACTCCCTCTTTGACCCTCACCATCCTTCATAATATCTAATCACTTCATCGTAGTCCCTAATAACTCTCTCATTGATCCTCATCATCCCTAATCACTTATTAATCATCCCTTATCATCCCTAATCAATCATTCATCATCCTTCATAATCCCTAATCACTCCTTCTCATCCTTTATAATCCATAATCACTCCCTAATTGACCCTCACCATCCCTCATCATATCTAATCACTCCTTCATTATCCTTTATCACTCCCTCATTTACCCTCACCATCCCTCATCATCCATAATCAATCCCTCCTCATCCATTATCATTCTTAATCACTCCCTCATTGAACCTCACCATTCATTATCATATCTAATCACTCCCATATTATCCCTAATCACTCTCTCATTAACCCTAATCACTCTCTCATTGACCCCCACCATCCCTAATCACTCTTACATCATCCCTAATCACTTTCTCATTGATCCTCACCATCCCTAATCCCTAATTCATCATCCCTCATCATCCCTCATCATCCCTAATCACTCCCCCTCATCCTTGATAATCCTTAATCACTCCCTCATTGACCCTTACCATCCATCATAATCTCTAATTAATACCTCATCATCCCTAATCACTCCCCCTCATCCCTCATAATCCCTAATCAATCTCTCATTGACCCTCATCATCTCTAATCACTCCCTCATCATCCCTAATCACTCCTTCATTGACCCTCACCATCCCTCACCATCCCTAATCACTACTTCGTAGTCCCTCATCATCCCTAATCACTCCCTCCTTATGATTAATCACTCCCTCATTGACCCTCACCATCCCTCATCATATCTAATCATTCTCTCATTATCCCTAATCACTCCCTCATTGACCAACACCATCCCTATTCATTGATTCATTATCCCTGATTGATCAAGATGGTTATCTCTAATTTAATTACCTATCTCCTCATCCAATACATATAGAGTATCTATTTATTCAACCAAACCATGCCCATCTATTTGACCATGTCTATCTATCTAAACCTACCTACATCACTAATCCTAATTGAGCCAACTTGAATGACATGGGTAGGGTAGCACTCTAGTCTATCAACTAAAATACTCTATAGGGGATAGTGCTTTGGTCTATAAAATTTTAAATAATAATTTCACCCCATTAATCAATCACTTGGCCACATTTGAGGGACTGATATGTGGTCTTATTTATCCCTAAGTAGTAAAGTCCAACTGGGTATAAGGTGTTTTCTCTCTATCCTCCTCAACACATCAACCTTTAGGTGGATTTACTTATATTTTCTAGTTCACCGCACCATTTAGGTGTCCATTTACATGTAACATGACTAGACTAAATACATATATCTGTAGTCACACTATAGATTGACTAGTGACATGACTCTATGGGTAACATGACTCTATAGAATGATAACACTAGTCATTATAGGGGTGACTCTATGGGATGGGTAGCATGAGTAACTTAACTATATATGTAACATGACTATATAGGATGAGAAACACGAGTAAATATATATGATATATGAAAAAATTTATATACTATATATATGTAACATGAGTGTAGGGATTACTATTCAACTTGATTTATTCTACGAATTGATTCCCTGCATCCCCTCCTCAAATGTTTGGGTTGGTTTTCAATTGAGTTATTTTAACCTAGTTATAGGCTCAAAATCTATAGTGGAGGGATGGACCATTATCCAAATATTGACTATGACTATATATGTGTTTGATATGACATATATATCGATATATATAATATATAGTTGGGATACTAAACCCTATCCATATTGGGATGGGGGTTAGAGGTTCTAAAAGAGGCAAGGCATTTATCCTATCTATGGTAGTCTAGGCCTCTTCCTTGGGCCCAAAAAACCAAATGTATTGAGGTTTTTCTCTCCCCTATATATGATAGACTAACCTATCCCATGGTTTGAGCTTTGGGTACCTCCCTTATGGATATATATATATTGATTCCCCCCTCAGCCTCTAGAGGTCCTCTCTATCTATTTGGGATATGAGCCTCCTAGATAGATGGAGTTATCTATCTATCTAGATAATTATACACTATCTATTTATCTCTCTATATGTATATACAGGTATCCATTGGGGGATAAATTAGAGGGCATAAATTAAAATACCTTTGGGTAGATGGGTTTATTTTATTCTATACTATACCTTCATTCTCAATCTATTGCTCGTTAAGCAAGTGCATTCCACTAGGACCATATATAGTTAGGGGATATTTATGGGGAGGAAGATGATAAATGTAGTTCATGGGTGGTGACTATGACTACACTATAATTTAGGGCTGCGCTAAAGTCCATTCCATTATTCTAAGCACATTCTGGTAGGAATAGTGGCTATATATTTTTTCATATGCCCATTTATCTCATAAGGAGGTTGTTATGAGTAATTAATAGGATTTCAAATAGATGGGTAGTTTTTATTTGCCTAGATATTATCGATCAAGGGGAGAAGGAAAATATTAAAGGTGTGAGTATTTACAAATATAAGGGTCAAATATTAGGTATATATATATATATATATATATGGGGGATGGTGTTTTATGGATCGAGGGTAGTATTTATAGATTAGATCTATATCCATATTGATACCCATCCTATGAGGTGTGTCACTAATCTATGGACTTGAAGACATTGTGTTACATTTAGTTTTGATTAACATGAATAGGCCATATCCCATATCCATGCCCATTGTTTAGAGAGATAGGGGACAAAAAGTAGGTAGATATATATGGGGGCTAGTATTTTGTGGATTGAGGGCAATATTTATAGATTATATCTATAGCTATATTGATACCCCTCTTGTGGGTGTGTCATAAATCCATGGACTTGAAGATGTTATGTTATGTTTGATTTTTATTAGCATGAGTAGTGATATCCCATATCCATGTCCATTATTTCATGATTGTTTATATTTTTGATAGAGATGGAATAAACCAAATCAAGTGAAAGGTCTTCCCAAGTCAGTTCACTATCTCTAATTTTGTTTCAATGAAAATGAATATATTGATAAAAATAAATATTATATATATATAACTATATAACTTAGCTATTCTAGATTGGGCCCTCTATATAGATGGCATTTGGAACATACCAATCGATTGGAATCAACATGTGGGCCCTATATCTAGATGGGGAGCCCACTATATGGTCGATTGGGACCTCTCCCTTTGTCTAGATGGGGAGCCTACTGATAGAGAGGGATTGATCAGATATAATAAGCCTTATATCTAGATTGGATTAAGCATATAGATAGTCCTTTAGATTTAACTAAATATTCTAAATTGGAATATTGAGGGCTTATTAGAGACATGACTGAATGTGAGCATCCTAGGATTGATTGAGCATATAGATAGTCCCTCAGATTTGATTATATATTCTCGATTGGGCCCTTTCCCTCCCCTTTCCTTTCCTTTATCTAGATGAGGATGGGGATGGGGATACTACCAATTTGGATTGATAAATATTGATCCAATTAGATATGAGGCTATATATAGTTAATCGAGCCTACCGATCAATCAAGATATATATAGATAGATATGTTCAATTAAGATTAAGAGAGATAGACTAGCTATTATCGATTTAGATTAATAGAATATCAGGCTATATAGTTGAATATGAAACATGATTCAAAACTTAATTTATCATTATATCTATCATGAAGTAAGCTTCCCTTACCAACAATAGAAGATAATTAGGTATGGCATAGTTAAGTAGATAGAGAACTAATATATGCAAGATATAGATTGGGAAGCAAGCTTCCCTTGATAGCTAATAATCTATTATAGAAAGGAAAATTAGGTATGATAGGAAAAAAGATATATATCATGAAGGAATCTTCCCTTACCTTATCGGGTAGGTCAGAACTAAATAGGTAGGGTAAGAACAATTTTATCTATTAAAAAATAAGATTCCATTGATAGCCATGCCTTAATCTAAAATAAAATCAAAGCTAGATACTAGGAAGGCAAACCTCCCTTAATAGTTGTGCCTTAATTTTTTGATATCCATTGAGAATGAAATATTCCCTTAATATGTTATTAAGTGAAGAAAAGTTAGATATCAAAAAGGAGAGCTTACCTTGCCCTACTACGTGGCATATATGAAGTAGGTAAGGAAAGACTTTATTGCCTTTACAAGCAAGGAAAGTTTGATATTAGGGTACGGCCTTTATAATGTTGCCCCTTATATATCTATGGAAAGACCCCCATTCCTATTCTATCCTTCATACTATATTGGGGACTAAATAATACTTAAAATAAAACAAGAAATTAGTTTGGCCTTTAGGGTTCACTGGGCCATGCCCAAACTCTAAGTGGGCCATTCTCAATACACTAGATTAAGGCATACACCCTTAATTCCATTTATATATCAAGTTGGGTATAGATCAGGTTGGTTATAGATCAAGTTGGGTTTAGAAACACACTCTATCGACTATCAGATTAGAACACACTCTTTCAAATTGGTAACCACCTATTTATCTATCTATATAGGCATGGTTTGCCATATGGTTATTTGAATCCCACTAGAAAATTATATAATATCTTTGAGTTCCTTATTTATGTGAAAGAGGATGAGTGAAAGAAGAGTTTATTTGGGTCTTATTTTAGTGAGTAAATTTTGGAATTGGAACACAAGACAATCAAGCACAAGTAAGAAGCTATTGTACCCACCATCAAGATATTATAGGGAGTAATTAAGGATGAGGAGGTGATGCATGAGAATCCATGGTATTGATCAATATTACATCAAAAAAAATAGAGTGCATTCTTATTTTCATTGTTTACTTCTTTGTCTCAATTTTGGTGTGCTTAATTCGGGGAGGTTACTTCCTTGATGTCCATGTTGGTCATTTTCCTTGTGAATTATCCATGTTTATTCTTGAAATTTTGGATTTTAACATTCATTCATGCACAAATATGTTTGTATTTTAGTTTAAGTTAAAAAACTCCACCTTTTATGTTGGTTGGTTTTCTCCTTAATGAGGCATTTTGACTTGTGCCTTTTTTATTTAGATTGCATTGACTAATTCAGTCTTGGTGAATTTTCTTCCACTTCCTATGTTATTTGAGTCATGTTTTTTAGATTAGAAATTTAAATTTTGTTTGTGGACTTGTGTCTTTTTCATAATCCACAATGCTATTAAACAAAGGAAAACTTGCATGGGTCTACAGACACCTTTTGTGTTACTTGATAGTGGTAGTAGAAGTGGTGAAGCCCATATAAGTCTTAGAAGCTCCTTATTTTATCTCATTTGGTGATTAAATTTTTTCCTTTGATGGAGTCTCTCGATAACTCAAGTAACAAGTGATTATGATATTCAAGACTGAACACCCACATAAGTCTGTGTTCAAGGATAAGTCTTCAAGCAGTGATTGATCAAATATAAATTCCATACTAAGCCCTAAACATGCTAGGTTGTTTCACATAGTGGTATGTAGTAAGGTAAGCAATGAATGGGTCATGAGGAATAACATGGGATTCGATTTTTTTATTTGAATTTTAGAAGCCCATAAATTTATTTTATACACATAAGGTTTTACACAATGGTAAATCAATTATGTAAACCCTGATGGAGTCATGAATAAGGCAAATGTTTTGATGTTGTGATATGCATTGTATATAATTGACTAGGTCTCATGCTTATTCAAATTGGATCTTAACACCCTAATGAAACCTGATAGGTTTACATCATGTATAATTATTAAAATCCCAATTTTATCTTCTAGTGAGAAATGTATTCATTGTCTTTTATTATGCTCTATGTCAAATTAGATTTTAACCACCCATAGGTGAGTAAAGGGTTTGGTATTTTGTATGTGTTGTGTATTTTTTAAAAATTCATGTGATGATATTAAAGCATTAGGAGAAGACAAGGGGATGGGAGGATAATTTCATTGGATTCCCATTCTCATCATTATAAGCAAAGAGACATTTCATTGGAGGGGTCAGGTGGAAAAATAGAGGAGAAGACTAGAATTACATGATATTTTGATTATCTTTGTCTAAGAGGTCTGTTAGACTACCATTATAAAGGCAGAGGTTGATGTATGAAATATATGTTTTTGTATACTATTTTTTTCCATGTTGTGTATGTAATAAGCCCAATAGTGTAATTGATTAAATCTAAATTATGTTGTATTAATGCAAGTATTTTGATCTTTGTTATGTGAACCTCAACTATTTGAAAAAATGCCTATGTGTCTATTTGTGTTATTGAAACCTTGTAACATATGCATTAATGTTAGGCCTTAAATGGTCTCCCCCTCCTTGTTTGTTCACTAGAAGGGATGAGGAAGGAGTGAGTAGGCATGATGATGGATGATGAGGGAGTCATTGGGGATGATGAGGGTTAATGAGGGGTTGATTAAGGATGATGGGGGAGTGATTAGGGATGATCATGGATGGTGAGGGTCAATAAGGGAGTGATTAGGGATGATGATGGATTAGGAGGGAGTGATAAAGGATGATGAGGGATGGTGAGGGTCAATGAGGGAGTGATTAGGGATGATGAAGGAATGATTATAGATGATGATGGATGGTGAGGGTCAATGCGGGAGTGATTAGGGATGAGGATGGAGAGATTAGGGATGATGAAATAGTGATTAGGGATGATGAGGGGTGGTGAGGGTCAATGAGGGAGTGATTAGGGATGATGAGGGAGTGATTAGAGATGATGAGGGATGGTAAGGGTCAATGAGGGAGTGATTAGGGATAATGAGTAATGAGGATATAGTGATTAAAGGTGACGAGGGATGAGGAGGAAGTGATTAGGGATGAAGGAGGGATGATTATTAAGTGAAATTAGCATAAAGTGGTTGTTTTATGTGTGTAGGTCATTAATGTGACTTATGCTACCCAATCACACCACTTTAAATTGAATTTAAAGTTAGTGGTTTTTAAACTTCAATTACAATAATCCTAGGACTCCTAAAAATGTCAAAAAGTAATCTAAAAGGTACAAAAACCTTTAAAATGACTATATTTTTACCCAAAATGGACATTAATTACAAAAGTTATGCCTCAAAATCCCTAGGTTCAATATCGAGAGCCTAAAAATGCCTAAGTACTATTTTGACTGGATTTTTAAAAACTATCTCCTACATAATAAGGTGTGCGGATATGAGACCAACTCTATTAGATGCACAATGACCCTAATTTCTTATATTTACTAAAATAAATTTGAAGTATAAGTTTTTATTTATATTGTTACTTTTATATTCCTCATTTATATTGTTATTTTTGTATTCATTATACTTAACATTAATTTTAGTAAACCAAAACACCTTCTGCTTCTGATACCTCCTTTTTGATTCATTTGTGTAATGTGAAAGGAACATGTATGCATTACACCATAATGCATACACGTTCCTTGCACATAGCACAAAACACCCAAATGCTACTTCCAAATAATTTTTGGGTTATGTCAACATAATGCATAGCATTAGGGTAAATGTCCACATAATTATCCCCCAACTCCATTCACTTAATCTCTTATATCTTAGACCTTAAAATTCACTAAATTAGTACTACCTTATTTTATATTGCACAATAAGTACTACATAGTCAACTTAACAAGAAAACTAAGATATCCCTTATCTTAGGTAGGGTGATAAATAATGGTTCAACATCATAAATAGATAATTATGTATCATGATATAGTGATGCTTACTGCTACAATAGTGATCAGGGATTAAATGAATTTGTCCATCAAAAAGTCTACCAACCTAATAGTGTAACCTCAATTTAATTTTTATAGAGCATGAGATCTTAGTTGAGAATATCAAAGTATAGTATTACTTAGTGGGTAAAAAAATCCTTATTGGATAATGAATTAGGCCCAGTAAATAACAAACTTCCCTAGACATGGGTATTAATTTTACTTAAGGAATCAAACCACTCAAATAACTAGGGCATTGAATTATTAAGAAATCAATTTTATGTAGTACAAACCAAAAATTTCAAATAATATACAAGGCATAATATTTATTTTTTTATCCACACTCTACAACATTACACATCCCTAATGATGAATGCATTTCAATTCTTATACACTTGTTCCCATGTCACCAAATGTAAGGTCTAGGACATATATGACTAGTGATCAAAGCACTAGATTATTAATCATGGAGTATAAGATTAGGAAAGTAAAGGGACCTTGAGAGGAGATTGAGTGCTACACAAGTATTGCTCATTACAAAGAATAAGATGCCACAGTCCAAAATGGTCTTACATTAAATGTATTTTCAAACTATCTAGAGACTTAATGGTCCATTTTTTACAAGGTGATCCATCCCTTGGAAGGATAAAAAATCAACATTACCACTTTGTGTACTCATATTTTTCTTGGTGACCCCCTATGATGACTAAGCCAAATTATTTTTATCTGAGAACCCTATAGTGTTGAAACCCTAAATCTTATGCCAAATTTAGAATCCACCTCTAAAACCACCCTTAATTTTGTTCTTATTTATTTTCTCAAACCATGACTTGATGTGTAGTCACTTTGACACTTTTATAGCCTTTGAAATTTCCTGTTAGATTAGAACATTCATAGATAAGCCAACTGGCTTAGAGTTCTAGGTATGATCTTGGGACCTGTGGGTCATGGATCCACTCTATTATCTTCTCCTAGTAGAATGCCCTTTTTGAAATCTTAATACCTTCGTGGTTCATTATTATCACTTTGACTATACTCAAAATTATTTAGGGAGTGACCTCTAAGGTTTTCTTAATTATTTTAATATTAGCCCTTTTCAAGATATGCATCTACCAAAGTTGATAGGTCATAAAAAGGTAATATTATTTTGAGATCAGTCACTATCATCTTATAGAAGGACTATTCAAAGTATAATATTCACAAACCAATACTTGAAGAGTAGGTTATATATTAACAAGCATACAGTCTGTGAACCTCCTTTGGAAGATAAACAAACCAATAATCATAGTATTACTAAAGTGGTCAGAATATACAACTCTATTTGAAATAGGGTCATACCCCATACATTGATTGAATATCATTATATCATTGGTGATATTAAAGGCTCATTTTTTTATGTTTACAAGAGGAATTTTATGGCTAAGTATTAGTACAAGGTGATTTTGAACTTTACCATCTCATACAAACTTAATCGTTGATTTAACAAGGCCGAAATTTTATGTATCACCCAATATGGTCATTCAAGGTTATAAGTTTTGGTTGTGCCAAGTAAATATAATAGTCATTGAATCGGTATGAGGGAAGGGGGTATTATTATGCCATTATAAGACAATTTATTACCTTTTCAATACAAAGGTAATGATTCACAAAACCATCCTAGGTAGTTACAGTCTACAATAATGGACATAGTGTCTTATTTTACTTGCATGATCTCAAGATCAAAGGGGTATTTTATGAATTTCCATATTTATACCAATATTGAAGTTTTTAAATATAGTTACTCTAATAAGCCAATATAGAATGTATCTCCATGAATGCAAGTTACTATACAACTCAAGACCTGAGAGCCTAACCTAGCATTCATAAAATCAATTGAGAGTTCTCAAAATCCCTCAATATCAATAATGGGATATGATCCAAGGGGATCCATCCTTAACTTAGTATGATATCACTAGTATGTGATCCACATGGATCAATAAACACTTTAATTAACACATAGTCTACTTTAAATCCTTGGATCAAGTAATAATAATGTGTTCATGGTTAATTCAAGGTATCATTCCATTTAGGAATCCATCAATGATGATATTGAGACATCCTAAGCTCAATCCTTTCCCCCAAGGTAGAAAAATATTTATCCAAAAGGGAAAAAATATTTCATCAAACTTTAAACAATCTACTCACCATAAAGTTGGACCATTAATATTTTTGATCCTAAAAAATAGAAAATAGTATAGATTGTAATCCCATAATCCCTAATTTAATCCTAAAAATATATTTAGTTACTCCTCTCACTTTAGAGTGAATACAAATGGAATGGCCAACAATAATAATTCAGTCCTTTTTATAATATGAGAAACTTAGATAGGATACCCAACCAGTGTACCATATATTCCAAAAACTGAAGGTTTATCATGTCAATTTAATTAAAATTGATATCCATTCTATGGAAGAATTTAAAATAATAACATCTTAAAACTTTAGAGAACTTATGTAGAAATTTACAATAATATAGCCAAACCCGTTCACTTTTACAAATTTGGTAATAAACATATCCATAGTCACCATATTCATAGGGTTGTTTATGTACATTTAGAAACAAGGCATGCAAGTCCATACCTTCTCATATTTATAGAAAATAAGCTACCAAGTGTTTATTACCAAAGCAAAGTTAGCAAGGGGGAGAAAGAGCTAACATGTTAAGCTTGAGTACATAGACCATAAATAAACAGAGTATATAAGGAAGCATTTTTCTCTAGTCCTAGAGAAATTACAATCCACCACTGAAAATAAGGACTTACTTTATACTATCTTCTGGACATGGCCATGAAAGAAAAATATATTATCATCGTCACAAGGAGGTCAATCTTAAGATCCTTAATCATGGCATACTGTGTCATCAGTATGCCCTAAGGTAGGGATTTGTTACTTTTAATTTAAACCTTTTTACATCATGATTCAATATGAAACGAAGCCTCTAAAAACTAATATTGCAACCTTCATTTATTCCTAATATTTGTGCAATACTCATTATCCCATGTTTCCTAAGGTAACCATGATAGGGTATAAAGCTCAAGAAAATCTAAATTTCATGAACTATTATGTTATAGCTCTTTTAAATTGAGAAAAGATATAATAACAACTTCTATACTAATTGAGACATGTTAATCCCATACATCAATATTATATACAAAATACAAGTTCCATTAACTATTTCAACCTTTAGAGCCTATTCCAAAAATCTTCCAATTAAGATAAGTTCTTATTTTGGACAATATAAAGTCAAAGTACTTCCATCAAACACTTAAGATAATATGAAGATCAACACCCACCGACCTCAAATTAGCATGCTAGGCTACCCATGCAATTTACAAATGTCCATATTCATGAAAGCATTTGTTCTAGCATAGTTTAGAAAATTATTGCATCCAGTCCCTTAGTATTTAAAATAAAAATAACAAGATAGGGTTTTGCACATCTCATATCCCAAGATAGTATCATCCTCAACCATGCTTAGGAAAAATTTATAAGGGACTATTGTTATAATTAAATAATCACCATTTGGTCATATTACTATCAAGGAATATTTACTTGAAAAATATGGTACAATACTATTGAAATGGTACTAACCTCTAAGGATCCATCCAAATAAATTAAGGAAATTTCTAAAAAGAACTCATCAATATTTCTATGCAAAATTGGACACATCATTCTTGATCAAGTCTTAAATAAAGTTATGTTTCTCTAGAGATTTTATAGATATAAACCTCCTTCATCTAACCAAATAAGCAAGGTGTGATTTTTATCTCTTCAATTCATCATTACCATAATGTCAAATTTAGAGTACCAAATGTACTTAAGCTATAAAAACTTAGTATTGATCCTAAGGATATTATCAAGATTAAAATAAATATTAACATGGACATAAAAAGGTATAGCTTATCAATATTAGTGTCACCCTTCCAAAATTCAGAGGCATAATTATATTGTTAATGTATCTACACATAATTCATCATAACAATGCAGTTAATAAATGAAAAAATACAACCACATACAATATATGTGCATAAGAGGATGATTTAAATACCACTACTAACTAAATTTCAGAATCTAATCATGACAAGGGAAAAAATTCTATATCACACATCCTTATTAAATAATCCTGAGACAAGGAAGGTTGTTGGATTATTTTCATATCAAAGAATAAATTGAACTAAGATGTTTCCAAATCTGTAAAAAAATAATGGATACTCCTTAGATGTTCCTAACATAAGAAAATTGTAGGTAATTCTAAGATCTTAAGTCATTCAGTTCTTTAAGAATAATTAAATAAAGATAGATTTCCCTACATAAATTACTCATTTTTTTATAAATACAATTTGCATGAAGTATTTACAACAACATAAAGATCAACTCATATCAAGAGAGTATTTGGTAAATCTTTCTTGAATTTGTAGCATAAATTTTATACCACTATTTAAATAATTAAACTCTCTCTTTCGATTTAAAAATTACATAGCTTAATACAATGTCCTCTGTCTAAATAAGACTAAATATATATAAAA
Organism: Torreya grandis; assembly: GCA_037957365.1. NCBI lineage: Eukaryota > Viridiplantae > Streptophyta > Pinopsida > Cupressales > Taxaceae > Torreya > Torreya grandis. Next base: position 887,130 of record JARHVA010000070.1, on the reverse strand, counting down.
ACCAACTATCATTAATACAACTAAAAATCCTTGATAAAATCCTTCATTCTACAAAATTAGAAGTTATTCTAGTATGGAAAAATTGCATTAAGTTAGAAATGAATATACATTTAGAGTTCAACATCTTACAACAAACACCATAACTTGCACAATAAATTATTTTAGATTAGTGAGTAACATGTTCAACCAAAAATGGGTTATTGGCAAGAGTATAATGCAAAAATTGAAAAATCAACTTATTTACTTCTTTAACTTGCATTGATATTATATTTGTCAACATCACACAAACATGTCAACTCTTCCCAAAATCAAAATATTTAAAATCAATACTTTTTCTTTGAAAACCCTCATGAATATAATAGAGTTATGGTAATAAATTTTCAACAGTACAACAAATAAGAACAATAAAATATTTTTCCAAGTTATATGCATCATCATCCATATCCAAATTTTCAAGAAACAAAGTTCATTACACATCAAGACAATATTCTAGTGACCAATTCAAAGTCTAGAAATCCATGTCATAAAATAACCATGAGTGTGTATACCCATAGACCAAAAAATAAGTATACATGTTATTATTATCCAATTTGGTAACATGATTTCAAATAAATGAGCAAAATAAATCAAGATTTTACCTATTTTAGATCAAGGGGAAAGAATATATGCCTAAAAATTAAAATGTCAATGAAAAAATGTAGATGACTCCTACAAGTCTTGGCATTGTGTGTGGGTTGAAAAAACTCATCTCATATTTATCTAGGAAAATAGGGTTTCCAAAAACAACATTTTGTAGTTTGCTCAAGTGTCCACATAATATTTTTTCTTATTTTTGTTAATCACAATGCAACGATGGTTTTTGAATAAATAAATGAAAAAACCATTTGATCAAGCTTCTTTTAAATTTTGAGGACCATTAGTGTGCATAAGTTTAGACATCAAAGAATAATTGCAAAATTGTTGCCTAGTTCTATGAGTATCGTTAAGATCAACATTAATTCTTGAATTTTCTATAGTAGTCATGGCCAATTTAGGCATAAATTTGGGTGGATCAAGAATAGAATAAGAAGAATTAATTGGAGGAACAACATATTAGGTCCATGAAAAATTTTAGCTCCAACCACCACTGAAAGCACACCATTAGTACTATTCACAATTAGGCATGTGAACCTACAAAAAGTCTGCCAAATAAAATTAAAATATGTTCAAAATTTAGTCACATAAATATGACAAGAGCTCTCATTGTCTACTCATGTTGTAAATGAAGAGACCAAGCTCAAGGAGAAGACCAAAGTGCTGGTTAAGACTAGTTCTGAGGTGTGTATGGATTCAAGTGAACATCCTGGTATTATTGAGCATGTTTCATGTAAAGAACATCGGTTGTCAATTCCTATTGATGAGGTTTCAAATTAAAAGAAAGATTTAAAATTTTTAAGAATAAAAAAGGAAAATAGAGAATGCAATTACTATAATTAATTCAAATGAATCAATTTGTTAATAAATTTAATTAACAAATCCAATGCAACTAAAGAAAGATATTTTAAATTTCAATTTCCAATCTAATTAAATTGTAATCCTTCTATAGTATAACATAACAATTTACCTATTTATAACTGATTTAAAATAATCAATAATAAAATCAAGATAGAATAAATAATTGTTCAATATGATCATTTAAACTGAAATGAGATAGAAGCAAACAAAGAGATAGTATTAGTATGCATGCATTCTCTATTTGACCTATTTGTCCCTTGCAAATTCTAATAGCCATTAATGACCACTTAAAGCTAAACTTGAAATTTGAGTTTTAATTTAATAATAATTTAAATCTTTATTTTTAATTGATTTATTTATTTTTTTTGAAACTAAAGGTTTCGATGTAGCTTCAAATGTTATAAGGGAATGCTTGGGGAGGGTTCATAGGGACCACCCCTCTCAACCAAGTTTATTCTTACTTCCAAGGCATACATGATTCTAGCTGTGAAGTGTGCATTTTGGATGCTTTAGATAAAGTGTGTGTGGATACAGATGTGATAATAATGGTTACATATAAGATGTTCTTATAAACATGAGAAAGGATATGGTTACACAAGTACAAGGATGAAACCCTAAGATAATGTGTTACATATACTAATAGGTGGTAATAGTTCTACATTATTATTAACAATGATTTTATTTAATATTTAGTCTATATACCAGTGCATTCATAGAAACTCACACTTAATTGGAATCAATACATCCAACATGTCATCCATAAATTAGTTACAATATATTATTAATTCCAGCCTTAGGATGATGAATAGTTATTAACTTTCAAATAATCACTCTTGTTTGTTATCATACATAGTGAAAATCTAATCAAATAATAATATATGTGCCTACAGAATTGAATGAGTCTGAATACAATATAATGGATTATTTGTGATCAAACCATTGAACATTAGGCCTAAAGTAGAAGATATTAATTTTTGTTAATGCCAATGGCAATGCTAATGATAAGTTAAAATCAAACAATTAGCCTAGGATTCACCCATTCTTCTTGTTTCTTTGATGTTTCTCATAGGATTCTAATTTATTCTTATAATAAGGATGTTAGACAAGCATATTTTTAGCATTTAATCTTATGCCAATAGGTGAATCTAATAGTTGGGGGGGAGGGGAAGTGTGTGGGTAGTGAGATTGGAGGGAGGCTGATGCTTGCCAACTAGTGTTTGACTCAATGAATATATATATATATATATATATATATATATATATATATATATATATATATATATATATATATATATATATATATATATATATATAAAATTAATCCACTTCCATTATGACAAACATCTTCTAAATACCCCTTGATCCTATACACATCATCCACTCTTCTCTTTATTGGTGCCATGCACACAAAACCAAATGAAACTGGAAAAGAGTATGCTATTTACTATGTTAGTCATGCATTAATAGACTATGAAACATGATACACAAAATTAGCTATTTATAATGTTATCCATGCATTATTACACCATGAGACACAATACAAAAATTTCAAATGTTATTGCTTAGCCACATACTTCCCAATTGACAAACTAGGAGTTGTCACTATTACTGATATTGGGGTTGAAGTTGTGGAGGATCCAACTGCCATTGTGTCCTCAAATGAGATGATATTTGATTGATCTGTTGCTGCCCCTTCTTGGCCTTCTATTTCTTCTTTTTCTTGTAGGAAATCACTAGCCCTTCTAATTGTTCACCTGTTGTGCCACTAGGGCCCTCTGCTAATGAATGAATTCCTTCTTCCTTAAGCTTTAGCAATTTCTCTCTGATACTCACTGTATCGTTGGTCACTTATACCCATTTGATTCTGAGCCAATTTATCATCTTATTGATCACATGTGTTGCTCTATCTATCAAAGAAAAAGATTTAGGGACTGACAACCTTACTGTTGGAAGGGGTCCCTACCTAATTTTATGTAAACTATCAAATAATTTCATTGAAAACAAGAAAATGTATTGCATTTTTAATTTATAACATCAAAAAGTTGCACAAAATGATAGGTATAAAAAAGTCAAATTATGATTATAAAACATTAAAAACAATAAATAATAATAGTAATAATAATAATAATTATTATTTTGTGAAATGTGTAGTTTGAAAAAATATAAATTAAAAAAGTGGTAATTACTTGTAGTCATTTTATTATGTCCATGAATTTCATAAGGGATTATTAGCTTTCTATCACTGCCACCTCAATGTAATCTTTTGGTGGCTCCATAGAATGGAGTTTTGTTTGCTGCAAATAGGAAAACAAAGCTTTTAATAATCATTAGGAATAAACTAAGAAATAATAAACTACGAGTGCATAGTTATATATAAAAGCTTACATATATTTTTTTAATAATTTGATGCAATTGATTCATTTGAATGAAAATATATTCTTTCAATGTGGGAATATTGTATTGAATGAGAATTAGAAATAAATATTAAATTATTTAAATAGATTTAAAAACACAAAAACCAAATAAATAAAAAGATAAGACATGATAAAAATTACAAAATCCATGTCTTTCCCCCACATTTTATTTTTTCAACCTTGATTTTGCATGATTACTTATCCATTATCAACTACCCTTGGTGTGATTTAATTCTTTTTCAAAATCCACAATTCAGAGAGGTTGAATTGGGTTAGGGTTTCCCCACCCCTCCATTTCATAATAACAAATATGATAGGCCAAAAATTACATTTATGGAATGACAATGAAATATTGATTTCATGATTCAATTTGAAAACAAGAAAGCATTATAATAAATAATTCAAAGAATGACTTATCACTTCATCTATCAAGAAATACTTTCAACTACCTATGTGACTCTTGATCTACACACTACAAGATGAAAGCAAATGTGCAACTACACACTACAAGACAAAATATAGACACCTAGGATTAATAACAAATATATACAATATTATCACATCCCCATTAATTTGTAGGGGTCTTTTTTAGACTAAGCATTCCTCTAAATTTTTCAAAATTTTCTCATCCAAGTAATTTTGTCAGGATGTCTATTGGTTGCTCTATTGTCGGGCAATGTTACAACTTGACACTACCATCTTTCACATAGTGTCGAATCAGATGAAATTTGGTATTGATATGTTTACTTTGGCCATGAAAGACTGAATTTTTTTCCATCTATATTTTAGAAGTGTTTTCAACCATGAGAGGTGTTAACAAAACTTATTGCTCCTACAAATCTGAAAGAACCTTTCTGAGCCATAAGATCTCTTTAGTTGCCTCTGAAGTGGCCATATATTATGTTTCTACTGAAGAAATTTTTGGCACTGATTGCTTCTTGGATTTCTAACTGACAACACCCAAATTCATTAGAAAACTTGAGGTGGACTTTCCATCTTCATGATCACAACATAGTCAGAATCTGAATACCTAACCAATTTGAAGTCTCCTACCCTAGAGTATTTGAGCCCAAAATTATGTGTTCTTTTGAGACATCTGAGGACCCTTTTTGTTTCTAACTAATGAATATCCATAGTTATTGCATGAATCTTGAGAGGAAACTAACTAAAAATTATATATCTAGATGATTTATGGTCACATAAATCAGACTTCCAATGTGTTGTCTATATTTAGTATCATCAACCAACTCTGTTGAATCTTCAGATGTCAATTTGAGATTCTATTTCATGGGTATGTTGAGAGGCTTACAACATTCCATTCCAAACTTTCTCAGAATGTCACCAATGTAATTTTATTGAGTGATGAATAAATACTTTATTTTTGAAAAACTTCCATACCCAAATCATAATGAAGATAACCTGAATCAGTCATTTCAAATCTTTTCATCAAATCTAATTTGAATTTTGCAATGTACCATTCATTGTTCCCTGTGATGAACAAATCATGAACATACACCACCATAAAGACAATTGTTTTGTCAATTGTTTTGATGAAAATAATTGCATCTTTAAACATAAAAAAATTTAATTTCATGTTCATGAGGTGCTCAACTAGTTTTTTGTACCATGCTCGAGGGGCTTATTTCAAATCATATAATGTTTTTTCCAAATTTTACACTTTTTTCTCATCTACTTACTACAAAACCTTAGGATTGTGTTATATACACAATTTCCTTTAGGTCACCATTTAATAATGTAATTTTGACATCCATTTTGTAAACTTTCCATCTATTGTGAGCTTCCAAAGCCAACATGGTTTGAATGGTAGTCCATTTTGTTATAGGTGCAAAGGTTTCATTGTAGTCAATTCCTTATTTTTGAGTATACCCCTTTACAATAATATTTTATTTGTGCTTGTTAAGTGAGCTATCAACCTTGTATTTATTACGGTAGACCCACTTAAAACCAATAAGTTTGTATCCATATGGAGGATCAACCAATTTCTAAGTCCCATTTTTTACCAATGTATTATACTCATCTTTCATTGCTTTTCTCCAAGATTCAAGCTTCTTATCATGTTTGAAAGGCGTTGGTTCTAAATCAAATGAAACATTGAGTTCTTATAAAGAATCATTCAAGGTGAAATTTTCAATTCTATCTTGAATTTATTCAAGGGATTTATCTAATTGAGATGCAGCTACATGTGCACTTCTTGTGCCTATTTTTCTAACTTCATCAGGTTTCACATCTTTCAATGTGTGAGTGGCCTACTTAGGCATCTAATTGTTTGCTTTAGGTGCTTCAATTTCATCCTCTGGAGTTTCATCACTTTCTACCATCTATTCTGGTATCCCCTGTTCATTATTTGATGAAGTTTTATTCTACCCTTTAGGAGGAGTTTCAATCTCATGTATATGATATAATATAAAATTAATAGATTCCCAACTGTGTGTCCCCCACTCATTGTTTAGAACATCTAAATCATCCTCTTTGTAGACATAAAACTTTTCATACTTGTCAAGTCAACTCAATTATTGATCAATATGTTCTTTGTCCTTTGTAGACTCACAAAAGATAACTTTTCTTGTGACAAGAAATAACTTATCTTTCTCATTGTATAGCTTGTATGCCTTGAAAAATTTAGAATATCCCAAATGGATGCATTTTTTACTCCTACAATCCAATTTATTTATCTTCTCCTTTGGAATAAATGCATAACAAGTGGATCCAAAAATCTACAAATGTCACACTAAAGGAAGATGACCACACCACATCTAATATAGAGCCTTGGATTCAAGAGCTATTAATGGTGATTTATTATGGAAGTATACTGTAGTTTTAACTACTTTAGCCTAAAAGTGTAGATTTGCCCAATTGTAGTACAACATAACATAAACCATATTCATCACAGTTTTGTTCATTATTTCTATAACTTCATTTTGTTATGAAGTGTAAGGAACTGTGAGATGGTTTTTGATCCCATTTTGCTCAATATAGGATTCAAACTTATTTGAAGTGAATTCACCACCATTGTCTATCATGAATTTCATAATGTGGGTTTGAGTTTCATTTTCAATCATGTTTCTAAACTTTTAGAAAGTATTGAAGGATTGTAATTTTTTCTTCAGAAAGTATATCCATGTCATCAGACTGTAGTGATTCATGAACAACATGAAGTACTTATGACCACCAGTAGAGAGGATTGGAAGAGAACACAAATTTGAGTGAATCAATTATAGATTTTTGTTAGATTTCCATAATGACATACATTTCTCTTGTGTGTTTAGCCAAGATGCAAGCTTTACACTTTTCATATGATTTTGTGGGTAATGTAAGCATGCCAACAACACCATTCTTTTGTAATACATGAATGTTGTTATAGTAAGTGTGTCTAAATATAACATGCCACAACATGTTTGGAGACATTATGTCTTCCACAAGATGAGCATAATTCCTTGATTTTGATGGCACACCCTCAAGTTTGAGTAGTTTTCCTTCCTCATATCTAGTTAAGATGATTGCATTGTCACTTTTTATCTTGATTGTAACATCACCTTTATCCAATACAATGGAATGGACTTATTTCCTTATGAGCACTAGGGAAAACAAGTTTTGTTTCAATTAAGGTAGAGAACATTCTCAAGTATGTAGTCTTCTATATGGTTGCACACCTGATCTATCTATGAGGTATATTGGGCCATAAATTTATTCACGATACTACTCAAATAAGTATTTATGGAAATTTGTATGTTGAGTGACACCAATATCAATGACCCAAGCATCAAACCATGAAGAACTGATCGAGACACTGTTTGATTCATCATCTATAGTGGAAAACACACATTCACTAGTGATTGGGCTGAGTTTGACTCTTTTGATTATTTATTTTAGTTTGACTCTTTATTATTATGGTATGATTCAATTTTATCACATGTATTTCTACATTCATGAATCTCATGGCTTCATTTTCTGTCACACCATTCACAGTAGAGGTTTTGCTTATCATCTTTTTTTTTTAATTTTAACCACCATGATTTTTACTTTTGCCACCTTTTCCCTTGTACTTATTTTTATACTTTTTATTGATTTAATTTTTTAATACATGGCCTTGTTTGATGTTTGGGAAGAATTTGATTTGACATAACACACACTTTCACCTGTTGTGAATTCAATTTTTCTTTCAAAAGCTTTTTTTCTTTCTGTTATCTTCTCAATAGAAAGAGAAAAGGCTTTTGAAAAGAAGTTGCAGATGGAATTTTTTGTGTTATACTTAAAAAAACATGGAAAAGAGTGTGGGGAGGTGAAGAGTCACTTCACCCATGTTTTTAACTGAATATCAGATCATCCATTTCGTACCAGTGCCCAAAAAGGCCTAAAAATAAGGAAAAACTCCCATTTTCTGAACATAACTAACTCCTAGCTAACATCTAACTATCCCTAACATTATTCTTACCCATTCCACATTAAAACTCACTTTGGTGACAAATTTTCCCTCTTGAAAGTCTGTATAAGTCAATTACTAGGCTAGAAAGTGGCCAAAAGATCCCTTTTTGCACATGAGACATAACAAATGACTAATTTATGACTTGTAAACACATTAAAACATGATAAATACCATATTAGGACAATTTGACACAAAACTATCCTTTTACCAAGTTTGACCATGTTTGACTTTGGTTGACTAGGCCATTTCAAGGGAGATGAGCTTAGACAAGGATTAGGACAAGGCCAAGTAAGATGTATAGAACATTATAAAACCCATATAGAACATGTTAAACCTTCTTGAAAAGTTTAAAATGGTAGGGGTTGACCCCATTTGACTAGAAATCAAATTTGGTCAATAATTTTGCCACTCTTAGGGGTGACATGCTTGCCTATGTTAAGGACTAATAGCCTTATCCTATCCATTAGGCAAGGGAAGACCTTACATTGAATAAAAATATATATAATCTTACCTCAAACACACAAAGGGAAATAACAACACTGAAAAGACCCAACAAAACACAAAACAAGGATGCACTTGTGCTACTAAGCACTTAGGGAAAACAAGACACAGTAGAAAGGAAACAAATATGCACATTGATCTTGATCATACCTCCCTTCCTAGATCAAAGGGGAAGTAACTTAGGTCTCCTTCCTCACTAGATGAGTGAGGATGCCAAGCATTCTTCTTCTTGGATGGGGTGTTAGATGACTCTTTCTTTCTCTTTGATCTTTGTCCTTATACATCATTCAATGGAGTCATCTCCCATACATTATCAAAGTAATTAAGGTCCTCTTGAACCTTGAATCATGATTCAAACTATTTTCCCTTTATCTTATCATGAAAAATTTGTGTGTTCATGCATGGGATAGCTTGTTGGAAGTCAATCTCTCTTTGAAGGATCTCGTCATCCTTCTCAATGGTCATTATGTCTTCAAAATCATCAAAGGGCATTGTATTGTGACCATGTGGAAGTGTTACTTACTCACATTCTTATTGGAAGTTTGTGGAGGTAGCTTCATATCAATTTATCAAATCAAACTTCAAATCATCTTCAAAAATCCCAAGACCATCATATATTGCTCCTTTATGATCTAGGCTCTCTTCATGATGGTTCTCCTCGACATATGCCTACTCTCCATAATCTTTGACTTGTTTGTTTATGATTTTGGTCATCTCACATTTCTCATACTCTTGGAACATTTGCATGTAAATTTTCCACATGTCCTCCTTTTGAGACAGATCTTCTTGCTTGTCATGGCTAGTTAGCTCCAAAGGATTTATAGGTTCTTTAAGAGATCTAAATTCAATGCATATGCTCTCAAATATATACCATATATCATCATCCTTTGACTAATTTTCATCATGGAAAGGAGAAACAAAATATACCATTTCCTCTTCTTCTCTAGTGTCCAAGAGAACCTCTTTCAAGGCATCTTTTCTAACACAAGGAAGATCTTCTTCCTCATCTTCAAAACCTGACCTCTCTTCACCATCATTAATCCCTTCTTCATCTTCAATCCAATCTAATATTTCAATCTCATCCTCCCTCCTAGTGACATCAACATTAGGCACTTCAAAAATAGGAGCGTGACCAAAGAGGATTCCCAAGTAGTAATACAATTTTCATCATTGGGAGGGCAACCTTGATCAATTAGAGGGAGGGGAAGGATAGGTTGAATGGATTTTTTAAGAGGGATAGGAGGAAGTATAATGGTTTCAAGTTTATCTTCCCTAATAAATTCTCCACCTAAGCATGATTTGTTCCTCTCTTCTCTAGCTGCCAACTCCTCTTTCCATCTTAGGAAGGTGGGATCAAATCTGTCTTCATGGGGCTGAGGTGATAGTGAAGGAGTGAATGATATATTTAGGAAAATTAAAGTCTCATTGGGGTTGGCATCTTGATGTCAACTTGGGGAAGTGGGATTTAATAGTTCACCTTCAATTTCCATGATGGATTGTCTCAAAACTTGATTGGCCAATTCAAGCTCCCTTTCAAGATGAGCTTCAAAATCTAAAACCTCTTTTTCACTATGTCCTTCAAATATACCAACCTGCTCCACCATGATATGCTCCTTCCCTTGGATAATTTATTGAATGGGTTTCCAAGAGGATAAGTTTTTGGGAATGGACAAATAATTTGGGACACTTTGAGGCTACCAAGATGGAGTTGGTTCGTGAGCTCTCAATCTCTCCTCTAGATGGAAAATTAGGCCACAAACATCAAGCATATCATTGGTAATATTTGGCCAATCATCCCCCTCTATAGGTATCCAATCCATTTTGAGTTGTTCCAAAGCATTTTTTACACTCCTAATACAAACACTAGGAATGACTTGGCCATCTCCATATCTAGTGTCAAGGTCTAACATGTGGTCTTGGTAGCCAAGAAGAACTTTTTTGAAACTAGTAATAGTATGATTTAGAGATGGACTAGGTGGAATATGTGGAGTACAAGATGTGGAGGACTGATTATAAGCAACATAGGGATCATGAGAAGGTTGAATAAGGACTTGTTCACAACTAGGAGGGATAGGCAAAGTAGGGTAAGTTTCACCCACTTGTGTTAGGGAAACTTTGACATCAAGGTAATCCATGACTTGTGAGAAGTATGTAAAGAAAGAAAAAACTTCAATAAGAATACCTGACGTACTTTACCAGTAGATTCATATGTGGATTTGCCATTGGTGTTTAGTAAACTTACCTCCAAAAGTTGGTATCATGAGAAGCACACCAAAACTTCTCAAGGAATGGAACTCTTGTCCCACCGAACGTGCCAAAAATTGTTGTCACTTGAACTTGCATCCAAAAAGGAGATGGGACAAGCTTATTCTTATTTAAGTGAGATAATGGAACCACCTCAAGGCTATGTGTATCCATATTATGAGGTGGATCTCTAGGTTAGGGGCTAGCTACCCTTAATGCATCACTTAAAGCACATATCCTACTACTAACACTTGAGGGGTTGAAAAAGGTTAAGAATAACATAAAAAGTAAGCCTAATCTATGAGAGGTGATATACCAAATGTCTGATCTACTCACACTTTTTGACATGCACTTGGAACCAATAACAAGTTGCATATACACTTCACTCAATATTAATCCTCCCTCTCACATCAATGCTTTAACATGGGGTCTTGGAGATAGTATAGACTAGGAAGACTTATGAAATAGGTATTATAGGGAAATCTATTGAGTAAAATTCTCACTAGACCTATGACTCCATTTGACACTTCTTGATGACCTGAAAGAAAGAGATCATAAAGGACTAGGTACTGATAAGAGCAACATGTGAAGGTAAATAAACATCACACTTGCACAAGACTAAACACTATCAAGTACACTTAGTGAAATATTTGAATGAGTTAAAACACTTGTATTTATTTATTCAAGGCATAAATTTGGTAGGGATTCATAATACCCAAGTAGAGTGATCCAATACAATGCCAAAAGGCCAAAATTTATAGAAGAAAGGGGAAAAGGGAGAGAAAGGGAGTCCAAGAGTCACTTAGACATGTGTCAATTTAATAAAATCAGTTAAAAATTCATGGGAGAGGAGGATGGGGTGAGCCATATAATTTTAGGGGTTACAAATTTCATTTGAAATCATTTAGGACCTACAAAATGATTTAGAAACTCCTTTCCATGCACAAAAAACTGCCCCTCATGATTTGCCTTCAAAAACTACCCTATCATTAAAAATGATTAGGTTTAATGATTTTTATAATTAGGAGGGGTTATTAGTAGATCCTCACATGAATTGGAGAGGCTCATGATTATTCCTATCATTCTAGACATGCACCATCATCCAAGATAGTCCCAAAATGGGCTTCCTCCATGCACCCCTCACACTTGGCACCTAAAAATTTCCCACCTCTACTATCTAATACATGAATAAGGGTGAATAAAATGTGTCCAAGGTATTATACATAACATTAGTTTCAAGAAACAATCCTTAAAAGGCCTTCTAATTGAAGATTCACCATTTTCTCCTAAGTATCCACTATCTGCCTACTAGACTGACTAAAAGGAAAGAGATATCAAATACACTTGTGAGAGTTTCCAAGCTCTAAAAATGACATAGGGAGTTGGTTCAAGTCCTAATCTACCCTCCAAAGTTATTGGAATCTCATGATTAGATTTAGGACCTACAAAACACAATAAAATGTCAAGAAAACCCATTTTTTGCTTCACTTATATGGATTATGTATAATCCAATTCCATGGATTTTATCCTCATGAAGTTGGAAACAAATTATATTTTACACTTATGTCCATTTTAAGGCACTTTTAGCCTCATCTCCTCCATCGGGTCCTAAAATATGGTTTGCAAGGGTTTTGGGGTGGTTTTCATTCTTAACATTCGTTCATAGTCATGGCAGATTATAAATATGATAAAATGCCACTTATGGTTTCTCAATGACCCCATTAAACTTCCTTAAATGGATCAAGGTCCCATTTAAAGGTTTATGAAGGATGTGAGCATTCCAAGATGGCCATTTGAGTCATTTTCATGCATCTTGTGAGGGTTTGTGTGCCTCGAGCCCAAAAATGGTCCTTTTTTATTATTTATACCATATAGAAGCTCATACACCTTTTTATATGCCCCAATAACATGCTTCAGTCCCTGGAATAGCTCTCCAAGATCTAAAAATAGAAATGGCCCTAGTTTTGAGACTAGGTTTATACCTTGTCAATGAGCCTACTTGCTCCTTTGAGCCAAAAGACCACCATTTGTACTTATCATACCATTTGAAATATTGAAAACATAATTTACACCTCTATTAAGATTAACCAAGTCATTTATATGTTTTCCTAAGGCCCAAACTGAAAGTGACCTCCTATTTGGAATTAGGCATATTCCTTGTCTACTAGGTATGTATGCAGACCTTATTATGTAGGATGCGCTGCTTAGTCCCAAAACCTATAGGTTTATTTTATATATTTTATTTGGTGTTTCATATCTTAAAAAACCTTAATTCAATATTTTTTTTACTTTTGGTCCATGTTTCTACCTCCTTCAACAAGAAAATAGAGTTTATGCAAGGGGAAAAGTGCCCCCTATCTGAGATAAAATAGGGGTACTTCCCATATTATTAATAATAAATTGATTATTGTGTAATATTAATCAACCCCAAAGGGTACTCTATAAAAATTTTTATCCCTAAAATATGATATTTGATCACCAAAATTCACATTTTTCTAAGGTAGACTTTGAAGTGCAGGACTATGCATGATAGGCAGGGTCTAAGACTGAGTTTTGCCTTTGAAAAAAAGTTATTTTGATTTTTTCCCCTTCAATTATATCCATGAGGTAATTTTTATTCATATATAAACTCTATTCCAATCATCCCCAATATGATTTCTACTATAACCCTCTCATACTCCATCCCTGCTAGACTGGTTTCATGGTTTGACTGAGACATAGTCACTTTGACTATGTTTGGAGATTGGTATCACAAAACATGGTTTGAAAAGTGACTTAAGACACATTGAGGTTACCTTAAGATCATCCTTCACTTTTTCCAAGTCAAATTTCACTAACACAGTTCCATTTGGTGTAAGAAAAACCTACTTTCAACTCACTACCTGTCTTAGTCTGTACAGGCCTGTAGGTGCATTTTGGGGCATTTAAAACTTGTTTGAGGGGTTTTTGATTATTCGTGAAGGATTTTAAGTCATCAAACCTCATATTATATTTTAAATTTTAAAACAAGGTTCAAACTCAACCCTTTATCTCATATACTTCAACTTTCAATCGACCTCCTTAGCAAGACTGTGTCTCATGGTCTTTAGGCCTACCTGTAGGTTGAATTGGCTCTATATGTAATTGATCATGTGGTGATTAGGGTTGTATTAAACCTAAAAAGGTCACTTAGTATTCATTATTATTATATCCTCCTAGAATAAGTAATAAAACCCCAACTAGATGCTTTGTTTACAACTTTATCTTATGCTCAGTTGTAGGTGGTTGTTCTCAATCCCCTATATGGACAAGGAAGAGTGTTAGGGGGTCACCACAAGGCCCACCACCTTTTCTCTGACCTCTTGGTTTAGTAGTGTCATTTGAATCATTTTTCCTTATTCAAACTTGATGGCATAGTTTAGGATATTCAAATGGCAAGCGAGGTGAACTTTGTTTCAAAATCCTATAGACTTCACTGACCTGTTTCAGTGGTTTTCTTGGCAACATTAAAGGTCCAAATGAGCATTTCCCTCTTAGAATTTTGGAATCAAAATTTTCATAGTCATAGTATGTGGATAGGAATACTAAACCAAGTAATTAAGAGCATTGTAAGACTCTTTGGCTATCATATACATTATCTCAAAAACCCTTAAAGACCTATGTTTTCATTTTTTGGGACAAAGTACCAAAACCCAGTCACATTTTCTTGAACTCTCATATCACCTTTTGAACCTTCTCTATCAAGATCAAACCTCTCAAAATTTCACTCCAAACATCTCTCAAGCCTTGAAACCACTATGAGGTTTGTTACCTAGTCATGATGATATCAACAGGGGTCTATAATGGAGGTTTGACTATAATATGTAGGCAAGAGTAGGAAAGAGCAAAAGTGTACAAGGTTAAGACTCTCCAAAAACCTCAAATGAATTTGACAGCCTTAAATTGAATAACCTTGATTAATAACATGTGAAATCAAGTTAAACACCACCTTCAATAACACTTGTAGGTTGTCATTATCTCAATGAGGGCTAGCAGTGAGGAAGGGATACACATTTGAGCATGGCTATGACATTATATGAGTTTAAAACTAATTAAAACATTTATAAAATCATACTCAAGGATCCAAACCTCTGAGATAACATCCCATGCTTCCATTCCATGTGTAAAATTTCTTTCAAAACACCTGAAGCAACTACAAGTGAAAAAAAACTAGTTTGAAGCATCTACAAGCCTAGAAGAGGCTTTTATTAGACATTGAGATTTACAAAACAAGTATAAGCATGGGTATGTCTTTAAAAACATGTAGGAACACCTAAAACATATAAACCCATCAATCCAAAGAAATGTTTTTTTGGAATAGGTTCAAAAGGAGACCCCCTCATAGTTGAGCATGCATAAAAAGTTGTCTGGAGTGTTAGAAATTGTTCATGAAGGAGGGGGAACAAAATTAAAAGTTATTATTATGAAAATTAATTTCACTCAGATTAAAATCCACCTATAGAAGCACTCCTCCCAATTCCACCTGTACGGTCCACACTAAGTGCTTGAAGTTGACCTTTCTTTGCTTACCAAGGGAAAATGGAGGAAACGAAGTTGTAGAT
Source organism: Torreya grandis (assembly GCA_037957365.1). NCBI lineage: Eukaryota > Viridiplantae > Streptophyta > Pinopsida > Cupressales > Taxaceae > Torreya > Torreya grandis. The sequence continues at coordinate 871,453 of JARHVA010000070.1, read as the reverse complement.
GGAATTTTTTGCATTATCCTTAAAAAAATCATGTAAAATAGTGTGATTATGTGAAAATTTACTCCACCCATATTTTTAGCTGAATATCATATCATTCATTTTGTACAAGTGCCCAAAAGGGCCTAAAAACAAGGAGAAACTCCTAGTTTTTAAACATAACTAATTCCTGTCTGACTTATAACTATCCCTAACATGATTTTAACCTTTTCCATGTTGAAACTCACCTTGGTGACAAATTTTCCCTCTTAAAAGTTCGTACAAGTCAATTAATAAGCTAGAATGTGGCCAAAGGACCCCTTTTTACACATGAGACATTAAAAATGATCAATTTCTAACTTGTAAACATATTAAAACATGATAAATACCATATTGGGATAATTTAACACAAAAATATTCTTTTACCAAGTTTGATTAAAGGTTGACCATGTTTGACTTTGGTTGACTAGGCCATTTCAAGGGAGAAGAGCTTAGACAAGGACTAAGACAAGGGCAAGTAAGATGTATAGAACATTATGAAACCCCTATAAGACATGTGAAACCTTATTCAAAAGTTTAAAATAGTATGGATTGACCCCATTTGACTAGAAGTTAAATTTGGTCAATAGTATGTAAGGATGACAAAGATAAATCAGCTCTAGGCTACACAACCTATCAATGCATCTAAAAGACTTATCCACAAGACAAGATTCATATCTTTAAATAAATTATGAAACCCTAAGCTTGCTCCTAAAGTAAAATGGTGGATAATAATATGTTCAATTCATCTTACTTCTTCTCTTCTCTTAGAAATGGAAAAATGAAATGGATCTAACCCTAAACCTTTCTAAAAATTTAGGCCAACAAGGTTGACCCAGTCGACCTAGTACTGAAATTAGCAAAACCTAACTAGATTATGAATTATGTTTGTCATGGCTGACCTAGTTCCTAGTAAGCTTTGCAAATAACAATACAAGGTCAATATGGTTGATTTAGTCATGTATACTGCAAAAAGGGGGTCTAGGTTAGGGAAAAGGCTAATGGAGGTGGTAAAAGACTAGAGAAGGGTGAAAAATAGGAGGCAAAGCTTAGGAAAATATTTTTTAGGAGACAAGTGTTTTGATAACAAGTGGTAAAAAGGGACAATAATCATGTGAAGCACCAATGGTCTGTGCACCCCTTTCTCAAGTACAACCTTTAGGGTGTGCACTTAGAGAAAATTAAAACTCGATGGGTTCCTACAAGATAGAAAGCATCAATAATTGATAAACATTGTAAATATTATGTGTATATATAAGCCTCACTCTAAGCTCATCACATGTTATGCAGGTGCAATAGGGGATGGTGCTTCGAGAAAGAACATAGTAATACACAATGTTAAAGCTAAAAAAAAGTTATACTATTTTAAACCATAAAATAACTGAAAGTAAATGATAGAAAGGGAAGTAATTTAAAAACTAGATGTATGTGTACTTTGACTTACCTTTATTATTGGATGGTTGTCTATTGTGTTTGTAGTTTTGATCATGGAGGGCACAAAAATTGCTTTCAGCAAACCTAAGGATACAAAACTAAAAAGCAAAAACAAACAATTGTAGAAAAATCAAGATAACTGATACTATGTGGACATGATGTACTTGTAAATTTGGTAAGCTAGGGTGACAAGTGTTATGTTAAACTAAATGACCAAGTTAAATTTAGAGTAAATAGGGTAACTAAAAAGCCAAGGTTACTAAAGATTGAAAAACTGAAATAAATAAACCTTAAATAAGAGATGCAAACTCACCAAGTCAAACCAAGGATACATGTCAAAAAATATGGTAATCAAACATCAATATACAATAAATAACAATCCTTGCTTAAACAAATATGGGCAAGCAAAATGGTAAAATAATATTGATGACTGAGAAGTAACAATCCTTACTCTATCATCAATGAAGAAAGTTACATAAAAGGGAAAACAACAATGGTGAGTAAGAAGTAACAAGTCAAACTCACTCAATAATGGAAAAAGTACATTAAAGTAGAAACGAACTCAAGTTCTCATAAAAAGGGGTAGTAAAATGATGATAAATGGTAAAAAGAAATCAAATCGTATCTAAAAATGTAGAGTCATGGTGTAAAGAAAGTAATCCATAGTTGCTTAATCATATTGTTTTGTTTTAAGAATAGATAAAATTGAAATAAAGTAGTAATATCATGTTTTTAAGATGCGAAGAAGAAGGAAGTATAGAATAAGGTAAAATAGATTTAAAATTATACTTGGTCAGTCAAGGGGAGCAAATGGAATCGGTGGAGGGGAGAATGAAGGAAAAACCAAGGTAGAGGAACTCTTTATTGAAGTCAAGACACTCAAATTAGGTTTGTCAAAACAAGAAAAATTTAGACCTTAAGGACTCTGAAGAACTTCTCTTAGCCACACAAGTCTTAGGTCAATAAATGAAGTATGTATATCATCTCATGAAAGTTATATGCATGAAAAGTAAAATGGGCCTACCATCCCAGAACATGTTCACCATTTCTCATAAATTTTTATAGAGTCATCGATCTACTATGAAGATTGGGTACTTGTGTGAGAAAGTAGGTCAAACCATAGAGTTTATTGAATTCTCATATGCCAATCTACTAGCTTACTTCACCCCAATGGACCTCAATTATAGTGTGATGCCAAATATGGAGTTTGATCTTCAATTGGAGATAGGTGGCGTGCTTGTAATCATGTCTTTTGGTGTGATTTTAACTTTTTAAATTTTGTATGTTGATTTTTTATATATCATTTCCTTTTGTTTTAAATTATTTGGATTTTAACTTTATTGATGGCTTTTTCTATTCCTCCTCCATACGGATTTGGAAAACCAAACATGGGTGTTAAAGATGAATTTCATTTGAATACTTGAGAATTGGTTTCTAAGAGAGAGATATCAAAGAGCGTGGTGTCTAAGAGTCTCATAAATTTAGGTAAAATAAAAGTTCTATCTTGAATTCAACCTTATTTTATCCAATGTGGAGTGAAAAGATAGGAAATTAAGATGAATGAAACATGACATAATTTGAATTACTTCAAATCGTAAAAATATGATAGAGGGTGAAAAAGGGATACAATGCCAATGAAATGTGATTTCTTATTATAAGAATGAGGGTTAATGTAGGAAAACATGCTAGCATAGATTGTGTAAATTTCATCTATAAAAAAGAAAAGATAAAGTTGAGGACACAGATCAACACTTTTAATCATTGCAAAACACATTTTAGATAAGGAATGTAAAGATTGTGATTTTATGAGGAAGACCAGGTCCTATCCATGGTCTTACATTGCAACTCATAATTACATGAGGGTGAAAAAAAGTATTGGAAATAAATAAAATAATGAGGGCAAAAGAAAATAATGATGAAGATCGAGTCTTATCCATGGTTTTACAATGCAACTCATGAAGAAAAGGGAAAACCAAAAGATGATAAAGAAAGACTAAGGTTTTTGAAAAGAGAGAGTTGTTGTAGGGGGTGAGACCTATGTAAGTATCCTACAAAAAGTGTCAGATAGATCTCATATATAAAGTATAAAAAGAAGGGGGAGATCTGTGTTAATGTCTATATCAATGATGAGCATGTGAGAAACAAGCTTAAGTGTCTCAGAAGGTTTCTTGAAGTTGAATTAGTTTGGTATCATGCCATATAGAATAAGAGTGGGTATCACAAGGTGCCCCAAAGGCTAAGTGGATGTAGTGATGGGCAAGCATCACAAAATGCCCCAGAGTCTGAAATTATATGTGAGTGGGCAATGCAAGATGCCTTAAAGGCTAGAGTAATGTGTGGATGGGCATCATAATATGCCCCAAAGGATAAAAAAAGGAAGAAAAGAACATAGTGTTTAAATGGATTCTGGTTGTCCAAGAAGATTTTGATAGGAGATTTCATGATGTTAGAAGAAAGAAATAAATTATAGGAAAGAAGAAATAAAAAGCAGGGATAGAGAACTAAGTTAGCCAAATAAAAAATTAAGTCGGCCAAATAGAAGAGCAAGAGTAGAAATAAGAGTATAGATTCGATTGGGTTAACCGTGTACTATTGGATAGAAAGCATAAGAGTATAGAGTCGAATGAGTTAACTGTGTACTACTAGAAAAGAGTTGAGTAAAGTATAGAGTCAACTAGGTTGACTTAGTACTATTAGGTAAAATGCTGATAAAGATACAAGGTTGACTGGGTTGACTTAGTACTGTAACTTGACATGAAAAAAAGAGTATAGGGTCAACCAAATTGACTTAATACTACAAATAGTGTAAACCATAGTCTTTAAGAGAATATATTGAACAGAAAGATAGTGTGCTAAAAATAGGAAAAAATTTGGAATGTAATTGAAGTAAGAAATGAAAATATATACACTAACAATTGGGTCAATGAGAATGATCCAATTGGGGCATACAACATAAAACCTTGCACTAACATTGGCCAATGCAAGTTTTTTCAATACATCACACAATGATTAGAGAACAAACAATCATTTAAAAAGTAAGTGATAATTGAGTGATCATCCTGAGTGTTGTTAAATTATTATGAAGTGTTATTTTAAGTGTGATAGGGAAGTTGGTTGAAAATAAGGAACTCAAAAGCAATCTATGGATGGTTTCAGGACATTTAGATTGAAAGGGATCTATATTAGTAATAGTAATAGCTTAGTATTAGGGTCTACTCCCTCACTTCACAATATTGCAATGCTAAAGGTGTCAGGTGTTTTGCTAATATATACCATTAATCATGTATTTATACTTGACCAAAAAATCAAATTAACTTCCCCTTTAGTGATAAAATCCAAGTAGGTAGGTCTTGAGAAGACAAATGTTAAATGCATTTTAAATATTATGTGATTTGATAATATCTACAACAAGAGTAAAATAGTGTAACTAAATAGTAATTTGAAAATCCACCTAATTAGACTAAGTGAACTACTCTAGGTATGAAAATAATTAAAAATGAGAGTGTGATGTAATTACTAACAAATAGTTGTTAATTCTTAAATTAAGAATGGTACAAAGTCATTTCTTATGACACTGTATGCAAATAGTACAGACTAGATTCGAATGAGTCACTACCATTCTGTGGAAGTAAGAATATTAAAGAACAAAGGCAACCACATTGACTCAGTCTTTAAGATAGAAGATAGGCTATAAAACTAAGTTGACCAAGTCGACTTAGTTTGTTGTAGGGTTTCAATTTTGAAGATTATAAACTTGAAAAAAACATAACTATAATGAAGTATTGAATTGATATAGAGAGAAATAAAGGAACCTTGGTGGGTTAGAGGATGATTAAGATTGAAATTTTTTTATTGAAGTACTTTAATGTTGCTTTCAAGTTTTGTAAACTAAGTTGACCTATTTGACTTAGTTTATTGATATAGATGCTAATTGAGAGACTAAGTTGACCTGTTTGACTTAGTTTGTTGATCTAGACGCTGACTGAGAGTCTAAATTGACATGTTGACTTAAGGACTACGTTGATCTATTCAACTTAGTTTGTTGATCTAAATGTTGACTGAAGGACTAAGTTGATCTATTCAACTTAGTTTGTTGAGCTAAATGCTGATTGAAAGACTAAGTCAACTTGTTTGACATAGTTTGTTGATCTGGATGCTGACTGAAAGAGTAAGTTGATCTGTTTGACATAGTTGTTATCTGGGACTGAAGAAGAGTACTATGTTGACCTATCTGATCTAGTAATTTGTATCAGATGAAGACCTGCATAGAAAGAACATAGTCATTTTGATACGATTGCATGTTAAACTTGTGCACAAAAAGTTAGAACTATATTGTATGGGTTGACATAGTATCACAAATTAAAAAAATTAAAAAAATAATAGAAATGAAAGAGTGAAAGAAAACTTGTAAGGATTAGATTCATGTCAAGTTCAGCAGAATGTATGCAATGGAAAATGCAATAGATCTACAAATCAATATTAGCTCGGAGAAGATAGATTTTACTTATACTTTCGATTGGGAATACATTAGATAATTAGGGTCATGATCAATATGGATATGTTAGACCTAGCCAAGGGATCTATTACCATAATAATATCACTAGGAAGGTTTCAAAGCCTCTAGTCAAGTAAAACTATGTAATTACCCTAACTAGGTCCTATATTTTCACATTCACTAAACTAATAACAAGTAAAGCAAGATATAATCTAGTGCTCACTAAAGCTTGTGGCATAAAATGGAGGGTAATAAATACTAAAAGTAAACATGCATAGAAGACATATATACTCACGTCAATGTATATGGAATCATAATGCATGGAAGTTAAGCACAAATGCATATCTATCTACTCTTACAAAGGAGGAACAAAGTTAGTAATACTTACCTTAGAAGATAAACCCGTCGAGCCTCAATCTCTTCCTTAGCCTAGGTGCTTTGCAAGAGGTTACGGTATGTAAAGATTACAAAGATAAATCAGCTCTAAGCTACACAATCTATCAATGTATTCAAAAGACTTCTCCATAAAATAAGATTTGTATCTCCAAAGAAAGTATGAAGCCCTAAGCTTGCTCCTCAAGTAGAATGGTGGAGAAGAAGATGCACAATATATCTTACTTCTTATTTTCTTCTCTTATAAATATCAAAATAAATGTGTTTATATAGGCAGATCTAACCCTAAACCTTTCTAAAAATTTAGGTTGACATGGTTGACTTAGTCGACCTAGTACTGAAATTGATAAAAATTAACTAGGTTATGAACTATGCCAGCCATGGCCAACCTAGTTCCTAGTGAGCTTTGTAAATAACAATACAAGGCTGATGTGGTCAACTTAGTCATGTAAACTACAAAAAATGGGTTTAGGTTAAGGAAAAAGCTAATGAAGGTGGTAAAAGATTGGAGTAGAGTGAAAAATAGGAGGCAAAGCTTAGGAGAATGATTTTTAGGAGACAAGTGTGTAGATAACAAGTGGCAAAAAGCGACAACAATCCTGCAAAGTAGCAATGGTTTGCCTACCCTTTTTTTGGTGCACCCCTTAGGACGTGAACTCAGAGAGATTGAGACTCAACAAGTTCCTACAAGATAGAAAACATTAGTAATTGATAAAAGTTGAAAATATTATGTGTATACATTCTCCACTTATCGAGACCATTCTAGACTATTGTCTTTGCTAGATAATGCAGTCCCAACAATAGTTTTGATGGAATGCATTGTTTTTGTTTGAGTTTTTGGAGTTTTGAGTTTCAGAGGTTTTGAGTTTTGAGTTTAACCCCAATTGATTCCTTATCACACCAAAATGGTTCCCTTTTCTATATACACAATTAAACTGAAAACGATTTGCCTTATCATTAGCACTGGTTTAAAAAGAAAACTTCATACATCAATATATTTTAATTTTTGGATTTACACCTTTTGATAGTAACAAATGAATAAAAAAATAGCTCTCCTTATTTCTCCTTTTCTTTACAAAAATTAACTATTGTTTACCAATCTTACTTAAAATAACTTGCTCAAAACAATTTCAATGAAAATTTGCTCAAATTTTAAATGCTTTTCAAATTTAAATGATTTTCAAAAGTTGAATAAAAACATTTAAAAAACTGAAATTTATTTTTTAAATAAAAAAGTTAAAAATTTTATACCTCCTCTCCTCTCATTTGGCTTATATGACAAAACAAAATGCCAATATTGGAATAAAAAGATGTACGGCTTCAACATTCCAAAAGACTTTGGCAGCTAACTTCAATATTGGAATGGCAAAGATAGAGACGGTCTCCTATAAGTTAAAAATATAGCCTCCAAGCTCCACGTAGCAGTGAATGCCAATAGATGCTATGCCAAATATAAACCTCCATGCATATTTTGAGCAATCAAGACTGAAAGACAAGACGCCATTCCTATAGTGTATGCATTGTCAGAGGTAGAAATCAAACAGTTTATCCTTCCAAGAAAGATGATACGCTGCTAGTGTCAGATGTGCGTAACAAGCTCTGAACAAGAAATTAAATGAGACCAAAATGGTTGTCACGCTGCCAGATAAAACCCAAAGAGTGCACACGCATTTAGTTGATAGTCCACTTCGCCTCAAGCAAGACCAATCAGGTGTAACTCAGCACAAGTGGTAGAAAGAAAACTTTCACGTAGATTTTAGCCTGATGAAATGCCTTTCTCTGCAGTCTGAGACGTCTCCTTGAGTGGTTAATTCGCTGCACTCTTAGGCAAGAACAAATTACTGAATGAGAAAATGATTATGCAGGCCATACAACTGAATTTGAGGAGAAGAAAAATTAAACTACTAAAATTCCAGGCTCTGATATTAATCAGAGGCTAAAATAATATTTATGGAATGATAATGAATTATTGATTTCAAGATTTATTTCGAAATGAAAAAGCGTTGCAATAAATAAACCAAAGAATGACTTATTATTTCATCTACCAAAAAGTCCTTTTAACTACTTACAAGATTATTGAACTATACACACTACCAAACAAACGTAAATGTGTAACTACATACTACAAGATAATAACTAAACATCTAGAATTAATAACAAATATATAAATATTATTACAAAATAATCAATTTAAAATTTTAAAAAAAATATCAATTAAATATAATATGTCCTTTTAAAATGTATGCTAATGTTTTATTCCAAAATTTATGTCATAGCTCTATTCCCTTTTTATAATAACGTTGGATTTAGAGTAATGACTTCAAGAGTTAAGCCTTTAAATCCCTTTGTCATTTAATGAACTTTAGCTGGGCCTTAGACCTAGTCCAATCAATAAAACTTGACAACATTTAAATACGGCGCTGAGCCCAATATTATAACCATAACTTGTATAATAAACGACACTAGCTCTCGTCCTTTAAACAAGAATTCAACCCATAACGTCAAATCATTGACTCCTTTTCCAACAATGGTCTTACGATCTTCTTTGCATAATTTTTTTAAAGACCTTTGTATGCAGTTGAGCTTAAATACCAACTAATTGTTTGCTCTTGCCTCTAGGTCTCAATGCTCATTAACTATCAAGGTTTGATATTATGACCTAGCAAGATACTATGTCGAAAATAAACTATATTACTCTTTCATGCCATTGAAAACTAAGGACCATAGGGTCAAAAATCGTAGATGTTACAATTAAAAAACTAAATAAAATAACCTCCTTTATTATTATGTTTCATAAAGCCTATTTAGAATACTAAAATTTGAAAGCTTTTATTTCCTTCATACAATACTTTACTATATATTACATTGTGCTTACTTGACCATGTGTTTTTAATATTCATGAAAATATTTGTATACTCTATATACACTTGACCATGTATGAGCTCTTCACATGCTTCACAAGTATCATCTTCTTCTGGAGAAGAATTATGCCTATATTTGACACCTACTTTTTGATGTCTGAACAACAAGGGAATCTACAATCACACTTGCTACTGACCAAATTGATCAATGAGTAATAGTCCTCAACATCTCCTTGTTAGAGTGTCACCAAGACATTGCTAAAACTCCTCTAGTTTGACAGATACATTAGACAAGTGTATCAAAATGCCTTAAGTTAACCTCCATTTCTTGAAATGTTACATAGCTCTTTAGAGCACCTTTTTACAACTCATCCATGATGCTCCACTTTGATACCTTATTTAATACAATGATATTACTCGGAGAACCTTTCAAAACTCTTATCATCATTCCCATTTGTTAACAATGTAATATCCCCTTCTAAACAGGAAATATAGCAACACAAAAAATTGAACCAAGATATAATCGCTGTTGAATAAATTCAGAAAGATCACAATAATATAGTCTCTTAATAACAAATTACAGATTGTATCACTTGTCCTTCTAAATTATTACAATTGCAGTCCTCTAATATGCATACAAATATGAAATACAGTCTTGAAAACCCCTGGCTTTGCAAAGTCTGGAAGTGCAAATTGAGTTCTGGAACGTCTCGGCCCTTCTGTGTCGACACACAGTCGCCGTCGTCGGTCGATATCCCGCCGACGTCGGTCTCTTCCGGCCGTATTTCTGCCGACGTCGGTCTTCAGTCGACCGATGTCGGTCACTGAAACCCTCTGTCTGCCGATGTCGGTTCCTGCACTGATCTGTACGAACCCGTACAGATTCTGTACGGCCGCAAATTAAGCACCACTTCCCTGTTTTCGACCCCTGATCTGAAATATATGTCTCTAGCACAGTAGATCTCTAGCTGTATAATTTATTGAATCAAAACATAAAGCAATAAATACCTGGAATATCGGTGATAACTTCTGTGTGAAGTTATCTCTCAAACCTGAAATTCTGTGATAACTTCTGGATGAAGCTATCTCTCACTTTGGCAATAGATCAGCTGATATTCCACAGCCTCTTAATTGCACACACTGAAGAGGGAACGTTCTCCAATGCAAATGGAATCCTTGAACCCTAGGCTCAGTCTTCACAGAAGAAATTCTCAAAATCAATATCAATATTCAATAGCATAATGAACAATGGCCTCCATGAGAAACCCTTATACCCTCAAAAGATATGCTTGCCCTAATTAGGGTTTCTTAAATTAGAATTAGGGTTTCTAATTAAAAATAGGCTAAATAATTAATATTTGATTAAATCAATCAAATATTAATATCTCCCTCAATACATGTCGGATCCACGAACCGATCGAAGCTAGTGAATCAGGGAGTGATTCCGCACATAACCATGCCACAATAAAGGCGCTCCGCTGCATATCAAATATCCCTAAAAAGTAGGAGCTCAAGCCAAGTGTGTCTGAAATACCCTGAATGAAAATCAAATGAAGAAATCCTGTGAATCAAAGTCGAGCCAAGCTCCATTATGACCCTCTATCCATCTTATTAGCCTACGAAGGTCGCATAATAGGCTAACCATGAACTCAGAACATGTCAATTGAAAAGGGGACATGACAAACAACCTTACACAACTACCATAGATAGTCTTCACACAAACTTGTGCAACTATCCTTGCTTGCACAATCAACTTATACAACATCTTGTGCAATCAATGCTTGTGAAAACACCTTGCACATCACCAACCTTGATTTTTTTTACCATTATGTATATCAATACAAAGTTGCAACATTTCACAACAATATCCGACTTTTCAAACAATCTTCATAAGGGAACACATCTCCATCCTTCAGTAGCTTTAGTCAACCATGACCATATCTTTCTTGCACCAATAAAAATATCGGTACTCACTACCATAAATAACGAATCCATAATTTTTTTATTCATGTCTAAATTATCCAAATTTATCTTTCTCTCTTCCACTATTTTCCTTACAAAGTGATATCACACCTCAATTTGCTTCATCCAAAAATGATACTCAAGGTTCCTTTTTAGACAAATTATACTTTCACTATCGTAATATTTTATTAAAACCTTTTGAGTTAACCTAACAGTGGAACACAACATTTGAATCCATATTGATTCCTTGCTCGCATGAATAATATATTGTACACAACTTCTATGGTGGATATTTCAACACTAGTTTGCCATTTGCTCATCCAAATTATAGCTCCACCAAATAAATTGAGCATATATGCACTAGTAGATCTACGAAAATCAATAGCTCTACCCCAATCATAATCCAAAAACCCTTATATATTCAACATAATTCTTTCACCATGTTTATCCAAATAGAAAATAGAATATTTAGAAGTTCCACAGATATATCTAAAGATCCTTTTCACCACCATTCAACGATCCTTTCCCATATTAGACATGAATTTTCTCATTACTCCCATTGCATGTATAATTTCAATTCTTGTGTATACCATTGCATACACCAAAATTACCAAAACACTCATATGTAACTTGAACCATGTAATACAACTCTTATGTCTTGGAACACTACCCAGTAGATAGTTTTTGATCAACTGAAAAAGGTGTGCACATAGGCTTGCAGTCCTGCATCTTAAACCTCTTTGATATTATCTCACCATACATTCTATGGTCTAGCCAGATGTTCTTGTTCTCATGATATCATTTTATTTACATGCTCAAGATGAATCTTTTAGCTCCAATATCTTTCATGTTGAACCACACACATAATTGATACTTCACCTGCTTGATCACTCCATTGTAATTTTTGATCAACAACATGTTATCCACATAGATAACTATGATGAAATTTTTATCACCCTCTTCCTTAGTATAAATACAAAGATTATATTTATTGTGCACAATTATAATTCCAACCACATAACTGTCAAACTTATGATTCCACATTCTAGGTGATTATTTCAAGTCATATAATGACTTCTTCAATCTACAGACCAAGTCTTCTTTTCTTTTCACCTTGAAACTTTCTGGATGTGACATGTACATTTATTCTTGAATCTCTCCATTGAAAAACATTGTATTAACATCTATCTAATCTATTTCAAGATCAAACACAATGAGAATAGCTAAAATAAATCTAATGGAAGTAAATTTACAAGAGAAAAAGTATTGCCAAAGTTAATTCCCTCTACTTGCATTAATCCTTTTTCTACTAGGTGAGCCTTATACTTCTCTAGTTTCCCTTATGCATTTTTTTCCTTGAAAACCCACTTGCAACACACATGTTTTTTCTAGGAGAAAATTTCACCAAGTCCCATGTATAATTCTTGTCAATAAACTCCATTTCTCAATTAGTTGTTTTTTCCAAGATTTTCTCTCTAAGTAACTATGAGCTTATTTCACCATCTTGGGATCTTCATCATCAATCATAGATAATGGGAACACAAAATAGAAATCTGGTGGGCTATATCTTTCAAAAAAATTGTGCATACATTGTAATCTCCTCAAAGTAGGAGTTATAAGCTCCTCATCTTATTTTGACTCTTATAACTCTTTATCCATAACACTATACTTTGATACAAGATCTTCAACATCTACATCAACCTACTAATTTTTTATTTCTTCTTTTGAAATGTGTTTCCTTGGTTCTTCTTGTGCAACAACCTTGCACATCTCTTTGAATACTAAAATCTATCTATAGACCACATTCTTTATCTTATGATTCCAAAGCTTAAATCTATTGACACCATTCCCATATTCAATAAAGATATACTTTTTAGACTTGAATTTAAGTCTCAATATCTTCTCCTTTGGAATATGGGAATAGACTTTATAACCAAGGATTCAATGATGTCACAAGCATGACTTCTTATTAGTCCACATTTATCGTAGATTCTTATCAACCAACACTGATGTAGGTGATATGTTGACAAGGTAATAAGCAGTAGCCACTATTTCAACCCAATTTTTTTGATCCAAGTGTGCACCACTCAACATAATATGGGCATCATCCACTAGTCTCATGTTCATTTGTTATGTAACTCCATTATGATATGGTGTGTATGGAGTTTTATTTTACCTTCAAACACCACTCTACCTATAGAATTCATCAAACTTATTAGAGTGGTATTCACTCTAGTTGTCCATGTGTAAAACTTTGATCCTCCTCTCCATTTGGTTCTCCACAATGGCTTTGTACTCCTTGAATTTCCTCAGAACAACATATTTCTTCTAGAGAAATTATATCCAAAACTTGTGACAAAATTCATCTACGAAGAACATAAAAGACAAACTTGTTCAATGATGGGACATCTACCCATTTGAAAACAACAATGTGGATCACCTATAATATTCAATTTTCTCGTGCAACATTTTTTGGGGAATTTGACCCAACTTTTGTTACCATAAACGTAATGCTCACATAAGTCAAAGTCCAAGGGACATTTCTCCATCCCTTTTGTCATATCTTTAGTCTACATCATTTGCATATATTTTTCACCAATATGGCCTAAACTTTGATGCAAGAGCCTCATTTTCTCCATTTCCTGATTCAACCTTGGCCTCAAGAACAAAACATATGTTATATGTATTTCTTACTATAATTGCTTCAAGACTTAACAGAGTACCCGTGTGCATGCCCCTTGCGAATACCATGATTCCATGCACCATATTTCACCCATATGTATTGAATAAGACTTGGACACCGTCATCATTCATTTTGATCACAAAATATTAAATTCCATGCAAGGTCAGGAATGTGAAAAAACTCCACAAAGAGCCTTGATCCTCCCATCTCTGAACTTTAACTTCACCTTTCCTCTACCCATGATCATGTAAGTCAAGTTGTCTCCAAGAAAGGCATCACGACCATCATATTATTCATATTCAGATAACCACTCCCTTTTAGGATTTATATAATAAGAGGCACTTGAATCAATTGTCCATTCATCATTACATGCATATGAACTTGAGGCTGTGAGATATACATCATATGTTATGAAAATCTATGGTAGTGCTCTGTGTGTGAACATATATTATGTGAGCAATAATATTATTGTATAAGAATAATTGTATGTGAGTTGTGATTGTCACAACTCACTTCTCTAGACTTAGAGATATTAGGTGAGAGTTTGTAGGAGATAAATTTGTAAGAGTATTTAAGAAATAAGATTGAGAGATTTATGAGATTCAAGATGAAGTTTAACTCCTAAGATAAACGAGTGCAAACATGTATTTATTGTAAACTCTTTCATATGAATAAACAAAGTATTTGTGATTGATAAAAAAAACTTTTTGAAAGTAATCTTAGTGATGTGTTAACACCGATATTAGAGTAAGTTCCCTTGGACCTCTCTGTTTGCCTACATTTATTGGTTTTTACATCAAAATGATACAATGGGTATGCAATGCAACCCATACTTAAGTGTCATTTTCGTCCATCCATCCTACTTAACCATGTGCATATTTATTGACATTCGCCATTCACCTACATATCTTGTCTACACTAAATTACGTTCATAGTTTGCATACCCCCCATATATATATGTGTGTGTAAAGTTTTCTGTATTTTTTGTGTTTCAGAGTTGATGAAGAAGAAAAATATCAAGAAAAAATAGGTCTGAGAAGCGCAATCACAGTCTTTGTTGCACGCAACTCCACATTTGAAGGGTGTGCAAGAGCTATTGTTGGCCATACCAGGTTGTACAAACTCTGCATAAGGGTTTGTTTTCTACATTTGGCTCTGAGTTTGTATTTGAACCCTGCCAAAAGCTGTGTGAACAGATCCAAGCATGCAGATGCTACCAGTTCATGTGTGTGGCTGATTATGAGGGATTCCATGTGTGATGTGCCTGTATGATCTTTCAGCACGTCGTTGACAGTATTTGATTAGCTTTGTGGTACTACCTTATTCATTATTGCATTTTGTGCTTGCTTTGCGAAGAATGATATTTCAAGAAGAGATTGATAATTCTTGCATATGGTAGTAATGATTTACAACTACGCTCTCGGCCTCCAGACGGCCCGTGCATGGCTGCCTCTCCTCCATCAGTCTCCAAATCTCCATCCTTCACCATTCAAACGTCACCTCTGTCCTGTTTGACGGCTCCTCTACTCGAATCCTCCAACAACATGCTCCTTTGGCATTTCCTCCACATCGAAGACTCTCCTTGCATAACCCTCGACGGCATCCCTCATTTTGCAGATCCGGGACGTCGACCTCTGTTGTGTCGATCATATACTCAGTGGATCGAGCAACACTCAGCTAAAACCTTTGGCTCGTGCCTCTCACTCCAACCGCCACCCAAACCGCCTCCTGTTGCTGTTCCATTCCAACAGTGCCATTCAACAGAGAGTTCAAACCAAATCTGCTGTTTTCATCCTCGAAACTACCAAAACAAACCCGTGGTTTTGTCCTTTTGTTATTTGGTTTTAATTTTTATTTGTTTTTAGAGTCTAGGTCTGGTTTTTTAAATTGTTTGGTGGTATTAGGTTTCCATTCTGGTTTGTCTTTTTAATTTTTGTGGCGTTATGTTTTTATGTTTTTGTTTGTTTAATGTTTTAAAATTTTGTTTGAAGTTTTTTTAAATTGGATATCGAGTATAACTTTATCAGTTTCGAAAGGTGGATTATTATTATTATTTTTTAAATTAGTTATTAATTTATGTTGTTTAGATTAATCAGATCATATCTATTAGCATGTTAGAAATTATGAAAATATTTTGTATGAGCAAATTGTATAGTTTAAATTAATTGGACAGATAAAATAACATTATTTTGTGTGTTTTTATTGGTTTAAAATTTTGGTTGTTATTTCTGACTTCACTTAAATCAAAGCACTAGTACAATCATAATGACATTGTTTTAATTTTGTTATTTACAGTCTATAGACGATAGCAATATATAACGTAGCAACCATGGACGGATGTTTCAAGGAAGTTTGTTTATATTTGATTATTGATAGCTAAAATATTTAATTGATGTGGTTTGGATGATTGGTAGGGATACAATGCAAATGAAGGCAATAGCTTCTCTACTCGCAAGTTTTTTTTAGAGAGAAATAGTGGTCATGGCACCAAAAAAATTGGCTATGTTTGCTTTTGTTTGTGCGGTGGCTGCATCTCAAACCAAGGCATGGAAAGCCAATTGTGAAGATCCTTACTAGGGAAATTGCTGTGAAATTGTTCATACATGTCCTCGCAGTCGTCCCATAATTTACAAAGTGGACTGTAGGCTCTACAAAGCCATTCGTGGCATGGAAAGATACTTTTCTAGCTTCTTTGTCTGAACATTAAGCATGAGTTATTAGTTGTTTTGAGCCCACTGTTTGATACTATCATGTAGCCTTGTTTCTCGTGACATTTTTTTCAAACTAACCTTCCTATGTGTAGAGGGCATGATTGCTTCATCATCATCTTTTTTATTTTTTATAGCTCGTGGAATTTTCATAACACTCTCTATTTTG
This sequence comes from Torreya grandis, assembly GCA_037957365.1. Taxonomy (NCBI): domain Eukaryota; kingdom Viridiplantae; phylum Streptophyta; class Pinopsida; order Cupressales; family Taxaceae; genus Torreya; species Torreya grandis. The sequence goes on along the minus strand of JARHVA010000070.1, from coordinate 854,733 downwards.
GCATGAGTAAAGTAGTATATTTGTTTTGATATATTTTATGTTTTATCTTTATTTTTAGTGGCTTGATTTTGTTATTATTTCATATATCTACAGAGTGCTTCTTCTTCTAGGGTTTTACCCTTGCATATAGAATTTTGTTGAAGAAAAGAAATCTAGTTTTGATTTTTGATGTACCCTCTATTGACCCTTCTACCCTTTGTTAGTCCCTGCCCTGCAAAGTACTATAAAAATCGATTGAACAAATAATTTTCTTGTTGTGACCAATAAAAAGCTTGAAAATAACATAATATTGTATGTATTCTAAAGTTTAACACCAAATATTAAGGAATATTCTACTACATGTTCTCATGAAATATTTTATTTATATCAATATTATACTTAAAAACTTATACAAATGTACATTATGTTCCCTATATTCTACAAATTCTATAAATTATTTAATTAATTGTTAATATTTTAACCGTCCTCTTATTACTCTAGTCAATAGAAAATATGAATCCAATCAAGTTTGCCTCCTATTATTATACCTCTATTTTCTCATATTATTATCATATATTTCTTCACGGATATCTCGAAATATTAAACTCATATATAATGGGTGCCTTTATTTTCTTTAGTTTTATTAAAATTTTATTTGTTATAGAGGCCGAAGTTAGGCAAAGAATTAATTGAAAATTTTAATGAATTTATAATTTTATTATAATATCATAGACAATTAATTAATTACAACTTATAACTTAGTTTATCAAATAAATTTAAAAAACATAAACATGGTCATATCAATATCAAATTTAATTTTTTATAAAAAAGATTTATCTTCAGTTAAGATTTATTTAGAATTTATATGTCATTTTATTTAAGGTTTTTATTTTTAAATATTATATTAAATAAAATACTTGGATGAATTTCTTGTCAGCACAATCAATTTTTGTTTTCAAATTTTTTTCTTGTCACTTTTATATCATTATTATAAATTCCTTTTTTTATATTTATATATATTATAATTTATTCATTTAGAATACAAAACTAACAATTAATATTAATAATATTTTTTAATCAATTTATGATATTATAATTATGAAATTAATTATTCAAGTATACACATATCCAAAAAATTTAATTATATATTATTTGTAATATATTATTTTCAATTGTTTAAAAAAATAATAAATATTACAATCATTAATATTATTCATATTTTAAAGTAAGAACTAACAGCTACATGACTCTCATTTTTATCCGATAACAATAAACTAATATTACATTGCAAAATGATAATGACAGAAGAGAAGAACATGGGACAAAAGAGAGATATCAGATTTGCTTCATTGGCCATCAACTTCCCATTCCATCAAACTCAGAATAAATAAGATTCCCAATGTGATTTGTGGTTGTTCAACTACTTAGCAACCTTTCGAATTATACACGAATCTGTTCTCATGATATGCAGGTAAACTGATCTAATTAATTACTACGTTATATTAACTTCCCTTGATTGTTCAAAGGAAAATCTAACCTTATATGTGAAGAACAAGTAATGTTTTTGTCTTGTCTGTACAGATATGACAGATTTTGCTATGTATTGATGGTTCCTACTCAAAGGTCGCATGATAAATACAAACGTTATGCCAATTTTCTTTGGGATAGCCTAGGTAAATTAAATTTCAGAGGGCAAAAATATTATAAACTCCCTAATGCCTACATGAAACAAAACAAGGTGAGAAACTTTTTCTTGATACAGCGGAGAAACATGTAAGCGAGAAAAAAAATGTTAGTACAATTGTCTCAATTTTCAAGACCAATAATATTCACCCTCAATAAGACGAGAATTTTTTCAAAAATTATTATTGCAAGTTTCTTTAAGAAAAATCCAAATTGGGGGTTTCTAATCTCTAGCCGTATTAATAGCCGAATGGTTTGTGAGGGAAAATTATTGAGCATTGGTTATTAAGTAGGTTTTGCTTTGTCATTTCATAATACCCTCAATTATCTAACCTTAATGTTCAGGTCAAAAAGGTGAAGGATTGCATCAGGTGGAGATAATCTGGAGCATCTAGTTTCAGGTTAGTAAATATTTTGTCTATGGTAGTTTTAGAGCAGTTATTTCCTCATCATTTATACTTTCTTTTTCGAGTATGAATAGTTGTTCATTTATGTTAAAGGAGTTTTATTATGGTACATTTTATAATTTTGGTTAAATAAGACGTTCAGATCTAAATGTTGAAGCTATTTGATTTAGTTATGTTTGTATTGGTAATGTAATAAAGGATACAAATTGTTTGTAATGATTCAATTTTAGGAATCACAACACTTTTGAACTATTCTAGCCAGGTTTGATGTAATACATAAACTTTTAATAGTGCTGAAATTTATTTATATTGATTTTATTTTATTAATTATTTGAGAGAGAGAGAGAGTATTTCCAAAGTCCATATTGATTCAATCAAAGGAATGATAAAACAACAGAAGAAAGAAGAATTATAAAATGTATTTTTAACAATGTGGCTGAACAATGTTGCGAAAGTGTTGTAAAGTACGTTGAGATTTTGAAAGTAAAAGTTCTAATTTTTCATATGAATCTTTTATCTCTTCAACAATTATTGACAATTTCTCCATACTTGTAGATATTATGACATTGAGTGGGGTACATTGTTCATTCATTTCGATTAACATGGCTTTGGATTGTTTTTGGTAGAGGCACTTTCAATATTGAATGTGGTAATAAGTCAATCAAATACATAAGATGTTGATGTAATGAAAAGTGACAATGTAGTTTTTGCATTATGAAAAAATTGTCAATTTCATCGTGATAGAATCAATGCAATACAGGGAAGTTACTCATGGTTTTATTAAATTTGATACTTCATTAGTTTGTATTTGTTTTCTGGGTGTTTTATCACCTCCCATAAAAAGTTAATGCAAAAGAATCTAAAACATTTTTGCAGAATTCAAGGATTTTACCAACTTTAGAATGAAATTTTGCATGCTTTCTAAACCTGATCTAATTGGATCCTAACATTGCGGAGGAATTAGGGAAGCAGATTGTTAACATAAGAATGGACAAGACTATCGATGAGACTTTTCAGAGTGCAACTTCATGATCATTTTTGGAATGATACAAGTAATCTTGATTCAAATACCAAACTTTCATGAATTTTGGGGCCTTTCAATAATTGCAGCCACAATGTCCTCCTACACAACAATAGGACTGGGTCTTGGAATTGCTAAAGTAGTTGGTATTGTTGTTTCCTATTCTCTTTTAGTTTTATGAAATATGTTTCAATGAATAGTGGATGATATTAGTCTATTCCAACGTATATAATTAGGTCATACATACTAAATATTATATATTCCCTTACCCTACACTCTTAGGAGACTCATTTTTTTTGAAATTTATAGAAAATGGAAAGTTTTATGGAAGTATTGGTGGAATAAACATGAGTACTACAGTATCCACATCACAAAAACTTTGACAGGTCCTCGAAGTTGTTGGTGGTATAGCTTTTGCATATCCATACTCTATTATTGTTTTAGAAATTGAGGTATGGAAAATATTAGTATATTGATATGTATGCTAAAACCTTTTTATAAGTTACAAGCTAATATGCATGAGTGATTGCGGATTTATCATATAATCATGCAAAACATTTTGAAAGCACAACCTACAAAAAACTAAAATATGAAGAAAGCATCCCTGATTTCTATAGTAGTGACAACTTTCTTCTATATACTTTACAGCTTCTTTGGATATGCAACGTTTGGGGAGAATGAACCCAAAAACCTCTTGACAGGTTTTTATTTCTATGAGCCTTATTGGCTAATTGACTTTTCCAATGCATTATTTCCAAAATTTATAAGCCTTGAAGTTGGACCCTTAATACATGGAAACCCAATGCCATAACGTCTTGTATCCCTGCAGGTATACTTCCAAACCCTGTTTGCTTTCATTGAATGGTTTTTGAACAAGTGGCATCTTATAATCATTGTATCCTCTATTAGTAATCAAAATGTGATGTGTATGGGAATTGAACCACATCATTCCTAAGTGGAAAAATCTTTTCTATGTATTGCCATATATTGTATTATTGTTTTAGGTTCAAAATGTGATTTATATGCCAAAGACTCCAGATTTATAAATGGGCATAAGATTCTTAATTGATGTCCTATGCTAACTCAAAGAGAAAACAAAGTAATCTCGTAAAGGAAAAAAGTTATTTTCCATAGATTCAAACCTACTTCATTTGGAAAATTGTCCACCCTTGGCTGAAACTTATGTAAAAAAGGGTTGTGCATTACTTTTCAAAAAATTATGCAATTGAAACAACCGTAAACGTTCATTCATAATTTCATTTTTAGTTGAAGTAAAAAATGACAAACAATAATAACTATGTTTATTCTTTTTGTAATGTGATAGCAGGAGTTCTAACTAGCTCCCAGTTTCCTTGACTTCATCATCTATTAACCAAAGCCACTCAGAAGCAGGGTTTGTTCTTACTTTTTTCCAAAGTTAAGTGGCAATGGCCTTATGAGATTTATTACAAGGAGGTCTTGATTTTATTCCTAGACGACCCCTACACTTACAACGGTTCTTCCTCAGGGCAATCCTTATGATGACAATTGGTAGTGTGTAAAATGTGTTGAACCTAAATCACCTATCCAGTGGATCTAACTTGAAACATTGGATCTAACAATGAAAATTAAATAAAAGTTTTCCTTTTATGTATCTAACCACTTCTTCCCATAGGGACTTGGTGCTTTGTGCCCTTGTTTATTATGTTTTAGTTTTTTTAGTTTTTGGGTAGTTCATTTTATGATTAAGCGTCTAATAATTTATTTTATTTTTTATTTTTTATTATGTATCAAAAATCTTAGTAATTAAACCATTTTTTTTAGATATTATATATATATATTTTTAATTAGGTCTTTGTATTGTCATTTAGGTCTTTTTAATATTTTATTTATTTTATTTTATTTTAGACTTTTATTTTTTACTAATTTATTCTTTTAGTAGATGAATATTTTCATTTATTATAGTGTTGTGTGTCTATATTCAAAATTCTTGTGTCTAGTGTTGTCATAGTTTTTTTGTGTGTTCTTTACCATGTCCATAATTAGAGACCTTTTCATATGAGGATTGCATAACATACAGTGGTTTGGAATTTTCCACCTTTATCACTCTATAGTCCTCCTTGAAATTCCCTAAATTGTAGTTTTATCACATATTCAAGGATCTAGTCAAAGTCTTATAGCTATGTCTAAACTTTGAGCGCTTATCCCCTATATTCATCATTCCTCTTTATTGAAAGAAAACTTTCACAAAAAAGGCATCCTTTATCTAATAGCATTCCAAAGACTTGTGAATCATCTCCTCTGATAAAAGATTGGTGACTACATCTTCCAAATTCACCTCTAATATAGTACTAGTGATAGCCATCACTAGGTTATCCCATAAGTCTAGTAAAAAGCACAAAAATGTGATTCACCTTTCTTCATCATCCATTTTGATATCCATGTATGATAGATGACTTAACATAGTGTTTAAGGCATTTAAGTGCTTTGAAATCATGTCACCATCATTCATTCACAATGAACATAGCCTCTTTCAAAGAATTAGTTTATTTAGCAGTGATTTGGCCTAGTACAATATTCCTAACATATCCCAAATAACCTTCATAATATTTTCATCCAAAAGATTAAGTAACACTAAATCTTAAAAAAGTGACCTTATATGGATTATGTTAGCTTCCTATCGAAAATTTCCCATTCTTATAGTTTCATTTATATGGGTGGTGTGTCTACTACAATAACCCAATGATTTACATCTACCAAGAGATATTCCATTTTGAGTTTCCACAACTCCAAATATTTACCATTGAATTTTTCAATCTCTATTCTTGTATTTATAGTTATTTTTATTGCACAATATTCTTCCACACATAACTTCCACTCAATAAAACTATTTATTGTAGGTTATCCCAACTTCTATGAAGCTACAACCAAGTTGTGATACCAATTTTAGGGAATAAGGTATATGTACAACAAACTAATATAGAGGAAAACTATGTTACTCAAATCTTAAATATGTAAAAATAATGGAAAGCACACAAAATATATAATATTTCACTTAGGAAAATCCTTTCTGGTAAAAAACACAACACAATAACCTCCTTGATTATAACATTAACAAAAATTTGTTTACAATACTACAAGTTTCAATATTATGTAAGCTTCATAAAACACTTTATTGTATATTAAAATGCACACACATGACCATGTGTTTTCAGAATTCATGCTAACATTTACATCCTACTTCATACATTTGACCATGTGTAAGTTCTTTACATGATTTATAAACATTATCTTCTTTTGGGAAAGAATCGTGCCTATATATAAAACCCACTTTGTAATGTTTGCATACTAGGGAATATGTAATCACACTTGTTGTTGACCAAACTGATCAATGTGTAATGCTTCTCAATAGCTTCATGTTAGAGTGCCACCAAGATGTTGTCTATTCTCCTCTAGTCTGACAGATACATCAACCAATGATATCATAACGACTTAAGTTAACCTCCTTATGGGGCTAAATGCACATAAATTCTAAAAAAAAGATTAATATTTACAGAGAATACATGTTGAGTATAAAAAAGAGAACACTAATTCTTCATTATTATTCTAATACAATACATAGAGATTTTTATTTATGCACAACTCAATGATAAAATCATTATGCATAACTAACATGCTATTAAAAGCAAAGTTAATATTAGAGTTAACTAAACTTTTTATTTTTAGTAGTTTTCAAAACCTACTATTTTGAGTATGGGACTAAAAAGTACCCTTATTCTTGTACATATATAAAATACACCCAAAAAAGGCATAGAACTACAAGTTTATGCCCAGTTATAAAAAAACTAAATATGGAAAATTCTAAAAAAGGTGAAAAAAAACTTAAAATGCATTTTTTTTGGCTTTTATATGATCCTTTTTGGGCCTAAAAATGTGTCTAAAAAATCAACAAGTGTCTAGCATGGTTTACAGCTTCATGAAAATTCTTGAGATATTCATTTTTTTAAAATGGGCTCATATGAAGTCTCAAGTCAAAAATTTATGCCTTTCACAATATATGCTCCCACATCATTTTCCTCTAGTTGAAAATAACTCAATTCCTATGAGTTGTTTTGATTAAGCTTATGCCATCTATCCTTGTCTAGATTCTTCAATTCCTATTTTGATATCTAGGTGTTATCTTCATGTTGTAATCCTTCCCATTATAACACATACTTATTGTAATTATCTTATCTGCTATGCATTATTTTCTTGTCAAAAAATTATGATATATTCTCTTTCTTCTTCCTTGAAACTTGTTGCCTCCAAGTTACTTCTTCTTCTTCGTCATCATTATCCTCTCCATGAAATTAATATAAATCAAAAACATTAAACATTGGAGAATCATTGTCATTTATTTTATTCATAATCTTACATGGGCCAATCTTATAGTTTAGCTTGTTGTATAATCATTGGAGAAATATTTACTTTTTCAAATACACCATCACTAATTCGCCTTCCTCAAACACCTTTCGCCTTTTGATTACACATATATTTATCACTGATATTTGTCATTACTATACTATATGTTTCTCTATACTTCATATAATACCTATTGTATATGCTCTATAAATGCCTCTACATCATCACTTACCCACTCAACAATTGGTAAATGCATTAAGTCTTAAACACCCTCAAGATTTATACCATAAATAATTTAGGTTGGTGACATGCTTTTTGACCTATCACAAAAAATACTATATGCAAACTCAACCTATGGCAATGTCAAGTCCCATTGCTTGGGCTTCTTTCCAATAATGCTTATTAACAAGTTTACCAAAGTCCTATTTACTACATATGTTTGTCCATTGGTTTATGGATAGTATGCAATACTAAATTGCAAATTAGTTCCCAACTTATTCCATAGAGTTATCAAAAAATGACTCAAATTTTTTATATCCTTATATGAAATAATTGTCTTTGCAACACCATGCATTCTAACATTGAAAAAAAAAGTTATTTAAGAGGCATCATTAATTTTTTTGCATGTAATAAAATTAACCATCTTAGAGAACCTATCTAAAATTAAAAAAATTGAATCGATATCTCACTACATGTTTGGAAACCCCAAAACAAAATCCATGCTTAAATTTGTCTGTAATCCTTTTGGCATTGGCAATGTCATATCTAGTCCTGTGTTTTGTGCATGGCCTTTATCCGCTTGACATATCTTGTATCTTAAAACACACCTTGCTACATATTGCTTCATATTCAACCAAAAATACTTCTCTTCCACCAAATATATACTCTTATTTTTACCAAAATATCCTCCCAAACCACCATTATGAAATTTTCTCATAATATTATCTATTATACACCCAACTAGAATACACAACTACTTTACCTTGAAGAGATAACTAACCTACATGAGATAATCATCATGAATATGAAATGTCTCACCTAATAATGGGTTTATGCATTGTTCTATAATATTTTAAAAAGTAGAATTAGAATCATATATATATGTATAGTCTCATATCCAACTATTTCACTCATCATAGTGGTTAACAATGTCACACACTCGCTCAATGTATTCGCTACATGATCTTCGCTTCTTGAATTATGTTTCAAAACAAAATTACAACCTTGTAAAAAATATATCCACTTTACATGTCTACTATTTAATTTATTTTATGGGTTCACATACCTTAAGGACTAACAATTTGTAAACAAAACAAATTATTTAGGCACTAAGTAATGCCTCTAATGCCTTAATACTTGTGCAATGGCATAAATTTTAACATCATATGTAGAGTATTTATTCCTTACCTCATTAAAAATTTCACTATATTATGTTATCAACATCCCATCCTGATTCAATATTGCACCAACACCCATATGTGAAACATGACACTCCACCTTAAACACCTTGCTAAAATTTTGCAATGTTAAAATAGGGGCCTTTTCCACTTTCTTATTCAACAAATAGAATATTTATGTTATTTCCCTAGTTCACACAAATTATTTTCACCATGTACAATTTTTTATTGGTGAAACCATGTTATTATAATTATTATTGACTTTTTTATAAAACAAATTTATGAGAGCATTCCCATAGTGTCATTTATACCTTTCATGCTTGTTGACCCCACCACACATGTCCCCCCTCTTCACCATCACCATATATCTATACCACAATGTCATAGACATCAATAATTGGAGGAGAACATTTAATTACATTAGGTTCATAGAACTAGAATGGAAATCACAGAAGAGCCTAAAGTCAAACTAGAATTTGAGAATCCCACTGGCAAGTTGAAGAGGGTTAGCAGGAGAAAATTCACCACAGAAGGGCCACCCACATACTATTTAATAGAAGAGGAGATTTTATATTTAACCAAAAAAAAGGAGGATTAGGAGATCATGATGAATGGGTTGAGGATCCTAAATCATCCATCATTGCAATTGGGGACATCACCAAGAAACTTTTGCAAGGCATGAAATAGAAAATTTGACTATTGGAGACCCAAATGAAGGTTATAGTCCTATAAAACATCACTACAAAGGTTAAAGGGTCACTAGAATCTATATAAGACCTTTTGACAAAATGTTACCAAGCCAAGGAAATGAGTGCTCCATGGAAAAATAAACAGAAGCATTTCCTTGATGACATTTCCAACTTTGAAATCAAATTGACCCATCTAGCTAGGTATGTCAACAAGGGTATGTTTCCACAACTAAACTTAATGACCCCTTATTACATAAGAATGAACCAAATTTTGATGATTCACATGTATATTTCACTATAGTAATGGGATACCATAGTCATCTACATTGACAATGTCATCCTCTCTATTATGTAGTTAGTTTAGGAGGTAGGGATTATGTCATTGATCAAACTAGATGGACAACTCAACTCTTTCATGTAATTTTACATTATGTTGGCTTGTTTCATGATATAATTTGGTGGTAGAGCTTGAGATGCTAATAAGATCAGTAGTAAGCAAGTCATTAAACTCGTAGGTTATGCCAAGGAGAAATCAGAATGAGATATATTATGAAAGGAAGCCTTTGGGCTCACCTCACCAACCTTAGGTAAAACTAAGGCCCTATTATAGCTACCATTATCAACCTAAAAAATATTGAAGGAGACTACCATGATTTTACCAAAGCAACAGAGACTCAGTCTTCTAGTTTGGTACCATCTAGCAACACTTAGGTCAATACTTATGTGGCTCCCCTCTTCCAAGTGGTGATCCTCATATTGATACCTCCTCAGCTAACATTCCTCTACATGGTTTCCCTTAGGTTATTCACAAGTAAATTCCACCAAATACATGGTAAATAATGAAAATATTCCCTTAAAGTTTGTTGGAATGATGAGAATTACACATGATAAGGCAATTCAACACATTCCCCAAGGAATAAGAAATTGGAGAAAAAAAGACAAAATAGTTAGGGGAAGATATTCTTTGAAAGTTGATGAGGATTCGTTGTTGGGACAAATTTGAAAATCATTTCATAATGGGACAACTTTCCCCATTCTCGATCATGATGATTATCTTTGTTTCTGTTGTAATTATCTTCAAGCATGACAACTACGACATATTCTCTCTTGAAAGGCATAATTATCTTGATGCTCTATATGGGCATTTAAAATGTTGTAAATAGGTCAAATTTTTCATTAAGAAAATTCAAAGGATTATATAAAATTGAAAGAGTGTTCATTGTCACCGGGATTCTTATAGTGAAAGCCTTCCCAATTCTTAGTGTAACATGGTGAATGTTAATGTTTTCATGGACTATGATATGAGTATGTATTTTTGTGTATCTACTTAATTAAGTTGAGTCATTTTATAAATTCATTAATCTCTATGGTTTATCATATTTATCTAAATAATAATATAAATATGTTTTTTTCTAACAATCTTCATGACTATTCATATTATGTGATAATGTCATATAGATCAAGCTCATTACAAACCTCCATCCAGACTCTCTACCTTGTTTAATCTAGTTTGAGTTTACACATATTTATCTACACAAAGGTAATTTCATTTAGACCCGTATATTATCTACATGATCATTAGCATCCCTAAAAGACCGAGAATTTTTATTTTCTTCCTTACCCTTCTTATCTTTTTTGTTTCTTTTACTTGACCCACTCTTAAGACTAGAAACCATCTATTGATATTCATCTTAACAAAATTGGAAATGATACCTAAGGTTAGCATAGTGTCTGGATGTAAGGTGTAATCTCTATGGTGGTATCAATTATATGTTCTCATAATTATTCCTATTAGGCTATGTAAGAGAGCCTTAAACTACATCTCATGTGTTGGGTTGGGTTTATGGTCTTAAAATGAGATGCTGAAAACCCGTTGATCTTTGGTGTGGGATAAAGTCCACATCAATAGAACCCTACCTAATATACCATCATTACCACATGCTAAAAACCTTGTGAAACTGCCATAGATAATTTTCATGCAATATTACACAACCATCCTTACTTTCACAATCAACCTGCACAACATCCTACACAAGCACTACCTAGGCAAACATCTTGCACTCAATTACCATTGCACAGATCCATATAAAGTTGAAACATTTCATAAAAAGAATTATTTTTAAAAGGCATGTTATTTATGTAAGGATAAAGGTAGATAACAATATGGATAATCCATTATTAAAGGAAATTTCTTTCATTTTTCAATGAAAATAATATTAAAATGGATTATTCAAAACCTTTAAGAAGGGTTTTTTAATGCTTTTGAGAGGTTCATCTAGCAAATGAGTGTAGTAATGTTTACAACAAATTTAAATGGGTTTTTTCTATGAAGTGTGTCTAGAAGAATAAGGATAAGGTGGTGAGGAAGTGGGATATAGGGAGAAAATGATAGGTCAATGTTTGAAAGAAAAAGGAAATGAGGAAAGAGGAAGGTGAACTTGGTAATCAAGAAAAGTAGGGAAAGTAAAAAAGGGATCTTACAAAGTTGATGAAGATAAGGTTAGATTTTCTAAAGGGGAAGAAGTTATAAATAAGATTTTGAAGAATTCAAGAGGGGGGATATTGAAGTATAAAATGGGTAAACAATGGATTCAACTATAAATGGATAGCTGGCTATAGAATATGTTAAAGGGTTGTATCAAATAGAGATGGAAAAGGACTCTGAGGTATGAGGGGAGATGTGTATATAATATGGATAATGAAAAGGATTATATGGTATGGGGGGAGGTGGATCTTTAAAATGTGAAAGGTATGTAGAACATGGATATAGTAAAGGATTTTGGTTTAAGTGGGGAGATGGTTGAGGAAGAAGTGGAAGAGATGATGAAGATGAATAAAAAAAGGATTTTGTGGTAAGGAAGTAATTCAATGTATAAAAAAGGAAAAGGATGCAAAATGGGTACTAAAGATGTGGATGGTAGTATGGAAAGACATGGAAGACAAGAGTGTGAATGAGTTAATAGGAAATAAATAACAATATAATGAGAAATTAATGAATGAGAATAATGGATTGGAGGATGAGGAAGGACTAAATGAGGACATGGAACAAGTTAAGCAAAGGGAAGACATGAGTGGCTCATTAGAATACACAAATATAATTTTTAGATTTTTGCAATCAAATTTTGTGACTTCAGATCCCCTTGATATAAAAAGAAGAGGTAGGAAGATTGAGTTTGAGAAAATTAAATAAGATTCATTTAAGGTTGTCAAATCGAGATCTTAAAGGACATGCTTTTATATTTTTCACTTAGAGGAGGGGGAAGACCTTCCATTATTTATATGGGATTTGTTGGAATTCAAGGGTTTGAAACACTTAATAAAATGAGTTGGCTAGGTAATTTTTGGTCTCAAATCAATAAGGATTTGGTATGTTTCATGGGAAAAGTTACTAGATAATATGATTGATGGTATTTTGGATTTTTTGATGATTTGAAGTTGGATGCAAAACTCAAGGTCATGGAAAATATTAGATAAGTTTTAGAGTTAAGGGTGGCAGAGGAATATATGATGATGGGGAATGTAGTTTCTATTTTGTAGGTTTAGATATACAAGAAAATGATAAAATGGATATAGAGGATGGAATTAAAATAAATATTCATTATAAAATTGGGGAAGATGATGAAGAAAACATTAATTCCTTTTTTGAAGAGACCCTTTAAGTTAAAGTTCAAGGTGATGTGACATTCAATAATTAGGGAGGTATAAATGTTGAGGGGATATGTTTTTTATTTTATTACTCAAATTTTTGTTGTTACTTGGATTTTTACCCTTTGAGGAGATGCAAAGCTCTACTCATCCAAGTGGCATAATGGAATCACCTCTAGGCTTGTGGGTAGCCTAAGAAATGAGGTGAATCTTTAGATATGGCTAGCTCCCTTGATGTAAAACTTTAGATAACAGAAATAAAACTAATCTAAGGGATGTGATACACAAAATAACATGATGGAATCTAACCATATGCATATTACACTTGAAATCAAAGGACAAACTAAAAATCCACTTCTCCAATCTTCATCTTCTCACATCAATGCTACATTGTGAGGTTATGGATGAATGTGAAAAGATAGGAGGACTAGACAAGAGGACTATGAGGGAAATAATAATATAATAACTCACTTTAAAAATGAACATATCCTGGAGCACTTTACATGACCTGCAAGAAGAGGTTACAAATAGGTGAAAGAATGGAACAACATGTTAAGGAATCCATCATTTTCACTAAGCAAGATTCATCATCCAATTGAACACACTAAGAAAAATAATAGATGAGGTAAAATTAAGTTTAATTATTGATAAAAAGGTATACATTTGAGTAGGTCTTCACCATACTCAGGTCGAGCATCGCATACAATGCCAAAATGGCTAGTTCTTATAGAACTTATGAGAGAGAGAAGAGAGAAGTCTGAGGGCCACAAGGAACTTTTAAATCTGATCCAAGGAGTTAATTGTGAATTTGGAGAGGGTATGGGATGAAACATTCAAGTTTTTGAGGTAAAAATTTCAATCTAAGTCATAAACCTCATGAAAAGTGGTGAGAAACTCCCCATTCTAGCTTAGAAAAACTACCTACATGATTAGCCTTGTTTGAACACCTTATAACTATTTAGGAGTAGTTTAAATGATTTGAATATAATGGATGATCTCAGATATACCTCTCCATCCATTGGTTACATTCTTGGTCTTCTATAAACCTCTAAAAGTGAACCATCATCACCTGTTGTCCTGAAAACTCATCTTTCCTGCACCCTGCACACTTGGCCTCAAATTTGGATTTAGTTGATCATGAAAATTCATAAAATTAATTTAATTACATTTTTAAAGTGCATAAATTATTTTATAATCATTAGGTACACATTAAAAATCCATCCACTTGAATTTTTCACACTTCTCCCTAGCTTGTCCATTAGGCCAATTTTGACTGGCTGAATTAAATCACCTAGTTTGGATACTTAGGAGCTATTTCAAGGAATTATAGTGATATGGGAAGTTATATTAAGTATAAATATTTCCATCCATGTGATTTTCATCTCTTGAAACCTCCTATAAATTTAAAAACACACAAAATAGTGAGAAAAACCTTATTTTATGCCCCATCCGTATAAGTACGTACAACTAGTTAGCATGAAGGAGATTGAGTGAGTCCTTTGTAACTTAAAATAATTTTTATGATCAACTATTCAACTCCATTTATTCAAAATGGTCTTGGTTGAAGGTTTGTAAGGGTTTTAGGCATGTTTCCAATCTTAAGGTTGGTTCATAAAGATCTGACATCCAAAATGACAATAAATTCAACAAATATGGCCTTCAATACCCTTTATAACCTCCCATAACTCCTTTGGCACCCATGAAATGCCTCATGAAATATATGAGTCCTTGAACTTGACCTATCAAGCTCTTTTTCTCTTTTCCTGCATGTTAGAGTTATCTTTGAGTCCAAAATGGCCTTCCTAATGTTTCCTCTACATAATAAAATGTTTATCACTTCTATAATACCCTCATATACATTTTTTAATCCTTTTATATGATTTTTTCGTGTTGGAAATGAAAATGACTCCTTGTTTGGGCTTTAGGCATACCCTTGCCTAACAGGCTTGACTACATTTTAAGGCTCAGACTAACCTTTAATGGTTTTCCTTGCTCTCTGATGGTTTATACACCTCTACTATGACTCTATAAATATGATACAAGGTATAATCTATGCTTAGGTATAGAAGTGTGAGTGACCCTTCATTTGGGCACTAGGCTTGCATCTTGCCTTTGGGCCTACTTACAACTTTTGCATTTTGGACCTCCTTGTATAGTTTCACCCCTATTCAAGGTGTTCTCCAAACTATCCTAGATGTATTTTAACTTATCAAATCACCTTTAAATCCTTCAAGTACTCCCTCTCATCTTTTTTCCCAAAATTGTAAGCTTCATGCATCTAGGGAAGTGCCCCTTGTCTGAGACAAAATAGGGGCACTTACCCTACTTGTTCAAACAAATTACATAATTGAGAGGATTATATAGGTCATATATGTGTTATGCACAAAAAACCATATCTTGATTTGGTCAATAGACCCCTTAACTCATCTAAATTCTAAGACAAACCTCTTGGAGGAAAGATTGTGCAGGGTTTAACCACAAATGGATCATGTTTGCTTGATTAAATGCTTGTTTTCTAATGTCAAAGGCTTATATAGACACTGGTGGTTATGGTGAAGACACCTCAATTATATATATCACTTCAAATTTCTAAGTATTCCCTTTCCATCTCTTTGGCATACTCACTTCTCATCTTCACCAAGACTGCACCCTACTATAGGTTACTTTTAGCTCTTTTTGAGAGGTCTTTGTAGGTTTTTTTTCTCCTATTTGTAGCTCATGAATACACAATATGTTTTTTACAATTTTGATGAATGTGATCCAATCCCATTCAACACTATGACCCTTAAAATAACCTCACATTCCTTTCTTAGTCAAAATTATGTCTCAATCCTTAACTATAACCTTGCATTACAAGGGGGAGCTATAGGTTACCTTGCATGCTTTGAGATTAGGAAAAAAAATTTTGGTCACCAGAGATCCCTTTAGTTTCATAAACACTTGTTTGGACCTTATTTTTATCACCTAAATACATTGGTATCAATCAAAACTCACTCCACAGTGCACTGTCTGTTGACTGAGACACCCTTGTCTGTAGGTCCTATTGGGCTTTAACTGAGCTCAATCATGATTCTTATAAAACTTAACTAAAACTATTTTAAGGTCTTAATACATCATTTGGGTATCAATTTAGGGTCACTAGTTATACTGAGGTACTTTATCTTCAAGACCCTGTTGTAGGTTACTTTTATTTCATGAGACCTTGATTATGGTGTTTGGAGACTCTCCCTGGAGATTTGAAGTCATAAAAACAAATATCTACACCCGTTACTAACCTTGAATGCTCTAAGACACTACCAAAACAAAAATGTTAGCTCACTTTCAACTGTGTTTGTTGTAGGTGGGTGTTTAAGGGCCTATATACGAACTGTCTTGTTTCCACTAGTGAATGCAAAACATCTTTTATGTATGCCTTAATGCTTATCTTACCAAAGTTTTGTTCCTTAGTTAAAAATAACATTATAAACAATCCTTAAGCACTGAATCCACCTATTATGCCAAAAATTTATCCTTGACTCATTTTACTATAGGTAACACTGAGGAAATTCAATGTTCAAAGAGCAACTTGAGGGATCTTCTAAACTATCCTCTTCAACTCAAACACCTCTATTCTTTTACATATTGATAGATATATGTAGGGTAGTGAAGAAAATTATACTTTTACGTCTTAGGAAAGAGATAAAATCTATATGAAGAACCTCAAAATAGGGCATGTACCCTCTATTTTCACTTTTTAAGGACAAAAGCCCTGAACTTAGTCATTGAATGCTAGAAGGATTCTTCACCGTTTATCTACCCTCTCATCATACAAAATATACATTTAAGGTCCCATTAACATGTGAATACTTCTAAGAAAGTTCCAAATTAGTTCAAAACTCCCATACATGCACTCTCAATCCTTTGTAGTGTCACCTGTAGGTGACTTTTCTTATATGCAGGCAGCAAAAGCAAGTATGGACAATGTGCATGTTTTTAACCATTCCCTAAGTTCTAGCCCTATCTCAAGTATTTAAAATAGATATTTAAATTATATAGGACCTTATTAAACTCTAATACTTGATTTATAACATGTTTGGTCATATGAAGATGCTTATAGGTGTATGTGAGTTGCAGGTAGAAAGTGAATAGAATTGGAATCATGTATGAAGTGTTTTTCCCTTTCATGGTCACTAAATATATTAACATGATATTGGGATGAAACATTATGATATTTCAGGTCTTATATCCAAATTTAGAACATCATTTTCAATGTGAATCACTCTCTCTAGCACTTGTATGTGGTTGTCTATGGTTGACTGCAAGTGCATGGGCATCAATGACTACAAATCATGAACATGATTTTAGAGAGAGGATAAGAGGTATAGAGGGTGTCAAGAGTATCTTAAAAATATATAAATAACACTAATACAACCCCCTAAAACTGTTGATAAAGCATGAAACTTTGAAAATGGTGCAAGATGCATGTCATTCTCAAAAGAAGCTAGTCTACAAAACTAAGGTTATTAGCTCATAAAAACACCTTAAAAAATTAAAAAAATAATGGTAGGTATTATGGGACATATTAAAAATCATTTATAACCAATATCAATAAGTGGATTGTACAAAATCCTCCAAACCAAGGCAAAACCCATAGGGTGCACAAATTGGTAGGTAGATTTGCACAGTCAACTTGTTAGCAATGGTTCATAAAGATCAGGGCACAATTCCTCTTAAACCAAACATAAAAATTAAGCTAACTGAGTTTAGAATATATCCCCAAGATCATTTTTCTTGAAACCCCCTGAGCTGTCCATACCAAGCAAAACCTGTAAGTTATTATTCCTTGCCAAGAAGGGTGAGAAGAGAGATGAAAATTTTTGATCAAGAAATGACACTTAAAACTAAATTAAAGCATGAATATGAGTTTTTTGAAGATGAAAAGTCACATTTTAAGCTTTTCCAAGTGGCACACTTCCCAAGGAAGTTGTATAAGTGCTATTTTCTCCTCTTTTCACTAAAAATTTACTTTTTCTTCTGCATAACCTACCATATTTCAATTTTATCAATTATTAAGACCTATATGGACACATGGGTAATTAAATAATATTTTTATGCCTTCAAATTTCTCAATAAACCTGTACAAAGCATTAAATACACCTTTTTGACCCCTAGAATGACCCAAAATGATAAATGAACATAAAAACTAATTGACCAAGGCCAATATAACATAATTTGAGATTAATTAACATGTAATATACCCCATGAAACTCATATTATACCTAATATATATCTATAAATTCAATTTTTTACTATAGGTGCCCCAATTTGACTAAAAAGTCAAATTTTGTCAGCAAATTGGTGACTCATAGGGGTAGTATGACTACTATACTAATTAGACAAGTAACCTTATTAGTCCATTGGGATTACGAGTCATCTAAATTTTTGAGTAAAATAAGGATACCTTTGACCATTGACCATAAGCTTGATGAAAACAAGACAATTAATGACTACCCCAACCACACAAAGCAAAGCAAGCAAACTAACAAGACACACACACATGTTCTCAAAGCACTCAGGGGAATCTAAAAACAAATATTATTTACAAATAACAACTAATAATACCTCCCTCCTAGATCAAAGGGAAATTTTCTTGAATCTCCTTTTTCATGAGATAGATGAGGGTGCCAAGCATGTTGCTCTTTAGATTGGACACTTGATGAACCAAACCTATTCCTTGGTACTTCACTTGACTTATTCTCAAGTGAATCATCTTCAAATAGGTATCCAATGTAGACATATTCTTCTTTAATTTGTTTACATACTTCATGTTGCTTCCCACTCTCTTTCTCATGGTCAACTTTCATCTTCTTTGTAGGCATGGTCTCAAAAGGAATGATCTCTTGTTCTTTGAAATATTGAGGCCAATAGAGGTTTTCTTTGACCTCCAAAGTTTGATGTGTATATTATTATTTCTAACTTATGACATGTTTGACAATGTCATTTTTCTCATTTATGACATCGTGGACAATGTCATCTTTTTTACCATCACTTGTAACCAACCCTAAAGGAATTGTATACCCCTTGAGAGATTCAAACTCTTTGAAAGTGTCCTCAAATCACTGCCACAAGTTATCATATTCACTTTGATCAACATCATGAAGAGGAAAATAAAGAGAGACTCCCTCATCTTTTTCTCTATATTTCAATAGGACCTCTTCAAAAATTTCTTCTTCAACAAAAGGAATGTATGCTTCATCATCAACCAAACAAGGAGATTCAACACAAAAGCTCACCTCTTCTTCATCACTTACAACCTCTTGAAGGTTTTAAAAATTTACCTCATCTATCACAATCTGATCTTATTATTCAATGGCTACAAGATCTTCAATTTCTTTCTTAGTGATGCCAAGACTAGGCATCTTGAAATCCAGTAACCTAGCCCAATAAGGTTGCCAAGGAGTTGCATCTTCTTCAAGTAAGAGTCCTGAATTTTCCTCAACCAATTGATCTTATTGAGGTTCCCACACCATAGGTCCATCAATGCAAAGGGTGATGGGATGAATATAAAAGGAACTAGTTGGTGGAGGTGGAACATAGGGCTCAAAATCAGATTGAGAATGCAAAGTTGAGAATTCTTTTGGGAGCTCTTGAGGAAGGGGAGGTAGACCTTGGGCTAAAATAACTTGATTTTATTCCTTCCATTTCATAATCACTTCCTTCACATCTGATTTAGATTTAGGAATCTCTTGAGGAAGTGTGGATGGGGTGTTTTTAGGTGTACGATCTTCTTTTGGGTCTAAAATTTCCATCTCACCTTGACTTAGTAATCTCATCTTTGCCTCTAACTCTTTAATATACTTGGCTAGGTTCTCTTGGAAAAGTATTTCTTAAATCTCATAGGAATAATCATGAGTATGAGTAATACATGAGGTCAGACATGGAACACAAGAATATTCTTGAAGAAGTGTGCAAGGGGCTTGCAAAGGATCAATTCCATTCTTCAATTCACACTCCTTGACAATGATTTTCTCCTCTTTCTTTCTCCATGACTCTAATATCTTGTTCCAAATTAAGACAATAGGATTATGAGTCTATTTTTGAGGTGGTGAGTATGGATTGTGAGAGGGAAATGAGAGCTTGAACTCCAATTCTTTTACTACCAACATGGACTGCTGCATATACATATTTTCCAATTTAATTTGCCAATCAAGAGCTTCACACACAAGGTTTCTCTTTTCAATTCTCTCCTCTAACTGATTGTCAAAAGGATGACATTGATAGGCTTGATTTGGATCATGAGTAGGGGTCATGTATGGCTGGTATAAAAATTGGGGAAGTGGGTATGAAGGCTGATAGGTATGGTGAGGTTGAATTTCATGAACTCCTCACCTATTCTCTAAGGAAGAAACTAGACCACTCACATCAAGCATCTCACTTGTGAGCCTTTGTCAATTGACTCTCTCAATAGTTACCCACTCTCTTTTAATCAAATCAAATTCTCCTCTCACCTTATGAATGACATGATTAGGAATCTCTAGACCATATCCCCTTTGAGTATCAAGATCCAACATATATCTTTCATAGCCCAAGAGTGTCTTCTTGAAAGTGGAAATGGGTTGGCTTGAAAAGTGACTAAGTTGACTAGGAGGAGTAAAAGATTGAGGAGACTAACTATAGGACTGATATACTTCATGCATGGGTTGACAAGGATCATATTGGGGCTAATGAAATTCATATTGAAGATGGTAAAGATCATGACAAGATTGACCAAGGACTTATTCATATTGATAGGGAATGACACAAACTTGCAATATCTCACCAACTTATAGAGAACAAAACTCAACACCAAAGTTAGTCATGAAACTTCATTAAAAGTAAAAAAATAAAGAAATACATTTATAACAATATTCAAAGGATAACCTGGGCTACTTGACCAGATAATATATCTTTGGATTTGCCATTGATGCTTGAATATATGCCTCTAAAGGCTAATTATTGAGAGACAACATCAAAAATATCTCAACTTCTAGGACCAAGAGTCCCACCAAGCATGACAAAAATTGTTGTCACTTATATTTTCACCCTTTGAGGAGATTAAAATCTCTCCTCATTCAAATGGCACAATGGAATCACCTCTAGGCTTGTGGGCAACCTAAGGAATGAGTTGAATCTCTAGATACGGCTAGCTCCCTTGATGTTCCACTTTGGATCGTAACTAATACTAAACTTGGGGGGTGAAAATGGATAAGGCTAACTAAAATAAAAATAATGTAAGGCAGGTGATACACTAAAAAACATGATGACATCCAACCATATGCATATTATACTTGAAATCAAAAGACACTAAAAATCCACTTCTCCAATCTTCATCTTCTCACATCAATGCTACATTTTGAGGTTATGGATGAATGTGCAAAGATAGGAAGACTATAAAAGAGGCCTATTAGGTCACTAATGAATATAATAACTCACTTAATCTATGAACATCTCCTGGAACACTTCACATGCCCTACAAGAAGAGGCTGCAAATAGGTGAAAAGATAGAACAACATGCTAAGGAATCCATAGTTTTCACTAAGCAAGATTCATCATCCAATTTAACACACTAATAAAAATAATATAGGAGGTAACAATAATTTTTATTTTTGATCAAAAGGTTTACATTTGATCAGGGCTTTGCCATACTCAGGTGGAGCATCCCATACAATGCCAAAATGGCTAGTTCTTATAAAACTTATGAGAGATAGAAGAAGAGATAAGTCCAAGGGTCACAAGGACACTTGTAAAGCTAATACAAGGAGTTAATTGTGCATGTGGAGAGGGTATTATATGAAACATGTAAGTTCTAGAGGTACAAATGTCAATCTAAGTCATAAACCTTGTGAAAAGGGGAGAGAAACTCCCCATTCTAGCTTAGAAAAATTACCTACTTGATTATCCCCATTTGAACACCTTATAACTGATTAAGAGTAGGTAAAATTATTTTAATGGAATTTATTATCTCATACATGTATTTACATGCATTGGTTTCATGCCTGGTCTTCTAAAAACCTCTGAAAGTGAACCATTATCACCTATTGTCCTAAAAACTTATCTTTCTTGCACCCTACACACTTGGCCTCAAATTTGGATTTGGTTGCTCATGAAAATTTGTAAAAGGTAGTTAATGACATGTTTAAATTCCCTCCATTACCTTATAAGCATAAGGGACACCTTAAAAATCCATCCACTTGAAGTTTTGACACTTTTCCCTAGCTTGTCCATTAGGCCAATTTTGACTGGCTAAGTTGAAGCACCTAGTTTGAATACTTAGGATTTTTTTCAAGGTATGAGAGTGATATGGGGAGATATTTTAAATATTAATATTTCCATCCATATGATTTTTATCTCTTGAAACCTTCTACAACCTACAAAACACATAACATAGTGAGAAAAACCTTGTTTTATGCCCCATCTGTACAAGTTTGTACATCTAGTTAGGATGTGAAGGAGATTGAGTGAGTCCTTTGAAACTTAAAATATGTTTTATGAGAAAAATATCCCATTTTATCAGCTATTCAACTCCATTTCTTCAAAATAATCCCGACTGAGGGTTTGTAAGGGTTTTAGGTCTGCTTCCACTCTTAAGGTTGGTTCATAAAGATATGACATCCAACCTGACAAAAAATTAAAAAAATATGGCCTTTAAGACCCTTTTTAACCTCCCCTAACTCCTTTATCACCCATGCAATTCCTCATGAAAGATATGAGTGCTTGAACTTGACCTATCAAGTTCTTTTTATCTTTTCCTACATGTCTGAGTTATCTTTGAGTCCCAAATGGCCTTCTTGATGTTTCCTCTATGTACTAAAAGATTTATCACTTCTATAATACCTTAATATAACTATTTAAATAAATTTATATGATTTTTTTATGTTGGAAATGAAAATGACTCCTTGTTTGGGCTTTAGGCATACCCTTGCCTAATAGGCTTGACTGCATTTTAAGTCTCAGACTAACATTTTATGGTTTTCCTTTCTCTATGATGGTTCATAAACCTCTATTATGGATCTAAAAATATTATACAACAAGGTGGAATCCATGCTTAGGTCTAGAAGTGTGAGTGACCCTTCATTTGGGCACTAGGCTTGTATCTTGCCTTTGGGCCTACCTACAACTTTTACATTTTGGACCTACATGTTTAGTTTCACCCATATTAAAGGTGTTTTACACACTATCCTAAATGTTTTTTAACTTATCAAATCACCTTTAAATCCTTCAAGTACTCCCTCTCATCTCTTTTCCCAAAACTGTAGGCTTCATGCATCTAGGGAAGTGCCCCCTATCTAAGACAAAATAAGGGGCTCTTACCCTAATTTTTAAAACAAATTACATGATTGAGAGTATTATATAGTTAATATAGGTTTTATTCATAGAAAAACAGCTCTTTATTGGGTCAATAGACCCCTTAACTCATATAAATTCTAAGACAGACCTCTTGGAGGAAAGACTGTGCAGGGTTTAACCATAAATGGACTGTGTTTGATTGATTGCATGCTTATTTTCCAATGTCAAAGGATTCTATAGAAACTGGTGATCATGGTGAATAAACCTCAAGTATATATATCACCTCAACTTTCTAAGTATTCCCTTTCCATCTCTTTGGCATACTCACTTCTCATCTTCACCAAGACTGTACCCTACTGTAGTTTACTTTTAGCTCTTTTTGAGAGGTATTTGTAGGTTTTTTTTCTCCTATTTTTAGCTCATGAAGCCACCATATAGTTTTTATAATTGTGATGAAGGTAATCCAATCCCATTAAACACTTTGGCCCCTCAATGAACCTCCCACATTCCTCTCTTAGTCAAAATTGTGTCTCAATCCTTGACTATAACCTTGCATTGAAAAGAGGAGTTATAGGTTACCTTGCATGATCTGAGCTTAGGAAAAAGATTTTTGGTCACCCTATAGCCATTTAGGATCATAAACACTTGTTTTTACCTTATTTTTATCACCTAAATACATTGGTAGCAACCAAAACTCACTCCATAGTCCATGTTTGTTGACTGAGGTACCCTTGTCTGGAGGTCCTATTAGGCTTCAAATGAGCTCAATCATGATGCTTATAGACCTTAAATAAAAATATATAAGTCATGAAGTGTAGGTTAAAACTATTTCTCCTATTTTAAGGTCTTAATACATCATTTAGGCATCAATTTAGGGTCAGTGGTTAGACTGAGGTACTTTGTCTTCTAGACCCTGCTATAGGTTACTTTTGTTTCATGAGACCTTAATTATGGTGTTTGGAGACTCTCCCTAAATCCTTTAAGTCATAAAAACAACTATCTATACCCTTTTATCATATTTAAGTCTCTAATACACTACCAAAACAATAATTTTAGCTCACTTTCAACTATGTTTGTTGTAGGTGTATGTTTAAGGGCCTATGTACGAACTGTCTTGTTTCCACTAATGAATGCAAAACATCTTCTATGTATGCCTTGATGCTTATCTAACCAAATTTATGTTACTTAGTGAAACAAAAAATTATCACCTATCCTTAAGCATTAAATCCACCTATTAGGGTAAAAATTTATCCTTGACTCATTTTACAGTAGGTAACACTAAGGAAATTTAGTGTTCAAAGAGTAACTTGAGGGCTCTTCTAAATTATCCTTTTCAACTCAAACACCTCTCTTATTTTACATATTGATAGATATATGTAGGGTATTTAAGAAAAGTATAATTATAGGTCTTAGGAACTAGAATAAATATATATGAGGAACCTCAAAATAGGGCATGTACCTTTGTTTTCACTTTTTAGGGACCAAAGGCCTGAACTCAATCATTAAATGCCAAAAGGATTCTTTACCCTTTATCTTCCCTCTCATCATAAAAAACATACATTTAATGTCCCCTTAACATTTTAGGACTTTTAAAAGAGTTCCAAATTATTTCAACACTCCCATACATGCACTCTTAGTCCTCTGTAGTGTCACCTGTAGGTTACTATTTTCTTATATGCAAGCAGTGAAAGCAAGTATGTACAATGTGCATGTTTTTTACCATTCCCTGAGTTATATCATTTTATCAAGTATGTAAAATATATTATTTACATTATATATTACCTTATTCAAATATAATACTTGATTTCTAACATTTTTGGTCATATGAAGATGCCTATAGGTGTATGTGAGTTGCAAGTAGATAGTGAGCAGAATTGGAATCATCTATGAAGTAGTTTTCCCTTTCATGGTCACTTAATATCTTAACATGATATTTGGATGAAACATTATGATATTTTAGGTATTCAATAAAACTTTAAAACATCATTTTCAACATGAATCACTCTCTCTAGCACTTGTATGTGGTTGTCCATGGCTGACTGCAAGTGCATGGGCATCAATGACTACAAATCATGAACATACTTAAATAAAGAGGATAAGAGGTATAGAGGGTCTCAAGATGATCTTTAAAACATATAAATAACACCAAAATAACCCCCTATAACTATTTACAAAGCATGAAACTTTGAAAATGGTGCAAGATGTTTGTCATTCTCAAAAGAAGCTAGTCTACAAAATTGAGGTTATTAGCTCATCAAAACACCTTATAAAATGAAAAAAATCATGGGAAGTATGAGGGGACATATTAAAAATCATCTATAACCAATATCAATAAGTGGATTATACAAATTCCTCCAAACCAAGGCAAAACCTATAGGGTACATAGATTAGCAGGCATATTTACATAGTCAACTTGTTAGAAATGGTTCATAAAGCTCAGGGAACCATTCCTCTTCAACCAAACATTAAATGGAATCTTAATAAGTTTATAATATGTACCCAAGATCATTTTTCCTGAAACCTCTTGAGCTATCCGTACCAATAAAAAACCCACAAGTTACTTTTGCTTGCCAAGAAGGGTGAGAAGAGAGATTAATGCTTTTGAGAAAAAAATGACACTTAAAGTTTAATTAAATCATGGATGAGTGTGGAGAAGATGAATATTCACATTTAAACCTTTTCCAAGTGTCACACTTCCCAAAGAGGCCATATAAGTTCCATTTTCTTTTCGTTTCACTAGAAAACTACCTTTTATTCTACTTAACCTACCATATTTTAGTTTTTTTAGTTACTTAAGACTTATAGGGACATATAGGGAATGAAATCATGTTTTTAAACCTTCACATTTCCCAATAAACCCATATAAACCATTAAATGCACCTGTTTGACCCCTAAAATGAACCAAAATGATAAATGGACATAAAAACTAATTGACCAAGGCAAATATAACATAATTTGAGATTAATTAACATGTAATATACCCCATGAAACTCATATTATACCCTCTATATACCTAAAAAGTCAAGTTTTTACTATAGGTTCCCCAATTTGTCTAAAAAGTCAAATTTGGTCAACAAGTTGCTTATAAAGTGTATGAGAAAAGGTTGTTATTAACAATGATCATTACAATAATGCATATGAAAGGTCAATTAATAATATTAAATTTAAGGTATGAATATGTTAAGGATGTAACGCTTGGATTTATGCTCAAGTAATGATGAGATGGAGATAAGATAAGATAGGTGGAGGATGAGGGGAATTTATTTTTTGTAGGAGTATTGAAGAGTTAATGGTGGGAGAAGTTACGTTGGGAGTCTTAAGTGGTATAAAACTCATTTAAAATAAATATTTATTTGGAATTATCTTATAGAAGGTATTAATGGGTGAAGTGGGTGAGTGAAAGTGATAATTATAGAGATTGATGTGTAGGAAGGGCAGGATTATGAAAAGTGATTTTTTAGTGGGATTGATTTGTAAAGGGGATGTTTGAGGTGATGTTTTGGGAAGTTAAATTTAAAAATTTCTCTCAAACTTGCAGTTTATTTTATTCATATTGTTGGAAAGTTATGTTTTCATGAGGTTTTTATGGGGTTGGGTTTTATTTCTCATTAGACTAATTGTAGTATTTATTTATTTACATGGGAGGAGGGGACATATTAGAGCAAACCAAATCACTAGAGTAGTTGGAATGCTATCTTAGGGAAGAATGTGATGCGTTCAATTTTTCTAATATATAAGGGTTTAAAATGGAGCAATTGTTAGATTGTAGGCATCCTGTAAGGGTCCAAGCTTTGCATTTAAAAGAGCATTGGATTAAATTTAAATTGGGAAGATTGGATATTGCCTTACCTAGAGATGTGAGTACTCTAAAGAAGTTTTTTCAAACATTTTTATCTTCTTCTAAATAGGAAAAGATCTTGTTATGCGAAGCTTATTTACATAATTTTTTAATGCCATTTTGTTCTAACTAGAATCCCAATCCCTTTATTGGTGATATTCTAATAATAGCCTTTATGTATTATCCTTAAAATTAAAGCTCTTTTGGTTAGGAATATTTATCTTACAAATATTTAAAAATGAAGTTCCCTTTATAGTAAAGATTTGAACATCCAAGACCTAATGAGATGTGGACTAAAATCAATTTTTATTCTCTAACGAACATATTCATGAGAAGCCATTGAAGTTATATTTTTATTTTTTAATCTTTTAAGGAAAAATAATGCTCACTGCCCTTATAACTTTTAAATTTGGCATGCCTAAGATGGAACTTTATCTAGATGTGGTTAGGAAATTTGGGACTTAATGAATTGGGTAAAGATATTAGTTTACACCCTTGGTATTTAATTTTATATTGGAGGGGAAATTTTACTATTGATTGTGATGAGGAGGTGAAAATGTGGAAGGTCTTATATCATGTAACAGTTTATTATACTTTAAATAACTATGTAATAATTTAACCAAGATATTTCATATTTTATTGTAAGCTTGACATGAAAAACATGGTGGATGGATAACAGTGATTTTGGGCTATGTGTTTTGTGATATTACTGTAGAAGAGGGAATTTGGTTGTAGAAGTTGGGATAATGGTTGTAGAAGACTATAAAAAGTTTTTGGGTATTGAAGTGTGTATATGTGGAAATTGGCTTAGTGGTTGAAGAATTTTTTATTTTCAATTTTCTATAGACCCTTTGATCAATAAATTCTAAAGTAAAAGCTTTCTAGAATTCACATAACTAAAATTTCTTGTTCTAATTAAAATTACATTGAAATGATAGTTTGTTTTACTCATATGACTTAGAATTAGTGATATATATTGTTGGAAGATATAAAATAATAATTTATAAACTAAAACATGAAATCAAGAAACATGAAACAAAATACATGACCATGGAGACACAAAGACACAAATATTTTGATCTAGAAAAATATGGGATGGGGAAAACCCAGTTGGAATAGGAAAGTGCATTGTTTCCTATCTTATTTAGGTCAAAGACGGATTACAATGAGATATTATAAAAATTACAATAGAATTATATCATGCTCACTCAAATTGATCTCACTATTCATTTATCCAATCCATCATAAAAACAACTGAATACAAAATATGCTCACCAAAGCCTTTTCCGTATACTTTCCATGTTCTTATATCCTCATAGATTTCCTTACCTACACTAAAGGATTCCCAACCATATTATAATTTAAAGAGACACTTGTATCATACTTGTATGATCACCATGATTTAATATACCACTTAATGCAAATTATTAATTTCTTAATCCTCTCTTTGTTGGTATTGGAAGTTATGTAGCCATTGTTTGCATGAAGCAATGGTTTTTTCACCAAGCTTGGAACTCTTCCTACAAATTTCTATTCATTATTAAAAAAAGGTTTTGATATTTCTTTCTTTTGGATGAATTTTTTTTCTAGATCCTTATGGATCATACCTCCCTTTCTAAGAGGATTTCGATCCCACAAAAGCTTTTAGTGGGGGAGGAGATGTGAAAAAATCTCTTCCACTTTATCCTTGGAGTATAGTCTTACTTTCCTAGGTGTCTTCCCCTTTAGGCTAACCTTCCAAGACTCTTGAGGTCCCCTATTATTTTCACTGGTTTCTTATGCAAGACTAGATCCTCCTCAAACTCTCCTTGTGTATCCACAACTAGATCTTTGATAGAGGGTAGCAATTGCCTTTCTTTTGCCTCATCAGAATGGATGGTTCGTATAAGTGCAAATTCTCATAATTTATAACTAAAAATGCTCTCATGATTAAGGGTAATTTAAGCCTAAAATATTTTTCTAATATTTTCTCAAAGATGGAAAAAAACTATATCTTAGAATCTTGAGCGTAGTAGCTTGTCCCTGAAGTATTTCATTACTTAAGTACATCCATACCTTATCACCCATTTTGAGTGTGTGCTCTTTCCAATGTTTATCATGTCTAGCCTTCTTACTTGGCTTGATATTTCTCCAATTTATTCCTCACTTTGAGATGGATTTTTCTAATTCTCTCAATGAAATTGTACGCTCGTATGACCTCTAAATATTATCTCTCTAACCCTGCTTGTTGTTCCATTACAACATCAAGAATATTAGTTGGTGTTTTAATTTATTTTGTATTTAATAATTAGATGTTGGTTTAATAGCTATAAACCTTGATAGATCTGGTGTAATATATGACATTAAGCATAAATACTAATGTAAGGTAGAATTAAAATAATTGTAAATCAAAATTGAGAAGCGATGTATGCCAAAAATAGTAAGTACAACCAAGAAGAAGATACTTAGCATTTTATGGTTTTTGAATGATTGTATCTTATGTCTAACAATGGAAAACAAAAAAAGATATTCCATTGTGATATATCAAAATCAGGTACAATTTTTTTATATGATTTTGTACGGGCATGACAAATTTTTAATTTTTAGCTTTTAATTTTAGGTTTTCTACAATGTTAGATTTAGCCTTTTTTTAAGATTTAATTCTCCCAATTACCCAACATCACAACACTTCATTAATAATGTTTTTAATGGAAAATTTAAGTCTGAAAATTGATTATTCTATTCTCTCATCCCAATGATAGTTCATGGAGTGTGATCTGAAACATTGATTTTTAAAAAATTACACAATTTTAACCATAAATATTTACCAAATTAAAATAACTCTTTCCCTATACACCTATTTGAATGGAAAATATGTGACAATGTATATCTTATATTTTTTACTTTTTCCTATAAAATAAATTGATAGATGACAATTTAGAGACATACAATCTTGCCACTAAAAATTATCTACTAAAAAAGAAGGGAAGACAACATGTGTGTGAGGCATACTTTATCGGTGTTAGATTTTTTGAAAACCAAATATAACTCATAATTTTGGAATAAGGTATATAGAGAATATGGTCTCTTTTGTATTTTATTAATCATTCTTCATGTTTTTAATTCAAAAATGAATATGGTAATCCCTTCTTATACTTGTGTTTGGTCATGGTATTTTGATCTTTTAACTTTTTATTTATAACCATAAAGCTTCCAACATAATAAATACATTAATAAATTATATTTTTTTACTTATGTATCCCCAATATTGGGGGTGCTTCAGTAGTGCATGGTGATAAGTCCTTGCGGGAGGAGTGAGTATTAATAGAAGTAGATGCATAGATAGATGTAAAACTATGGTTGGATGTCACAAACAGAGAACATGAAAAACAAGAATTAAATGAATCACTATTTAACTTAGGATGCATCATCTCAACTTTCTATGCAAAGAACCCTAAAAATAAATTTTAAACAAGCTGGTCAGTATTTACTTGTGTGATATATGTTGTTTAAAGGTTAAAACATTTATGTTTCCACTTATTAAGTTTCTAAAAATGATGTGTAATTTTATAAGAAATCAAGTCTGATTGTAAATCTTTGTTGTATGAACCATTTAAATAAATAAATAATAGAGGATGGCTTGTAATATGGAATAGAAACATAAATATAGAACATATTTTGATAATACAAAAAAGTTCCTCGAATAGTGGAAATGTATCTAGTAATGCAAGGTTGAAATCGATTTATCTATTATTTCTAACATATGTATAATTAAATTACTTACTCCACTAAAATATGAACCAACTCTTATTGGACAATCTATACAATTAATTAGGAAAGAATAACCAGGTCATTCAAAATATAAATAATGTTTCAGGTTTTTATTCAAGCATTCTTTAAATGATTGAACATTTTAGTGTGGAAATACTCAGTTGTCTCTAGGTAACTTCTCCTGAAAATGCATTCATCTTTGCCAAGGTTTTATTGTGTTAAAAATTATTTCAATGATCATAAGTAATAACTGAGCTCTAGAGACTAGTATTATAAGTAATTATGTCACTTATTCATGAAATTTATATGCATACATAGATACACCATGGAAATTTCAAACCTTTAATTGTTAATTAAATCAATAGGGTGACAATGTAGTATCAAATGTTTTAAGTTTCAAATATATGTGATTATTATTTTGGTATGGCCCCAAGGCTGAGTACATTTTTATTAACTTTGGATAGAAGCCCAATCTGGTAGGATAATCCCTCTTATCAGGTATCCGAGAGTGAAACTATTAGGATTTTACCATTTTATGGGCTTGGGTTGTTTATCTTGTGATTAGATGTAATCTGTAGGACACTGGAATTGTTTGGCCTTCCATAAATTAGTGTGGGTTAGTGATGGAGCTCTGAGCCTTGCTAGTACAAAAAGTGGTACATATTGTAGTGTGAGTTTTGAGTAGATTTAGCATTTACTATGTATTTCATTTACCTCTAGATATTAATGACATTATAAATGTTTAATACCAAATAGGTATATCTAGGTCCTATTTTTTAGAGTGATAAAAAAATTTCTTATTTGTCACTAAAGTAGACCTTGAAAGATAAATCCTTGTCTTGTTTAAAACATGCCTGGTTAAGAATATAGTTTCTACATTAGGACCTAGTTATACATGTAGTGTCCTTGTAACAAATGAGAATAAAAGAATTAAAAAAATATCAAGAAGAAAAAGTTGAAAATTTGAAAAAAGAACATATAGCTTTCTTTTAAAAAATATGCCAGAGTTGTCAAAAAAGATCAGAAAACTGAGTATCTGAGTCAAAAGGAAACCATGGAAGAAGAGAAAATAATGAATTGTGTAAATTCATAAAGGAAGAATATTCCAATTAAATCTATGAATTATTTAAATTCCATTAGATAAAAAACAAACTTGGACCCAAAAATACATTTAAACTGTGAAGGACATTTTTCAGTACATAGATTACATGTTGTTATTGTGATTATGTGTCATATTATTTTATCCTAGAAGTTTGAGTTGTTAGGTTCATACATATGGGGCAATTGGATGTTTCCTAAGCCATATTATATTCTACAGAATATTTATGTAGGTGAGCTCTAGCTCAGTGGATTGAATTAAGATCCAAATATAGATGTTTGTTTGAGTTTTTTTGGACTAGAAAAACCAAACATGCATAATATTCATTTTATTTGTGCAATGACTATTAATATATTGACAAGGATAATTCTAAATAATAATATCATAAAAAGGATATATTTTAAGTCAATAAAGAAGCATTAGACAATCTGAGATGATCTTCCCACTTGTGTATCCTTATGAGCTATCTTTGATGGCTTCACAGTTTTTCCTTTTGTTCTAATTAATTTGTTAATGACAAATGTATATAGTGGGAAAGTTTATTACATTTAAACACAAACTATCTAACAAAAATAGAGTCATTTTTTCTCATTTACAATCTCAATTGAGTCAATGCCACTAATTTTTTTAAATCAAATAACTTTATGAACTAAATTTTTGTTTGAATATAGATGTCTACTAATTCATCCCATGGTCCAACATTTCATATTTTACTTCAAGTTACAAGGCTCTCTTTCATTATTCATGTTGGGGCAAAGAATTCATATAGTTACCTAAATTGAAAGGTTGGACCATAAGGGAACCTGAGCTTGACCATAGTTATATTACATGTAGGAAGGTTGAACATAAAAAAGATAATGCAATATATACTATTATTATATTCTTCTATTCTTTATAATTTTGGAGTTTGATAATTTATGAGTTATGTAAGCTTTTATTTTAGGGACTTTCTAGGTGAAATATTTACTAACCTTGTTTTCTTTTGTGCCTTGTTAACAGAGGATGTGATACCACTATCTAGTTGAGCTTGCCTTGTTAACAGAGGATGCGATACCACTATCTAGTTGAGATTACCTATGTTTCTTTGATGGAATCATGTTATTATTGACCCCTTGCATGATAACTACCTTTAGAGTATATACAAAGGTAGAATCTAAATTTGTCCTAGAATTAGTACTCTCCTCCCAATCTTTTGTGCCTTTGTAAATGTCTATGAAATTTGTAACAATCATTAATAATTTTTAAGACTATAATTTTACATTAAAAAAATAGATATAAAACTATAAGTAGTAACTATTAAGAGTGTTTTTGTATAAAAAATAGAGTAGAAAGTGAAGCAGTAATCTAAAAAAAATTGCATCCTAGTATGAGAAAAAAATATAGAAATCAAGAAAAAAATAAGGAAAGAAATAAATTCAGGGAAATCAAAATAATTTATCTATCTCTCTCCCCATTTTCTCTCCTATCTCTGAACTTTGGTGAAGCCTTCAACTACATCTCCTAACACCATGAAATTATACAAGACCACCTAAAAATATGGTTTCCATATCAACAAGGAATCTAACAAAGGGAAATAAAATTACTCTGGAGTACAAATGGTAAAAATTAATCACCATGGTGATAGGATATAAAATCATTGTTCTATTAAGGGAAGATTTAAATGAAAAGGAGACAACATACATGGTAAAATAAATGATGTGTCAAATATTCTTACTACACACTCATTAATTAAACAAAAGTAAGGAGGACCTCCTATAAGTAAAGATTTATGTTTAGGGCACACATAGACAAGTACAATTTTGAAATGTCTTAGACAAGCAAAAGTTTTTTCTTGTTTATATGAAACATATCCATTGCACACATGAGAAGATGCAACACCCTTTAAAAATCAATATTAGACATGTAGAGAAAAATCCTAATAGAGGAAAAACAATGAATATATTCATAGAATCAAAACAACCTCCAAGAAACCAATAATACTACACTTTTGAAAACATGTCATGAATAGTTATGGTGCTAGGATTTTCAAATACTTAAGAGTGGAAATGATCTTAATCCCAAGATAAATCTAAGGGGAAATGTGCATGCATGCATCATGTCCAAGGAAAATGTATTCAATAATCAGAGTACAAATTATATAAATTCACATCATTTATTCTTAAACAAAGAGCAATATTGGAAATAAAAACTTATTTTGAATTTTATTCATATGAAAAATCTGTAAAGATAAATGTCTTTATTTTAAATAAAAAAATTGTCATCTTTTCTATATAATATATATCAACTTAGAAAACACATAATACAATATAAATGGTTATATTTTTAGTACGATATTTATTAACTTAAAATCACAAAATCTTTCAGACATAAGATTTCAAAACTCACATTAGAATTTTTTAAGAGGTGCAATAGATGTTATCTCTTAACTTATTGTACCACACCTTAATAATAGTATCAATTTTTAATTTAGTCCATATTTATTAATCTAAAATACACAAAAATAAAATATAAAAACATGCCTATGAATATAAACTTCAAAAGAATAAAAACCCTAAAATTTATGTGAGACAAATATCAATTTCTCTAGAACCTAGAATAATAAGGGTCACAAGTTGTAATTAATATTAAGGCCATTGAAAATGGTAAAGTAAGCTGAAATTTATGAAACATGTGATAAAAATAGTGTATATTTAGCTTGGTCACCTAAATCTGATTCCTTTGAGATCATTTATGCCTCCTTTGAGAGAAACTAATGTGATAATGACACCAAATCGTTAGGAAGTAGGATTCCATTAACAAAATTAAAATCTCCCTTATTTTTCATGTTGACCCTAAAAACAACACAAACATAAAATTACAACAATACAAATTAAAGATACTTCTTATGCCATTAATGCAATAATAATAACAATACCAATGCCAACACCAATGAAACCTTTTATTGCACTAAAAAAACTGAGACTCTTCTCTTCAAAAACCATATAACATCTTCCCCTTTTAAATCCCTTTAAAAACCTAATTTCAAACATCCAAGTCCATATAAAAATAGGAGGTGTGTAGTTGGAGCCTTCACAATGTACATTTTTACTTCTACCTCTATTTTGTCTACCTTCACTGACAGTAGTTAGAGTTTTTAGATCACTATTATTCAGTTTATGTTGATTTCAATATTTAACTTTTGTTTGGGTAATGCAACCTTTGAACTCTACTGACTGTAAAGGAAGCTTGATTTTTTAAATATTTTATATAAAATTAATTTCTATAAAAAACAAAGAGATCTTACCATCAAAAAATTAGTTGTTTTTTTCTTATTATTTGTGTATTCTACATTTGAAGGTGACTTTTTTATATATGAATGCTTAAATAAGGGGAAACAATTTGAGAAATCTACATGTTGAAGAATGTCATAGCATACTATGAGAAGAAGCATAATAAACATGATTTATTTTCATGGAGACTAGAATGCATCCCACTTAGCTTTGAACTTGTATTCAACATCACAATATTCATTTGCAAAGGATTTTATTGTAATTACATAGGTATTTTGTCACTGTGAATTTATAGGTGGACAACTACCACTAATACAGTGCCCTTTCCAATAATGATGTGCATCACCATTATAATCATTGCATGACAAATTATTCTTGTCATCATGGCATGCCTAAGGATTTAATTGTTGTTTTTTAGCATTTATGCATAGGTTGGAGGAGGTGGGCCACCCATTCTAAGAAAAATATCACTATCATTGACATAGGGTGATACTTGGATACCATGTTGCCCTTGGGTTAAGCGATCATGAACATGACCTGAACATGAGTACCCCTATCCTAATAATGACATTAACAACATTTCACACCACTACGTTTATTTACTCGAAGGCCCCAATAACATGAAAATATTTTAGCCAATCAAGCCATAGTGAATAATATTATTTTATATCATGACTTAAACAACCTGAAACTTAACTTGGTTAACTACTCACATATTTTTATCAGATAAATCAATGCATTTTTATTGGATGATAGAGCAAGGATTAACAACTATATAAAAAAATGAAGACAATAGTCACCCTCTAGGACCAATAAGGATTTATAGAGTACTTGGAGTGAAGCAAACATGACAAATGCATTTGATGTTTCTAACATACTCTATTTTTCTTGAATTCTCAAGTATCTAGAATTTATAATAGTCTTATCATCCTCCTATGCTATAATTTGGTTATATATAACAATTTTTTATTATTCTTATTAGTAATTGGGGTTATTTATTTCTTTAAATTAGAAAGGTTGTTAAGTAATTGGGTTATTAAATCTTGTATACTAATAAAAGTGTCATATTAGGGTTATAAGCTATATCATATAAATAAATATTAATATTGGTGGTATATATAATAAGGCCACAATCACATGTTCTTCATAATTTGCTACCCCACAAGTGATGAGTTCCAACCTTGATCGATTCCCTATCAGGGCATTGCAATTGTAGTTTTAAAAACCATTGATTATAATAACTTATGGATATATTTATTTCCTATTTTCACTTTTCATAGAATTTCCCTTCTCAAGAAAGGTTGTTGAGTGATTGTTTTATTAAATGTCATATACTAATAAAAGTGTTATATTGGAGCATTGAGTTACATCATATAAAAAAAAAATTATTGTAGACACCATAAATTTGCACATCAAAATTTTAAATGTCATAATTCTCCTAGACCACCTTAAGACCCCCTTAGGACCATTCAACCCTCTAATCCATAGCCAAACCTAACTTGCAGTCAATTTAACTCAACTGTATCAACCTAACCTTTTAACCATTTTTATCCTTTAGCACTCGACCACCGACAGTCAAGGTGACCACTGACGGTCACCCTGACCATCAACAATCAAGGTCCACCTCTTTAACCTCTAACATGAAAACTATCCACCATGCTTTTCTAAAAATATCTTGTCTAATTCTAGCTGTAAGACATTACATGGATGCGTTAATTTTAGAAGGCCCACTTCACGTGCTATTGTAACTTTTTCACTTTGATTATAAGAAGAAAGGATCCTAAAGGTGAAATCCATTTGTAATTGTCATCAAGAGCTTATGCATCTAGGATTTTATTTCTTGCAAGTCAATCAACATCAGCAATCCAATAATCATATCAGAGAGTCAATTTTCCATTGCCTCTCCACCAAGCCTTCATGTACCATTACTCTACCAAAATCAAGCTAGATTCCACCAAAAGGTCAACCACCTCAACCATCCACCTCATTGAATTCTGGTAAGACAAGTACTTTATTCTTAGCATTCATCTAATTTATTTCCTTTTTGTAATCAACCCAAGCCTTATCTATCTCTTAGAATCCATCTTTTAGATCTTATTAATCAACCAAATTACCAACCCATATCCTCACACAATAACCATCGATGGTTGAATCAACCATTGATAATCTATCCAACCACTGACTATCACCTTGACCACTGATGGTCACCTTGACCACTGATGGTCACTGTGCTAGTAAAAACCAACAAGCTAATTTCATCTACCTACACCTAATCAAATACAAATTTTTGTGTTCCTATCTGTTCATAGACCCCTTTTTTATTTTTTAAAGCATACCCCAACCCTTTAACACTAGTATTAATTATTTTATTACTAATTTAACCATTTATATTTTATTTAATTAGCAAGTATTATTGTATTCAATTTTATTACCCTTTGATTTATTGATGCAAGTACCTTCCTATTTTATTTATAAACTTAATTGTTTAAAATGTGTGGATTGACAACCCTTAAATAAGCTCTCACTTCTGATATCTAACTATCTCTAGGTAATGCACCCATCTATTTGTCTAACAAACAAGTTTGCTTTAGTGTTTTCTTATCTTAAGTCATCCTCCCAAGCCAAAGAGGAGCTCTTCTCAATCTTCTGATTCAATGTATGCACAATCAAATAAGTTTTTCAACCATACCCATACTTAGTTTCTTCTTTTTTCTTTCCCAATAATAATCAATAAATTCATTGAAACATTTTGGCATTCTCGATGGGATCCTTGTGTCTTTACTTGAGTTCTTGTTTGCTTGTATTCTCTCTCTCTCTTTTGCTCATTAACAAAATAAAAAGTACTTTTTGGGCTTAAAATTAAGTGCATACATCTATTACTTGAAATTATAGTTCACCTAACTTAATTAAAAGTTAAAGTAATCTATCATAGCTTCACTCTTTATTCACACACTAAAACAAACCACTTTCACCAATTGAACATCAAACAAGCTTGAGACAAGGCTCAACTAGGATTTCATCACCTAGCGGTAACCTTACCCTTTCTCAAAAATTCTACTTGGAGGTCATTACCAAGGGGAGGACCAACTCAGCTCTCTATTTGAGTATAATCTCTAGATATTAATATATTTTGGTTAAGCACCTGACACCCTTATCATTGCTATGTGTGAAGTAAGGGGGTAGGCCCCAATACCAAGCCACATATTGATTCCAACACAAATTATTTTTGAGTGACTAAACACAACCTAAAACCAACCTTAGATTTCCTCTTTAGTACCTGATCTATAAACCAATTTTAGTCACATGTCTTCTTAAGGCATAAGCCAAAAGTGAGATTAATTAAAACTCTAGGGCTTAACATATATATTAGAGTGTGATTTTATTTTTTTGATCATTTTCTTGTCTTTTCTTTGTTTGAGTAGTGAGGTTGTTTGTGCTCTCTATCTCCCCCATCTCGTATGGTTCTCATTCACTAATAGCAAAGAGATCTCGTGGAGCAAAACTCATCACCAAGCCAACCTATGTTATGAGCCAATGATATCTATTCTCTTTACTTTATTAGTTTAGTAGTTGATATAGACACATATGCTTTGTAAGTCATCCCATGATCATTTTTTTTATCCCACATTCATGGGAATTAGTAGTTGTTTAGATTAGAATGCATATATAAGTAAGCATTTAGGCCAATGAAGGCATCCATGAATTTATTGTATTGAGTTTGCTCAAAGGAGGTTGCCCCCTTGAAGCAGTCTGTGATCAATGTAATCATTTTAATGATTCTGCTTATTTTCCAAATCTATTATTTCATGCATTTTTATTATTTTGTTGTAGGAGGATTCTCTTATCTGGTATCAAAGCACTTTTCAAGGCAAAAAAAATTTCTAAAAAGTTTAAACTCTATTCTGTTGCATAATTTTACTACAGTGTTTTTCTTAGAAATTCCTAACTTTGTTCTACTACATAACCCTATTCTACATCATAAGAATTTTTAGATCAAGGTAAAAACTAACCACATAACTATGGGAAGTGTTTGGGTGAAAGCCCTAAAACTCATTGTGAGTACCACAAGAACCCCAAAGTAGTTGGACCATTAAGAGGACCTGCTAGTGAAACAAGCAATGACCCCTTCTTGATTGAGTAATACCCATCCATGAGGACAACCAAGAGCTGTCGTTGAGAGATAAATCCATGGCCAATTTTTTTTTAAAGAGTGGTACTCGCTTAGATGATATTGGTGACTATAATGATATTTATTAAACCCTTAGGCAACCATTGAAACTTGGGGCCTATTTCTATCAGTTTCACAATATTATCATGGAGTATCAGAAAACCACCATAGCATATCTTTAAGTAGAGAATCACTAGTCTGACCATACCAATAAAGGATCAGTAAATCATCATAATAATATCTTTCTATTTTTAGCCCCATTGATCTTAAAACTTTATCCACACACCTAAAATTCCATTCCCTACATTTTCTTCCTTGAGATCTCATATCCTAATTCCACTCCTAATTCTTGCAAATCTTAATTTTCCCTTTTTTTGGGTTTTGCCATAACTTCTATTTTTTTTCATTTGCCTCAAAAAATTTCCACTGTGTTCATTGTCTCTTTCTACTCCTTTGTCCCTCTTTGAATTTTTTTTTAGTTTTTTCATTTTCACTCCTAAAATTGTCCTCACCTTCATCAACATACTCCCACTATGTAAAATAATTATTAAAAGCCCCTTTACCCCTTCTATTTTTTCCCAAATTTAAAACTTTCCTTACTAAATGTGTCTTAACTCTAGTTTTCCTTCCATTTCCAAAAAAAAACATTCTTATTAGGGTCATGGTAGTAACCTAAACATGAGAAAAAAACATGGAGGATGGCATTACCACCCTCAAGAC
Source organism: Torreya grandis (assembly GCA_037957365.1). Taxonomy (NCBI): domain Eukaryota; kingdom Viridiplantae; phylum Streptophyta; class Pinopsida; order Cupressales; family Taxaceae; genus Torreya; species Torreya grandis. The sequence continues at coordinate 814,383 of JARHVA010000070.1, read as the reverse complement.
CCACATCAAAGATCTTGATGGAAAAATCCTCAGCCTTAGTCTTCAACATACCACCATGAATAACATATGACATCTAGAGTCTTCTTCAAACACTGGGTTTTCTTCTTCTAGCACTTAACATGGACTAAAGCTTAATGTTCCTCAATTCAATGGTGCAGATCCAACTAGATGGATCTATCAGGAAAAACAATATTTTAGTCTACATAATACTTTTGATGCCAATAAGGTTCCACTTGAATCCTTTCACTTAGAACTTGAAGCCCTTCAATGGTATCATTGGCACACCAAGGCTCATGATGAACTTATATGGACTAATTTTTACACCTTCATTTTACAATGGTTTGGCCCTACTACTTTTGATGACTTCACTAGAGCACTCACTAAACTTCACCAAATAAGAATAGTGAGAAAATATCAAATAAATTTTGAAAAATTGGCCAATCATACAGAGTGGTTATCTGGTGACTTCTTCAGGAGTTGCTTTGTCAGTGGACTGAAGGATGAAATTTGCTCTGAGTTCAAAATGTTTTGGCCCAACATGATGATGGAAGCCTTAGGATTGGCTAAGTTGGTAGAGGACAAGGTCACAACTCAACAATGATTCAAATCTAATTTTGCTCCATTCAAAAATATAGCTCCATAATGATCTCAAACAATGCCAGCCCACAGAACCACTCCTATCAAGCATTTGACTAAAGTAGAGATGCAAGTCCATAGAGAAAAAAGACTATATTATAATTATGATGATAATTCAGTCGGGGACATCAATGTATCAAGATAAATCTATGCCTATTAGATGTGAACTCTCTACCTAAACTAAAGATTGGGAAGATGTTTAGTGTATAATAAATGATCCAAAAGATGTTCAACCAATTATCGAACCTTATTCTCAAGAATACCAACCAGAGATCTCTATCCATGCCTTAGCAGGAGTCACTACCCCATAAACCTATAGGTCAAGGGTTACTTTAAGAATTTCCCTCTCACAATATTCATTGATTCAGGTAGCACTCATAACTTCATTGACCCTCAAATCGCCAAATAGGTTGATTATTTTATCCATCCTTACTCCAAATTTGAAGTCATGATTGCCAATGGGGGCACATTAGCTTGCAAAGGGAAGTGTCATAATGTGCATATCTCTATTGGATATTATAAGCTATTCTCCAACATGTTTTCCTTGCCCTTAGGCAGATGTGATGTTGTTTTGGCATCATAGTGGTTACGCATACTTGGACCCATCTTATGGGATTTTGTTAAATTTTGGATGCAATTTTTAGATAATGGGAAAAAACACATATGAAAGGCTTACAACTAGGATCTCTTAGCATCATAAGTTCACATTACATAAAAAATATTCTTAAGAATAATTCACATGGTGTCATTTCCCAACTCCATTCCATTTAACTATAACCATCAAAAGTCTGCACTACTCCTTCTAACCTACAAACCATTTTACAAATATATGCATGTGTTTTTGCTAAACCAGTGGGATTGCCACCTTCATGGCTAGAGGACCACCGTATTCATCTCCTTACTGTAAACATTCCTCCAAACATCAAGCCTTATCACTACCCATTTCAATAAAAGATAGAGATCGAGATGCTCATTTGAGACATACTAAAGCAAGACATTATTCACTCTAGAACCAACCCATATTCTTCCCCAATTCTCCTTATCTAGAAAAAAGATGGGTCATGGCACCTCTACATTGATTTTCATGCACTTAATCACCTCACAATCAAGGATAAGTTCCTAATCCTTGTTATTGATGAGCTTTATGGTGCTCATTTTTTCTGCAAATTAGATCTTCACTCTATATATCACCAGATCCAGCTTCATGAGGATGATATTCCTAAGATAGATTTTCACATCCATGATGGCCACTATGAGTTCTTGGTCATGCCTTTTGGTGTCACTAATGCTCCTTCAACATTCCAAGCATTGATGAATAAAATATGTTGGCCCTACATGTGGAAATTCATTCTAGTCTTTTTTGATGATATCCTCATCTATAGTAAAACATGGTCTGAGCATCTCCAACATTTGGAGTTTGCACTGAAACTTCTCTCTAAACATCATCTTTATGCAAAATAGTCTAAATGTACTTTTATCCATGACAAAGTGGAGTATCTCAGTCATATTATTTCATCCCAAGGGGTTTGAGTGGATCCTAAAAAAATAGTTACCATGACAAATTGGCTGCATCCTCAGACACTCAAGAGCCTCCATGGTTTTTTGGGGTTGACTACATATTATCACAACTTTGTCAAGGATTATGAAAATATTTTATCTCTACTAATAGCTTTGTTTAAAAAGTATGATTTTACTTAGACACAAGTTATTGAGAGTGCATTTGAAGAATTGAAATAAGTTGTGTACTACACATGTTCTAACTATGCCATATTTTACCAAGGCCTTCACTATCAAGAGTTATGCTTGTGGTAATGGACTTAGTGATATTTTCCTCCAATACAGATGCCCTATTACATTCATTAGCAAATCCCTTTTTGGAAAGAATTTAGTTCTCTCTATTTATAAGAAGAAAATGATGGTCATTTTACATGCAGTACAAAAGTGGTGGCCATACCTACTGAGAAATAATTTTTGCCTCTAACCCATCACAATATAAATGGGTTAGTAAACTCATGGGTTATGACTATGAGATAACTTACAAGAGGGGTAAGGACATTATTGTGGTTGATGCTCTATCTCACACATTTGCAGATCAAGCTTTTCTTTCAGCTATTTTCATGCCTCTTCCAAATTGGTTGGACACTGTATAGTAGGGGTTTGTCAATGACTCATCATTATCTCAAATCATTCAACATTTGGACACTAATCACGTGGTTGTACCACATTATTCTTGGGATGGTGCTTCTCTGCAATACAAGGGTCATTTAGTGCTTCTCTAGAGGATAGAGCTTCAACAATCTATATTATATGAACTCCATGCTTCTATATCCATAGGGAACTTAGGGTTTCTCAAAAATTATGATTGGACATGATGCAATTTCTTTTAGAATGGAATTAAAAAGACAATTCAAGATATGGTGGCTAAATGTGATACCTCCTAACACAACAAGGTTGAAACAACACTCATCCCTGGGTTGCTCTAACCCTTGCCCATCCCTACCAAGATTTGGATAGATATTTCTATGGATTTCATTAAGGGGCTCCCTAAATCTAGAGGTAAAATTGTGATCTTGGTTGTGGTTGTTCACCTCTCCAAATATAGTCATTTTTGTGCCCTCAACCATCCCTATACCACCTCCATAGTCGCACAAATTTTTCTGGACCAAATTTTCCATCTTCATGGCATTCCTTCATCCATTGTCTCAGATCATTATGCAACCCTCACTAGCCATTTTTGGACAAAACTATTTTGATGCACTGATACCCAACTGAAGATGAGTTTTAGGTATCATACACAAATAGATGGCCAAACTAAAATTTTCAACAAATGCTTAGAAATTTTCCTTCATTGCTTCACCTCAGACCAATAACATTAGTGGGAAAAGTGGATCCCTCTTGTCGAATGGAGGTACAATACCTCCCACCATAATTCAATGAAAATATCTCCATATGAAGTAGTCTATGGTCAAGCACCACCAGTGTTCCTCCCACACCACCCCAATAGTTCATTAGTTCAAGCGGTCGACATGATTATCCACACCTGGGATCAGATTCTCAGTACCCTGTGGGAAAATATTCATATGGCACAAAATCAAATGAAATAATAAGTAGATTATCACCATTCCAAGCACACTTTTCAATTCGATGATATGGTTTTTATTCACCTTCAGCCCTACAAGCAATCCTCCCTAAAACTCAAAGGGCATCATAAACTATCTCCCAAGTTCTATAGGCCCTATAAGGTTCTTCAAAAGATTGGGTTGGTTGTTTATAAGTTGGAGCTCCCACCTTCTTCTCGAGTTCACCTAGTATTTCATGTCTCATGTTTGAAGAAATTTCTTGGCATAAACATCAAAGTGTAGACTATTTTACCAAAACTTGAAAATAAAGGATTCATTCTTCTTGAGTCATAGGCAATCTTGGGTAGGCGCACATGCCAACTTCGCTCATGCTCCATCACTGAGGTTTTAATTCAATGATATGGAATGCAACCAGAGGATGCATCATGAGAACCACTATTTTAGATTCAACACCAATTCCCACATCTGAAGCTTTGAAGACAAAGCTTTTTTTAAGAGGGAGGGGATCTTATGAACCCATGTTATCTCTTCTTTTTACTTTGTTATTTTAGTAGTTGCTATGGATGCATATGTTTTATAAGTCATCCTATGACCATTTTATTTTATCCCACATTCATGGGAAGTAGTAGTTGCTTATATTAGAATTCATATATGAGTAAGTGTTGAGGCCAATGAAGGCATCCATGAATTTATTGTATTTATATTTCTCAAATGAGGTTGCCCCCTTGAAGTGGTCTGCTATCAATATAATCATTTCAGTGCTTCTAATAATTTTTTAAATCTGTTATTTCATGCATTTTTATCAATTTGTTGTAGGAGGATCCTCTCAACCTACGTCTTCCACCTCTTCATCCATGGACTATACCTCCAAACTAGTAGACTCTCCTCACCCTTCAAGAATCCCTACTTTCCCTTAGGAGGTTCCTCAAGGAGATGCAAATTTTATTGCTTTCTTAGACAACAATCTTGTAGCCTTGCAACATTATCTTACAACCACATCTTATCATATTCTATATTCAACCCCATCCATAGATCCACCTTATGGCATGCCTCCCCATCTCATGGGGAGTACCTTCATAGCCATGGTTAATTCTCAAATGTTAACTTCCCAATCCTCCTCATCAACCAACAACCCCTTTGAGACTAACATTGAAAACCAACCAACCTAAACTACCATCACCCTTATACCTCTACTCCTAACAACCACTCCACTATAGGAGTGCCTACCTCTAACACTACCAAACTTCCTCTAGATACCTTCTACTCATCAACCACCACTCTACTTTAAATCCTTATGGTGTCTATACCCTCTACCTTATTGTTGATCAGTATAAGGGTCACCACCCTTTCATCAGTCACCAACCCAACTATTACTCCTATCCAAAAATCGCCCCTCAGATCAACCTTTAGCTACATCCCTAATCTACAAGGACATGTACCCACTACCCAACAACCTACCTCCACCTAACCTTATGTGTCTTTTACTTAACCCTTGATATCCACTTACTCATATGTGGCATCCTCCCAACCTTCTACCCACTATTTGTATGTCTCTCAACCACCACAACAATATGTATCTTACAATCCTTCAAGTGTGAAACCCCAATCGAACCTAATTAAGATTCTTATGAAAAATATGACCACATTATATTCATCCATTTTAAGTGCTCACAACATCTTATCATATGACCAAATCTATAATGAGCCTATCCATCCATCCATACCTATTAAGCCATATCCTCCCCAATGGGAACTTCCAAAGTTCCCTAAGTTTCAAAGTAAGGAGGATCCCTAACAATGCCTTAGGGAATTTAGGCATGCTTTATATCTCATCACTTATGATGATGCCCTTCTTATCTATACCTTCCCCATGTCTCTAGCTATCTCAGCCTTAGATTGGTATAGTTCATTTCCCAAACATTCCATCTTCTCCTTCACCCAACTGGCTCAAACCTTTTTGGACCTTTTTTTGATCAATATCTCCAAGAAAGTGTCTATCATTGACATTTACTCTATTTGGTAGTTTAAGGATGAATCTATTGTATATTTTATGTCTCATTGGAGGATTCTAATCAACCAATTATCCTTCTCCCTTCCTCAACTTGAACTCATAGAGCTCCTTGTTTGGGCATGTGCCAAACATATCTCCTCTCCCCTACGTGTCTAGAGTTTTTGAACCTTCAATGAATATTTTACCATGACATGTAAGTTGGAGAATATATCCATTGATTAAGGAAAGCTTAAGCTCAAAAACAAGAACTCAACCTATAAAACCAAAGAAGTCTCTTCCTCCAAGTCAAGCAACTAGCCCAGTACCAACACTAAGAACAATGGAACTGCAAACATGGTTATCCTAAAAACTTCTCCTCCACCATCTTTCAACCAATTAAATTACTCTAGTTCCTCAAAGAAAAACTTGAAGAACCAAAATCAGAACAACCAAAGGTAATTCACCCCACTTGGATAATCCTATGCTTTCATCTTGGAGAAGTTATTGAAAGACAATATCATTCAACTCCCTCCTATCAATCCACCCCAAAATTTTGACTCTTCTCTTTCTACACGTAGTTGGTATAATGATAATGATTTATGTGCCTTTCACCAAGTGATATATGATGTCTGTAGGTGCAAAACATTTAAGAGTCTTATCCAATCCCTTATTGACAAGGGGGAGCTCACATTAGACAACCCCAATGCACTATCAAACCAAGCCCTTGATATATTCAAGCAACCCTTCCCAAACCATGATCCTACCAAGAATGAGAGAAATAATATCAAGTGCTCTCATGATACCCATATAGTTAACATGGTCTTTGATACACCCATTTTTGAACCATCTAGTACCTAATCTTTCAATCTTGCACCTCCTCCATTTATCGAGGTAGCGGAGTTACCTTACCTTCCTCTAAATAATCAAACCAAGGAAATACCATCCTCTCTCCCTCCACTTATTAAGGTAGTGGAGCCGCTAGCCACCCTTTTAACTGATATACTAGAACAACCGACCATCACCACCTCACCTTCAGTTTTAACGACTAAGCAAACCACTCCCACTTTGGAAACCATTCCCAAGAATAAAATCCCTATGTCTACTCCTCCCACAGAGGAACCACCTATCTTAGCCTTGTATCCCTTGATTGAGGAAGAGAATGAGGATACCATCCCTGTGTCTCCACCTAGGGGGTTGTATTTTAGGTATACCATTCAAGGAATCAAATCAACCTATCAAACCTTCTTAATGCTAGTGTAAAAATTGGAATTTATCTCCAACCCTAACATGGATCGATCCACCTTTTGACAACAATTAGGTCTCCCTTATATTACCCAACTAGAGCTTCCAACCCTTTCTCAATCAGAATAACCCACCACTTCCATTAACCAACCTCTTACCATATCTACATAAAAAACCAAACCCTCTAACCAACTAAATAAAAGCTCCACTAAATCAACCAACCCCTAACCACTTAAGCCACCAAGACCCAAGTAGCCAAGCACTTTCCTATCATCCCAACTAGGTCTGCCAAGAATCTTGGCATCCTCCCTACACCAAGACTTAGTCACGCATTTGTAAATGTAGACCTAACCCCTTCAAGCCCACTAACCAAATGTTATATTAAAGCAACTAAATAGGCAAATCCACACAAAGGCCAAAAGGCCTGAACTTTGCCTCCCTCAACTTTTCCCTCCATTCTGGGGCCTCATCCTTCTAGCTTGAATAAGAGGGTAGTTACCTCTAACAAAACCCCACCATCTATCTTGGTTACACCTTCATATTTACTTTTTGACATACCTCTTTTCGTCACACCAATAATACCTAATCCACATACCTTGTGATCTTCCACATTTATCTCATCAAACTCCTTGCCTAGGTTATCAACCAGACGTACCACCTTACCCAAGGCACCTACTACCAAACCTATTTCCAAGAAACCTTCTACCCCAACCACCAAAGCTAAAACCACTACACCTTCACCACCTTTAGTTGAGTCCTACTCAACCATTCTTCATAGGTTATTGCAAACTTATTTCTTAGCCTTACCTCCCATCAGGATCTTTGACCCCATAGCTTCAAAACCTAGCTAGTATAATGATCACCAAGTTTATGCTTATCACAGGACACCAAGCCATGACATGGACAACTGTAAAGCTCTCCAAACCATCATCCATTGAATTTATGATGAAGATGATATATTAATGGATTAACCTCTTATGGAACCTATACCAATCTAATCGTCAACCATACCTTCCCAACACTTACCTACTCCTCCACTCTCACCTACGAGTGAAGACCAATCTGACCAATCCTTTAGCTCAACCTCTCCTTCTATACATGCCATCAATGTGGTCACTAGATCATAGCAAAAGGATAAGGGTAAGGCTAAGGTATCCATTCCTAGGACATAACCCTCTTCAAACTCCTAACCAACCTTTACCCAACCTTATCCATCTTCTACCAAACATAATGTGTCTATCTTAGGTGCCTCCCAATCTAACCCCTTAGAATCCATTAGGAGAGTGGTTCTCAAACAACTTCATCAAACCCCAATGAATATGATCTTGTATGAATTAACCTCAACCTCACCCCATCACCACCAAGCACTAATAGAGGCTTCACAATCCATTGAGGTCCAACCTAAGGACCCCTAACCCCTAACCACCTTTTTCAGTGCCCTTAAAATTTACAACCATGTTACCTTTAAGGATTTGAAAATACCTTCCATCCACCTGGAGGACCCACATCCTCCTATCTTTATTATTATTTACATAAACCAAACCCACATCAAATGGGTCACGATTGATGGTGGAGTTAGCATAAACATCATTTCCTCTCATGCCTACAACCAACTCAACCTGTTGGACAATGTTATGTCTGAATCCTTAGCCATCCTTCATTCTTTCAATGATTCCATGGCCACTACCTTGGGAACTATCATCCTTCATATCCATGTAAGACCCCACATACTCCCCTAACTATTCTATGTTGTAGAGGGTGAATTATAATACATCTTATTGGGGTGACATTGGAATCATTCCGTGGATTATGTTCCCTCTACCCTCCACCATTGAATTAAGTTTGAACATGAGGGCCAGGTCATCACCATCCAAGATGACCCAAGTCCTTTCTCAACATGCAACATGACCTACCACCCCAGTGATGTCCTCATACCCCCATCTAGCACACCCTCAATAACTAAAACCCAACCTCCAACTACCAAAGTGGATATCATACCCCCTTCTATCAATGAGGCATTGACTAGCTCCTCTATACTTTCACACTAAATTCCTACCATCAATCCTTTAGAATCAAAGTTCCATCACCTTTCACTATGAGAGTATCACCTTTTAGCTCTTAATGCTTTCCCTACTCCTCAGGAGTATGGGCAACTTACCAACCAACCAAGATATGACCATAATGTTGGAACTATCATTCCTTTTAGACCTCCCCACCATCAGACCCATTTTATTTATGGGGTACTTGATAAATCCCTCAGTGCTCCTACCACCTCTCTGCCACCTTGACCATTCACTATCAGTTTCTCTTAGATAAACTAAACTTTCCAAGACATACCTTCATCGGTGTGCTTGGAAAGGCTTTGGTCTTGGAAAATATGGGCATATCCCACATAAATTGGTTACCATCAAAACCATAATCCACATGAGAAGCAAAAACTTGGTTTCATCTTTCCTAATAAGGAGAAAGCCAAACAACCCATCACTACCATTATTGAGGAGGATGTCCCTTCCTCACCGATCTTACCTCCACTTGTGTGTGATGATGATGACATGATCCCACCTAAATTTTTCTCATCAACATGATCAACCTTGGACACTTGATTTATTAGAAAGAGGGGGCAACCATAACCATCCCTTTGACCCATCCTAAGATGATAGGAGAAGACTCCCCTACCATTAACATTGTACAGTATCAAGATGATGATTATATTGTCACCTACCTTAGTGTCCTAGATTTTTTAATCCATAAATCCCTTCCTCCTTAGATCTTGCCCATGTTGAATGAATCCACCATGAATATCAACTTCGGCACTCTGGACAACCCTCACATTTTTAAACTGGGCCAATCATTGAACACTAAGGAACTTTGAGACTTCCCCTCTTTCCTCCAAGATCATATCATAACATTCACTTGGTCTTGTAGTGATATGCCTAGAATTAACCCTAACATTGATACCCATAACATAGTCACCTATCATGATGCCAAACCTATCAAGCAAAATCACTGATGCATGCATCCTCACATAGCCTTTCTCATCAAAGAAGAGCTTCAATGTATCCTATCTGTCAACTTGATTCAACCTAATGACTACTCCCAATGGGTCTCAAATGTAATACCTGTCTCTAAATCCATATGGGGCCTATGCATTTGTGTGGACTTTCATGACCTCAACCTCACTTGCCCCAAGGATGACTTCCCTATACCAAGCATTAACCAGATTTTTGATCTTACAACCAATTATGAGATGTTATCTCTCATGGATAGGTTCTCAAGTTACAATCAAATCTTAATTACTCCCAAATATCAACATAAAAATGACTTTACCACCCCTTGGGGAAAAGTTTACTATAAAGTCATGCCTTTTGGGTTAAAAAACATTGGTGCAACCTACCAATGTGCCATGACCTACATTGTTCATGACCTTATCCATAAGATTGTAGAGGACTATGTGGATGACCTTCTAAAAAAATCTAAAATCTGAAAGGATCACGTAGCCATTCTTAAGATCATCTTTGAGCACCTTATCCATTACCATGTCCATCTTAACCCCAAGAAGTGCATTTTTGGGGTCTTGTTAGGGAAAATCTTTGGTTTCATTGTCTCCCTTCATAGAATTGAAATTGATCCCACTAAAATCAAAGCAATCCTAGACATGTTTCCTCTTCCTAACCTTAAAAAACTCCAAAGCTTGAAAAGGAAGCTATAGTCCATTCGTCATTTCATTTCCTAGCTTTTAGATTGGTGCCAACCATTCTACCACCTCCTGAATAAGGATGTATCTTTCAAGTGGAATAGTAACTGTCAAAAGGCATTTGGTTCACTCAAGGAGTACCTTTTGTCACCACTTGTCCTTACCCCTCCTAAGGATGACGAGCCATTCTACCTATATATCTCTGCCACTGACCATTCCCTAGGGGCAGTGCTAGCTCACCAAGATGAAAAATGTAAAGAGCAAGCTATATACAACATTATCCACACAGATTTAGAGTATCAAACTTGGTATACCCATACTTAAAAACTTTTCTTGGCTTTAGTCTTTATGGCCACCAAACTTCACCACTACCTTTTTAACCATAAAATCTATGTCATTACCAATACCAACCCACTCAAGTGCATGCACTCCAAGCCATGTCAAAACTATCATATGGCCAATTGGATCATGCTCTTATTATATTTTGATTTTGATTTCCTCTAATAGAATTCAAATAAGGGGTAAGTGATCTTCAACCAATTGGCCAAAGCACCTTTGGTAGATAACGAACCTCCTCCTCTTGAGTTCCTGAATGAGTCCATTGTGGCCCTATCTCAAGCAGATTTCACCTATCAAGTCACCATGTTCTTCAAAAGATCAAAATGTCAACATGGTGGGGGAGAAGGTATCATCCTTATCCCCTTTGATGGTGAACCTCTCCCTTTGTCCTTCAAACTTGATTTTGAATGTACCAACAACATGGCTGAGTTTGAAGCCTTAGTGATAGTCCTTCAAACTGCCTTAGCCCTAGTATTCAAAACAATAAATATCTTTGGTGAATCCTCACTTGTGTTCAATCAAATCAATGGCTCTTACCAGTGTATTAATGATTTTTTGTAGTAGTAAAAACAATTAGTTGATGAAATCTTAGCATCATTTGAGAACTGTCACATCCAATCAACCCCATGATCTACCAATAAGTTTGCTAACACCATGGCATCCATTGACTCACAAATCCCATCTACACCCTCATAATATAATATGTCTATCATTATCCATATACTTACCTAACCTTCCTATGTCAAACTTGATTTTCCCACCATTTTCAATGTGGAGGAGACCCAACCTGACCTTTGGTATCAGCAAACCTTCGACTATCTTAACCTTGGCCTAGTTCCTTCTGACCTCTCTATGAATGGTCAAAGAGCATTTATCAAAGTACCTCTTGATATGCCATTATAGGAGGAATTATTTATAAACATGGCTTTGATGGCCTCCTCTTCTATTTCTTGCATAGTCATGAAGCCTCTCACACTATCAAGGAAACACACGATGGTATCTATGGGGGACACTTTAGTGGCCTTGTTGTGGCTAAGCACATCCTCCATATTAGCTATTACTAGCCCACCCTTAACTAGGACTACTATGATTATGTAAAAATGTGTGTTAAGTGTCAGCAACACACCATTTGCATCATGCACCCATCCATAGTCTTCACATTTATATTGATTTTTGGGCCTTCTCACAATGGGGTCTAGACCTCATTAGGGAAATTAACCCCATTACTCATAGTGACACCATTCTATTATTATCATGATTGAGTATTTTTACAAGTGGGTAGAGGTTATTCTGTGAGTCTCAACCAAAGAAGAAAATATTGTTGACTTTATGAACCATCATATCATCTACCGCTTCGATGTCCCTCATAAGATTATCACCGACAATGGTAAATCATTTAAGAATAAGCAAGTCCATGGTCTATGTGATATATTCAACATTAATTTAATCTTCTCCTTGCCCTATCACCCCCAAACCAATGGATAGGTAAAAGCCTCTAGCAAAACTCTTAATAACATGCTAACTAAAATGGTCATTGCATCTGGTCAAGATTGGCATTTGTACATACCCTTCACCTTATGGGCATATCATACTAGTATTAGAACCCCTACAAGTGATACCATGTTTTCTCTTGTGTTTATGGTGGAGGTTGTCTTGCCTCTTAAGGTTTAAATCCATTTTCTTTGTATATCTTTGAAAGAGCTTATTTTGGAGGGCAATTATCATCAACACCATTTATCTCAACTAGAGATACTCGATGAGCATTGCCTAGCATCCCTCACCCATTTTCATGTCTACCAAGAGCATATCAAACATGCCTATAAAGATACCTTAAAGTGCAAGAATTCAATATCAAAGACCTCATCCTAAATGAAAATCAACATGTCACTAATATGGAGAAAAGTAAATGGGGAAATTTTGCTTTCAATTGGCTTGGACCTTATATCATAACCCACAAGTATGGATCAAGAGCTTATCGATTATCTTCTCTCGAAGGCCAACCAAAGCCTGAGCTTCTCAATTATTCACATCTATTTCCATTATTTTATTAAGAAGGCTCAAGTCCACTTTTTGTTTAACTTAAGTTCATCCCTCGCTCTCCACTCACATTCATCTCCCTCTTTTAGGGGGAAATAGATTAAAAAAGGATCATGTGATTCTTTATCATCAGCATATCCTTATCTTCAATAATGGGTATCATAGCTCTACCCATGGCATGGTTCTCATGGTACTTTCCACACCTTCACAGGATGGATTCCCATGATCATTGTCACCTAAACCTCTTCACACCTAATCAACCTTCTTGTGATTTTAGTTTTTCCTTCATAAAGGTGAACCACTAAGCTATCCTAAGCAAGTCCATGTCAATAAAAATAAAAAAAGTCTTGTCACTAGTAATCATGGGTCATTTCTAACATTCACAAACTACTCCCTTAAAGGATAGCTATTGAAATCCTCTTTGAGATTGCTACAATGTAAGATAGACTGCTCCCTCAAAGGATAGCTATCAAAATCATTAACAAAGCACATAAACTTATACCACTCCCTCAAAGTATGGTTAAGTAAGCATTTGTCAAGAAAATAAAAATTTCCTATAAGCTTCACACATCAATTAGCTTCCCATATACAATAATCAATAAATTACCCATTATCACACTCATAGCAAAAGAAAAATAATCTTGAAAGCTGCAATCGACTCTCAAAGAGTAAGATAAGGTAAAATCCACAATCAGATTTTGCAAGTAGACTTCTCACATCAATTAGTTTACACAATTTGGCACAGGCTTGTTTACACTGATCTTTTGGACACATATAACATAGGTATGCTAGTCTCATAAGGAGGTTCCATTTTCACCCATCTCCCCTTTTTCAAATATATGCAAGGGATTTTTTATCTTACTTAACATCATGTGGTCTAGACACTTTTTTAGCCAATTAACGTGTTGGGTGAATATTTTGTCACTAGCGTACTGATGAGCAAAATAGGTATGATCATCCACAGCAAGGGAGATTATTCATCCAAAGTTGCAGATTTACCACATCCAAAGGGGAAAAATATCTCCTCTCATCAAGGGGAGGTTCCCTATAAATATGTAGGAGCTATATACTATATATATAAGCAGAAAATAACACACAGGGGTAGGATACACCATCCATCTCTCTTCTTTTAGAGATGATGTTCACAAACAAAGGAGAAAATCCTAGTGAAAACACTGAAGGCACTTTTCTTCTTTTAGAAGTGTTTTTACAAGGGACAGTAGGATTTCTTTCAGGTAGTGACAAGTAACTGGTGACAAAAGGGCGTAGTAACCAGTAGCCTGAGATGTAGCACAAAGTCTCCACCTCGACTACCCAAGAGTGAGATACAAAGGACAATGAGGGCACAAAGTCATCCCAAGGTCCTTTACACAGAAATAGAAAGAAAACACACTAAAGGCAATTGTGGGGGCACAAAGTCTCTCCATAGTTGGCTTTAGGATACCTTCCTGATTACTTCCACTAGTTCTGCTTGCCAAATTAAATAAATAAGAACACATTCAGAAGATAGACATAACAACAATCTCCTAAAATGATATGAACAACAATATGAGCTTAAAGTCTCAGTATTCACCTTTTAATTTGGGAAAAGTTTTGCTTCTGGTAATAATAAGATCCCTTTTTCATAATGAGAGAAATTACAATGTATAACAATTATGCAAGGCTTGGCGCTCTTTCCCATGGGACAACCCATGCTGCATTCAACGCCTTCAATGTGCCTTTAGTTTTGTCTAGAGGGACCATGCTGGAACAGTGCATTACCATAACTATGGCATGTCCATTCCTCTAATATGTCTCTTCTTAGTATGGATTGTCTGGTCCTTTTCCTGATGTCTGCATAGCTGTCCAATTCACCATTACTTTATGAAAGAAAAATAGGCTTGCATCCTTGATTTGGTGCACTCAAAAGTCTACTTGATCCACTGTTTCACCTACTAAAACTAACTCTTTTGAAGATATTTCTGGTCCTTTGGTCTCATTCCTCTCTCCCCTATAGCAATTTGAGTCTTTGGGCTCTCTTTCCAGCCAGTCACTTGGTTCTTCCCTTTGGCATTTTGGCCTTTAAATGCATTTGAGTTCGTCATCCTCCTTAACAATTCCTTCATGTCTTTCCCACTTGCTTTGGCCACTTTTTGTTGATCTCAACAAGTGACACGTGGAATTTTCCACTTTTGAGAGTCCTACAGAAGATGACACGTGGTAGCATCCACTTACTTTATCAACTCACTTGGGACCCACCACAGTCTTTACAAAACAAAAGGGAGAGACCACAGATATTGACACTTGGTGGCTTTCATCAAGCTTTTCAAGGGACACATGGCATGTTTTGCATAATCTAGCAATCACACGGATGATGACACTTGGAGCACTCCGCTCTCGAGCTTTTTCCTTTTGGGCATTCCTTTGGTCAGGCTTATTTCCTTTAGACAAAAGTCGAAAGGAATTCCTTCAGGCTTTGCCTTAGTCATTTTATTGCAGAAAATACTTTTGAAAGAATTTTAACGGCTCTTTCACTTAATAATTTCCTTCAGATAAAAAGTTCAAAGGAAATGTTCCCTATCGACCTTTGAACAAATCCAAAGGAATTCTATCTTTTCGGTCAGTTGCTTGGTTCTTCCTTTAAGTTATGTGCTTTATTTGAATTTCAATGGATATTCCCTTACTTTAAATTTGACATCCGTGGGGCTGTCAATGGTCACTAGCCGCTTGAACCATGTTGAACCTTAAACCTTTGAACCCACTGAAAGTACATTGGTTCATTGGTTAATCAGTTTATTTTGTCTCTTTTGTTCCATCACTTCTTGGTTCAATCGCTTTCTCGCTCCTTGGTTGAACCATCCATTAAACCACCTATTTGTTGCTTTTTTCCTTGATTGAGGCTACCTTTAAACCTTTGAACCCATGAACCATTGAACTTTGAACTCTTTCGGTTCAAGGTTTAATCGGTTCATTAGTTCATCCTTTGTCTGTCACTTGTTCTTTCTAAGCTCTTTGATCTTCATCACACTAGTTGAACCTGTGAACTCATTGAACCTTTTGGTTCAAAGTTCAACAGTTCAATCGGTTCATTCTTTTTATTTGGCTAAGTCCTTTTGATCTTTTTGAACCAAACACGTTGAACCATTTGGTTGTTGAACCTGTTAAACCATTGAACCCGTTGAACCTTTGAATCAAAGTGGTTCAATGGTTCAATGGTTCAAGCCTTCTTCTCTTTGATAAGTGTTTTGAAGTCGTTGAACCTTGAAGCAGTTGAACTTTGAACCTTTGAACCCATTGAACCCGTTGAACCAAAATGGTTCAAGGTTCAACAGTTCAATGTTTCAATCCTTGCTTAGAAGGTTGCCAATGGACATCTTGGTTGAACCTTGTCATTGAACCAACCTTGAAATTGCTTGTGTTGAGAGCTTTCTTCTTTCTTGCAGAGTCTGTAGAAATCAACCTGCGAAGCCCGTAGAACTTGGCTTGCAGAGTCCATAGATTCAAGCCTACAGAGTCCGTAGATTTCTAAGAAATCTTTGAAAAATGAAGAACCTAAATGCTCAGAATAATTTTTGAAATGGGAAGAGAGGATTTTGGTCTATAGGACCAAAATAGTTTAAATGTTGTCCCAAATATGAGTGATATTTTTGGGGGACAATAGCTGGCTCCAGTTGGGGAACTTCCTTCAGTTGAAAACTTGGAATAGCTAAGGGGAGTAGAAATCAGAATCTCTAGTGCCTTAAAGTGTGCCATTAGGCTATGGAGTCATGCTACCCAAAAATAAATGTGCCAAAAATGAAAATGAAAATCACAAAATAGAACTAAAGACTATACAAATATACATATGTATAGATGATCTTATCTGATGCCTCAAGATTTGAAGCGCTTTAGATGCCACCCACTGTGAGATAGTAAAAATGGTGTGCCATCTTGATAAACCAGTAGGAAACCATTTTGTCCCCAGAAATGGTGACGGGCAAATGGAACTCTCCACCAAGAATCACACTTTTTGTGCACTCCTTTTGGTTCTCTCTTCTTGTGCCATGGCAAGACATGGTCTCCAATCTAAAAACCATAAATCCTTGCTCTCTTGGCAAAGAGTTCCTCTTCCTAACTTTGGAGTACAATAGTATGGTCCACCACCATAGCTTGTTATTTTGCTGGTCCAGTTCAGCGTATGCTTTGATTATCAGCATCAAACTCCTGACAAACCATCAGCTCAGCATCTCCTTTGGTGTGAAGGAGTTTGATATCTTCATCTTGAGCAGTCTTCAATCTGAGCAACAGAGATTCACATCCATCTATGTTGTTGGTGTTGCTAAACTACAACTTGCATGAAGGAAAAATATATCCTTGAAGAGATATCAACACAGTCCTGGCTCTAGCATTAGTGGAAGAATTACTGCCATCAGATTCTAGGATCCAAGTATCATCAAAAGCTGATCTTCTATCAGATTTCTCTTCATTGGAGATGGAAGATCCTTCTTGATTTGTACTGTGCCCTACCAATTCTTCTAATGTCTTATTTGGATCAAATCATGGATTGCCAGCTACAAGACTTTCATCAACTGATACATGAGCATCCTCTATGGTCAAGAAGTAATTACCCCTGCCTGATGGCTCAAACAAAATTTGAGTTTCAGGGGCTGACATTTGGGTGACCACAAATTTTGCCTTAGATAGGTCCATACTTAGTTCTCCACCAATGTCCAATTGCTCAGGATTGGCTTGCAAGAATTCAAATTTAGTCATTTAAATTTTGGATTTCTTGACATGATCAATTATGTCAGATGACTAAAATGGACTAGGAAGAGAGGATGGGAGTTCATCCTTTTGGTTTTTGGGAGGGGGAGGACTGGCTTGCGAATTTGAAGTTGAAGTTGTAGAAATGTTTGGGGTACTTACTTTTATGGCAATCACTAGGTCCTTTGGCTGGAAAGGTAGAGTGGTTCCCCGCTTAGCAATTGAAATTACTGGTTGAGGTCATTCCTCTGCTTTCTCCTTATCAACTGGTTGGGTTGACTGATTCTTGGACTAGGTGAATATTGTGTATGATCCTTCGACTACTTTCCCTTCAATTTTGGGTTCATCCTGGTAATTTAGGAAACTAATGTGGGAGTCACCATCTGATTCTTCTTGATCCTCCATGAAGAGATCAGTGTCATTTTCTTGCTCAAACTCAGGTTGGAAAGAGAAATCATGTTCTGTTTCCAGATATCCAACTGCTGAGTTGGTTGGAGGTGCTTCAAGGGCAAGGTTCCTCTGTGGCGGAGGAAGACAATTTGGTTGCCCTTGATTCCTAGCGGCATTGCCTTGATATGGTTGATTTGAAATTCCCTCCTTGGCATATCTTGATTAGGAGCAGACATACTTTGGGCCATTTGCCTTTTCAAGGCTAGCAGTTCATTTGCTAGATTTTGCACCATCTGATCTATGGTGCATGTAGATGGATACTCATAAGATAAAGAGGATTTACCTCTATTCAGGTCTCTCCTTATCTTTCCTACCAAGATAAGGTCATCTTCTACCTCAGTAGCCAAGTCTTGAGCAGCAGCAAGGTCTATATGGCCAGCTCGTCTCAACAAAAAACTCACTTCAGGTAGATGTGAGTTGATGAAGAAGCATTTGAGGTTTTCAGGTGTTGTTTGAGCAATTACAGGAATCTTGTTCCTTAGCTTGTCAAACTTGACAATAAAATCCCTCATAGGCTCATGAGGTTCCTTCTTCATGTGAGTGAGCTGGGCCAGCAAAGCATGTGCATCCTCTGCAGGCTTGAACTTAGCTTCAAACTTGGCTTTAAGTGTATCCCAGTCAGTCACTAATCTAGCCTGTAAGTGGTAGAACCAGTCTGTAGCAGCACCTTGTAGTGTCTCCACAAAAAGCCTGACTGCCACTTCTTCAAATTCCACCCCTATCACATCACAGGCTATGTTGAATGCTGCAATGTGTTCATTAGGGTAAAGTCTCCCATATCCAAAGAATTTGGGGAAGTTCTTTCTTGAGCTACATGGAATTTCATGCAGTGGAGGAGTTAGATTAAGTGGGCCAAAAGAGTTTCCCCAGGGGCCTTGAACTGCCATGATTTAATTATGAAAAATAGGGATAACAAATCTAGGTGGAGTGGCCAGATTGCAGAATAAAAATGGGAAAGAACTGGCCCTTCATCAGCTTGAAGCTTGAGTTTTCAAACTGTTCACTATTTTCCAGTTAGCGTGGAGGTGGAGGAAGATGGTAAGGCTATAAATGGACAATGGGTAAGACATGAAATAGAGTCACCAGAGTTTTTATAATGGATAAGGGAAGGAACTGCTTCAATCTAAAACTTGAGGCTTCAGACTGCACGTTCATCCCCAACGGAGTCACCAAAAATTGTAAGGGTGAATATTTTGTCACCAGCATACTGATGAGTAAAATAGGTCTGATCATCCATAGCAAGGGAGATTGGTCATCCAAAGTTGTAGGTTTACCACATCCAAAGGGGACAAATCTCTCCTCTCATCAAGGGGAGATTCCCTATAAATATGCAGGAGCTATATACTATATATATATAAGTAGAAAATAACGCACAGGGGTAGGATACACCATCCATCTCTCTTCTTTTAGAGATGATGTTCACAAACAAAGGAGAAAATCCTAGTGAAAACACTGAAGGCACTTCTCTTATTTTAGAAGTGTTCTTGCAAGGGACAATAGGATTTCTTTCAGGTAGTGACAAGTAACTGGTAACAAAAGGGTGTAGTAACCAGTAGCCTGAGATGTAGCACAAACTCTCCACCTTGACTGCCCAAGAGTGAGATACGAAGGACAATGAGGGCACAAAGTCATCCCAAGGTCCTTTACACATAAATATAAAGAAAACACACTAAAGGCAATTATGGGGGCACAAAGTCTCTCCACAGTTGGCTTCAGGACACCTTCTTGATTACTTCCACTAGTTCTACTTGCTAAATTAAATAAACAAGAACACATTCAAAGGATAGACATAAGAACAATATCCTAAAATGATACAAGCTATGATAGCACAAAGTTTGCAAACAACTTGCTTTCTCATTTAGATAAAATTATATGAACAATAATCCGAGCTCAAAGTCTCAGTATTCGTCTTTCAATTTGGGTAGAGTTTTGCTTCTGGTAATGGGAAGATCTCTTTTTCATAATGAGAGAAATTACAATGTATAACAACTATGCAAGGCTTGGTGTTCTTTCCCATGGGATGGCCCATGCTACAGTCAACGCCTTCAATGCACCTTCAGTTCTATCTAGAGGGACCATGCTAGGAACAATGCATTACCATAACTATGGCGTGTCCATTCCTCTAATATGTCTCTTCTTAGTATGGACTGTCTGGTCCTTTTCTTGATGTCTGTGTAGTTTTCCAATTCGCCATTACTTTATGAAATAAAAATAGGCTTGTATCCTTGATTTGGTGCGCTCAAAAGTCTACTTGATCTACTATTTTACCTACTGGAAATAACTCTTTTGAAGATATTTTTGGTCCTTTGGTCTCATTCCTCTCTCCCCTATAGCAATTTGAGTCTTTAGGCTCTCTTTTCAGCCAATCACTTGGTTCTTCCCTTTGGCATTTTGGCCTTTAAATGCATTTGATTTTGTCATCCTCCTTAGCAATTCCTTCATGTCTTTCCCGCTTGCTTTGGCCGCTTTTTACTAATCTCAACAAGTGACACATGGCATTTTCTAATTTTGAGAGTCCTATGGAAGATGACACATGGCAGCATCTGCTTACTTTATCAACTCACCCAGGACCCACCACAGTGTTTATGAAATGAAAGGGAGAGACTGTGGATGTTGACACTGGGTGGCTTTCATCGAGCTTTTCAAGGGAAACGTGGCATGTTATGTGTAATCTAGCAATCACACAGACGATGACACTTAGAGCGCTCTAATCTTGGGCTTTTTTCTTTCAGGCATTCCTTTGGTCAGGCTTATTTCCTTTAGACAAAAGTCCAAAGGAATTCCTTTGGGCTTTGCCTTAGTCATTTTCCCATGAAAAATACTTTTGAAAGAATTCTAATGGCTCTTTTACTTAATAATTTACTTCAGATAAAAAGTCTGAAGGAAATGTTCCCTGTCAGCCTTTAAACAAATCTGAAGGAATTCTATCTTTTTGGTCAGTCACTTGGTTCTTCCTTTAAGTTCTGCACTTTATTTGAATTTCAACGGATATTCCCTTACTTTAAATTTGACGCTCGCGGGGTTGTCAATCATCGCTAGCCACTTGAACCATGTTGAACCTTAAACCTTTGAACCCACTGAAAGTACATTGGTTCATTGGTTAATCAGTTCATTCTATCTCTTTTATTTCATTGTTTCCTGGTTCAATCGGTTTCCCGCTCCTTGGTTGAACCATCTATTGGACCACCTGTTTGTTGCTTCTTTCCTTGACTGAGGCCACCTTTAAACCTTTAAACCCATGAACCATTGAACTTTGAACTCTTTCAATTCAAGGTCCAATCAGTTCATTGGTTCATCCTTTATCCATCACTTGTTCTTTCTAAGCTCTTTGATCTTCATCGCACTAGTTGAACCTTTAAACCTATGAACTCGTTGAACCTTTTGGTTTAAGGTTCAACAGTTCAATCAGTTCATTCTTTTTATTTGGCTAAGTCCTTTTGATATTTTTGAACCAAACACGTTGAACCATTTGGTCATTGAACCTATTGAACCATTGAACTCGTTGAACCTTTGAACCAAAGTGGTTCAATGGTTCAATGGTTCAAGCCTTCTTCTCTTTGATAAGTGTTTTAAAGCCATTGAACCTTGAAGTGGCTGAACTTTGAACCTTGAAAAATGTGCTTAACTCTTGCTAATGACGTTAAACCTTTGAACCCATTGAACCTGTTGAACCAAAATGGTTCAAGGTTCAACAATTCAATGGTTCAATCCTTGCTTAGAAGCTTGCTGATGGACATCTTGGTTGAACCTTGTCATTGAAACAACCTTGAAATTGCCTAAGTGTTGAGAGCTTGCTTCTTTCCTGCAAAGTCTATAGAAATCAACCTACGAAGCCCATATAACTTGGCCTGCAAAGTCCATAGATTCAAGCCTGCAGAGTCTATGGATTTTTGAGAAAGCTTTGAAAAATGAAGAACCTGAATGCTTAGAACAATTTTTGAAATGGGAAGAGAGGATTTTGGTCTATAGGACCAAAATAGTTCAAATGTTGTCCCAAAAATGAGTGATATTTTTGGGGGACAACATAACGAATGCTAATGTCAAGAATTTGAAGGGCTTATGTTTATTAAACCCATTATGCTTCAGGTCTATTTCTAGTCCTTGTCAAAAAATAAACATCGTGCCCTCTTCTTATCCTAATGTGCTTAGTTGATATTTTCATTATGGCATTTATCTCTTGATTATATCCTTTCATCTATCATCTAGTATTGTTAATTAAGCTACCTCATATGTTTTATCATAAACATTAACAACAAGCATAACCATACCACCCCTGATAATCACATCCATAAGCACTTAAATAGATTAACCATTTTCCAACACATGTTTAAAAATAATGAAATCCAAAATACTCATTACAAATCAGCATATTGTAAGCAATCAAGAATCATCACCATAAACCAAAACCGACTCATGCCTAACTAAGAATATGTTAATATCTACACAACCATAACCATAAGCATAATCTATAAAGCAATGTAAACATCACATAATAAATGCTAATAACCAAAATTAAATCATATACCATGAGCATGGGCAATAAACAAAGATCACATATATAACTCCAATAACATCATAACATGAACATAAATATCCATAATCATAAACAACATCATGAGACATAAACCATGTTGGCCTAATCATCAATATCATCATATAAATCATGTCTATCAAAATGAATAATGCATATAACAATGTGTAAAATCTCTCTCTCATATACATCTTGCATCATCAGCATGTAGGCCAATATCAAAATCATGTACATAAAACATATCAAAACATGTAATATCATGCCCTTGGGACACCACTACCATTGGCCCCTCCCGATCCTATACCTACACTACCATCTAGTGTTAATCCTCTTAAGATGTTTATATATCCACTCACTTTAGAGGCCCACTATCCCAGAGTAGCCATGGATTGACCACTTGCTAGATTGGCTTTGTACTCCCCCCATCTGAGCTCATTCGATAACTATTCTAGAACAATAGCCCATTTGCTCCTCTTTCTCCTTAGACTCGATGTTGTAAATAAGTTCCCCTCAGATTAGTAGCTGTGTGATCCTATGGACATCCTCTAAGAGGATGGTAACCTCTCCTATCAATAGCAAGAAGGTGTTAGTGGTTATATCCCATCTCTTGATGAGGGCTACTATCATTGCGACATCTCATGGCAATCACTGGTAATGTCATATGGCTTCTAATCCAACTTCCTCCATGTGTTTCCATTCATTACCAGTCATACCTTTATGGATCTATGCAAAGATCCTAGGAACTTGATCCCTCATATGGATTTGATCATGTGCTTGCAACACACTCACATTAGCATGCACACTTATTTTTCCAAATCGAGCTCAATAACGACCTCTACTTTCCCTTTTTTAAAACCTATTACAAGTATAGCATTATCTCTAGCACCTAAATCAACATTCAAACATGAACATTTTAAAACAAAAACAAACATCTTTCCTACCCCACAAAATGTTTAGCAACCTTCCCTAAACTCATTAAACCTTTTTTTACCTAAAACTACCCATTTCAACCTATTAATCCTACTCAAACTTGCCCCACCTCACCTAGATCCTTCAACTTCTCCTAACCCCTTTTTAGCTTTTCAACCTTTTTCCCCTAACGACTCGATCACTGAGAGTTTTTTTAATCATCGATGGTCTAGGGTGTTTCATCCTTTGGTGGTCGACCATCAACGGTCATGTCTGACTATTGACAATCAAGTTTAACCATTGATGATCACTATGTGTGACCACCAATGACAAGACCCTTAACCTACATTCCCATAAAACCACCTAAACAACCTCATTCAATAACCAAATCATCTACCTCTAGCCTATTACCTATCCCCAACCCAAATTTTTATTCAAATTTAATTTTAACCCACTAATTCTCCCAATTTTAACTAAAACCTAAACCTAGGTCAAAACCCTATCCCAAACAATTACAAATTACTAAAACTCAACTCTCACATATCCAAATTAATAATCTAGGAATTCAACGCAACCCCCTACCTCATTCCTTGAGTGCTGTCAAGGTTGAAGTCCATGTCTTGTTGCTCGGCCATGTCCTCATCCACCCTATATGTCTGGTCCCAACTAAATCAATGTAATAACTACTCAACCAATCCACAATTGACACCTCACCCAAGCCTCTTAGCAAAATTCCAAATAGCAATTCACTAGATTACATGAAACACAAAAGTCAATTGTTAAAAAGTGAAAATGAAAATTCATTTTCACTTTTTGTATTTCATGGATTTAGGGTTTCCACATAACTATCAATGATTAGAATGACCATCGATGGTCGACCTTGGAGACCCTGACCATCGATGATCAGATTATCATTTTTAATTTTTTTTTACACCTATACCCTAGTGCCTAATTTTTAGAAATCACCTTATCTCCCCTAAACCTAAGCTTGGAATTTTATGAGACTTCCTTCTCCACCCACCCTACCCACCTCATCATTAGTCTATTTCAGCCCAACTAGTGCACGTTTTGCAACATGATTTACCTAGTCCTTTGATCATAGTGACAATATTACCATATTGACCCTTTTAAACTTGTACCACCCTACACTTACCTGACCCACCTTAGATACCCACAACACTTGTCCTATTTGTGTTTTCCATAGGAGCACTTCCTACCTTGGATACCCTTGGAAACACTGACCTTGTCTAGGGGACTAACAGGTGCAACCAACCATTATGCCTAAATGTAGTCATGTGGTACATTGGTCACTTTTACCTTAGCACCAAACTTTATTTTTATCAACCATGGCAACCTTGTCTTTATGTGATCTTGGCTATCTTACCTTTTATGCCTATTTTCACTTTAGTGCCCAACCTATCATCTATACTCATCCTCATCATCACATACCTTATCAAACTCACACTCAATTCAGTTTTTATCTCATTGCCTCCTAGTTTTAAGGGGGAACACCTCCTCCCATACTTAGGGTAATCAAAATACCTTTGACCATCATCGATTTTTGTTTTGTAGCTAGTTCACTCAAGTTGCATAACAAAAAGGGGCAAAATATAGACACCAAAAATTCAAACATCAAGATTTTGAATGTCATAATTCCCCTAGACCACCTTAGGACCCCCTTGGGACCATTCAACCCTCTAATCCCTAGCTGGACCTAACCCATAATTAGTTTAACTTGACTGGCTTAACCTAGCCTTTTAGCCCTTTTTATCTTTTGACACTCGACCACTGATGGTCAAGTTAACCGTCGATGGTCCCCCTAACTGTCGATGGTCATGGTCCATCTTTTTAACCTCTAAAATACAAACTACCCGCCATTATTTTTTAAAAATAGCCCATATAAATCTAGTTATGAGCCATTGCATGGATGAGTTAATTTTAGAAGGCCTAGTTCACATGTTGTTACAACTCTCTCACTTTACCTATAAGAAGAGAGGAGACTGAAGGTGAAATCCATATTCAATTATCATTGAGAGCTTGTGCATCTAAGAGTTTATTTCCTATAGGTCAATTACCATCAATAATCTAATAATCATATCAGAGAGTCAATTTTCCATTGCCTCTCCACCAAGCCTTCAGGTATCATTACTCTATTAGAATCAAGCTAGATTCCACCAACAGGTCAACCACCTCAACCATCCACCTAGACAAGTACTTGATTCTTAGTATTCATATACTTTATTTATATTTAATAATCAAACCAAGATTTACCTATCTCTTAAAATCCATCTTTTAGATCTCATCAATCAGCCAAATTACTAGCCCAGGTCCTCACATAGTAACTATCGATGATTGACTCAACCATCAATGGTCTATCCAACCAATGATGGTCACCTTGATCATCGATGATCACCTTAACCATCAATGGTCACCTTAACCACCGATGGTCACTATGGTAGTGAAAACTAGAAAGCTAATTTCATCTACCTGCACCCAATCAAATCCAATTTTTTGTGTTCTTGTCTATTCATATACCCCTTTTTGATTTTTTGAAGCATATCACAACCCTCTATCACTAGTATTAATTAGTTTATTGCTAATTTGACCATTTTTAGTATATTTTTTTAGAAATAATTCTTATATTTAATTTTAGTACCCTTTGATTTATTGATGTAAGTACCTTCCTATTCTATTTATAAAATTTATCATTTGAAACATGTGGATTGACAGCCCCTAAGGAAGCTCTCACTTCCAAGATCTAGCTATCGTTAGGAAATACACCCAACTATTTATCTATAAAATAGGTTTTATTTAGTGTTTTCTTATATGCATGTCATCCTCCCAAGCCAAAGAGGATCTCTTCACAATCTTATGATTTAATGCATGCACTATCAAATAGGTTTTTCAACCATACCCGTACTTAGTTTCTTATTTTCCCTTTCCCAATAATAAGTAAGAAATTCATTGAAATAATTATTATTTGAGGTATATGTAATAAGGCCACAATCACATGTTATCCATGATTTTTTACCCCACAATTGATGAGTTCCAACCTTGATTGATTCCCTATCAGAGCATTGCAATTATAATTTTAAAAACTATTGATTATAATAACTTATAGACATATATCCTTCCTATTTTTAATTTTCATAACATTTCCTTTCTCAAGAACAATTGTTATGGACTTAATATCTATGGTTCCTTTAAATCTCTTGCATATTATAAGGTAAATTTATTTCTAATTACTCTTTTTAAACTAATAATTTGCTGATATTGAAAATGCCCATTACAAATTTACAAGGTGGAGTTTCACATAATATCTCATTCAGAGTATGTTTAAGACTAACTAAGAAATGTATCATGAAAAATGTAATTTTTGTGCTTTTATGATTATTGTTATCAATGATTAAAATATAAAATAAAATTACTAGTCTTTCTTATATTTTGTAAGAATACATAAAGTTACAATTTATTGATTACTCAAAAAAAAATTGTCTTTACACTTTAAATTTTATGATTGAATTACATTATTTTTTTGGCTAGGTTAATGGATTTTGACCAGAGCCATGACTATTATGGGATAAAATAAAGGGCCTAGATCCACATTTGATATGATTACCACAAGTATTATATATTACCATCTATTACCAATAACTACTGAGCCACAACTATCCCATTTTCCAACTATGGCCACAACCCACTTGAGAATCGCTCTAACAACCAAAGATGGCCCAAGTTCCAAAAATGGACACAATAAAAATTGAGGATGTAAATGGCCACAACCAACCTCATATGCCTTCCAAAATATTTTAACCTATGTTGGTCTTGGAACAACCAAACCACTTAACCAACTCACCCAAATCTCATTGGCTAAAAATGTTGAGTACAAACATTTTTGTAATTAGAATGCCCAAACCAGTGGTGAATAGTATCCCTACCTATGGATTGTGGAATTACCTCATCATATTGAACATAGTTTTTAAGCCACATGTTGACCCCCTATTGAGCATTGTTCCTGTTGTTTAAGTTTGGTGATGTTGTCATTGATGTCAAAGGTTCTTAAGAAAGGTGTTCATGAGGTAATTGAATAATTTTCTTATTTGATAGCATCATTGATAGGTATGATATTATATAAATAGAATTAAAGGCATGTGATCAAGGTGTAGGATAATCAAGAAGTGTTTCAAGGTCAATTTTCAAGTTTAAAGAGCTTGATAAGTCTAGTAATGACACTAGTCATAGCATGAAGAGTCCTAATGAGGAGGTTTGAGCATGGTGGCTTGATGAGATAGAGGAAAAAAGGCATAATAATTTTTATGAGGTTTATTCAACATGTATTTGAGGCATTAAATCACTCACAAGAGTCTTTTAGTGAGCCTAAAAGGGTAGGACCTATAGACCTAGTATGCAACTAGACCACCTCTAAACCCTGCTTGGCCTAATGAGGCATCATGATCTATTTTCAAGGCATATGAAGGATTTTTTACATTGTTTGATCATGTGATATAATGTGAGCATGTAATTGAGGTTTAAAGTGCATTTAAAGAGGTTATAAGGCCAATTTTAAGGCCTATTGTGACTTGCAGGTCAAAGCCTAGAGAACAAAGAGAGAGAGCATGGCCTAATGGGGTATGAGGTTCTGTTTCCAAGGAAATTATGGATAAGTGAGTGTTTTCAAAGGTATTTCATGTTGTTTCAAATATTTTGGACAAGTTTCAAGTCAAATTTTTCAATAAAAGGCATGAAAATTTGTTTTGAGGTCTCTCAAGTGCACATAATGGAGGGTTCTCAACCTGAGAAGGAATTTTAGGTGTTTATTGGCATTTGTGACTTCTACATGGTAACCTAATATATTTATGAGATATGGGTAAGGTTCCTCATTAATATATTTAAGTTTTATTTTTGGAAATGAGGTAGATTCCTTTATAAATAATCATTAACACCAGAAATAATGTTAACCCCCTCTAAAACCCTAACTTTGACCTTATGTGAAAGATCTTGTTATAAAGTACTAAGAATGGATTGGTATGGATATTTAAGTGATTATATGTTTTATACAACTCTCCTAGGCACCTTTAGGTGTGATTTATTTATCAGGTGAATGAGTGGACATTATAATAAATGCCTTATTTCTCAAATATTTATTGTAGCAATCAAAGTTGACCAATTCAAAGTTGATATATAGATGAAGTTTGAAGCTTGATATTTTTATTTTATATCCATGGTGGTTTTTTATTAGGTTATATCCCTCATGGGTGCTAAACTGATCATACAAGTTAACCAGTTGTTAACAGGCTTAATGGTGCAAACAATGAGAATCCCAGGCAGAAGTGAGAAGTGTATTAGGGATGAATCCAAGTGCATTGATAATTTTTTAAAGACCTATAATACATATTAATTTTGGATATAATTTTTGGAGGATAGTATAAATGATGAAAATATTGATCATAAGTTGACCTCTCTAGTCCAGTTAAGACAGTGAGGTACAAGACTATGAGATTGGTCTGCAAGACTAATATTTCCATTTAACCATACTATATATCTATATGATAATAGTATAATTACCTCATAGGGTCATATACATGCATTATGAGTCTCTGTAAATTGTCATACATGTGTTGAAGGTCATTGTTTCTATGACTGTGTTTTGAGGCTAATTGGCAGTTTTAAGTGGGTTACTTGTAAAGAAGGGCTTGAGTCCTTTTTCCATGTGTAATGAAGTATAATGAACTTGGTTAAGTTTTTTATATCTTCAAGGTTATATTTATGTGTTTTATTTCTATATTTATTTATTAAATTAGTTTTTTTATCTTCAATAGTTCAAGATAGAGTTTCTGGGTATGCACAGGCCTAATTGTGAACAGTGTTAATTGAGGGCTTTAAGTGGTGATTAGAGATAAAATATGTCATAAACCTAAGAGGAGATTATTAAGTGTTTATTTTTTTTACATGTTAATTTTTCCTTCTATGTATGAAGTTTGAAAGTGCTCTAAGAATATCGAAGGGTAACGTGTGCTAATAAAGGCCTAATTGAATTAGGTCTCCTTAAAGATTAAAAGAGGATTTAGTCCTATATTATATGACCAAATTAGTATAATGTAATAAGGTATATTTTATTAAAAATCTAAGTGTAAAAGTGTGCATTTCTGACCAAGAGGTGTATGAGCAAGAGCTTAGTATAAGAACAAGGCCTAATAGGTCTAATTGGCTTGTTAGAGAAAATGTTAGTAGAAGAAAAAGAGATATCATTTTGAATAGATAAATGAGTTATTGTAGACCATAATCATAGTGTAAATAAACTATCATCAAGATCTATCATGGGTAATGTATATGACTATCAAGATCCAATGACCTAATCTATCTTGAAGAGACCTAGTTAAGTGAAGGAGCCTAGAAGGTAGTTTGAGAGGGCTAAGAGTGTGAATAAATGAAGAGGTGGTCATCATCATTTTGTTGAGAAACAACATGTATTGAATTTTATCAATGAAATTAAGTGGTTTATTTGGTTCTAATTCATCTAGGGGGTTGGTGCCTTCTTGCAATTAGGTTCTTGTTAAAACCTAGTCAAGTGGGTGCTTGGCCAGTTGGGGTTGATGTTCAAAGTGAAGTTAGTGCTTCACTAAATCTTGATATTTGTCTTATAGGATTATATTCCATTTTTATATATTAGTGGTTTTTCTTCCCTTTGATTTTTTCTCACTCAAATAAGTGGTTCATGTGTTATACTCTTGTCTCATGTTCATGGCTCTTAATGTGTTTCTAGTTCACTATATTGTTTTGATAGTTCATGAATGATAAAGTAAAGTTGTAAAAAAATTGAAAACTAATTCACCCCCACTCTCTCATTCATTGTACTTCCAACATTTGGTATCAGATCCTGGTCATTTGAGGCAAGTCTATCAACTTGAAGGTGATTCTAAGAAGCATAAAAATGTCTTATGACCAATAGGAAGAAGACAACATGTATGATGAATAAGTCTACTATGACAGTGAATAAGGAGAATCCAAATTAGACCTTGAAGCTAAGCTCATAAGTACCCCTGATGATTTGGATTCAAAATAGGACCATCAAGTATTTTAGGAGTGAGTTAGAAGAGGTCAACATAAGGTTTAAGTCAAAGGAAGCTGAGTATGATAAGTTAACAATAGAGATAGATTCCTTGAAGGTTGAGCATGAGTAGCTCATATACAAAATGAGTAAGTTTGAGAGAGAACGTGAGAATTCAGAACAAGTTAATATTACTAAAATTAAAAGACCAATCAAGCATCCCAATGCAGTAAAGGATAAGTCATCATAGAACCATGATAAGTATAGAAATGTTATTTGTGACATCTATCACAATATAATAAACATTGCAAGATTATGCTATAATAGAGTTAGAAGGACCACAAGATTCAACAAGACATATGAAGCTCTTATAATACATAATAAGGATCAAACATTGATATGGAATGTAAATCAAGTTAGGATGGATCATATTGATATCAAGAGGCAAGATGAACTATTTTCTAAGGAGGAACAAAAGACCAAAGAGGATTTTATGCTAGCTCAAACTGCATTTCACATTCAAGATGAAGGCATAAAATGATATATATATATATATATATATATATATATATATATATATATAGTGGTTACTCAAGAAACATGATAGGAGATATAAATAAGTTCATCTCATTAAATAATAATTCTACAAAAATAGTAAAGTTTGGAGATAACACAACTACCAATATAGCTAGCAAGGGTGTCTTGAGTTTAGACAATGGAAAGACCAAGACACAAAATATGTTATATATGGAAGGTTTTGTTAGAGTTACAATCACTGAGGGGTGAATCAATGAGCCTAGATATTTCAATTACAATTTCTATCCTTTCAAACTATTAAACAATCAACATATATCAACTTGATCAAACAACATTAACAAGAGAGATCATTCATCCAATGCATACACAAGATCAAACACATAACACATAGTTCCAGTGGGAAACCCTCATGGGGAATAAAACCCACTTTCAAGACTGAAACACATGGAATACTATCTTATAATAAATTACAAACAAGATATTGGTCAAGTCCTTTAGACCCACAAAACTTGATCATATCCTCCTGACCAAAGGTCTTTAGTGAAACCCTTGTTTCATAAGGAGTAACTTCCCCTAAATAAGATCAAGTCCTTTATACCCTCCTTTAAACACCTCCACCTTATAACTAATGTCTTCAACATCTGATGATGGATCTTTTTTTTCTAACCCATACGAAAATTCCCTCTTTATCTCATACAAGCCTCTCACATAGGCATGCCATAATCTCTTTCCTTCTTCACTCAAATTGTCCTCATATGTACACTCAGACCTATTCGCATATCATTAAACTACAAGAGAACTTTTATAACATTATAAATATTACCTACAATTCATACATATATTCATCAATATTCTCTACTCATAAATTCATCAATTGGTCACTCTACCTCTCCTTCACTCCACAATTCTCACATACACCTTGCACAAGTCTCTCTCTCAAGTCTTCCACAAGTCTAGAAACCAAAACATTTGGTTTCACCATTTATAGATAAATCATGAATTAAAAATATAAAAATCTTTCCTTGTTGTCTACAATACATGCCTTCATCCTTAAGGCATCTCACATGAATCACACTTAAGCACAATCCACTTTCAAATAGGCCTAAGTTACTTTTAGGTCCTATGAAGACCCATTCAACTTTTTAACACTTATCTAAGAAAATTAAGAACATAAGAACACTTTAAAAATTCATGGACCCATTATAAATGATCTATAGATCCTCCTTAATTTCCAACATCATGGTACCCTTTTTCTTAAGCATAATTCACTCAAACAACATTTAATGTACATAGTCACCATAAATGAATACACAATTGACTTGTAAACATTTTATCATATTGCATAAAATCTATCACACCTCAAAAATCCAGACAAATCATATTTATGGAGTATAAAAGACTCTCTAATAGCTAAGACATCATGAAACATTGAAATAACATCAATACAAGCTAAATTACCCTTCTCAATTACTTGTAGAGCATACATGAATGCACAATCAACTTTGAACCTTCATAAATTTGAATTTACACACTTTCAAATCTTAAAATTTATATTTCTATATGTATCTTGGAGTGATATATAAATTTTATTTTTATAAAACCTTTGAATTCATCATGGATCAAAATTTATGGACAAAATATAGAGCACTAGTTTTTCCTTCATAAATTCAAATATTCAAACGCAAATGGTCATAGTTAAACTTCATACAATATTCTCACATCTCATGTTCTCACATCTTTAGATTGATCATGAAACATCAATATTATTTGAAATTTAATGCATAGTGTGTCAATGTCCAAACATTAATCTTCATACAGTTAACCTCATCTTATGCAATCTAAAAACTTTGACTTAACACACTCTATTGGTCTTTTGTATGTAACTTAGTCTTTAACAATGCTAAATATATATCACTTTGACCTCTTGACTTTAATTCACACCATTTAAATCTATCTATATAATCACCTACTCATTGTGATCTTTGGAAAAATCTCAATCTTTATCTCTACACAATGTTAAATATTGAACACTTGGCACCATCTCACTGCTTCTTGAGTTCTTGGAGCAATGTACTTTGTTGATGTTGCTCAAAATTTAACTTGTGTAAAAATGACTAAGTATGGGAACCTTTTCAATTTATCTATAAGGTCAAATTTTCACCTCCATATCTTTTGCTTCACTCAAGTGCATGTTCTAAAATTTGGACCATATGATCTCCTCACATAAGAGAATCCAACCATGTGTTAAATTGGTCCTGAAAAATTTGCATGTGTGAGATATAATGCCATTAATCTACTCACTCAGATTTTTCTACCATACAACCAATAATGTCAAGAATTACTTGAAAGGCCAACTTTGCACATGCATATCTTTTGATGCGCTTTAGGCTCAAAACTCAACAAACCCATATGATTATCTTGTTCTAAAACATCCACATGTATGAGATATTCCATGACCAAACTATTTAATCAGCTCTTTCTTGCATCGTGAAAATTTGGCTATGGGAAAATAATGTCAAACTACCTGGGAGCCCAATTTTGTACTTGCATATCTTTTGACGCATTTAGGTGCATGACCTAAGATTTAGCACATAATAACTAGGCATAATACTTAACAAAGATATATGACCATTTCCTCATAAAACCTCTATGCATGCAAATTCTAACATCATCAACATGCTTACTTAGCTCTATTTGAACATAGAAAACACTATCAAAATGCCTTAGAGCCTAACTTTGCACCCACATATCTTTGACTACACTTAAGTGCATGACCTAAGATTTAATGTGTAGTAACTAGAGAATAATGTGATCACAACTATATGACAAACTCTCCCTGAATCATCTACACATGATAATGGTGACATTAGTAATTTGCCTACTTAGATTTTTTGCCACTAGACCCAAAATGTATAGAAGAAAACAATGATAAACCAAATGAAAACCACTCATCCACACAAGAACTCAAAGCTTAGAAAACATATTATAGGTCCCCTTACACATTATCAATACTCCATACTCATCCCTGAACATCTCTAGCCATGTCAAAACTAAAGATCAACCAAGCCTCCTTCAAGCACACTAGGACAAGTACATTACACACTTTGTCATTGTCACTTAGACTATCAAGCCACTTCATCCACTCACTAAGACACCTCCATGACATCACCATGTAAACATAACCTACTTCATGTAAGTCAAATTTTTAATCAAGGACACACACTAACTTTTCATGATAAAGGGTGTGAGATAAGGAGAGCCAAATCAAGTAGGCTAATTACCAATGCCAAGAGGACTAAGAACAACCTATATGTATTGAATGAGATAAAGAAGGAGAGCTGATTCATGAGAAATATAGATGAAATTTGGCTATGCCATAGAATGTTAATTCACCTAAACTTTGAAAACCTCATCAATATTAGCACTAAGAATTCTATGAATAACATGCCTAAGATCATCAAACCTATAAACATATTTTACAAGGCATGTCAACATGGTAAGTAGACTAGAAGAAGGTTCAAGTCCAAGGAGTAATTTACTATAATACCCTTGGAGTTAATACACACCTATATCTATGGGCCTACAATAATTCAAAGCATTCAAGGATATATCTACTTCATGTTATTCATTGATGATTATACAATAATGACTTGGGTTGCATTCTTGAAATAAAAATCAAAAGATCTTGATAATTTCAAGGCATTCAAGGATATTATTAAGAATGAGAAGAATGGTAAGATCAAGTTCCTAAGATCTGATATAGGAGGAGAGTTTTAGTCTAATGATTTTTATGAATTCTGTGAGGTTCATGGAACAAGAAGACAATTCTTAGCAGGTAGGGCACCTCAATAGAATGGGGTAGTGGAAAGAAAGAATAGGATTGTTCAAGATATGGATAGAAATATGTTAAATGATTCTATACTATATAATTGATATTGGAGAGAGGAAGTAAGCACTTTTATCTACATTTTAAATAGAGGATAGATAAGGACTATTGGCAACAAGACTCCTTATAAACTATGGAAGGGTAGACCTACCAATGTGAAACACTTTAGAGTGTTTGGGAGAAAATGTTTCATAAAAAGAGATGATGAAGACTTGGGAAAGTTTGATTCTAGATCTGATGAAGGAATATTCT
Organism: Torreya grandis; assembly: GCA_037957365.1. Lineage (NCBI taxonomy): Eukaryota > Viridiplantae > Streptophyta > Pinopsida > Cupressales > Taxaceae > Torreya > Torreya grandis. Next base: position 779,030 of record JARHVA010000070.1, on the reverse strand, counting down.
TAGGATACTCATCAATGAGCTTAGCCTATAGATGTTAGAATAAGAGACTACAAAAGATAGTGTAAATCAACAATGTGAAGATTGATGAGACAAGGAAATCGCACTCATAGTCAAAGAAAACTTTAGAGAATTTGGAATTAAATAATGAAGAGGATACTATAGATGTTGGTGAGCAATAATAAGAATTTTAAGAGAGATAGGACTCAAAAGTACCCTCAAGATAGATTCAAAAAGATCACCCTAAATCTCAAATCATTGGCAATAAAAATGTAGGTATGTAAACAAGGAGAAGATTGGTAAGTAATCTAAATCAAGAGAATGTTGCTCTATTGTCCAAGATTAAACCTAAGATTCTTATAGAAGCAAACAAAGACAAATTTTGGATAGGTTCTATGAATGAGGAGTTAGACCAAATAGAGAAGAATGAGACTTGGAAACTAGTTCCTAGGCCTAAAGATAAGAATTTCATTAACACAAAATGGGTGTTTAAAAATAAGTTGAATGAAGATGGATAAGTCACTAAGAACAAGGATGGATTGGTATGTAAGGGATATGCAAAATTTGAATGGGTAGACTTTGAGGAGACCTTTACACCAGTAGAAATATTGGAGGCCATCAGATTATCTCTCACATATGTAGGATTCAAAGGATTCAAGGTATACCATATGGATGTCAAATTTGCCTTTTTAAATGGGAATTTAGAAGAAGTGTATATTGAGAAACCTGAAGGGTTCTCACTATCAGATGACAAAGACTATGTTTGCAAATTTAAAAACTCTCTTTATGGTCTAAAGAAAGCTCCTAGAGCTTGGTATGCTAAGTTAGACAAGTGTCTGTTAGATCAAGGATTAAAAAGAGGAGTTATAGATAGTAATCTATACATTAAGATAGAATATGACCATCAAATGATAGTAGTTGTCTATGTGAATGACATCATCTTTAGTGGAAACAATGAGAACATGACCAAGGACTTTATAGAGGTGATGAATCAAAAATTTGAGATGTCCATGATAGGAGAGCTTTTTGGAAATAAGATGATTGAGAGGGGGGAGAATCAGTCTTCAAAAAATTTCATTCAATTCCAATTAACCATACATGAATCATTCTAACAAGCATGTACATCTTAGTAAAAATAAGCATCAAATCATAAGAGCATGAAACATATGAACACAACATATACATGTAAAACCCTTTAGGGGAATAAAACCCACTGATGAATAAAATGAACTACATTACTATAAAACAAAAATCAATCTTTAGTGAAGCACCAACTTCACATAGACCACCAACCCCAACTAGCTTAGCACCAACTCAACTAGGCTTTAACAAACACCCACTTTTAAGGAGGCACCAAACACCTAGATGATTCAGCACCAACTTAGCCACTTGATTATTTAATCACCTTCAAAAACCCTTGTTGATTCTACAATATATGATGATCTACTTCTTCAACTCTTTTATCACTTTTATCCCTCTAAAAATTGCCTTGAGCCTTCTTCACTCAACTAACCCTCTTCATGGCTCGATTAAGTCTTATAACCTTGATCCTCATATGCAAAACCTCTCTTAGATATTCATAACATCTATTTGACCTCCTTCTATTCACTAATGATTTATATGATTCACTTATCCTCTTCTGATCTCCTACACTTAACATCTTCTAAGCATATAAAATAGGCCTAAACTATCTTTCTTTTATACAAGTCACTTGATCATTTCCATCTTAGATGGCCACATATTTAAATCACTTAGGTATTCCATGAATATGTTAAATAATATTAAAATAACATGCCTTAATCATGAATCAACAACTAAAATAGGTCAAACATACATCAATTAGCCCTTACTCATCTTTTAGGCTTATGGAGAGCTAATAGGCCTTCTTAAAAACATGTTACCCTTTGATCTTCCTTTAAGCATATCCAAACACCTCACATTGTAGGAACATGTCATATGCCACTCCAATATACCTTAGCCAACTTTAATTTAGGTCCAAAATACCTTTTAGGTCTTGTTGTCACCAAATATTGCACCCTAGAGGAGGTTGTTCAAGACTACTCTAAGATTTGGGAAACATTTGAATACCTCTAGGCTTGTGGGATGCCTATAGTAGAGGTAGACCTTTAGGATTAAGGGTTAGCTCTCTAAATTTACCTTTAAGTGTTTATAACCTATAATAACTAATTACTTGTGTGAAAAGGGGGTAAAAGTATGCATGAAATAAATCTACTCTAAGAGGGTGATACACCATAAGTATTTTCACAAGAGCATCATCCTTCTTGCACTAAGAAAAAAGACCTAAAACATTAGCTTCAAAGTCATAAGGTGTTCTAACATTAGTATTTCAATATGAAGGTGATATGCATGAGACAACTCAAGGTAAGTGGACCAGAGGTCAGGTTGCAGACTCTAAGGACACTTGCACACTTGAAGGGATTCAAACACACTAGCTACACTCCATATAACCTATTATAATGAGAATTTATTGTAGTAGACATGAAAGGATAAGGAGAAGGAAGGATATAAGCTTATCACTAGACCTTACCATTCATTGCTTCGCACACTTAGAAAAGATGTTTGTGAACTCAAAACCAAATTACATGTATCATTCAAATGCAAATTACAACATAAAACTAGTAGGGCTTTGTCATACATGGTGTGGAATTAGATACAAGAGCCAAAATGGTGAGTACTTAGAGAATGTGAGAGAGCAAAGAGAATAATGAAGCTTAAGAGTCACTCAAATAAGTGTCAAGATGAGAGAGAGAGTTATGTTTGTAGGATAATATATTATGGAATAGAATATGCCAGATATCTTTGGACAAATGTCCCTCATAACCATCAAATTCCCCAAACTTGGCATAGAGGTCTTTGCCCACATTATTTGGTCCTTATTGATCACTCAAAGGTAGACTAGGAACATATGAAATAATTTCACTATGAAGGGGGGGTTATAAATAGTCTCTAACATACACTGGATGTGTCCCTAATCATTGATATTCTTCTGGATAAGTGTTCTCACTATCTATAATCACTATCATCCTTTTTTTAGACCTATCCTCACATTTCACACCAAAATTCCCATCAGTTGTTCAATCCAATTCATACAAGTGGTATTATGACACCTATAAAGAGTCCTTTTTTCCTAACTCCATTAGGAAAACCTTAAAAATCCTCCCAATTGAAGTTATCACCTTCTCACTTGGTGATCACCTTCCATTCACTATGCCATTTTGGACTACCTAAAGTGAAGGTGATTATAGATGTACTTATATGATTTTATGAAGAAATAAGTGAGCATGAAGGGTTATACCAGGTCCCACTTGATCTCCTAAAGTTATTCACATCTCCCAATTCTCCCTTGAACCTACAAAACACATAAATCTATCAATAAAAGCTATTTTGCACCCTATCCATACAAATAAAGTACCAACCAATATGTTGTCAAGTATCCTAGGGGAGTATTATACAGGTTACAATCACTTCCAAAGTCATGCCAACTCATTTGGATGCCATTATTGCATTTTTTTTCCCATCGGGTCATGAACAAGGGTTTTTGGAGGGTTTTGGGTGGTTTATCCTCTTAAGGATAGTTCATAAAAACATGACATTTAAACCTTAGATAAATCTCACTATAAATTTATTTAGGACCCTCTTAAACATATCCTAGCTCCTCATACCTCCATGCTAAATGTATGTACAATTGCAATCTTATAAAGATGGTTTCTTGGGCCCTTCCCTACATTCTGTGTAAGCCTAAGTTGGTCTGAACCAAGGTTGACCTCTCTATGAGTATTCTCTACAAACTAAAAGTTTTAAACATTCTCATATCCTCATTTGAAGGTTATCTAATGCATTTGGGTGTTCACTTGGTTTTAGGAATGGTATTGAGACCTCCTAGGGCTTTAAGCCTAATGTATGCCTAATAGGTCTAGTCTACATTTAGGACCTAAACTCCTCTATGCATGTCTTCTTATAATTTTTAGGCCTCACCCATGTTGTTTCATGTTGAATACAACTCCTCATACCATATCATATTCACTTAGACTTGTTCACCTCACGTATATGTTAAGCCAACACTTCAACCATCATACTCTAGTGCATAGTCACTCTACCATCAAGCTGTAGATTGTCATTCTAAGGGGAAAAGACACATATAGGTTTAATTTAAACTCTTATACCTTGTCTTACACACCATAGGGTCTCTTTTAAGTCTTTGGATTCATTTTCATCCTAACAAGTGTTCATTTTTTAGGGTTCTCACCTCTAGGTTCATCTCATGAGCTTGTAGGTACCTATAGTCAGATTGTAGGTGACTTTTTAAAGGGTAAGGTACACCTATAGGTGATGACAAAGGTCAAAACCCTTTATTTCATCACTTCTCAATGTTCTTTAAACATCCATTATCACTCTCACCTCAATAATTTTACTTGCCATGGATATATGCTCTTATTATGACACCTGGGACTGTGAGGTCTTTTGAAATTCAAAACACTATAGAGAACATTGACCTTCTACAGTGAAAGAATTGCCTAATTTTGAAACCCTCTAACATCACCCTTCTTTGTCAAACATATGTCTTATTGTTCAAGGTATTAACCCTATATGTAGACTAAATGATGGGATCATTTGGAACTATCTTGACCTCATGTCACACTACTCCATGATGGAACCAAATATGGACAAGGCTTTGTTTCAGATGAATTAAGGTAACATGTCCTTAAACTCAGTTTCCCCAATCATGAACATGATTCAAGTCTAATTTCCATTCTATGGTTCCATCATTGATTTATATGACATTTCTCAACTTATCAAACCTCTATGGAGCTCTCAATCACATTAAAACACTAGAACTCCAATTGCTCAGTCCTCTGTAGACCACCTATAGATGATGATCAACATTATACAAGATAAAATTTCATGTATTCGAGAATTAGTTGCTTCAATCAATCTCAAATAGTCTATATGGTTCAAACTAGTTTTTTACACCTTAGATAACCTTCCACCACTTTTTCATCTCTTCATCACATCATCATGACTGTGTAAATGTCTTTTGACCTGCCTATAAGTGAACACTTTCAAGAAAGTTTGACTGTGTACTATATATGATTTTGGCTCCCTTGGTATTAGCATTTGAGACTAATATTTTCAAGGAGGGAAGACTAAAATGTCATGATAAGCATGGAATATAACATTTTACCTTGATTTGAAACCATTACAAGGATAATAACCCTCTATAATTGGTGAAATCTATTTGCAACATAGCAATGGTTCTCTCACTAGTATAATGGAGTGTTGGTGCTCCTCAACCCACCTCTACACATGAAAAATGATTGGAAACCTTGAGATAAGGATGCTCACATCTCTTAGAAACACTTTCACCATGTGATCTGTATGAACTATCTCAAACAAGGAGAAAAACTATAGGGTATGGGGATAAGCAAGCAGAAAAGAGCAGTCAACTTCTAAAGAATGTTTCATAAAGCATGAGTAACTAATCTCCCAAATAATACCATGAATATGAAATAGACAAAGTATATTAACATCCCACATGAGCATTTGACTTAACTCATCCAATGTTATCCGTAATAGACCAAAATTGGTTGGTCATTTATACATGCCTAATGAGTGATGGAGAAGTGAAATGGTTTTAATCCATTTTTGGTACTTTAAAATCTGATCAAATTTTAGGTTGAGTTTATGGAAATGGAAGATTCACTGTAGGATCCTACCACACTTTTGTAAAAGCTATACAGCCAATTAAAACTACCCAAACTACCTCTTTTATTCTTCTAATGTTAATCTTATAATATTTAGTTATAAACTAACATTTATGATAAAGTATTGACATGAAGGATGTTTAAATGCATATTTACACACTTTTATACTATATTAAACCATACAAACCTCATTAAATGTCTCAAATATGACCTTACATTACTAGAAATGACATAAGGGACTAAAATGGATGTAATCAAGGTAATGAAATATTAAATGAACCCTATATAATTATATGACACACCCTATAAGACCTTAATAATCCCATATATAAGTTTTATACTATAGGGGGTTGACTTATTTTAGCTTGTGGTCAAAATAGTCAACATTCTTAATGATTTTTTAGGGGTGGTAAGCCAGCTATGCTAATGACTAGTAGCTTATTCCTATCCATTGGGATATGGAGTCACCTATGAATATATGTTACACTTAATTTTCCTTTTAAAATATAACAAAACATAAGAAACAATAGGAAAACAAGGGAAAAAATAACACACCACACACTTGTGCTTCATGAACACTTATGGAAGACACACAACAAACCCAAACAAACTAACTCAAACACAAATTAACCTAAAAGAAAATATTCCTCTTAGATCAAAGGGGAAGTTTAAAACCTTTATTTCTCCTTTAAATTAAGTAATAAATGAGGCATATATCCTTTTAGGTCTTGGCACTTGTATCTCCAACTCCTTCATGATGTTTTTCAACCTCATTAGAATGATCTTCAATGAAATCAAAGGAGCTACAAGTAGATCACCTATGGAGATGAACTCCTCTTGCACTTCAATAGCATCAACCTTATCATAGGACTCCTTAACTACAACCTTAAATGGTGGTTCATCAATGCATACCTTTTTGACTTCTATGGTGCTCTCAATAAGATCATGTTCCTTTTCAGCTGCAAGTTCTTCAAGCTCGTTAAGGAGTTCTACATAGTCTACCAAATCTTGGTCATTATCTTCCATGGAAACCTATTTCTATATTTTCTCATGTACTTGACCTTCAACTTGGAAAATATCTTCAATCTCTATGAAAAGCTTCATTTGTTGCTACCAATCATCCTTGTTCTCCTTGTCTTTGAGAAACACCACCTCTTTAACTTTATCTTCTTGGTGTAAGAGGTCATCAAGCTTATCTTCCTTATGCTCCAATAAAACTGCAAATGGTTCAATCTCAAGTTGAGATGTTGAGTGTTCCTCAAGATAACATCTTTTGCCTTGGTTTCTTGAGACTCTTCTTGGACTATAACTTCTTTGACAGTAGCTTCACCAAGTTCCTTCATGACTACAACTTCTTAGATAGAAGATTTGTGTTCATCTTCATTCTTAACAAGACCTTCCTCTTTATGCCTAATAACACACTCCACTTAATGATTATTGTGATCATAAACAACCTCATGATCAGATATGTACTTCTTAGGAGAAGAAGTTGACTCACTTAGCTGCTCAAACTCCTTATTTATGGCATGAAACTTTTGCCATAAGTCAGCTTCTTCTTCATAACTGCTACCTTCAAGGGCTCATTCATCATGGAAATCAATAAATTAATTAGATATGGAGTCTTTATCAAACACCTATCCTTTCATACCTTGACCAAATTCTATATGGATAGTTGTAATAGGATCTTCAACATTCTTCTCTTCACTCAAGAAGATAAAATTGTACTTGTGTTCACCAAGGGGAGTTCCTATGGTGATTTCTTCTTCATAGTCACTTGAATCATCCTCTTGACTAACTATAGTTTGAGCTTTCTCCTCTTCATTTGATTCTCATAATATGGGATCTCCTTCTAGAACGGATGAGGTGGGAGGGTGATGGATAGGCTCATGGATTGGAGATGGAGTATGAGGTATGGCAGAGGACTTATGAATGGATTTGGGAAAAAGGACTTCTAGAGTGAGCTCATAGGAGAGTGACCAGTTGGGTTGGTTAAAAGGAAAGACACCTAATTCAACAAAGGTTTGACCTTGGTTATAGCTTTCTTAAGGATCTTCAATAGTTGCATGATTGCTTTTAAGCTCTTTGTCTTCCCAAATCCTTATCCTATCTATTGAGCATTGGAAACACTTCTTTGTCAAGTATAATTATTCTTTATATCACTATGAATTTCTTCTTCAAACACCTCTCACATACCCATACACACTTGGACCATGCCTCTTAACTACTCCATAAGATGATTAAGGAGAACATCAAACTCATCATCCCATGTTCTCATCATTTCTTATCTATCTAGCAAACTTGGTATGAGTTCTAATAAGGATTTGACATGAGATGGGGTTGATGGAGGAGGAGGATAATGGTAGGGATTGAGGCCAGCTTTGGTTTGTTGGTATTGAGTATGTAAGAATTCATATATTTCCTTATATTATCTTGATGTAAAATCAATGGGATCATTTGATTCTTCTTGATAAGACTGATAGGAATCCTCTTGAGGTTGATAAGCATCATGGTATGGTTGGTGAGAGTTGCATTTGGATTGATAGGAAGGCAATCCTTGATAGGTTTCATCAACAACATAATACTCATGTGGAGGAGGAAATAGATGACCATGGGGATGCCATGGCTCATAGGATTGATAGAAAATTTGATAGGGATAGTGATGGGTATAACATGGTTCATATTATGGTTGATAGGGAGGTGCATAATAAGGATATTAATCATAGATATTAATATCAACCTCATGGGTCAAATGAAATACAATAATTGATCAAAACTTTTAACAAGGGATACATAGGTTTCTTACAACTGAAAAATCTCATTCAGAGTTTCCATTGGTGTTATCTTGTTTGCTTCCAAAAGCTTATTACAGGAAAGACACACCAATAATATTTCCACTCTCTTTGACCTTGATCCCACTAGGTGTGCCATAACTATTGTCACAAAATATTTCACCCTAGAGGAGGTTTTTTAATCCTAATCTAATATTTGGGCAATATTACAATATCTCTAGGCTTGTGGGTTGCCTATAGTAGAGGTAGACCTCTAGGATTAAGGGCTAGATCTATGAATTAACCTTTAAGTTCTTATCACCTATTCTAACTGATTTCTTTTGTGAAAAGCAAGTAGAAGTATGCATTAAATAAATATATTCTAATGGGGTGATACAACATAAGGATTTATACAAGATCATCATACTTCCTACACTAAAAAACAAGACCTACAACATTAGCTTCAAAGTCCCAAGGTGTTCTAACATTAGTATTTCAATATGGAGGTGATATGCATGAGACAAATCAAGGTAAGTGGACCATAGGTCATATTTTATACTCTAAAGACACTTTCACACTTGAAGGGATCCAAACACACTAGTTACACTCCATATGACCTGTTAGAATGAGAATTTATTGCACTAGACATGAAAGGATAAGGAGAAACAAGGATATAATCTTATCACTAGACCTCACCATTCATCACTTACAAAACTTAGACAAGATTTTTGTGAACTCAAAACTATATTTCATGTATTATTAAAAGTCAAAGTACAATATAAAACTAATAGGGTTTTTCCATACATGGTGTGGAATTAGATACAAGAGCCAAAAATGGATAGTACTTATAGAATGTGAGAGAGGAAAGAGAAGAATGAAGCTCAAAAGTCACTCAAAAAAGTGTCAATCTAAGAGAGAGATTTATATTTATAGGATAATGGAGTATCGAATATACCATGTAAGGTATCTTTGGAAAAATGTCCCTCAGAAGCATCAAACTCCCCAAACTTGGCATAGAGGTCTTACAACTACCTTCTTTGAAATTGCCCTTATCATTTGGCCCTTATTGAGCACTCCAAGGAAGACCAAGAATAGATGACATAATTTAAATATGAAGGGGGGATTAGAAATAGGCTCCAACATGCATTTTATGTGTCCATAATCATTGATCTTCTTCTAAAAAAGTGTTCCCACTATCTGTAGTCACTATCATCCTTCTTTCAGACCTATCCTCACATTTGGCACCAAGATGCCCATCATTTTTTCAATCCAATTCATGTAATTATTGATATGACACCTATCAAGAGTCCTTTTGTTCTTAAATCCATTAGGCAGACCTTAAAAATCCTCCCAATTACAGTTATCACCTTCTCACTTGGTGATCATCTTCCATTCACTATGCCAGTTTGGACTGCCTAAATTGAAGGTGCTTGCAAAGGTACTTGTGTGCTTTTTTAAAGAAATAAGTGAGCATGAAGGGTTATATCAGGTCCTATTTGATCTCCCAAAGTGATTCACATCTCCCAATTTTCCCTTGAATGTATAAAACACATAAATCTAATAAGAAAATCTATTTTTTACCTTGTCTGTACAAATTAGGTACCAACTAATATGTTAGGAAGTAGCTTGGGGGAGACTTTTGTAAGTTTAAATCACCTAACAAGTCATACCAACTCATTTTGATGCCTATCCTACTTTTTTCCATCAGGTTATGAACAAGGGTTTTGGAGGGTTTTGGGTGGTTTATCCTCTTAAGGATAGTTCATAAAATCATGACATTCAAACCTCAAATAAATCTCACTAAAACCTTTTTTAGGACCCTCTTAAACATATCCTATCTCCTCAGAATTCCATGCTAATTTTTTTTATAGTTTCAAGCTTCTAAAGATGGCTTCTTGAGCCCTTCCCTATATTATATGTAAGCTTGAGTTGGTATGAGATAAGGTTAAGTTCTTTGTGGGGCTTATCTACAAACTAAAAGTTATAAACACTCTCATATCCTCCTATGAAGGTGATCCAATGCATTTGGGTGTTCACTTGGTGCTAGGAATGGTATTGAGACCTTGTTTTAGGCCTAATTCAGGCCTAATAGGTCTAGTATGCATTTAGGACCTAAACTCCTCTTAGCATGCCTTCTTAGATTTTTGAGGCCTCACCCATTTTGGTTCATGTTTAATACAACTACTCATACCTTTCTTTAAATTTTATAAACCTCCTTGACATCTCCCCTTATCACCCACATCCCAATCCTGTAAACTTAATTGCCTTGAGTACAAAGGGTATCTCCCCTATCTGATTAGAAAAACTAATGATATGAGGGTTAAAATTGGGTCATCAGGGTACCCTATACCTATTTGTATGGTTATATAACATTAATAGTCCCTCCAACCTCAAAAAACCCAAGACATACTTCTTGAACACTAACTGTGTGCAAGATTGGCATATTGACTATAGGTTAGGAATTAGAACCATCTTTGCCCTATTTGGAAACTGATGAACATCAAGTAATATGGTTATCATCATTTTCAATGTGTTATCTAACATACCCAACACTCTACTCTTCTACCAACTCCTCACATCTCTCCAAACTTAGGCTTAGTCTGCAGATAATGTATTGTGTGTTGACTATAGGTGCATTTTAAGGAAATGAGGTTATGCATGTACGGTGTCCCTATGATTTAGACCTTATGTCCTAATTAGATTCTTCTTGGAGTCCTTAATACCATATCATAGTCACTTATAATTTCTCAACTCATGTGTATGCTAATCCAACACTTCAACCATCATGCTCTAGTCCACAGTCACTCTACCATCAGGTTGTAAATGGTCATTTTAAGGGAAAAATACACATGTAGGTTGCACTTCAACTCTTGGACCCTATGTTACACACCATAGGGTCTATTTGAATTCTTTAGAGTCATCTTCATCCTGACAAGTTTTGATGTTTTAGGGTTCTCACCTCTAGATTCATCTCATGAGTTTGCAGGTACCTACAGTCATACTGTAGGTGACCTTTTTGAGGGAAAGGTACTCCTATAGGTGATTACAAAGTTCAATACCCTATATTTCATCCCTTCTCAGTGTTATTTGAACATCCATTATCATTCTCACCTTAATAATTCACTTTCCATGTATATATGATCCTATTATGACACTTTGGATTGTGAGGTATTTTTAAATTCAAAACACTACAGAGAACACAGACCTTTTATAATGAAAGAATTGCATGATTTTGAAACCCTCTAACATCACCCTTATTTATCTAACATCCATGTTATTTTTCATGGTATTACCCCTATATGTGGGTTACATTATGGGATCATTTGGACCCATCTAGACCTCATATCACACTACTCCATGATCGCACCAAATATGGACAAGGCTCTATTTTGGAGGAATTACGGTAACATGTCCCTAAACTCAATTTCCCCCATCATGAACATGATTCAAGTCTACTTTCCACTCTATGGTACCACCATTTGATTGCTATGACATTCTTCAACTTGTCAAACCTCTATGGATGTCTCAATCACATTCAAGCACTAGCACTCTAATTACTCAATCCTCTGTAGACCACCTGTAGATGATGATCAACATTATACAAGAAAAAACTACATGTAATAGAGAATTGGTTTCTTTAGCCAATATAAAACAATCTATATGGTTCAAACTAGTTTCCTACACCTCAAATAACCTTCCACCATTTTTCCATCTCTTCATCATGTCATCATGACTATGTAAAGGTTCTTTGACCTGCTTGTAAGTGAACACTTGAAGGAAAGTTTGACTATGTACTATAAATGATTGTGGCTCCCTTGGTATTTATCCTTTTAGATTTATATTTTTATGGAGGGAAAATTAATATGTCATGATAAGCATGGAATACAACATTTCACCTTCATTTTAAACCACTACAAGGACAATAACCCTCTGCAATTGGTGAAATCTATCTACAACAAAGCAATGGTGCTCTCACTAGTAAAATGGAGTGTTGGTGCTCATAAAAACACTTATACACATGAAAAATGATTTGAAACCATGATATAAATATGTCCACATCTCATATAAACACTTTCACCATTTGGTTTGTGCGAACCATCTCAAACAAGGAGAAAACCTGTAGGGTATGGGGATAATCAAGAAGAAAAGAGCAGTCCAATTCTAAAGAATAGTTCATAAATCATGAAAAAATAATCTCCCAAATCCTAAAATGAATATGAAATATAATAAGTGTACTATCATCCCACAAGATCATTTGACTTTACTCATCCTCTGCTATCCGTATTAGACTAAACTGGTTGGTCATTTATGCATGCCTAATAGAGCAATAGAGAAGTGAAATGGTTTTAAGCCATTTTTGAGAATTTAAAAGTTGATAAAATGTGAGGATGAGTTTATGGAAGTTTAAGAGTCACTATAGGATCCTTCCACATGTGCCACACTTTTATATAAGTCATACAACCAATTGAAACTACCCAAACTACCACTTTTCTTCTTATTTTGATGTTACTCCTACAATTTTCAATTAAAAACTAACATGTCTAATAAGAGAATAACATGAAGGACATTTAAAGGCATCTTGACATGCTTTTATACTATAATAAACCATACAAACCTCATTAAATGTCTTAAACATGACCTTAAGTGACTAGAAATGACATACCAGACTAAAATAGATGTAATCAAGGTAATCACACATTAAATGAGCCATATCTAGGACTATGACACACCCTATAAGACTCTATAATAGTTTTATACTATATGGGGTTGAATTATTTAGGCTTGTGGTCAAAATAGTTAATAGGTCCAACTACTAATTGAACCCTTCTTTAAATCATTGCTCATAAAAGCCCTGTGCATATACAGAAACTTTGCCTTGAACAAATAAGGCATATACTCAATTTTTTTTAAAAAACATGTCAAAAAATTACATATTCATAAACCTCATGACTTGAGGGTCATCAAAAACTTCATCTGATGCTTCAACTTAGGGTAAATAGGCTCAAACTTTTCTCTACAAGATGTTCGCTCAGAACTACCAACTGGCTCAAAAACATAGTCAAGGAAACTTGAACATCTAAAAAATGATTTAATATCTTTAATGGATTTAAAATTTTTGAAAATTATATTATAACATCCTTATAAAAACCTCAACTAATTAGATCATGATCTCTAAATAAAACTATTGGTCTTATAGACCAATCTTCTAACCTTCTCTTTCACAAACTCTACTCAATCAGATAAGCCATTTTGGCTTCAATGTTTCAAAATACAACACTAAATTAAAATATTATATAAAGCATGGATTGACCATTCAATACCCAAAAAATATCATACATTTTAATTCATCACTCTTACATGAAAACATATCAAGAAACATCTTCGCACTTCTACCTGATTTCCTTATTGTATGCACCACTAGGTCTATTAGTGACTGGCCAACATGGATCACAAACTTTGCACATATGAGATCTATAAACTATTAAAAAAACTTTATGAATAATAGCTACAAGTCTCACACTTTAATCTTCATCTACATAGCAAATTTGACTCGATCAACTCTATCTGCTACTACAAATCTTTGACAGACAAGCACTTTCTTGTAGGGTCTGCTCACTGACCTGAGAAACCAATCACACTTAGAGATGCTTGGAAGATTTTAATTCAACCTCCAATCACTTTTATAATTCAATAAAACCATGCTGAGATATTTAGAACAATATCATCAATATCAAGTCCCTATTAGGGTTTTATTATGGTTTAGACCATCTTCCAGTCTTAACGATAATTCATAAAACTTAGCTCCTCTTTCTAAAAATCAATAATTGTAACTTTGAGATATAACCCTTACTCATATATAATAAACAACTTAGGTTCCCATTCAAATGCTATGCATGATAATGAGCACTGAGAAAACCTTCTTGGGTAGACAAATCTTCATTATGTGCACTCAAGAAACCTTGAAATATTTTTCAATATTTTTTCTTGCAAACCAAGACCCAAAACTTCATGAACATACTTAAAATAACCTGACTCAACTATGTCAATTTTAACTTTCTCACTCATGACATGGAAACTAATTTTATTATCTCATCTGGCCACCATCTCTCTTCTTGATTTCTAAGCCTTGACTTGCAAGTCTTCTTAGGCCTTGAATCTGACCTTTTAGCCACCCTATAGGTTTTACCTTGAAACTCTCCTATATTTTAATATCTCATATGTATGTTCAAGAAACCTCATACACTCACTCTTATTTATATCTTCAATATGATATCTTCAAAACTACATGAAAATCTTTAGATCTTGATTGTGATCTTTGTATCATCTTCAAAGATGCAAACATAGATCTTCAGAGCTGACCTTTTAATCGATTTCAAGGCCCACAACACCTTAGGTACAACCTTAGAAAATATTTCTCATTCTCAAATATGGTCATATATTTTTTAGAGCATTCACATATTCATAATTCATTCAGAGCATCTTCAAAATTGCTTACACATATTTTTGGAGCACACAACTTCTTCTTCGGAGCTCACTCATTTCATCATGCCAACTATAAATACCATCTCACAAGTTCTAGATAGAGCATTATAAGATGATTTACATTTTTTATACTAGCCTGCACTCACTCATGTTGCTTCTCAATGATTTTACTCAAGCTGACATTAGAACATTCTTCAAATAATATTCTTTCATCACAATAATGATACTCATTGTGTTGATAATTAGAACTCATCACACACACACCACAAGGCTTACTTGACCAATCATATTCACAAGAATATTTGACATCAAATGACATTAGATTCACATCAATGAAATAACCATGCATCTTCATAATAACATTTGACATCAATGACAACATTAAATATCAACATTCAATGACAATGCTCAACAATCTCTTCCTTAATCAATGATAATGTTAAACAAACTCCCCCTTTATCATTGATGGTAAACACACTCAAAAAACTCTGTCAATCACTCTTGATGGCAATCATTTATTAAACCTATTTATTGCCTTTTCTTTCTCCCTTTCTAATCTTTCTCCTTTTCTCATCCCATCTTTCCTTATCTTTCTCCTTTTCTCATATTTTTTGATCTTTCTCCCCCTTTGACATTAATGAAAAAGGTATTCCATAACTATCATCTCTTTCAGAATGGGCTCAAATTACAAGACCAATTCAATACATATCAAGATTAATTAACAAACTAGATAGCTCTCCCTCAAACCAAACATCCACCATGCTTCTATTAGCAATATACATCAAAGATCATCTGCAACTACTGAAATCATACTCTTCTCCCTGTAAGATGATACTATCTCTAAAAGAAATGAGCTGACACACAATCTTCAGAAACTATGGCAACCACTTATGATAATCATTCTCAAAAACTTCTCAATCAGTTCACTCTCCCAATTGATTCATCAAAAGCTTAACAAACATATTCTATGAAGCATCTTTGACATAATCTCTCCTTATCTCCATGCATATCAAAAATCAATCACTTTATTGACAAAGAAAATAGAGCTACCAATATCCCCCTTAGACCAAGCATATCTTTTTTTACAATAAATAGGAACTCAATATCACATACCTTTATTGACATGGCTAAAGAAGATCAAACTCTTGACTACACATAAGGCTATCCCATATTAGATACCAAATGTACAACTAGGGATTCCTCCTTTGTCTTCACAGATCTAGATCAATTACTCATAACAAATATATCTTAGAAGCTTACCTCTTATATACCAATTTTATGAACTTTGACTTCAGATACCTAATAATAGCCTTAGATCTCTCATCATGCTACTTTTTACACTTCAAACGACAAATCTATCAACATAGGAATAGATAAAATCCATCTTCATCTCCTTGCTTACAACATAGACAACTTGTAATCTTCTCAAAAGAAACCTTCTTTGATTGCACCCTCAATAGAAGAATGTCTCCATGAAGCTTAATGGAGCCACCTCTTTTCATAGGGATCTAAAATAATATAAATTTAGGATATTCCTAGATCTCCATTTTTTTACAAGATTGAATATTCTTCAACATTCTTCTTGACTTGATTGGCACTTTAGGCTTGATCTCATCATCAACCTTGTCATCATTCTTTTTTTCTTTGATTGCCTTGTCAACACATGCAGATAACAAGTGTTATTGGCATTCTTTACTTGATTTCTCACCTAAGCTATGCTCTATCTCATTAAGTAGTCCACTTGAGCTTGTAGTTTAATCATGACTTATCTTTACTACCTTTAGTTTCCATACATTAATTTTCCTTCTTTATTTCACTCTAAGAGCTTCAAACTTCTTGTTTTGACTTGATGATCTTCTAACTCTATTAAGACAAAATCTTGTAATGTGTCCTACATTCTGATAGCTATAACAAACCACTTTATACATACCATTTGACTAATGATGATTGTGATCTCCCTTTGACCAATTACTTCTTCTTCCATAGTTCTATGAGTACTCATTCTTGGAGGGTCTTCTAAATTTTATTTCTTTATGACTAAATTAAATGCATGTAAAATAGTAACCATTAAAATAACTAGCATACCTTGTAGCACTGGGTTATCTGATAGGTATTTTCATGTTGACCTTATTTTTAATAGTCTTCTTCTTAACTTGAGGTACCTCTTTTTTGTCTTCTTTGAATCCAAGACCTATCTTATCACTTGTAGGCTTTTGACTATTCCAGATATCATCTAAAGCCTCAATGCTCTTTTCAAACTTCACAAAGCTTTTCATCTTTCTGGATGCTTGATCTAACTTAGATTTTAGAGATTCTATTTCCATTTCATATATATTATAATCTTCCTCTTTAGACTATAGGTTTGATTCCATAATGTCTATCTAGGTTTTAACTTCATGGATGATCTCTGCATACTCCTTGGAAGTGTTACTCAAACTTTCCTCAAATAATCTAATTTGCTCCTCATAGTCCTACACTAATGATTTTAGTTTCTTGTTCTTCTTCACAAGATTTAACTCTTCTAGGTCACTTATTAGCTATGCCTCAAGATCCACTTTAGCTTCTCCTTCTTCACTATCATAGTATACTTCATATAATTCTACATAAATCATGAGTCTTTTCCCATTTGAACAACCCTCATTGTCTAATTTTATTCCTATGAATAGAGTTTCATTATTATCATGTTCAGATTCATTACTGCCATCATCACTGTCAAATATGTCTAAATCACTTACATCAGATGAGCCATCTTCTTTGGTATAAAAAATCTTCTTATTCTTCAATGATCATTTCCTTCATTCTTCTTGGAATATCTCTTGTTCTTGTCAAATTTATAGGCCTTTCTATCATCTCCATGAGATTCATCATGTTCTTCATTATGCTCAGATCTATCCTTATTAGGAAACTTGGTTGTAAAGTGACCAATCTTACCAAAACTAAAACATTTAAATGGTAACTTACCCTTGTACTTTTTTGAGCCAAACCTCAACTTCTTAACAAACATAGCTATGAGTTCATCATCATCAATATCTGAAGATACCTCATCTTTGACCTTCTTGGCCTTTGACTTCTTTTTAACCTTGAAATTTTCTTCCTTCTTGAGAGGTCTTCCTTCATTTTTTCTCATCTCATAGGCAGTCAAGATGCCATGAATCCCATCCATCTCTAACTTGTCCAAATCTTGCATTTATTCTACTGAACATGCCTTAGAGTGAAAGTAAGGAGTTAGTAATCTTAACACATATTGGATAATAGTATATTATTTCACTTCTTCTCCCAATCCTCTAATTATATTGACGACTTCGTCAACCCTCAATCGGTAGGATGCAATGGTTTCATCTCTAGGTTTTCAAACTATCTTTTGTGAGTCATCAACTTGACTAAATTTACCTTGGTGTTTCCTTAATAGATGGTCTTCAATTTGTCCTGTATGTATTTAGTTGAAATAAAATTAAATACCTTTACAATAGTTGTTTCTTATAGACCACAAAGAATGGCATTCATTGCCATGGAGTTATTTTCACTAATCTTCTTACCCGCTACATCTGTTGGTGGAATTAGAGGTGAAATATAACCTCCATATCTAATTTTCAAATATCACATCCATGTCACATCAAATATATCTTCATTATGAAATTATAAAAGACATATTTAGATCCATTGAACAATGGAGCCTTACTGACAGAGAAACCACCTTGAGCTAGCTTACTAGTCATCCTTTCTTCTTAAAATCTCCTTTAGGTTGTCAATATTTCTCTAAAGGACCTAATATGATGCCAATTATTATAAAAAATATGAATGAAATGGGGTTGAATCATCCTTCAAAAAATTTCATTCAATTCCACTTAACCCTACATGAATCATCTTAACAAGCATGTACATCTTAGCAAACATAAGCATCAAATTATAATAGCATGAAACACATGAACACATCATATACATGGGAAACCCTCTAGGGGAATACAACCCACTTATAAATAAAATATAATACATTTATATAAGAAAAACATCAATATTTATTTAATCACCAACCTCACATGGAGGTCCAACCCCAACTAGCTTAGCACCAACTCAGCTAGGCTTTAGCAAGCACCCACTTGCAAAGAGGTACCAACGTCCTAGATGACTCAGCACCAACTCATCCACCTGATTGTTTGATCACCTTTAAAAAAAATTATTTATTATACAATATATGATTATCTACTCTTTCATCTCTAAGATCACTTTTATCCCTCTCAAACCAACCTTCAGTGTTTTTCACTCAAATAGCCCTCTTTATGGCTTGATTAGGTTTTTTGACCTTGATCCTCATATGCATAACCTCTATTAAATATTCATAACATTTATTTAATGTTATATATGACCTCATTATACTCACCAATGATCTATATCATTCACTTATCCTCTTCTTCTCTCCCACACTTAGCATCCTCTAAGCATACATAATAGGCCTAAACTACCTTGTTTTTATACAAGTCACTTGACCATATCCTTCTTAGTCAGCCACATATTCAAATAACTTAAGTAGGCCATGAATATTTATATCATATTAAAATATCCTACCTTAATCATGAATAAATCACTATAATAGGTCGAACATACATCAATCAGCCCTTACTCCTCTTTTAAGTCTATGGAGACCTAATAGGCCTTCTTAACAACATGTTACTCTTTGATCTTTCTTTAAGCATATCCAAACATCTCAAACAGAAGGAAAAATTCATTTTCCACTCTAATAGACCCTATATAACTTTAATTTAGGTCAAAAATACCCTTTAGGTTCAACTGTCACTTGAACCCCTCTTCAAATCACTGCTCATAAAAGGCTTGTGCATATATAGAAGCTTTGTCTTGAACAACTGAGGCATATACTCAATTTTGGAAAATAAACATGGAAAAAAAATACATATTCAAAAACCTCATGACCTTAGGTTCATCACAAACTTTATATGATTCTTCAACTTAGGGTAAATAAGCTTAAACACTTCTCCATAATATGTTCACTCAAAACTACCAACTGGTTCCAAAACATAGTCAAGGAAACATGAACATCTAGCACATGGTGGAATATATTAAAGGGATTTAAAATGAATGAAAAATATATCATAAAAACCTCAACCAACTAGATCATGAGCTCTAATAAAAAATATTGGTCGTATAGACCAATCTTCTGACCTTCTCTTTCATAGACTCTACTCAGTTAGATAAGCTATTTTGGCTTCAATGTTTCAACCTCTTACACTAAATTATAAGATTTTTAAAAGAATTTATAAATAATTTAAGACCCAAATGACATCATCATGCATTTCAATGCATCACCCTTACGTGAAAATATATCAGGAAACATCTTCTCACTTCTATTTAATTTTTTTACTATTTGCACCACTAGGTCTATTAGTGATTAGCCAACTTGGATGACTAACTTTAAAATTATGAGATATGAAACCTATCTATAAAAATTTATGAATAATAAATAAAATTATAACACTTTGATCTTCATCCACATAAATACTTTGACTTGGTTAAATTTTTTTACTATTGTAAATTTTTAAAAGAGAAGCACTTTCTTATAAGGTTTGCTCACTCACCTAATAAACCAATCACACCTAGAGATACCTAGGAGAGTTGGATTCAACCTCCAATCACTTGTTTGATAAAATAAAACCATTCTAATTTCTTTAGAATAAGATATTTAATATCAGGTCCCTGTCAGGGTTTTATGAGGGTTTAGATCATCTTCCAAACTTAATGATCATTCATAAAACTTAGCTTCTCTTTTCAGAAACCAATACTTAGAAATTTTATATAGAAACCTTCCTCATCTACCATAAACAACTTAATTTCTCATGCAGATGTTACACATTGCAATGATCACTAAGAAAACCTTCTCTTGTAGACAACTTTTCATTCTATGCATTCAAGAAATCTTGAAATACTTTTTAAGCCTTTTTATTGCAAACCAAGACCTAAAACTTCATACACATACTTAAAATAACTTGACTCACCTCTATCAATGTTCACCTACTCGCTCATGTCATGAAAACTGATCTTTTTATCTCATCTGGCCACCATCTCTCTTCTTTCTTTCTAAGCCTCTACTTGCAAGTCTTATTAAGCCTTGAATCTAACCTTCTAGCTAGCCTATAGGCTTTACCTTGAAAATCTCATGTGTTTTAATGTCTTTGATGTATGCTCAATTAAAATTATACACTCACTCTTATTTGGAGCTTCAATATAATATCTTCAGATCTACTTACAGATCTTTGGAGCTCGATTGGGATCTTCATAGCATCTTTAGAGCTACAAACATAGATATTTAGATCTGACCTTTTAATCAATTACAAGGCCCAAAACACCTTAGGTACAACATCAAATAATCTATTTCATGTTTAAATACTATTAGATATTCTTTAGATCATTCACATCTTCATAGATCATTCGGAGCATCTTTATAACTACTTACATAAATATTTAGAGCACACAGCTTCTTCTTTGGAGCTCACTCATTTCATCATTCCACCTACAAATACCATATCATAAGGTCTAGACAAAGATTAAAAGATATTTTACATTTTATCTATTGGCCTATAATCACTCATATTGCTTCTCAATGATTTTACTCAAGCTAACACTAGAACATTATTAAAATAGTATTCTTTCATCACATCAATAATACTCACTGTGTTGATAATCAGAACTCATCATACACATACCATAAGGCTTACTTAACCAAGCATCTTCACAAGAATCTTTGACATCAAATGACATTATATTGACATCAGTGAAAGAATCATGCATCTTCATAAGAACATTTGACATCAATGACAACATTAAATATCAAAGCTCAACATTCAATGACAATGTTCAACAATCTCTTCCTTAATCAATGATAATGTTCAACATAACTATCATTCTTTCTTGGGTTTCAAATCACTTAATTTGAAAAAGGTATATTCATCTCACGAGTTAAGTACATAAGAGAGATGTTGAAGAAGTTTTAGATGGAATATTTAAAGGTAGTTAGTACACCCATGATCACATGATGTAATTTGAGAAAGGAAGATGAGTCTTCAAAGGTCAATCAAACATCATATATGTCAATGATCGGGAATGTGTTGTACACCACTACCTCTAGACCTAACATCATGTAAATAGTAGGTCTTATAGGAAGGTTTCAAGTAGATCCAAAGTAGAATCATCTACAATAAGTCAAAATTATACTCAAGTATCTCAAGGGGACTATTGAGTATGGATAGTGGTATCCAAGAAGTAAAGAGTTCAATTTGAAAGCCAACACAAATGCAGTTTGGGTAGAAAGTATAGATGATAGGAAGAGTACCAATGGAGGATCCTTCTTCCTAGGTGAGTGCCTAGTTTCATGGATAAGTAAGAAGAAACCATCATTAGTATTTTCCATTTATAAGGCTAAATACATTGTAGTAGCTTCATGTTACACTTAGGTCTAATGGATGAGATAAACCTTAAAAGACTACAAGGTAGAGTATGACGGTCCTAGCCCTATCTATTGTGATAATACAACTGTTATAAGAGTCTCAAAGAATGATATCATGCACTCAAGGACCAATAATATTCCCATTAGGTATAATTTTCTAAGAGATTAGGTAAGCAAACAAAGTGTCAAACTTGAATATATTTCTAAAAAGGATCATATTGTAGACATCTTGACCAAACCACTTCCAAAGGTAACTTTTGACCACCTAAGACAGGAATTGGGTGTAATTCTTTCCCTTAGCAATCATTGAAATAGTAAAATAATTATGGGGAGATAATCATACTCATTAGTTACAATAATAGGTGAGTTTTTTATAATAAGGTATGCATGGAGATAGGGGAGCATGTTTGTATTATGTCTCATAAGTCATGTATGTTGAGTACTTTGTTTGCAAGGAGTGTGATACAAAGAGTTGCATATATCACTTTGTCATTTATGTCAAGGGGGTGAAATAACAAAATGGGGAACTAATAATTATTATTATATAGTATGTTTTGACATCAATGACAAAGGGGGATATTGTTGAGCATTGTTCTTGTTGTTGAAGTTTGGCATTGATGTTGTCATTGATGTCAAAGGTTCTTAAGAAAGGTGTTTATTAGGTCATTAAAGAATTTTATTATTTGATAGCATCATTTAGAGGTAAGATATTATATAATGAGCATAAAATTCATGTCAGGAAGGTGTAGGATCATCAACAAGTGTTTTAGTGTCAGTTGTAAAGTTTCAAGAGCTTGAGAAGTCTAGTCATGACACTAGTCATACCATGAACAGTCCTAATGAGAAGGTTTAAGCATGGTGTATTGATTATATAGAGTCACAAAGGCATAATAAATTTTATGAGGTTTCTTGAATATGTATGTGAGGCATTGTATCACTCACAAGAGTCTCAGAGTAAGCCTACATGGGTAGGACCTATAGACCTAATATGTAACTAAATCACCTCTAAATTTTACTTGGCCTAATGAGGAATCATGATCTATTATCAAGGAATATGAAGGATGTTTGAAATTATTTGAGCATTTGATATTTTGTGTGAGCATGTAAGTGAGGTGGAGAGTGCATATTGCTATGTACTTAGGAATATGATATATTAATGTATATGGGTTGATGGAGATGTTGACATGTGGCACACATCCCCTTAGTTATATGGGTATAATATATTAAGATAATAGAGTAACTTATGGAATTATTGCATTGGGTAATGGTCAGCCTACATTGGGATTAGTGGGTTACCCATCCATTGGTTACAAAGATGTCTATATAAAGTAAATGATTATCATGGTAAAGATATCAAGTAAGCATTAAGTCTTCTATTGTAAGAGGATATTGGAGGTTGTCCCCTCAAAGAGACATTATGGAGTTATTCCTTCCTAAATAAGTATTATATGGTGTTTCCCTACCTTAAGGTTATTTTTGCATATATTGAATATCAAGATCATATCAATGGTATCAGAGCTTCAATTTGGGCAATTTGTGTGGAGCAAAACTCTCATTTTTTTTAATCATCAATATATTTTGATTTTTTGTGAATTTTTATACAATTTTTTTACTGGATATGTATAATATTTTATATAAGTCATAGTAAAAAAATAGATATTTTTTTATTAGTTTTGATGGAGTTATTTATATTTTAGGTTTTATACTAATTTTTATATATCTTCCTAAATATAGGGACTTTTTATTTTAAATTTTTACTAAAGATGTAATAATATATAAGAGAATCACAGTAAAAATTTTAAAAAAATTGGAGTTGTTTCGAGTGATTTGTTATGATTTTATGTTTTTTATTATATTCAATCTATAGGTCTAAATTTGTGGAATTTTTTCAAAAAAATTTGAATGAGGTTCCAATATTATAAGAGGAAGATACAATAAAAATTTGGGAGTTTTTGGATTAGTTTTTTATGAGTTATTTACATTTTAGGGTTTCGTGAACCCTAATTTTTTTTGTAGATCATGAAGTTGTAAAAAATTTTAGGTGAAGATGATGTTGATGCTAGAGAATGGTGGCTCATTTTTAAGGAGAATAATACTAAAAAAAATTATGGAAAATATAATTATCTCTTTCTTTGTCTAGGCCTGCACAACATTGGTGGTTTAATCAATTGAGCTTTGCGCAAAAGTATTATGCATGGGAAGCAATGGAACAAATCTTCCTAGATCGATGGGATATAAAATAAAAAGAGGATGTAGAAGGAAGAAAATAATGATGATAAAGAATAATAATAAGAAGAAGAAGAAGAGAAATGTTCAAATAATTTGGCTCCAAAGAATTTGAGTCAATTTTTCAATTTCATGGATGCATTCAAAAGAAGAAGGTGGTTGTGTCCATAAACCTTACCAACAAGTATAACTTCATTAAAATGAATGTGGATAAGCATCTATATGTTCAAGCAAATAATATCAAGGAGGTTCAAATAGATGGTAAAATTATTTCAATGTTTGAAGATTTGAAGCTCATTATGGGAACATATGTGTTGCATTCATATTTTTATGCTTTGGATATGGATGATGTGGATATAGTTCTTGGATATCCATGGTTAAAAACTTTGGAAACAATGAATATTAATTTTCATAAAAATTTCATTAAGTTTTGGTATAGGAAAAAGAAGATCACTTTACAAGATATCATAGTGAAAAAGGCACGAATAACAATCTAGGTAGATCATGAGGATGAGATTGAAATAGGTGATGAAGAGCATGATGAAGATTCAGATGATATAGATAAAGACACACTACAAATATAAATGAACACTTCATCTACTAAAGAGACAAAGAAGGAAAAAGTGGAAGAGGTAGAAGCAAAGGTGGATAAGGTCAAAATATTGGAAAAAGTTGAGGTATATAGACACCCACATCATCATGAAAGGAAACAATCATGGAACCAAGTGAGGAAGTGTCATAAAAACAATAATTTTATCTATATATGAAATAAAATTTCCAATTATTATGGATATGCATGTAATCCAATGAAAAAATACTATGGCACATGGAATGAATGGGGAAATCACTATGAATATGCATGGAAGAATACCTACTATGGTCATGGTTAGAATCAGAGTAGCGCAACGGAATATGATATATGGAATAAAAAGATGAATAATTAATCTTAGACACCAAATTAGTATAATTATGATCATTAATGAAATCAGAGGAGCACAATGGAATTTGGAAACAAAGTTGGAGATCTATCACCTGCCAAGATCACATATGGATGGCTATATGATCGAGATTGGAGACAAGTGTGCAATGATTTGAAGCACAATCATTATTTGATTTCTTCTTATGTTTTGGGGATGAAACATGTCAAGGAAGGAATTAATGTTATGTACCTAGGGATACGATGTATTAATGTATATGGGTTGATGGAGATGCTGACATGTGGCACACATCCCCTTAGTTAGTTATATGGGTACAATATATTAGGATAATGGAGTAACTTGTGAAATTAGTATATTGGGTAATATTAAACCTACATTGGGATTATGAGGTTACCCATCAATTGGTTAGATAGATGTCTATATAAATGAGATGATTATCATGGTATAGATACCAAGTAAGCATTGAGTCTTCTATTGTAAGAGGATATTGGAGGTTGTCCCCTCGAAGAGACATTGTGGAGTTATTCCTTCCTAAAAGAGTATTATATGGTGTTTTCCTACCTTAAGGGTATTTTTACACATATTTAATATCATATCACATATAAATAGGTTAGAAAGTCAGTTTCAAGGCTTAATTTGACTTTCAAGTCAAAGCCTAGAGAGCAAAGAGAGAGAGCATGGCCTAATAGGATATGAGGTTATTTTTATAAGGAAATTATGGATATGTTAGTTTTTTTATAGGTATTTAATGTTATTTCAAGTATGTTGGCCAAGTTTTAGGTCAAAATTTTTAATAAAAAAGGTAGGAAAATTGGTTTTGAGGTCTCTCAAGTGCACAGTATAGAGGGTTCAACTGGAGAAGAAATTTTAGGTGTTCATTAGCATGTGTAGTCTCTAGATGGTAACATTATTTTTTTTAGTATATATGGGTAAGGTTCCTAGATAATATATCTAGGCATTAGTTTTATAAATTATGGGCAGTGTTTTATGAATAATTGTTATCACCAGAAACAATGTTAACCTTCTCTAAAACCCTAACTCTGACCTGATGTGAAATATATTGTTATAAAGTGATTATAATTTATTAGTATGGATAGTTAAGTGATTTTATTTTGTATTAAACTCTACCAATCACCTACAGGTGTGACTGATCTATCAAGTAAATGAGTGGACCTTATAGGAAAGGCCTTATTTCTTAAAGATTTATTGTAACAGTCATAGTTGACCAAGTCAAAGTTGATAAATAGATGAAGGTTGAAGCTTGATATTTTTATTTTATGTAAATGTTAGTTTATAATATTTTTTTATCCCTCATGGGTGATAAATTGGTCATACAAGTTGACCAATCACTAACAGACCTAATGGTGCAAACATTGAGAAACCTAGGCAAAAGTGAGAAGTTCATTAGGGATGTGTTAACATGGATTAGGGATGAATTCAAGTGCATGGATAATTTTTTAAATAAATTTAATAAATTTTAAAATTGGATATAATTTTTTAAGTGTATTAGAAATGATGAAAATATTGCTCATAAGTTGACCTATCTGGTCTAGATAAGACAATGAAGTACAAGACTATGAGATTGGTCTGCAAGACCAATATTTCCATTTGACCATACTATATATCTATTTTATAATGATATAATGACCTAATAGTTTCATACACATGCATAAATATTATATATAAATGGTCATACAAGTGTTGAAGGTCATTGTTTCTATGACTATGTTTTGAGGCTAGCTGACAGTTCTTAGTGGGCTACTTGCATAGAAGGGTTTGAGTAATTTTTCCCTATGTAATGAAGTATAATGGACTTAGTGAAGTTTTTGAGGTATTTAATTTTATATTTATATGTTTTATTTCAATGTTTTTTAATCAAATTGGTGTTTTACCTTCAATAGTTCAAGATAGAATGTTTTGGGTATATAGAGGCCTAATTATGAACAGTGCTAATGGAGTGCTTTAAGTGGTGATTAGAGATAAAATATGTCATGTAAATAAGAGGATATTTTTAGGGGTATTTTTTTGTGACATTTAAGTTTTCTTTTCATGTATTAATTTTTAAATTTCTCCAATAATATAAAAGGGTAATGTGTGCTAATGAAGGCCTAATTGAATTAGATCTCCTTAAGGCTTAAAAGGGTTTTTGGTCCTATAAGCTATGACTGACCTATTGTAATATTTTTTTCATGTTTTTGGCATATCATAAGGCTTATTTTATTAAAAATATAAGTTTTAAAGTGTGTATTTCTGACCAAGAGGTGTATGAGCAAGATCTTAGTATAAGAACAAGGCCTAATGGCTTGTTAGAGAAAATGTGAGTAGAAGTGGAAGAGATAGCACTTTGAATAGATAAAGGAGGTATTTTATAAAATAATTAGAGTATATATAAACTATAATTAATATACAATATGGGTATTATAGATGACTATCAAGGTCAAATGACCTAATTTGTCTTGAAGAGACCTAGTTAAGCAAAGGAGCCTAGAAGGCAGTTTAAGAGGGTTAAAAGTGTGAAGAGCTAAAAAAGTGGTCATCATCAGTTGGTTGAGAAAAAATATGTCTTGAATTTTATCAATTCAATAATTTTTTTTATTTGGTTTTGATTCAACTAGGGGGTTGGTGCCTTCTTGCAAGTAGGTGCTTGCTAAAGCCTAGTCAAGTGGGTGCTTGGCTAGTTGGGGTTGGTGCTCTAAGTGAAGTTGGTGATTCACTAAATCTTGATGTTTGTCTGATATAAATGTATTCCATTTGTATATATCAGTGTGTTTCTTTCCCTTGAGTATTTCTCACTCAAATAAGTGTTTTATGTGTTATACTCTTGTCTCATGCTTATGGCTCTTAATGTGTTGCTAGTTCACTATATTATTTTGATAGTTCATGAATGATAAAGTAAAGTTGTAAAAGTTTTTTGAAGACTGATTCACCCCCACTCTCAATCACTATGTTTCCAACACCCTCATCACATTAAACACCAAGTCGATATCCCATTGTATTGTAGATACTTTCCATGAATAACTCGTTGTAGATTAGTGTGGGAATGATAGTAGAGAGTGGTCACCCTAGGGAATGGACCCTGAGACCTCCCACTTCTAACACTTAGCTCACTCACTACTAGGCTATCATCATTGGGTTGATTGAATCACATTATTGTTTGGGAATATTTTTTTAAAAATATTAACAATTATGAACTATTTTTTTAAATATGCCAAATACTTTTATCTATTAATAAAAATCTAAAATAATAGTAATATACTCAAAATAAAATAAATTCACACAATACCTTAAGACTATGCTTTGATATAAAATTGCACTTAAAGTAAGAATGTGTCATATGACATTCCTTAAGGAGTCTTAAGTTTTAAGCATTTAATACCACTAAAAATAGAATGTAATAAAATATGTAATCTCTAACACCTCTATCATGGACAATATGCAATATTTATGACTTTTTATTTACCTCTTGTAACATTATTGTTTCATGTGGAATCCTTTTAATGGGAGACTATAAATTAAGGCCCATTGTCAATTACACATTCTCTTATATGGTGGATAATGTTAGGATTTTGGATCCATAACATGTCCTCCCCTTCAAAATGTTTTATTTTATTGAAGCATATGATCACATGTCAATAATATGATTTTTGGTCTTTGTCTTCACAAACTTGTTGGTAATCCATGCATCCATAAAAAAGATTGTTAGTGTTGTTATTTCAAATTCTCTATATATAATAGTATATCTTTTTATTCCTTCTATATTCAGAATTATCTTAGTTTATTTTCTCAAAATGTGTATGATAATATCTAAAATTATATCGACAAGGGTTGTGTATAAATGAAGATCATAAAGAATTTAATAAGAATATATATAAGGAATTGGCAAATGTAGACCCAACTAAATTTAAGATATAAAAGATGTTAACTAAATTAATCAAAAGAAAGATAATTCCATTAAGTGGTAATTAAGAGGTGTAAATATAGGAACAAAACATGCAAATAGAAACAATAAACTAACAAACATAAGTTCATTTAAACATGAATGGTAATAAAATATCAATATAACATATCCATCAAAATAAAGAAATAAAGAGTTTGGGGTTAGGAATATTTAGTTTGAGTTGAATTGTTAACATATCAATCTACCTATTAGCTCAAGTGGTACTTTGTGAGAGATGTTGCTAGCGAAGATCAAGATAGAAAGAGGAAGATTTAAGTATCCTTAGTTATTGGAGACTCCAAAGAATAGGCGTACATTTTTTTTTAGCTTCTCTTCTTGATATCTTTAGATACTTTGTGTAAACAAGTCTTTATCAAGTGTAAGATCATTATCCCTAATTCCTCTTCTTAGTAAGGTGGATTTACATTAGAGAGAAAATTAGATTAGATGTATTTATTATGAGAAATGATGAATGGGATCTGCATAAATATGGCTCAAAACCCAAAAAATCACTACTCAAAATTACTCAACATCATTGGTCAAATGTTCAAATTGCAAAACTTTATGGTAGACACAATACTACATCAATTGGGATGATGATGTTGGCCAAGGAGAAAATAGTTATAGGACATCATCGGGTAGTCTGATGCCATCAATTGAGAACACACAAATAATATGAAGAGGAGTGGAAATAATGTAAATAATTATAAGACAAGCAATCAGATGACAATATATGGATAAAGGCAAACATAATACATGATCATCAAGTAATCTCTCATAAAGTATCATGAACTAACCCACCTCAATCCTAGTGCACTACTTAAAATGTGCACACAAATAGATTGATGTACCAAAAAATCCTACAAGAGAAATCATCAATAAAAAAAATAAGGTGTCTATAACATTTTTTCTCAAAATCTCATTCCTTAAGTTTATTTTAGTTAAGCTTTCTTCTTAACTAATTGAAAATTATCAAGTACCCATGGGTACTACACCACTTTGTAGTTTTTGTTTAAAAAGTTTAAAAAATGGATCTATGAATCATATTTTAAATTAATTCATTTCCCCTTCTCTAATGCCCAATGAAAAATGACATACAATGTATTAAACTTACAAAATTCAAACATAGGGAAAGTGTTACATTCGCTAAAATGTTATATTCATTAAAGTACTACATTTATTAAATTTTTAATATTTTGATTTATTTAATAGCTAAAATTTTTTGTTACCAAATTATTTTTTTAAATTAACTTGTCCTTTCTTTAATAGTTAGATGTTTATGTTACCAAATTAATGTTTTAAACTAACTTATTGTAAGGACTTTGGAATGGAGAAAAATCAATTGTTTGAGGAGAAGTAAACAAAGTATTCCAAAATAGAAGGGAGGAAGCAACACATGGAAATGAAGGCAAAAAGACATGACACAATAATGGATAAAAATAAATTAAGGGTCTTGTGCACATTTACCTTTATTTTCCTTTTTGTTCGTTTTGTGGAGGAGGGAATTGTTTTGCCTTTTTCCATTGGTCTTATGTACTAATATTTGTCTTATTTCTTCCATGGAGGATGTTATTGAGATATTAGGTTTTTATTATGTCAAAATACTATGCAATGTCTTATAAGGTTCTTCTCTTCCCTTTTGATATCCTCTTTTTATTAAGAAGAAAGGGTTCCTTTTTATATCGTCTCTTCATCCTACAACACTCATCCAGTCACAAAGTTGCACACTTCAAATGTTGTGGTTTATTTTACCTTCACCTAGGTAGTGTCCATCCTCAATATTATTTTTTTGATTGTATTTGATCTATGTGGCCCTTCGAGGGCTTTCCATTTTTTTTCTATCTTATGTCAAAAAGGGTGTGCATATTAATTCCACTACTAATTCAGGTTGGGCACTTGTTTCTCCATGTTTTAGTTATAGGGGAGGTATTGTTGTGTTTGTGGTACCTTCTTCATGCACTACTTAAATGAATCTAACTTGGTCCATCTACAAAGGTGCATCATCACTTCATTTGGTTATAATTAGAACCCTATGTTCTATGGGGAGGGCCTAAATGGATAATATAAGTCACTTCAATTACTCATATATGACCTCACATAGGTGGAGGATATTATTTATTTTCTAGGCTACTAGGGTTGGACATAGATGTTGTTTATGTGCACTCCAAATAAACATTCCTCCTTATATCTCTCCACCACCACATCTTAAATGTGGTATCATCCTTCCACCATATTATAGATCATATCCCCCATTCCCTTAAATTATTAATGACTTGAATGCCATCACAAAAAGTGTTCAAGTGCTTGGTAACTTTTTATCCTATGGATTTCCCTTATTCCTAGGATATTTCTTCCTCCTTTGGAAATGTATTTTTAAAATACGTGGTAAGTATTAAAAAAAGTGATCCATAGTAGAATTCATACTTACCCTTTTTAATCTTCTCTAGATTCTTAATGAGTTATATTTGGAGGTTGGCACACATGTTATTTTTATATTTAATCATCACCGTGTCTGGGAAACTATTATGCTTTTGGTTTTAGCAAGAATCCTCTTAGTTTGTGTAGTATACTTCCACATCATTACCTTGGTCACATTTTGGATCCATGGATCCTTGATTTTTTTAATGAAGATCAACCTCATATTTGTAGAGGTCCCTATTAGTTGTGCTATCTAACTAACCATCACGCTCCCATTCTATTACATTTCAACACATCATGGCACTCATTTATAAGCCTAGTGACCACATGGATGATGTTTTCCATGATCCAATATGGTTTATCTAGGTATATTTTATCACCATGTACTTGATTCAGTAGTATCTTCACCACTATTTTTTCAAATGTAAATAAA
The DNA here is from genome assembly GCA_037957365.1 of Torreya grandis. Lineage (NCBI taxonomy): Eukaryota > Viridiplantae > Streptophyta > Pinopsida > Cupressales > Taxaceae > Torreya > Torreya grandis. Next base: position 746,654 of record JARHVA010000070.1, on the reverse strand, counting down.
GGAAACTTTTCCCATACATCTAACTTAAAATTTTGGATTATGTAATTGTTATTTTTCCAAACCCATTAGTGTGTTATTGGATCCATTTCTAGCATCAATTGTCTCCCCAAATCCAACATTATATGACCAATCTCTCTTAACTTTGAGAGGATGTATTTTTTTAATCCTCGTAATTGGCTATGCAGAGTGGAATACCAGAGAAATATTCTTGAGGATCCAAGAGATATGATTTTAGTGAGTGTTTTTTATACTTTGGCCACTTAATCTTCTCATCTAATATTGTTTTTAGGCCTTACATATTCATTATTCAACACCTTGACTTTTGCATTTAGATTAAAATGTACATTTTTCTTCACCTCGCTCTTCTCTTCACTCTTAGTTTTCCTTTTTAAATGGATTTTTTTACCTCTTTTCACTTATCTACTTTTACACGTTTATTAGGAAAATGTTAAATAACTCTTTTATCATATGATTTACAAGGTGTTTTCACTAGTTGTTAGTGTATTTAATAATGCATACACTTTTGTATGGTTAAGATGTATTTATAATAATCATTTGTAGTATAATTCATGGATAGGAATTAATTAGTAAACACTTATTTATAACTAGTTATTAGAGAATATTATCAATTAAGTATTTACTTAATTGGCGTATGCTAATAATAGGTAATTATTGTCTCTAAGAAGACTTGTTCTACAAGTAACTACTCTCCAAAAACCTAACCAAAATCCTAGCCTCCTTTTTATCTATATAAGAGCATTATAAGGCTTGTGGGTGAGGTATATTATGGAAGAGGGTTAATATCGTTATATTATCAAATTTAGGCCATATCTCTTAATATAAATAGGTATTAATGACACCCATGTAAATTTATGTTGTCTTATTTTAAATCTTTCATAGATTTATATAGTGCATGTATTGTGGATGTTTTTATTATGGTAATTACAATGATATTGGACAATATCCAACAATTTAATATGGTATCATAGATATAAAAGCTTCACCTCTTGCAATGCAATTTTATGGAGTATACAACTATTTTATTTTCGTGACCATAGCAGATATAAAGATCAGATATGTAGTTTTAACTTCTTTATGCATAACCATTCTATTATGTTTTTATATTTGTTATTTTTTTTTTGTATATTGAGTTTTGAGCTTGGATCTAAGTGGCATGCTACAAAAAATCAATATTATGCTCTCACCTCAACTTAAGGGTATCTTGGTTAATTAATAAATTGGTAAACGTAGTGTAACACTAAGGGTTGAAATTATATTTTCACAAAAAACCCTAGTTTAGAAACTATGTTCTGTAAATTTTAAAACTCATGGAAAGTTGTCCCTATTGGCTAAGCCAATTCAATTTTATTGGTGAAGTGAATAGAATCTCCCCAATGATCAAGCCTCAAACATTATTGTATACATATTTTATCTTCCACATACCTCATGGTATATCGAAAACACCTATTGGGAAATCTAGTTTTCACATTGTGTAATGTTGTGTATTTATCGTAAAGTAAATAGTACTTATGATTTAGTAAGTTAGTAATTAATATATTATTGTTGTGTAACAATAATATATTAAATTTTTTTTACCCATGAGTCTATTAATGGGTAAATGGTTATTATTCCTTCCTATTATTTAGGAAGTTGTTTTACCTATTTTGTTGGCTATATAATAGCCATTATATTGCAAAAATATAATACAGTGTGTCTTTATTATTCTTTGTGTATTTTTGAGTTTTATGTGTATGTATTAAATCTTGGTTTCATATCTTTGAAACCACATCTTTGGTATCAAATCACCATAAATATTGAGTCTATAATGAGATACTAATGGAGTTTTTCAAAAAGGAGATGGCTATATTGTTCCATCCAACAAATATTTTGTTGCTTTGAAGAGCTGCATATCCAATCAATTCTCTGCATAGTCAATTTATTCAATCAAATATTTCTTCTAATCCATACTTTATGGATCGATGCTTTAGTTTCCTATGTTTCATACTTCATTATAAATTTGTAGTTGTAGAGATCTCGACGTGTTCATTGAACTAATGTTATGCCAAAATTTATAGTGAAAATTTTTATCTACCACTATGTAACTTCTAGAACCTATCGACTTACTGGGGAAACTCATCAACTAATTTCAATATTTCCTCATGTTGTCGTGTCTTTGTGTAGTCATATACATGGTTCATATTCTATCAACCATGACCAGTTGTCCTATGCACGGTAGTTCAAATGCTTGTCAAATCTATGTGTGACCAGATTAGTCAGTGGTAAGTTTTATTTTTATTTTTTTGTTTATTTAATTTCCATGTCAATGTCTGACACTTATATGTATGAACTCCTAGTTTTATCCACTCAGTATTTTAAGTCTTGATTTTGGTATTTTAATTTGGTCAATCAATTTAAGTTATTAATATTTTAGATTAGTTTTATAGAGTCTATAATGTGTTTGTTAAATGCATAGCATTTAAAGTTAGTGTGTATGTTTATATTTATGTCAAAAGAGACAAAATAATGTTATTGTCAAAAGAGTCAAAATTTAAAAAAAAATACAAAGAGTCAAAGTTATCTTTTATTGTCAAAAGTGTGAAAATATTTTTTGAGTCATATGTAATTGGACGTATTTTTTGTTTAAATCAACATCCTTAATCTATCAAAATTATGAGAGTGTCATAATGGAAAATTTTGGTCATGTTGAAAAATTTGAGGGAAAATACTTTCACACCTAGTAAGTATGAACCCAATTGTTTCTAATCAACAAAAACCTGTGGGAGATTGTTGATGGCAAAATGAAAAACCCCAAAGATGTAGATGAAGTAACAAAATGGGAGAGAAAATATAGAAAAGATAAAATAATCATTGGATTGGGGCTATCAAATGCTTATTTTCATCATGTTGATATATATAAATCCTTGAATATAATTTAGCTAGCATTAAACAAATTGTTTGGTTCACAAGCTGGAAGTGCATCAATTGCATTGAAGAAAAGATTGTTTGGTATCAAAATGGAAGAAGGTGATAGCGTGGTGGTGCACATCATTAAGTTTTGTTCCATATCAAATAAATTATTTGGAATTAAACTTGATGTACATAATGATGATGCAAAAATAGTTTTATTGAATAGTATGCCACCCAATTATTCTAATATAGTATTTACATTGAGTAAAATCAATCCTAGTTTATAAAATTTCATTTATTTTTTACTTGATAAAGAAAAAATAACTATGATTATGGAACTAGAGGAAACTACAATGTATGGTAAAAATAATAAAGATAAGACATTTATTAATAAAAAATTTAAACATGGAGCAACTTCCAAAGATACAAAGAAATGACTCATCTTTTCTATTGTAAACATGTTGGTCACACGTATATGAATTGTAGAAAAAAATCACAAGATTTACTTGATGCAAAAATACAATAAAATTCCATGGCCATAGATGAAGAAGAAGAGAATAATGAGAAAACAAATATTACTCACACTAAATATCTAAGTGAAGAAGACTGTGTATATTAATTGAATGTACTAGAGGCTAGAGGATGTATGGAAGATGAAGGTATTTCAATGACCTCTCATCAGTCACCAACGATGGGGCCACATCAATGTTTTGGTGACATGTGTGGTGTGTTATTTTTAGATTTTAGTTTTTTTAGTGTGGTGTGGTAGTTATTGTTATTTTCAATTATGTGAAAAATAAACAATTGTACCTATTCACTTGTGAAGATATTCCCATGTAACCCTTTATATATTTGCATTGGATAATGTTGATCTAAAAAGCATTGTAGCAATCATGATGAAAGGTTAGTGGTAATCTATTAAAACCATGTTGTAAGGTCAGTGGTGAACTTGAGAAAACCATTTTTTAAGGTTAATGGTGAACCTAAGAAAACCAGTTTGTAAGGTAGGTGAACCTTAGAAAACCATTTTTTAAGGTTATTGGTAAACCTATGAAAACTAATTTCAAATGAGTGTGAAGGAAGAGATGTGTGTTGGCACGTGTATGCAGATAAGATCATGAGCACATGGAGGTGGAACATGTTATAATCAAAAATAGAGATATATTATACCATGTAGAAACTATGGGGTGGAATGTTGGGAAATCTAGTTTTCACATTGTGTATTGTTGTGAATTTACTGTAAAGTAAATAGTACTTATGATTTACTAAGTAATTAATATATTATTATTGTGTAACAATAATATATTAAATTTGTTATACACATGAGTCTATTAATGGTTAAATGGTTATTATTCCTTCCTATTATTTAGGAAGTTGTTTTGCCTATTTTGTTGGCTATATAATAGCCATTATATTGCATAAATATAATACAGTGTGTCTTTATTATTCTTTGTGTATTTTGCATTTTATGTGCATGTATTAAATATTTGAATTCAACTCTTTGAAACCACATCAACACCTAGGATATTTTTATGTTTTATAATAGGAAGCCATTGGTTGTTTGATTATGTGATGTATCAGTTAGTGGTTAACCCTAGAAAGTTACTCTTTATATACCTCAGAGACAAGATAGTGCAACAGTGTGTATGGTGGAAACCTTTGTAGTTAATGCCCTTTGGGATTATTCACTATTTATTATTGAGATTTATATATCAAATATCCTATGAATCAAACACACCTAAACTAGTAATTCTAAAGAAAATTTGGAGACAATTGGAAAATCTACACTCTATTGTAGTATTTCAGCTTCGTATTCAAAATTCCCAATTATGTTACAATTGTATAATTCCTAATCATGTTTAGTTATAGAATAATGAGAAGGCAATGCAAAAGGTATATTTGGTATAAAATATTGTTTTCATAATAATACATTTAGAATTTAGTAGTTCTTAGTGAAATTTAGCCCAAAAAGGCCACATGTTTTTTTTCCTATGAGGTAACTACACCTTTGTGACCCTCTAATTGAGCTAATCATTTTAACGTGTATTTTTGTAAACCTTTTATAATAATTTTTTTTTTCATGTAGTATGATTATTTTCATTGTGATCCTCTCATTGAGCTGATCATTTTGACACATTACTCTAGACACCCTTAAAATAATTTGGGCTCTTTTTTACCACATTAAGTTTCTTTGCTAGAAATAACAAAAAAATACAATCTCACCAGTTCCAACTACTTCATTTGAAAAGGTTATAGTATAGATGTGTTTCTTAGTAAGGGTCCTTACTATATGTCAAAGGGAAAATAATTTTATCCTCTTCACATTATCAAATGGATAAAATGGAAAAATCATTATGACAAAGCTATAGATCTCCTAAGTTAGTCAATGTCATTTGATTTGAAATTTCATTTTTAGGGCATTAGAAAACCATGGGAAGTTTAGACTATCTTGGAGAATATTTTTGGTAAACATAGCAAGATGTGAGCATGTTAACTAGAAAATGAACTCATCATTCTTAGTCCAAAGAACTATCCTCAGATTGAGGATTTCATCACTCAAGTTAAGTGCTTGAGACTTTTGTTTATTGAGACAAGTGTAACCAAGACTGATGACTAAATCATTATTATAGTTTTGTCAAAATTAGGTTGTTCTTACATATTCTTCATCTTAAATCACTACACATAGAAAAATTATTTAGGTTGCGCATACATGGCACTAGTTGTTGATAGGTTTTGTGACTAACTTTACAGAGAACAAGGAAAACTAATTTTCATTTGTAACATACAAAATATAAGTTTTAGGTATAAAACATTAGTTTTTGATGATATTAATGTGATGAACTAGCCCAAATCTATAAAATCCAAGGGCCCTATTAAAGTTAAATGGAAATCAAATATTAATCCTAAATACAATCAATCGACTCAGCTCTTTCCACCATCTAGACAAAAACAAAGGAAAAATGAATATAAATGTCGATGAAAATTGTTACAATTTTTTTGGTAAACTAGTCCATGTTAAACAACAATGTTTTAATAAAATGGCTTGATTAGAAGTAGAGATGAAAACTATGTAGCTCCCTCCATCCAAGATAGGATCAACACTTTATGCAATAACAAATATATGACCTATGTTTGAATTGATTTTGGATTCAAGATCCTCTCACCACATTGCAAATGATGGCTCATTGTTTCACAATATTGATGAAATTCACACAACAAAAATAAATGTGGGAAACTCTATTCCTCTATTTGTTAAGGGTGAAGGGTCTGTCAAGATGGAGAATGGCATTTTCAATAAATTTCTCTACATTCTAGACTTGTCTTTGAACCTATCCACCTATCAAATCACATATTTAGGTCAATTAAAAATAGTTGAGTTTACACCTAACAATGTCATTATTAGAAATGAAAAAAAATCAATCTATTATTGTATCCATTGGCAAGGTTAATCATCAATCTAAACTATATAAATTTGACAAATTTATTTTTTAAAACCTTTACAAGTCATAATTACACAAGAAAATGACTTGATTAAACATTGTCATGAGCATTTTATTCACTTGAATTATCCTAAAAATGCAATATCACACTAAGTAAAACATGATTTGTTGTTTGCTAAAAATTTCTTTCAAAGATGGAATTTGTCCAAGTTGTGTATTTTGAAAACAACACATGGATTTATTTCCCAAAGGCAAATATTAGAGGGTTAGTGAAAAATGTAGTTATTTCAAAGTGATCTCATGCCATTCCCTCATGTTTTATTTCAAAAACATAAATATGAAACTCATTCGATGATGATTTCTCTCATATACCACGGGTTTACTATCTAAAAAATAAAATCAAAGTCTTTAAGCACTTTAAATTTTTCAAAGCCCTTATTGAAAACCTGTCAGAGAGTAAAAATCAACATCTCAAAATTTAAAATGGAGGATATATTATCAAAAATTAGATGATCAGCTTTTTTGAACAAGTAGGCATTCAACCTCAGCATATTTTTCCCTACACCCCTTATCATAATGGTGTATTTGAATGCAAAAATTACGTATTTAAGAAAATTAAAAAAATCATGGCACATCCCAAAGACTCACCTCTTCAATTTTTAGTAGAGGCAATCTAGTGTGAAAACTACATTCAAAATCACACACCCCACTCAATAATGCAAGACATGACTATAGAAGAAGAAAATTAGCATCAATCCTAATGTTTATAAATTTGATATTTTGGGATTTGATGCATGGGTGCATATCCCAAATGATTATCACAAATAAATGGAAAGGAAGGGTTATCCTTTTATTTTTTTAAAATATTTTGAATATTTTAAGGCCTATCATCTTCTACTTTTAGTCACCACCAAATTTATTTACCAGTAGGATTTATTGTTTGATGAACAATCTTAGACTTACAAGAAACATATTCTCCTCCTCATTGATTATTTTATGCAAAGATGGAAGCAAATTCTAATGTTTCTTATGAATAATAAGGTAGCTTAATGACTTCCATTCTAAGAGTCACTAAAGTTTAGATGATGAGTTGTAAGGGAACAATATGTTCCTTTACCACCAAGGTCACAATTCATTCAAAATACACCTGCACAACTCACCCAACCTCAACTACAATGGTCCACATAGTTTGCAATGATGTTATTCCATGGGTATGGGATCCTAGTGATCCACATAGGACTAGATCAAATTGGTGTTTCACTCTTAGCATATTTTGTAATGAGTCATGATCAAAGTACTTATCATGAAGTTTTTGATCATCTTGAATGGCAGATAGCTTAATCTAAATTTTGGACTAGTAACATTATCTATATGAGATAACTAATCAAATATTATCATTGTTTATCAATGTCAATTTAAAACATTTGAAACACTCTAACCATTTATTGTTTATATTTGGTTAAGTGTTGTAACTGTTAACAAGGTTTAATAATAGTTTGTGACACCCTAAGACCTCAAAAGAATAGGTTTTGGTGCAAAGGCTAAAACACTATCAACATCATCAACAGTACTATTTAATTGCATATTTATGTTCCTCTAGATAATTTATGCAATTTCAAAAAAAAAATGTCAATCTGAGTTCATATATAAAAGTTATGGCCTCCAAAATATAATGCATTTGTCTTGGTTGAAAAACTGCCCCTACAATTTTTCAAGGTCAAGTGGTAGTCCTATAACCACCCTAATGGCTTCATAAGCTCAAGTGGTGGTTTAATAACTACCCTTGATGTTTTGCAATTAAGTGGTAGTTTTTTCCTATATAAAGCAACGGTTTCACAAGGAGATAAGGAATAATTTGAGTAATGACTGTAGATGATTTATCTTCATCTTATATGTCTTTTTGAATTTTGATTCCATATCTCTTTGGTGTAAAATATGTATATACATGTATGAAGAGGATCTTTTTAAGCAATGGAAAGTTCCTATAAGATCTTCTTTATTGTACATGGTTTTCTAAGTTGAAGTGTGAAAATAGAAAAGTGAGTGAGCAAGTAATGGAGCATGTATGAGTGTTTCGACATATAGTAATGCAAAGTATGTTTTTGAAGGCATTGATAAGGTAGTAAACTTCTATAATTATTGAATTACATAGTGTATGTGAAATTAAATTGCTTCACCCACTATATTTTTTTCCATTATTGGGTTTCTCTAGATCATATAGTGTGTTCATCTTATGTTTTTTCTTATCTTATGTTTAGAGTGTTTCACATTTCATTTCCAAAACTTGTTTAACTTTGTTTTGGCATTAAAATCATTAAATAACATGTATGTATTAATCACTTTATTAGCTAGGAGTATAGGATCTATGTTGGTGAAACTTAGTATGGAATATCCACCTAATTTACAGATCATATTGGTATCAAAGCAGGTTAGTGTTTCATAGTGTGTATTTTTTTTTTTGACCATTGTGAAAATATATGGTTGTTACAAGAGAAACAAGTGCTAATGGAAAAGGTGATTTGGTATCTTTTTAACAAAGAGATATCCACAATAAATTGGAATGGAGAAGTAAAAAATAGGAATTATTAATATGAGAGGATACTTGAAGATGGTGAATAAATATTTCACAAATTAGAATATGATATTTTAAACATATCTCAATCCATGAAGGACGTTGGGAAGATTATGAAGGTTTTCATGATAAAGTTGTAAGTTTTTATGGATACTTCCATAGCAAAGGAGGAGTTTAATAATTCTTATCATGAGAAAGAGAAGCCCCATTCCAACCAAGTTCCACCTATATTTAAATCAGAGGTAAAAATCAGCATTCAAGTGAATGTCGATAAAATTGATCATTTGTTAGCCAAAATTAAAGGTATACTTTAATTTGCATCGAATTAGTGAAGAGAAACGAATTTATTTTACAAGATTGAAGCTAGCTAGTCATGCTCTAACTTGGTTTGAGATTTGTTTTAATTCCTTGGTTATTAAAACTTTATACCATTAAATGGGATGAATTTAAGACTTTGATTAAGAATAAATTCTAATCTATTTGTTATGAAAAGGAAAGGTATATTGATTGGAAATTTTTCAGGCAATAATACACACAAAGTGTGTATGTCTATATAAGTGAGTTTTGAAAGAAGTTGGTTCAAATGGTAAAAGATGCATTTGATCTTGACATCCTCATGAAGTGTATTGGAGGGTTGCATAGTCACTTAAAAGGTTTCATTTTAATTTCTAATCCAAAGGACATAGATAAATCTTGTTCTCAAGCCCACTATCTTGATATGGATGAGAATAAGGGCTCATCTTCCCTTTCAAAGTCTTCCAATGTTCTAAAGAATAAAGGTGAGTAAAATACTATTTATATTATTTATAAGAAGGATATTAAAAAATATTATGTGCATTGTGATGTTGATAGTCCTTTCAAGTAAAATCATTGGAAGTTAGATCTAAGAATTGTATCCATTTAAGAAAAAGAAAAATAATAATGCCATGACATCACTTCAAGGAGAAGTGGTTGATTGTAAGCTAATTTTTGGATGAGAATTTTTTTGTTACCTCCCTTTATTAAAATGTATGTTTGTGTAAAAATGATGCTCAATACAAAGGTGAACCTTCTACACTTTTACATATCGATGTTTAAATTAAGATGGTGAAATTTGATGCTCTTTTTTATGCTCAAGTCAAGTTTGTAATAAATGAAAATTTCATTAATAAATTTGTGGTAGATGTTACACATGTTTATTTTTATGTTATAGTCTTTGGTAGCCCCAATATGTATGTTAGAGATGTTATTTTTATGAGAAGATATAATTAATACCATTTTACTAAGGATGGTAAAGGATATACCATCAAATCTTTTGAAGGCAAATTTAAGCTCTCCTTGATAAGTGCCCCTCAAGTTAATTGGTTGCTTCATGTTATTGGGAATTTTTATTTTCTAATTTTGAAACATAAGTAATATAATCAATTATTGAATGCCAAGATACTCATATAAAGTCTACTAACAAATAAAACAAGATGAAATTACTACCAAGTTGTCCTTTTCCTGACATGGGTCTTCATCAGCAAACATTCAAGGAAGGAAATGAGACACACAAATGGAATGAAAAGGTGGACTCATAAATTCACAATATTGATATTTCATTCAAAATATACACCTCAAATTACAATAGAGGTTCAATAAATGGGGAAATAAAATTTCTCACTATATGAGTTCCTAAGATTTTGGGGACCAAAAGCCTCTAAATAGGGGAGGCGTGATCCAAATTTTGGATCAATAGTGTCCGCCACATGAGTTAACTTATCCACTATTCTCATTGTATAATGATGTTACTTAAATTCACTTGAAACACTCTTTTTATTACTATTTTCCAATTGGTTAAGTGGATTAATTGTTAACAAGGTTCAAGAAGAAGTTGTGACACCATAAGGCCTCAAAATATATAGGTTTTGGTGAAAAGTATAAACACTATAAGATGTCATCAAAAGTATAATTTTATTACATATTTTTGTTCCTCTCAAAAATTTATGTAATTTCAAAAAAATGGCATCTCAATCTAAGTTTGTATGCAAAATTTGTGTCCTTCAAAATTTATTGTATTTGGCTTGGTTGAAAAAACACCCCAATAGTTTTCCAATGTCAAATGGTGGTTATGTAACTTTCCCAACAATTTCACAAGTTCACGTGGTAGTTTTATAATTGCCTCAATAGTTTTGTAATTAAGTGGAAATTTTTCCTTATATAAAGCAATGGTTTCATAATGAGACAAAGAATAGTTTGAGTATTGATTCCAGATGGATTATCTTCATATTTTGAGTATTTTTAGCTTCTGATTCAAGTTCTCTTTGGTGTCAATTTTTTATGTGTGTGTGTGGAGAGGGTATTTTTAAGTAATGGGAGGTTCCTACTGGATCTTATTGATTGTATGTGATATTTTGAGTTGGAGTGTGAAAAGGAAAGAGTGAGTGAGCAATTTGTAGAGCATGTATGAGTATTTGGACACATGGTAATACAAAGTGTGTTTATGAAGACCTTGAGAAAGAAATAAACTTGTAAAATATTTGAATTACATAGTGGAAAGGGAGAACAATTACCTCGCCCACTCTTGGTTTTCCCACATTGGATTTCTCTAGGTCATATACTAAGTTCATATATGCTTTATCTTCTTTTATGCTTCCTTATGTTTATTACATTATACATTTAATTTATTTCACTTGTTTAACTTAGTTTTAGCATTGAAATTAGCTTAGAACAATCATTTGATGAACTAGGAGCATATGATCTTATTGGTGAAACTTAGTGTGGAATTTTTACCTGGTTTATGGATCACAACTATGGAATAAGTTCTCTCTTAAGAAAAGTAAAACATGGGATTTGGTTCTAGTTATGAAAGGATGAAAAATAGTGAGGCGTAATTGGGTGTACCATATTAAGTATATAATAGATAGGTCCATTGACCAATATAAATATAGGCTTATAGTCAAAAAATCATATGATGAAGGTGTTAATTACCATGAAACCTTTGATCTAGTTACCAAGATGAATTCCATCAGGCTAGTACTATCCTTGGATATAACACAGTGGTGATAAATCCATCAGATGGACATTAAAAGTGTCTTATTGAAAGGATACTTGAAATAATATATATATATATATACATGTCCAAACATCTAGGATATGTTAGTAGCGCTAACTCCAGCTATGTGTGCAAGTTGAAAATTTCCTTGTATGGCTTGAAACAAGCTTTTCAAGCTCGATATGAAAATATTGGCACACTTCTAGTCAATTCTAGTTTTACATAAATTCCCTTTGACCCCAAAAGATACACCAAGAAAGTAGATGGGAAAACCCTAATTTTAGTCCTCTATGTCGATACCTTAATCATTATAAGGAGTTCCACCAGGTAGATTATTGATGTAAAAGCATGGTTAATGAAGCAATTTGAGATAATTGACTTGTGTTTGTTATATTTTTTCTTTGGTCTTTCTATTTCATAGTCTAAGAAAGGAATTTTCATCATTCTATCCAAATATGTTTAAGACATAGTATACTGCTTCAACATGGAAGACTACAAGTCTAAACAAACTCCTTTTGAATCTAGAGTCAAGCCTTCTGCCAAGTTTTCTCCTTTGGTTGATGCTACACTCTATAATAAATTAGTGGAAACAATTTTATAATTGAATCATACTTATCTTGATCTTTCTTTATCTAGTTAGAGGGGGGCCTCTAACTTGAGACATATATATAGGGGGGGTGTTTTGAATCGTGTGTCATGCTTCTATCAAGACCCCCATGATAACCATTATAAAGTTTTAAAATGCATCCTAAGGTATCTTCATGGTCCTATTAGTTATAGGATTGAGTACAAGTAAAAAAGAAAAACCTCAATTCTTAGTTACACTTCTAGAGGCAAAATCACAATTGTAGGTTACATAAATAGTGATTGGGTAGGATATATAGATGATCACAAGTAAATTATGAGATATATTTATCATCTTGAGGTAGGACTTGTGACTTGGTCTTGAAATAAATAGATATTTATTGCTTTTTATACTATGGAAGTTGCGTATAGTGGAGATGTCACTACCAAACATGAATTAGTATGGATTTGGTGCATATTTTATGAGTTTAGAATGCTATATACTCAACCTACAATTATTTGGTATAATAATTAGAGTGATATCCACATCTCTTGTAAACCATTAGAAAACCAATGCACAAAACACAATTAAACCCTTATGCATTACATCCAGTAACTGATACAAGATAAGGTTTTTATTTATTAAGCTTTTATGCACAAATGATCGGGTATAGAAATCTTCATAAAGCCCTTATTTGAGGCCTAATTTTTTTAGATCAGGTAAATTTTAGGAGTGAAGGAATATGTTGTCAAGGGGGGATAGTTCAGTGATTATTTCATCCTACCATTTATCAGAGTACATCTTAAGGAGGGATGTTAGTGTATTTAATTAAACATACACTTTTGAATGGTTAATATTGACCAATTTTTACCATCAAGGTCAAAATGTCAACCTATATAGTATGAAACTTTCATGTAATGCTTCCATACCTTGTTATTAGTCCTTTCCATGCCTTAATAGTCTTCAAATGATCTTCCTAAAGTCTTGTTAGCAAAAAATTAAGGTTTATTGGATAAGATTAAGGTAATGGTTATCTTTGTCTTATACTAGGCTACTCATTCCATGGTGAGAAAAAGGTGGGTCCAAGAGGTGTCATAAGTTATTAAGTGCCTCTTAAAGTCACTTTTACCTTTTAATCACTTTGCATAAACATGTCACACATGTTTGGAGGAATTAAGGTAATTTACAAACTTTAAGGTAAAGTTTTATGAAGGAAAAGGGCATATAACTATTTTTAACATGTGTCAAAGCTGACCAAAGAGATATGCTCATACAAATACCTTTCTCTAGGATTGTGAGGGAGTTTTCTAACTACCATGAATGTTAGATATGTAAAATCACTTTTATTTTGTAAGAAATCACTCCAAGAAGGCAGTTATAGATACTTGTATAGACTTTAAAATCCATTTGTAGGAGAAAATGTCTTCAAAGTGTCTATTCACATTCTCAAGGCCATCTCCAATTATAGGAATATTTCACAGATCTCAGGAAGGCAAAATCTACATCTCTCTCCTATCAAACTCTTTATAAGCTCACATGGGCTATTTTCAGGTGAATGGTACAGGATGTATAGGTGGAGTTATAGCCCAATATGTTGACCAAATTTGATGACTCTTATTGCCTCTTAATCAGTTTCATTATTTTTTTTTTGAGCTCCTTAGCTTTATGAATAATCGCTGAGGAGATAAGGTGCTTAAAAGAGGTGCAAAACCCTAATGGCTCAATTTTGGGAAAATTTTATTGAAAGAATGGAATAATTAAATCATGAAATAAATTAAAAATTATCCTCATAGTTATGAAGAACCATATTACACTTACATTCACCAATATTGGCACTTTTGGGTTTAAGTTAGCAAGAAAACTCTTCTTTTACACAATTACAGGCTATGACTATGGTTTTTTGATGTTTTAAAGTGTTCAATAGTTGGGTTGATGTTGGTAGATATCTCATATTACTTATTCACTCCTAATTCTTTTCATAACCATATCATACCCTTTTAAATACCTGACACCATTTGGTCACTCCATGCTAGAACCTTCAATTGCATCATGACTCACTATAAGAACTATGTAGGTTGATTGCACACCAATGTTTTGAAAAGATCTTATCTTGCATTATCAAATTCATATGATGTTCATGAATTATTGATTATTGTACTTTGGTAGTAGAGGATCCTTATCAAGTTTGAATAGATCAAGTGTGCATCATATAAGTCCTAAATACATAAAAATACAGACCTATAGGTCTATAGACTTGTAGGTTTGCATTTCATGAGAAATGTATTAAATTGTGGATCAATATTTGAGTTTTTAAACATAAATTTTGAGTTATATGTATTTTCCCTACTCTTGGATGGATTCAAGACCATTAGACAGGTGTGATTTCAAAACTCAATGCTAGAGATAACCAATGATCACCTGCATACCTATGCTTGAAGAAAGCTTGTTAGTTGAAGACAAAGAAAGATCAAATTTGTTTGATGAAACCTTTCCTAGGGAAAATGCAATGATATTTTTCAATTTAATTCTCTACCTCTTCACTTGTTCTCATCATCAATTGATGGATTCTAAAAGGACTCATTCCAATCATCTTATAGTCAGGCCTGCAAGGGAGAATTTATGTATTATTGAAGGTTGTAGAGATGATCACAAAGGATAGAATAAAGTCATATCATGATGCTCATCTGATGTTTAATTATTGTGAATGAATTTAATGTTATTCATTTTTTAGACCAATAAGGTATCTTTTCAAATAAGCACTCACAAGCCCACTCAAGTAGATGAAGAGAAAGAGCCTTATGATCATTGGGGTATGACTTGGAGTTCATATTGAAGGCACCAATGAACTATGATGATTATTAAAAAGCACTAAAAAGTGTAAAAAATAGAGTTCAATAATTTAGTTGAAAATACTAAATTTTAAGCTCAACATTCAAGATCCATTCAATCCTACAGACCTACAGGTAGAATGGTCCACCTAAGCAAAAAGTGGTCTCAAGTCCTATGGAAAACATAAAAGGGTATATAGGTGAGATGAAAGGATTATAAGAGGACTTTTAATATTTTTTTTTAGCCTCAAAGTGATCTCATTCAATAAATAAATTCTTAAAAATAGTAATGAAGACCTACAAGCAGAATAGTCAAGGTTGAATATGCACACACAGGCTTGGGTTTGAGGTTGTAGTGAGAGTTTGATTGATTGAGAATGAAATGATATGGTAACCTAAATATATCTAGGATTTAATAAATTCCCTCATGATATTTTAGAGAAATAGGCTTGTGCATAACAATGATAAATCCATGTCTAAAATAGATGATTCTTGAAGGTTCAGTCAAGAAACATAGTAAAGATCACACATACCTATATGTGTTAGATTTTGAAGAGGATGGTCTATAAAGATAATATGGGAACATAAAATTACATTATAAGAGGTTGATATACTTCAATAAAACATTCTAATAAGTTGTAAATCCCTTCAATAGTGAGAAAAAGGGGCCAACACAGTCATTAGGGTTAGTTGTATTGATTGGTTCATAAACCTTAGTGTGAACTAATGGAAGCTAAAACATTTTTAAATCAGAAATATGGTAATATTACCATTGGTATATATCAATATGTACTATACACACATTATTTAGGTGTTTGGAATCAAAACAAATCTCCCAAATGGAATTTTCAAGACTCATTCTCTCTTGACTTCACCAAAGCACAACTTACTAGCTCGAGAGGCACCAACTTTTGCTTATATCTCCTAGGACAAGCTGTGTGGCACCCAAATATCTAAGGGGTTATTATCAAGTTTTATTCCCTCAAATGTTTATTCATTTGTTCTTAGGTCAAGGGCATGTACTTTATGAATCATCCTTAATATGTTAACAAAACTCACAGGTTACCAAGGTCAAAATTGACCAGTTGAGAGAGATTGGATTATTAAGGACTTGAAATAAATTGGATGACCCTTGAAAACACCTGAACCTCATTTCTAACTCTAGGGAGTTCCTCAATATGGTATCCATTTGTAACTACAACTGTATGGATTCATTTAATGGCCATGATTTTATAAGGATTTGAGCTCAAAATAAGGTATAGAAGGTCATAGACAAATGAAAACCATTGGGAGATATCCTTTGGGTTTTATTATACCTATCCAAGTTAAAAATCTATACAATACACCTTGAAAGTGTTCCTACAGGTGTAGTTGTTGAAGGAAATGTGAAAAGGGCTTAAGAAAGGCTAGGTTTTTGGGCCATTTCATGGTTTACATATCTACATAAGGTCTTAGAAGCCCAAAATTGATTTTGATCATGGTCATAGGTTGGGGAAATTTAATCAAAAGCTTTTTTGAGGTTTCACACAGGTGGGAGGTTTGTAGAGTAAGAATTCATTTTTTAGGCTTAGAGAGCTAATGAAAACCTAATTGGAGAGAGAGAACAAATAAAAAGTGCACTTCTCAAAAATGGGTCATGAAATTTTGCATGGAGATGTAAGGTGATATTGGGTACTCAAAATTATCTTTATTTTTCCAAGATAATCTGTACATTCTTCCACACAAGGAGTTTTGTATGTTTTCAAGGCTATAAGCAATTGAGGCCAAATGAGAGCTTTAGGTGCAAGATAAAGTCTTGGTGAGTGTTAAAAGATTCCAAAGGAGTTTTTTATAGTATGATATGATATATATATCCCTTTCATGATAATTTATTTTATTGGTAAGGGTGAAATCAATAATTGACACTTGCAAGCAAGTTAGGCTTAGTAAGGCCAAGTGGGATTCAAGACACCTAAGAGTTGTAATCATCATTGAGATGTTAGTTTGGAAAGATTATAAACTAATGCAAGGTGTCAAATAGAAGATAAATATTATTTCAACATGACTTGAAAATCAATGAGGCCATTTATCATCTCACAAGCCAAGACAAGGGGCAATTTTGAAGAATAAGACCAAGGTGTCAAGTAAGGTTTAAAATGCCCACACCATTTGGAATAAGAATCATAGTAAGAGATAAAAACATGTCTTGGCTCATGGGACTATTTCATAACTCCTTGATTTTAACTCTCTTTCTAGACACTTGTCACTTCTCTCTCCTATACCCTTCACTCTTCTCCTCTCTCATTTCTCTATAAATTCAACCTTGGTAGGATATTTATGTATCCTCCACTTAGGTATGGTGAAGCCCTACCCATTTTCAATCTTTTTATCAATGAGAAACTTCTAGTTTTACCTCTTTCTTTGACTAGTTTCAATGTGTGTGCATGAGTAGTTGATCTCTTCAAGTGATTAGCTTAGCTTCCTTGGCATGTTATCCTTTTCTAGCATTCATATTTTGTTTTAAAACTTTTTTGTAGGTCTTTTGAAGTGTCTAAGTGGGGTGTAAATTTTGAGTGATTCGTCTATTCACTAGTGTCATTTTATGACCTCTTGACTAGTCCTCCTATCCCAGTCATCTATCACAACCTCCATAATGAAGTGTTGATGTAGAGAGGCAAATTAGGAGTAGTGTTTATTTTAGGTTAGTCATGTTGTTTTTATGCACATGAAATTGGTTGGTAGTGCTCAAACTATATTGGTGTATCACCTCCATTAGATTAAGTTTCTCTTTTTTCCCCTAACAAGTTAGTAGATTACTAAATGAGCTTAAGTGATACATCAATGGGAGCTAGCCCTTTAACATAAAGATTCAATCCACCTAAAGGTCATCCATAGCCTAGGATTGTCTCCATGTTATCCCAAATTTATAAGGCTCGAAATACCTTCCAAGGGTGCAAATTTGGGTAATAACAATTTTGGCACACTTAGTGGGATAAAGGTCCAAAGTCATTGAAGGATTGTTGGTGTTGTCCTTCTACATATCAACCTTTGGAGGCATTAAAAAACATCAATGGCAACTTCAAGCTCAATCAGCTAGTTCTAGTAGACTAGGTATTTATTTCAAAGAATTGTTGATAATTTTTCTTGCTCTTGTCTTCTTCATAAATTTTGATGGTTGGGTATGAAGAGAATTCATGTGTTAAAACTCCTTATCAATCCTATAATGAGCCATACTAGCCTTGTCATGATCCTTACCAGCCTTATCATGAATCAATTAAGTCTTATGATTTTCCTACTTTTCCTTCATATGATTCTAATTATATATTTCACCATCCTTACCAAGGTCTACAGTAATCATACTCACCTCCTCCTAATCCAAATTCAAATAAAAATTATGTTTCCTCTATCACATCTTTGTTGGCACTCAATCCAAATATGCTAAATTCTGAAGGGGTAATGATAAAGTGGGATAGAGGATTAGAGCTTGGAGATATGATCCCTTTTCACATCATAGAGAAGATAAGGAAGTTGTTACAAATATTGATGGATAAGTGAGCAGTAGTTGGAGATGAAAATTAATATGTTATGATTGATGAGTTATATGAAATGAGGACCTTTATGCAATAGTGGGTAGACAAAATAGTGAGAATCAAGAGATCCAACCCATGCAACCTCAACCATCATCTCCTACCCCTAGTCAACCTTCTTGTGTTTCAAGTCTCCTTCAAGCTACACCTACCCCTCAATAAAAAAATATCACTTCATCTTGGAGGCCTTCTTGGACTATGATTTTAGATTACACCATGCCAACCTTTGTGAATTAATCTTCTCCTATGCCCACCCAAGATCAAGAAAGATAAAATGTCCTAGAATCCACATCAAGGACTCTTCCTAGTTGGAGAGAGACTCTTAAAGTGTAAGAGAGGGGTAGTCTTTTCATGTTGTAAGGTTGATCAAGATCCTCAAGTTATTTTCCTACTCTTCAAGTTCAAATTGTCCAATAAAACTAATGTATATTAAACCTAGAGAAGACAATTCAATAATAGAAAAGTGAAAATGAGAGAGTCTTAGCACAAGGGTTTCCTCCCCTTCCTCAAGAGATTCCAAAGAATAATTTCAAGGTCCCTAGTTGGAAAGACACTCTTGCAAGTGTCAAATAGCCTAGTGAACTTCTTTGCACTCCCATCATTTCCCCTTTAAAATAAGAGCCTGGTGTGTGGAAGATTGAATAAGAGTATCCAGTTGTAAATGAATCCATGGATAGTCATAATGAAGACATCTCGAGTGAATGTGGAGAGGAAATTTATATTGGTATTCCCCTTGATGAGAAAAAAGGCAATTTAACTTTCAAACATGATGAGGAAGTAGTGAGTGATGACTATCATCAGTTGGTTATAATCTCTTTTTAAGATGACCATGAAGATACCCTCAATAATGAGCAAGACATCATTGAAGAAGTTGTAGCAGAAGATAAAGGAGATGTTGGATTATTTCAAGAGATTCCACTTGGTATGATTGAGCATGAAAATGGGTAAGGTAAAGAAATTGAAGTGGTTATAATAGTTAATCAGTCAGTTGATAATGTTAAATAAGTTTTATATGATCAAGAGGAGTAGTTCTTAGAACTTCTTAATGATTTTTAAGATCTTACTAGAGTAGAGCTTCATTAAGATGCCCCTCATGGTATTTCAAATGTTTAAGAGAAGGATGATGACTTGTGGGAGCAATACCTAAAGATTTGAAATGAATTTGAGGCTCTTCAAGGGCCTATATCTCCTACTAGATAGATTGATCATGTTGATAAAGTTATTCTCTTGATTGAGAAACAATTCGGGGATCCCCAAGAGACTATTCAAGATCAAATACCTCATTTCATGGAGTCACTAGAAGCTAAGGGTGATGTTTTTCCTATAATCCAAGAGATGGTCATGTTTGAGGTAGGCTGAAACATTAATAAGCATCATGAAAAGGATCTTGAACCACATGATGAGTTCATCTTCATACATGATTGGTTTGATTTTATTACTTCACTTGAAAGTATGTCAAAAGGATTGGTAATTAACCTGAGGATGAAGCCAGTAAGAACAAGGTCTAAGATGCAACTTGCCTCATGTAATTTTCAACTTCATGGAGTAAAATATCTCACAAACATCACCTTTAATCCAAGAGGAATAATATATGTTTAGGTGAGTTGTATATATTAGCTATTTCTCTTGTGTCTTATTTTCCCTAAGTGCTTAGGTAGCACATATGTGTGTCTTGCTTCTTTTGCTTTGTGTGTTGTCTTTGTTTTGTGTGTGTTTGTATTTCAAGCCAATTTTTAATCAATTTTCAAGGTCTGGTCATGCTTGTTTCAAAGTGAAAATGACTTTATTGCCTAATGGAAGTACAATGCTACTGGTCTAATAAGCATTGCAGACATGTTACCCCCATGAATTACCAATTTGTTGACAAATTTTGACCACCAAGGTCAAAA
Source organism: Torreya grandis (assembly GCA_037957365.1). Taxonomy (NCBI): domain Eukaryota; kingdom Viridiplantae; phylum Streptophyta; class Pinopsida; order Cupressales; family Taxaceae; genus Torreya; species Torreya grandis. The sequence continues at coordinate 725,874 of JARHVA010000070.1, read as the reverse complement.
TGTCAACCCCTATAGTTTTAAACCTGATTTTCATTATTCCATACCTTGTTCTTAGTTTTTTTCATGCCTTAATAGTCTTAAAATGGTCTTCCTAAAGTCTTGTTAGCAAAAATTAAGGTTTATTTGATAATATTAAGGTAATAATTATCTTTGGCTTATACTAGGCTAGTCATTCTATGGTGAGAAAAGGGTGGGTAAAAGAGGTTTCATAGGTTATTATGTGCCTAATAAAGTCACTTTCCCCTTTAATCACCTTGAATAAACATGTCACACACATTTGGAGGAATTAAGGTAAATTTTTATGAAGGAAAAGTGCATATAATTTTTTTTAACATGTGTCAAATCTAACCAAAGAGAGATTCCCATACAAATACCCTTGTCCAAGATTGTGAAGGATTTTTCTAACTACCACGTACTTCATAGATGTCATATCACAATTTTGAAGGAAATCACTCCAAGAAGGTAGTTATAGCTAATTTTACAGACTTGAACATCTATTTGTAGGATAAAATGTCTTCATAGTGTCTCTTCACATTCTCCAATTCATACCCAAGTTCAGGAAGCTTGTGTAGGTCTTAGGAAGGCAAAATCTACATTCTCTCCTATCAATATCCTTGCAAGATGACAAGGATTATTTTCATATGAATAGTGTAGGCCATACAGGTGGAGTTAGAGACCAATTTATTTACCAGAGTTGAGGACCCTTATGGCCTTTTAATCAGTTTCATTGGTTATTTTATGGAGCTCCTTAGCTTTATGAATAATTTCTAAGGAATTAAGGTGCTTAAAAGAGGTGCAAAACCCTAATGGATTAATTTTAGGAAATTTTTATTACAAGAATGGACTCATTGAAGAATTAAATCAATTGAAAATAATCCATCTATGTTTCAAGAGCCATATTATACTTTAATTCACCAATATTGGCATGTGTGGGTTCAATTTAGCAAGAAAACTCTTCTTCTACACAGTTGCAATTTATGACTATGGTTTTTTTATGCTTCAAGGTTTTCAATAGTTAGGTTGATGTTAGTAGATATCTCATATCACATATTAAATCCTCCTAATTCTCTACATAATCATATCATACCCTTTAAAATACCTCACACCATTTGGTCACTCCATGCTAGAACCTTTAATCGCCTCACGACTCACTACAAGAATTGTGTGTAGGCTGCCTACACAACAATGTTTTCAAAATATATTGTATTACATCATCAAATTCATATGATTTTAATGAATTATTTATGAGTATAATTGGGTTGTAAAATATCCTTATCAATTTTTAAGAGATCAAGGTTGCATCATATCAGGCATAAAAACATAAAAAATGCAGACCTACAAGTCTACAGACCTATGAGTTTACATTTCATGAGAAATATATTGAAATGTGAATCAATATTTAAGTTTGGAAATATAAATTTTGAGTTAAATTTATTATCCCTACACTTGGATGAATTAAATACCAGTAGAGAGGGTGATATTTCAAAACTCAATGCTATAGATGACCAATGATCACATACAAACCTATGCTTGAAGAAGGTTTGTTGGTTGAAGACAATGAAAGATCAATTTTTTTATGAGACTTTTTCTAGGTAAAATGAAATGATATTTTTAATTTAATTTTATACCTCTTCACTTATTCTCACCATCAATTGATGTAACTTTAAAAGGACTCATTCCAAGCATCTTACAATTAAGCTTGCAAGGGAGAATTTATGTATTGTTGAAGGTTACAGAGATGATCATAAAAGATAGAATAAAGGCATACCAAGATGATCATATGATAATTAAGTATTGTGAATTAATTTTATGCTATTAAATTTTTATACTAATATACTACTCTCAACCTTGATAAGGTATCCTCTCAAATAAACACTCACAGGCCCACACAGGTAGATGAAGAGGAAGAGCCTTATGATCATTAGGGTATGACTTAGAGTTTATATTGAAGGCATTGATGAATTATGAGGATTATTAATAAGTAATTTAAAGTGTAAAAAATATATCTCTTTTATTTATATGAAAATAATAAATTTCAATCCCAACATTTAAGAGCCATTCAATCCTGCAGACCTACAGGCAGAATGGTCCACCTAAGCAACACGAGGTCTCAAGTCATATGGATAACATAAGAGGGTTTATAAGTGATGTGAAAGTATCATAGGAAGCCTTTTAATTTGGTTTTTCATCCTTTTATTTATCTCAATAAATAAATATATGCCTGAAAACAATAATGAAGACCTACAAGCATAATAATCAAGGCTAAATATGCACACACATGCCTGGGTTTGAGGTTGTAGTGAGATTTTGACTGATTGAGAGTGAAATGATATGGGAGAATAAATAGATATATGAATTAATAAATTCTCTCATGAGAGTTTAGATAAATATTTTTTTGTGTAATAATGATAAATTCATGTTTGAACTAGAGGATTATTGAAGGTTTAGTCAAGAAACTTAGTAAATATTACACAAGCTTGTATGTGTTAGATTATGAAGAGGATGGTCTATGAAGGTAAGATGAGAACCTAATAATACATAATAATACATCAATATAATTCAATAAAAAATTCTAATATGTTTTAAATCCCTTTAATAGTGAGAAAAGTGGCTAACGTAGTCATTAGGGTCAGTTGTATTGATCGGTTCATAAACCCTAATGTGAACTAATAGAAGCTAAAGCATGTCTAAAGTAGAAATATGGTAAGAGGACCATTGGGATAGATAAATATGGAATATATAGACCTAATTTAGTTATTTTGAATCAAAACCAAGATCCCAAATATAATTTTCAAGACTCATTCTTCTTGACCTCACCAAAGCACAACTTACTAGCCCGAGAGGCACCAACTTTTGCTTAGATCTCCCAGGACAAGTTGCATGGTGCCTATTATGCATCAAATTTGAACCCTTTAAAATTTATTTAAATACTTTCAATTTTTATGAAACATGAAAACACCTCAAGGTTGTGAGTACCCTATTGGAGAGGTTAATCTCTAGGTTAAAGGGGATAGCTCCCATTGATGAATCACTTAGGCTCAAAAACTACTATAACACTTGGTAGGAAAAGAGAAATAAAATTAATATAATGGATGTGATACACCAAATTTAAATTAATCACTACCAACCAAATGGAATTGCACTTTAAATAAGAGCCTAACCTATACATGACACTAGACCAAATCTGCCTCTCTACATTAATATTTCTTATGAAGATTTATGAAGCAAGATTGAGTTAGGGTGACCAGTCAAGAGGACGTGGCATGACAATAATGAGAGATAACTTAATAAACCCATACACACTCCATTTAATCACTTCAAGAGACTAGAAAAAAGAATTTAAAATTGAATAATAATGCTAAATAAGGACAACATGCCAAGGAAGTGAATCTATCATTTAACAAGATCAACTAGTCAAACATGCACATTGAAACTAATCCATAGAGAAGGTAAAAATAGGTTATTATTCATTGATCAAAGGTTGAAAATGGGTAGGTATTCACCATACCCAAGTGGAAGATATAAACTTAGCCAATTCAAGCTCAATATATAGACAAATTGAGAGAAGGAGAGAATGACGTATGAGAGAGAGGGATGACAAGTGTTTCATGAGTTAAAAACAAGAGAGGAGTTATGAAATTGTATCAATAGGTCCCAAATTCCATGTGTAGTTCCTCTAAAGATGTTCCCTTGATCCAAGTGGCATAGGAGTTAGAATGCTAACTTGACACCTTGACTATCTCTCTAAAACTCCCTTTTGTTTTGACTTGTTTAATGAAAAGTGGAATTCTTGATCATTATATCATGTTTGAGCTACACCTTTGATCTGATATTAACACCTCTCAACTGATCTCTTTAGGTTATCTTTGACTAATCACTTCATCCTATTTCTATGTGTCTAGAAGACTCTTTATTTCCCTAGGCCAATCTTGCATACAAGTGTCAAATCTTGAATTAATATTCTTTATCTTGTATTATATTCATTGATGACCTATTCAACTCATACCAAACCTGAAAAAATTCATTTGGAGGTCCCAAACTAACCCCAAAAACTCATTCTACACCAAAAGCCCCAATTAGGCCTCATTCCTTGTAGCCCTAAAATCATGAAAACATCCTTGTGTAGAGATTTGTATGGATGGCAATAATAATTTTAAGGCATATTATAGAACACATTATGTCCTTATAGCTCCTTACCAAGTTTTAGGATCAGAAGTGAGTAGAGGTGTACTTTTGAATTATTTCTCTCTCCTAACTAAGTCTCAATTAGGCCTCCTTATCTAGAGACTAAATCAAAATATTCCCACACATTTAAAATATATATATATATATTATTTAGTTATATTACCCCTTGTAGATCATCCATATCAAATTTGGGCTCCTAACACCCTATTCGGACCTCCTAAGTAGCTTGGAATAGCCTTTTTTAATCTATTCCATATAATTTTGTGCCTACAAGTAAAAAAAATGACATGGAGATATTATTAGGGTAGTTTTTAAAATTATTAATTTCATTTGATAATTCATACAACCCATCTGGAGGCATTAAAACCAACTTCTATCTCATCAAGTTAGAACTAGTCTCTTTGGCAGTCTAAAATTATCTCATTGTCTTAAGGATCATTCATAAATCTTGGGACATGAATCAACCAACCAATTACATAAATTTAAACTAAATGAGTTTTTATAATTATTCCTAGGATCCCAAGGTCCCATGCAACATTTTCATATTGTACCAAGCCAGGAAAGGTGACCTCTTGGGCTAGTAGGTTGCATTTATGAGGGTTGAGAGAGAAATGAGGTCTATGTGTGACTATTTCATATTAGTCTTGATTTTTCAATAACCTCAATATGTCCATGGAATATACCTTTACATTATCATATATTCCTCTTTTCATATTTATTCTAAAAACTCTTTTCAATTTCATTTACTTAGGCATAGTGTTCTTAAGCAAGATAAGGCAAGAAACCCTACGGACTATGTTTGATCCTTCCTTTTCTATTATATGAGTTCAAATACCTTATGATATGTTTGTTTATAAACTATAAAAATTAATCAAGGTCCTCAAATTATTTTTACATCCTCAATGTACCAACCAGTCATCACTTTTGATACACACAAGGTTGCATGTATATCCTAGACACAACAGGCCTAATAGGCCTCTCAACCTTGCCTTCCCTTTTCACTGATTGAGGAGACTATAAAATACTCATGATCATATTTAATATATCATCATAATATATTTTAAATATTTATTTTATAAAAATTTCATGATATATCTTCAAATCAAGAAAACACTTCACTCTTGGCTAGGCAGGTAAACTCGTAGCAAAGACTATGTTGTAGAGGTTTTAGAACTCTATTTGGTCATTCTCCCTCTGATAATAATTTGTGTTAAAATGGTATCCCTTACCTTTCCACGCATATATTCTATAACCCAATGTTTTTCATGCATTATTCCCTCCTATTTAAGGCTTGAAACTATCCTATCCCCTTCCTAGCCACCTGTAGGTTGTGATTTGGCATTTGACTGCAATTTGAAGTCTTTTCAAAGTTTCATCACAAATTTGGAATTTTATAAACTTCCTTATAACCTCTAAAAAATTATTAAATACTTGACCCCACCCTTAATATTCCCTCCATCTTCAACCATCATATGAAACAATGCATCTTTTCAAATAGGTCTGACTGTGTAGGTGGCTATTATGTCTGTAGGGTTACTGAAGAAATATGAGTGCATTTTTGGTTTGAAAGACTCTAATTGTTGATATAATTAACATATCCATTAATATTCCATATTATTGGTAACTTGATACCCTTTACTTTTCTTAAATCCGTATACTTTACCACCATCGTTGTCCAAGACAACCTTCTCAATAGATGGTTGTAGGTGGTCATTGAAGGAGTCTGCTCATGTGATCTTAAGCTTGGATTATTTAAAATATAAAATGATATATTATCCATATATATACCTCACTAATATCTCATTCTCACTACCCTCAATTACATTATCATTTATGGCATCTTCAAATTCTTTTGCCTTTTACCCTCATGCACAAGCTAATATATGGGTATTAGACTTGCATACTCAATCTCTTTAACCCTCATTTGACTATCCAATATCTTATATGCTTTCATATTATTTGTGACTTATCTCATATAAATATATACATTGGTTCAAGCATCTGCATCCATCTTTTTCATCTGCTCTTTAGCTTAAGTTTAATATGAAGACCTAAAGGTTTGGGCTTATAGGTATGCCTTTTGTTTAGGTGACTACTAGAGCACCTTCTTGAAATTTTAGACTTAGATATTTTAATATTAATGTTCCTTGATTATTTAACTCTCTAAAAAATTTCATGGACTTATAACCAAGCATTACATCACTTCAACTTATCCCTTGTGGGTACGAACAATGTTCATATAGTCAACTCTTATACAAGGCTTGTGCATTGAGACTTGAGTATCTTGATGATGTTATAGGATTATAACAATGTCATTGGGTATTTATGAGTCTTAATACAAATATCCAAATTTATAAAACACCTTCACCATGGATTGAATAAGGTAAAAACAAGACCTTTCAACTATTGTTACACAGGCAGCTCTAAATGCACAGTCTTCAAGCTAGGAGCACAATGGCACTTAGAGAGTAGTAGGATAGGAATCAAGTAATTGGAGGGCCTTGATTGAAATTAAAATATGGATAATATATTAAATCAAAAATTTAATACATATAATCCCTATATAAAACTCTATAATAATGGAAAACATATTAACAGCCACTTGCACACTATGCGAAAGAATCACTTTCTTGAGTAACTAGTGCATAAATGGACTAGGTGGTAGTGTATAATTATGTATGAAGGTTTTTTAGACATATAAGGAACCTATGAAATTTTCACCTTACCTCTATGAATTACACCTATAACTACGTTACCTAAAAATTGAGAGAGTCGGGTTTTGAGCCTCCAAAAAATAGTCTAGCTCCTTAGTGATTATTTATAAAGCTAATGATCTCAATCCAATGACCAATGCCACAAGTTATAATCTCAAAGGGGTCCCAAAATTTGATAAAATATTGTGCCCCAAATCCACCTTTACATCTTGTACCATGCAATTGAAAATGGCCTTCATGAGCTTGTGAAGGGAGCAACGGAGGAGAGAGAGATTTCTACAACTTTGAGACTTTAAACTTATTTCCATGATTATCTCTAACTTTTTTAAGATTAAAGGACATTGATAACCTAATTTTACCTAAAATTGATCTCAAAAAGTCCATAAAATTCTCTTAACTCCTCTCTAATGTATTGAAATTCAAGATTATGACCATTATCTAACTTTCTATTAGATGTGGTAGTTATGTAACTGCTCCAAGGTCCTTGGAAGGTGTCTTGTATGAATTTCTCACTTGGGTAACTTTTAAATATAGAATGTTATCAAAAAATCACTTTTTTCCTCATTTTATCATACCTTAAAGTTTACAAATCAACCTTAAAGTCTCCAACCATGCATGAAATGTTATTAAAATATGATTAAGACATGAAGTGACTTTGGCAAACTCCTAAAAACCTATGTCACCACTTGACCAAGCTTATCTCTCCATGACATGTCTAAACCACTATATGACCAAAATAATACATTACCTTAACTTCTCCAAACTTACCTTAAACAATGCTAATAAGGTTTTGTGAAGACTTTTAGGGACCTTATAAGGCATGACAAGACCATGTACAAGTTTTTACAACCCTGTGAAAGTTTTAATTTAGAGGGGGTTGATCAATTTTGACTTGAGGTCAAAATTTGGTCAATAATTTGGTGATTCACATGGGTAGCATTCTTATAATGCTAAATGAACTAGTAACCTTATCCTTCCATTGGGCAATAGAGTCATTTGCACTTAGTTTTAGACCTGACCAGACTAGACCTTGACCATAATAAGATAATCTGATTTGACCTTCAAACACATAAAATAAATACAACACACACAAAGCAAAGAAACAAGGCTCACATATGTATTATTAAGCACTTAGGGAACACAACAAACAAGAAAACAAACTATGTATATCTGACCTGAAATAACTCCTTAGATCAAAGGGGAAGCTTTTACTACCTCTTGCTCTATGAGATGCCAAATGACATGAGGTAAGCTACCTATTGAACCTTGGTTTGGTTATTGTCATCTTATTTTTGCTTATGAACCTTTTTGGTATATTCTCAAATGAAGTAATGGTACCTCCAAACCAATCACCTATGAAGGTGAATTCATCTTATGTTTTAACAACCTTTTCATGACCTCTCTTGATGCTTGTGCTTATTTCAAACATGGTCATCTCTTTGCTTATAGGAGTAGCCTCAAACATGGTTCCTTGAAGATTGTTACCTTATCCCAAGGTTTTTTTAGTGGTGAATCTTTGTTAATCTAGGAATATTCTATTTTTCAAAGTTGACATTTGGAAATTTTTGTGGAGTGGTTGATAGGGTGGGATCGCCTAAATTTTTGAGGTCAAAGTGAATTTTGAGGATAGGTTCAACTACATTTGAATATAAATTTTCTCCTATAAATGTAGTTTATTAGTAGCTTGAAAGCCAATATGAAGGATTTTGTCACATACTGTATGGCAACTTTAAGAACTTTTTTGGTGGTTTGTATTTCAATTCCCAAGAGGGATTCAAGAATCAATAGTTTAGACTCCAAATCAAGGTGGGTATGTTTTTTTACAATATAATTTTTTAGCATTTTTAAACTATTATTCCATTTTTTGATTTTGAAGTGTCATCATGGCAATTAAACATGAGGGTAGTTTATAGGTGTTCAACTGCATTCTACAAGTACATGTGCCTAACTATATCCTAAAATTTTAGGCACTCAATAGCAACCTATAGGTGATTCACCATAGTCTGTCATCACCCATGGCTCAGCCCGCATCCTATCATCATTCAACCACAACTTGCAGGTTGTGGTTAGATGCCAGTAGCCTGCCAACAACCACTCATAAACTATGGGCAAATGTCGATAGTATGTATGCTACCACCAAAATTTTGCCCATAATTTGTGGGTAATTACCAATAATCTATGGGTGATCATAAAATTTTCCAGTAGGTGTCTATAGACTACAAACATCTACCAATAGTTTATGGGCCATCACCAGTAGTCTATGGATAAAACTAGTAGTCTAAAAGTGACCACCAATAGTCTATGGGTGATCACTAATAGTCTACATGAAACCTCAATTAGTTTATAGGTGACATATATAAATCTACAGGCAACATCCAATAATCTACAGGTGACCACCAACAATCTACAGGTGACATCCAATAGTCTACGAGAGACCGCTAGTAGTCTACATGCAACCTCAATTAGTCTACGGATAATCTCCAATAGCCTACTAGTGGGTGCCAATACTAGTAGGTTGTAAGTGGTCATAAGCAACCTATAGGAAGACCATGCCAGATTGTGTGAAAATGAGGTCATTCTATGGGTAGTCGCCATCATGTTTGATTATTGTTGTGGTTACTTATTTATCGATCAAGCATCTTTATTTATTGTTAATCATTTTCTTTTTGTTGTTGATCATCTTTCATACATGGCTTTGCAGGATAGATATTATCGAATTTGTTAAAAATGTTAAGGCCTCCAGGTAATTTAAAAAACAAAATAACTTATTATCTTATTTTAGCCAAACATGAGACAGAGGAACTATATTTTTATTTAACTAGTGCTTTTTATTCATTGGCATGTGTTAAAGTTAAATAATAATTAAAATGTCTTAAACCATTTTACATGTAGAATCATTTATTACTCTTTTGAAGAATTGTCTCCACAATAAGACATACCTCAGCATTAATTTAAAATTCCAAACATAGGTTCTAACTCATAGAATACCATTTTTAATTAATTAAATTTTTTTTTCAAGATTCAATAATAATGACAAGGCCTATAATAATAATTCATGCAGAACCCATTGATAAACGTATCAAACATCAACATATCCTTGAATTGGAAAGATTAGTGAATGAAATGCCAAACATAAGTACCATATTATAAATATTATTTGAATTTAATATTTTTTATTTATTTGTACTTTAGTATTGGCATTTATTAAAAATTAATATCACACAAATTTTTTGCATGTAGAATTCAATGATAATAGTATTGAAGACTTGTATAATGATTTTGAACATATACCTCCCCAAAAAGAAGCCACTCAAAAAGAAATACCCACTATCCCATTGAATTCAAGCAAATAGAGATATCACATCATAACTAGTGGTGTTGATGATGAGTTCTTAACACCAAATGAGATATCTTCTCACCCAACACAATCTTCATATGGGACTGTTACGTAGCCAAAATAATCTTTAGTTGAAAAAGGCACAAAAACGTCACTCAAAAAGAAATACCCATTGTACCATTGAATTGAAAGAAATAGAGATATCACATCATAACTAGTGGTAATAATGATGAGTTTCCAACACCAAATTAGAGATCTACTCACCCAACATAATCTTCAAATGAAATTGCTACACAGCAAAAACAATTTCTATTTGAAAAAGGCACAACAAAAACTATGTAAAAAAATAAAAATATATGGATAATTGGAAGGTCATTTTAGTATGAGTGGGCATCTAAATACCTATTTATTGAACTTATATAGTCAAAAAATAGTACTGACATACCAATATAATGTAAATGTATAATATGTAGTTGGAAACTGGGTAAGGACCACAAAATGCAACTCAAGTTGGACACAATTAAAAACCATTGTGGCAAAATATATGACTCAGTAAAATACAAAGATAGAAATATCAAAAAAATAATGAGATGGAAAAATGAAGAAGAGTGCATGCATCAATGTTACGTAATAGAGTATCAAAAACATCAATGACACCTCATTGAGAAAGGAGGAATAATTAAATCTCAATTTGAAAAGGTTTCTCTATCTAATTTGCTTGATAAAAATATACAATTTTTAACTCTATATCACATTTTGAAAAGAAGAAGATCAATCTCTGATTTTTTAGATTACAAACTTTTATTTTAGTAGATTGGAATGCACAACATTCCAAATTCACATTGGTTTGATACTAGTGCTTGAGAGATGGTAAAATGCCTTGAAATGATTGAAAAATAAGATTTGAAATAAAAAATAAAATCAATAAGTTTCATATCATTGTTTATTGATGAAGTAATATTGGTTGACAACACACCATGGGTAGGTATGCATGTATATACATTTTAGAATCATTCAAGATAACCTCACCTTTTATCTATACATAAAATGATTGAAAATTATAATGTTGAAAACTTTTGCAAATGGGTTATTTCTAATTTGATGGATATTACTAGGATGAGTTACCATGATATAGGTGCTAAGTTGGTGTGTGTTGGTGTGGATGGTGCATCAATAATATAGGGGAATAAAAAAAGTTTGTGCATTCATCTTAAAACATCAATTACCCCATATATGACTCCAATCCATTGTATGGCACATAGAATGAATATTGCTTACAAAATTATAATCACATTCAAAAATGTCACAAAAATGGAGGAGCTAATCCATGATTTGCATTTGTACATGTCATGCAGTCTAAAAAGGTTTTTAGAGTTTCATAAATTTGCAATTGGAATGACTAATGGAAAAAAAAATTAAAATATGTAGATACTAGATGGATTTTAATGTATGAACCTGCATGCAAAATATTTGAAGAATATCAATCATTGGTTGGTTTTATGTTCAATCATAGGATGGAGGTTGACAAGGAAAAATATTTATTGAACCACTTGACAGATTTAAAAAAATTATTAACATTATGTGGTATTCTACCCATGTTTAAGGAAATGCATTTTTTGATGAAACATGCACAAGAGAAATCAATATTTATTGTGGACTTCATAAAATTGAGGAAACGTGTTTATTTATCACTTGATTTATTATACTACTCAAATGAAAGTTAAGGGACCAATATTTTATAGTTGGCAAAGTTTAACAAATCTAATGGACCCTCAAAATTATTTGAAATTCAATATTCAAGATCATCTTTGTATTTATGTTAATGGAAAGGATATACCATTACACACTCTCCAAAGATGAACTAATGTAGTTGGATCAAAATTTGAAGAAGTACATGTAATAAGGGTTCTATATGATAATATCATATGTGACATGAAAATGAAATTGATAGACATTTCAAAAAGCTTAGTTGCTAAAATTTGAGATTGTTTGCAAAGAGATGACTTGATTGAATCCATGGGTGTGGTGAATCCTACATTTTAGAATGGTGTAGATTTTCAAGAACAAACAAGTAATTTATTTATCAAATACATGAGTACTCTCATCAAACATTTCAATAAGTCTGTGGAAATCAATGGAGTGGAAGTTAAGGGTATTTTGTAAAAGAATTTAATGAAGAACTAGTCAATGCTTTTTGGACTTACAATGGTTGAATAATATCAATTGTTAACTGAACTAATAGAAATAGGTTTTATTACCAGGATATGGAAAGAATTGTATCAAAGCAATGTTTTGCAAAAAGAAATCAGTGAATATTTTTGTGTATATGAATTGTGCCAAACAATGATTTTGGGGTCAGTGGAAGATGAAAGGGTATTCAGTGCATTATCTTTTGTTAAATCAAGGCTTCATAATAGATTGGATAGAAATCTTGAGACATGTTTAAGGTTGTATGTTTCAGTTTATGAAGTTGATATGTTTCCATATGATAGAGCAATTTCAATTTAGAGCAGTCTAACTGAAAGAAGAGGTATCACAAATATAACTACCAAAGAAGATAGTGAAATTATAAATGCCAGTGAGACAAACCATACAAATTTTATCGATGAAGTACAGGTTACTAGAGGGTTGTTTGAAATACTTGAGTGTTAATTTTTAAAATCGTAATATGTATATGCAAACTACTGAACAACATTTGTGAAATGCTTGAATGATTCAATTTGAGTTAAATTGTTTATGAAATGATTAATTGATATGATCATATGTTCAGTATTATATAATAGTATTTTTAGAATTTTTTTACACTGTGACATGCAAAAAATAGTACATATTTAGCATTCTATTTTTTTTAATTGTTTGACATTTTTTGAATAAAATATACATTGTTTAATGAAATTAAATGGTAAACAATATTTTAATAGCTTTGAAACCAAATTTATTATAAATTAAAGGAGTTAAATATTACACATTGTAGGTTGTAGCCTAATATGAGTAAGGAATCCATAATTACAAAATATATTGTAATATTATAAAACATAAGTTTCCAATAATTACAAAACATAAGCATAAAACAACTTGAGGCTTTGAGCTCAAACCTCAATTTCCATTAAGTAAACAACAATATGGTAGAAATTACAAAATAACATTAAACTTAGTCTCATTATCACTATGGATCAATTTATCCTTGAACTACTTGTTCGTTGGTACTAGTAGTGGTTGTGTTGTTTGTGATTGTGAGGATCGGGATCCCAAAATCTTGGATATTTTTTACTGCAAAATTTATATTGTTAAGATTTGTCCATTCTTTTGCAAGAACATCTCTCACTGACAGTAATGATGGGTCCACTTCAACATTTTTTTAAATAAAACATCAGGATTGAAGCCATTTTCTCGAATTATTTTACTCAATGTATTATTTTGCATATTCAATAAAACAAGTTTTTCCTTGAAAGAAATTGTTGCATAAATACTTTTATGTGCATTCTTTAGATGCATGTCAAGGACAACAAATTGGTTCTTCAAATTAATATATTTTGACTGCAAATGATCAAAAAATATTTAATTATTTAAATGTTTTAAAATAAATTTTAATTAAAAAAACATCACTAAACTTACCCCAAATTTCTATTTTTTTGCATTTGCAAGATCCATCTAGCTTTTGTTTTGTGCCCATTTGTTATAGTATGCTTGGGCTTCTGTATTCAAGTTCTCAAGCCTGTTTAACATGATATAAATAACATCATCATTAAATCTATTATTTATGACAACACTTCTTGAAACTGCTTGGTTGAATAAAACATCAATTTTTGTTGGTTGATGCTCCACCATTATGTACAATTGATTTTGTTGACTATGGTTGCAGAAATGCTCATTTATTTCTTAAAATAATAATTTTTATTGAGGATCCCAAGTTCTCAATTCATCAAGGTTTTGAATAATAAAATCATTAACATAAGTTTTAGTATTTTCTGCCAATAAATTAAAAACAAGAAAAAAAGTACATTGGTCATCTGTTTGAGGAATCTTCTACATAGGACTACCTTCGATGTTGTTAGGTGGAGAATTAGGCATACAAGGTTGATGTAAAGGATTCGTGCACTGAGATCCATGTACGATATCATAAGGGTTGAAAAAATACATGGTCATTCCACTGTCAATTCCCAAATACTCATCATCTAGATCAATATTACGAAGAATTGAAGTCCCCATCACACTGGGAAGACCATCAACTGAAAAGTTTCAAAATTTGAATGTTGGGACCAGAACTATGCCACCACTCTAAGTTGGGATAAAAATATGTTTCCTAATACCATTAGTTAAAGGGCCATGATGGGATGGTGACGATGGTGATAATTTTCTCCTTAGAAAATAACGAGATGTAAATGGGAATTAAAATCAATTAAATGACCAATTAAAAAAATATAATATAATATTAGCATTTAAGAAAAAATATATCTATTTACTACATGTTTTTTTCATTGTTGTTGTGGTTTTTGTGGTTGTTTTTGTTGTTGTTGTTGTTGTTGTTGTTGTTGTTGGGGAACTCTTGAAGCTCTGTCAGACCCTGCTAGTGTTTGCAATATAGATTATGCAAGCTCCGCTATATATATAATAGATTTTAAATATTACAATGATAAAAGAGTATTCAATCAAAGTAAAGCTAATTTATGAAGGTATACCAGTAACATTTGTGGAAGGTTGCGTCTGAAATGTAATTGAACTCCACATTCACTTTTTTCTTATCAATTATTGCTCGAACATTTGTAGAATCAATTTTGCATCCTCCTCTATCTCTGTTTCTAATGAGGTCTTACAAGTTTGACATCCCTTGCTTAGTGTGTTTCTTCTAGCAATCATTTCATATAATTTTTTTTGCAATAAAAAGATATTTTATTTAAAATGAACTAGATCGTTATTTATGTAATTATTTGAAATAGATATAGGACAAAGCTCAAACAATCAAACAACTAGTCAAACTAACCTCTTGTACTTTAAGGGAGAGTGCATTGAAAAACATTGTGGGATTGAGAGAAAAAGGAATAGAGGATGATTGCAAATCCAAAATCACTTCATATTACTATGCAATAATATAATTACAATAAGAAAACTGAGTATGTTCATTACATAGAGCATAGTTCAAATCATCTTTGATTCTGCTGGAAATAAAACTACACCAGTCTAACAGTTGAGCACCCAGAGTAAAAACAATATAAACTAGAGCCCAGTATGGAATATCAGATGGTCTACCCTACAAAACAATTCTTGCTTGAAAAATTTTAAGCATTCCCAACAAAAAAGGTTTTTTCACACATTCAATTTTTAGTCCCCTTTTACCGTGGTATTAAGGATCTATAAAAAAAACTAATAAGTTAGAAAAAAGAGGTAAAACTATTCACAAATCAGTAATTATAAATTCTAAAATACATACCATCCACTTTCAACGAGTAATGGGACTCTAAATACTTTTTGTCATCATCGTTCAGGAAGGCCTTTATGGTGACTGTTGACCAATTTGACTTTTTGGTCAAATTAAGGCACCCCTAGTAAAAAACTTTAATTTTAGGCCTATAATGGGGATAATATATTGTCATGAGATTTTTTATAGGTCATTTGATTTTAATTAATGTTGTACTAGCTTTGGTCAATTAGTTTCTAGGTCCATTTATCATTTTGAGTCATTTTAAGGGTCAAAAATGGTGCATTTAATGTTTTGCATGGGTTTATTAGGAATTTTAAGTTTAAATGGGTTATTTCATGCCCCATGTGTCCACAATGGTCTTAAGTAACTGAAAAATTTTAAAAGTTACATATTCATCAAAAGAAAAGTTAGTTTTCCATAAGAAATGGAAGAAAAGGGCACTTGTACAACCTCTTTGGGAAGTGGGCCAATTGAAAAACATGTAAATGTAACTATTCACCTTCCCCATGCTCAAATACACATTTTTTTTGATATAAAATTGACATTTATTTCTCAAAACCATTCTATCTCTTTTTCATCCTTCTTGGCATAGAGAAGTGACTTGCAAGTTCTTGCTTGGTATGCTTAGCACATGCAGTTTTAGGAAAAATGCTTTAGGTAAATTATTTTAAATGAGGATACATTAATTTTTATATATTTATCTATAATATTTGTGGATTTAGCTTTATGAATCATCCGTTTGAAGTTCAGCTTCCAAATCTGCTTGCAAATCTATGAACCCTGAAGGTTTTGCTTCATTTTGAGCAAGTTCTTACAAATTGGTTGTTGAGATTATTTTTAGAGGATTTTTGATATTTCCTATAATTTATTTTTTTTTTAAATCACAATTAAAGATGTGGTAATGGTTAAATCATCTCAAATATGTAGACTACTCTCATTTGGGGAGACATATCAATTTTCCACCATCTTTTAGATTCTCATGTGTTGCCAATGACTCCAAAAGGTTGTGATGATTTCGTCTTCATTTTATATTTTCTCATGATCTCATAACATCTCATTTCTCATTTTCAAAGTAACCTCCAATAAAAGGCAATCATAAAACATTATATCACTAATCTGCCATATGACTATCATACCAGTCAATCAGGTGCTTGCAAAGGGTTCCATATTGAGAATGAGGGATTTAATAGTGTTTTAGAACTATGTGAGAGGTTAATACTTAATTTTAGTATATAAAACTAAGTATAAAACTCCTTGGGGGTTAGAAAACATGCACTTTATTTACAACTCTATAATGTATGCCTACATACATCCCACATACACCTACAACAGGTTCCTTGATGATGTCATCTTGAATTAAATGACTTGGTGATGAGTTAAAAAAATTTAGTAATGAGATATTACAATTTGGTTTGATGATCATGAGGCCTTTGGGTCCATTTTGTTCTCCATTTCACACCTTCCTAAGCTTACTACCTGCTTAGTCAAATGCACACATACAGGTGGCCTGACAAAAGGATATGAGGTCATAATAGAGTATTGAATTGTGAATTGAAGAATTATTAAGATCCCAATATGTTTAGAGGGCCTCAACATGCACATTTGACATGTTAAGAATGCAAATTAAGGTGAAATTATGCTAGACAGTTAGTAGACTGTGTTTAGGCCTTTTATCCCTAAAAGGGAAAATAGAGCACCTCTCATTTTTAGAGATTTTGGATAAGAATGCTATATAATTTCTTGTGGAGGATAGATAAATTCATTGTATAGTATCATTATAGGAATAACACTATAAAAAATATGAGGTCCTAAGACTAGATGGACTTAGTGTTTGAAAGTCCTAAAAGTGTGCATTTGGACACTAAAAGCATATACTAATATCTACAGTCTTGAATTGCAAAAGACCTTTTTCTACTCTCAAGATGATAATGAAACTTTTCATAATGATATGAGGACTTCCTATGACCAAATTTATGATATTTTTACCAAATATGCCTACTAGTCATAAATGATAAGAGTGTATGCCTACAATGATACCTATAGGTATTTCCTAGTCCTCAACTAGCCACCTACAGTAGAACCCATACTCACAAGTTAAGTATGAGACCCAAAGCATGAAAGCCTTCATATGGTTATGCCTAAATGTAAAAAATAATTCAATTAATTCAATTATATCTTAATAATCCTGACATAGGTGGTGGAAAGCCAAAATCATCCTACATGTACTATCTTCCATACAGAATCTCCACCTACAATTGCAAACACTCAAAGACCTGGATATGATGGCTTGTTTTTATTTGAGGAAATATATTTAGAATAAAAAAATAACTAGGTAAATTTTGACCTTTATTATGTTCAAGAGATTTCATAATCATATCATGACCAGGTTAAAGGAGCTTACATCACCTACAGGAAGCCTAGGCAAAATGTCTCAGTCCAGACACACAATGATCATAAGAAATGATGATTTTGAGTGCTTGACATTATCTAAAGGTGATGATAAAGTCCATAACCATTTATTAATGACCTTATTTATTTAAATAAGTTATAAACATGCTATTACCAACCTCAATATATGCCAAATCACCTATAGGTAGGGCCAAAGTTGGGTGTCCCAGTTAAAGAGATAATGAGCTAATAACTTTGTATGTGTGATGATCTAGCAAGGATTAGATGACTGGACAAGTTAAATACATTTTTTTTGGATATTATTAGGTTATAATAATAGTCATCAAACTTTTTTTCATCTCAAAACATGCCTAAACACTCATAAGTAGGGTTTTCAAGACCAGAACATAGTCAACTATGATTGTGGGGTAACAGTGAGTTGAGAAGTCATTTGTTGATTAGTATGTCCCAAACATGAATTAAATTCATCACAATTCAAATGAATTAATAAGGTTTAAATATAAATAATTAAATATTTCAAATCTGAATCCAAGCTATGAACACCTACAGGTATGAAGCCTAAGCAAACACAATCAATGTCTACTAAACCCTACCATTAGTAAGGTTATAAGGAAGAAGGATGATAATTTGGAGTAATGTTTGGTGATGAAACATATAAATAATGCTTATTAATATAATTAAACATAATTATACTATGAAAATAAGTGTAGGATATCTCCAAATTGGATCATACACGGTCCACTCTTGAATGTCTTGCACACATGCCTTCATCTAAAAGTCTGTCTTGAGATTCTAATGTTTTGAGAGGACAAATGACCAAACCAAGGGATAAATTTTAGTATGGTGAATACTAAACACTTTTATAACCCACTCAAATACTTTTTTTTATTTTAAAATAAAGGCATTACCCTCTATTTTGTCTCAAACATGGGGTACTTCCCCTTGTGCATAGGTAGGCAAGTTTTGGGAGGAAGGGATGGAAAGTGAACCAAATGTTGGTTTGACATTTTCAAAAGGTGTTATGAGTTTTAATACTCCTATTACCATCATAATAATAAATCAATAAGGATGGAACCAAGTGAATTGGTTTGAACACCAAGGTTTGCAGGTAGACCTAGTAAGCAAGGAATAAGCCTAAAGGCCAAATGAAGGGTAACTATAAATTCTCACATGAATGAAGATTTATAGTGAATCTAAAAAATTTATAAGGTATCTAATTATATTTTTTTGAGATATTTATATTCATGGAAACCTATAAAAACTCACTTTGAGCTTCAAAATCAAAATAGGCCTACTAGGCATGGTGAAGCCTAGTGCCTAAATAGGGAGTCCATCATAATTTTTGCATGAATTGAGAATTAAAAACTAATATAACATGTTTATGTGGTATATTAAGATGTGTTAAAGCTATTTTTGTATATATAAAACCAAGGAGAAGCCATTTTTTGTCCAAAACTAACTCAAACTTGTGCAAAATGATGAAAACAAGCTCAATAGGTCATCTTTTGAAGCTCATATCTTTCATGATGACCTTCATGGGAAAAATAGGAGTTATGGGAGGTTATTAGGGGTATTTAAGTCCAAATTTATGGAATTATTTATGTTTTATCTTTATGCACCAACCTTAAGACCAAGAATAGGTCTAAAACCCTACTAAACCCTTGCTAACAACCAGTCTTGGAAAATGGAGTTGGATAGCTACCAAAATAAAATAGTTTGTATATAATTATTATTTGAGTTTGTATATACTTCCAAAGGCTACCTCACACCATGATTATTCATATATAATTATACATATGGGTGTAAAAATAGGCTTTTTCTCACTATTTTATGTGTTTTACACGTTATAGGAGGAGTTAGGAGATGAAACAATGTTTGAGATAAATATTGACACTTAATATAACTAAAAATATTAATTTAATATCTTGAAACAACTTATAAGTGATACTACTAGGCCCTTCAACTCAGCCAGTTAAAATTGGCCTAATGCACAAGCTAGTGAGAGGGGTGAAAAGCTTCACTTGAAATAATTTTAAAGCTTTCCTAATGATTCCAATGCCATGGAGGGAATTTAAAGTTGTCATTCTCTCCATTCCATTTATTTTAATATAAAACTAAAATAATTTTAGAGGCCAAGTATGCAGGATGCATGAAAGGGAAGTTTTCTGGATAGCAGATGATTGTGGCTCACTTTCAAAGGTTTTCAAAGGACCAGAAATGCAACCAATACATACAGAGGAGTCTATAATAACCTTAAATTCATTTAAAATAATTTTTTACTACTCTTAATTAGTTATAGTATGTTCAAATAGCTCCAATCATGAAGGTAGTTTTTCTATGCAAAAAGGAGGAGTTTGTGCCACTTTGCATAACTTTGATGACTTGTATGGACACTTGGACTTATAAGACTTGAATGGTTCATCACATATCCTATTAACATGCACAATTATCTCCTTTTAACATCTTTAAAAGTGTCTTTGTGACCCTTGGACTTCTCTTCTTCTCTCTCTCTCTTAAACTCTATATGAGTTAGCCATTTTGGCATTGTATTCTATGCTCCACCTGAGTATGGTGAATCCCTACTCATTTGTATAAATTTTGATCAATGAAATGACTAATTTTTACCTATTAATGAATATTTATAAGTGTGTTCCACTTGAATGATGAATTTTTTTTAGTGAAGACTATGGATTCCTAGCATGTGGTCTCATTATTTCACCTTGTTTGTAGTTGGAAAACTTCTTACATGGCATGTGAAGTTTTTTAGGGGATGTGAAATTTTGAGTGAGTTATTTTCTCATTATTTACATTTAAGGCCTCTTGTCTAGTCCTCCTAGATTTGCATATTCATCCATGACCTTGCAGCATTGATTTGAGAAGATGAATATTGAAGGAGTGTATTTTTAGTTTGTTTTTTGGTCTCAAGTGTATAATACAATTGGTTGGAAGTAATAAAATTGATTTTTTGTATCACCCCCTTATTTTAGATTTTATTTCAATTATCTCTCTCTCTTTTCACCACACAAATTTAGTTGTAGATTCAATCTTAAGTGGTACATCAAGGGAGCTAGCCCTATCTAGAGACTCGCCTCATTTCCTAGGCTTCCCACAAGCCTAGAGGTGATTCCATTGTGCCACTTGGATGAGGAGAGATTTTCATCTCCTCAAAAGGTGAAAATATAAGTGATAATAGTTTTTGGCATGCCTAGTGGGACTCTTGCTCCAAGAGTTGAAGGATTTTTGGTGTTGTCCTTCAACACATCAACCTTTAGAGGCATATTTTCAAGCATCAATGGTGACTCTAAAGATACATCATCTGATTAAGAAACCCAGGTATTCTAGTTGAATCTTTGTTGATAACCTTTTCTTATGTCCCTACTTCCCAATGAAGTTTCACAGTTTGACCTTGGATTTGAGTTTTGTTCTCTACAAGTTGGTGAAACATGTCCATCTTGTCCCATTCCCTATCAATATGAAAAAATTCTTGGTCAACCTTGTTATGATCATTTTTAGTCCCAATATGACCCTATTCAACCCTATCATGAGTTGTATCAATCCTATAACCAGCCTTCTCAATGTCTTGTTCCTAGTCAACCCAATCATTTCTCCAATCAGCCCATTTCCACCTTCAAACAAGCACTTTTAGGCTATAAAATATATGTGTTGGAGATTGATACTCGAAGGGGATGTGGTAAAAATATTTATAATCATTCCATCCATCAAGTGATAAATGTATTAGAGTTAGTCAAGAAAGAGTGGGTACCTATTGAGAGATCCAATTGGCAAAGGCTCGTAAGTGAGATGGTTGATGTGAGATATTTAGTCTCTTCCTTAGAGGATAGGCTAGAAGTTCATGAAAGGTAACCTCACCATACCTATCAACCTTCATATCCATTTTCCCAAGTTTCATACCAGCCATACATGACCCCTACTCATGATCTAAATCAAGCCCATCAAAGTCATCCTTTTCCAAATCAGTTGGAGGAGAGAGTTGAAAGAATAAATCTTATGTTTGAGGCAAATCTTGATAGGCAAATTGAGTTGGAAAATATGCATTTGTAATAGTCCATGTTGGTAGAAAAATAAGTGGATTTCAATCCTTCATTTCCCTCTCACATTGCATCCCCACCACCTAAAAAAGAGAATCATAATCCCAATGTCCTAAGTGGGAACAAAATAGTGGAATCATGGGGAAAGGAGGAGAAAAGTCTTGACCAAGAGTGTGAAATTGAGAAGACATCTAATCCTAACATCCTAAGTTGGAGCAAGATAGTAGAATCATGGGGTAAAAAAGAAGATAGAAGTATTGTCCAAAAGTGTGAAGTGGAGAATAGAGTTAATCCTTTTCAAGTCCCTCCCACCCTTCCTCAAGAAGCTTCTTCTATTCCATGGTAGCCTTCTTGCAATCCTTATCACCATGATGATTCCTATCAACTTTAAGAGAAGATTTTCCAATAAAAACTAACCAAGCAAATAGAGAAATTAAAATCAAAGATGAGATTTATAAGTCAAGGTGAAATGGAAGGTTTAGACCCAAAAGAAGATCTTATGCCTAAGCACACCCCATATCCCCTTCCTTAAGATCTTCCCAAAGAGTCTCTTACCTTAAATTCTTAATATAACTTTGAGCTCTATATTCCACCTCCACCAACTAGTTCATCTTGTCCTTACCCCATCAACCTTTGCCTTGATGGACCTATGGTATGGGAACCAAAAGAAGATCAACTAGTTGATAAATAAAGAGAACTCTTGCTTGAAGAAAACCTACCTCCTTAGTAGCCTCATTGGGCTAGATCACATGATTTCAATATGCCTAGTCTCGACATCACTATGAAGGAGGTTAAAGATATTGAAGCTTTTGAAATGAAAAATCAGATTGTAGCAGATGAGACATGTGAAAAATATGCAAAATGAGGTACATTTTGAATATTTATAGGCCTTCAAGTCAAAAAGGGAGACTAGCCATATGATGTGGGTATTCACCGGAGACAACTATATCATAGTCAAGAGGGCCACATCAGCATTGGTCAAAGGCCTTCATCTATAAATGCATCCATCTAGTTCACACAAGAATTCTTCTGATCCACACAGGCATTCATTTGGTTCAAAAAAGATGTAGTCATGTAAAATTTGAAATTATACTACTTTAAGTATGGCTAAGACACCTAATCCATAGGTCCTCCTGTTGGCTCACATAGCCCTTCTAGGCTACTTATTTCACTAACTCCCAGTCATCCATAGCTTCCCAGACTTAGATTTTTGAGACCTAGGTAACCCTCTTAGGCCTAGATCCATCCCCCTAAGTCTCATCCAATTAGGAAAATAGTGCCCAAATAAGACAGGAGAGCCAAAATTTAAGGTGTCTTATTTTTGGCATTGTTGTCCAAGCTCATCTTTGCCTCAAATGATCAAATTTTCCAAGATCCTTATCTTTTCCCTGTCAGCCTCACATGAATTCATTTAACCCATGACCATTAGTTTCCTTATAAAAGGCCATTCTAAGTCCATTTATAAGTGTTGGCACTCATTTTCAAGAGAGACACAAGAATACAAGCAAGTACACTCAAGCACTCTTCTCTATTCTTTACATATAGCCTTCTAATATTATTCAAAGCCTAATCAAGTCATTACACCAATCCCTAGCCAATTGAAGCACATCCAATTTCACATTTTAGCTGCATTGATCATACACAAATTGCACCAAGCACTTCAATAGGAGAACTACATTAGCTTGATCCCTCTTCGGAGTATTGGTATGTAGGAAGCATGCCCACACACGGGGTGTAAAGTGCGTCCAGCATATCTTTTACACACTAACTGATTCTCTCTCTTTCCCAAGTTTGTATTCTAGTTTAAGAACCAGAAGCTCTTAAGAGTTTTTAAGATTAAAATAAGCATACATTGAGCTCTGTAAAGTCCTATATCCTAAAATTTTAGTGATAGGGTAATATAGGTATTCAGAATAGAACCCAAAAATATTTTAGCCTCAGGACAATAGCACCAAAATAGGGCTACAATGTTGGACAATAGGGTGTCTTATTTTTAGTGCTCCTATCCAATCAAGAAATAAAGTTTAGAGACCTATTTTTGACTATTTCTCAGTCTTATTCCTCCAATATTAGACCTTGTCTCAGTCCAGATTAATCAAAATAAGCTAAGTTTTAATCTCTCTCACTTCTTACTATATTTAGATAAGGCAAAAATACAATCTATATACATAAATCACTAGGTTAATTATTTCATATTTATTTACTGATTTAAATTTCTCATCCCCTTTATTATTTAGGAATATAACTCTAATATTCTGAAAACAATAAAATATTTGGTGAACCCAAGTTACTTTGATTTTTCGTATAAAAACCCTAGAAACCCTAGGGCTAATTATTTCTAATTTTTTGCAATATTTTCATGATTTTTCCTAAATTTAAAAATAAAAAAATTATAAATTAATTGAAATATTTTCAATAAATTCACTCAAACCCTAGTTTGCACATACTAGGTCCTTTTTACATATAAACACTTTTAAACCACTAGGAAAAATATATTGCTAATTTTAGAAATAGTTTCAGATTTTTCCTAAATTTTTCAAGCTAAATTCTATAAATTCGTAACAAAATTTTAAAATTATCATACTAATTTTGAAAAAAAAATATTTTCAAACCCTAGTTGCATCAACTAATTCCCAATTATTTTCCAAGTTTTTTTCCAATCATTTTTTGCATTTTAGTTGAATATCTAAATCAAAAAATCAAATTTCAAATCCAAAAGATCATAATATTTTGCAAACAATATTTTTGAAAAATCCCAAGTTGCATGTACTAGCTCATTTTTGCTTGTTGAGGTATCACCTTACATCCATAGTCAAATTGCAAAAATGATGCTCATTTATTTACAAACTTTTCTTACATTTCTTGCAAATAACAAGAAAACCACAATGGGCCTTATCATGTACATGAATGATGAAGTATATCATATGCTAGTACAAAGCTTAATCCTTTGCATTTCATGCTTATGTTTCATAATAAAGGATGATATTACAAAATTCATTGCTAAACTTGCACAAGATTTCAATATTTATTTTGCATATTCTTTATCTCTCTATAATCATATTGTTGTACAATTTAAAATTCCACTAACATGCATTTTAGCCTATATGCATAATTTCTACCTAGATGTATATGCCTCTTTGGGTAATCTTTTTTCAATGTCATATTTTATGCAGAGGAAATAAATCCCTTCTCCTCCTCTCCCTCAAGAGGGTGATAGCTACTATCCCTCTAACCAGGTCCATGCTATAGCCCCTCCAAAAGGTGAAGTAGCTTCTACTATTGTTCCTAATGCATACATTCAGCCTACAACTTTTTCAAAACTTCTTCAGCATATGTGCTTACATGTCCAATAAAAAGCAACTAAGGTTTGTACTTGTAAGACTCTAAGGAATCAAATCATCATCATGACCAAGCTATTTTTAGATTTACAAATGCAAAATCAACTATTACAAGAAAAGATCACAACATTGGAAAATTAGATTATGATACAAAAGCTTCAAGGATACCCAAGTGCCAATCATGTATATGCACCTTCACCTAATCAATTAGTTACAAGCAATGTTACATATAAGTCTACAACTACTGATTCAAAAAGCATTCAAAGATCAAATAAGAGTTCAAGGGAGTTACTAAGGGAAATGATTAAATCTAACTTGATCAAACAACCTCCTATACATATAGTGAGAAGATCTAGATATTATTGTGCATATCATAGAATGCATGGGCATCACACAGATACATGTTTGGCATTGACAAAGCATATACAATATATAATTGTTAATGAGGACCTTATACAAGGTAAATCAGTCAAGCAATCCACAATAACACAAGAACACATTCACAAAGGGTCAAATTAAGAGATAGTACAAAAGTGGTTACCAAGTAGAACTCAAAATAATAAAAGGATCAACAAGCAAAATTAGAGCAACAAATAATACCACAATCATAGGTCAAGCATGAAAAATATGCAAATCTACCTCTCCAAAATAAGTCTCAACTTTCAAAGCAGTATGGGTTTGGTCAAAGATATCTACAATAGTTTGATTATCAAGGTCAAGGGTTGGGCAAGCATGATCAAGGAATTACTACTCCTATTATAGAAAATGATGATGTTTCTCACCAGGGTTTGAGATTTATTGAATACCTAAGGCAAATCATTCACAAACACAATTTATCAAAGGAAAATATCTAGATAAAATAACAGTCAACACTAGCATTCCATTGATTTAAAATCAAGATGATAATGATGAGTGGAACAATACAGGTTATTATGATTTTTAAGATACCGATGATGAATCTAAATATACAAAGTCATATTCTTAGCCTTTCAATCATGTTTCACAATCAGGCATGATTCCATTATTTGATACAAGACACCATGATAGGGAGTCTCATCTAAAACTTATCAATTAGTATCATTTCTTTCCATCAATGATTATACATATTATCTCCTAATTGATTACACATGGTTCAATTATTATCAAAAATACAAAAACAATATAACACTTCAAAATACAAAAACATTCAAAAATTTTCAAAAACACCAAATACATTTTGTGATTGTATGCATCATCCATGCGTTACATTAATATTATCATGTTAGGACTTACATTTGTTGTTTCATCCTATTATTTGTCAATTATCATGCTTCGCTTGATCTTATTTGAGTGTGAGTAGTGACATCCAGGTACTTGATTGCTTCACTCTACCCATTGAGGGGGCATTCCTACTTCTACATTCGAGACATACATCAATATACACACCCACAAGGGGCATCTTCTACATGACTACACCATCTAGGTAATGTCATTCCTACACTACACACTCTGAGTTATCATGTTGATGTACATTACTTTATAGCTTCCACATAATACTATATCAACATTTCACTAGTATCTATCACTTGTGTATCTCTTAGCATATACCTTCATGTACTAAACATGTTTTTCATACTCTCACATTTACTTTGATTGGTTAGATGTGCTTGTATCTTTCCAATTCTTACATGATTACTTTATTTTCTTAGCACAACTTGTATGATTGCATTTCCCATTCCAGCTTCTCTCCTGCTTGTGCCTTAGGACATTTGCCAATGTCCTTTGCTTCTATTCATGTGTGTACCTTAGAACATTTGCCAATGTCCTTTGTTTATACTCTTCTATGTGCATGTGTAATGTGTACCAACTTTTCTTGTTCATTTATATATGTATGTGGCATATGAACATGCCTTCCATGCTTGTCTTCCAGTTTGAGTGACATATGACCATGTCCCTTGTTTGCATGGCCCCTTGGCCATCCTTGTATGCTTCTTGATTATTTCTTGTTGCTTGATCACTTATTTGCTTCTCATTATGTTCAATGCCATGATCCATATCATGTATTTAGCTTTCTTTATTATATGCCATGATGGACATCATGCTCCATCCCTTCAACTAACAACTAACATCTAACGTTTCCAATTTAGTAGTTTGCGCATGCTTTCACATTCTTATATATATCTAGGCATACCCATTTTGATATAACAATCTCACAATACAAACATTCATATATCTTGAAACATATTGTCAAATATCAAATGCTATATCATATATATATTCAACTTAACACACTTGCAGGACTCTTTTCTTTTGAGGGCAGTCATTACAGGTTCATCATTCCTACCCTTAGAAGAGGGGGCATCAAATAGGGGTTTCTCATAGAGATAAATCCTCCTAATAGTCAAAATAATAGCATTTAGAACACTTAGTATAGCATCTAGAGGTCAAATTATTCAAACCAAAGCAAAAAAATAATGATAGTTTCATATCAGCAGTTAATTTACACATCAAACAATAGTCTTGAAAATAGATCGTAGTCCCAGACACAAGGATCTCCACATTTTAGTGATCCTATCCAGGTAAAAAACCACTTAGGTTTTCTATAAATAAGCAAAAAATTTATTTTAGGGATAGTTTTTGCACTTCTAAATCAGTTAGATTCAGCAGTTTTAGTACAGTTTTCTCAGATACAATGGGTTATCATGCACGGCATGATGGTTCTCACTTTTAGTTTAGATTAGGAAATTATCATAACTTTAGGATCATAATCCATGTTCTATACATTAGTGATTGGGGGAAATGTGTGCACCACATTGATCTTCTTTTATTTTTTAGTTCAGTTTATACCTATGCATTCACAATAGTTGTGTGTCTTACTCCATCTGCAGATGGTTGGCATCACATTTGAGTTAAACTTTCATACAAGTTTATCTTTTCAAGTTTCACATAAGAATTTTACATCAGTTTCAGAGAGGCTTTTCATACAATCCTAACCTCCATCTTTTGAAATGGCTAGGAGTGTCCTAGTTTCCAACACACATTCAAGTTATCCATGCCACATTGTCATATTTCTAGCACATCCATGGGCTCCATGAACCATCTCATATGACATATATTCTATACCAGTATCAATTCATAGATTTACTTCATGTGGCAATGATGGAGCTAAAGGGCCAACCTTTATATTCTTGAGCGACCTATTCAGAGGGATTGGAAACACAGTTTAAACATTGATTAGCACACACATGATTCATTAGCTTCACATAGTTGGTGATGATGGAGCTAAATAAATAGCCTGTGTATTCTTGAGATACATTTTTTGGAATTGAGCACTCTATTGGGTGAATATTTTGTCAGTCAATTGTCTGATTAAGCAAAATAGGTCTTATCATCCACAACAAAGGAGATTGGTCGGCCCAGTGTGTAAGTTTACTACATCAGAGGTGGACAAATCTCTCCTCTCATCAAGGGGAGGTTCTCTATAAATATGCAGGAGCTATATATATTATAAATATGTAGAAAATAACACTCAGGGGTAGGATACATCATCCATCTCTCTTCTTTCAGAGATGGTGTTAACCAACAAAGGAGAAAATCCTGGTGAAAACACTGAAGGCACTTCTCTTCTTTCAGAAGTGTTCTTGCAGGGAATAGCAGGAGTTCTTTCAGGTAGGATAAGTAACTGGTAATAGATTATAGAGTAACCAGCAATCTAAGATGTAGCACAAAGTCTCCACCTTGACTGCCCAAGAGTGAGATATGAAGGACAATGAGGGCACAAAGTCATCCCATGATCCTTTACATAGAAATATAAAATAAACACACACTGAAGACAACTATGGCAGCACAAAGTCTGAAAGTAGCTAGCTTCAGGACACCTTCCTTATCACTTCCACTAGCTCTGATTGTTAAATTTCATAAACAAGAATACATTTAGGAAATAGACATAATAATAATCTCCTAAAATGATACAAGCTATAACAGCACAAAGTCTGAAAGTAACTTGCTTTCTGATTAAAACAAAGAAATATGATAAACAATCTGAGCTCAAAGTCTTAGTAATGCCTCTCAATTTGGGTAGAGTTTTGCTTCTGGTAACAGGGAGATCTCCTTTACTAATGAGATAAATTACAATCTTATAGCAGCCACGCAAGGCTTGGCATTCTTTCTCATGGGACGGCCCATGCTACAGTCAATGCCTTCAATGCACCTTCAATTCTATTTGGAGGGACCATGTTGGGAATAGTGCATTGCCATAAATATGGTGTTTTCATTCTTCTAATATGTCTCTTCTTAGTATGGACTGTTTGGGCCTTTTCTTGATGTTTGTGTAGCTGTCCAATTCACCATTAATTCATGGCAAAAAAATAAGCTTGCATCCTTGATTTGGTGCGCTCATAAGTCTACTTGATCCACTGTTTCACCTACTGGAAATAACTCTTTTGAAGATATTTTTTATCTTTTGGTCTTGTTCCTCTCTCCCCTATATCAATTCAAGCCTTTGGGATCTCTTTTCAGCCAGTCACTTGGTTCTTCCTTTAAATTTTGCACTCTATTTGAATTTCAACAGATATTCCCTTACTTTAAATTTGATGTCTGCAAGGTTGTCAATGGTCGCTAGCCGCTTGAACCATTTTGAACCTTAAACTTTTGAACCCACTGAAAGTACATTGGTTCATTGTTTCATCAGTTCATTTTATCTCTTTTGTTCCATCGCTTCTTGGTTCAATCACTTTCCCACTCCTTGGTTGAACCATCTGTTGAACCACCTGTTTGCTACTTCTTTCCTTGACTGAGGCTGCCTTTGAACCTTTGAACCCATGAACCATTAAACTTTGAACTCTTTTAGTTCAAGGTTCAATTAGTTCATTGGTTCATCCTTTGTCCGTCACTTCCTTGTTCTTTCTAAGTTGTTTGATCTTCATCGCACTAGTTGAACCTGTGAACTCATTAAACCCTTTGGTTCAAGGTCCAATGGTTCAATCGGTTCATTCTTTTTATTTGGCTAAGTCCTTTTGATCTTTTTTGAACCAAATGCATTGAACCATTTAGTCATTGAACCTATTGAACCATTGAACCCGTTGAACCTTTGAACCAAAGTGGTTCAATGGTTCAATGGTTCAAGCCTTCTTCTCTTTCATAAGTGTTTTGAACCTGTTGAACCTTGAAGCGATTAAAATTTGAACCTTGACAAATGCACTTAACTCTTGCTGATGACATTGAACCTTTGAACCCATTGAACCTATTGAACCAAAATGGTTCAGCGGTTCAATGGTTCAATCCTTGCTTAGAAGCTTGCCGATGGAAATTTTGGTTGAACTTTGTCATTGAACCAACCTTTAAATCACTTAAGTGTTGAGAGCTTGCTTCTTTCTTGCAGAGTCTGTAGAAATCAACCTACGAAACCCATAGAACTTGGCCTACAGAGTCTGTAAATTTTTTCCTACAAAGTCTGTAGATTCAAGCCTATAGAGTCCGTAGATTCAAGCCTGTGGAGTTCATAGTTTTAAGCCTTGTAGAGTCTGTAGATTTTTGAAAAGCTTAAATAATTAAGAACTTGAATGCTCAGAACAATTATTAAAAAAGGGAGAGAGGATTTTGATCTATTGAACCAAAATAGTTCATAGGTTGTTCCCAAAAAGAGTGATATTTTTGGGGGACAACAGCTGGCTCCAGTTGGGGAACTTCCCTTAGTTAAAATTTTGAAACAACTGAGGGGAGTAGAAACCAGAATCTCTAGTGCCTTGAAGTATGCCATTGGGATATGGAGTCATGATACCCAAAAATAAAGGCTCCAAAAATTGAAAATGAACAACACAAAGCAGAAATAAAGACTATACAAATATACATATGTATAGGTGACCTTATCTGACACTTCAGGAATTGAAGTGCTTCAAATGTTACCCATTATGAGACAATAAAAATGGTGTTCCATCTTGATAAACTAGTAGGAAACCATTTTGTCCCCAGAATCGGTGAAAGGTGAATGGAACTCTCCACTAGGAATCACATTTTCTGTGCACTCTTTTTGGTTCTCTCTTCTTGCCCCATGGCAAGGCGTGATATTCAATCTGAGAACCGTAACTCCTTGCTCTCTCTATGAAGATTTCCTTTTGCTGACTTTAGAGTACAGCAGTATGCTCCACTACCATAACTTGATGTTCTGTTGATTTAGTCCAGCACATGTTTTGATTGTTACCATCAAACCCCTGACAAACTATCAACTCAGCATCTCCTTTGGTGTGAAGGAATTTGACATCTTCATCCTGAGTAGCCTTCAATTTGAGTAACACAAATTCATACTCAGTAGTGTTGTTGGTGTTGCTAAACTGCAACTTGTGTGAAGAAAGATGAATATCTCCTTGAGGAGATATCAACACCATCCCATCTCCCACACTAGCAGAGGAATTGCTACCATCAAATTCCCATATCCAAACATCATCAGAGACTGATCTTCTATCATATTTTTCTTCATTAGAGGTGGAAGATCCTTTTTCATCTATACTGTGCCCTACTAATTCTTTTGATGTCTTATTTTAATCCATATTTGGATTGTCACCTACAGGAATTTTATCTATAGAAATGTGAACATCCTCTATGGACAAAAATAATTACCCCTGCCTGAAGATGCAAATAGAATCTAAGCTTCAAGTGCTGATGTCTAAGTGACAACATATTTTGCTTCCTTTTCAGGGAGCAGCCTCTTCATAACACCTTTGACAGGGATCTTTGCCTTAGATAGGTCCATGCTCAACTCTCTACCCACATCCTTGTAGAAATTTTGTCCCAGTAGAATGCCATAGGATGCTAGGACGTCGGCCACCAAGACTGTCATCTTGATTCTCTTTTCTGGGAATGCTGCAAACACAAATTGGGCATCCTTAATCTATCCCAGTAGTGGCACTTGCTTGTTCTCCATGGATAATCATCTACCAAATGTTTTAGTTAGTGTGAGACCAAGGGATTCTACCACTTTGGTAGGCATGACATTGTCTGAAGCACCAGAATTAATGTAGTTGTTCAGCTTGTGATCATTTATCAACAGGGAAACATAGAAAGGATCTACTTTCCCAAGGGCATTAGGGGTAGTAATGACAAGATTGTTTGGGATGGGCATGTTCCTTGGGGGATCATGAGTCACCTTTCTAATATCTTGTCCTGCAGGGATGGCTGTATTCTTCACACACTCCACCAACCTATCCAACTGCTCAGGGTTGGCTTGTAGGAATTCAAATTCAGTCATTTGAATTTTGGTTTTCTTGACATGGTCAATTATGTCAAATGACTAAAATGGACTATGAAGAGAGGATGGGAGTTCATCCTTTTTGTTTTTATGGGGAGGAGGACTGATCTGCAAATTTAAAGTAGAAGGTGTAGGGATGTTTGATGTACTTACCTTCTTAGCAATCACCAGGTCCTTTGGCTAGAAAGGCAGAGTGGTCCCACATTTAGCAATTGAAATTATTGGTTGAGGTCACTCCTCTATCTTTTCTTTATTAGCTTGTTGGGCCAACTGGTCCTTAGACCAGGTGAATACTGTGTATGATCCCTTGACTGCTTCACCTTTACTTTTGGGTTCATCCTGGTAATTTAGGAAACCAATGTGGGAGTCACCAGTTGACTCTTCTTCACCCTCCATGAAGATATCAACATCATTTTCTTGATCAAACTCAAGTTGGAAAGAGATCATGCTCAGTTTCTAGACATCCAACTGTTGAGTTGGTTGGAGGTGCTTCAACGGCAAGGTTCCTCTGTGGAGGAGGAACATGTTTTGGCTGTCCTTGATTCCTAGCAACATTGCCTTGGTATGCTTGATTCTGAAATGTCCTCCTTGGCATATCCCAATTAGGAGGAGTAGACATAACTTGGGCCATTTGTCTTTTCAAGTCTAGTAGTTCATTTGCCAGCTTTTGCACCATTGGGTCAATGGTGGCTGTAGGTGAGTATTTAAATGATGAAAAGGGTTTACCTCTATTTGGGTCTCTCCTTATCTTTTCAGCCAAGATAAGGCCATCTTCTACCTCAGTATCCAAGTCTTGAGTAGTAACAAGGTCTATGTGTCTATCCCATCTCAGCAAAAAACTCACTTCGGGTAGTTGTGAGTTGATAAAGAAACACTTGAGATTCTGAGGTGTCGATTGGGCGATCATGGGAATCCTGTGCCTCAGCTTGTCGAACCTAGCAATGAAGTCCCTCATAGGTTCATGGGGATCCTTCTTCATCTTTGTGAGTTGGGCTAGCAAGGCATGTGCATCTTCTATAGGCTTCAACTTGGCTTCAAATTTATCTTTAAGAGTGTCCCAATTAGTCACTAACCAAGCTTGCAGATGGTAGAACCAGTCGGCATTAGCGCCTTGTAGTGTCTCTATGAATAGCTTGACTACTATGTCTTCAAATTCCACCCCTATTATGCCACAGGCTATGCTAAAAGTTGTAATGTGTTCATCAGGATAAACTTTCCCATCACCAAAAAATTTGGAAAAATTCTTCTTTGAACTGCGTGGAAGCTCATGTAGAGGTGGGGTCAAATTTAGCAGACCAAAAGAGTTACCCCAGGGGCCTTGAGCCATGATTTGATTATGTAAAAGTGGGATCACATATCTAGGTGGAGTATGGATAGGCAAAGCTATGCTAGCAATAGAAAAAGAAGCTATGCCTTATGTTGGTGCCCTGGTAGGGCTAGAAAGAAGACTCCTAGTTTGTTGAAGGTGAAGTTGTGGAGGAAATAAATCAAAATTACTCTACTACACCAACTCAAAATTAGGGTCAACAACACCTTGAGATTTTTAGCTTCTGGTATAATGTGGAGTTGCCAGATTGCAGAACAAAAATGGAAAAGAGCAGGATCTACTTCAACTTGAAGCTTGAGACTTCAAACTACATGCTCTTCCCTAGTGGAGTCGCCAAAAAGACTGTTGGGTGAATATTTTGTCAGTCAGCTGTCTGATTGAGCAAAATAGGTTTTATCATCCACAGCAAAGGAGATTGGTCAGCCTTGTGTGCAAGTTTACTACATCAAAGGTGGATAAATATCTCCTCTCATCAAGGGGAGGTTCCCTATAAATATGCAGGAGATATATATACTATAAATATGCAAAAAATAACACTTAAGGGTAGGATACATCATCCATCTCTCTTATTTTAGAGATTATGTTAACCAACAAAGGAGAAAATCTTGGTGAAAACACTAAAGGCACTTCTCTTCTTTCAGAAGTGTTCTTGCAGGGGACATCAGGAATTCTTTCAGGTAGGATAAGTAATTGGTAACAGAGTACAGAGTAACCAGCAATCTAAGATGTAGCACAAAGTCTCCACCTTGACTGCCCAAGAGTGAGATACGAAGGACAATGAGGGCACAAAGTCATCCCAAGGTCCTTTACATAGAAACAAAAAATAAACACACACTGAAGACAACTATGGCAGCACAAAGTTTGAAAGTAGCTGGCTTCAGGACACCTTCCTTATCACTTCCACTAGCTATGCTTATTAAATTGCATAAACAAGAATACATTTAGGAAATAGACATAAGAATAATCTCCTAGAATGATACAAGTTATAATAGTACAAAGTCTGAAAGTAACTTTCTGATTCAAATAAATAAATATGATAAACAATCTGAGCTCAAAGTCTCAATCATGCCTCTCAATTTGGGCAGAGTTTTGCTTCTGGTAACAGGGAGATGTCCTTTACTAATGAGAGAAATTACAATCTTTTAGCAACCATGCAAGGCTTGGCATTCTTTCCCATGGGATGGACCATGCTGTAGTCAATGCCTTTAATGCACCTTCAGTTTTATCTAGAGGGACCATGTTGGGAACAGTGCATTGCCATAACTATGGTGTGTCCATTCTTCTAATATGTCTCTTCTTAGTATGGACTATCTGGTCCTTTTCCTGATGTCTGTATAGCTGTCTAATTCACCATTACTTCATGGAAAAAAAATAGGCTTGCGTCCTTGATTTGGTGTGCTCAGAAGTCTACTTGATCCACTATTTCACCTATTGGAAATAACTCTTTTGAAGATATGTCTGATCCTTTGGTCTTGTTCCTCTCTCCCCTGTAGCAATTCGAGCCTTTGGGCTCTCTTTTCAGCCAGTCACTTGGTTCTTCCTTTAAGTTCCACGCTCTATTTGAATTTCAATGAATATTACCTTACTTTAAATTTGACATCCATGGGGCTATCAATGGTCGCTAGTCACTTGAACCATTTTGAACCTTAAACCTTTGAACCCACTAAAAGTACATTGGTTCATTGGTTCATCGATTCATTCTATCTCTTTTGTTCTATCGCTTCTTGGTTCAATCACTTTCTTGATCCTTGGTTGAACCGTCTGTTAAACCACTTGTTTGTTACTTCTTTCCTTGATTGAGGCCACCTTTGAACCTTTGAACCCATGAACCATTGAACTTTGAACACTTTTGGTTCAAGGTTCAATCGATTCATTGGTTCATCCTTTGTTCGTCACTTCCTTTTTCTTTCTAAGCTATTTGATCTTCATCGCATTGGTTGAACCTTTGAACCTATGAACTCGTTGAACCTTTTGGTTCAAGGTTCAACAGTTCAATCGGTTCATTCTTTTTATTTGGCTAATTCTTTTTGATCTTTTTTGAACCAAATGCATTGAACCATTTGGTCATTGAACCTGTTGAACCATTGAACCCGTTGAACCTTTGAACCAAATTGGTTCAATGGTTCAATGGTTCAAGCCTTCTTCTCTTTGATAAGTGTTTTGAAGCCGTTAAACCTTGAAGTGATTGAACTTTGAACCTTGACAAATGCACTTAACTCTTGCTGATGACGTTGAACCTTTGAACCCATTGAACACGTTAAACCAAAATGGTTCAAGGTTCAATAATTCAATGGTTCAATCCTTGGTTAGAAGCTTGCCGATGGACATTTTGGTTGAACCTTCTTGTTGAACCAACCTTGAAATCACCTAAGTGTTGAGATCTTGCTTCTTTCTTGTAGAGTCTATAAAAATCAACCTGCAAAGCCCATAGAACTTAGCCTACAGAGTCTGTAGATTTTCTTCCTATAGAGTCTGTAGATTCAAGCCTACAGAGTCTGTAGATTCAATCTTGTAGAGTCCATAGTTTTAAGCCTTGCAGAGTCCGTAGATTTTTGAAAATCTTGAAGAATTAAGAACTTGAATGCTCAGAACAATTCTTGAGAAGGGGAGAGAGGATTTTGGTGTGTTGAACCAAAATAGTTCATAGGTTATTCCCAAAAAGAGTGATATTTTTGGGGGACAACACACTCAACTCTATTCATGATATTACTCTTGATTCAACACACACTCAACATCATCAAGCATATTCTAGCAT
This sequence comes from Torreya grandis, assembly GCA_037957365.1. NCBI lineage: Eukaryota > Viridiplantae > Streptophyta > Pinopsida > Cupressales > Taxaceae > Torreya > Torreya grandis. The sequence goes on along the minus strand of JARHVA010000070.1, from coordinate 689,119 downwards.
CACAACAAGTTCTATATTGGTTCACCTACTTGGTGAGGTGTATTCATTCCTTTCTCTTCCTCTTAAATAAATCTTGTACATTCTTATTTTATATATAACATATCTAGTAATAACCAATCTACTTTATGTTTTTATTTACAAATTCACACTTCACAGCGTGCTCTCTCTATGCACATCTAGCATCACACAATTTCATGAGCTTCATCCTTACAGGTAAGTTATGTATGCTTTTTATTTTTCCTTTACCGTAGTATTTCACTTTACTAGATCACTAGAATAAAGTGGAGGAAAATATAGTCATGTAAAATGTGAAATTATACTAATTTAAGTATGGCTAAGACACCTAATCCATAGGTCCTCGTATTGGCTCACACAACCCTTCTAGGATACTTCTTTCACTAATTCCAAATCATTTGTAGCTTCTCAGACTTAGCTTTTTAAGACCCAAGTAACCCTCTCAGGCCCAGATCCATCCCTCTAAGTCTCATCCCCTTAGGATAACAATGCCCAAATAGGCTAGGAGCATCAAAATTTAGGGTGTCTTATTTTTGACGCTATTGTCCAGGCTCATCTTTGCCTCAAATGGTCAAATTTTCCTAGATCCTTATCTATTTCCCTGTCAGCCTCACATGAATTAATTTAACCTATGACCATTAATTTCCCTATAAAAGACCATTCTAAGTCTATTTAGAAGGGTTGGCGCTCATTTTTAAGAAAGATGCAAGAATACAAGCAAGTACACTCAAGCACTCTTCCCTATTATTTGCATACAACTTTCCAATATTATTCAAATCCTACTCAAGTCATTGCACCAGTCCCTAGCCAACTAAAGCATATCCAATTTCACATTCTATTTGCATTGATCATACATAAATTTTACCAATCACTTCAATGGGACAACTATATTAGCTTGATCCCTCTTTGGAGTATTAGTATGTAGGCAGTGTGCCCACACATAGGGTGTGAAATGCATTCAGTGTATCATTTACACACTAACCCCTTCTCTCTCTTTCCCAAGTTTGCACTATAGTTTAAGCACCAGGAGCTTCTATGAGTTTTTAATATTAAAACAAGCACACAATGAGCTTCATGAGGTCTTAGACCCTAAAATTTTAGTGACAAGGTAACACATGTATTCTAAATAGAACCCAAAAATCTTTTAGTCTCAAGACAATAGTGATGGAATAGGACTACAGTGCTAGATAGTAGGGTGCCCTATTTTTAGTGCTCCTATCCAATCAAGAAATGAAGTCTAGAGTTCTTTTTTTGACTATTTTTCAATCCTTCTCCTCTAGTATCAGACCTTGTCTCAGTCTAGATCAGTCAAAATAAGCTAAGTTTTAATCTCTCTCACTTCCTACTATATTTAGAAAAGGCAAAAATATAATTTACTTACACAAATTAGTAAGTTAATTCTTGCATATTTATTTATTTATTTACATTGCTCAGCCCCTTTGCTATTTAAGAATATAACTCCAATATTCTAAAAATAACAAAACATAAGCATTCATTAGGTGCACACAAGCATTCATCTGGTTTACACAAGTATTTATCTGGTTTGCATAGTCATTTATCTGATTCACATAGTCATTCATCTGGTCTGTGTAGGTGATCATCTTATGTTCTCTAGCACACACCTATAACATGCCCACCTATAATGCATAGGCATCTATCTACATCAGGTAAAGTCACCCACCTGCATAGGCATTCATCTACATATGCTCCCATCTATAATTATTTTGTTGTGCATCTATTTTATGAAGGCATTTATCATTTATATAGAATAGTTTGCACCTACACAATGTTAGTGTTGACCAATATTGCTTAGGCGACTATGTTTCTTAGTGTTTGTTCATGGTTGCAGGATTTGTGTGATTCATTTCCTAACATTGTGAGATTCACCTTTATAATGATACAGCTTCTAACCTGATTTGCCACCATTATGAATTAGATTCACCTCAAGAGCTCCATGGATTTCTCTATAGGTCCCACTAAAATGAACCCTACCTTGTCCTTCAATAAATAAAGTAACCTCTATAACAACTTCAATCTAATTAGCAGGAGGTATAAATAGCTTCAGCCTCTATTGGTTTTTCAAATTCAATCTCATGATCATCTTCAAGAGTGGTATAGTCATCATAGATTGTTCCATCATGAACTTGAGACTCTTAGTAGTGTTCTTCAAGACATGTTTCTCTCAATAGGAGTCTTACATTCCTCATCAATAATTTGATTTTTCTCTTATAGAGGTGCTCTCTTATTAAAACTTTCATACTCATTGAACATGTGCAAATAGGTCTGCCACATATCCTTCATATCTCTTTAAACCTACTCATGAGACTCAACAAAATAAGTCAATATGATGCTCCCCTCAAAAGCCTTCTTTTCCATGTTTTGATCAACCTCTTCATTGACCAAGGTAGCAATCTTGAAATTCTCTTCATGGATAGTTGTAACTTCATCAAGAATCTAATTTCTTTCTTCATTCAAGAAGATTGATTTATGTTTGTCTTCACTAAGGGGAGTACCAATAGTGAACTCTTCATCATAGACACTTGAGATTTCTTTTTCAGCTGCAACTATAGCTTGATCTTCTTTACTCACCTCCCATAGGATAGGTTACTCTTCAAGAAAGGATGTGGTGGGAGGGTGATAGGCAAGTTCATGAGTTCGAGAGGGAGTGTGAGGTATGGTGTATGGCTCATGAATGGGCTTGGAAATGGAGGATTCTTGAAAGAACTCTTGGAGAGATAGAAATTTGAGTTGGGCAATGGGAGAGACATTTTCATCAACAAGCACCTCATCTTTCTCATAGTCTTTTTGAGGCTCTTTAATAGCGGAAAATTACTCTTCAACCTTCTCAATTAGAGTCTCATTCTCTTTTTGAATACACTCTCGAATAAACTTTCAAGATAGATAAGTTATAAGTTTTTGGGGAGAGAATAATGAGGCTGGATTAGGCACAAAGATCTTTTTGTCTTCAACCTCTTGATTTTGTCTTGGTTAAAGTCCTTTCATCTTCAAATCTAACTCTTTGATTTGCCTATCAATACTCTCTTGGATAGTTTCTCTTGAATGTGGTTATTGGCTTTATGAAGATAAGGGACATAAGAGGGTTGATATAAGGTACAAGAGGACTCTTGAGGAGGGATGAGAGAGTCTTGCATAGGTTTAGATTCTTCTTTGCCTTCAAATCCCCAATTTACACTTGTTTCACCTTTCCCACTCCATGACTTTACCACTTGGTTCCACCTTAGAATCTTAAAAGATTTCTTAGGGGGTTCTTGAATAAGAGAAGTAGAATCTTGGCTCTCAACAAAGGGTTGATCAACAACACTCTTCTCCTTCTCTTGAATGCTCTCTTGGATGGAATTCTAAGAAGGAAAAGTTTGAGGAACACATGAATGAACTGAAACACTTGGAAGATAACTTGGAGAGGTCTCTTGGGGAAGAATGGGGGCCATATATGAGAGCTGAGATGGAGTGTAAGAAGACACATAGAGCTGATGGAATTGAGCCAATTATCCTTCATGAACTCTCAGCACATCTTCTATTTTTTTAATGAGACCACTTACATCCAACATTCCACTTGAGAAGTTTAGCCAATTTTCACCCTCAATAAGTGCCCATTCTTATTTCAATAGTTGTAATGAATCTCTCATGTCATGAATGAGATGACTAGGTATATCTTGACCATATTCCCTTTGTGTATGAAGGTCTAACTAATAAAATATGAAAAATAATGCATATAAGCAATGGATCTAGATATTAGATCAAGAGCAAAGACATAAATGAAACCGACACAAGATATACATGGAAAAACCTCTAAGAGGTTTAAAAAACCCACAAAAACTATTCATATTATGAGAAACTAACAAATACCCAATACAATATTTCTTCCTCTCACTTCTTCTCAATCAATCCTCACATAACTTGGAAATGTGTTCTCCACATTTTCACATTTCTCTCAACTCTCATTTTTCATTGCATCTTATAATATAAACTCTTTATTATATAGACAAGATAATCTGACCATTATAATGTGACCTTTTCCAACCACCACATTAATGGGTCTAACCTCTTTAAAGGTCATTTAATATATTTTATTATTTATTTACATGAGGATAAACTCATGATAAATAATAAAATATATTATTATTTAACCAATGTAATTTAATGTATTAAGAGTACATAAATAACACCACTTAACCATTAATTGTTCTAATACTCCTCCTTAATGTTAAGTGGGGATGCATGCCATAATAACTTTTATAACAATGAAGTTATTGTCCATGAACCATCTATGTGATGAATTTTAAGAGATAACAACATAACAAAGTTACACTCCATGAATCATCCACATGATGAGTTTTAAGAGGTAATAATTGAAGAAAACATCCTTCATCATGCTATAGTCACTTTTAAAGGAATTATGCTATGTAAACATAGTCACCCAAATGTATTACACTATTTAACTATAGATACCCAAAGATATTACACTGTGTAACTGTAATCACATAGTCACCTTTAAAGAAATTACATTATACAACTATAGATACACAAAAGTATTACACTATGTAACCATAATCACATAGTCACATTTAAATGAAATACACTATACACCCATAGATACCTAAAGTTTTTTTACTATAACCCCATAGGCATCATTAAAGTAATTACACTGTGTTACCCTTAACCACTTAAGACTGAGTTTAGGCTAACATGATCATGAGATTGCATCCCACAATGAGAATACAACCCACAATTTCTTATGAATAATCAACCAATCATATTGGAGTCTTTTATAACATAAGGACATCCATGCTACTATGTATTATGTACAATGTAGACTTTTATATGAAGTTTACCAAAATCATATAAAGTGATATATTATAGTAATTTACAATCAGAAGAATAATAGAGAGATAGAAGGAAAGACATGACCCACACGGATGTTAATAAGTGACATTTTTATGCACACTCCCCTTCAATGGAAAATTTGATAGGCCCAACATTGGATGAACTTTCATAGGCTTTAGTTTATTGGTGTTGCATTAGATTTTTTGCCAAAGCTATACGACTTTGACTATCACTAAAAAGGTTGGTACAATGAAGAACTTCCATGGCATTCTTCTATCATCCTTCATAGTCACAAGGCTTCTTTAACAACTTCCACATAAAGTGTTTCAAGTGATAGTGCCTACACCAAACATAAACACATATACAGAAGTAAACTCATAATAGCATTGTATGGTTAGCATCACAATAACCAAATAAATTAGCACTATAAAAGTAAGAATAATATAAACTAAAGTTTATAGTTCTGTTTATATACCAAAGTATCCACTTTGCTAATTTCCAATGATACAAGTATAGATCATTCATGAATCTAGAAGCAACACCCACATCATATGAAATATATATCCTATTAATGGTTAGATAAATCAAACTATCAACAAGATGTTTGTAAAGAGGGTTTAGCTTTATTGCACACTATTTTGGGATCAAGATTTAACACAACATATAAGCTTGCAAATAAGCATGTTAAATTTAACAAGTAGGTTATGTAATACACATACAATAAATTCACTAATAATCTGATACTAAGTTAACCAAACATTGCATATCTTATTAGGAATAATTCATATTATAATTTGAGTCATGAATATTCTTTTTTCTTTTTAAATTTGACATTACAAGTTTACATTTTATATTAAACTGACAAAAACAAATTTTTTTAATGTGTTTTATACTTTATTTTGAAAGAAAAACAAATATTCTAGTGAATAAACAACATTATCCACCTATTTGATTTCAAAACATATAAATATTCGCAATAAGGGTGAAAGTTGCAAGTGTCAAAAAGACAACTTATTTACTAAAAGTCATATTAAGAAGCTTCTAATCAAAAAAATACCATCCCAATGTATCCAAAATGTACAAAAACCTAAATATCGACTAGTCACATAACCATTTTTTGTTAAAAAAATACAACAATTCAAGGGTGTTGAAAGTGTCAAAAGTGTTGTAAACTTCACATGTGAGATTTTGCACGGTTAATAACTAAACTTTTTAACTAATTATTTTAAAATAAATTAATTAATTTTGATCAAAAAATATATTGGGATTGATATTTAATTTAAGGACCTTGGATCTACAAATATTTTTCAAAAAATATTAGTCAACTTCATTTTGTCCAATACAAGACTTCACATGCATGCTACATGATTTAAAACATATTTAATTAATTCTAAATTTTTTAAAAATCAAAATATTAAATGCATGTAAAATAAAAAAAATTGACTGTGTAAAGAAAAATAATTAAATGTTTTTAAATAAAGACAACTCAGCAAAAAGGGACCCACCATCCACTTATTTGAAATAAAAGTAATTACTAATTTATGTATTTAATAAATATTTTGTCAAAACTGTTACTAACCATTTATTTTTGTATTTTCATGTTGGAGCAAGCTGGAGATCAATGGTACTTCTGTGGATCTTCAACAGTTCATATCTCCTTCCACATGTCTATGTTTGTCCTCTAATTTTGTCAGGCCTCCTAATTTTACAAGATAAAGCCATTACACCATTTAAAATCTATTTTTTGACTTAGAATTTCCCTGTATAAATATTCCTATATGTATATGGTGCTCATGGGAAAGGAAAAAAAATCAAAACCTAAAAGAAAGCTCAACAAGTTCTTACAAAGACTCAGATGGGCTCAAAACAAGAAGATTTAACCTTTTAGGCAAGCAAACAAGCTTCAGAGATTAAGAGATAAGAATTTTTGAATAATTTTCAGCTCATCGATGCCATATAAGTTGAAGTATGTAGCTTGGGAGGAAAGTGAAATTTTGGAATGAGTTATAGGAGTCTAAATTAGGCAAAGTAAAGGTCTAAATTGCTTGGAAATAGCCAAACTAAGCAAATGGAGAGATGATATTTGAGATTTATTGCCCAAAATCTGATCATTCATAAATTTTTAGCTCACACATGCCAAAAAATGGCACTTCAAGGTGAATTAATCTTCTATAACTTTAATAGGTGGCTTCAAAGGCTTTGTAGGAGGGATTATAGGCCCAAATAATTAAGATTTATCCACTAAAAAAAGAGAAACAACAGCGAGATCAACAAAAAAGAAAATTTGTTTGATTTTTTATTATTTTCAACCAACATAAGCCATAAAATCATCATCTAATGGAAGAAAATCAATCAAAAAAATGATTTTGATGCTTCTTAGGCTTCTACAAAAGTGTTAGCAAGCTAAAAATAGAGATCTAGCATTTAAAAATGAATTTCAAGTTGTAAAAACACTAAAAAATAAATTCTTGCTAAATTTTACAAGATTTAAGCCTTTAATAGACCAAAAAGAAGTGCTCAAGGTTGATTTTGCCTTGAAATTTATTTTAGTTGCTCATATTTGTAATCAAATGCTCCACAGATAAGAGAAATACATAGATCATGAACTTTTAAAGGAGAGAGAATCTAAAAAACTCTTATGAACATGTTTTGAATAAAAACAAGCTTGAACATAGCTCAACAAGCCCGATCTACAACCTTTCCACTTAATAAAACATTAGTTAGCTCTGATACCATAATAAAACATACAAAATAATGCATACAAGTAATGGATCTAGATATGAGATCAAGAGCAAAGGCATACATGAAATGAACACAAGATATACGTGGGAAAACCTCCAAAAAGTAAAAAACCCATAAAGATTATTCATATTATGAGAAACTAACAAGTACCCAATACAATATTATTTTATCTCACTTCTCTATCAATCTTCACATAACTTATAAATGTGTTCTCCACATTTCCTCATTTGTCTTAACTCTCCTTTTTTCATTGCATCTTACAATATAAACTCTTATTGTATAGATAAGGTAATCTGACCATTATAATGTGACCTTTTCCAACCACCACATTAATGGGTCTAACATTTCCAAAGGTCATTTAATATATTTTATGATTTATTTACATGAGGATAAATTTATTATAAATAATAAAATATATTACTATTTAATCAATGAAATTTAATGTATTAAGGATAAATAGATAACACCACTTAACCATTAATTGTTCTAATACTAACATGTATCTCTCATAGCCTAAGAGATTTAGCTTCAAACTTGAAATGGATTGGTTTGAGGGGTAAATAGGCACATTTTGAGCTTGAGAAGGCTACTAATATACAACATCATGTCATTTAGAGGGAGAGTAGGCTAACCATAGGATTGATATGACTCGTAAGGAGGGTAATAAGCTTGATAAAGTTGTTTAGGCACATAGTTGGGGTCATAACAAGGCTGATAAGAAGGGCCATAGGGCTAGTATAAAATAGAAGTTCTCTTCATACCCAGTCATCCCAACTTCATGAGTCAAAGTACAAAATAAGATATTATTAAATACTTTTCCAAATAAGTACTTAGGTTGCTAAAACCAGTTGATTATATTCGAAGTTTTCATTGGTGTTTGTTGAATGCCTTTAAAGGTTTATAGGTAGAAGAACACACCAAGAATTATTCCACAACTTTGTACCTTAGTCCCACTAGGCATGCCAAAACTATTATTCACCAAATTTTTACCCTTTGAAAGGTAGCTCAAGCCTTCCAAATTTGATGAAACATAGAAACACCTCAAAGTTTTGGGTACCCTATTAGATAGGTGAATCTCTAGGTTAAAGGGGTTATCTCCCTTTGATGAATCACTTAGGCTCAAACACTACTCTAACACTTTCTAGAAAAAGGGATAGAAACTTACTCTAATGGAGGTGATGCACCAAATATAAATTGATCACTACCAACAAACTACAATTGCACTTCAAATAAGAACCTAACCTACACGTGACACTAATCCAAATTTTCCTCACTAAACCCATACACACTCCATTTGAACACTTCAAGAGACCAACAAAAAGAATTTCAAACTGAATTTGAATGTTAAACAAGGACAGCATGCCAAGGAAGTGAATCTATCACTTAGAAAGATTAACTAATCAAACATACACATTGAAAATAGTCCATAGAGAAGGTAAAACTAGGTTATTCTTCATTAATCAAAGGTTGTAAATGGATAGGGCTTATGCATACCCATATGGAAGATACAAACATATCCAATTTAGGCTCAATATATAGATAAAGTGATAGAATAAGGAGAGAATGTCATAGGAGAGATAGGGATGACAAATGTCTCATGAGTTAAAAATAAGAGAGGAGTTATGAAAATATCTCAATGGGTTCTAAATTTCATGTGTAGCTCTTCTGAATATGTTCCCTTACTCTAAGTGGCATAGGAGTTAGAATGCTTGCTAGACACCTTAATTAGCTCTCCAAAACTCCCCTTTCCTTTAGCTTGTTGAATGACAAGTGGCCTTATTTATTTTTAGATCATGTTGAGTTACACATTTGCTCTATTCTTGATAGCTCTCAACTAATCTCTTTAGGTTCTCTTTAACACATCACTGCATCCTCTTGTTAGGTGTCTATAAGACTCTTCATCTCCTTAGGCCAATCTTGCATACAAGTGTCAAAACTTGAATTCATATTCTTTAACTTGTATTATCTTCATTTATGGCCTATTCAACTCATACCAAACCTGTAATAATTCATTTTGAGGACTTAAACTAACCCCAAGAACTCATTCTACACCAAAAGCCCTAATTAGGCTTCGTTATTTGTAACCTTAAAATCATACAAACCTAATTATATATAGAGTTTTATGAGTTTTAATGAGAATATAAATGCATATTCTAGGACCCAATATGGCCTTACAACTCCATGCCATGTTTTAAAATTAAAAAGTGAGTGGAGGTGTACTTTTTTATTGTTTCTCTCTCCTAACTAGATCTCAATTAGGCCTCCCTATCTAGAGACTAATTTTTATATCCATAGCCTTTATAAAATTATGAAAAAAAATATAAACATGTGATTAAGTTATATGACCCCTTAAATATCATCCATATCAAGTTTGGGCTCCTGACACTCTGTACGAACCTCCCAAATAGCTAAAAATAGCTTTTTTTAGCATATTCCATACAATTTTGTACCTAAAATTACAAACCAATGGCATGGAGAGATGCCCAAGGAGGTTTTTAATATTATTTATGTCATTTTATAATTCATCCAATCCATCTAGGTTAATTAAAACCAACTTCTCTTTCATTGGGTCAGAATTGGTCTCTTTGGTAAACTAAAAATGTCTCATCATCTTATGGATGATTCATAAATCTTGGGGAAAGAAACAACCAAAAAATTATATAAATTTAAATTAAATTAGGTTTTATAACTATCTCTAGGATCCCAAGGTCCCATGCAACATCTCTATATTGTACCAAGCAAGGAAAGGTGACTGCTCAGGCTAACAGGATGCATTTGAGTGTTGAGAGAGAAATGAGGTCTATGTGTGATTATTTTAGAATAATATTGAATTTAAAATGACATAAATAGGTCAATGACATCTACCTTGACCTTATCACATAATCCTATTGTCACATTTCTTCTCCAAACTCTCTACAACTTCATTTACTTAGGCCTAGGGTTCTTAAGCAAGATAAGGTAGTAAACCCTATGGATTGTGTTTGATCCTTCCTTTTTTGTTGTAGGAGTTCCAAGACCTTATGATATGTTTTTCTATAATATATAAAACTTCCTCAGGTTTCTCACATTATTTTTACATCCTCAACTAACTAATTATTCATCACTTTTGATACACACAAGGTTACATGTATATCCTAGACTCAATGGGCCTAACAGGCCTCTCAACCCTGCCTTCCCTTTTCACTAACTAAGGAGGATACACAAGACTCATGATAATATTTAAGATATAATAATCATATATTTTAACTCTTTATTTTATATAAATTTCATGATATATCTTCAAACCAAGCAAACTCTTCACTTTTGGCTAGGCAGGCAGACTTGTAGCAAAGACTATGTTGTAGAAGTTTTAGAATTTTGTTTGGCCATTCCCCCTCTGATATTAATTTGTATTAAAATGTTCTCACTTACCTATAAACTCACATATGCTACACCCCAATGTTTTTCATGTATTCTACCCTCCTCTTTTAGGCTTGAAATGAGCATGCCCCCTTCTTAGCCTCCTGTAGGTTGTGATTTGGCATTTAACTATAATTTTAAGTCTTTCCAAAGTTTTCATCACAAATTTAAAAGTTTATAAACTGAATTATACCCTATAAAAACTTATTAAATACTTTAATCCACCCTTATTATTCCCTCCATCTTCAACCATCATATGAAACAATGCAAATTTTCAAACAGGTCTGACTGTGTAGGTGGTTATTATGTTTGCAGGGTTATTAAAGAAATTTGAGTGAATTTTTGGGTTTCAAGACTCCCATTTATAATATAATTAACATATACATGAATCTAAAATATTATTTTGAACTTTATACCCTTTAATTTTCTCAAATCCTTATACTTTGCCACCATCACGGTCCAAGACAACCTTCTCAATAGATGGTTGTAGGTGGTCATTGAAGGGGTTTGCTCATGTGATCTTAATCTTAGATTTTTTAAATTACACAATTATATATTATAAATATCCAAATATCATTAATATCTCTTTCTAACTTCCCTCAATTCCATTAGCATTTATGGCATCTTCAAATTTTTAGGCCTTTTACCCTTATGCGCAGGCTAATATATGGGTATTATACTTGCATACCCAATATCTTTAATCCTCATTTGAGTGTCTCATCTATTAGATTATTTAATATTGTTTTTGACTTATCTCATCTCAATATTTTTGTTGGGTCAAACATCTACATCCATCCTTTTCATATGCTCTTTGGCTTAAGTTCAAGATGAATACCTATAGGTTTGGGCCTGTAGATCTGCCTTTTATTTAGGTGACTACTAGAGCACCTTCTTAAAATTTTGGAATTATATATTATATTATTCATGTTCCTTTATTATTCCACTCTCTCAAAAATTTCATGTACTTATAACTGATAATTACATTACTTCAACTTCTCCCTTGTGTTTGCAAACTGTCTTCATACAGTCAACTCTTATAAAAGGCTTGTGCATTGAGACTTGAGTCTCTTGATGATGTTATTATATTATAAAAATGTAATTTGGTATTTATGAGTCTTAAAACACATCTCCATATTTCCAAAACACCTTCACCATGGATTGAACAAGTCAAAACAAGACCTTTTAAATCCTATTACACAGGCTACCCCAAATGCACAGTCTTCAAGCTACAAGCACAATGACACTTAGAGAGTAGTACAGATACTAATAAAATTATTATAGGTCATTTAATTGAATTAAAATATGAATATAATATTCAATCAACACTTTAATACATATGAACCCTATAGAAAACTTTGCAACAATGGAGAACATATTGATAATCACTTACACATTATGCAAATGAATTACTTTCTTGCTTAACCAATGCATATATGGACTAGGTGATGGTTTATAATAATTTATAAAGGTTTTTTAGACCTATAATGAACATATAAAAATTTTACCTTGCCTTCATTTATTCACACCTACAATTATGCTTCCGAAAAACTGAGATAGTGAGGTTTTGAGCCTCCAAAAAGTAGTCTAGCTCCTTAGTGATTATTCATAAAGATAAAGAGGTCAATTCAATGAATAATGACACAAATTATAATCCCATATAGATTTTAATATTTGGATAAAATATTATCCCCCAACTCCACCTGTACGACGTGTGCCATACAGTTAAAAATGGCCTTCATGAGCTTGTGAAGGGAGCGATGGAGGAGAGAAAGAGAGATTTCTACAAATTTAAGAATTGAAACTTATTTACATGATTATTTATTAATTTTTTAATATTATTGGATTTTTATAACCTTATTTTACCTAAACTTTATCTCGACAATTATATACAAGTCTCTTAACTCCTCTCTAAAGCGTTGAATTTCAAGATTCTATCCTTTATCTGACTTTTTGACAGGTGTGGCAGTTATGTAGCTGCTAAAAAGTACTTGTAAGGTGTCTTGTATGGATTTATAACTTGGGGAGATTTAACATACATTAATTTTAAACAAATTGTGTGTGTCATACAGTTAAAAATGGCCTTCATGAGCTTGTGAAGGGAGCAATGGTGGAGAGAGAGATTTATGCAACTTTAAGACTTGAAACTACTTTACATGATTGTTTATTAATTTTAAAATATGATGGGATGTTTATAAACTTATTTTACCTAAAATTTATCTCAAAAATTCCATACAAATCTCTTAACTCCTCTCTAAATCATTGAATTTCAAGATTCTGACCTTTATCTGACTTTTTGACAAGTGTGGCAGTTATGTAACTACTCCAAAGTACTTGTAAGATGTCTTGTATGGATTTATAACTTGGGAAACTTTCACATACATGAATTGTAAACAAAAATCACATTTTTTCTCATTTTATTATACCTTAAATTCTACAAATCAACCTTAAAGTCTCTAAACATGCATGAAATATTATTAGAATATGATTAAGACATGAAATGACTTTGAGAAACTCCTAACAACCTATGACACCACTTTACCAAGCCTTATCTCCCCGTGACATGTCTAGACCACTATATGACAAAAATAAGACATTACCTTAACTTCTCCAAACTCACCTTAAGTAATTTTAATAAGGTCTTGTGAAGACTTTTAGGGATCATATAAGGCATGATAAGACCATGTATAAGTTTTGACAACCCTATGAAAGTTTCAATTTAGAGGGGGTTGACCAATTTTAACTTGAGGTCAAAATTTACCAAAATTATTAAGCTTGATTATTATAGTTTATTCCTTCCAATTTTTAAGCATTGGTTCTTAGGTCAAGGTCATATACTTTATGAATCATCGTTAAGATGATAAAGCACTCACAAGCTGCCACGAAGGCCATAATTAACTAGTTGAGAGAGATTGGATTCTTAATCACTTGAAATAAATTTAATGACCCTTGAAAACACCTCAACATCATTCCTCACTCTAATTATTTCCTCAATATGATATTTTTTTGGTACCTGCAACTGTACGGATTCATTAAATGCCATGATTTTGGAAGGATTTGAGCTCAAAATAGGGTATAGAAAGTCATGGACAAATGAAAACCATTAGGAGAGATGTTTTGGGTTGTATTATACCTCTCCAAATTAAAAAATCCATACAATCCACCCTAAAAGTGCTCCTACAAGTCTAGTTGTTGAGAGCAGTGTGAAAAGGGCTTAAGAAAGGCTAGGTTTTTGGGCCATTTCATGGTTTACATATCTACACAAGGTCTCAAAAGCTCAAAATTGACATGGAGAATTTTCATAGGATGGTAAAAGTTAATCATACACTTATTTGAGGTTTCACATGTGTGGGAGGTTTTTAGAGTAAGAATTCAGTTTCTAGGCTTAAAGGGCTAATGGAGACCTAATTAGAGAGATAACAACAGAAAAAAGTGCACTTCCACTCAAAATTGAATTATTAAATTTGGAATGGAGTTGTAAGGAGATACTGGGTACTCAAATTATCTTTAGTTTTCTAATAGAATTCATACATTCTTCCACATGAGGAGCTTTGTGTGTTTTCAGGGATACAAGGAATTGAGGCCAAATGAGAGCTTTAGGTGCAAGATAAAATCTTGGTGAGTGATAAATGAATCCAAAGGATTTTTTTTAGGTCTAATATGATATATATATATATATATCCCTTTCATAAATATATATTGCATTGGTAAGGGTGAAATCAAGAATTGACACTTGCAAGCAAGAAAGGCATAGTAAGGCCAATTGGGCTTCAAGACACCTAAGAGGTGTAATCATCATTAAGATGTTAATTTGGGAAGATTCTAAATTAATCCAAGGTATCAAAGAGCAGATCAAGATCAGTTCAACATGAATTAAAAATCAATGAGGCCATTTTTCATCTCATAAGCCAAGACAAGAGATAGTTTTAAAGAACAAGACCAAGGTGTCAAGAAAGGTTTGAAACCCCCTTGCCATTTGGAAGAAGAAGCATCTTCAATAGTAAAATACATGTCTTGGAGACCTAATGGAACTATTCCATAACTCCTTATTTATTATAACTCTCTTTATATACACTTGTCTGTGATGAACCTCCTACAGCAATTTACCTCTTACAACAGATTTAATCAAAATATGCCAAAATAAAATAACTCTTACCAATAACAGAAACACAGAGAGCTTATATTGATCGCAGGCCTCTTCGAGGGGGCAACCTCCTTTGAGCAAGCTCAATACAATGAATTCGTGGATGCCTTTATTCGGCCTTAACACTTACTTATATACTAACTCTATTCTAACAACTACTACTTCCCCTTGTATGTGGGATAATTCGAATAAGCTCTAAGGGACGACTTACAAAGCATATGCGTCCATAGCAATTAAGCACGGGTTCCTAACATCCCCTCCCTCTTAAAAAAAAGCTTTGCCCTCAAAGCTTCAAATGTGGGAATTGTTGTTGAATCTGGAAGAGTGGTTCCCATGTTGCATCTTCTGGTTGCATGCCGTGCCATTGGATTAAGACCTCTGTGATGGAGCGGGATCGAAGTTGGCGGGTGCGCCTGTCCAAGATTGCTTCGGGCTCGAGAAGGATGGAGCCTTCGTTATCAAGTGCTGGTAAAGCTGTCTGCACTCGGATGTTGGATCCAAGAACTTGTTTCAAACATGAGACATGAAAGACGGGGTGAACTTGGGAGGAAGGTGGAAGCTCTAACTTGTAAGCAACTGACCCAATCTTTTGAAGAACCTTATATGGCCCATAAAACTTTGGAGCAAGCTTTTGGTGCCCTTTTTGTTTTAGTGATGATTGCTTGTATGGCTGTAGACGAAGAAAGACCATATCACCAGGTTGAAAGGTACGCTCAGAGCGGTGTTGATCAGCTTGCTGCTTCATTCGGTTTTGGGCCATGTGGAGATTGTTTCGCAAGGTGCGGAGAATCTGATCCCGGTTTCGGAGAGTAGTGTCAACTGCCTGAACTGGTGAGCTACCAGGATGATATGGAAGAAGTGGTGGCGGTGCTTGACCATAAACTGCCTCATAGGGAGTCATTTTGGTGGAAGTGTGGTATGAGGTATTGTACCACCATTCAGCTAGGGGAAGCCACTTGGCCCATTGATGTTGTTGTTCTGAAGCAAAACAACGAAGGAAGGTCTCCAAGCATTTGTTGACGATTTCTGTCTGGCCATCTGTTTGTGGGTGGTACCCAGAGCTCATTTTCAATTGTGTGCCTGTGCGACGAAATAGTTCCGTCCAAAAATGGCTAGTGAAAGTGGCATCACGATCTGAGACAATTGAAGAAGGAATGCCATGAAGACGGAAGATCTGATCCAAGAAAACCTGTGCAACTGTGGACGCGGTGTATGGGTGGCTGAGTGCACAAAAATGACTATATTTGGAGAGGCGATCGACAACAACTAGGATCACTGTCTTTCCCCCAGATTTAGGGAGGCCCTCAATGAAATCCATGGAAATATCTGTCCAGATCCTAGTAGGAATGGGCAAGGGCACGAGCAAACCAGGAGTCAATGTGGTTTCACCTTTGTGTCGTTGGCAGGTTTCACATTCAGCCACCATCTGTTTAATTTTGGTTTTCATGCCTTTCCAAAAGAAGTGTCGACGTGCCCGCTCATAGGTTTTGAGAAACCCTGAGTGCCCTGCTGAGGGGGAAGCATGAATTTCATAGAAGATAGCCTGATGTAGGTCTGAAATTTGGGGAAGCACCAAACGACCCTTGTATCGCAGAGAAGCACCATCCCATGAATAATGTGGTATGGCAGAGGGGTCAGTGGTCAATTGATGAATGATGTGGCATAAGGATGGATCATTTACATACCCTTGTTGGACAAATTCCAACCATTTAGGAATGGGCATGGAGATGGCAGAGAGGGAAGGGTGGTCCTCGAAGGTTCTTGAGAGAGCATCAGCCACAACATTGTCTTTTCCCTTCTTATAGGTGATCTCATAGTCATAGCCCATGAGTTTGCTGACCCACTTCTGCTGAGCTGGGGATGAGACCCGCTGTTCCAAGAAATATTTCAAACTCTGATGATCAGTTTTGATGCAAAAATGGTTTCCCAGTAAGTAGGGTCTCCATTTTTGTACTGCATGTAAAATTGCCATCATTTCTTTTTCATATGTAGACAAAGCTAAATTGCGGCCAGAAAGGGCTTTGCTGGTGAAGGCAATTGGTCGGCCCTCTTGGAGAAGAACAGCACCCAAGCCAATGCCACTGGCATCACTTTCGATGGTGAAAGTTTTGTTGAAGTCTGGCAGTGCCAAAACTGGTGTACTACACATAGCCTGTTTGAGTTGGATGAATGCCTGATCAGCTGTTGCACCCCATGTGAAAGCATCCTTCTTCAATAAGGAAGTCAAAGGAGACGCGATCTTTCCATAATCTTTGACGAACTTGCGATAGTATCCTGTCAGGCCTAAGAAACCACGAAGGCTCTTGAGGGTGGTTGGTTGAGGCCAATTCTGCATAGCACTGATTTTTTCTGGGTCCACGCGAACCCCATTGGCTGAAACAATGTGCCCCAAATAGTCAATTTCCTCTTGAGCAAATGAACACTTGGATTGCTTGGCACATAATTGATTGTCGGCTAACAACTGTAATGCCTTGTCAAGATGTTGGAGATGCTCGGCCCATGTGCGGCTGTAAACCAAAATGTCATCAAAGAAAACTAAAATAAATTGACGGAGAAAAGGCCGAAAGATTTTATTCATGAGTGCTTGAAAAGTGGAAGGGGCATTTGTAAGGCCAAATGGCATGACAAGGAACTCATAGTGACCCTCATGTGTACGGAAGGCTGTCTTGGGAATGTCATCAGGATGCACTCGAATTTGATGATAGCCAGAACGCAGATCCAACTTGGAGAAGAATTTGGCCCCATGGAGCTCATCAAGAAGCTCATCAATGACAGGAATTGGGAATTTATCCTTGATAGTGAGGTGGTTAAGGGCTCGAAAGTCTATGCAAAGGCGCCACGACCCATCTTTTTTATGGACAAGAAGCACTGGGGAGGAATATGGGCTGGTGCTGGGGCGGATAACGCCAGACTTGAGGAGTTCCCGGACTAAGTTCTCAATTTCCGTCTTTTGCAGATGGGGGTAACGATATGGCCGAATGTTGGGTGGAATGCTTCCTGGAAGGAGAGGAATGCGGTGATCTTCAGGGCGTGAAGGGGGTAGCCCTACTGGTTCTAAAAAAATGGTTACATGCTTGTCGAGTATGGCTTGTAAGTCTATAGGGTGGTTAGAAGCAGCAGAAGGCTGGAGTTGAATGGAATGCAGTTGTGCAATGACCCCATGTGAGCCTTTTTTCAAAAGTTTTTCCATGCGATGAGAACTGATGATGCTAGCAGATCCTGGTAATAACCCTTTTAAGGTGTGCTTCTGACCATTATCTGTGAACTGCATCCAAAGCTCAGAGAAGTCCCATAAAATAGGTCCTAATGTGCGAAGCCATTGTGCCCCTAAAACCACATCACACCCACCTAAGGGTAGGGCAAACATATCAGAGCGACAATTATAATCGCCGATTGCAAGACGCACATTTCGACACTTCCCTTTACATGGCAATGTGCCCCCATTAGCAATCATGACTTCAAAGCTAGAACAAGGGTATATAAAGCAGTCTGCTGCCTTAGCAATGCGAGGATCAATGAAATTGTGAGTACTGCCCGAGTCAATGAGAATTGTGAGAGGGATCTTTTTGAAGCACCCTTTGACCTTCATGGTTTGGGGAGTAGTGACACCTGCTAGTGCATGTACTGAGATCTCAGGTTGAGTCTCTTGAACCATTGGGTCCTCTTCAGTGCCGGGTTCAGCTTGAGCATCTTGAAATTCTGGAATATCAATCTCGCTGTCTTGTTCTGGTGGTGACTCCACATCTAGCAAGTAAAGTTTTTGTTGGATGCACCTGTGACCCTTAACCCATTTGTCATCACAGTTGTAACATAATCCTTTTTCTTTACGAGCCCACATCTCTGTCTCAGTCAGGCGCTTGATTGGTGTGGTTATGGTTGTCCGCTGATTCACTGTGTTCTTGGCTGGTAAAAAGGTGGGAGGTCGACGCTGTGTGGAGAGTTTATCTTCTGCTAACTTAGCCAGACCCAAAGCATCCATCATATTTTCAGGTCGAAACATTTTTACCTCTGAGCGGATCGGCTCTCTAAGGCCACTAACAAAGCAACTTTTGAAGAAGTCATCTGACAACCCTTCAGTGTGATTAGCGAGTTTTTCAAATTCAAGCTGATATTCCCGAACAGTTCCTGTTTGACGGAGTTTGGTGAGGGTGCCTGTGAAATCCTCGAATGCTGAGGGACCAAACCTACCCAAAATTAAGGATGCAAAAGTTGACCAATCAGGTTCATCATTGGTCTTGAGATACCAACGGTACCACTGAAGCGCTTCGTGTTCCAAATGAAAGGAAGCAATTGGGACTTTGTTTACAGAATAAGTATTGTGGAGGTTGAAGAATTGTTCAGCTCGATATATCCATCCTGTAGGATCTGTACCATTGAACCGTGGAAAGTCTAGCTTAGGTCCACGGGAGGAGTTGGAAGTAAAGGAGTGACGGTCTGAAGAAGACTCCTCCTTCTGCATTCGGTTGAGCAAGATGCTATTCTGTTGATTCAAGCCACGCATCATATCGGTTAACTCTGTAACCTGAGATTTCAATGTGGCGATTTCTTCCTCCATGATTTTTGTGCTTGCACGAGTGGTGACCATAACCAGTTGTGAATAGCCGGGGATCCTTCGCGTTCCCTGCCGCGATGCAGGGCGGGGTTCGGGGCAGCGCCCCGAAAAAAAATTTTGGACTTTTTTTCTTTTTTTTTTTTTTGGACTTTTTTTTTTTTTTTTTTTTTTTTTTTTTTTTTTTGCTGCTGTTTTTTTTTTTTTTTTTTTTTGCTGCTGTCGTATTTTTTTTTTTTTTTTTTTTTTTTTATAAGCCGCTGTTTCAGGAACGGATTGTCTGCAACTGTGTGGTTCGAAATATCATCAACTGTGGGTATGCTGTTGTTTGCTGTCTGAACCTGATAAGTTGGATATGGACCCCAGGTTTCTTTGGCTGCCTAAAGGATTTTAAAATTCTCTCTGGCCACCAAAGCTGTCTGAGCGAGTACCGCTCTCCAGAAATTTCTGGCCGCGGGTTTACCTCTTAACGACAGCTTTTGGTTTACCTCACGGGTGGGATCTAGTCAATCAGGTTGGGGTCGTTGCCCTTTTCGCTGGCAGGTCCTCTCAATGGGCCAGCTACTTCGGGGTTCCTGTGGTACTCCTCACAATGAGTTTTAGGGCTTATGCCCAAGCACTTCCCACAGTTAAGCGGATAGGTATTTACCCAATCCGAAATGATGGAACCTGCAATGAAAAATTTCTTGCCAAAAAATGGCGCAGCTCCTGGAAAGCCCTGCTTTGAAAAAAAAAAAAATTGCGCCAAATCTACCCACAAAGCCAAGAAAGCGCTCTGATACCAAATGTGATGAACCTCCTACAGCAATTTACCTCTTACAACAGATTTAATCAAAATATGCCAAAATAAAATAACTCTTACCAATAACAGAAACACAGAGAGCTTATATTGATCGCAGGCCTCTTCGAGGGGGCAACCTCCTTTGAGCAAGCTCAATACAATAAATTCGTGGATGCCTTTATTCGGCCTTAACACTTACTTATATACTAACTCTATTCTAACAACTACTACTTCCCCTTGTATGTGGGATAATTCGAATAAGCTCTAAGGGACGACTTACAAAGCATATGCGTCCATAGCAATTAAGCACGGGTTCCTAACATTGTCACCTCTCTTTCCTACACCCTTCTCTCTCCTCCTTTCTCATTTCTCTATAAATTCAGCCTTGATAGGCTATGTATGTATCATCCACCTAGGTAAGGTGAAGCCCTACCCATTTTAAAGCATTTTATCAATGAGAAAATTTTGGTTTTACCTCCTTTGACTTGTTTTAATTTGTTTTCATGACTAGTTGATCTTGTCAATTAATTGGTTTAGCTTCTTTGGCATGTTGTCCTTATCTAGCATTCATATTCAGTTTGAAAGCTTCTTTGCAGGTCTTGTGAAGTGTCTATGTAAGGTGTAAATGTTGAGTGAGTTTTCTATTCACTAGTGTCATTTTATGACCTCTTGACTAGCCCTCATAACCCAATCATCTATCACAGCCTCCACAATGAAGTGTTGATGTAGATAGGCAGATTAAGATTAGTGTTTGTTTCGGGTTAGTCTCATGGTTGATGTGCACATGAAATTGGTTGGTAGTTTCAAACTATTTTGGTGCATCACCTCCATTAGAGTAGGTTTCTCTCTCTTTTCCTAACAATTTGGTAGATTAGTGAATGATCCTAAGTAATACATCAAGGGGAGCTAGCCTTTTAACCTAGAGATCCAATCCACCTAAAGGTTACCCATGGCCTAGGATTGTCTCCATGTTATCCCAAATTTTGAAGTATTTAACTACCTTCCAAGGGTACAAATCTGGGTGATAACAGTTGAGATATTAGAATATTTGTCTATATAAGCTTAATATATTCTAGTATCTTTGTTATTGTTGTATTATAGCCACTATTTGTTATATTCTTACTCGGTTAAGTCTATTTTTCACTTACCATTATGCCCACCTCCTTTTTCGTAGGAGATTATTATGAGCCTAGTTAATAGGCTATCTCCTTGGTTAATACAATCATGTATTTTGGATTTTTATCATAGCCTATTTATTATCAAACTTTTATGGTTTCAAAGCTCATGATTGAGGGAGATTAGGAAAACATGTAAGGAAGTGAGGAGGCAGAAATATTTGTGAAGGCATCTTGTTAGGGAGATAACATACCCAATGAATATTGTTTGAGAAAACACCTCAAATTACAAAGCACATAGTGGAAGCAAGAGGATGATGAGAGAGCAAGATAAGGCATTTCAAGTTGGAGAGGCATTCTATGAAGAGGAGGCATTTAAGATGGCATTTTAATTTAAAGGTGGTGTTTTGATTTTTTTGTTCTTTTCTTTCATTCTAAGGAAGGCATTACAAGGAGAAGGTGGTGCTCCAAAGACAAGATATTATACTAGTATTTTATTATTTACAATCTAATAAACTAGATCAACCCTGTATTGATTTATAAATATGTTGAAATTACCACCTAGAGAGAGGCATTTAGTTGAAAAAAGGTGAACTATAAGAGGTTTTGGTTGCTGCTAAGGAAGGAAGGTGCTTTGGGATGCCATACCAGTATCATTTCATTTTTTTAAATCCAAATCAACCTAATACCTAAGGAAAGTAGTAATAATCATGAGGAATAAATATTTTAAATATCTTCAGTCCATCTAGGTAGCCAGAACATAGGAGGAGGAGGTCAGGAGTGCACAGGTGTGTCATTTTCCTCTACATACATAGGTGTTCGTTGATTGATTTTAATTTATTATGCATTCTTTATCCTAAGTTTTAAATCAACCAATCAAAATTAAGGTGGATTTATTTTAAATCAATAAGAGGGAAAATCAATTCCTTAGATAATTTTATTTTTGCCTAAAACTAGCTTGAAACAAACATAATTAATTTCATTGGAGAAAAATTGTAAGTCACAAAACCTTAAAAAAAATCCACATTGACTGGTTTAAAGTCTTCATTTTCATGCAAAATATATATTTACAAATGGAATTATACAAATTTAGAATTAATTGTTTTTTGTAAATTTTAGGCAATTATACGGGAAACTATTATTTTAATTTCTCACAAACTGTAAAGAATTTTTTGCTGAAAACTAGTAGAATTGCCCAATTTTAAATAAAAATCAGTGTGTAAATTTTTTTTTTAATTCCTTATATTTTTCTCAATTTAATTATTTTCATGAAAAACTAGGTTAAAATGACTAGTTTGCAACAACTATTATTTCCATATTCACAAAGATTGAATGAAAAAAATCAGTTTGTGGAGTCATAGGATACCATTAGTATTGGAATATTGACCAGATTATAATTGGTAAAAAATTTGGATCAGATAATCAACCAGATGATTATGGTAAATGTCATCATGAGGCCTTAATGTTATTGAAACTATCTATAACTAACAATTTAATTATCGGATTGGCCATGATCTTGGATCCTTACACAAAATATTGACCAAATCTATGTATAAAGCAATGAAATCAAAGATAAATTGCAAAGGAGGAAGAAGATTGTCTTCACACGGCAATATTGTAAAATATGGTTTCTTGCATATAATCACATTAGCTTGTCTTCATTATCTAACCTTTCAAAAAGGAAAAGTGTGGTACATATAGAGAAAATTAGGGCAACATGAGGAAGCCCTCTAATTTTCCTAATTAAATAATTACATTAAAATATAATCATCCTATGTGACCCCTTTATAACTAACTTAAAGAAGCTTAATTGACATAGAATGGCCATAAGGCCATGTAGGCAAAACCCAATGGAAAAAATCACTACACTAACACCCCCCCTTAAGCGTAGCTTAGGTGAGATGAGAATTGGGTCCTGACATTGAAAGCCTGATGAGGTACCCAAGTACATAGTGAAGAACCTCCATAGGAGGAAGAAGAAGGTGGAGCAGCCCTAACCCCAATGAGAGCTCACAAATGAATAAATTTACTCTTTGTGAAGGGTTTGGTCAGAATATCTAAAATCTACTTCAATGTTGGATAGTACCGAAGATCAATGACTTGCTCATTGATAAGCTCCCTGATGAAATGCATATGAATCTCTATGTGCTTGGTCCTTTGATGGAGAACTAGATTCCTGTAAATTTGGATAGTGCTTTGGTTATCATAGTAGATAATTATTGGCTTATGAAACTAGATACCAAACTTAGTGAGAATCCCTTGAAGCTAGATTGCCTCAGTGGTGGCATTGATATCCCCTCTATATTTTGCCTCTATAGATGATCAAGTAATTGCATGTTGCTTCCTAATTGACCAACTTATTAGACCCAAACTAAATGAGAAACTATAGCCTGAAGTGGATTTTCCACTCTAAATATCTCTAGCCCAATATGAATCTATGTATCTGATCAAATCAACTTATGTTCCTGCTATGTAGTGTATACCATAGTTGTGCAAACCCTAAATACAGTGCAAAATCCACTTAGTTATTTTCTAATACAATTCATGTGGCTCCTACATAAACTAGGAGACCATACCAACTACATAGAATATGTCAGTTCTAGTGTGTGTGAGATAGATAAGACTGCCCATAAGTTACCAATATGGAGTTACATCAACCAATGGTGTAATACATTCAGCCTCAAGCTTCACACCAAATAAGAAGGGAGTAGGAGTGGACTTACAATTATACATGTTAAACCTCACAAGTAAATCAATATAATACTTAGATTGTGATAAAGTCATCCCAAAGTCTGATTGAATAATTTCAATCATGAGAAAGTAATATAACAATCCCATGTATGTCATTGAAAATATGTTTGAAAGTGCAATTTTCACTACTAAGATGGATGATTGTGAGCTCCTTGGAATCAGTAAGTCATCCACATAGAGAACTAAGATCAATAGAGAATCATCCTACCATAAGATGTAGACATTCAAATATGAGTGGTATCTGGTGAACCTGACTGTGAGGATAAAGGATTCCATCTTGGCATTCCATGCTCGAGGGACCTGTTTGAGTTCATAGATAGATTTATTAAGTCTGTAGACCAAGGAGGAATATTCTATAAAGCTTTGTGGTTGCTCCATGTAGGTATCTTCCTTCAGGTCACCATGTAGAAAATCACTCTTGACGTCCATTTGATGAACATCCCACTGATGTGTAGCTATGATGGATAAAGTGAGTCTGATAGATCTCATTTTGGCTACAAGAACAAATGTCTCAGTGTAGTCTATGCTAGGAACCTAAAAAAACACCTTTGCAACTATATGAGCTTTTTACTTATCAATAGACCCATATGTACCATACTTAGTTTGTTAAACCCATTTACAACAGACCAATTTTTATTCCTTTAGAAAGAGAGACCAAGTCCCATGCTTTATTCCTGATTAGGGAACTATACTCCTCCTACATAGTACAATCCCATTCTGGAATGCCAGATGCCTCATGAAAGGTTTATAGATTGGAAGCAATGGCAAAGTAGGCATGTGAAGTCCCTTAAAACTATGAATGTGTCCACCTTGTATCTGATGGATTTCCAACCCATTTCCTAGCACTTTGAGGTGTCTATTTGAACCAAGTGGGACAGTAATTGTATGAGATTGGAGAATCAGGGGGCAAGTCATCATCATTTAAAGTGAGTATGAGATGGAGGAGGAGAATCCTTATCACTTCTCTCATCACTTGAACTTGAAGAAGAAGAAGAATCATCCTGATCATCAAGAGGATTTTGAAGTGGATCCAAGTCACTATCTGAGGAGGAATCAATGTCCAATGAGACTTTTGAAGAGTTTGGAGTTCCATTAGTGAGTTCAAGTGGGCCCTTGATAAACTTGATGCTCCTTTCAATAAATAACTCATGAGTTTTAGGATGGAGAAGCTTATATCCCTTAGTACCCTCTACATACCCCACAAAGATATACGGCTGACTCTGAGGGTCCATTGCCTTGCATTTCTTATTGGGAATACAGGCCATTGCTAGTGATCCAAACACTCAAAAGTGATCCACTACGGGCTTATGACCATCCCAATCTTTAAAAAGAGTGATTCCTTTCAATGTTTTATGTGTAACATGATTCTAAATATAGCACGCATAGTTGATTGCTTTGGCCCAAAGATGAGGAGCAAGAGACTTTGATTGAAGCATGCAGTTCACCATTTCCTTCAAGGTATGATTCTTACATGTAGCCACACCATTTTGGTGAGGACTATATGGAATTGTGTGTTGCATTTGAATCCCCTCTGATATGCAAAATTGCTCAAACATGTTGTTGACATACTCCCCACCATTATCAGTCCTTAAGACTTTGATTGAAGAATATGACTGCCTCTCCACAAGTGCCTTGAAATCCTTAAAGTGATCAAAGACCTCAAACTTATTTTTGAGGAAAAACACCCAAGTGTACCTCAAAAAATCATCATTGAATGTGAGCATGTATCTAGTCCTATTGAATGAAGGTTTTGGAAATGGACATCTTATGTCACTGTGGATAATTTTTAGCTTCGGTTTGGCTTTCTTTAATTTGCCCTTGTCATATTTATCTTTTAGATGCTTGCTAAGAAAGTAGACATTGCATAGGCCATCCAAGAATTTAACTTTAGGAAACCCTAAAACCATGTCCTAATGACTGAGTTGCTCCAGGTAATGGTAGTTTAAATGGCCAAACTGTTCATGCAATAATTTTCTCACTCCATTTGCATGAGTAAGTAGTGCAGCTGAGGGTTGATCTAGGGAAAATTATGAGAAGGTATACATCTTAGACTAATTTTTGGCCTTCTTATAATCCACTATGGTGTCACTATATAGCTCCTTGATAACCACTGAATCAAGTGTAAATTCAATTCACTTGCCTATACCTATGTGAGTGATTTGGTACACTGATAGAAGATTGGTGGATAGTGAAGGAACACACAAAACATCATCGAATGTCCCATCAGTTACTTCAACTAATATTTTACCATTGACTTCTATTGAAGTATCATCACCCATGAGAATTGAAGGTATAAAACATGGCTTTATTCCTCTGAGGAGGCCATGTGATAGGAAGCACTCAAGTCTATAACCCAAGTCAAAGGCTAAGAAGCTATTGCAACAAGTACTTTGCCTTTGTTTTTAACCTCTTTGTTGTCTTTAGCCTTTGAAAAATATTGTGCAAACATGTTTAGATTTGAGGACTCAGGATCACTGATGTTATTCTTCTCAAGCATCTTAGTCAACGTGTCAATCTTCTTTTTCATGCACTGAGATTCATCATGCCCAAGTTTATTACAAAAGTTGCATTTAAGTTTCTCCTTCTTAGGTTTCCCACTTGAGGAGGACTCATTTGATCATGACTTAGGCTTGGCATCTGATTTTTTATTCTTTTTATTCTCATGATTTGGTTTAGACTATTTTTTCTCGTGTTTGCCACTACTAGAAGGCTTTTTCTTGTCCTGATTGATAATCAAGGCATGTGATTTTGAAGACTTCAATGCACCCATTTGAACCAACTTATCTTTCTTCTGATTAGATTGAAAACAAACTCATTAAATGATGGCATTTTCCAAGTGGATCCCAATGCACATTTGGTAGCATGAAATATAGAGATGAAAATTGAATAGTCATGATCCTATTTTGCAAGCACAGATAGAATTAACTAGTCATCTATTTTCTCAATGCCACATTGTTTCAATTACAGTCTTAGTGATATTAAATTTGTAAATAAGTCTTGTAAGGTGTCATAGTCACTTGGGCCTAATGTGATGAACTCATTCTCCAGTTCATGACCCCTCATGATGTCTTGCACTCTAAAAAGCTTGTCTAGGATGGCCTAGAATTTGTTGGAAGTTTTTTCATATTCAACATGGAATAGAAGGTCAGGAGACATTGACAGCCATAAGAATCCATAGGCCTCATAAAATTTGATGTACCACTTAATCTTTTATGCATCTATAGATGGATTAGTTTTCTCACCCATAGTGATTTGATATAATCCTTTATCTCTCAAGGTGAGTTGTATTTTAGACTTCCATTCAAGATAGTTAAATGGTGTGAGTAGTTCAATGTTTAGATCCATTAGTGTAGATTAGATTGAGATAATTTATAGAATTAAAATAAAAGCAAAGAACAGATTGTACATAGTATAAGTACCCCCTTGAACTATCAATAAGACCTCCCCTTAAGTTACAATGCAACACACACTCAATATTAGACGTCGGGCACCACTGAGAATGCGTCTATGAGCAATTAGTGTGAGAGAATACGAGAGGGATATCGGGCACAGCCGATAATGCATCTAAGAAGAAAGGTATAAAAAAGTTTGAAGTGAGTTTTAAGCCATTACACCATGAAGAAAATGGGTTTTATAAAAGGTCTAAAAAAATATCACCAATACGTAGATCTTGAAAAAATATGCACTTACAAAAAAAAATAGCACCCAAAAAAGAGCTACGGATTGAAATTTATGGCACTTAGAAGTTCTTACTTCACATATTCCTAGACCCTTTCCAAAAAAGGAAAGTTTTTCTACACCCTCTAAAAGTTTGAGTCGGTCCATTAAGAGTAATTTGGATTTCTTGGAATGCTTTGCTTGAAAAGTAGTCAGTGTTTGAGAACCCGAGTAGAGCAGTAGAGACACTTCGCAAACCAGAGTTGGTCTCTAAAGAGTAATTCGAGTTTCTTGGACTGTTTTGCTTGAGAAGTAATCACCTTTTGAAGTAACAACCCTTCAAAAACCTGATTTTGTCTTGCCAATGTAATATAGGTTTTCTAGATTACTTTACTTGAGAAGTAATCTCCCTTTGAAGTAATGACCCTTCGAAAACCCGATTTCGTCTTCCCAGTGTAATATGGGTTTTTTAGACTACTTTACTTGAGAAGTAATCGCCCTTCACAAACTTGAGTAAAGTACTTTCATAAAATTGAGTTGGTCTACAGGTAAGTAATTTGGGTTTTTGGACCTTGATTACTTAACTTCTCAGATTGAAAGTAAAGAAAATTCTAAAACTTGATTTGGTCTACAGGCAAGTAATCAAACTTATCAAATAACTTTAAAAAGGTGAAGTTACTCACTGTTGGAAGTTTGAGTTGGTTTGTTGGCTAAGTAACAGTGTTCTAAAAGTCTGGATTGGTCAGTAGACTCTCCAAAGCATGCAACTTGAAGTTGATCAACTATTGAGCCGAAGTAATAACCTCCAGCAGGTTCAAGTAGCACAGAGGTTTAATGGCATGCAAATCGAGGCAAGCTAAAAATGTCCAAACTATTTCAGCTATGAAAAATTTGAAAGAAACCCATTTGAGATTTTGACCCAAGGAAGAAAACTCATAAGGCACAACACAACAAGTATGATTTTTTGCTAAAAACAAAAAATGGGACCCTTGAATGCCAAAAAAGAAGAAATTTTGAATGTTCCAGAACTAGGTTGAGTTTACAGTCATTCCTAAGGTTTTGGCACCTTCTAAAACCAATGGTGCAGTCGGTTTTGAGATCTGAAGCTTTAGTAGAAATCATTGCATGAATTCTCCAAGGAATCCCACTAAACCCTTGTTTTTTGTTGGAATAGCAAATCTAGAAAGATTTCACCATAAAGATTACTACAATACTAGCAAAAATAGCTCTGATACCATGTCGAATTGGCCATGATCTTGGATCCTTGCATAGAATATTGAGCAAATCTATGTATAAAGCAATGAAATCATAGATAAATTGCAAAGGAGGAAGAAGCTTGTCTTTACATGATAATATTACAAAATATGGCTACTTGCATATAATCGCATTGACATGTCTTCATTGTCAAACCTTATATAAAGAAAAAGTGGGGTATTTTCCTAGGACAACATGAGGAAACCTCTAATTTCCCTAATTAGATGATTACATTAAAATATAATCAACCTATGTGACCCCTTTATAACTAACTTAAGGGAGCTTAATTGACATAGAATGGCCATACGGTTGTTTAGGCAAAACCCAATGGGAAAAAGCACCACACTAATATTAATTTTGAAAGTTAGAAATGTTAATAGTGCACTAGAATTCTTTGTTAATGGGTCAATAGTAGTTTCTGGAAAAAAAGTAAGAAATGATAAGAGCTCTTGGACACCTCCACCAGCAGGATGGTTCAAGTTAAGCTTTGATGGGGCCTCTAGAGGAAATTTGGGTGCATTAGGGGCTAGTTATATTATTCATGATTACAACAGATCCTTGATTAGGGTAATTTCCAAAAAACTTTTAGATGACACCAAAAATGAAGCAGAAGCTTAGGCACTTATTAATGGGATTGAACTTGCAATCCAATGCAATATTGATAAGCTCATCATCAAAGGGGACTCATAGATTATCATTTCTACTCTTCAAAAAATGGCTACTAATTCTTGGAAAATAGAAAACATTTTGTCTGGTGTTTGGGATAGATTGCTTCTTTTTGTCTCTCTGGATTTTAAACATTGATATCATAAAGCCAATGCTACAGTTGATTCCCTGACCAATTATGGCATTAACTAAACTAAAATAAGTCAAGTGGACAACCTACATGAAACCTAGGGGGATTTTCCATCCCTTATCTCCATCAACTTGGGATGTTAACTTATATCTTCTTTCCTTTTGTATTTTTTTTAAATTAAAAAACAATTAAAAAAAATTGGAAGGTTTGGCTTATCAACAATGTCTTTTCTCTAGCTAAGCGGTTGCTAATTTTATCAGCGTTTTTAGTGTATGGGTCAAATTCTTTGTCAAATTTTTCACCTTAATCATCCATAATGATTATTTTCTTGGTGATGATCTTTCCATAAATTAAAAGGATGCCTTTTCATTGGATAGCATGATGATAAGCCTATGATATGTGTGCCTCGAGATATTTCTATGATGACACTTGATAGCTTTTAATGGCTTGATATCCTTAAGCTGAATGGTGTTTTTTGTTTTCCTTTGGATTTCCACCTGGGTTATGTCTTATCTTCTCCTAGCATTGATGGATTTATCATAGACTGTGGGGTTGCAATTGTGCTCACCACTCTTGTTATCCATGGAGGTAGTTTCGTTTGAGAGATGGCATTTGAAGGGGGAATATCATAAACAAGATTAAAAAACATCTTTTGGGTGCTAACAGAGGAGTTATTCAAGGAATTTTTGTTGGTGTTGGGAAATGATTAGCTGGAACAGGGCATTCATAGTCACATCAACTTAGAGGTGGTTGCCTTATTTGCTTTGAACCTTATGGCATTGTTTTCTAGCATTGATGTGGTTTCTAATTTGGTGTCTTTCTTCATCAACATGGAGCATAAATTTAGTCTCTTGGAGGAATTTCCAATAGTTATTTGGGTCCTCTCTCCAAATTGGCAGTCATTGACTCGCATGAAACTGGTCTCATCTTGGTGTTAGCCTTCCATGCTCTAGAAACCCATTTCTTTCTCTTGGTTAGCTTTGTGGAAAAACTCTAGCAAAAGGTATGTTATTTATATTCTTTGAAAGGGCACTTTTTAACCATACCACCCATGGCACAACTAAAAGTCTTAATTATAGAAATAACTCAATGGAAAGAATGTCACCATAAAAAAGCAAGGGTGGAGGCAGTTAAAAAGTTGACTAAAATGTTGGCTTGTGGAACAATTTTAGCTCCTCACTGGCTCAATAAATTGCCAAAAATGGCCATTTCAAAGGTGATGCAGGATAGACTTGGTAGTAACAACACAATTACTTATGTGGGTGGTTGCAAAGTTTTTTCTCAAGAACACAAGCATTTGGTAATTGGTGAGGCCTCTACCATAGAATTTAAGGGAAAGGAAATTATTTTTGTTGAAGACCCGGATGATATGGCTTCATTTGAGTAAGAGTATGGTCTCTCTATAGTCTATTTTATTTTAATCCATCTTATGCTAGTTGGCTTTGGGGTTGTGTTGGGGTTTTTACACCTTTTTTTATCGATAGTGCTTTTTTGTCTATTTTGGTCTCGATTTAGCTTGCCACCTTGTTGGCTTTACTGATCTCAATTTTTAGCCATATCTTTTTCATTTTATGGTTGGTTTTTTTTGTAAAAAACATTATATGGTTGGGGGCCACCTAAAACCCCATATCTATTTTTAAAAAATAGTGCACCAGAATTGTAGAAATCACTTAGGACCAAATATCACGCTTTTGAAGTTGGCAAAACATTATAATAGAAAAATCTCCTATTATCCATTAAGATTCAATAAGGTGGTTTTATTTATAAATATTTGTAATAGTTGAAGGATATCTATGATCGATTAAAAGTAGTGGAAAAAATTGTAGATGAGTAAGACCTCATTGTTCTTGTTATGCAAAATATACCACCTTCGTATGATTCTGTTGTGGACTCATTACACGTGATTTCTAAGACACAAACTTTGGATTTTCAATAGTTGTTCACTCACATCATACAAAATAAATGATATTAGGAATACTCCATAGCTTCAACATCCACATCTATAGAAAGTGATTTTATGACAAGGATAAAAGGCAAGGGAAAATGGTCGACAAACAAAGATTCTTCAAAGAATAATGTAAGTGATTCCAAGAAAATAAAATTGAAGTTTTTCTATTGTAAGCAACCAAGTCATTTTAAGAAATATTGTATAAATAAAAGATGATATGTCTAATTCAAACAAGAAATCTAGACATGTTAATATTGCAGAAGAAGTAGAAGAAGAGGCATCTACTGAATTTGCTTTTATAGAAACACAAGACCAATCCAGTGAGTTATGCACTTGGTACTTTGACTTAGGAACTTCACAACACTACACGTGTCACTGAGATTAGTATGTAAACTTCAGTGAGGATAATGGTAGTAATGTAATTATTTTCTTAGGTGATGGATGGACACATGAAATTAATGGATGTGGGGATTTTCAAATCATTTTGAACAATGAGTATAAATATATATTTACTAATATAAGATATGTACAAGATATGGGGATGTATAAATCATTTTTAACAATGAATACAAATATAAATCTACTAATGTCATATATGTACTAGATATGGGGATGTACAAATAATTTTGAACAATGAGTATAAATATACATTTACTAATGTCAGATGTGTACCAAATATGAATTACAACCTTTTGTCAATCAATGAAACTACCAAAAACAAACAACTGATAGTTAATTTTGAAGGAAACAAATGTAATGTCACTACACTCAATGATAAGCTTGTTATTGTTGGTATAAGGGAAAGGGGTATGTATAAAATTTTAAATCCTAAATTAGTAGAACATTATGCTTTAGTAAAAATTGAGCAGTTTAGCACTCTATGGCATGAGAGATGTGATCATTTAAGTTACCAGTATTTATAAATATTGAGTAAAAATAAAATGGTGAATGAACTCTCATATATTCAAGAAAATCAAGATGTTTGTGAAGGATGTCAGTTGGGTAAACAAATCAGGCAACCCTTTCCTACTGGCAAAGCATGCAGGGTAGAATGTGTGTTAGATTTGGTACATGTAGATCTTCATGGTCCTATGAAAATTAACACTATATCCAATGCCCTTTATTTCTTGTTGATAGTTGATGATTTCTCTTTAACAATGTGGGTGTACTTAAGAATAAATTAGAATGTTTTTCTAATTTTTTTGCATGGAAAACATTGTTTGAAACTTAGACAGATAAAAAGTTCAAATCCTTTAAGTTAGAAAATAGTGAATAATCTATTTCCAATTAATTCAATGCACATTGCACAAAGGAAGGTATACACAGGTATTATACAACTCCTTACACTCCACATCAAAATGGAGTAGTGGACAGCAAGAAAAGGACTATCATGGAGATGACACGATGTATGGTGCAAATTAGGAATGTATATTTTTTATATTGGGCATAAGTTTTTAACACTGTAGTGTTCATATTGAATAATATTCCCTATAAATTTGTGTAGAATGTTACTCTAGAAGAAGCATGGTCAGGAAGAAAACTTGATGTAAGTGATTTTCACATTTTTTGTTGTACTAATTTTATTTTAATCCCTAAATTAAAAAGAAGACATCTAGATGCAAAGAGTAAAAAGTAAATGTGTGTTGGATACAATGAGAATTCTAAAACATATAAGTTACTATATATCTCTTCAAATCAAGTAATTGTGCATAGAGATGTCAAAATAGATGATAAGATTCCATATTTCTCAAAAGATGATAAACCTACATATACTAGTAATCTTGGATTCCTACTAATGATTGTGAATTAATTTCTAGTACTAAAATAGAATAGGATTAAAAAGGCAAACACCAAAATAGTCTAGCTCCATGTAAGGTCCTAGAGTCACGATAGGTGGTTCCACAATTCAGCCTAGATGACTAAAATTGTACTAAGCACAATGTAGGATATTTGACAAGAGGATATTCTAGTTTCTTTGAAAATTATATCCATAAGATCAAGAAAACAACTTGTAGATAATCTTGAGTAGGTAAATTTTTCTCTAAATTCTACTATTTCACAAATTTTTGAGCCCAATTTTTATGCAAGTGTTAAAAGGAAGTTAGAATGGGAATCTACCATGAAGGTGGAGTATGATGCACTCAGAAATAATGATATTCGGGTTTTGTCTGAGATACCCCAAGGTAATAAATGCATTGGTTGCAAATGGATTTATAAGGTAAAATGTAAATCAAATGGTTCTTTATAAAAATATAAAGCTTGTCTTATTTCAAAAGGTTATGCATAAGAAGAGGGAGTAAATTATGAAGAAATGTTTGCTCTTACAACTAAAATGGTAACATTTAGAATGGTTATATCTATTGTTGTTTAGTTTGGTTGGAAGCTATTTCAAATGGAAGTGAAAAGTGTTTTTCTAAATGGAGACTTATAGGAGGAGGTTTTATGGTATAGCCACTTGTATTTTAGATTCCTAGTAAAGAACATAGTTTGTAGATTAGTGAAGCCCTTATATGGACTTAAGCACGCTCCTCGAGCCTAATACTTAAAAATAGACAAATATATTAGAGAATCTAGTTTTAAAATATGTGATACACAATACACTCTCTATGTTAAATTGGTTGTTGATGACATAGTGATTATAATTGTATATGTTGATGATCTTTCCATCACTGGAAGCAGTAATGATTTGATTAAAATGTGAAAGTTGACATATGTTATGTGTTTGAAATGACTGATCTAGGCATGCTTCAATATTGTCTAGGTGTGGAGTTTTTAGAGTATTAAAATTATGGGTACTTAATTTTTATATCTCAAACAAAATATGCCAAATATTTGTTAGAGAAATTCAAAATTAATGATTGTAATCTAGCAGTTACGCCTATGGAATTTGGAACAAAACTCTTAACTAATGCTAATTCAACATTGCTCAATGAAACAGTGTATCACCAATTAGTAGGTAGTTTGATTTATCTTACTACTACTAGACCAAAAGAATGTATTACAATAATTTATCTTTATCACTTCATGGATAAATTACATGAACATTGGCAAGCTACAAAGTGTATTCTTAGATATGTCAAAGGTACTTTTGACTTTAGTATTATATATAAGTAATTTATTGACTTTGAACTAATAGGGTATACTAATTTAGATTAGATAGGATCAGTTGATTCTATAAAGTCTACAAAATTTTATGTATTCACTCTTGGTTCAGGAGCCTTTTCATGGAAGAGTAAGCTTCAAAATACATTAGCATTTTCTTCTACTAATTTAGAGTACAAAGCAGTTGTTAATGCAGGTAGAGAGTTTATGTGAATTTAGTTAGTTTTGGAGGATTTTCAACTTGATTCATCATCACCTAAACCTATTTATTGTGACAACTAAAGTGTACTAAAGATGGTGAAGAATAAATTATTTCATGCTAGGACAATGCACATTAAATTTCATCATCACTACATCCGACAATTGGTTTCTAATGAAGGCATTTATTTTTATTATTGTCCTACCTCTGAGCAATCAGCTGATATAATGACTAAGCATTTGTGTAATTAAAAACTTGTAAAATTTTGAGATAATCTTGAAGTTGTTTTTTATTCAATCATTTAGGGAGGGTATTAGAATATTTATTTGTATAAGCTTAATACTTCTAGTATCTTTGTTGTTGTGGTATTATAGCCATTATTTGTTATATATTTACTCAGGTAAGTATATTTTTCAATTACCATTGTGCCCACCTCCTTTTTAATAGGATCTTGTTATGAGATTATTTAATAGGCTATCTCATTGGTTAATACAATCATGTATTGTGGATTTTTGTCATACCTTGTATATTATCAAACTTTTATAAGATGCATTTGTAATAGTCATTTGTATTATAATTTGTGGATGAGCACTAATTGGTACACACCTATCCATTACCTATTATTAGAAAATACTATCAATTAATTATTTACTTAATTTACTTCTACTAATAATAGTTAAGTATTATCTCTAAGAATACATTTTATACAAGTAACTAATATCCAAAACCTTAACCCTCACCCAATCCTTCTTTTTTATCTATATAAGAGCATAGAAGGCTAGTGGGTGAGGTACTTATACTCGATAAATTAAGCCAAAATTTTCAATTTAAAGAGATAGTAATGTTACTTGAATAAATCCATGTTGTCTTGTTTTAAATCTTTCATATATTTATATATTGCATTTATTGTGGGTGTTTGTCTTATGGTAGCTTTAATGATTCTGGACTATATCTAAAAATTTAATACTAGTCACTTATAATGTTGGTATAATGGTCCAAACCTAATATGATGTTTTCATATAAAAAATTGTTGCAATAATCATGGTACAATCCTTGATTGGTATTGTTTATTCCCACCTTTTTAAATACCCAATTCATGGTATTACAAACCATGTTTGGCTTTATTTTGCCACTGACTTGATTGGGTATATAAATTCAATTTCTAATTTATCGATTGGATCTTATATAAACATAGACCATAACCATATTTCATCATTGGATTGATTTTCCCTACCTTTCGGCATATATCACAAGATATTTCATATATATGGTAATATTTAAATAATATTGTTCATAATAACCCTACCAATATTACCTTATTCATCATTGCATCACTTGAGTTGTGACCTCCAACTACCCCATCATGTGTCTCCCTTAACATGACATCTCTTTGATTCAAGTGGCCTACTCCACTTGCCTAAACTGATACAAATGATCCATTTAACCACTCTTGAACACTCTATATTTGGTCAATTTTGATTCCAATAGACCTTTCCTAGGTCTATTATATATTTTAATACACTTGTAAATAGTATAGTATATACTTCTCCCTCACTTACACTAATATAAATTATTGGTATAAGTATTCTATAGATGAAATAGGCTTATATCCTTATTTATACAATACCAAGTCTTCTCTAATCTAGCACCCTTTTCTTTTATGGAAACTTATTCAAAACAAAAACAACTTTAATATTCAAAATATTCATTCATCCATATCAATACTATGCATAACAAGAAACATGTTCAAGTCCTTCCTTATTTAGCTATCCAACTTTTCTTAATCCTTATCAAAATGAGTATTTAATGAGATACAAGGATACCTATAATTATCCTCATTATATTCATGGCACAAACTATCTTCATGCACATTCTTTTTACTTTTCTGACCCTTGTCCACAAGATATGCAATTCTACCTTTTAAGCATGTTACATAACCCTGTAAAATTAATCATTAGACTATATCTTGAAACATGAAATGATTATATTTTGAAAACACTTTGAATATTTCCTATACATGATATTTATTCTTTTTTAAAACACAACAAGGACTCTTTTTCAACTACCTCGGGCTTCTTATCTATCTTAAGTTTGTTCTAAGGCTAATGCAACCAAACTGAAAACTTTTGTTCGTACCTAATATATCGAACAAGATTATTTTTCAAGGAAATAACTTACCTTTATAACTTAATATATTTACTACTAACTTTAAATATCTTCAATATTTATTAGTCTCAGCATATACTAGTCTAATTCACTAACAATTTCTCACCACTCTTTAATCCTTAAACTTGACCAAACACTCAGATTGTAGGGTTTCTTGAATTGTGACATATCTATTCACTAAGAGTTTCTTGTATATAAATATAAATACACATACAAACATTAGAATCACTCTCATCATCTTAAAAATAACTACCTACACCTAGTATACATCTTGATCCACCCTCATACTCTTGGAATAGATACAACTCAGGTTAATAGGTGTTTTAGTTGTGTTTTGATAGGTCTACAGACCTTGAAACTCATATTTATTCTTATTCAAACCCCCATTAAATATAAATTCAGATATAATATTTTGCGTACATTTCCACGTTGCTCCCTTTCAAATTTCAATTCATTTGGTTGATTAGTTAACAAGTTATGGAGGTTTTTTTGAATTTATAGGGTTTCTTAACAAGGTATAGGCCGAGAGCAATAATAGAAGCCTAATTTGACTTATAGCTTGTCAACTAATAATTATACTTAAATTTAGTTTTAAAAAAATCCTTCTTACTCTACCAAGTCACTCTTATGCTTGATCAACTCCCTAATGCACCAAAATACAACTTTTCTTACTGATTGTCAATGCAATCCTAAAAGACACAAACTCAAGAGCAGGAATTAGATAAAATCTTAGGGTTTTAAAGTTTTCATAGGTTTTCCTTGATTTATATAGGACATTAAAAAAATTATACACTATTTCCATCACTTTTCAATGTTTAAGAGATAAAAAGTATGTAAAAGTACACCTTTCTATCCAATTGTGTTATGTAAAATACCCTATTTCAAACATTGTAGTCATAAAATCATCACAATCACATAGAATAAGATCAAATGGCCATAGGTAAATTAAATTACTCTTGAAAATTATTTTGATAACACATCCAAAGGATCATAAGCTATTCTTGATTAATGGAAATTCATAATTTTTTTACAAAGTAGAGCTCTGCCTCATGGCAGATCCTTTTCACCACCAACCATCAACTATCAACAACCCTTCAACAATACCTAAAACATGATTTTATGCTTATTTATTATTTGATTTGGTTCCTATTCACATGGTATGGATTTCATCACTTTTTAACAATATACTAAACTTAAATTCCTACTCCTAAAAACTTTCTACAGCTCAACTACTTGTCCAAATATGCCTTTTATCTTCCTCCTACATTGGAAGTGTTCTTGACTAAGGTATAAATTAAAAAAATACATTTAATAAAGGATAAACATTTATTCCACATTATTAGTTCCATTTAATCAAGGACACCTCCCTTTTAAACTACTCAAACTCCTAGTTACAAATTTAAACATTTGAATAGCTAGATTTGGAGGGAAAACATATAAAAGACTTATTGGACCACCTATGTATTTTTAATCCTTAATAATTAATTAAATACACTATAAAATACCTTTAAATATCTAATTTATTAAATAACTAAGCTTTATACATGCTTCATAAATACCCAATGAGACACTTTAGATAAAAATTCTACAAGTTCTTATGATGGTCCTGCATCATACTCCATAGGTGGGAGATATTTTATCTCCAACTCAAATATAGTTTCATATTTTCTTCCAATTATTCATCTTCTTATTTGGCTCAATCTAGTTTTGTTTTCTTTCCATATTCATGGAATTTAATCTTCTTAATAATTCTATCTTTTTTATCCTCCAAAATGAGGATATCTTCATGTACCTTCTTTATTTGAGCTCCCTCAAGAGCTTTTCATTCAATGATTTGAAATTCTTCAACCAATACACATACACATACATAGTTCACCAAATTATCAGATATAAAACATTAATACCTTTTAGTCTCATCAAATGTTTGTTGTTGCCACACTTTCATCTTGAAATCTGCTTCATTTCATTATCTTATCATCTTTCCATTTATCCTTGTCTTGTGTTAAGATATTCAAAATCTTAATTTATACCTTCTTTATGTTTTCCTCATCTCCTATGAGTTCTAAACAATTTGAATCCTCCATGATCTATTTCTAGATCATCTCATCATCATGATCACCTGTAATCACATATTCAAAATTATTATTAAAAATAAAATTTTGAGGCTCAATTACCTCTTCAACCAATTGTTATTTATTTTTTATATCTTCATAATCAAATTTTATCCTCTCTTCATCTAGATACATTAAATTATTTCAAGCTCTCTCATGAGCTTATTCTTCATTATTATCTCCAACATGTGTTAAGTTAGGCACTTCTTCAGCGTCCACTGGAAATCCTTCAGGTTCTTCATCAATGAGCCTACTTTTTGCCCCAATTAATTCACTTTCACTAACTGGTACACCTACATTCATAACATCAAAATCAATATTAGATTAAAAACATTGAGGCCACATAGCCTCTTGACTTATCTTTTCTTCAAACACCACTTCCTTTATCTCCTTTTCTTCTTCCAACTATACACCCATACTTTACTTCTCAATCTCCTTTTTTATTTTTCTACATAATAACTTATTTTTTCTTTCCCTTTATCTCCTAAAAATCCTCTTAATTTTAACTATAATAAATTTTATGGGCCACTTAATCTTTTTTTTAATCTTTACAAAGAATCATTACTTTGATTCTTCCAACCTTTGTATTATACCTACCAAGATCTCTTTCATCTCAACTATTTCTCTATCCATATCCAACTCTTTCTTTTTAGTATCTTTTTTCATCTTCTTGTGGAATTTTCCTTCTACAAAAGCCTTCATCTTGACACCCATGTCTATTCTCAATCTCTCCATTGCTCCTTTATTAATATCTTCACCCAAGTCTTTTTCACCTTGGTATCTTGATCTTCTTATGTCCTCACCTAGGTATTTTTCACCCTAGTCTTTTAGTCCTTATTCAATGGCTTCAATGAGCCTCTCACTTGAGTCAATGACCTACAACAACTTCTTAATACAACACTTTAACAAAATGTAAAATAACAAATCATCAATACCTTATCTTTGTTTACTTTCATTTATCCCTTCTTCAATTTTCAAACCTCAATGGTTGTAGGAGTCCTTATTGCCACCAAATGCCTCTTCTTCTTCAAGATTTCCAAGAACCTTCTTATTTTAATCACTTTCAAATTATTATTATTATTATTGTAATTTTCAACTTATATAAACTTATTAAGTTTTTCAAAGAACTCTAACTGAGATTTGATACCATTTGATGTAAGTGGCCAATTCTACTTGCTGAAATTAATACAAATGATCCATTTCCCCACTCTTGAACACTATATATTTGGTCAATTTTGATTCCAATATACCTATACTAGGTCTATTATATCTTTTAATACAATTGTAAAGAGGTCACTATATACTTCTCCCTCGCCTATACCAATCTAAATTATAGGTATAGGTATTCCACAGTTAAACTATGTTTATAGCCTTCTTTATACAATACCAAATCTTCTCTAATATACCATCTTTTCTTATATGGAAACTAATTCAAAACAAATACAACTTAACATTCAAAACATTCATTCATCCAAAATAATACTATGCATAATAAGAAACATGTTCAAGTCCTTCCCTCTTTAGCTATCCAAATTTTCTTAATCCTTATCAAAATAAGTCTTCAATGAGATAGAAGGATACCTATAATTTTCCTCCTTACATATGTGGCACAAACTATCTTTACACACATTCTATTTACTTTTCTAACCATTGTCCACAAGATACACAACTCTACCTTTAGACCTATTACATAACCCTAAAAAACTAATCATTAGACTATATCCTAAAGCATGAACTGATTATCTTTTGAAAACAATTTTAATACTTCATCTATAGGCTAGTTATTCTTATTTCATACACAATAAGGACTCTTTTTCTCCTTCCTCAAGTTCTTATCTATCTTAGGTTTGTTCTCAGGCTTATGAGACCAAACTATAAATTTATGTTTATACCTAATCTCTCAAACAAGATTCTATCTCTAGGAAATAACATACCTTTATAACTTCATCTCTTTATTCCTAATTTTAAATATATTAAATATTTATTAGTCTCAACATACATTGGTCCAAATCACTAACAATTTCTCACCACTCTTTAATCCTTAAACTTGACCAAACACTCAGATTGTAGGGTTTCCTAGACTATGACAAACCTATTCACTAATATTTCCATGTATCTCCCTCTAAATACACCTACAAAAATTAGAATCACTCTCATCACCTCAAAAATAATTACCTCCACCTATTAGACACCTTGATCCACCTTCATACCCTTAGAATAGATACAACTCAGGTTAACAGGTGTTTTAATTTTGTTTTTGCAGGCCTACAAACCCTAAAACTCATATTTCTCATTATTCAAACCCCCATTAAATCTAAATTCACCTCTAAAAAATTCACACACATTTCCACCTTGTTCCCCTTCAAATTTCAATTCATCTGGTTGGTTAGTTCACAAGTTATGGAGGGTTTTTTATTTTCTAGGGTTTCTTAACAAGGTATAGGATGAGAGCACTAATAGAGGCCTAATTTAAATCTTATATCCTATAAAATACAAATTATAATTATTCTGGGTTATACCAGATTCCTTACTCTACCAAGGCACTTTTATGCTTGATCAACTCCCCAATGCGTAAAAATATAACTTTTCTTACTGACTGTCAATACAGTTATAAAAGACACAAATTCAAGAGCAAGAATTAGATAAATTCTCAAGGTTTTGAATTTTGAAAAGATTTTCCTTGACTTATATAAGACCTAAACAAGTTTCTCCACTATTTTATATCACCTTCCAATGTTTAAGAGATAAAAATTATGTAAAAGTACACCTTTCTATCAAATTATGTTATGTAAAATATCTTGTTTCAAACATTACAGTCCTAAAATCATCACAATCACGTAGAATGAGATAAAATAGCCATAGTGAAATGAAATTACACTTGAAAATGAGTATAATAACACATACAAAGGATTATAAACTATTCTTTATTTATGTAAATTCATAATTTTCTTACAAAATAGACCTTTGCCTCATGGCAGATCCTTTTTACCACCAACCATCAACTATCAACAACCCTTTAACAATACCTAAAACATGATTTTATCCTTACTTATTTCTTGATTTGGTTCATGTTTTCATGGTATGGATTTCATAACTTTGCAACAATATACTAAACTTGAATTCCTACTCCTAAAAACTTTCAATAACTCAACTACTTGTCCAAACATGCCTTTTGTCTTCATCCTACATTGGAAGTGTTCTTGACTAAGGTATAAATATAGAATTTACATTTAATAAAGGATAAACATTTATTCCACATGATTAGATCCATTTACTCAAGGACACCTCCATTTTAAACTAACTCAAACTCTTAATTACAAATTTAAACATTTGAATAGCTAGATTTGGAGGGAAAACATATATAAGACTTCTTGGACCACCTATGGATTTGTAATACTTAATAATGACTTAAATACAATATAAAATACCTTTCAATATCTAATTTATTACATAATTAAGCTTTAGACATGCTTCCTAGAGACCCAATGAGACACTTTAGATAAAATTGTACAAGTTCTTATGATGCTCCTGCATCATACTCCCCAGGTGGGACATATTTGAGCTCTAGCTCAATTATAGTTTCATTTTTTCTATTGTTTATTTTAATTATTCATCTTCTTATTTGGCTCAATCCAGTTTTGTTTTATTTCCATATTCATGGAATTTAATCTTCTTAGTAATTATTTGTCTTTTTTATCCTCCAAAATGGGGATATCTTCATGTACCTTCTTTGTTTGAGCTCCCTCAAGACCTTATCCTTCCTTGATTTTAAATTCTTCAAACAATACACCTACACATACATATTCAACTAAATTATCAAATATAAAACATTAAAACCTTTGATTCTCATAATTTTTGCTACCATACTTTCATCTTGAAATTTGCTTTATTCATTATCTTATCATCTTTCCATTTATCCTTATCTTGTGTCAAGATATTCAAAATCTCAACTTATGTATTCTTGATGTTTTTATCATCTCCTATGAGGTCTAAATAATCTCATTCCTCCATGATCTATTTTAAAATCATCTCATCATCATGATCACCCGTAATCACATACTCAAATTTATTATTAAAAACAAAATTTTGAGGCTCAATTGCCTCTTCAACCAATTATTCTTTCTTGTTCATATATTCATTATCAAATGTATCCTCTCTTCATCTAGTTTCATTAACTGATTTTAAGCACTCTCATGAGCTTATTTTTCATTTTTATTTCCAACATGTGTCAAGTTAAGCATTTCTTCAGCTTCCACCATCAATCCTTCAAGTTCTTCATCAATGAGCCTAATTTTTGGCCCAAGTACTTCACTTTTAGTAACTAGTACACTTGCATTCATAACATCAAAATCAACATTAAATAAAAAAATTTGAGGCCACATAGCCTCTTGACTTATCTTTTTTTAAAACACCTCTTCCTTTTTCTCCTCTTCTTCTAATTGTACACCCATAATGTACTTCTTAGTCTCTTTTTTTATTTTTTTACATAACAACTTCTTTTTTCTTTCCCTCTCTCTCCTAAAAATCCTCTTCTTCTTAAGTATAAATTTTTTTTGAGCCACTTAATCTTATTTTTTATCTTTACAAAGAATCCTTACTTTGATTCTTCCAACCTTTCTATTATACCTACTAAGATCTTATTCATCTCAGTTATTACTCTATCAATATCCAACTCTTTCTTTTTATTGTATTCTTTCATCTTCTTGTGACATTTTCCTTCTACTAATCCCTTCACCTTGATACCCATGTCTTTTTTCAATCTCTCCACCTCCTTCACTAATATCTTCACCCAAGTCTTTTTTGCCTTGGTCACTTGATCTTATTAAGCCCTCACCTAAGTCTTTTTCACCCTAGTCTTTTGGTCCTTATCTAATGGATTCAATTATATTCTCACTTGAGTCAACGGCCTATAACAACTTCTTAATATAACACCTCAACAAAATGTGAAATAACAAATCATTAGTACCTTATCTTTGTTTACTTTTAT
Organism: Torreya grandis; assembly: GCA_037957365.1. NCBI lineage: Eukaryota > Viridiplantae > Streptophyta > Pinopsida > Cupressales > Taxaceae > Torreya > Torreya grandis. The sequence continues at coordinate 644,561 of JARHVA010000070.1, read as the reverse complement.
GTGCTCCTTCTTCATTTTTCAAACCTCAATGGCTATATGACTCCTTCTTGCCACCAAATGAATCTTATCTTATTCAAGGATTTCAAGAACCTTCTTACTTTAATCACTTACAAATTCTTATTACTACAATCTACAACTTATATAAACTTAATAAGCTTTTTGAAGAACTCTAACTAAGCTATGATACCATTTGATACAAGTGGCCAACTCCACTTTCCAAAAATAATAAAAATGATCCATTTATCCACTCTTGAACACTATATATTTGGTCAATTTTGATTCCAATAGATCTTTACTAGGTCTATTATATATTTTAATACACTTGTAAGGAGTTCACTATATACTTCTCCCTTATTTATACCAAAATAAATTATTGATATAGGTCTTTTATATTTGAACTATACTTATATCCTTATTTATACAATACCAATTCATCTCTAATATACCACCCTTTTATTAAATGGAAACTAATTCAAAACAAAAACAACTTGAACATTCAAAATATTCATTCATCCATAGCAATACTATGCATAACAAGAAACATGTTCAAGTCCTTCTTTCTTTAGCTATTCAACTTTTCCTAATCCTTATAAAAATAAGCATTCAATGAGATGGAATGATACTTTTAATTATCCTATTTACATTCATGGCACACACTATCTTTACACATGTTCTTTTTAATTTTATGATCCCTATCCATAAGATATGTAATTTTGCCTTTTAGGCATGTTACATAACCCTTAAAAACTTTCATTGGACTATATCCTAAAACATGAAATGATTAGATTTTGAAAACACTTTGAAGACTTTTTATACAATCTAGTTATTCTTCTTTAATACACAACAAGGACTCCTTTTCTCCTACCTCAGGCTTGTTATCTATCTTAGGTTTGTTCTCAGGCTTATAAAACCAAACTACAAATTTATATTCATACCTAATCTCTCAAACAAGATTATTTATATAATAAATAAAATAACCTTTATAACTTCTTCTCTTTACTCCTAAGTTTAAATATCTTGAAGAGTTATTACTCTCAGCATACATTGGTGACGCAGGAGCATCAAGCTTAAAAATTGTCAATTTTGCATTTTGGTCCTAAGGAGTCAAAAGATGGTCAATATTGGGTGATAAGGTGTGTCAAGGGACCTTTTAAGGGTATATTCATGTTTATGAAGTCTCTAGGAGTCCTAGGTTGATTTTTAAATATGTTTAGAGTTTTCCCTCCAAAACCAATGTTTTGAAACTTCAAATAATGAAATGAGCTTAAAAGGGTCATTAACATGTTTGTAATGTCTAGATGAGTTACGAGAGGTTTAAAGATTCATGTAAGGGGTTATTTTAATTAATATATGTTAATGTATATCATGAGGTGAAAATCATATTTCGTAACCTCACCCATGCATTGGGTTGGCAAGTTAACAAGTAATTTTGATAACTAATTTTGAAAACCAATGTAGAAGTTGATGCAAATAGAGGATTATATGTGATTATTGGTGTGGGAAAAAAGGAGAGACCTCCAAAGAGAGGATTGAGAGAGTCAGAGAAAGAAAGAAGATGGTAAAACCCTCACAAAAAAATAAGATCCAGTCCTGTAGGGATTGTATTGTATATCTAATGTTTCCAATGAAAAGAGTCTAAATGGTTTTCATGTGATAATGTTTTGTGGTGTAGTATTTAATTTTCATTGTCTTTCATATATTTTTTAGATTCCTTAGAGTCCAAGAATGTGTGGTACCTTGTTTCGGTTACAGGTCTGCAATCAAACAATGTGTGTGTGCAGGCAAGAAGAAGGAGTATTGGAACATGGTCTTGATAGGATTGAATAGAATTCCTTGATAAAATAATTTGAAGAGGTTTGAATTTCAACATATGTTTCTATATTTAAGAATGGTGTAAGAATAATGACAAAACTCAAGAGAAAAAAAGCTATATCTACAGCCCCTGTTATATGCTTATAAGTACCAAAGATGAAGGTATGTGAATATAATTGAAAGTACCAAGGTGAATTATAAATGAGAAGTGTGTAAGGAAGTTTATATGTTTAAATAATGGATAATCTAAGTGAATGGTAATCCTCAATTGAACAGTGTTGTGTAAAATTACAGTTAGCATAGTAAATACCCTAATAGAGGGTTTTGTCATTGTATTTTGTAAGTTGAAATCTATTACCTGAGCCTTGTTAAAAGTTGCCTTTGATGTATTTATTCTTGGAAGAGTAATATATATAGGAAATAAGGTATTTATACCCTTAAAGAAGAGTGAGAAACTTGAAATTGAGAAAACCAGACCTGTTGTTGCCAATAGACCTATAAATTACCAAAAGGGAGCACATTAATGGTAAGGAGGATAGATTATACTCATATAAGAATATTTGTATTGTCTCCAATATATTTTTAGTTCAGAATAGTGTGTAGACCATCAAGAATTCCCTAGACAAGGAGGAAGTTACCAACAAAGGAGAAAAGACAGTCATAACCCTATACACAGTCAAGAAAGTAAACACAGTCTTCTGAGTAATTGAGGTCTCAAGAAAATAATATAATTTAATGAGGATGAGTTATAAGATATAGAGTGTTTGAGGAAGCTTATTTTATATTCTAGGTTAGGTTTTTAATCCATTTAAATTATTTTTGAATGTAAGAAATCCTACATTCCTAAAACAGTTTTACACAATCATAGCATTGTTGCTCAGGAAGGGCATCATTAAAGAGTAAAAGGCCTTTGTAAATTGAATGGATATTTTTAAGAGTGAAACATATATATATATATATATATATATATATATATAATTTTATTCATCCTATGGAATAACCCAGGTTTATTTGAGACTACATTGGAAGAAGATTAGCACATGGAAACTTTGCACAGTCCAAAAATACACATACAATTGACTGTATTTTGTGTTGTTTAAACCTTAAATGTATTGATTAAAGATAAATACTTATTTAAATATGGATATAACATAAAAATAGGTATTTAAAAAGTTATTTTATTCTTTGTAATGTAATACAACTCAAGCTATTAAATTTTAGAAGGTCTCGGCCAGTGCAGGAAGAAGCAAACCCTAGGATTATGGTTTTGAGCATTGAAGGAGATTTAACAATCCATTTCTCACGAAATTTTGAAATATAAAATAAATACATGTTATATAATTATTTAAATTGGTTTCATAATTTTAATATTCATATAGGTATGGATTTGATTTATTAAATGCAAATAGAGTTTGAAAGAGACCTAATTTGGGGTAACTACAAGGTATACAAGGTAAGCAAGTTGTGAAGGCCATTGAGACAAGTATTTTAAATTCATGAAGGGTTTTAAAATATTTAAATATTTCCATTGATTCTATTTAACCTTAAATAAATGTGACATAATGGTTAAAGATAAGGAGAAGGTGCAGAAAAGGCTACTAGCCCATGCCAGCCAAGGAGTATATGATGCATGAAATGGAGTGTCCAAGGATGAGTGGATAGTAAAAATAGGTTTTTTTAGGTATGAAAATATCATTAAAAATCATCCAAGGCATAATATTAAACTCTTGACACTTCTTTCAAGAATTGACACTATAGAGCTAGAAGTTGGTTTCCTAATACAAGCTAATGAAGGAGTGAGAAATAGTTTGTTAAAAGAATGATTGTAATGAGGTATGGATTAAGTTGTGTGTTATATGAAAAGATTAATAACATATATATATATATATCCTTATTTATACTAAAAAAAAAATAGGGATAGACCAAGTAGACTATAAATCACAGTGGAAAAGCAAAGAAAACTATAGCTAAGCAAGGACAATCAAGAACCAGCCTAACTCATGAATGGATACCAGTTGTATTGGAAACTATATGATGATGTTTTGAAGGATTTTCCCCATAGATATACATCATTTGGTATCAAATAAATTTAAGGTATTCTTGGGTTAAATTTATGTTTTGAATTCTTTCCATTTTATTAATTTGAGAAGAATGCATAGTGCTATGAGATGTGTATGAGAAGTAATTTTTAGGGTGTTGAGGGAGAAGAGAAAGTGTAGATCTGATCCATTGAGTTTATTAAAGAGGATAAGAATATTTATAGAGTGAAGAGAGATAGAGCCCCAAAACTCCTTTGAGAAGTACAAGAGCTAGTCAAGAGAGTAAGAAGAGGTCCTAGAGAGAGGACTAAAGAAGAGGAAAGGCTCACAAGAGGTCTAAGAGGCAAGCTTGATAGAATTTCTAAAAGAAAGGTCTAAATAGGCCAAGAAAGTGAAGATAAATGGGTAATATGGATATAGACAAAGAATTAAAAGAGATAAGAAAAGAGTTGGGGCAGAGATTTGAGAAGATAGAGCTCATGGTGAGGCTCATGAGAGAAAAAGAAAGCAAATGGAGTAGCTGGAGTATAAAGAGAAAGGTGAAGTGGCCAAAAAAGTCACTAGTGATAAGAAGGAACAATAAAGGTGTCTTAAGGAAAGAGAAGAATATAGAGAAGGCAGCCCAAAGAGGCATGAGAAAGAAGATGTTTCTAAGTGAGAAACAAGAAAGAGAAGTTGTGAAGAGAGTTCTCATTAAGGAGAACAAGAGGGAGAAAGAAGTGTCAAGGAAAGCACAAAACAATGAAGATAAGAGAAGATGGACAATGTCCATGCCAAAGACATTCAAAGAGACTATGTGGTCTCTCATTATATATGCTAATGGTGCTTTTAAGTTTGTGTTTGCAGGTATGAAGACAAGTTTGGAGAAGGCCAAGCATGAGGTCTCAAAGATGATGAAAGATGAGCCGAGAATGTCACCCATGAAGTGGAAAGAGAATGATGAATAAAAATAACTTCATGAAGAAGACAAAGTGAAGGAGATTGAAGGTATACTACATGATGAAAATGAAGATAAAGAGTTCTATGATGCATTGCCATACATAGCAGCTGAAACCAAGAAGATGGTGAATCAAGAGAACATGAAGGTCACCCAAGAAGATAAGAAGGTCATTCAAGAGGACATGAAGGAAGAGATAAGCTTGCAGCAGTTGTCTATAGATGTAAATGAATTTTTGAATATTTATTTTGATTATATAAGTGAAGAGGAAAATAATGAAATGTAGGTTGAAATAAAGCATAATAGATTGCAGCCCCCAAAAGGAGAACAAGGGCACGAATATGTATGGCCTAAATGTCTCAACCAAGAAAGTGATGAGAAGGAGAGGAACCTCAAACAATAGGTCAAATAAAGCAAAGATAGAGGTGGAAATCAAGCACAAATGTGGAAACCAAAGGTAAATGACAAGGAACATAAAGTTGGAAAGATACATGACCAAGGCATGAAGCATGCAAGTGATGTAGAGAAAGGAGAGTGGAAACCCAAGAAGATTCAAGGCATAAAATGGGTGATAAAAAGCAAGGAAAGAGTACAAGAGAATAAAGTTGCAAGTGACTCTAAGCAAGAGTGAATATTGAACAAGTTGACAAGCCTACAAAGTAAGCAAGAGAGGTAGAGCAAGTAAATCAAGTCAAAGAAGTGAAGGTATAGTCATGTATACAAGAAAATGAATGTATAAAATAAGATGAGTGTTTGATATATATGTTTTATAATATTTATTGTGATGATATATTTGAACTTGATTCCAAAGATGAAGATATTTTGTACATATAAACCATGCCATTGTTGAAAGAGGATGTAGCATGGCAAGTTGAGGAAGAAGAACCTCAAAGAGTGCTTGAGAAGTATGGTGTAAAGCAAGAAAATGTTGATATGACTCTCAAAAATGAGGGATTACATGTATAAAACAAACAAGAAGATGTCCAAGCAAGTGAAGAACAAAGAAAACCAAGGTTTTATAAAGCAAGTGAAGAATTTGATGCTTTCAAGTTACAAGAGGAGATAAGGAAGATACAGGACATGTTTAGCCCATCAAAAGAGCTATCAATAGGTGAGGTATAGTAGGTACAAGTCAAGCAATAACTCCAAGAGATATCAAGTAAGGAGCAGCAAGAAGAAGCACAAAAAAGCAAGAAAGCAAAGAAATGGAATGTGAAGAAGCACATAAGGTGAGTTACATAATGGGTCAAGCTAATGTTGAGTTTATAGTTGATAAATATAGATATAGAAAGCTAAAAATATGCCAAATAACAATGTGTTATGATGAAGATGAGAGGAAAGAGCATCCAAAATGAATAAATGTAAAGTAGAGGTAGAAAAGGAAAATGTGATAAAGCAAATGATGAAAGTTGAGATGCATAAGAGGCCATTAGAATCCAAGGAAGAAGAGGTTATTAGGAACAAGAAACAAAATCTACTAGAAAAGCAAGAACCAAGTGAAAAAAATGAAGGAAAAGGACAAGAAAGAAGCATAAGCAAGAGGAATATATACCATTTGAGTGAAACTAAGTATGATGGCAAGAAAAATGACTTGGAACAAGTGGAAGATGTAGAAAATAAGGAGCTACAGTAGTTGGAACACTTCATGGAATTGGAAGATGCATGGACAAGAAGGATAGACAAAGACAAGAGGAAGAAAAGTAAGAGTTTAGCAAGAATAATGGACCCTCATAAGATAAATTGGAAGGCGAGGAAAAATATTAGTGGTTCAAGTTTTCTACCTCCTAGGGAGTATGATGTAGGAACATCAAGCTTAAAAATTGTCAATTTTGTATTTTGGTCCTAAGGATTCAAAATATGGTCAATATTGGGTGATAAGGTGTGTCAAGGGACCTTTTCAAGGTCCATTCATGTGTATAAAGTCTCTGGGAGTCCTAGGTTGAGTTTTGAAGATGTTTGTATTTTTTCCTCCAAAACCAATGTTTTGAAAATTCAAATAATCAAACGAGATTAGAAGGGTCATTGGCATGTTTGTAATGTCTATATGAGTTGAAAATCATGTTTTGTAACCTCACCCATGCATTGGGTTGGAAAGTTAAGAAGTAGTTTTGATAACTAATTTTGAAAACCAACGTAGAAGTTGGTGCAAATAGAAGATTGTACGTGAAACTTGGTGTGGGAAAAAAGGAGAGACTTACAAAGAGAGGAATGAGAGGGTTAGATAAAAAAAGAAGATGGTAAAACCCTCACAAAAAAAGAACCAATCCTGTAGGGATTGTATTATATATCTAATGTTTTCAATGAATAAAATTTGAATGGTTTTGGTGTGCTAATGTTTTGTGGTGTACTATTGAATCGTTATTGTCTTTCATATTTTTTTGAGAGGTCTAAAAGGCCAAGAATGTGTGGTACCTTGTTTTTGTTACAGGTCTGCAATCAAACAATGTGTGTGTGCAAGCAAGGAGTATTGGAACATGGTCTTGATAGGAATGAATAGAATTTGTTGATAAAACAACTTGAAGAAGTTTGAATTTCAACAGACCTTGTCGTATTTAAGAATGGTGTGAGAAGAATGACAAAACTCAAGAGAAAAGAAAACTTTATCTACATCCCCTATTATATTCCTATAAGTACAAAAGATCAAGGTATGTGAATATAATTGAAAGTACCAAGGTGCATTCCAAATGAGAAGTGTATGAGGAATTTTATATGTTTCAATAAATAATAATCTAAGTGAATAGGAATCCTCAATTGAATGGTGCTATGTAAAATTACAATTAGCATAGTAAATACCCTATTAGAGGGTTTTATCATTGTATTTTTTAAGTTGAAATCTATTACCCAAGCCTTGTTAAAAGTTTCCTTTGATGGTTTTAGTCTTGTAAGATTATTATCTATAGGAAATAAGGTATTTAGACCCTTAAAGAAGAGTGAGAAACTTGAAATTGAGAAAATTGGTCTTGTTGCTGCCAACAAACCTGTAGATTACCAAAAGGGAGCACATTAATGGTAAGGAGGATAGATTATAGTCATATAATAATTTTGGTATTGTATCCAATGTATTTTTAGTTTTTAATAATGTGTATATCATCAATAATTCCCTAGATAAGGAGGAATTTACCAGCAAAGGAGAAAAGACAGTCATAAACCTATACACAGTCAAGAAAGTAAACACAAACTTCTGAGTAATTGGGGTCTCAAGTAAATAATGTAGTTTAATGAGGATGATTTATAAGATATATAGTTTTTTATGAATCTTTTTTTATATTCTATGTCAAGGATTTAAGCCATTTGAATTAGTTTTGAACATAAGAAACCCTGCATTCCTGAAACAGTTTCACACAGTCATAGCATTGTTGCTTAGGTAGGGCATCATTGAAGAGTAAAAGGAATTTAGAAAGTTAATTGAGATTTTTTATATTTAAACCTATATATAACAAAGTGTATTCACCCTATGGAAGAACCCAGGTTTATTTGACACTACATTGGAAGAAGATTAGCACATGGAAATTTTGCATAGTCCAAAAATACACATACAGTTGACTATATTTTGTGTTGTTTAAAACTTAAACATATTGATTCAAGATCAATAATTATTTAAATATGGAGAGGAAATAAAAACATGTCTTTGAAAATTTATTTGATGCTTTGGAATGCAATACAACTCAAGTTATTAAATTTTAGGTCTCAGCCAGTATAGGAAGAAGCAAACCCTAGGATTAGGGTTTTAAGCATTGAAGGAGATTTAACCATACATTTATCATGAAATTTTTTAATATAACATAAATCCATGTGATCTCACTATTTTAAATTGTTTCATAATTTTATGATCTGTACAAGTACATATTTTGTCTACTGAGTGCAAACAGAGTTTGAAAGAGAGACCTAATGTGGGCTAACTAGAACGTATACAAGGTAAGAAAGTTGTGAAGTACATTGAGACAATTATTTTAACCTCTTTATGGGTTTAAAAATATTTAAACATTTCCATGGATGCTATTTAACCTTCAATAAAGGTGACATAATGGTTAAATACAAGGAGAAGGTGCAAAAAAGGCTACTAGCCCATACCAGCCAAGGAGTATATGATGTGTGAAAAGGAGTGTCCAAGGATGATTGGATATTAAAAATAGGTTTTTTTACGTATGAAAATATCACTAAAAATCATCCAAGTCATAATATTAAACTCTTGACACCTATTTCAAGAATTGACACTATAGAGCTAGAAGTTGGTTTCCTAATACAAGCTAATGAAGGAATGAGAACTAATTTGTCAAAAGAATGATTGTAATGAGGTATGTATTAATTAATTTTTTATATTAAATTCTTAATAACATATATATATCCTAATTTATATAAAAAAACAAATAGGGACAAACCAAGGAGACCATAAAGCACAGTGGACAAGCAAAGAAAACTATAGCTAAGCAAGGACAATCAAGAACCAACCTAACTCATGAATGGATACCATTTGTATTGTAAACAAAATGGTGATGTTTTTAAAGCTTATCCCCATAGATATACATCATTTTTTCCAAATCATTAACAATTTCACACCACTCTTTAATTGTTAAACTTGACCAAACACTTAGATTATAAGGTTTCTTGGACTATGACAAACCTTTTCATTGAGATTTCCATGTATATCCCTATAAAAACATATAAAAACATTAGATTCACTCTAATCACCTCAAAAATAACTATCTCCACTTAGTATACACCTTGATCCACCTTTATACTCTTGGAATGGATATAACTTAGGTTAATAGGTGTTTTTAATTATGTTTTAGTAGGTCTGCAGACCCTACAACTCATATTTATCCTTATTCAAACCCCCATTCAATCTAAATTCACAACTAATAGTTCACACACATTTCCACATTTCTCCCTTTCAAATTTTAATTCATTCGGTTGGTTAGTTCACAAGTTGTGGAGGTTTTATTGTTTTATAGGGTTTCATAACAAAGTATAGGTTGAGAGTACTAATAGAGGCCTAATTTGAATCTTATATATTTTCAAACACTAATTACACTTATGTTGTGTTCGAACAAACTCCTTATTACTCTACCAAGGCACTCGTATGCTTGATCAACTCTCCAATGCACCAAAATACAACTTTTCTTACTAACTGTCAATGTAGTCCTAAAAGACACAAACTCAAGAGCAGGAATTAGATAAAATCTCAAGGTTTTGAAGTTTTCAAATGTTATACTTGATTTATATAATACCTAAACAATTTTATCCACTATTTTCCATCACTTTTCAATGTTTAAGAGATCAAAAGTATGTAAAAGTACACCTTTCTATCAAATTGTTAAATGTAAAATACCTTATTTCAGACATTACAGTCCTAAAATCATCACAATCACATAGAATGAGATAAAATAGCCATAGGGACCTGAAATTAAACTTGAAAATTAATCTAATAACACATCCAAAGGATCATAATTTGTTCTTTATTTATGGAAATTCATAGCTTTTTAAAAAATAGACCTTTGCCTCATGTCAAATCCTTTTTACCACCAACCATCCACTATCAACAACCCTTCAACAAGACTTGTAACACATTTTTATCCTTATTTCTTTCTTTATTTTTCTCCTATCTACATAGTATGGATTTCATCACTTTGTAACAATATACTAAACTTGACTTTGTACTCCTAAAAACTTTCAATAACTCAACTACTTGTCCAAATATGCCTTTTGTCTTCTTCCTACATTGGAAGTGTTCTTGACTAAGGTATAAATATGTAATTTAAAACTTTAGATAAAAATCTACAAGTTATTATGATGATCTTGCATCACTCTTGCATGCCACAACAATACCCTTCATAATACTTTATCCCACCCTATCTCATATAATTTCCATTCTATGAGTGTTAAGTGAAATTAATGAATCAATAAATTATTCCACTCTTACTATATTTTTTGATGTATTTTCTTATTGCTATAAATTTAGCAATCATCTCCATTTCCTAAGGTATTGCTTCAATATGTAATAGATGTGCCCCAGGGAAATCATCATCTATTGGCCCCATATTTTGGTTGACCTTTCCTAGTTTGATGAAAATTTTCAATTTAAATTATTGAAACAACATAATCCATCTACATGTGTGTCGTTATATCCCTAGCTTGTTGATCATGTATTTTAGTAGTTCATTATTAGTGTAAAATGCAAATGGTGTTATTAATAGGTAGTTCCTGAATTTCTATAATACATACACCACCGCCAAGGCTTCTGTCTTTGTAATAGTGTAATTTATTTCAGCCTTTTCCAATTTTTTATTGGCAAAGGAAATTGGATGATCGACATTTCTATGCAATTGTGTGAATATCACTCCAAGTGTTATTCCAAAGGTATCAACATGTACATGGAAAGGTATTTTCCAATTTTAAAAAACCAAAATTAGAGACTCTGCTAATTTATTCTTTAGTATGTCAAAGGCCTCATGGCATTCTAATGTCCACTCTAATGCCTCATCATTTTATAATTCAAAAACTCCTCTATTGCTTCCCTAAAGGCAATATAGTTCTGAATGAATCTTCGATGATAACCAATATCCTTAGAAACATTTTTACATCCATTTAGATTTTGGGTGGCAAAAAGTTGATTATGATTATGGTTTTCAAGGGACTCACCATCATCCCTTCCTTACAAAGTATATTCTCTAATAGGGGTCCTAAATTATGATGAAAATATGCACTTATTCAAATTCAAATATATTCTCAAAAAATTACATATTTTAATTATATTCTATAATAGAGGTCCTATATTATGATGCAAATATACACTTCTTCAAATTCAAAGATATTCTTGAAAACTTACATCTTTCAAAAATTAGACTCAACACTTGCACATGATTTCATCAAGATATATGTCTAATAATTCATTAATAATTTCTCTAAAGGATTTAACCATGATCATGTTAAATATCACATGTACATTTATCAATCTAAATAGCATTATATTATACATAAAGGAACCCCATTCAGTGGTGAAAGTTGTTTTAGGTTTGTTCTCTTCCATAATTTTTACCTAGTGATATCCTAAGAAATAATTCTTAAAGGATTAGACTTATCTTCGTACCATTTTCCAAAACTTCCTATGTGCATGGTGTGAAGAATGGATCGTGCACACATTCCTTATTCAACTCTATACAGTCAACAAACATCCTTATTTCTCTCGTTTCTTATTTTATATCACCACTGGGCTTATCCATTTCAAGTCATTAGCATTCATTATAATTCTCCCAACTAATATTTTATCTAACTCTTTCTTAACCTTTATTTTCACATTTAAATTTAAGCGTAAATATTTCTTGCTTACCAATTTTTCCTCTTCTTTGATTTGGATTTTAATCATCCCAACTCCTTGTTGAAGCCTTTTAATTTTATCTAAAGTTCTAGAGAACAAATCCTCATATTGTTTGACAAAATTTTTTTTTTTCTCACTTCACAGCCTCATAGTAATCTCCAATTTTAACCATTCTAGGGTCCCCTTCTAAGGCTATATTTTCTACTCTTATTTTTAAGGGTTGATATAAATATTTAGTATTATATTAATTTGTTTTTGTCAATCCATTTCTCTTTCTTATAATTTTATGTTAAAATGCTTGGGGTGAACATCTTGCTCTACATGTTCTTCTTCTCCTTTATTTATATTACAACATTATGGTATCTTTTTAACTTCCTTATTGCTAGTAATGTACCCTATGACTTCCCACTCATCAGTGTTTCCCAAAGTTCTTTCTTCTTTTTCAACTTGCTGAAATTTGCTACCTTATTATCTTTTTGCATTAACAAAAATGTTTTGATCCTCCTAAAGACTATACACAGCGTTTTATCTAGATCACAAAAATTAAAGGCCTTACAAAAGCCACTTATCAACTCTTCCCAGTCTACTCCCTTTTCCTAGATTTTGATGCTTGTACCAATTATGTGCTAATGCCTCCAAGGTTTAGTAAATATATTGTGCTCATAACCTTTTATCTATTTTCCCAAATTTAATCTAATACATCTAACAATTTTTAATATGATGCCTTGGACTAAAGTCCCTATATACCACATTATATCCTTGAAATACCACTATATATTTATCTATCAAGTTTTCAACAAATATCTACCACTATCCAATAGGTGTTATTTTCCTTGTGAGTATTCCACCACCTAGCAACATTAATAATGAGGATGTCTTCCGATGATTCCATTCTGGTTTCCCTTTTCAATACTACCCATCATGTTTATGCTAAGTGTTCATATTATCTCCTATGTCACTGAGATTTGGGAGTTTCACATGTGAGGCTCCACATTTAATATAAAATACATGTTTTATAAAGGTGTATAGTATCCATTTTGAGGTCACTGATGGGTATAGGGACCTCCATATTCATGTTGAGTAACTTTATGACCCTTCATTTTAACTCTCAATATAACCATGCCTCAATATATTCTTATGAATTTGATTCCAACTCTTCACTCTTTAGGTCAATTTGTCCATCCTCATTGGACTCAAAATATCTATTCACATTCGGATACTTCCTTATTGCATAGTATATCATCATAATTACTCTCATCTTCAGCATCTAAAATCTCCTTCATCTATGTGGTAACCATACCAATTTCTATTGGTAGGTGTGATACTAGGTTGTTCCCTTCGAATGTTATCTCTTTTTATTCAATATTAAATAATTTGTTGCAATATATAAACCATTATAGGTTCAATAGTGCTATATTTAAAGTGGTATTCTCATAAATGTCAATAACTTCAAACTATGCCTTCTTTGAATTCATATGAAATAAATCTTTGCTCCTATTAGTACACTTTTTAAAGGCCTTGGGGCTCCATCTCCTAGTTTTATATTAGAGGCTACCACATGTAATTTGGTTTTCCTAAATCCTCCCATGTGCTCTATGGTATCACATTTCTATTTGTACCTAATTCTAGCAAATCACTTTTGATTTTTTGACCTTTTATGTTGACATCTATCAATATAGTTTTTTTATTCAATTTTCTTTCTATTCTAAAACATTCTTCTTCTTTTTTGTTTTCCTTTTCCATACCCATTGTACTCTTCTTACCTTATCCTACTTATTCTATTATTTATAAAATTATATTGAATTCCGTCATAGACCCAGAGATTCCATCATTTTCACCAACTTATTTAGTTTTACAACTTCTTGTTCTAAAAATAATGTTACCTTCTCTCTTTTTTTCCCTTTTTTTAATAATTTTATTACTCCTTTATATTATTTGATCATGTTTTTTCATGCTCGGATTTCGCTATTATCTTTGTCCTCTGCTTCATATTCTTTATTTGCCAATTTTTTTCATCCCCACTTTTTGTTAACTTTCTGATGGTCACTGACACTCGTGATTTCTCTTGTTCACGTTCTACAAAAAGATTATGTAGTAACTTGTTTTTAGGCAACTCTTCCCACTCTTTTACTACTTATTGATACTTTTAAAGCTTCTTAGATATGGTTTCCCTCCTTCCTATTCCTCTAGTATGTTTGATTAGACCTCAATATATATGGGTCTATGTATCTTATGGCACCTACACTTTGGTTCTAACGATTGTGGTATCTTTTTCAAATGGTGTTTACCTTTTGGGGGTAATGCACCTAAGAATTCATCCATTTTTATTCCCCCATTCTTTTATTATTGCATAGATTTGGGACAACTAAATGAATCATGTATCCCTCTCTCATGCAAAACCCACTCTCAGTTTGGTGTCCTTTGGTGCAATAAGTAGCAACGTTCACTAGTTTACCACATTTAAATCATGTTGGTCATGTGTTATCCTCATTGGTATCCACCTTGGTACCATTATAATATTTATTTGTTGGACTATGGAGTCTCATACTTGTGTTTGGAGTAGGTGGCATATGATATGGGGTGTGGGATTGGTATCCTTGATTCGATAAAGGCATAGAATATCATGGGGTTACTTGAAATATATGTTGAGCAAATGCAACTTTTCCTCTATGGCCATTTAACTCATCCGAATCATCCCTCCCTAGGTGCATATGATTGTAATGATTGAACAAGCCATAATTTATGGGATACATAAATTATTTCTCTTTGGAGCCACTCCCATTAAGGGACACATGTTATGATTGTGTTAATCCTAAGTTCTAAAGAACCTGCACTACACTCTATCCATGTATATTGGTTGTTATATATGTGTTGCCTACCTATTGAATTCATTATTATTGACCGTTTCCCTATTTTCCATATAAAAATGTGGACACTCTATCCTCATATGTCCTTTTGTGCAACACACAATGCATAATATCCTAGGTTCAGTGGTACTCTATACTTTGGAGATAGTGTTAGCTTCACCTTCATATGTATGTCATATTTTAACCTTAATTGAGTTAACTCTTGTTGCAAACTTTCTAATTTATTTTTCATCATTGAGTCATTTTTCTCATCTTTAAGGTTGTGCTTTTAGTTGTGATGTCATTTATAATGCTTCAAAAAAAAAATTAACACCTTCTCTTCTATAGACATTCTTGATGGGGCCAAGAGCACAACAATTCCAAAACATAAACTAAATTTATAGAGAATAAAATTGAGCAGCAAAAGAGAATTTTACTTCTTAATTTCATTATAAAACAATACATATATTCTTTTATTAATCTAAAACTCACATATAGATTCATCATGCACAACTAAAATCCTTATGAAATAAAATATAATCCTGGAGTTAATTGAACTTGTTATTTTTAGCAGTTTTTTAAACCTACTATTTTTAGTAACTTTTGGATGTAAACTCGGATGGGTCAACCAACAGTCTATTATTCTCTAAATTTATAAATAAATATCGAGGGTAAGTTGTAACTACAAGTTCACACCCAATCACAAAAAAAAACTTAAAAATTATAAGTATAACAAAAAAATAAAATTAAAATATAATTTATGGCCTTTAGATGTTCAATTTTGGTCCTAAAATTTTGCCAAAACATACACTCAACAACTATCACCACTTACGGCTACATGGAGTTCCTCAATATTTTTTTTTTTTAAATGGGCTTAAATAAAGTATCAAGTCAAAATATATGCCTTCTATAAGATATGTTTTTGCATTTTTCTCCTTTGATTGAAAATAAATCAGCTCCTATGAGTTGTTCTCATTAAACTTCTACCTTTTTTCCTTTTCGTCTTCTTTAATTCCCATTCTAAAATCTGAGTGTTATCTTCCTCTTGTAATCCTTCCCATAGTACCAAATACTTGTTGTAACTGTCTTGCCTGGTATTGATTATCTTCTTGTCTAAACCTTGTGTTATATTTTCTTTCTTTTTCTTTAGCACTTGCTACCTCCAATTCACTTCTTCTTCTTACCCTTCATTATCCTCTCCATGAAATTCACATAAGTTATAAACATTAAACACTATATAAATATCAAAATTATTTGGAAAATTTACCTCATAAGCATTATCATTTATTTTCTTCACAATCTTACATAGGCCAATATTCTTATACTTTAGCATGTTATATGTTCCTTAAGGAAATATTTCCTTTCTCATGTACACCATCACTAAATATCCTTCCCCAAACACCTTTATCCTTCTTGTTACATTTTTTTTGCCTTATACTTATCATTCCTCTCCTATTGCTTGTTCCTTACTTCATCTTGTAAATGTTGGATGTGTTCTACAAATTCCTCTACATCATCACTTATCCACTCTATAATTGGTAACAACACCATGTCTAAAACACCCTTTCTCACCAACTCAATCCCCTGTATGTTTAACTCTACATGTTTTATTGGGATAATCATATAAGCTTCTTGATTAGGTAAATTTGATCCTAGAATTAAGTCAATATGGTGTTGAATATCCCTCTTTGGTGGTAAACCATTTGGAAACTCATCAAGTATAACATCAGCGTACTCTTTCAACACTTTTGTTGCCTTTGTTGGTATTTGCACAGCCTTACCTTCCTCCTTATTTACCATTAATTCATAATATAATCTTGCAATATTCATATCCTTGATAAACTCTTTTGTAAATAACATGTTCTCTACTTACCCTTCTTCCTTAAGAGGTAATAAAACTATCCTTATACCATCCTTCCAAAAGGTGTATGTGGTCTTCCCTTCATCATGGATTGAATTCATATAATATTTCCATGGCCTTCCCAATAACACTTGACATGCATCCATTTGGATAACATCACACCATATTTCATCATGATAAGTCTTGCCTATGGTAAACTTGATAAGATGCCTCTAAACAAAAATAACTTCATTTTATTTTTTAAACTAGGAAATATGGTAAGGATGAGGATAATTCTCACATTACAGACCTAGTTTCTCTAATATTTATTTATAACCCATATTTTCATAGCTTCCACAATCAATAATGAATTTACATACCTTTCCTCCTAAAGTACACCTTATTGAAATAATATTTTTATGAACCCATAAGTCATCATTGTATTTATCTTGCACCTACTTTTTCCTCAGAGCTATCAATGTCCTTCTCATCATAAGAGTCTCTCCTACATCTACTAGAACTTTTGAATTATGTTCCTCTACCTCAGCCTCAGCCAAATTTATTCTTGGATTTTCCTCATGCCTCCCTTCTTTTGCATGATAATTGGGGCACTCAAATTATTTGTGCCATTATTCACCACAACTGTAAGAAAAAATCTCTTTGTGGGTTGTTCATCCTCTACCACCACCATAGCCTCTACCTCTCTAAAATCCTCTTCTTTTTGTTGATTCTGAAACCCTTATCTAGCTTATCCTTGTCTTTCCATCCTATGTGATGATTCTTCTTTGTGGAATTAAATCCACCTCATTCCCTTAATGGGGATGATGGTCTTCACTTCATCTCAGGTGCTCTCTGAAAAACATAACTAAATTGTTCTCTTCTACCTTCAAAGCTAGATGATTAGCTTCTTCCATGCTATGCATTATATGCATACTTATCTCATATTGAATAAAAAAATTAAACCATTTACATACATTGCATCCATTTATTCCTCTATTTATTCATGCTCCACTCAAATGGATAGCTTGTAAAATTATTCTATGTAGTCATGCACATTATACTCCTTTTGCCTCATGTTCTGAAATATTTTGTAGAGGGTTTATGAATAGTCCACATGGAGGAATTTTCCTCTCAGCTTCTTATCCATTTTACTCCAAGTCTCGATCTTATGCTTATGCTTCCTTTGTCTTTATTTATATAAATTATCCCACCATATCATGGCATGACCCTTCAATTTGATATATGTAAATTTTACCTTTTTCTCCTCTTCCATATTCTTCCACTCAAAAAAAAAGTCCATGTTATTCAATTGGTCTATCAATGCCTCTAGTTTTATATTGCCCCCTATTCTGAAGCTTCAAATTTTATTCTTTCATTATTTCCTTCTAATTCCCTAATCATTATTTCTTCAAATGGTTATGGCTCCTCTTGTTTTTCCTCCTCTTGTTGAATCTCTACTTCCTACTCTCTTTTTTCATCACTTTCATCTCCTCTTTGCCTTGCTCTCTAGCCTGCAATAATACATGTAAGCTCTTCTACTCTCCTTTGTAAATCTTGAATATTCTTGTTCATCTAAGCATAGCCTCCTCTTATTACCATCCTTCTTCTCAAAAACCTATTCTTCAAAAATATAATTTTTCCAAAATAAAATTTTAAAAAGAATAAAAAAGTTTACACAATCTTACCTTCAATTCTTTCTTCCTAAAGCTAAAACTTCATTGATACTAGATGATGGGGTCAAGAGTGTAGCAATTCCAAAACACAAATCAGAAGAATAAAATTGAACAACAAAAGAGATTTATAATTCTTTATTGTCATTATAAAATAATTTATAAAGTATTTTATTAATACATGACTCTTAGAGTAATGCATAACTACAATCCTAGTGAATGAATCTGAGAGTTAGTTGAACTTATTATTTTAAGTAGTTTCTAAAACCTACTATTTTTAGTAATTTTTATATGCAAGCTTAGATGGGTCAACCAACTATCCTTTATTCTCAACATGTATAAATATATCCTAGGAGTGAATTTCAATTGCAAGTTCAGACCCAATTACAATAAAACTAAATCTAAAAAAAATAAAAAATAATAAAAATAGACTTAAAATATAATTGTTAGCCTTTAGATTTTCAATTTTGGATATGAAATTCTTTCAAAAAATCATTAAAATAATAATGTTGACTACAGTTATATAGAGCTCTTCAAGATATTCATTGTAAAAAAAAGGGCTCATAAAGAATCTTGGGTTAAAAGTTGTTCCTCCTACAAGATATGGTCTCACATCAGCTTTTATATATGACACTAATTTCAATACGAACCATTATATCTTTTATTTCTAATTGAAATGCTCCTCCAATTTTCTAACTAATGCTTTGAACCTTCATTTTGTATTAGGTCTCACATTTTTCTAACTCTCTATGAGAATGTCCAAAAAATGGAAATCATGTGTGAAGGTTTTCTTCACTTCATCCCATATTAAATTATGTCCTAAACTTAAATTTATATACCTTTTAAGATTTTATCCCTTACTATCCCAATAAAATCAAACAATTTTAGATAGGGATTGGTGATCCCATATTTTTTCAATCCCATATTTATTTTCTTCCTAGTTAAGTGTTATTTCCGAAATCATTTTTTGCAAAGAAGGCACACACCTATTCTTATTATTTTTTATGTGTCTTGCCTTACCATTAAGCACATTCTTCCATTATCTCTTTCCAACTCCACTTTGAAATAGTCTCCTCTGAATACTTGATCTAACTTTTAATAATATATTTCATTTTTTCAAACTCCTCACTATTATATCTATGATTTTCCCAAAAGTGTTTTCCTATGAATAATGATTCCCTCATAGGTGGTTTATTTTTGTCTCTACCAAGTGGCATGGGTGATGGAGTTTTGTCCAAGGGGTTCATCTCCTCACGGGATGTCTTCCTATTTGGTGTTTGGAATGAGATGTCTCTTTAAAGCTCTTCCTCTTATTTTTTAATCTCTTCTTCATTTTCACATTTCCTACTCTTTATTTTTCCTCATTTTTAATCCTAATTTTTTTTTCCTCAAATAATTAAGTTCATCCTCTTCATCTTCATCTTCTTTAATTTCATTGTCCTCCCATAAAATTAATTCTAAATTATTTTTTACTTACATTCTCTCTAATTTGTATTCCTCTCTTTCCTTTTTATAGGTTTATTTATCATCTTCTACTGCTACTCTTTCCTCTTCTTTTTCTTCTTTGCTCTTTATCTTTTCTTATAAACTTAACTTTGAAGTATCAGATTATATCTTCCCTTGGTCTTCCACTCTAAAGGTTTGAACAATCCTTTCTTGTTCTAATAATATTTTCATCTCTATAAATTCCTCTCTCATGGCTCTTATCACCCTCCTCTATTCTAAATTTACTTCTTATATCATACTTTCTTCTATATCATTTCCATCTCGCATTCCTTATGTGCTTCCAAGGGGCATCAATACTAATTTATTTTTAATTTTGTCATCTTATTTTGCTAATTTTTTGTGGCTAATTATTTTTCCAAATGATCTTGATTATCTAATTTTGCTCATTTTATGGTTAATTTTTTTCCCATATATTCAAGGTTTTCAATGGTTAATGCCTACTCCATACGCTCCATTTTCCTTAATACAATCTTCCTAATTATTTTCTCTATGCTTCTTTTCCCTCCTCTATTATAATTCTCTCATCATTCAATCCTTTGTTTATTTCTCTTGTTTCATATCATCTTTATATAATGACTTATTTATTGCCATCCTCTACTTCCTCTTCCATTTATCCTCCCCCAACTATCAGACTTAATTTCTCATAAGTTACCTTTATCCTTTGCTCTCTCTTGAATTTATCCTCCCCCAACACTTAGACTTAATTTCTCATAAGTTGCATCTCTTCAAGGATTCCCCCCTCTCCCGTGCTCTTTTTGTGTCCCATCCCTTTGGTGCCTCCCCCTAAATAAATTTAATATAATTTGGAAATAAGTCCTCCACAAAGATCATGTGGATTTGAATTAGAAATTTTGTAATGACTCTTTAATTAATTCAACTTTATTTACATCAAATCTAACCCATCCATGTATAGCCCAAGTTATTAAGAATGAGTCTATGGCCCTAGTTGGCCCTAGTTTAAGGTTTATCAATTGCCTCAATTTTTGTGCTTCTTAAGAACCCACAAAATATGCTTCTTCAACCAAAATTTATAAGACAGTTTCATTTACATGTCTTATAATCTAAGGCTAAATCAAATGTAGGAATATACACTAGAACTCCACATTATTTTCCCTAAAAAATTATGTTCTTACCTCCAAGTAAGACACCCTACTTTGTTTTGATTCTAATTTTTTAAAAATTGAGTTTAACATCCCACCAATCTTATTTTTTTGTTTAACAGTAGTTTATATAAGCACAAAGGATACTCTCTCTTGGGCATCGGTTAGCCAAAGTTCAACTGGTGTCACCACATGTTGGCATAAATCAAATGTTATACATGGACTTTAGCTAAAGTTGATACTACAAAAAGGATAATAAACAGATGCACATAAACAAAGTACTATAATATACTTATAAAGCATAAAACAAAATAAGGGCATACTAGATTTCACACATTCATCCAAAAAACACATTACATAGATATTTCCTATTGTAACTCTCTCTTGATTGAATAGTAATGTTTGTTATAAGTCATCTTACTCTACTTCTATCTATCCACTATACGCTCTTCTCTCTCTTGTATGGGGTATATTAAAATATATCTTAAAATAGTAGATGTACCACATCAATACATTAAAATATTAAATGACATGTTCATTCTTCATCTAGATACATAAGATATCTTGTGAAGCTTTGGGTATAGAGGGAAACTACTGTGTTTTGTCCATTTGTCATCATATTTGATGTCCTGACATGTTTTAGGCCTTTCTGATATATGAGAATATGTATTCCAATCTAATTAATATTCCTACCAATACTTCATGTGAATCATGAACTATATTTTACAACCAATCACAAATTCCTTTGCCATTGTCTATTTGGATGACATCCTCATCTAATAAGACTTGGGAAGAACAAATTTCACAAGTTTATAAGGTTTACCAAGTTTCCAGCTAATATAGTGTACGTTTACCTTTAGTATTTCTCATGTTTAGTACTTTGGCTACATCATTAATCATGAGAGAATTCGTGTGGATGCAGCACAGATCAGATTCATCCAATATTGGCCAACTCATAGAAGCAAATATTTATTGAACTCACCAAATTCTATTGGCAATTCATAATAGGATTTTCACATATCTCCTTGTCATTTGATCAAATTTTGCAAACTAAGTGAGTGTTTCAATGGACATTTGTGCAACATCAAGCATTTGAAGATCTTTATGCTAGATTTTTCTCTATGTTTTTCCTTACAATGCCTAAAATCAATAAGCCCTTTGAAATAGAGAACGATGCATCCAATTTCATACTTGGTGTAATGAACTTACTATATCACAAAAGAAGATTCACAACAATTGATATAAATTTACCAAATCACACAATCAAAATAATAGCAATCTAGCACAAGTAAGAGCATAATAGAGCATATCCAAGAAATATAATTATTATGTAAAGTGAGATATTTAAATATAGGACAAATCCATTTTAAGTGAGAACCTCCATGATCCTTATAATAAAAATATAATTAATAATATATGATAACTAATATCCTAACACTACCTCTTATATATACCATAATTAGGTTATTGGATCAACATAATATAATTAGGTTGACTAATATTACCAACATGCAACCTAGAGATTATCAAATCATAAAGTTAAAGGTTATTTGTGCCATAGGTTGGCCACACATATCCCAATACATGCCATAGGCTAAGGGTATCACATGTCTTTCCCAACCCCACAATCCTACCCCCTTCAAATAATAGTTGTCCTCAACACTAACCATTTGAGGATGCTTTTGTATGAAAGCTTCATCTTCTCATGTCACATATTCTCTAGGAAGGTTCTTCCACTTGATAAGATGCTTAATGATCACCATTGTCCATAGTCTCTTAGTGTGTGTCTACAGAATCACTTCAAGGTCCAACATGACTCTTCCCTCTTCATCAAGCTCTAATAACTTTGTCTGTGCTAGAATTTTCTAACCAATGACCATCTTCAAATTAGAAACACGGAAGATGAAATGTGTTATTTCCAATTATTTTAAATCCAATTTGTATTCCACGCTAACAATTTTATACAAGATTGGATAAGGAGCATAATACTTCAATAATAGTTTGTTATCCTTCTTTTCCTACTTTAAGGACATTTGTTTATAGGGTTGTGACATCAAAAAAAATCAATCTCCAACTTCAAAATGTCTTTCACTCTGGTGTTGATTAGCTTGTTGTTTCAATCGATGTTGTGGCATGGCCAAGTTCTCATTGAGACTAGAGAGGGCCTCTTGTTGGTGTTGAAATTTATTTTCCATTACATGAACTCTTGATTTGAATTTCACATATGAGGTGATGGATGGTGAAGGGCATCCATACAATGCCACGAATGGGGAAATTTTGGAAAATGGATGGAAAGAAATGTTATACCACCATTTTGCCAGGGGTAAATAGTTAACCCATTGTGCCTACTTTTTAGAAGTAAAACAATGAAGATAACCTTACAAGCACTTGTTAACCATCTCTATTTTGCCAATAAATTGGGGATGAGATGAAGTGATATGATCCAGCTTAGCACCCACACATGAGAATAAATCAATTTAAAAATACTAGTAAATACGGAATCACGGTCACTTACTATAATATTTAGGGTCACATTTAGCTTCTAATTGTTTCCATAAAAAATTTTGCCACAAGACTTGCTACAAAACAATCAGATGATGTACAAAAATGAGCATATTTTATGAGTCTATCTATGACTATCACTTCCCTTCTAACTTAGGTAATCTTGTAATGAAATTTATGGAGGCCTCTCATTGTTGGATAGGGATAAATAAAGGCTACAAACAACCTAGAATGATAAGCGTCTCACATTTGTTTTGCTACCACACCAAACATTCTACCATAATTTTTTGCACATCACCTTTGAACCCATCCCCAAAAAACCTCTGCTTGATCCTATGATGAGTCTTAAATAATCTTGAATCTCCACACACCGGAAAATCATGGATCTCCCCAAGAACCTTATGCTTAAAACTTGAGTTTTTGCATAGGTATAGCCTATCTTTGTACCACACAAGGGAGTTCATTAAACACAAACATATTTTAAGTGTTTGGATTTTTTTGAAGTTTTTGAAGGATATATTGTGTATTTATGTTGTGTTGATATTCATATCATGCCTCATCTACCCAATTTTCTTATAATATGAACACATTACACAACAATTCCTCTATGTTTTCATCCATCCTAAAGACCGCATCTACCACTACATTTTCCTTCCATTTCTTGTAGATGATCTCAAAGTCATAACCAAACATCTTCATGACCCATGTTTTTTGTTCTTTTGATGATAACCTCTATTCTAAAAATTATTTCAGACTGTTGTGATTTGTGTTCACATTAAAGTTGTTTCTCATTAGATAAGACCTCCATTGCTTGGCCACATGAATAATAGCCAATATTGCCTTCTCATAAATGTATTTTAGAAAATTCTTACCTTTGAGTTGTTGACTTTCAAATGCAATGGGTTAGCCATATTGCATGAGGACTACACTCATACCATGACCTGATGCATCACATTCTACAATAAAGGTTTTTTAAAAATCAGTAGTATCTAAAACTAAAGTGGTATACATGGCCTCCTCAAACTTATCAAATGCCTTTGTCACCACCTCATTCCAATGGAAAACATCTTTCTTCAAGAGAGTTGTGAGTGGTGTTGTTATGTTGTCATAATGTTTGACTAACTTGCAATAATTTCTAGTAAGTCCTATGCATCTCGTACCTTTTTAGGTTTCTAAGTAATTTCCACTCCACCATGGCCTTGATCTTGTGAGGATCCACCTTAAACCCTTCATGAGAGAGAATGTGAGCCAATTACTTCACCTTTTTAACCCAAAAATCATACTTAGAGTGCTTTGCATAAAGTTAATGTTGGTTGAGAGTTTTTAAATTGATCCACAAGGTGATATGATCCTCTCACATTTTGTTGTAGATTAGTATATCATAAAATAACACTGATACAAACTTCCACATAAATGGATTAAATATGGAATTCATCAAATTCTAAAATTTAGAAAGGGAATTTGTGTGACCAAAAGGCATCAACAGACACTCATAGTGGCCCTCATGTATTTGGAAAGTTGTGTTAGGAATATCCTCCTCTGAATATGATTCTATGATACGATTATCTTGGTAAAATAAACAAAACCATATAACTCATCTAGAAAAAGATCAATTACAAGAATAGGAAACTTGTCTTTGATGGTGAATTTATTGAGTTATATGTAATATGGACACATGTGTCAATTGTTATCCCTCTTAAGCACCATTAACAATATAGAATAATATGCACTCTAACTTGTGAAGAGTGATACCCACTTCCAACATCTCATGTACCATCTTCTCAATCTCACTCTTTTGCACAAATAGGTACCTGTAAGTTGTTTGTTTGGGTGATTGGACCATTGGTAAAAGTTGAATGGCATGATCATGATCTATTTTGAGAGGCAAATATTTCAGCTTATCTTTAAAAATTATTGAATGCTTGTCCACAATCCCCTGAAGATCTAGTTGTGTTGGTACATTTGACTATTTGGCTTCTAATGAAAACAATTGTGCCACAAACCCATTCGAAACATTTTTTAATGACTTTTGTATTTGATGAGAGTTTACCATATATGATAACTTTACTTGCAACCCTCACAATTCGAATGTCTTTCCTTCAAACAAAAACAATGAGCAAATCCTAGAAGTTCATCTTGATCATGTCCAAGGTAATGAACCAATAGACTCCCAATACAATATATGCTTCCTCCATGGGAATGGCAAACATATGGCTATTCAATAAGTAGTCCACCATGGTGAGTTTAATATTATGGCATTATCTTGAACAACTAACAATACTTCCATCCATAATCAAGACTATGATTCTAGATAAAAATTGAAAAAATAGTTTAAATGTGGAGCCAATTTATTGTTGATGAAATTGTGAGTACTTACTGAGTCAATCAATATTGTCACCCTTTGTTTTTTAATAAATTCCACTACCTTGAGTGTTTGTTGGATACTAGTTCCTGAGAGTACATGGTAATAAATAGTTAGATGTGTATATTTTGATGTTACCTCTAACTCCTCTATAATCTCAACTTCATCATCTTCAGTTGTGTCTTAAATGTAGAATAGTTTATTTGTTGCACACTTATGTCATCTATTGTATTTCCTATCATAGTGAAAATATAATCCTTTTCCCTTTTTTATTCAATTTGTTGAGGCATTAATTTGGTTGGTTGAGGAAATGACAGTGTCCAGGTGATATGATCATGATGCTAGTGAATATAGGTCCTCTTGATGGCCAAAAAAATTTCTTCTACCTTTCATGCCATGATAATAGATTCAAATACAATAAGTGGATTAAACATGCATACCTCATGTTGAATGTTATCCTTGAGTCTTCCCAAAAACAAATTGTTCAAGTTCTCCTTTGTAACCATCTCAACTCTCAAGGATAGGGTTTGAACTTGTGAATATAATCCTCGAGTGGACCTATTTGTCATAGTTTGGCCAATCTGTTGAAGTAGTTCTCAATCAAATTGCTACTATTATGTGCATGCAACTCCTATGTAAAGACCAACCATGGGACTCTTAAGAGTCTTATTTTTATTTTGATCACAAAGACATCAATACCAAATTAATTATTTAGGTTTCAAATATAAGGATGTCATTGTAACCTTTTGCCTACATGGAATCTAATGTAGATCTAACAGAATTTACATTTGTATGATCCAATTGAGCGGGTCATGTCCATCAAACTTACAGATGTCCACCTATAACATAAAGTTTCAAGACCTTGAAGTAGTATGAATCATGGGTTTATGCGGCATTGTATATGAATAAGGACTTAATTGTTCCTAATATCCATTAGGAGTGGTTGAACTAATTGTTACCTAAATTTGGGGTCTCAGAGTCGATGACTATGACACGACCAAACTTTTAAGTAAAACTAAGAGCTCATCAAATTGTACATGAGAAGATTCAATTTATATATGCTTGTGGCCATATACCTTCACTTTTTTCGTACATTCTTTGAGTTGGTGCACTTTATCCTCCAAATTAAGTGACCTTATATCATAAGTCCCACCTAATCCCATCTCTGAATCTATCTCCTCTTTGTTATTATGTTTCCTTGGTGTGTATGAATTGTTTCCTATGCCTCTAGTTTGCAACCCTACTATATTGTGGCTTGACTAGGAGTCAAAAATAAGGCTCCCAAAGAACTATAATGTTGTGATTTCCTCTTCAAGACAAACCTAGTGACTTTTATTTTGTACAAGGGTGCAAAACCTAAAATTCACAAAACTTAAGACTCTGCCAAAACTACGGGTTATTGGAGACTTATACCATTTTGATCACCTTGGCAAGACAAATACAATGACTATTATATTACCAAAGGGTGCAAAAACCCAATTCAAATAGGTAAGAATATTTGGTGTAGACAAAAACTCTAAATTTCTCTTAGATCAAAGGTTTGTAATTTTGACCCACACATGCACGCCCGCGCGCGCGCGCACGCACACACACATGTGAAACCATGACAAATAAAACTAAATCTTACATATATATATATATATATATATATATATATATATAGGTTTGATCATCGTGGTTGCACTTTGTGTGAGGGTCAAAATTACAAACCTTTGATCTAATGGAAATTTAGATTTTCGTCTACACCAAACATTCTTACCTACTTGAATTGGGTTTTTGCACCCTTTGGCAATATAATAGTTGTAAACAATTGTAGGAGGGGGGGGACACCTTTACCCAAACAAATTGCTTGTTATTCCCCTTAGCTGCCCTAATATGTTGAGAATTTTTCCCAAATCAAAACTCTTATACCACTTGTAATGAACTTACTATATCACAAATTCAGAATGACCGTAATAGATAGCAATTTACCAAATCACATTAGTAGAATAATAGCAATCCCCCACAACTAAGAGCATAGTCGAGCAATATGATTGAAATGTAAAGCAAAATACTAAAATATAGGACTTAGCCACTTCGAGGAGGCAACCTCCACAATCCTTATAATAAGAACATGGTTCAAAATATATGATGGCTAATATCTTAACATTGCCTCTTAAATGTACCATAATTAGGCTATGGGATCACCATAATCCAATTAGGCCAACTACTCTTACCAAAATTTAACCTAGTTATTAAATAATTAAGTTAAAGGTTATGCACACCATACTTTGGGGCCACAAAAATCCCAATATATGCCATAGACTAATGACGTAACACTTGGTATTATATTCATTCAATGTTGACATCTTGTTGCATACCATTCAAGAACATTTGGTGATTTTTGTGAATATACTTTTCCTATGAGGTACTTTAAGCAATTGATCTAGTTGTGAAGCAACGAAAGCAATGTCTTAGGTAAGGAAACTATCATTCACTTTGTACCATACTTACAAACACAAGAGACATGACTACATGAATAAAGAAGTATTGGGGCACATGCATGTCCAAAATAGGTTGATTGCCCTTGTAGATTCAAAAGCTAAATAATGGAGCAATACTTTTGAAGATGTGATAAACACACAACATTGTATTGATATGATAATTGATTGATTACATAGAAAAGGTAAAGCACTTATTTATAATATGGTAGGTACAATAAATCTACGAGATACTTTCTCAAGCAGGCTACCTTCATTTATTAACTACCTACCTAACAATACTACTTAAAGAACATAATATGACCAAATATGAATTTTATAGCAAAATAGCTCATTAATATTACATAACAAAATATGTTGTGTTTAGAAACACAGCATGCCATCCTCCTTTGAAAGGTCCTCAAAGACTTATGACTAAATCAAAACTCACCCATCCATCTTCTTTTGATGCTTCTTCCTTTTTTTGAGATTATTAAATGCATTCACTCAAAAGATTTGAGATTAGGCTTCTTGGATGAACTGGATGAACTCAATAATTGTACTCCACTGGAAATGCGCACTATGACCATTATAAAGGTCCAAGTATAGTTCAACCAAGAGACTAAGCAATATCTCATACATATATATATATATATATAATTCTAGTTGTGGGGCTCAAGGGATCCTTAGTGATGGAGAAGATTCATATGGAAAACCTTTTTTTGCCACCAACTCATAATTATCTGCAATAGTTTTTTCTTCTTGGTCAATGAATACATTTTGCTCACTCGAAGATTCATCATAAAGTGGAAGACTTCATAGAATTTAAGTTCAAAGATCATTTGCCTCTCTTTTACATCTGCTTTTTATGGAGATTCATCATAGAGGAGTATATTCAACAAAAATAAATTCAAAACAATTATCTTCCCATAATTAAAAAATGTCTTCATACCATTTATTGTAAGCCTCTTCTACATCTAACCATATATATATCTATTTTCCATTTTCGGAGGTTACATCTAAATACATAATAAATTTATCATAGACATTGTCAAATGCATTTAAAACTTCTTTTGACACTTTTGTTTTAACCTTCTTGAATGTACCTTGTTTATGTTTTTCAACATTTTTTTCCTAGACTAAGGTTTTGACGTTGAAAACAAACATCATATTGAAAAGCATTTTGCCCCCTCGATATGTAAGGGAAGTGAACACAATACCCCTCATTTTAAAGCTTTACAAATCTGGTTTATAATGCAAAAACAAAACCTCAATTGAAACACATTACATTCATATGAAGTTACAATACCCAAAAAAAAAAAAATGGTACAATGTGAGAACAACGATTTACGAATGACATATCTCCTTCAATACCTATCTAAAATTGATGGATTTGCATTTATTAAAAACTTTTTAGACTCCTTTGTAGAAAGTTATGGCCTTTGTAATAGACAATCATTTTTTTCCCTATAAATCTGAAATCAATTTTGATACCTTTTTTCACCACAAGACATTACTACACAAATATAATAATATGGGGGGGGCTGGACACCTAAAGATGTGATAAACACACAATTTTGTATTGATAGAAAAATGGATCGATTACACAAAGTTGGAAACTCTTTATTTAGAATAAATGAGTAACTTCTTACACAAATTATCTACATACCACATTGTCCAAAAACAATAAAACTACATGTAGCTTTTCAAACAAGCCACATCTATTTATTAACTACTTATCTGAGAACACCATTTAAAGAACAAACATGACCAATAATGAGTTTTATAACAAAAAACCTCATTAATTATATAACAAAATATATTTTATTTAGGAAGACAACACACTCTAATCACAAACCTCTTCAATTTTTACACAAAAGCAAACTCATGAACTCCAAGCACATGAAGTGAATGACAAATCTCCAACATCTCCATCTAGGGATCAAGCACAATAAAGGGTACGACAACAAAGCAATTGATTGCCTACGCAAACCTTCGATGACCTCACTTCTCACCATGCTCGATACTCGAGCACATCATTGTGGATTGGGTTTCATGATACTCTAAATGCTTGGATTCGCACCTCTACAATGCCCTTACTCATTGACAACAGGTTAAAGAATTATGTTTGCAAGATTGGTCAAGTATGTATCCCCTCAGGTACACCGAGCATTGGTCTCATCTAGGAGGCACGCTGCTCCAAATGAATGAGTCCTTTTGAAGTTACCAATAACACTCCAAACAACATTTCTATTGGCCACACATGCACAAAGACATTGAAGCACACAATAAATCTTTTGTTCCTTGTGGCATAGCCAAGCCTACCAATCGCAAATTGGGCATGTATACACCCCTTCCAATTCAACCTAAACCATTGGAATCTATCAACATTGATTTCTCATCTAAGATAATGACAACCAAACATCAACACATTCATAATTGTTGTTAATCGATTCTCAAAAAGGGTGATCATGGTAGTAGGCAATGAGACAATCAATGCACTTAGAGATAGCCAAACTCTTATAATAGGGTTTCGAGAAGCACACATTGAAGAACTACAAATTGAAAGGCGCAAAAAATGTCTTGGGAAGGTGTACACCCAAACCTAGGGTGCTTATGTTGCTCAAATCATTGTTTTCCAAGAATGGATGAATGATTTAAGCAACACAAGCACTTTAAGATTGTGCGTGTACCTTCCAAGACTTTCTTGAAAGACAATGGTCCCCATTGTCTTGGGAGCAATTGTGGATACTAAATTTGGAGTTGCTACAAAGTAAACCACTTTGTGCAAATTGCACCTTCCCAATGCTTTTTCGCAACTTTTATTTGGCAGCTCTCCAATGCTTACCTCTCAAAAGCATATGCTCACCTTTCCAATGTGTGCCTCTACATATTGCATGTCTTGCAAGTGACATTGCATGTTACCCATTGTCAACATGTTGGGCTAAACATGCACGACACAACAAAGCAACTTCAGCTACAAAGTCCATCACACAACTGACAGACACTTCGTCATCCTCTTTCATAAACAGCCAAGGAAGTTGGAATAGTTGGAATATTAATGATTCTTGTAGCCATCTACCTCTGATAAAACCATTGTAACATACTTTATATTGACGTTTATAGTTAGGCATTCATATCCATATACTCATATTCACATGCATTATTTATATACATACATGCACAGAAAGCTCTGAATCATTGTCTATACTCATTCTCAGCACCGACAATAATCCTTCTTGAGATTCAGCCCATGCAGATAGCACAACCTTCACATTCTAAGTTCTGCATTGTATCTTTATAACACTTTGTTTATGGACAAATAGAAAAGCCCTTTTTGCTATATCTTTTTTCTTGTTGCGTGGATTGCTTCCACATCTTACTATTTACATTCCATTGCACATTCTTCATAATTTACATGATTAAGTATGATCCGTCTTTCTTTAGATAAGAGATCAATGCATGTTATATGTTTTCCTAATATTTTTTATAACAACCGGCTCATCCCTTTATGCCAAAACATTAACAAAACTTCCTATCACCAAAGACACTACTAGAACCAAATTATTTACAGGTTTTAAACATGTAGTATTCATCTTATTAGAGGACTATTTTATGGAGATTAAGATGATGTGTTGCCCCCACTATCCCATTTCCTATTGATTGCATGAAGAAGCCTCTCGTTATGACTTAATATAATACATTGAGCTTCTCCTCCACGTTTACTCCACAAAAGGTCCTTGCAATGATTCTGAACCAGCCTGCAATTAACCTAGCATTGCCATAGGTTATCCCTGCCATAGGCTCCTCTTCATATTCTCCCCTGATGACTAAGAAAAAATGTTGTACTTCTCCTGTGTGTTCTATGCAAGACAAAGTGATTTTGAACCAACCTGAATTAATCTTACCACCTATCTTGGATCCGGCTCTGAAGGTCTTGTTCTTGATTTTCCTTCACTGTCTAGTTCAAAAGAAACATACCAAAGCACATGATGTGCCCCACAGCAATTAAGAGAGATCACCAACATGGAAGCCTTCATTATATACCTCAATCCTCGTACAATTTTTAAGCAATACACGGCTCTGTAAGATTTTACAAACTCAAGCAACTCCAAAAGTCTGCTTTTGCACAATTAAAAGATCAATTTTAGTACCATGCCAAAATGGAAGCCAATGCAAATCAAATTTCTTGTATTTGTAATTTATCCTGCACGTCATGCTTGTACACACGGCAATTTCAGGGACCCAGGAGGGTGTTAAAAACACAGATGTCCACCGACACCTAAAAATCCATTATTTATGTAAAATGAAAAATGCACAGCAATAGATTTCTCCAATTCATTAATATTTTCAAACTCTACATGGAAAACAAAAGCCATCTTTCAACATGAAGTGAGAACTGTTCCAGTCACCTCTCCACACAGCAGCAGCCCGTTTCCGCAAGGCCCAAGGAATCATAACCAAACTCTTCTATCTTGGACTTCATCTACCTTCCACTTGCTAATCGTGGGCTCTTATGAACAAAGATAATAAAATAAGAACCTGGTCCTCATCATTAACAGAGCTCCCCTCAGTTTTTATTTAACTTTCCTCGTTGAGCAGTTTTGCAAAAGTGAACAGTTCTGGATGGAACCAAAACTTATGGCTTGTAGCCTAGTTAATACCCCAAAACTAGCTCCTCCATAATACAGCCTTGAGATTTCTTTCAGGCTGCACAAGAACACTAGCTTTCCTAATACCCTTCTTTATGGTTAAATGCCCCTCTTCTAGGGACCAAGTTCTTTTGGTGGTTGTGTGGCTCTCCTCTACACTTCAGAGATTGAGGTGGAGTCCCTGTAAAGCTTTTAGCTAGTTTACCAATCACTCAGCCTCCATTCATATTTATTTTTACACTGCTTAGAAATAATGTCAATTCAAAAAACTATGATCATGAATGACTCGTCTAAAATATAAAAGCTCGTGACAATTATATCTACATATACACAACAGAGAAGTATTTGTCAAACAATCCAAAAACTTTAGTTACCCATAATGAAGATCATAATATTTCCAAGAGACAAGATCACATTTTTTCCAAGATTCTTACTAGTGGCTGAATCCATGGGCTTCAATCATTCTCAAATGCTTACAAGATATAAAACAAATGATATCGCATGATAATCTTGGCCATATCACAGCCAATCAAACAAAAATCTGCTTCTCGAGCTATATGCCTACTATGAAATTATTAAAAAAAAGTACCTAATTAATGCTATGTTTGATCCCCGCTTGACCATTTCTCATACAATTTAGACATTTGCTTGTGCAACTTGTGCCAAGTTTGAAAAACTTCATCCCCTAGGCTTACATGCTGCACAGACCAACCACTTCATACAGGTAACCAGAATTACCTTGCTCGGATAGAAACAAACTTGCATGTACATTCATTGGGGCAAGTTCTAAAATCAGGAATAAAGGCATATAAAGCTTCCAGTAACTATACACAGATTTTCACCAAAATATTTTCAGCAGTTTGAAAACCGATGAGCTTTAAGCAGATGGCTGGTCCTCTCTCTGCAAAGTCGATATATGTAAACAATATCAAATAAATTTCAGTCCAGAAGAAGACATATCCAATAAACCAAAAAAATATAGGTATTTTTACAGATTCATTGTAATTAAAAATACCACAAGTAAAATGAAACTAGATCAAGAGTGGCAAAAATCAAATGACCATGATACCCTGAAATACTTTCAAATGCATCTTTACAAAAAAAAAGGGCGCCTTCCGCTGATATCCTGGTTTTCCTCATATGAAATGAACCAATGATTACAGAAAAAAATGAAGTTGACCATACACCAAATTTGAATGTTACTTACATAAAAACAGAGAGATAAATACGAAATATAATTGCTAATGAAATTATAGTTTGCCTGCCTTTACCAACTCCCGAGTAGTAAATTAAAAATGGTGTAATAACCTTAATGAAAATGTCAAACCATGCAATTTGTTAACTAGAAGTAACCTGGGACTCCTCTCCACTAAATGTTTTATCATGTATAGGCACAACTTTGTATCTAATATAGTGTCAAACATGTTGAAGCAGATCAATCCAACAGAGATTGGATTGTTGACCTAATGGCATTTTCCAGTAAACTATTAAGTTCACAATTAAACACATGGTTCGCTGGAGAAACCCATGCAGTCTCAGCTGTACTATTATTGTAAACATTATCCAAGACACGTGTGGTCAGGTTATTTGAGCTCATGTGGCAAATATCAGTGCAACTTCCAACAGTGTGGCACAGAAACATTCATCATTACAAGGTTTAGAAACTTATATGCAGCTAAGACACTTGTTATTACTCACCTCGAAATGGAACAAGACTAACAATTAACAAGTAAACGCCTTAAAAAGGTATCGTTCACCTGTATTTCCCATCAGGAAATCTGCTAATTAATATCATTGATAAAAGAGGCAATCCAGTGCGTAGGAAAGATCACTGTTCTACATGGATTAATAATACAGATGCAATTTAACTTGTAGCAACAAGCTCAAGATGTCCTGATGATGCTCCCCAGGAGACTGGGTATGGATATGATATGGGCATGGGGATGCCATCTTTGGAATCAGTGTACGCCTGAGACACAAATAAGCCACCAATTTACAAATTTAAGTGAACTGTCATAAACAAAAATGAGGTTATTCAAACTGTTCTACTGTCATAATTTTCCTGCCAAATCTATGCTTGCCCAAACCTACACTTTTCAATATCCTTTCAAAAGTACCTGTAATGTCCCCTTTCTAACATTCATAGCATGTTGTTGTCATTAGCCTATTTCCCTATGGTCCCGTAGGCTAACCAGGGCATTAAAGGGACTTAGAGGCCATTTGGCCTAGACAGTTTCAGTTGCATATCTTTTTGAGGAGTTTGAAGCAGTTTTGAGCATACTTACTTTTTATAGTAAGTCGTAAATGGACATGGCTGGACTTCTAGGGGCAGTGACATGTCAATGGTAATTGTTTAAAATCGACAGGAAGATTTATTTATCATTGATATGATTTATTGGGCATTAATGAAATTATTTTATAAAATTAAATTTAAATATTTAACTTTATTAATGCATATTCTATAGTTTGTGAGAATTATTTAAATAGAAGAATCCCCTTTATTTTATAATACATCGGATACATAAGTTACATAAAGAGAGTTATGTTTTATCCCACATTGACAAAACAAAGAAATGGACTCTTGTGAAAACTCTATAAAAGAAATAGAAGAGCTTCCATTTAGGGAGTTTTGGGGATGAGATTAATGTTATGCTATTGGATTCCCTGAAAATTTGATTTTCAAGCTTAGAAGACGAAATCCCTCTCTGCTAGCATTCTCCTCGTTGAAAGACACAGTCAGGAGGATTGATAGTGTTTTCATTCAAAGAACACATTGGGCTTATTGAATTTACAACAAAGAATGGCAGAATAATGATTTGCTATAGGAGCCGTGAATAGAGTTGTTGCTACAGTGCACATGAATAGTGTTTTTGATACAATGCGCATGAATAGTGATTTTGCTGCAATACCCGTGAATAGTAAAATTGTTACAATGCCATGAATAGTGCTGCTATAGTGCGTGAACAGTGTTTGCATCAAGTTTACTTGTTTATTCTTGTTGATTAGAGATCTAGAAAGCTATCATTTCATTTGTGGATCACTACAGCACTAATTTCCAGACTTCTATCAAATTTTGATATCTAAGCATTGTAATTTTTTAATACAAATTTGTATATTTGTCGCAGCCCATAAGGCAATTGTATGTGCACATTTATATTGCAAATTAGTGTTTAACAACAAATAAGGTGTTTCAAGGTTTGCATATATAGTTGTATGTTTGTCAAGTGTTTGACAAAATGCCAAGTTGATCATTAAGCAATTTAATTGATATGACATAGTAGTTTGCAAGTTTCTTTCATTGGAAAAATAGGAGTGGTTATTACAGTACCCTCTCTAAATTTACGAATATTTTATTGTTTGAATGAATAAGAAATGCCTTGTGTAGGATCTTTGATCAAAAATTTGATCATGTTTATCATTCAACGCAGTTGGTAGAACAACTATCTATTAAATATAAGTAATCTACATAATATTGAGACCTAAAAAATGCTAGTTTTTGTACGGACTAAAATAACATATGTTCAGTTTCAAAAGTAATTTTTATTTATATATTTGGATTCCTCTCGAAAAATTAGACAAGTTAAAAAAAATTGGCTTGTTATTTCAAGAACTATGCAAAAATTATGGCCTTCGAAAGTTCAAAGACTTTCTTTCAAGGCAATCTCAAGAAATAATGATGACCTCCGAGGCTACAACTGATGACCTCAAAGGCTACAATTGATGACCTCCGGAACCCAACTATTCATCTCCAGAGCCCGACTATAGACCTCCAAAGCCACGTGATTACAAACAATTGCAAACATTTGGCTTCACTTGGGTGGTTCAATTGAATTCTTGGCAGTTTATAACGCTAGGAAAGGACAAGTACAGGGCCTAAAAAGACAGAATCAAGAAAAATGCATAGGAAAATGAAAGGACATGAATCATTTTAGCTTCAGTTTCCAACTCTTGAAATTCTTGAACACGTCTAAGAGGTATTCTTGTGTATAAATATGAGCCTATAGAGTTCATTCAAAAAAGGGGAGATCAGATAAGATCATACAACAGCAGCAAGCACAATGAAATGTATAGAAGTTGGATTCAAATCGCATGTGTGACTTTGAGTCTTTGTTCTTGATTTATCATTGATGCTTAGTTGTAAGTGACTGATTTGAAGACTACACAGCTGAAACAGCTGAGTTTAGTATTTTACTTATTGCTTGAGAGGCAAATCTTTCAAGTCTTCCACCAAACATCACAAAAGTCATTACGAGTATGGGAGCCATAAAGTTGATTTTCCTTGTAAACCCAAAAAATTGAAAAGCTTGTAAACTATAGAACATAGTGGAGGCAAAGAAACATGGCTTCACCTCTTACTAGAGTTTTCTCCAAGATACGTCTTGTGTTATATCTCTTTGTGATTTATGTGTTTGTTTTTTTTACTTGCATATTTATATTGTTTGCACCTAGACTAATACACAAATATTTAAGAGAACTCAGACTCAGCTCTAAAAGTTAAAGAACTTCACATTTTGTATAGCACCTCTATGCAAGCATGTTAATTTCAGTCATGTATGGAGTAGTAACATGTTTAGAGAGTGAAAAAATATATGCAATGTATGTAGCATGTAGAGATTGCATGTGAAAGGTTGCTTATTCTATTGTATGATATAGTTGTCAGTCATAAACGCTGAAATACATCTTAAAACAGCATTTTAAGTGTTTTTTTATGGCATAGAACTTGAGAGAAACTTGGTGAAACTTAGAATAGAATATCCATCTAGTTTACAAATCATATTGGTATCAGAACATGTTATTCTTTTTGCCATAAAAAAATTGCTAACATATTTTCGTAGATGTTAGATTTGTTTGTGTTCTATTTTGGTAGTTGTTGTGGTGACCATTGTGCAGATATTTCCCATTACCCGGATAACAAATGTTAGTAGTGAGATTGTCTTGATTCATTAGCAACAAAGTGAGTTGAAACTCCACTACTGTTGCTACTGAGATGACAAAAAACATTGTGGGCTTCTTTGATGTGATGGTATTTACCAAAAAGTCTTTGATGGACCAGCGATCCAAGGGACATGAAAAAAAGTGAGCATTTAACTTGGCAAAAATACTCTTCGAAAATAAAGAAAGGTTAAGAGAGTTGCAAAGTGCAAAGCAAAACATGTTCAACATGGATTCGAGCATAGTTTCCTTGTGACAGCAAGGTATGGCTATACTTGATCAAAAAAAAGACTTCAAAGATAACACTAAGAAACTTAAAAAAGAATGTTCTTACTTGGATGTCTTTTTTTTTTTTTTGCAAAATTGATGTTTCTTTGAGCCTTCCATGTGGAACAAAGGTCTTTTATACATTTTATTGTAGATCCTTGCTTCAATTGACCAAGAAAAGTAGAACAAAGTTGTTGCTACAAATGAAAGAAAGAGTATCAAAAAGGGAAGAGCAAGAAAATCCAAATGGCATTCGAAGAAGTGGAGTAAAAAAATTTCTCACCACTTTAATTTCTGAAAATTGTGACTAAAAGCCTTCAAATTGGAGGGTTGAATATATTGGAACCTTAACAAGGTATCATCCAAGAGCTAATTAAATTGAAACATGAACAAGGTATTGTCCAAAAGATGATCAGATTGGAATCTAAACGAAGAACTATCCAAGAATTTATTAAATTGGAACCTAAAAATGTATTGTCTAAGAATTGATCAGACTAGAACCTTAAAGGGTATTGTTCAAAAATTTATCAGATTGGAATCTAAACGAAGAACCATCCAAAAAATGATCAGATTGGAACCCCAAATGAATATTGTTCAAGAGGATGATAAAATGGAATTCTCACTTGGGTGATAGGAGGTAAATATTCATCTTATTTTTTATAGCTTTTGTGGGACCCAAAAGCCTTTAAATTTTGAATGTGCAATCAGAAATTTGACCGTGTTTATTATTAAATTTAGTTGGTAAAATAATCAACTATCAAATATAAGTAATTTGCATGATATTGAGACCTAGAAAATACTAGTTTTTATTGTAGGGTTAAAACGTATGTTGGTTTCAAAAGTAATTTTTATTTACATATTTAGATTCCTCTTAAAAAATTAGACAAGTTCAAAAAAATAGCATTTTGTTTTGAAGTCGTATGCAAAATTTATTGCCTTCAAAAGTTGGTAAAATTTCTTTCTAGACAATCTCAAGAGCTACTAATGACCTTCGGAGCTGCAACTAATGACCTTTGGGGCCCAACTGTTCATCTTTGGAGCCCAAATGTCGACCTTTTGGGCCACGTGAATACAAATGATTGCAAACATTTGGCTTCACTAAGGCAGTTCAATTGAGTTTTCGGCAGTTTATAAGATAGGAAAAGAACAAATATGTCTTGGAAAGGCATACAAAATCAAAAAAGATGCATAGGAAAATAAAAAGACATGAAACATTTTGGCTTTAGTTTCCAACTCATAGACTTTTTGAACGCATTTAAGAGGTATTCTTGTGTATGAATATGAACCTATAGAGTTCATTCAAAAAAAAAGAGATCGGAGAAGATCAAAAAACAACTACAAGCACAATGAAATGTATGAAAGTTGGATTTACATCGCATGTGCAACTTTGAGTCTTTGTTCTTATTTTATCATTGATGTTTAACTGTAGTTGACTGATTTGAAGACTACACAACTGAAATAGCTGAATTCTATAGTTCACTTATTGCTTGAGAGACAAATCTTCCAAGTCTTACACCAAATATTGCAAAGGTAATTATGAGCATAGGAGCCATGAAGCTGGTTTTCCTCGTAATCCCAAGAAGGCAAAAAGCTTGTAAATTGTAGAACACAGTGAAAATAAAGAAGCATGACTTCATTCTTGTTGGGAGTTTTTTCACATTGGGTTTTTCTAGGGTATGTCTTGTGCTATCTCTCTTTGCAATTAATACATCTATTTCTTTTACTTGCATGATTGCATTCCTTGCAAATAGGCTAATACACAAACATTTAAAAGAGCTTGAGACTCAATCCTAAATATTAAATAACTTCACATTTAGAATCGCACCTCCATGCAAACATGTTAATTTCAATTATGTGGAGTAGTCACATGTTTAGAGTGTGAAGGAATATGTTCAACGTACGTAGCATGTGGAAATTGCATGTGAAGGGTTGCATATTCAATTTATGTTGTAGATGCCAATCATAAGATTTAAAATACATCTTAAAAAAGAATTTTAAATGCTTTTCTATGGCATAGAGCTTGAGAGGAACACCTTGACTTCAAAAGGTCTGTGTTGGTGAAACTTAGAGTGAAATATCCACCTAGTTTACAGATTAACCTTTAACGCATTTAGGGATTAAGGTAATTTATTTATTTATTTTCCACTTTCTTCTAGGTTTCACCCCAAGAGATGTCCTCTTATGCATCATTAGACATGAGGGCACACACCATGTTTTCTAAAGACATGTCTTGCAGTAGGGAGATACCTCTTAGACATATCTCTATCTCAAGCAATGTAATCGTCTAACCCTTATCCAAGACATGTGCCCAAGTATTTGAGCTCGTGTGGCAAATCTTGATGTAATTTCTAATAGTGTGGCATAGATATATTCATTATTACGAGGTTTGGAATCTTAGATGCATCTAAGATGCTTCCTATCACTCACCTCAAAGTGGAAGGACACTAACAATTAACAACTAAACACCTTTAAAAAGTAAGGTTCACTTGTATTCCCCTTCAGGTAATCTGCCGCTTAATATCATTGATAAAGGAGGCAGTCCGGTGCATAGGAAAGATCACTATTCTGCAGGGATTAACAACATGGATGCAATTTAACTTGTGGCAACAAGCTCAAGATATCCTGATGATGCTCACCAAGAGACTGGTTTTGGATATGGTATGGGGATGGGGTTGCCATCTTTGAAATCAGTGTACGTCTGAGACACGCATAAAACACAAATTTAAGAAATTTAACAGTCATAAACAAAAGTGAGGTTAATCAAACTGTTCCTCTACTGTCATAATTTTTCTTTCAAATCTATGCTAACCAAACCTACAATTTTCAATAACT
The DNA here is from genome assembly GCA_037957365.1 of Torreya grandis. Lineage (NCBI taxonomy): Eukaryota > Viridiplantae > Streptophyta > Pinopsida > Cupressales > Taxaceae > Torreya > Torreya grandis. The sequence continues at coordinate 603,490 of JARHVA010000070.1, read as the reverse complement.
TGTTAGAGTACCCTCTCTATATTTAAAGCTATTTTTTGTTTCAATGAGTGAAAAATAACCTGTGTGGTGTCTTTGACACATCTAGGGTTAGGATATTTTATTGACTTTTTTTTCACTTTCTTCTAATTTTTGACACAGATGATGTCCACTGAGGCAAGAGACATGAGGGCACATACCTTGCTTTCTAGAGAAATATCCTGCAGTAGGGAGACAACTCTCGGAAGTATCTGTATCTCAAGCAATGTACTCATCTCCAAAACATTTACCCCACCTATTTTTGGTTTCAATTGTTAATTTCCCCCTCATCCCTCTTTCGGCTCTTACAAGACAGCATACCCAATTCATCACGCCCATCTACTTTTGGTCAAAGCTTTCAAATACAGTGGCAGGGTAATCAAATGTCCAATCCATTCAAGATATAGATTATTGCACACGGTTATGGATCTTTGCTCTCATACACGAAGAGGCATAGTAAATTTTGGAATAAGTTTAGGCAACGGTTCACGTGATAGGTTGTCATGAAGAGAGTTTCTACAAGATTAAAGATACTTGCTTAACACCCATAGGATAAAAAATATTTTCACAAAACCCTGATCATCATGGAATATGATAAGTCGGCACTCCATCCCGAGGTACTAAAGGCATGTCTCAGCCTGCCTCAGTTCAGCATGCACACATGATTGTTTTGAGTCCCTTGTCTATCTCCCACATCACCAGCCCTCCCACACTCTTCATCCCACACATGGCTTTGGAGGTCATCAAAGGAGTTTGAACCCCGTACCTCACAGGGCCAGTTTGCAGGCCTATCCTCTTTTAAGTTCTTAACAATCAAGAAAATTCGGTATGGCAGAGCCACATTTCCACTAAGAGCAATTGGTGGAAGACTTTTTGTTTGAGGTGTCTAAAGGCATAAATTATATCCATATTGAATTTTTGATTGATCGTGGTAAATGCAAGGCAACACAGATGAAGGAATTGATGCTTCAAGATCACAAAATTCAACGAATGATATCAAAGATATTTACTCTATTCAAAAACAGCTTGGCAAGCTTGGAGTAGGATGCATCATCGCGATCATCGTAACTACAAATACTTAAGTCCTCATTGATTCTCCGGCCCTCCATTCACATAGCAGCAGTTTCTATAGCTGTGGAAAACATATTTGATACTGTGGACCAGTTCTCTGCAACAAAAACTAATATTACTATTTGAAGTTTAGCAGCACATCCAGAAGCAACTGGTGGAAGACTGTGTTTCTAAGATGTCTGAAGACAAAAATTTGATCCAAATTGAATTTTTGATTGAGCATAGTGAATGCATGGACACGCAAATGAAGGAATTAATGCTTCAAGATCACAAAATTCAGGAGATGCAACAGTTATTTCTTGAATTTTTGTTTCCTATCGATTCAATGAATGATCCAAAAGATCTTAACTTTATTCAATAACAGCTTGGCCAGGTCAAGTGAAAGATTGGATCAAGATGTGTCATCGGAACTACAGATACCTAAGTTCTCATTGATTCTCAAGCCCTCCATGTGTACAGTAGTAGCTGCTATGCCTGTGGAAAACAGATTTGATACTATGACCCAATTATCTGCATCACAAACTGATATTGCTCTTGAAGTTCAGCAGCATATATGAACACTCTTGTCCTAATTGTCCATCATACCAGACAGCAGTTTCCTGCTTGTATCTGAAACATTTTAATGGAAGTGGCATCAGGTCCTTGAGAAGATAAAACCACTTTTCATAGATCATTTACCTACAGCAGCTAGGGATTTTCCTCTTTCCCAGGCATGAAAAGTATTAATTTTGAGTCTCATTTTGTACCCTGTTTGATGCGTGTTCATTCCTCTATCTGATGCATTTTGGAAGAATATTGAGCACTGTGCACAAAAGTTACCGACAGAAGCACTATCAAGTATAAAAGCTTTTTGTTTTAACTTTTAAACCTGATTTTGTAATCTGCAAAATACTATATCATTTAATGTTATTTCTGTTTGCCAGATCTATTGTTATATAAAGTATGTCTGGAGGTTTATGATCATGCTTATTTAATTCCACAATTCTATGTAACCAGCATCTCCTTAATCTAGTCTGCTTTCACTTTTCCCAGTAAGAACAAGCAAAAATGTTGACACTCACTGATAACATGTGCCTTGTGTATGCCAAAAACACATCACCTAAAACAATGGGGATGTAAATTGCACCAGTATGGGGATGTAAATTGCACCAGTTACCAAGGGTCCAACAGAACACAGAAGCTCAAAGGTAGATACTGGAATCCTCTCGAGAATAATACCATGGTAGAATTTGCAGCATTAGCAATGGCATGTAGACTAATCAATTTTAGCTGAGATACAGAAACAGAATCCCAACATTGCAGACCTATAAATTGTTAGAACTCAGAGATGATGATTACATCATTTATGCCATCTTATCGGCCAGGCATACATTCCAATAGAATGTGTTTTCTCATACAAGGTAAGCCATAAAACTTGGCAAGTGTGGCAGAAGTCAATATTATTTTTCTGGAATAGTTCCAGAATCAATGTAGTTACCATAAAACATACACCCACAATACATGCAATATATAAATCTATGAAATCTTAAGACAATTTATCCATGTAGCATTACTACCTCTTAGATTAAAAGCACTGACATGAATTTGTCAATATAACAATGGTAACTCTTGTCCACAAAGTACTTCACCCACTAGCCCTCTATGCTCTTATATAGATAAAAAAATGAGGCTAGGGTTACGGTTAAGGTTTTGGAGAGTGGTGACTTGTAAAACAAGTCTTGCCTAATATTAGCATAAGTCAATTAAAAAAATTCTTAATTGATAATCTTCTCTAATAATGGGTTATGGATAAGTGTGAACCAATTAATGCTTATCCACAAATTATATTACAAATGAATATTACAAGTGCATCTTAAATCATAGAAAAGTGTATGCATTAATAAATACACTAACAATCCACCACATTATCTGTTTTTATTTGTTCTCAAGGAGCTCATTTCCTCGTTGAAAACCTTAAATTCTTTTCAATTCGTCAAGTGGCTATCCAGTGCTCGACCATATGCACATCATATACAAGTATACCTCTTATACACGAATATCCAAGAGGCTCAAACCTGCATTATTAAATACACTAACAATCCACCACATTATCTGTTTTTATTTGTTCTCGAGGAGCTCATTTCCTTGTTGAAAACCTCAAATTATTTTCAATTCGTCAAGTGGGTATCCAGTGCTAGACTATATGCACATCATATACAAGTATACATCTTATACACGAATATCCAAGAGGCTCAAACCTGGGATGTTGCATCAATTTAGGAAGCCTAAAAGCACTGCAGCTAAAAAGCCTCCACCAGATCTTCCCAAGAACTCATCTCTACTGACCCATTTAAACAAAAATTGCAAACCATTAACAAATCCGACAAAACAAAACCTACCCCAGTTTCTGGGCCTCTCATGCTCACCATCAGCAACACTTAAGCCCCTAAAAGAAAACAGCAAGCTCCAAGGTGCAATAAGAGCCCACCTCACCTATGGAAACAAGCCAAGGTCTAATCTTCACAGGAGGAACAGATAAGTAATTACAAACTTTGAGATCAAAATGACTAAAGTTTTCACTTCGAACACCTTTGAAACTCTATGGCAATTAAAGGGTTAGGAAAGTATAACCATAGATACCACGCCAGCTGATTAATGAAATATTGGTCCTGGATTGTTAGGGGGCTCACAGACCTCTGCAGAAAATACATTTTGAGAAGAATTTTGCATTCTGCCACTAATTTTCATATTTTATGTCTTCAAGATGTAAATATTACTGCCTTTTGTTTACATACAAGTATCAACTGTATTTGGCCTCAGGAAAAGCTTTTTTTTCAACTTCACATGAAGGAGGAAAAGGAGGCATTGCTATCATTGTGTCTCCATCTTTTGCTTAAAGTAATGAATTGAGGCTGCAGCCCCTCATAATGGCTGTTGTGCATAATGCTTAACTTGAATGAGCATGTTAATTGTGTTTTCCAGCTACTATGCTTTTGAAGTGTGATGACCAATGAGAATCCCAAAAGCTCACTGGTCTATCAGACGATATCTCAATATGGTTGAATCCTCAAGTGATAAAGAAGGGATGATTCCCTTTAGATCAGGAGTGGGAGAGAAAGAAGATTGGTTTTGGCTTAAGGCCATAGTCAACCTCTTTACTCCCAATACCTGTAGAAGGAAAGACTCCTGATATTTGGTTTATTTGGGCAAGCTTTTGACAAGACTCTAATAAGGACGTACATTTTGAAACAGTTAGAAAAAGATATGTTGTCAGACGAGGGCACCTTCACAGTTGAGTGCAGCGGTGCAGAAAAAGTTATAAGTGCTTGTTGAAGCCACTTCTTTGATTGCCAGCCAAGTCTCTTTGTCATCTATCAGAGTAAATTACGGCCTCTTATTCACATAAATAATTTTATGCTTAATGTCTAGCACTAACAAAGCCTCGACTGATCTAAAATGTCAAAAAGAATCTAAAATTTAATCCCTAGTCCACAAAAGACACTGGCTGTAATTAGTAGTATAATGACTCAATTTCTCAAATAGAAGGAATCAATGCCCATTGATGTAAACAATTAATTAGTTAATTTCTTCGTTAGCAACTAGGTTTGTTGTAAAAGCTAGTTGTAACATACCACCCACCTCTTGTTGATGTAAATCTTTGTGCTTTTATTTTTTGATTGAATGAAAACTTTGCTTCAAAAAGTTCTGTGCAACATATAAAGTAATATACTTTTTCCTCCAAGCTCATAAAAAATGAATTACGTGTCTTAAAATAGTGATCATTTTTGTTAAAAAGAAGGGAAATTCCAAAAGTCAGGTCTTAATACTTATATTTTTATGACCAAAAATTATTTAATTTAGGCAGCTATTTGCTGAGTTTTAGTTTTGGTGTCAGGTATGATGAGATGATGTTGATGATAAGGAAGATAAAGCTTAAGATGGGATGAAGATTATATAATGTAACTTATTTACATTCTTATGGCTCCTAAAAATGTATAAGGTGCCTTCAAATAGAGATTATTTTTTTTAAAAAGAAGGGATTATTCCAAAATGAAGGTCTTCATACTTCAAATTTCACAACCCAAAGTTATTTAATTCAGGCAGCTAGTTGCTGTGTTTTAGTTTTGGTGTCAGTTATGATGATGATGTTGATGATGAGGAAGATAAAGCTTAAGATAAGAATAAGGATAATTTAGTGTAACTTATTTACATTCCTATGGCTCATGACTCATTTGTACCATACATGTTTATGTCAGGCACATATTTTGGATAACAAAATTTGTTCTCTTCTTCACACATAAAATATTCACATGGACTGTTTTTTTGTATTCTACAAAGTTCATATCTGTGAGCTCAACAAATACACCTGCAAGGATGCTGTAAAATTTGTCAACCTAATACAACATGCAGTTAATGCAACCTGCAGCTGGGAGTTTAAAAACAAAGCCACACTACTATCCACATGCAATGGATAGGGAAACATGTACATTACTAAAGTTGACAAAATGGTTGGGGACAAATACTTGAAATTGTTCTCCACGCATACCAGACAGAGTGCTCCGAAATGGTATGGAACTAGAGGAGATTACCCACATGATATACCTTTCGAAAATGTTTTAAACTTTTGAACTTTTTAGGTAGTGACACATTCAAAATCAACAGGCTCCTATGCATCATAATTATTAGAGACTTTTTAAGTAGCCACCATAGTCTTCCCTTCAAAAATGAAACTACAACACCTCATCAGCACAGTCCTGTATATGTAGTTGTCTTAATACTATTCATGGTCACAACTATCAATTTTAGAAAAGGAGGGAGAAAACACACCTTCATAACCTGCTCTGGAACCTGCTGCATTTCTTGGCCTTTAACTACCACTTCCTTTGGTTTTCCATCTTCTGTTTCCTGCAAAAGATATCATCGCAGGATATCAAAATGCATGCCTAAAACTCAATGCCATCTATTAATCCATCCATATTAAGTCATATAACAATCACAAACATCCTTGTATTTGTAAAAAGGAAAGCAGGAAAACACATCTATTCAAATTAATATGCATAACAGAAAATTTCCCAGAGCAAATAAAAGAGTTAAAACAGAATTACCTAAAACGGAATAGTAACTTAATGAGGTGATGAGAAAACAGCAGGGAAATAAGGGAAGAAGTGATCCAAAAATATACTTAACAGTACTACATAACCGAGCAATTATCATATGTGGTACAATCTACCAAAAAACACGCCTGGTTACCTTTAATTTTAAAAAGACTACAAATAATCTCAATAAGAAATGTCAATTGTATACAATAATTTCTTCTAAAACCAAATTGGTATATTAAGTCCAAAATCTCAGATTTGAATAGGGTAACCTAAACACAATTGGTGGCAACAAAACCAGCAGCTGGGATACGTGCTATCACAACAAACAGTCAGCATATAACCTAATTATCCCCGTTTGAAATTCACTGCATGCAGTCAAAATTCTTACAACATACCAGACCATATTGGATATGAATATAGCACATTGAAAGCAAGAATTTGAAAGCAGGATGCATTTAATTCTAAAAGTAAAATATGTGCTTTTCTGATAAGATATCATTCTTGTTTATACTTTCATGAAGTAAAAAAGGATGCAAATACGGTAAACATTTTGGCTCCAATGAACAACTCCCAATAAGACATAACCCTCTTTGTTCAAATACAAAACAAATTCAAACAATGTTGAAATATTGTGACTCAAACAGAGGAAGCTTAGGGAACCCCAATCCCTAGGAAAAAAAATCCAAGGCAAAGTTGGAAATATTTATAAATCATGTTTTACTAATAGTTATAATAATTAGGAACAGACCTGTTCTGTTAAAGCTATTGTCAAGCACAATATTTATCAGCTGCTCACTTGTAACAAATGGGATTCTACTTTGACAACTCCAAATATTTGTCAATGCACTTCCACAGCACGTCATTTTCCAACACCTATAAATTTTCTTTGGATACTGTAAATAACACGTTGAGCACTTCAAGTTATGCTCAACCAAGAAGATATAACTTATGTGTCTTTTCCTAAAGAGGAGAATGGAGCATACATCATGATTCACAACTAGATAAATTCTATGCAACACAATACAGTTGAATTGAACACCTAAACTGATATATGTTTCTTAGATGTTTTTGGCCTCTGGATAAGGAGCTCACAGATGCCAAGGTTTTTAAAATGTAGATACTTTTGAAAAACCCCACTGTACAACTAAATGAAAACTAGGAAACTTTTTCACAATTAGAAAACATTGTATCAGTTTCTTCAGGCTGATGTTAAAGACGAGCAAAAATCTAAGGAATGGAACGATGCAGATTTGTTCCAAACAGTTTGGAATGAATCAACACCATTCCTGCACCACCTTTTTTTCCCTCCATTGAGCAATTTAGTTTATTTACCCTTTCATCAGGTTATTATCCTCGAGAGCAAGCAGATTGCTGCATCAAATGTAATTCTCTCTGAATTCTATCTTTGTCATATTCTACCCAGGACTATGCAATTTATATAATGAAACATGCATTGCATGCAACAATTTCCATTTGCCTTCCATTGGAGAAGATAAGAGATCTATATAGCAAATGGACAGACCCCCATCTGCCTTTTTTCTGTACTGATTCTTAGGTTACAATAACCTGACTATAAAACTCCTCAGCTTTCAGCTTAAACTTATTACATATAGAACTTGTATTCATATATGGCTCCCATGAGAAGGATCCAGGACCAGATATGACCAAGTAGGATGAGGGAATGAATAATCAACAAGCTCACTACCAGATTCAAAGAAGAGAATATCTTGCTATAGCAATTTTGAAGGACAGATTGCAACTTGTCATTGTCCAGGATATTGTGACCAAGGTAAAATTTACTTTCAAAACAATTGATGCTCACATTAAAGACGACACAGAAACAGTAAAATTTCACTGTGGCCAGAAGCTGATCGGATTGTTTCCTGTGGAAAAGATGAATTTACATTTGAATTTAGGCTTCAGACATGCAGAAAGATTTTCCAACAAACCAAAAATTAGATGGCCCAATTTTATTGAGGAACTGACAAAGACAGTTTTTTTCCAGCTATTACACCTTTATTTCAGTAAAGGAGTTCACCATACTCAGTTCCAGTGCATTTTGCATTGGGAAGAAAAAAATTTCCAGATAATATCCCTTTTATACGGTTTTAGCATTCTGATTTTCATTACTGACTATTGCTAATACTCCATATTCCTTGATAGGAATGGAATTTTTGATACAGAATCTTCGGTGCCTGGATCTATGATCTACATGAATCAACTACTGGCATTAATCAGGCTCCACTGGACTGAAAACACAAGGTAGCCCATCAATGCAGGAACAGATAAGATCCACAATTTTGAAGTTCAACAGTGTTGTAGTGTTTTCTAGTGGCAGATCAAGTTAGCTGACAACAACCATAAACTAATAGCAACTAATTGCCACATAATTTCATTAAATTAAGAAAATTTAGTTAAAAACTACTTAATCAGAAGCAGCATTATTTGAAACATTACTATGGACTAACTACATGACACATGTAGAAAAATACTAAAGAAACAGAGAGAAATGCAACGGATCTGCATACCATTTCTTTCCTTTCTAGATATTCATTCAATGCCCACTGATATTTGGATTGATTCAGCCCAAACCAATCTGCCAGAACCTCGTCCACTCTTGTGTATGCTGCACAACATCCCGGAATAAGCAATTAAAATGATTCATCTAATTTGGATCAATCTATTAAACACCCCCATCAAAAATTAAAACTTTGGAAATCACCCCCTTTGAATCAACCTCTCAAACAAACCAAAATCTCTGCATTCTGGGAATAGACAAAAACACAAACATTTTCAGACTGCAAACAAAAATCCATTAGCAATTTACATTTGTAGCAAATTCAAGCATTAACCCACTGCAAAAAAAACTCAAACTATAAAAGATATTAAAAGATAAATGCCCTAAGGAATTGTAAAAAGAATTCCTCTCCACTCCAATAAGACCAGCAGACGTGGCAAGGTTGACCCACTACACAAAATTCTGCAATTTTGAAAAGCTAAAAATAAAATTTTACAAAGCCCCTGGGGCAGTGATGTAACGGTAAGGGGGAACACTAGTATCCAGGATCATATCCCATCGGCTGTAATAGAACACCCATAACTCTACAGAGATGCAGTTGTGGTGTAATCATTGTGGGGTACATTCTAGTGTGACTAATGCTCTAACAAAATGACCCATAACTCCAACAGAACCGTGGTAGGGCTGTGATGAAATGATTATGGGGTACATTATAGTGCAACCAATTTGTAATAAGGCAACCCATAAATCCAGCATACGTGGCAGCATTGTTGGGTAATGATTATGGTGTCCATTTTACTGCGCAGTAATAAGACAACACATAACTCTGGTATGACATGTGTCTACAGAGGAAGTGGCTAACTCTATTGCCAAAACGCACTCCAGAAAATTTCGATATTTTTTTCAGTCCGTCCAAATCACTCTATATGTCTATGATCCTGAAGAGACTATGGACTGTAAGGAGTGATTTGGATGGACTGTTAGAAGGCATAGCTAATTTATGCTTAACAAAGATGATCAACACTCTACCATGACCCATGCTTGCAGATCTTATCTTGCCCAAAACCGTATTAAAGGCAGCCCATAACCTCACCCAACATTCACTTTGTTAATAATATTGCTAGTTATAATATAAAACTAAAAATACTCATTAAAAAATCGAAGATCTAAAAGAGAATACCATTTTGGATTTTGGTAAGTGTATCAGAAACCTTGGTGTAAAAAGAATCCGGCAACACCTGCGGCATTTTGGATTGCTGAGACTGAGTAGGAGTCGGAGAAGCCTGAGCTTCCACGTCCACATTCTTCGATGGTTTCGGAGAGGGTTTTGGAGAGGGTTTGGGAGAGGGTTTGGGAGTAATTTTGGGTGAATTTTTGGGAGAACCCATGGGAGGGGAGCTAATAAAAATCGTATATCTACCAGCTTTTCCAATTATCGGCGGCGGGATATCATTCTTCCGCTTAGGCTCCGCCATGCTAGCCATATGTCCCAAAAAAACAAAAAACTCTAAAAATCTCCCAGATTGCCGAACCAAATCGCCTTGGTTACGCAAAGATTTTGCAATGCGGGGCCGGTAAATGCCTACAGACCACCGTTTTGGGAGCCATTTCTGCCGGGAAGAAGAGTGCGCGCAGTGCTGTAAATGTGCTGCAGATTGAAGCAGAAAAGAGCGGAGAGATTTGGGTGCTGCAGAGTGAAGAAGAAGAGAGGGGAGGGATTTGGGCGTTCTTTATTGTGCTTTAAAAAAGGCTGAGGCGTTCTTTATTGTGCTTTAAAAAAGGCTGAGAAAAAGTATGCGCAGAAAAGACGCTATATTATTGCAGGCTAACGAAACCAGATAACGACAGTAGCGGAATGTGGTATATAATTTTGTTTCCCGCCGGTCGGCGGAGCTCAAATTTTTATTGGATCTGTTTGAATCAGTATTTGAATCATGGATGAATTTTTGGGAGAATCCACTCATAATTGTCTAAGGTGATATTTTTTTGTCGGTTGGGTAATGACTTTCTTCCTTGGAGAAGGCCTATTTTAGGGTTTATTTTGTGACTCTTTTGCACGGAGAGGGGGCCCTATGGATTTTGATGATGGCTTCCTAGGGAATGGATCACGCTCAATATAATGAGATTATGGGACAATAGAAATAATTAATAGTTGATTTTAAATTTTATCTAATTTAGATATTAATCTTTATAGAAGGTTAAGAATGGTTTGTGGGACTAATTAACATAATAAAAGAGTATCAAAAGTATTTTTAAATAAATAGAAATAATATTTTTTTTAATTTGGGTTAAAGGAGGGTTTTCACGGGATCCCACAAACCAATATAAAAATATCCAAAATGACGAGATATCATCCAAAGAAAATTCATTCTCCAACAAAAACTTAAGTATCACCATACCAAACTTGCCACTGAAAAATAATTATAAAAGACATCAGCGAAAAATTTGCCAAAAGGCAACGAACCAACGAGTTTTACCCAGAACACAATGAGTGAGCAACATCCAAAAGAGTAACATACACCAAGAAATAGAGTACAAAAAAATACAACTAGAAGAATTCAATTTTTTAACAATTGCTCGAAATCAATCATCTGTCTAGTGGGAGATAAGATCTTCTATGGTCCATTAAGTCCCATCCTTGACCATTTTTTCTACATCCAACCTCACTATTAACAATTTTATTATATGAGGGTTAAATATCTCTTCAAACCAATAAAATATGTGTTGTCTTATTTTGAGATTCATAAAGAACGATCTTAAATGTTTTTGAAGATATAACAATGTATGGACAATCTTAAATTTGAAGTTTATTTGACCTTCATAAGATAATATTTTTTAAAATTGTAATATCTTAAATATATGGTAAATTTTGAAACTTTTTTTTTCTCGAATCCAATGCTAAAAAATAATAAAATGTATTAATATCTATTAGTGTTTTCAAATAAAATTATTTAAAATATCTCTATTAATATAATATCTATATTTATTTAATGAATGTACATTTAACTTTAAAAAATAAATTAAATATAATAACATTTAAATTTAGATTTTGTAAATAAAAATTTTAAAAATAATCATTTTTTAAATGTAAAATAGTTTTTTTTTTTTTTTTTTAAATAAATAAATAATCATTTTTTTATCAAAATTGGTATATAATAAGGAGGTTTAGTCCCCAAAAACTATTAAATTTTATATAAATAGTTACCAATAACCATAAAAATCACTAAATCAATTTTTAAAACTACATTCAATCTACAAACATTTTGTAAAATTTAAACTTATATAAAATAAACCAAATTTATTTTAAGGACCTTTCAAAATTTATAATTTTTATATTATTTATATATTTTTAATTATAACTTTATTTTAATCAAATAAATATAAAATTCTTATAATATGAATTTCTTGTCAAATATTTCTTTGGTTTTTTTTAAATATTTAATTATGAGTTTTATTTTAGTTGGATTTTTTTAAACCATATTCTAATCAAATTCTATTTAAATTATTTTATACATTTTATACAGTGTCAAAATTATTCTAAATATATATAGAATCATGAAATAATTTAAATGGACTTTTAAAACGTTATATTTATTTTAGAATTTTTTTAATTTAAAGGTAAACGATTTTACATAAATTGGATTAATGAATTAGAAGCACGCTAATTTTTTACTAGAGCTAATAAATCAATCTGGGACACAATCAGGGGGCCTAGATCCTTAACAAGATACAAATACAAAAATTCCACATCATAAAAAACCCCTCAAAAAATAAAAAGATAGAAAAGAAGAACACTACAATAAATAAAGAGAGGGAAAAATAGCCAACAAAAGGAATATGAAAGTCAATAATCATAATAAAAATAATATATGAATGGACAACAACAAAGTTGTCCTAGATCAAAGAGCTCTCGAAAGAAAAAAGAACCAACACACCACATCTATTGAATGAAATCCAAAGAAGAGTCATCTACAAGAAGGAATCATCCTTCTACTAGAAACGATCTCCTCAATCGATTGTAGAGTGCCATCTCTTATCACGTCTTTTGCTTCCAATTTCAACCTTTCAGTTTCAGAGCTATGACCTCTACATTTGGGAAAGACATCAACATCAGTGTTCGGAGATTTTCCTTTTGAACAAGGGGAAAAATGATGTGAAAGGAGGGTGAACCCTGTTGATCTTGCATGCCATCCCTTGCCTCTAAACATGAATTGTTGTCCCATGTAAGAAGAAGGTCCAAACTCTCCTTAAAACCAACAGTCTTCAACTCCGACTCCTTTTTGAGAAGAGAAATCTCAAATACGAAAGAAAGACAGAGACGAAACCAAAAAAAAATTGAAATATTAATTTATAAATTGACCAACCAATTTCTTGAAAAATATCCATAAAATTTTTTATTATTAAATTGTATAATTTTAATATATTTATTTTTAAGTCAAATTAAATATTATTAATGTTCCGTGACCAATTTTATAGAACATGTATACATCCCTGAGACACATAGAAACATAAAGATGCTCCTTGCATAAATTGTTCTGATCCCTTTTAATTAGAATCAACTTTTTCCCTTTTTATCTCTTATCCTCTCTCCTTTATCTTTTGCTCTTTTCAAAATTCACTTTTTTTGGGTGCCCTTTCAACAATTTCAAAGCCATTGATGGAGATACGCACATGATGCTCACCCAACAATCAAATATCAATGTTTTGGTAGACCTTCTAAGTCAAACTAGACCTAAGTGATATTCACATTGTATTGCAATTTTAATTAAAAAAAAATTGGGGTTGGTTTTTTAAAAAATATATGTGTGGGGTATTATTATATTTTTTAAATTAAAATTTATGGATATATTAATTAATTATAGAAAAAATATTATGAATTTTAGTTGAGTTGGGTAAGTAGTTTAGTTATTCCAAATTTTATCTACGTTTAAATTTCAGGAATGGTATATAAGGTCGATTGTAGTTTTTGATATTTTCGAGATTAGTTGTGGCCATTGTTAGCACTTGGACCATTTATCATTGTTAGTGCTATTCTCGGGGTTATTCATGGTCGTTGGTACGATTTTCGAGTCATTAATGATTGTTGTTGGTATTCACGACCTTGTTAGTTATCATACGCAGTGATAGTTGGTATTATCTAATCATACCTAATACAAGTGATATTATGTGATTAATAAAATAGAATCCGCTCTCCGATTATATTCCATACTAATTACAAATTCCAGTCAAAAATCATTATCTAATAAAAAATTATTATTATAAAAAAATATAATATATAAATAATTATAGAAAAATGATTAACACAAATAAATTAAAACCATAGCTTTTTTACCATATGTAAACCCTAGCATACCCCATAGAATATTTGATAAAAGAGAGGTTGTTCTTTGTAAGGAATCTTGTCCTTTGTAAAATGAAATTTGGAGCCTAGCAATTATTGGTATGTGGTACATTGTGCATATGGAATTGTGGTTGTCTAGAATCCTAAGTTTTATTAAGCATTTTGTCCCCCATATGCATCAACCCTTGCAATTGCAAAAACATGAACAGCAAATGCATGTCTCCTTCCCCAAATTATTTAATTCTAAATTTCTGTCCCACCTCGCGTGGAAGTGACCCTTTGTGGATAAGACAAAAGACAAATATTCGGGCATAATGAGATTAATTTTGGTGGAATGTGAATGTTTAATTTAATATAATATATACCACTCCTTAAAATTATTTGATTTTAAATCAAAATTGTAGTTAAAGTTGTAATGGATGTATCGAAGGAATGGACGGAAATTTGATAAATATAAATGTTGAAGAAATAAAATAGAGTTAGTTTGTAAATGTATTAAAAATTAAAATCTGGATTAATATGTGAATTATTATGATAAAAGAGTTATATGTATATTGTAAAGGTTCTCTTAAATTTAATGAGTGAATTGTAATTTTTAATTATTGAATAGGTCGGCTTGAATTTTTGTGAGTTATTATGTGGAATGTGATTTGTGTGAATTTTATGGAGTTTGTGACTATATTATCACTAAAGCTTTCATATTATATCTTTTGATTTGGGTTGCAGATAATGTACGATGGTGACTTGTGTTGTTCATCACAGAGTCATGCACTCAGCGATTCTTCAAGGGTTTGGCGTAAATTTTGTTTGCATGAAACGTGAGGATGTTTTATAGTATGGACCACGTTTTGCCACGACTAAAATCTACATATCATCGTTGACCTTAGTCTTAGTTACCACGATCGATGCTTATAAGGTAAAGGCCACATGGAGTATTTGGGGACTCTATCGTGTGTGAACAAAGAGTAATGGGCCTACCATGCCCGTGTGGTAATTATGTCACCGAATACATTATATTCCACGTGGCCTCCACACAATTAAATATTAACGTTGTAACTAAGATCAAAGCCATACGGTTGTTCGCACTTTCTAAATCACTTGTAGAGCCTATGTATATTCACACAAGTGTCCTTTTGATAAACAAATACCATCGGTGTTATGTTCGATGAGATCAAGATAGTGGGTCCGACATACTCATGTGACCACCAAGTCATTCGAATATGGCCCTTGTATTCCACATGGCTCAATGAACTATCGTGGTGGGTTATTAGATTGTATTTTAGGTTCCATGGTCAGGCCAATAGGAATTCACATAATGATTTGTTTATGTTATTTGATAAAAGTTTTCTTTTTTTAATTTGACATAAAAATTTGACAATCAAGACCTATATTTTATAGTGGAACCTGCCTATGATGTAAAAAGTTGAGGACGGTTATGTAATCAACGTTACCCTTTAGATGACGACTTTTTTGTTAGGGTGGGAATGTCAAAAGCCATGCAATTAAAACATAGTCAAGTAGGACACCATAAACAATTGCATCTTTATGGCAAGAACATATCTTATTATTGTTGTCTATATATGATAACATGAATTCATGCTAAGCAGAACATTTTCAAAAATTGGCCATTGCACTTTGAATATGGACATTATAATAAAAAAGGCACAATAATAAAAAGTAAATGTTAGATATCCAGGAAGCGTTGAATAGTTTGTACTCAAAATGTAAAGATTCATTTATAATCACCCTCAACACCTAGAGTAGATAAGACAAAATTGCCTTGAAAATGTCCATCATATAAAATATGTGATGAGTTTAAGGTCAAGAAAACTACAAAATCTTAATTACAAGAATTTACCCATATTTTGTTGAATGTAGTTAAAAAAACTATCACTATGCGTAGATTCTAAAATTTGGTAGTTGGTACTTGATAATGATAAGCTCAACACACATTTTATCATGCATGACATGAGCGCATAAATGAGGTCCTAATCCACCATTCCCTCACACTTCCATGTTATCTTATGTGTTGACCCTTTTGTTTTATTGTTACACACCTACATGAACCTCACTATTTGTTTTAAACTTATTGAATATCATGCACAAACATCTTCAGACATTCAGTTCAATATGCCTATACACAGGTTAGTTCCATCAATTTTGGTCATAATCGTAGTCAATAATGATCCAAATTGATCATAATTGACCCTCTCTTAGTAATGACTACTTTCAAAAATTAAACATTTCCTCAGGGTAGACCCATTTTCCTAGCATGTTGATGGTGCGATAAATTACCCAGTTGGAATCATATATATACAAATAAAGGTCCCATTCAAAGAGGGACTTGACACTTATCTGGAACACATCTACACATTGGGTAAAATCGCCCTATTCTTTCCAAATTATAAATGAGTCACTAGGAGTAGTCACAAGCCAAGTCTGAAGCACACAAATCCAAGTCAAATAAAGCATTATCAAGTATAAAATCCAAATCATTAGTTGCATACATATAGTGAAGGATTACAAATGCATAGACACACTACATGCGTTAGTACTAACCATCGTAGGTCAGTATCAACTAGTGATACTGACCCAGATCAATAGAATCAACCTTACATAAATAGAGAATTAGTTCCTGAACTATACAAGCTAGGTGCTTTCTTTGTCGTGATTTCCACTTCTAAAATACAGTCACAATCAAATGGTCACCCATAAAAGTTAAGTACTCATCCCTTTGTTGTACTTACTATATTTAACACATATCACTTGTCAAATCATTGCAATTAATTTTAGTGTTTTACATTAAGATGTATGCTTAAACACCATATTTTTATATCTAAACTATATTTCAAAATTTTATCGTATTAGTGTTGTAAAACCAAATTAAGGTAAAACATATTGGTGATGTTGTACACACATAGAATTGTGCAAAACCATATTTTCCCTTAGGGTTTCATCCTTCTAAGGTTTTAATTTTTTTGTCCTAGGGTTTCAAATTTCATTAATGATTTCCACACACAGAAATATTTTTTAGATTTTTTGTCCTAAGGTTTGAGATCTAATTTTTGATTTATGTAAAAACAAAACAAAATCATCTTCGATCTTAGATCTTCATTACGATTTCATCCTTCTATGGTTTTTTATTTTAGCATTAGAGCCTCTTGAACTTGATTCTTACTCATTTATGCTCCCTTTGATTCTAACGGTCATACTTCCACTTATATTCATCTGTATTATAGGGTTTTGTATGTTTTATATGCCTAAATACCCCCAAAACCCTGACCATTCTCCTGTGGATTCTTGTACTATTCTACCCACCTCTTCTTAAGGTAGTGCTAACTAATTTCACTATATAGAGGTCCGTGCTACCACTATCCCAAAGGAAAGGGGGCACCTCGCAGATAATGTGGACATAAACAACATTATATCTAACATGATTCTAGAAGGATGTATACAATTTATTCAAAGGTGTTTTGAAGATTAGACTCTAAATAGTCGAACACTTGGTAATGAAATTGCTTGTAGAATAAATGACATAAACATGACCTAATATGATATTGGATTTAGATATCTACAAAAATGGGATATAGTGGACAAGGATCCTAGAAACATGCACAAGGCATCATTCACCCCATCAAAGCATTTACTCAAAAAGGAGGATGGGGTCTTGTATACATAACAAATTTAGAAACAAATAAAATAAAGACACAAACTAATTTTGAAAAATTAACAGAAGAAGCTCGTATTGATTCTCATGATACATATGTTTGATACTCTGCAAGTGTTGACGCAAGAAATTGCACCCGGGGCAAGGAGGTCGAACTCCTGCCTTTTCTCCGCAACATGGAAACTCCTCTCTCACCTGTGGGATGGCGAAGCAGGAGAGGAGAGTCTCTAGTTAAGGGCTAGCTCCCTTTGATGCATCGTGTTGTTTCCAGCAAGAGTTAACAGGTATATATATAATATAGGGGGGATGAAAAGGGAGAAGAAATGCAAGAAAACAAACCTACTCTAAGGAGGTGATACACCAAAACAATATGACCCTTTCACACCCACTCTCAAAATCAGACAAAACACACTTATACGCTGCACCCTTGACAGAAGAAGCAATCTGCAAACTTGACAGGGAGGTAAAATGAAAGATACAAAAAAGGAGGTTCATCCAAAGGTGTTATAAGAAAGCACTCTGTAGATAATCCCCTCTATGTTGCACTCCAAAATAGAACTCTTCTCCTATCAGCTGCAGATGGTGACTTGTAGATAACTTGTGTGTTGATGTTAAACCTGTGGGAGCATCAAAGACAATGACTAAACACAGATAAACACTCAGAACATACACGGGATATCTATTCAAGAAGAGGTAAAAACTGTGTTGATTGATTCAGGTGGAAATTTTAACAGGGCTGCGCCTTGTAAAATTCGTCAAAAGATGTTTACAAAATGACAAGTATCAAATATATATGGAAAGTCCAAGAGGCTCATTTGACGCTCCTGCTTTTACAAGTGGCATACGTGTCCTTTCATAAAGAGAACAAGTCGCTCAAAATATTAATGAGCTGTTCATTTGTCTGCTCAAAATCTGCATTTCTTGCTTGGATGACTTACACGATTTGCCTTCCAATTTAATGTGAAACAGAGAAAGCGGTTGCACTGTTGGCCGCTATCGTTCCAAATGATCAATTTGCTGGCACTATTTCACCTGTCAAAGACGCTTCTCCAATTTGTGCCATTTGGACTTAACTGCTCACTCATTCTTTACTTATCGCTCTGTCTATTTGCTCTTTACGCCATCAGGCAATAAATTGCCTTGTTTATGCCACTTGGACTGCTTGATTGCTCCTTGCCTTATCATCTCCGCGTGTTACTTGGAATTTGTCTTTTCTGCTTACTCGGCCCCTTAAGCAAATTCCTTGGTGGGTCACTACATTTTGGCCCCTTTTCCTCATGTTTGGCACCTTCCAGATCAAAAACCCAACGGCTAAATGGCTTTGTTAAATTTGACATGTATATGGTCGTCGTTAGTTTGAAAACCAACGGCTCTTTTACTTGATTAAACTTGACGTCATCCAGGACGTCATCGGGTCTGCTTTATGTATTTGTTTTCCTCTCAGGCACTCTTCTGCCTGTGCATTACTTTGGCGGGTCCTTTCCTTTGTCGCGCCTGCCCTCTGCTAGGGCACTTTGACTTTTGAAGACTCCCTTTCGGCGAAGGACCCACCCTTGAACCAAATCCATTGAACCAAAGATTGATTCAATGGATCAAGGTTCAACCAATGCGCACCAATTCCAAAGAAGGTCGATGAACTTCATTGAACCGTTGAAGTTGAACCTCTTGGCTTTGAACCAAACCTTTTCCATTAAACTGAACCAAATAGAGAAACATTGGCAAAACTCATGCCCTCTGGAACAATTTGCCTTCAAACAGTGAAGAAGGAAGGTGAACAATTTTGCCCTATGAGTGAAAAATTAGTCAACACATGGTGACTCACAGGGGAAGCATGCCCGCCATGCTTAGAATCCAGTTGCCTTGAAAATCCATTGGGCATGGAGTCAGTAGCAACTTTGAGAAACAACAACAATTCTGTTCTGACACATAACCAAAAATGTAGATCCACCTCTGAGGAAAAGAAAACACACGCAAGACTAAGAAAACTACAACCTGTGCAACAACACTTAGGGAAAAATAGGAAAAAGAAAACAAGGGAAAATATGTACAAGTGAACCCAAAAGAAATTAGTGGCAACGCTTCAGATGTATCCCATTAACTGGGATACGTAATTCTTCGCCGTCCAACCTAGAAAGTTGGAATGCATTATGTTGCTTGCACTGAGTGATTATGTAAGGACCGCTCCACAGGGCGTCGAATTTTGCATGTTTTCTGGGTTTAGCTCGATCTTCGTCCCACTTTAAGACAATGTCTCCTTCAGAAAAATCTCTTGACAAAGACTTCTTGTCGAAGTGCCTTTTTACTTGCTGTTGGCAACTTGTCAGAGAAGCCATAGCCCGATCCCTTACCTCTTGGAGCTCCATTAGCTCACACAATCTGACCTCCATGTTGGTTCCTTCTTCTAGCTACAGTTGGTGGGAGAGATCCAATGCTGGCAATTCAAGCGAGATGGGAAGCCTGGCTTCCCTTCCATACACGAGCGCATATGGAGAATTTCTGATTGCTCTTTTTGGAGTAACTCGATCGGCCCATAGAGCTGTCTTTAGCTTAGTATGCCAGGTTCTTTGATTGTCCTCCACATTCTTCTTTATAATCCTGATCAATTTTTTGTTGGTGGACTCAGCCAGCCCTTTCCCCTGTGGATAATAGTTTGATGAGGTGTTGAGGTATATGCCATACTTCAGCGCCCATTCACTAGTTTTGATTCCCAGAAAAGCCATGGCGTTATCTGAGATTATGGTGGCTGGGACCCCAAATCTTATTACCAGGTCTTCGTAAAAATCCAGGACTACGCTCTCATTCACCTCCTTCAAAGCAACGGCCTCCACCCACTTGGTGAAATAATTCGTGGCAGTTAGTACCCATTTGTGCCCAGCACTGGAGGGAGGGTTGATCATCCCTATGAAGTCCATGCCCCACTGCATGAATGGTTGGTCAACTTGAATGGGTTGTAGAGGCATGGCAGCCAATCGTTGTTTTCCATCAAAAAGTGCACACTTCTGGCACTTTCCCACCCAGGCATGAGCGTCCTTGAAAAGAGTAGGCCAGAAGTAGCCAGCTCTCATTATCTTTGCTACTGTAGCTCTAGGGGCGAAGTGACCGCCTGCTGGCCCATCATGGAACTCGCCCAACACCTTATTAGTCTGGTTTAGGTCAATGCACCTTAGGAGGACCCCAGAGAAATCCCTCCTAAACAATACATCATCAATCAGCACATAAGGAAGGGACTGGAGTTTAAAATACCTTATCCCGGTCTTATCAAGACCCTGCGGACATTCACCCGTGAGAAGGAAACACTTCATGTCCAGTGTCCAATCCTTTATGACAGCTGGTTTTTTTGATGTGGCTGCATCATGAATTAACAAGCTGTCTCTCCTTTCTTGCTTCAAGTCTACAGCTAGCTATTCGCACAGGCCTCTTCCCCTCACCAGCTTGGTGATCTTGATATCTATGTCGTACTCCATCACTTTGGTAATCCACCCTGCCCTTTTTTTGTTTAAATCTCGATTGGTCAAGAAATCCTTGACACCCGGATGTGGGACCATAAGTTGGATCCTGTTGTTAAACAACATATGCCTGAATTTCTTCAGGCTTCGCACCACTGCCAGGACTTGCTTTTCTACATACGTATACCTGACTTTAAAGTCCTCTAACCCTTGGCTGAAGAAAGCAAGTGGCTGCTCGAGGTCGTCACTGTTAGCTTGGGTAAGTATGGCGGATATCACTTCCTATTGTTGAAGGAATAGAGGTTGAAGTCTTTACTGAAGTCTGGGCCGATCAAAGTGGGAGCCCAGGTTATGGCCTACTTGATGGCCTCAAAGCTAAGTTTCCTCTCAGCTGTCCATTTGAAATCCTCACCTTTCTTCAGCATAGGGGTGAGTGGCTTGACTATCTTTGCAAAATTCAGAATGAATCTTCAAATAAAATTAATTCTGCCAAAAAAGCTCTGCAAACTCTTCTTGTGCTTTGATAGGGGCATCTCCAGTATAGAGTGAACTCTCTTGGGGTCAATAGACAAACCCTCATTGGACACAATGTGGCCAAGGAGTTTCCCCTCATGAACAACAAACACACACTTTTTTGGATTAAGAGAGATGCCAAATTCCCTGCATCTTTCAAAAATTTGCCTGAGGTGTCCCATGTGCTGGCTCGCTTTCTTGGAGAATACCATTACATCATCGAGGTATACCAGCACGTTGTTGTTTATCAAGCCACTAAAAGCCATGTCCATGGCCCGTTGAAAGGTAGCACCAGCATTGGAAATCCCGAATGGCATCTTCTTGTAGGCAAACGTCCCCCATTTATTGGTGAAGGTTGTTTTGTGCTGGTCACAGCCTTGCACTAGAATTTGATTATACCCTGAATAACCATCCAGGAGGGAGAACCGCTCACTACCAGTTACCTTCTGGAGGATCCACTCCATGTTTGGAAGGGGGTAATGATCCTTTAGAGAGACTCTATTAAGGTCTCTGAAGTCGACACACAGCTTGATCTCCCCATTTTTCTTTCTAACAGGAACAAGGTTGGCCAGCCATGAGGAATGTTTGATTGGAAATATAATTTTGGACTCAATCAATTTGGCCAATTCCCTTTGCATGAGGGGCTCAATTGTAGGATTGACAGGCCTTTGCTTTTGTGTTACTAGCCTGGCACCTTCTTCCAATTCAATGGTGTGTTGGGCAAGCCTTGGGTCGAAGCCCTTCAAGTCGCTATAATCCCAGGCAAAGATGTCAGTGAATTCTTGACACAGTAGAATGAAAGCTCACCTCTCTTGAAATGTGCAGACTTTACCAAGCGCCAGCAGCTTCCCTTTGAAAATTTCAACCCTTTCATAATTCTCCTCTTTGGTAGTGATGCAGGCCTTGTCATTTCTTAACTAGTCATCACTATTAAAAATGCTTTCAAGCATGACCAGACCTTTGGGGAGTTTATTATTCTTCAACTAAACAATTTGATTGCCATATTGCTACTGCAGTTTCGCCTGATTGTGTGTTGTGAACTCAGCTTGTTCTTGTAAGAAGAAAGCTATCTGCTGGTCACTTTCAAAGACTTGCCAATTTGCAACGTTGTCCGAGATTGAAGACCGAACCACCACTTTCAAGTGGCGTGAACCACAGTCTCAACTTATTTCTTATGGAACATCAAATTAGGCGCCAATTGCTGCTAGCCTGTCAGCCTGTTTGTTGTGCTCCCTGTGAATAGAGGCAATGTTAAAAGCAAGAAAATCCTCCACCAAGTCCCAAACCCTATGCTTGTACGACTTCATCAAGGAGTTCTTGGTCAGATTCAGGCCTCTCACTTGATTTACAATTAGTTCGTTGTCTCGCAAGACTTGCAACTCTTGAATCCCTCTCTTTCTTGCCCATTCAAGCCCATGGATCAAAGACTCGTATTCTGAAACATTGTTGGTGCAAGAGAACTAGAAACGAAAAGCTGAAAAGTACCTTTCCTGGGAAGGGGAAACCAGCATTGCTCCACCACCAGCGCCTATTTTACTTCTTGAGCCATCAAAATATAGCTGCCATAGGCCAAGGTCTTCTTTGCTTTCCTTCATTAAATTTGGCATGAAGGCACCCTCCTCGTGCATGCAATAGACTCCAAGGTCTGCCTCCTCAATGAATTTGTATAGATCATGCTCAAAGTTATCTTTTCCCCACTCATCCAAGAGTAAGTTTGTGACTCCTTCAAGAGTAGAGGATGAAGATTGGTCTGTCTGAGGCTCTTCTAGATCGATGATGGTGTAACTGACATTTGCTGCTTTGGGCGAATATGGCTCTAGGTGCTCCTTGTAGAATGGCTCAGACTCAATTTTCACTTTGGTCCCATACTTGGTTCTGAAAACCATATATGACCAATTCACTGCTAGATAGCCACCTATCTTTGACGTGAAATCCCTGGATAAGCAAATTGCGAAATACGGAGGAACATCCGCTACCACTATATCATGGGGAATTGAGAAGGTTGGGCAAGCATGCAATGTCAGGTCTAAACCCTTCACAATCCCAACTATTTTTGTGGGTGTCCCATCCAGCTGTAGGACTCCTTTGTTCATCTCTTGATACTTTAATCCCATCTTATCAACAATGCACTTGGGCATCACTGAGGTGCTGGCCCCGCTGTCAATTATGCAGTTGTGCACCAGGAAGTCCCCAATGACTAAGGATACGTAGAAAGGAGGAATTTTCTCTTCCTTCTTCACATGTCCTGAAGTGGAAGGCTGTCCATTTGTCATCAAGACATTATCAGTGCTGGCTAGGACAGCCTAGCAATCCAGCTCATTCAATTCCTTTTTTAACACATCCTTCTGGCCTGGAAGAGACAACACATCCCATAAAGAGATATTCATATTCAGCTTCTTCATCTAATCCACTACATTGATTTGAGGACTGCCACACCTTAAGCTTTCTTTGGGGTTGATTCCAGGCGGCTGAAGGTATAGACAACTCCCTGAAATTTGGGGCCTTTGCGTTGGAGTGTAATGGAGGAGGTGCAGCTGCTGCCTGAGTGGTAGCTTGCACCTCTTCCACTACTCTCCTCTTAAATCTTGTATTGGATGCAACACAATCAACCTGATTTCCCACAACACCCCCATGGTTGATTGCACAAAACTCGCCCTCTAGGTGATTCATAAGAGTAGAATCTGGCTGGGCCTGATTGCCACCCGTGCTGGGTTGAGTTAGAGCCTTAAAAAACTAGGAAAGAGAAGCAACCTGATTCTCTACATTCTATAAATAATTCACCATCTTGTTTGTGTGCACATCCTATTCTTGACCATATCCCATGGTCGAACAGCTAGGCTACTCTTGTACAAGATTATTCTGAACAGGCACTATGACCTTAGATGATGAAGAGGGACCGGTGTTGTAATTCTAAAATGGCCTGGTTGTAGTGAGCTGCCCCTGACCTTGATTATAATTTTAGAAAGGGGGTGTAGGGGCTTGACCATAATTCTGGTACCCTTGATTTGGTCTGTTGCCTTGAGCCTGCTGCTACCTTTTAATGGCAATGAGTTCATTGGTCACGGCCTGCAACATACTCTTAACCTCCTGAAATTCATTTGATGGGGCAGCAGCTAGTTTTTCAATGGCAGGTAGAGGAGCCAATGTGGGAGCAAGGGCCTAAATTAGAGGTGACATTTTTGGGAAAATTGGCATGTGGGGTCTAAGGGCTATTTTCCCAACCTATATTAAACAGTTCTCTGCTGCTATGGCTATGTCATAAGAGGTAGGCAATATATGCCCTCCCATGGATTGTATCATGATTGCAATGTCACTATTTAATGCTTTCAAATAGTATAAAAAAGCATAGCTGGGAGTCAGCCTTACCAGGATGGGAATCCTCTGCAAGGTCTTTTGAAACTTTGTGTTAAAGTCCTGCATATATTCATGCAGAGCCCTCTGAATGGTCGTCAGCTGCTCAGCAAGCGAGAGGTCATCACTTTTTTTCCCCAAAATAGTTCATTAGCTGAATACCGAGCTCATTCCAGGAATGGATTGAATTCATAGGCAAGGTCCCGTACCAGTCAAGAGCCTTGCCCTTAAGAGACAGAGCCAACAATCTGACTGCGACATTTTCCTCTATGATATTATGAATATTGGTGAGATTAGAAACGTTCTTGATGTGCTCAGCGACTGTAATGGGTCCCAATCCATCGAAAAAAGGTACATTTTTTAGAGCTGCCCCTGGAATTGGGTCATACTGTGGGAGGTTCAAAGGGCTCTCCCCACGAAAGGCTATAAATGGTAAAGCCATAGCTGGGATGGGGTGTAACTGAGGCTCTGCTATAACTATGTCTCTTATAATAGGTCTAGGAGGATGACTTATTGGATAAGGATGAGTCTCCCTAAACCTTAATCTTTTAGCAGAATTTAGAGGTAGTTCAACGAATTCAAAAGGAATCCTTTTTGAAGCAGACCTAGTGGTGACTTTAGGCATAGAAATTTAAGACACTGGTCTTAATATGGAAAATGAAGCTCTTACCATTGGAGTCGCCAGATGCTAGAAAACTTGAAATTTGTTGTAGTAGGACCATCATCAATCTTGATATCTTACTGCGTTATCAAACTGTGTCCCACCGGGCATGCCAAAACTGTTGATGCAAGAAAGTGCACCTAGTGGCAGGAAAATAGGTTCCTGCCCTCTCCTTGCATCATGGAAATTCCTCTCTTGCCTGTGGGACAGTGAAGTAGGAGAGGAGAGTCTCTAGTTAAGGGCTAGCTCCCTTTGATGTATCTTGTTTGTTTCAGGCAGAGAAAAAAATACATACAGGCATATACATATACAGCTATAATAAAAGGCGAGGTGGATGAAAAGGGAGAAGAAATGCAAGAAAACAAACCTACTCTAAGGAGGTGATACACCAAAACAATATGATCCTTTCACACCCACTCTCAAAATCAGATAAAACACACTCATACGCTGCACCCTTGACAGAAGAAGCAATCTGCAAACTTGATAGGGAGGTAAAATGAAAGATACAAAAAAAGAGGTTCATCCAAAGGTGTTATAAGAAAGCACTCTGTAGATAATCCCCTCTATGTTGCACTCCAAAATAGAACTCTTCTCCTATGAGCTGTAGATGGTGACTTGTAGATAGCTGGTGTGTTGATGTTAAACCTGTGGGAGCATCAAAGACAATGACTAAACACAGATAAACACTCAGAACATACACAGGATATCTATTCAAGAAGAGGTAAAAACTGTGTTGATTAATTCAGGTGAAAATTTTAACAGGGCTGTGCCTTGTAAAAATCATCAAAAGATGTTTACAAAATGACAAGTATCAAATATATATGGAAAGTCCAAGAGGCTCATTTGGCGCTCCTGCTTTTACAAGTGGCATACATGTCCTTTCATAAAGAGAACAAGTCGCTCAAAATATTAATGAGCTGTTCATTTGTCTGCTTGAAATCTGCATTTCTTGCTTGGATGACTTACACAGTTTGCCTTCTAATTTAATGTGAAACAGAGAAAGCGGTAGCACTGCTGGCCGCTATCATTCCAAATGATCAATTTGCTGACACTATTTCACCTATCAAAGATGCTTTTCCAATTTGTGCCATTTGGACTTAATTGCTCACTCATTCTTTACTTATCACTCTGTCCATTTGCTCTTTACATCATCAGGCAATAAATTTCCTTGTTTATGCCACTTGGACTGCTTGACTGCTCCTTGCCTTGTCATCTCTGCTTGTTACTTGGAATTTGTCTTTTCTACTTACTCGGCCCCTTAAGCGAATTCCTTGGTGAGTCGCTACATTTTGGCCCCTTTTCCTCATGTTTAACACCTTTCCAGATCAAAAACCCAATAAATAAATGGCTTTGTTAAATTTGACATGTATATGGCCGTCGTTAGTCTAAAAACCAACGGCTCTTTTGCTTGATTAAACTTCACGTCTTTCGAGACATCATCGGGTCTGCTTTATGTCTTTGTTTTCCTCTCGGGCACTCTTCTACCTGTGCATTACTTTGGCGAGTCCTTTCCTTTGTCACGCTTGCCCTCCGCTAGGGCACTTTGAATTTTGAAGACTCCCTTTCGGTGAAGGACCCATCCTTAAACCAAATCCGTTGAACCAAAGATTGGTTCAACGGATCAAGGTTCAACCAATGCACGCCAATTCCAAAGAAGGCCGATGAACTTCATTGAACCGTTGAAGTTGAACCTCTTGGCTTTGAACCAAACCTTTTCTATTAAATTGAACCAAATAGATAAACATTGGCAAGACTCGTGCCCTCTGGGACAATTTGCCTTCGAACAGTGAAGAAGGAAGGTGAACATGATATGCAAAAGTTTAACACAGTGGATCACAACATTACTAAATTAGATCACATGTTATGGTCACCACTTGGCATAAACTCAATGGAGGAGATGCTAAGACCGAAGACGGTATGTTCCTTATTTCTAGTCATGTTTCATGATACACATCACAACCTATTATTGGGCCAATGTTAGATATCTACTATGAATGCAATGCCATCTAAATTACATATGTGTGTTGAATTTACACATGGGGGACATCTATATACATGTCCAACAAACAATGATCCTTTCAATTATTATATTTCATTGCTACTTAAGGATACATATGAAAAAGAGACAAAGAGTACAACAAGTGGAATCACAACCTACCAGTCAACTCAAAGTGTTAGCTCCAATAAAGAGGTAATTTGTAAGATTACCATCACCTCCTCATATATTGCTAAATTAGCTACTCAAATGCAACCTTATCGCACTTATTCCTTAACAAAAGTTCAATTTGAACATGCCTACATGATAAAATTATGATGTCAATGCATATTGTTACTATCATCAATTGTGGGACATTCTATAAACAAATGCTTCAAATTGAGACATAAAGTACAATATCTTATTGACAATAATAATATTCAAATTGACACACCTTTAGGAGAACTGAGATCACAAACAAATGATAACTAGATTTAGAACCTATCACGATCACTATGAATAGTAAACATACGTATGACTTAAGCATGATAATAACAAATAGTATCACATGACACATACCCGACTTAAAGATCTAGACTCATATTCAAACTTTGATTCAGATCCTAATATGAACATAATTGCATTAGAGATATATGATAGATGGCACCAATGCAATGAGACATTAATGCCACCAGATGCAAGACCTCCATGTAATCTATTTTAGTATGTTGTGACACATACCATTGTACATTTTATTCCTCGTAATTATTTGTTAGACCATCCTTGGTCATCCTCCTATCTTGTACTTATGGTCTGGCCTCAATCATCCTTCTAACCCTTGGATCTATTTTCATTTAGCTTTTGCTCCTTGATTATTACCATGATCCAAATATTTGTGATACTTATCCTACATTGATTCCAGTGCACATCCTTTGTGGCATTCTACTTTCTCACTTTAGCATATTGACTATATATACATCCTTGGTGCCCTCCATCGAGGTTATATGATCATATACATCTATATCTATATATTACATGAACACACATTTATTCTTACCCACCAGGGTTATGATTATCCTCATTTCCACATATGCTATTAATTTACATTATTGCAACTGACATATACAATCAATACATATGTATTGCTTTCACATTCTCTACATAGCTGTGATATCACAGCTAGTGCACATTATGCCTTAACACAAGTTGAAGATTGTTTGGATGACTCCCATTATTCTAATTTGAAAACAATTTCCACCTGGCATCATTTTTTCAAATCTTTAATATTCTAAAATAACAAAATAATCAAATAATCCATAAAATTAAAGAAACATTCAAAACATCCAAAATCATGACCTAAGCATGACATGATTACTGTATTACACTATTTACATATGTTATTTATCACATGTTTGGAAGATGGCATATTCTTTTCTTACACACATTCATTTCATGATATACGAGTGTAATGCAAGATGTACATGTTACAGATGGACATATAGATGTTAAACTTTCCTTTATCTAGTGGCCATACCGATACAAGGGGCATCTTATTCCATAGGTTTCACTATTATAGGCTATATATTTGTATGACATTTATACCATTTTGAGCTACCTATATCACTTACACATGATTTATTAGTTACTCACATTATATATAGTGTTGCATGGATATGTTATTATACTATAATGTGACATTGATACATATATATGGTATAGACTAGTTCCCTTATTCTATGCTCCATTGATGTTGTTACAATTTTACATGATAGGCGACTTTGTGCTTTTCTATTATGTGTGGCCCTTTGGCCTTGTTTGCAACATATTTATGTCCCTTGAGTGTGGCCCTTGGCACTAAGTCTTGCTTCTTCTTCTTTTTTGGACTGTACATATTTACCATCCTTCACTATAGCATAGTGGTCAAAGGTAAATGCAAGGGAGATAGGTATGTTGTACTAATAGTGTACTCATGATACTAAAGTGAAGGTCTAGCCTTGATGATTAGTGTTGTCGTTATCCATTGTTGTCTTATTGAGATTCATTTCCTATGCATTATGTATGGTTAGCACCCATACTATTTTAATTAGGAATTTATAAATGATTACTATCAGAGTTATGAAAACTCTCACCCAAGATCTCTCCAGGAATCCATCGCCACAGCCATGGTCATTAACACATTGCTCTCACAAAATGGAGAAACTATCTATTAATAGAAAGATAGATTACAATTAATCTCACCTCCTTGCTATGAAATGCACTTTAAGAGTGTCTATAAATAGGGGAGAGAGAGAGAGAGAGGGTAAGTGGGTATGTCAACATAATGTTGACATACTCTAAGTAAGCTTAACATACTTAATTAACCCACATTAATTACTTTGACACCCTCCCTTAAGCGCAACTTAGGAAGTAGTGAAAAATAAAAGAGTGTAAGACTCCTCAGAAGATAGGTCTCAACAACTATGCCATGTTGGGTACCTATGTATAATATCAAGAGAATCCAGTGAAGAAGCCAATTGTCTTGACAGATGCCAATCCATCTCATCTAAATACATGGATGCCAATTACTGTAACTGCCAAGTAAAATAGGAATTGGTGCTGAATACAAGGATTAATTGGAAGAAACATTGATCTCCAAAAGACTGGGTAGAAGATAAAACCTGATAAATCATTGCCAAACATCCCTCCGTAATGTCGAACACTAGGTGAAAAATACTGATAATATCTACATGAGTGGTATGGATCCATTACTCGAATACCAAAAACAACTGACACTAGGCTTCACCATAATAGATTTAATCAAGAATACTATTAGTGGTGACAAAAATATAGAAGAGTACACCAAAGAAGGACAACCAATGATGAGACATTATGCAATCCTCATATGGGTTCCGACAAAGAAAGTTCTTGAATAAGATACCCATGTACAAAGGAGGAAGACAAACTCATTATTATGCTAAAAACATGAAAGCACACATGCACACAAAAGGTGCAAAATACATAAGTCTCAAAAGGTGGAGAAAATAGAGAAAACCCGTAAGAAAAACTCCCCCTTAAAAGAGAAAAAAGAAAAAGAGAGAGCAAGAAAGTCCTCCAAAGATGATACTGAAGAAGTCCATACTCCAAGTACTTGCAAGTCTCAAAAGAACTCAATTTGAACGAGTGGTCTGAATCCACTACTCGATCATAAAACCACTGACAATAGGATTCACCAGAATAGCTTCAATAAAGAATACCATCAGTGGTGACAAAAGTATAAAAAATGTATTGTATGTGCAAAAAACATTCAACACCAAGAAGCAGAATGTACATCACACCCCACCCCCCATATTGTTGAATGGATGGAGTGGAAAAACAAAGGTCTGTACGAGTGGTATGAATCCACTACTCGAACATCGAACAAGTTGACAATGTATACACCAAAATGGCTCCATGTCATGTTGAATGAGATTGTCATACTATCGAAGAAGACAAGCTGACACTGGGATTCACCAAAATAGCTATAATAAAGTTGTGGGAGACTATCAACTGTCATAAATTGGTGTCCAAAATATAGAAGATGCTTCAAAAAAAAGGGTGCAAAAAAGGTGTCTCCACAGAAGAAGGCGAGGTGCTAAGAAAGGGGTCTCAAGGAGATAGGACACAACTACCAGTGTGTTAATGTACTAATTTAAGTCATGGGTAGATAGAAGAGTGTGACAAATGGCAAAAAGAGCCATAATGTATGCAAACACATAGAAGAATCAATAACCAAAAATAACAACATGTAAAGCGTAAGTAAGGATGTCGGGCTCAATTGAAAATGCATCTTAGATAGTGCGTATGTGAAATATAATGCAAGGCCAATAACATAGAAAAACCTATAGTAGTGATAATGTACACTAAAACATAAGATGTCAGACTCAACTGAAAATGCATACATATGTGCAACAAAGGATGACAATGCAAAGGAGCAAGAAGGAAGTATGTGTTGCCTATGAGGGGGTCTGACCTCCTGCCAGACTAGACCTCACCCTCCAATCTCTAAAAAATGAGATGAGATATGTGAAAAATAATTAATGATCCCTCAACAATTGCTCAAAACATCGCAAAATATAAGGCAACACAACCAATGCGAAGAGAGCCCCTAGAATGTGGTACTTTATAAAATAGTATGTTTTACAATGTAAATAGGCCTAATGCATGGAAATTTGAAAAACATACACTTTTGAAAAAGATGGTGCTCAATTTTGAGCTATCGATTAAAAGTTATTAAACAAACAATTTCCCATAAAAAGAGGCCTATTTAATAAAATTTACACTAAAGGTTAAAAAAATACTGCGGCGAAGGGGAACCTAGCCTTCCAGCCACTCGTTAGAACCAACATTTTTCCATAGACTTAAAAAGGTCAAATAAAGTGGAAAAAAAATTTGTCGGTTGTTTCAATATGTGTAAAAGCTAGTTTGACTTTCTCTTTAAGCAAAATTACAGCTAGTAAAAGAAAATAAACACATTTCCAACTGTGTAAAGAGGAAAGAAAGTGGAATACAGGTTTTTGTCACTCAGTTGGCCCCCCAAAGGGTCTCCTTCAATGCAGGTTTGTTTGCCACTTAAAAAGGTGTCCACCACCACTGCCACAAAAGGCAATAATGCCCACCAAACAAAAAAAAATGCCCCCTCCATTATCATAAAATATGTGCCATAGTGATCTCCACCTCACTTAACAATAATCTCCACCACTTAAAGTTAACCACTCAATCAACCATAAGTAGGTGGAATGCAAATGGAATGGTGATGAACCAAGTCTGTAGAGAATGTCGATGGCAAAGGCTGTAGGAGCAAGTAGTGGCCCGATGGAGCATGGGGTGTTACCAACTCACAAAATTCATCGTCAACAACATGTAGATAATGTTGGAGGAGGAGGATGAGTAGGTGCATGGAGGTTGAGAGAGTAGGCCTGGGGCCCATCAAATCTTCAGTTGGTGGCATGGCCTGCATGCACACTTTATTGCCCAGCTTCCTCACATGGTCCATAGAAAATAGATCTCCTCCATGATGCTGACCGTTACACTCCTCTACCATGCCATCCACACAAAAAAAATGACCGTGAGGTGAAAGCAAAAAAATGCCAACTATCGATAGAGGAGATCAAAATGGGTCAAGGGTGAGCCAAAGAGTTGTGGATATTGAGTCATAGATTCTCACGACGTGGCACAAAAGCCAAATAATGAGCAAGGTAATGAGAACAACTGTATGTAAAATGGCATCAATGGTAGAGTCTCCATATGGAAGCCTTAATACAAAACAATGCAATTATAATACAGAGATAAGATCTGCATGAACACAGCCAACCATCATCACAGCGAGCCACATGTTGCGTCCTGTTGCCACGATTTAGGTGGATGTAAAAATGACAAACCAAATCAAAAAAAAATCGATCCCTTAACTCCAGTAGATCCATTATTTAAGAATATGACCAAATCATATTCGACATATGGCATGAAAAAAATTGGCAAAAAGAATATGATGCCATAGAGGACATAGATCCATTACAATGGGAGGTGAATAGCCTACACGATGAGATTTTTTTTTCAATAATGCAAAAAATCTCCTAAAAAGAATGTATAACCAACACAACTATAGATCCAACCAAATATGAATGCAAATCTCCGAAAATAAAAACATATATTTTTGAAGACTATAAACTATAACAAAGGGAGAAATTAGACATGTTGAGCAATGATTATTGGAGGAGGCTATGATACCATGTCAAAGTTATGAAAACTCTCACCCGAGATCTCTCCAGGAATTCATTGCTACATCCATGGCCATTAACATGTTGCTTACACAATGAAACAACTATTTATAACTAAATGATAGATTACAATGTGAATCGCCACTTCTCTTTTATCTTTTATATCTCCATATGCAAGATGCACTACTAGAGTGTCTATAAATAGGGGAGAGAGAGAGTGGGTGAGTGGGTATGTCAACATAATGACAACATAATGTTGACATACTCTAAGTAATCTTAACACAAGTAATTAACCCACGTTAATTACTCTAATAATTACCCCAAGTAATTGGAGGAATTGGCATAGAGAATTCCATACAAAGGGCCTTAGCCTCAAAAGTGACACAAAGGGTAGTAGAGTTCATCCACCCCCAAAGGCAAAGAAAATAGTTTATATTAAAACAAATCAAAAAAATAGTATTCCAAAGCTCACATCCAAAGGCTATAAATAGATCATTTGCACACACCTTATATTAGAGAGAGAGAGAGAGAGAGAGAGAGAGAGAGAGAGAGAGAGAGAGAGAGAGAGAGAGAGAGAGAGAGAGAGAGAGAGAGAGAGAGAGAGAGAGAGAGAGAGAGAGAGAGAGAGATGTGTGTATATGTATATGTATGTATGCACATATATACATATGTATACACACATACATATATGCACACACACACACACACACACATATATACATCCCCACACACACACACATATTAGATAATAATATATATTATATATTTCCATATATAATACAATTATATTATTATGTAATAATTATATATGGTAGTATAATAATATGATCTATTATTAATTAATTATACAGTATATATAAATATTATATATTATAAAACATTTATTATATATATTATAATTATAATATATAATATTGTAATAAGAATACAAATATAAAAATAGTACAATATAATTATAAAATTTTATATTAATATATACATATAATATAATGAAATTATATTAAATAAAATATAAAATATTAATATATATACATTTAATTGGGTTTTGGAAGGCTCTATGTATTAAAATATTATATATACGACCAACACCAATCCTAAAACTTGCAGGACACAAAAATTGTCCCATCGAGCATGCCAAAAACTGTTGATAAAGTGGATTGCACCCTCTAAAGGGAGGCTCAGCTCTCTTCCTCCACGTGGTACAATGGAGACATTCCTCTTGTTGTGGACTACAAACATGAGGGATGAATCTCTAGACTAGGGGCTAGCTCCCCTTGATGTACCTTGAGGCCCTAGATTTCCTACTACTAACAATGGGGGGGATGAAAAGGGAGAACAATACTAAAATCAGAACCTAAACTAATGTGGGGATGCACCAAAATGGTTGGTCTACTCAGCTTTGACATATACTTTACACTAGAGAGAAGCAAGCATACACTTCATTCAAATAAGAACCTTTTCTACATCAGTGTTTCAACAGGGGATCCTGTAGAGATACAAGGAGGAAGAACTACCAGAGGTATTCCGAGACACACTATGGATAGCCTGTTCACATGTGCCTATACTCTGAGCTGGACTCTTCTTATTGACCTACAAGAGAAGAACTCACAATACACTAGATATGTTGGCATAAACTTATGAAAACATGAAAAGGAAATGACTTAACACAAGATAAAAACATAGACATATGCAAAAGTGTAAGCTCAAATGGAGGTAAAAAATAATTATTTTGATTCAAGGTAAATTCCTTCAAGGCTTTGCCATACAAGCTGAGATCCCCCTTTCTTAAATGAGAAGTTAAAAATATATAGAGAAATGGAAACAAGATAGCTGACAAATCAAGGAATGGAAACCCATGCTGAGTTAAACACTTTTGTAGAGACCACAAGCCCATGTTGCTATTGTATTCTACCAATTACGTATGGGAGAGCCATATTATAGATGTCTAGGTCACTGCCCTTGTTGTCCTGGGCCTACAAAAGCATGGGAGACCATCCCAACAACTGACAAGGCCATTCTGAGTTGTTGTGATTGACTATGCTCTCTTCAATACCTAGACATGACTTGGATGCACATTAATGGTGAAGCGTGAAAACATGGGATGTTGGTCTCTATTGTTCGAAAACCAATCTATTTTATTGGTTTTTGATAGATATATTTCACCAAATGTATTATTTCTCCTTGTTGAGTCATCTATGCCACTTGTCTTGGTCTGAGTGGTCATTAATTATGTCTTTTGTCTTTGTTAGGAGCTAGATTGTTCTTTGTTTTATATTTTTTGCTTTGTATTTGCTCGTGTCTTATCTCATTCTTTCAACTTCTCCTTTGCCTTGGTCTTTTCTTTGCTTGTTCTTTGACTTATCAGGCCTTATTTGTCTCGAGCTTTTTGCCATGCTTTCCTTTGGACAAAATGTCTGAAGGAATTCCTTCAAACATTTTGTCTGAAGGAATTCTTTATTTTGATTGCTTCTTTTCCCGAAGGGCACGTGCCCCTCGGGCCTTTTGTCTTTGTTCTTCACTTTCTCAAGGTTCCCTCTGCAAGGGTACTTTGTGCCTTAAAATGCCCCTTCAAAACTTTTGATTTGGTCCTAACACCAACCAAGGTGCCCTTCGCAAGGAAATCCATTGCCTTTTACGAATTGCTTTAGACTATTTCAGGTTCTTCAATCGCTTCTACTTATAAAAGTAGACAAGTAATGCACCTGCACAAACCCGATTTGCACTTTGCAAAGCAGAATGAGGGAAACACCTAGATTTTTCATGAGAAAGGTTTGGCAAAGAACATTTTTGCACAAGGCAGCAGAGGGATGATTTAGCCAAAACATGGATTGGATGAATTTTGCGAAGAAAAAGGAGGGGATGCCCAATTTTGGCTTGCAGGACCAAAAATTGGTCAACATAATTGGTCACTCACAAGGGAAGCATGCCTGTTATGCTTGGGAAGACTGGTAGCCACAAATTCCATTAGGCATGGGGTCAAGTTGCATCTTGGAGAAGTCAACAACATCTTTGTAAGGACCTATGAACCAACAAAGATTTTACCCCAAACAACAAGGAAAAATAGACATAAAGGCTAAAAACACTACACATATGCATAATAATAATTAGGGAAAATGAGGAGAAATAAGGAAAAATATGTACATGATAAAATAAACCTAGTAACAATGCTTAAGATATATCCCATTGATTGGGATATGTAGCTCTTCACCATCCAACTTGGAGAGTTGGAAAGCATTGTGTTGCTTGAATTGGGTGATGACATATAGGCCACTCCACAAAGCGTCAAAGTTCATGTGCCTTCCAGGCTTGGCTCAGTCCTCATCCCACTTCAAGATAATGTCACCTTCTAAAAAGCTCCTTGGTGTAGAACTTTTATCAAAATGCTTCTTTGTTTGTTGTTGATGGCTGGTCATGGCATCCATGGCTTGGTCTCTCACTTCTTGAAGCTCCATTAGCTCACAATACTTGACTTCCAGGCTGTCACTCTCCATCAATTGTAGTTTATGGGCAAGATCCAAGGCTGGTAACTCAAGTGAGATAGGAAGTCTAGCTTCCTTCCATATATAAATGTGCATGGTGAATTTTCGATTGCACTTTTTGGAATGATCCTATCTGTCCAAAGAGCTATCTTCAACTTGACATGTCATGTCCTTTGATTGTCCTCCATTGTCCTCTTCCTAATCCTAATAAAATTATTGATTATGGTCTTAACCAACCCATTTCCTTATGGATAGTAGTTGGAAGAAGTGTTGAGATAGATGCCATACTTCAATACCCACTCACTTGTCTTTATTCTCAAGAAAGCCAATGCATTATTTGAAATGATTATGGTTGGGACCCCAAATCTTGTCACTATGCCTTCATAAAAGTCTAGGACTACAGTCTCATTGGCCTCTTTCAAAGATACAGCCTCTACCCACCTTGTGAAATAACCCGTGGTAGTTAAAACCCACTTGTGTCCAACACTATAAGGGGGATTGATCAACCCTATGAAGTCCAACCCCCATTGCATAAATGGTTGTTCCACCTGAATAGGATGAAGAGGCATGGCATTCAACCATTGCTTCCCATCAAAGAAGGCACATTTTTGACATTTCCTCACCCAAGCATTAGTGTCTTTAAACAAATTGGGCCAAAAGTAACTAGCCCTCATAATCCTTGTAGTTGTGGCCTTGGGAGCAAAGTGGCCACGAACTGGTCCATCATGCAACTCAGATAGTACCTTATCAATTTGGTTTGAATCAATGCATCTTAAGAGCACCCCTGAAAAGTATTTTCTAAACAACACTCAATCAACTAGGACATAAATAAGATATTGGAGTCTAAAATACCTCCTCTTGGTCCTATCAAGATCTTGTGGACACTCACCAGTTCGATAGAAATGAACCATGTCTTGTGCTCAGCTCTTCATGACCATACATACAACTATTTTAGGTTCATTATGGAGTACCAAAATGTCCTCCTTTGGATCTTTCAAGTCCATAGTGAGGTGTTCAGATAGCCCTCTTCCTCTCACTAGTTTGGTGGTTTTTATCTCTACGTCATACTCTATTACTTTGGCGATCCATCTTGCCCTTTTCTCATTCAAGTCTCAGTTCAACAAGAAGTCTTTTACACTAGGATGTGGCACCATGATGTGAATATTTCTACTAGAAAACATATGTCTAAACTTCTTTAGACTTTGTATGACTGTAAGCACCTACGATTTAACATACATGTATCTAACCTCATATCCTTCTAAACCTTGGCTGAAAAAAGCAAGAGGTTGTTCTAAATTATCACCATTTGCTTGAGTGAGCATAACAAAGATTACCTATTCATTCCCAAAGGTGTATAGATTGTAGTCCTCGGAGAAGTTTGGACTAGCTAGGGTAGGAGCTTGGGCGATATCTTGCTTGATGCCTTCAAAGCTTTCTCTTCTTCTTATTGTCCATGTGAACGTCTCATCCTTCCTTAGCATGGAAGTTAGTGGCTTGACAAGCTCAACAAATTTTTAGGAATGAATCTCCTAATGAAATTTATCTTACCAAATAAACTTTGCAAGCCCTTATTGTGCTTAGGCAAGGATAATGCTAAGATGGTGGGCACCCTCTCTGGATCAATGGACAGGCCTTCCTTCGAAATGACATGGCCCAAGAGCTTGCCTTCATGGATGGCAAAGTTAAATTTATTTAGGGTGAGAGAGATGCCAAACTCTCTACACCTTTCAAAGATTTGCCTTAGGTGTTTCAAGTGTTCACTTGCCTCCTTGGAGAAGACTGTCACATCATCAAGATAAACCAACATAATGTCATTGATCAAACCTTAGAAAGCCATATTCATAGCACATTGTAAGGTCGCTCTAGCAATTGACAATCTGAATGGCATCTTCCTGTAGGCATATGTTCCCCACTTGGTGGTGAAGGCTATCTTGCATTGGTCACATTCTTGTACCAAGATTTGATTGTACCCAGAGTAGCCATCTAGGAGAGAGAATCTTTCACTACCTTTTACCATCTGAAGAATTTGCTCCATACTTGGAAGGGGAAAGTGATCTCTCAGTGAGACTCTATTTATATCTCTGAAATCCACACACAATCTGACTTCTCCACTGTTCTTCCTAACAGAGACCAAATTGGCCAGCCAAGAAGAGTGTTTGATAGGGAAAATGATCTTAGACTCGATCAATTTGGTGAGTGTTTTCCTCATGAGAGGCTTGATCTTTGGATTGATTGGCCTTTGCTTTTGCTTGATGGGTTTGACATCTTCCTCTAGCTCAATGGTGTGTTGGGCCAAGCTTGGATCAAAGCCCTTCAAATCACCATACTCCCAAGTGAAGACATCAATAAACTCTTGACATAACATAATGAAACCATGCTTTTCCTCGTTGGTATACACCTTCCCAAGTACATGTAACTTATCCTTATAGATCTATATGCTTTCATAATTTTCCTTCTTGGTTGACATGCTTGCTTTGTCTCTCTTGAGTTAGTCATCTTCATTGAAAATGCTCTCAAGAGTTACTAAACCTTTAGGAATTCTATTGGTCTTTAGTTGAACAATCTGCCCATCATATTGTTGTTATAGCTTGGATTGATTTTTGGAAGCAAACTCAACTTCTTCCTAAAATAAAAGTGTTATTTATTGGTCACTTTCAAACACCTGCCAATTGGTGACATTGTCTAGTATGGGGGACCTCACAATCACCTTTAAATGATATTGATTCTTGATTTGTCTCATCCACTTTGGGATGTCAAACTAAGCACCAACTATTGTTAGTCTATCTGCATGCTTGTTCTCCTCTCTTGGAATGGAAGTGATGTTGAAAGCAGTGAGGTTCTCTATAAATTCCCACACTATGTGCTTGTAAGACTTGAGTGAGGAGTTTTTGGTCAAGCTTTAACCTCTCACTTGGTTCACAATCAACTCATTGTCTCCAAACACCTACATTTTTTTTATTCCTCTCTTCCTTGCCCATTCTAAGCCATGAACAAGGGCCTCATACTCTACTATATTGCAGGTGTAGGAGATCTGAAACCTAAAAGTTAAGAATTATTTATCCTTTGAAGGTGAAACTAGCATTGTCCCACCACCATCTCCCAACTTGCTTCTAGATCCATCAAATAACAGTTGCCACAGACCATAGTCCTCTTGGTCTGTCTTCATTAATTTCGGCATGAAAGCATATTTTTCATGCATGTAGGAGACTCCAAGACCAGCGTCTTCAATGAACTTGTAAGGATCATGCTCAAAGTTGTCATTTCCCCATTCATCTAAAAGCATGTTAGTAACTTCTACAAGGGAAGATATAGAGATTAATCCACCTAGAGCTCTTCTTCATCAATGATTGTGTACTTCATATTCATCACTTTGGGTGAGTATGGCTCCAAGTGATCCTTTTGGATGGGCTCTAACTCAATATTCACTTTAGTTTCATACCTTATCTTGAAAATGATGTAAGACCATTTGGTTGCCAAGTATCCACCTATCTTGGATGTGAAATCCCTTGACAAGCAAAGGATGAAGTAAGGAAGAACATCTACCACTAACACATCATAGGCAATTGAGAAGGTTGGATAGGTATGGAGAGTCAGATTCAAGCCTCTTGCCACTCCCAAGGTCTTAGCTGGTGATCTGTCCAACTGTAGAACTCCTTTGGCCATTTGTTCATACTTGAGGCCTAACTTATCAGCTATGCATTTAGGCATAACTGAGGTGCTTGCTCCAATATTAATAATGCAATCGTGGACTAAAAAATCACCAATAATTAGGGACAAATAACAAGGAGGGACCTTCTCATCTTTCTTTGCTTGACTAGCCATGGGAGGAGCCCCATTTACTACCAACATATTATCATTTCTTTCTGGGATAGCTTACTCACCCAGCTCGTATAATTTCTTTTAGAGTATATCCTTTTGTCTTGACAGTGCTACAGAATCCCATAATGAGATGATCATGTGCAGCTTCTTCATTTGGTCCACTATGTTGATTAAAGGATTGCCCCCTTTAGAGTTCTCCTTGGGAACATTCATAACTTGTGGTGCAACTTGAGGAGCTAAAGCTGTAACCATTAGCCTGTAATTGGGAAAATTTTGATTTGCTTATGGTCTTGGAGCTGCTTCAGGTACACTTCCTACTTGATTAGGTCAATGAGATGTTTTAGGTGATTGAGTGGCTACTTGAGCTTCATCAATGGCTCTCCTTTTGGACCTGGTGTTGGATGCAACACCAACATTCTGATTACTTGTGCTCCCCACATAGTTGATTGCATAGAACTCTCCTTCCACGTGATTCATAAGAGTGGAATCAGATTGAACCTACCTGTTATCTATTCCAAGTTGTGTTGACATCTCAAAATTTGAGAATTGGGCTACCTAATCACCTTGTATAGTTATGCTTTAATTTGGTAGCTCGCTAGCATAAGCAACCTGTTCTTGGCCATAAACATAGGGTGAATAGTTGGGTTGCTCCTGCACCAAATTATTTTGAGTGGGGACAAGAGCCTTGGAAGATGAATGGGCATTTTGATCAAAGCTTTGATAAGGCTTGACATGTGTAATTTGACCTTGCTCTTGATTATAATTTTTGAAGGGAGGCCTATTTACTTGCCCAGACTACTGGTAGCCTTGATTTGGCCTATAAATCTGAGCTTGTTGTCTCTTGAGGGCAACTAACTCGTTGGTAATACTTTGCAGCAAGCTATTAACTTTATGGATGTCATTTATAGGGGTAGAAACTGACTTCTCTTGATTAGGTAGAGGAGCTAGAGTGGACAAAGTAAGTTGGACTGAGGGTTGTAAATCATGAAAGAGTGGCATAGGAGGTCAAGGAGCTATCTTTCCTACTTGAACAAGGCAACTTTTAGTAGCTATGGCTATCTCATAAGTAGCGGGTAGAGTGTTTCCACCCATGGACTGTATCATGACAGTAATGTCACTATTCAAGGCCTTCAAGTAGTAAAGGAAAGCATAGCTTGGGTTTGGCCTCACAAGATTTGGGATTCTATCCTAAATCTTTTGGAACCTAGTGTTAAAATTTTGCATAAACTCATGTGAGGCTCTCTTCATGGTGGTTAACTGCTCAGCTAGAGACAAATGGTCACTTTTTTCTCTAAACCTATTGGTTAAGAGGGTCCCTAACTCATTCCATGAGCCAATTGAGTTCATAGGCAAGGTCCCATACTAGTCCAAAACTTTCCATTTGAAGGACAAGGCTAGCAATCTAATGGCTACATTTTCTTTAGTGATATTATGGATGTTTCAGAGGTTTGTTATGTTTCTAATATGCTCGACAACAATGATTGGGCCCTCTCCACTACAGGGAAGAACACTTTTAAGAGTTGTCCCTAGAATTGGGTCATATTGTTGAAGGTTTAAGGGACTTTGACCATTGAAGGGCACAAAAGGGAAAGCCCTAATGGTTGCCATGGGTGTGAAAGGATTCAACAAGGGTATCTGTTGACGTAGTGGATTGCACTCGGGGCAGGAGGCCGAGCTCCTGCCTTCCACACGCAACAATAGAAACTCCCCTCTCGCCTGTGGGATCGGCGAAGCTAGAGGGGAGAGTCTCTAGGTAAGGGCTAGCTCCTTGTGATACATCATGTTCGTTCCAGTAAGTGCTAACACACACACACAATATATATATATATATATATATATATATATATATATAAGGGGGGATGAAAAGGGAGAAAGATTGCAGGAAAACAAACTACTCTAAGGAGGTGATGCACCAAAATAAATCGACCTTCTCACATTCACACTTAAAATCAAACAAACACATACATACACTTCAAACTTGGTAGAAGAACTAGATTGCAAAAAACTTGGCAGGGAGGCTTTAATGGAAAATACAGAAAATAGAGATTCACCAAAGGTGTTGTGAAATGCACAATATATAGTAATTTCTTCTATTTTTGCACTTTCAAATACAGCTGTCCTTGTCATCTACAGAAATGGCACCTTGTAGACAACAGATATGTTGGTGTCGATTTATTTTGGTGCATCACCTCCTTAGAGTAGTTTGTTTTCCTGCAATCTTTCTCCCTTTTCATCCCCCCCCATTATATATATATAATGGGGGGGATGAAAAGGGAGAAAGATTGCAGGAAAACAAACTACTCTAAGGAGGTGATGCACCAAAATAAATCGACCTTCTCACATTCACACTTAAAATCAAACAAACACATACATACACTTCAAACTTGGTAGAAGAACTAGATTGCAAGAAACTTGGCAGGGAGGCTTTAATGGAAAATACAGAAAACAGAGATTCACCAAAGGTGCTGTGAAATGCACAATATATAGTAATTTCTTCTATTTCTGCACTTTCAAATACAGCTCTCCTTGTCATCTGCAGAAATGGCACCTTGTAGACAATAGATATGTTGGTGTTGAACCTATGAAAGCATCAAGAAACAATGACTAAACACAAACTAACACTCAAGACATACACAGAGATATCTAACCAAGATAGAGGTAAAAAATGTGTTTATTGATTTAGGTGAAATTTTCGCCAGGGCTACGCCTTACAAATGTGGAAGATCCTTTCTCGAATGACAAGTCCTCAATATATAGGAGAAGAAAAGAGGCCTTTTGGCACCCTTTTTACAAGTGACACATGTGCCTTACGAGCATTGGGGAGAGCAAGCCGCTTAAACATAAACGTTGTGTCGGCCCTAGCCTTGACTTCAAGTATTTTTTGACATGGTCACGTTGTTTCCTCATTAACCGAGACTGCTCCTTGAAGGCACCTACGCAGTTTGTCTGCTCATAAATATGAAATGAAGAAAAGGGTCACACGATTGGCCGTTCACGCCTTTTAATGGTCATTTTGCAGGCACTATGTCATCTGCTAGAGTCATTTTTTGAATCGATGCCTCCCTTCGCCACTTAGATTATATGTCTGCTCCTACACTTGGCACTTTGTCTTTTCCCTATCTTGTCTCTTTTGGCTCCTTCAGCCCTCGAGGCTATCTCTGGGCGGGTCACTGCATTGCTTGGGCTCCTTTCATGGTTGGCGCATGGGCATTTAAAAATTAATGGCCTTTTTGCTGGCTTAAATTTGATGTCTGTGCACCCGTCATTATTTGAAAAATAACGACTAGTTCACCTTCTTAAAGTTGATGGCATCCGAGACGTCACCGTCCTTGGCAATTTCTTTCAGGCCTTTCTGCTTTTGATCTTGCACGTTGAACTGGAGGCATTGAACCAAGTGACTAAACCAGTTCAATGTTTAATGCTGCGCACCGATGAACTAGTCAAAGTGTCAAGGCGTTGAACCAATGCATTGAACCAACCTGTTAAACTTTGCCAATTAAACCGTTTGAACTTTGTCGAAGCACTAAAACTAGGCCTTTGAACCAAAATGTTGAACTGGTTCAACGGTTCAACGCTGTGCACTGATGAACCTGTCAGTTGAACTAGGGCTCAAAAATCAAAGCGATGAACTTGATGATTGAACTAGAGCTTGAAATTGAAGCGATAGTTTAATGGTTCAGTGCCACCAACCTTCCTTGTGAATCTTCTTCAGACAAATGTCCCAAAAGCCTTGTAAACCCTAGTAGTCTCTGAACTGATGTCTTCATCTGCCAAGGATTTTACCTACTAAGTCTGTAGAAACTCCTAGACTTGTGCAAAATCAAAAAATGAATTGGCCTTGAACAACAGGGGAAGAAGGGGACAGCTTTTTTGCCCTATTGGGCAAAAAATGGTCAATATATTAGTGACTCCTAAGGGAAGCATGCATGCTATGCTTAAAAGCTAGTTGCCTTAAAAGTCCATTGGGCACGGAGTTAGATTATAACTTTAAAATCAACAACAACCCCACTAAATTATAGAATCA
Source organism: Torreya grandis (assembly GCA_037957365.1). Classification (NCBI taxonomy): domain Eukaryota; kingdom Viridiplantae; phylum Streptophyta; class Pinopsida; order Cupressales; family Taxaceae; genus Torreya; species Torreya grandis. Next base: position 558,800 of record JARHVA010000070.1, on the reverse strand, counting down.
ATCACGCAGATTCACTCTAAGAGTAAAATAAAAACACACACAAAGCTAAGAAAACTACTCATGTAACAACACTTAGGGAAAATAGGGAAAGAAAATAAGGGAAAATATATACAGATGAAAGGAGACTCAGTGGCAGTGTTTTAGATGTATCCCATTAATTTGGATATGTAGTTCTTCACCATCCAACCTGGAGAGTTGGAATGCATTATGCTGCTTGCACTGAGTGATTATGTATGGGCCACTCCATAGGGCATCGAACTTTGCATGTTTTCCAGGCTTAGCTTGATCTTCATCCCATTTTAAGACAATATCTCCTTCAGAGAAACCTTTTGATGAATATTTCTTGTCGAAGTGTCTCTTTAATTGTTGTTGATGGCTAGTCGTGGAAGCCATAGCCTGGTCCCTTGCCTCTTGGAGTTCCATCAGCTTGCATAATCTAACCTCCATGCTGGTTCCTTCCTCTAACTGTAGCTGGCGAGCGAGATCCAAGGCTGGCAACTCGAGTGAAATGGGGAGCCTAGCTTCCCATCCATAGACGAGTGTGTATGGTGAGTTGCCAATTGCTCTCTTCAGGGTGACCCTATCTACCCACAGGGCTATTTTCAACTTGGCGTGCCAAGTCCTTTGATTTTCTTCCATGGTCCTCTTGATGATCCTGATCAAGTTTTTGTTGGTGGACTCAGCCAGCCCATTCCCTTATGGGTAATAATTGGATGAAGTGCTGAGATATATACCATACCTCATCGCCCATTCACTTGTTTTGGTTCACATAAAGCCAATGCATTATCTAAGATTATGGTTGTTGGAACCCCGAACCTCATCACCAGGTCCTCATAAAACTCCAAGACCGTGCTTTCATATGCCTCCTTTAGAGCAACAGCCTCCACCCACCTTATGAAATAGTCTGTGGCAGTCATGACCCACTTGTGTCCAGCACTAAAGGGAGGATTAATCATTCCTATGAAGTCCAGGCCTCACTGCATGAATGGTTCCTCCACTTGAATAGGTTGTAGAGGCATGGCAGCCAACCGTTTCTTCCCCTCAAAAAGTGCGCACTTCTGGCACTTTTTTATCCAGGCATGGGTGTCCCTAAAAAGAGTAGGCCAGAAATAGCTCGCTCTCATTATCCTTACTGCAGTAGCCCTAGGAGCGAAATGACCACCCGTTGGCCCATCAAGGAACTCAGACAACACCTTATCAGCCTGATTCGAGTCTATGCATCTTAGAAGGGCCCTAGAGAGATCCTTCCTAAACAATACTCCATCAACCAAAACATAAGGGAGAGACTGGAGCCTGAAGTATCTTCTTTAGGTCTTATCAAGACTCTACGGGCACTCACTAGTGAGAAGGAAACGCCTCAGGTCTGATGTCTAGTCCTTTATGATAGCTAGTTCTTTTGTTATAGCTGCATCATGAATTAGTAAGCTGTCTTCCCTTTTCTGCCTGAAGTCTACAGCAAGGTGTTTGCACAGGCCTCTTCCCCTCACCAGCTTGGTGATCTTGATGTCTATGTCATACTCCATTACCCTGGTGATCCACCCTGCTCTTTATTCATTTAGGTCTCAGTTGGTCAGGAAATCCCTGACGTCAGGATGTGGAACCATGAGGTGAATCCTACTGTTAGACAGCATATGCCTAAATTTCTTCAGGCTCCACACTACTACCAAGACTTGCTTCTCTACATATGTGTATCTGACTTTGAAATCCTCTAACCCCTGGCTAAAAAATGCAAGTGGTTGCTCAAGGTCATCACCATTTGCTTGAGTAAGCACGACAGAGATTACCTCTTCATTGCCAAAAGTGTTGAGGTTGAAGTCTTTATTGAAGTCGGGGCTGATCAAAGTAGGAGCTCAGGTTATGGCCTGCTTGATGGCTTCAAAGTTGTCCTTCCTTTATGTTGTCCACTTGAACTCCTCACCCTTCCTCAGCATAAAGGTCAGTGGCGTGACTATCTTTGCAAAATTTGAAATGCATCTCCAAATGAAATTTATCCTGCCAAAGAAACTCTGCAGGCCTTTTTGGTGACTAGGTAGGGACATCTCCAGGATAGAACGAACTCTCTCGGGGTCAATAGATAAGCCCTCCTTGGACACGATGTGGCCAAGGAGTTTCCCCTCATGAATAGTAAACATGCATTTCATCAGGTTAAGAGAGATGCCGAACTCCCTACACCTTTCAAAAATCTACCTGAGGTGTTTCATGTGTTGGCTCGCTTCCTTGGAGAATACCATCACATCATCGAGGTATACCAACACATTGTTGTTTATCAAGCCTCCAAAAGCCATGTCTATGGCTCGCTGAAAGGTAGCACCAGCATTAGCCAGCCCGAATGGCATCTTCTTGTAGGCAAACGTTCCCCATTTAGTAGTGAAGGTTGTTTTGTGCTAGTCACAACCTTACACCAGAATTTGATTATACCCTGAATATCCATCCAAGAGGCAAAAACGCTCACTGCCTATTACCTTCTAAAGGATCCGCTACATGCTCGAGAGGGGATAATGGTCTTTTAAAGAGACTTTATTAAGGTCTCTGAAATCAACACATAGCCTGATCTCCCCATTCTTCTTTCTAACAGGAACAAGATTGGCCAGCCAGGAGGAATGTTTTATTGGAAATATAATCCCAGACTCAATCAATTTGGCCAGTTCCTTCTACATGAGAGGTTCAATCATCGAGTTGACAAGGTTTCTGCTTCTGCGTGACTGGCCTAGCACCTTCTTCTAATTTGATGGTGTGTTGGGTGAGTCTTGGGTCGAAACCCTTCAAATCACTGTAATCCCATGTGAAAACATCAGCAAACTCCTGACACAACAAAATGAAAGCCCACCTTTCTCAAACCGTGTAGACTTTTCCAAGCGCAAGCAACTTGTCCTTGAAGATCTCAACCTATTCATAATTTTCTTCCTTAGTTGTGATGCATGCCTTGTTATTTCTCAATTGGTCATCTCTATTGAAGATGCTCTCAAGAGTGACCAAACCTTTAGGGAGCTTATTGTTCTTTAATTAAACAATCTGGTTGCCATATTGTTGTTGCAGCTTTGCTTGGTTTTTTGTTACGAACTCAGCTTCTTCCTACAGGAAAAAAGCTATTTACTGGTCATTTTTGAAAACCTACCAGTTTGTAATATTGTTGGGGATAGAGGGCCGGACTACCACCTTCAAGTAGTGTGAACCACAGTCTCAGTTTATCTCCCTGAAAACATCGAACTGAGCACCAATTGCTGTTAGCCTATCTGCTTGTTTATTCTACTCTCTGGGAATAGAGGCGATATTGAAAGTGAAGAAATCTTCCACCAAGTCCCAGACCCTATGCTTGTAGGACTTTAGCAAGGAATTTTTGGTCAAATTCTGGCCTTTCACCTGATTTACAATTAGCTCATTGTCTCCCAAAACTTGCAACTCCTTGATCCCTCTTTTTCTTGCCCATTCCAGACCATGGACAAGGGACTCGCATTCTTCAACATTGCTTGTGCAAGAAAATTGGAAATAGAAAGCTGAAAAGTATCTCTCCTTTGAAGGGGAGACTAACATCGCTCCACCACCAGCTCCCATCCTACTTTTGGAACCGTCAAAGTATAGTTGCCATAGACCCAGGTCTCCTCTGCTTGCCTTTATTACATTTGGTATGAGGGTACCCTCTTCGTGCATGCAGTAGACTCCAAGCCCTGCCTCCTCTATGAACTTGTAAGGGTCATGCTTAAAATTATCACTTCCCCACTCATCCAAGAGTAGGTCTACAACTCCTTCAAGAGCATAGGACAAAGATTGGTCTATCTGGGACTCTTTTGGGTTGATAATAGTGTAGCTAACGTTCGCTGCTTTGAGCGAATATGGTTCTAGATGGTCCTTGTAAAGTGGCTCAGATTCGATCTTTACCTTGGTCCCATACTTGGTTCTAAAAACTAGATAGGACCAATTCACTACTAGATAGCCACCTATCTTTGATGTGAAGTCCATGGATAAGTAAATTGCAAAAAAAGGAAGAACATCTGCCACTAATATATCACAGGGAATTGAAAAGGTTGGGCAAGCATGTAATGTCAAGCTTAAACCCTTCATTATTCTAACTATTTTTGCAGGTGTCCCATCTAGCTACAGGACTCCCTTATTCATCTCCTCATATTTCAATCCCATATTGTCAGCTATGCACTTGGGCATCACTGAGGTACTAGCCCCACTGTCAATGATGCAGTTGTGCACCAAGAAATCTCCTATAATCAAGGACACACAGAAAGGGGGGATTTTCTCTTCTTTCTTGACCTAACCTGAGGTGGAATGTTGCCCATTCACCATCAAGACATTATCGGTCCTTGTTGGGATAGCTTGTCGGTCCAGCTCATGCAATTCTCTTTGTAGCATGTCCTTCTGTCCTAGTAGAGACAATGAATCCCATAAAGAGGTGTTCATATATAACTTCTTCATCTGGTCCACTATATTGACTGGAGGGATACCTCCCTTCAAGCTTTCTTTGGGGCTAATTCCAACTTTAGGTGCAGGCTGAGGGGCTGAAGGTACAAATGACGGTCTAAAATTTGGGGCTTTTTGATTTGAGTGTGATGGAGAAGGTGCACCTATCGATTGGGTAGTTGCCTGGGCTTCTCCCATTCCTCTCCTCTTGAATCTTATGTTGGCTGCAACACAGTCAGCCTGATTGTCTGCAACACCTACATAATTGATTGCATAAAACTCACCCTCCAAGTGGTTCATAAGAGTAGAGTCAGGCTAACTCTGACTGTTACTTGTGTTGGGTTGCATTGGAGCTTCGAAGACCTGGGGGTGAGCGACTAACTGATTGTCTGCATTTTGGTAATAACCCATCATCTCATCTACATAAACAGCTTGCTCCTGACCATATCCCATGGTTGAACAACTTGGCTACTCCTGCACCAGGTTGTTCTGAACGGGCACCATGGCCTTAAATGATGAAGGCGGGCCTGGGTTGTAGCCTTGAAATGGTCTGGTCTGAGTAAGTTGACCCTGTCCTTGATTGTAGTTTTAGAAAGGGGGTCTAGGGGCTTGACCATAATGCTGGCATCCCTGATTCGGTCTGTTGCATTGAGCTTGTTGCCTTTTAAGAGTTACAAGTTCGTTTGACATACTTTGCAACAGACTCTTAACTTCATGAAGCTCATTGGATGGATCAGCAACTAGTTTCTCTAAGCTAGGTAGAGGAGCTAATGTGGGAGCAATGGCTTGAATTGGAGGTGGCATTTTTGGGGAAAGTGGCATGTGGGGTCTAGGGGCTATTTTCCCAGCTTGTATTAAGCAATTTTTCGCTGCTATGGCTATGTCATAGGCATTAGGCAGCACATGCCCTCCCATGGATTGTATCATCACTACAATATCACTGTTCAATGCCTTCAAATAATATAGGAAAGCATAGCTGGGAGTCAGTCTTACCAGAATGGGGATTCTATCCCAAGTCTTTTGAAATCGTGTGTTGAAATCTTGCATATATTCATGTGGGGCTCTCTTTATGGTCGTTAGCTGCTCAGCAAGCAAGAGGTCATCGCTCTTTTCCCCAAAATGGTCTATCAATTGAATACCCAATTCATTATAGGAATGGATTGAATTTACAAGCAAAGTCCCATACCAGTCAAGAGCTTTGCCCTTGAGAGACAATGTCAGCAATCTAATTGTGACATTTTCCTCTATGACATTATGAATATTGCAGAGGTTAGAAATGTTCCTAATGTGCTCGACAACTGTAATCAGCCCCTCTCCATCGAAAGAAGGCACATTTTTTAGGGCTACTCCTGAGATTGGGTCATATTGTGGGAGATTCAAAGGGCTTCCACCACGAAAAGCTGCAAAGGGTAATGCCATTGCTGGGATGGGATGTAATTGCGGCTCTACTACGTATGCGTCCCTTACAACAGGTCTAGGAGGGTGGTTTGTTGAATAAGGACGGGTCTTCTCAAACCTCAGTCTTTTTGTTGAGTTCAAAGGCAACTCAAAAAAATCAAAAGGAACACCCTTAGATGCAGACCGTGTGGTGATTTTAGGCATAGGAAGTCAAAACTGGTCTTTGATTTGAAAATAGAAGCTTTGCTAGTGGAGTCGCCAGATGCTGGAAATATTTGATTTGCTATAACATGACCAACATCAATCCTAAAACCTTACTGAGTTGTAAAATTAGGTCCCACCGAGCGTGCCAAAAACTGTTGATGTAGTGGATTGCACCCGAGGCAGGAGGCTGAGCTCCTGCCTTCCACACGCAACAATGGAAACTCCCCTCTCACCTGTGGGACTGACGAGGCTGGAGGGGAGAGTCTCTAGGTAAGGGGTAGCTCCCTTTGATGCATCATGTTTATTCCAATTAGTGCTAACACATATATATAGATATATAATGGGCGGGATGAAAAGGGAGAAAGATTACTGAAAAACAAACTACTCTAAGGAGGTGATGCACCAAAATAAATCGACCTTCTCACATTCACACTTAAAATCAGACAAACACAAACATACACTTCAAACTTGGCAGAAGAACCAAACTACAAGAAATTTGACAGGGAGGCTTTAATGGAAAATACAGAAAATAGAGATTCACCAAAGGTGCTGTGAAACGCACACTATATAGTAATTTCTTCTGTTTATGCACTTCCAAATACAACTCTCCTTGTCAGATGAAGAAATGGCACCTTGTAGACAACATATATGTTGGTGTTGAACCTGTGAAAGCATCAAGAAACAATGACTAAACACAAACTAACACTCAAGACATACACAAAGATATCTAACCAAGATAGAGGTAAAAAATGCGTTTACTGATTCAGGTGAAATTTTTGCCAGGGCTACGCCTTACAAATGTGGAAGATCCTTTCTCAAATGACAAGTCCTCAATATATAGGAAAAGAAAGGAGGCCTTTTGGCTCCATTTTTACAAGTGACCCATGTGCCTTATGAGCATTGGGGAGAGCAGGCCGCTTAAACATAAATGTTGTGTCGGCCCTGGCTTTGACTTCAGGCATTTTTTGACATGGCTGCATTGTTTCCTCATTAATCGAGACTACTCCTTGAAGGCACCTATGTAGTTTGTCTGCTCATAAATATGAAACGAAGAAAAGGGTCGCAAGGTTGGTCGTTCACGGCTTCCAATGGTCAATTTGCAGGCACTATGTCATCTATTAGAGTAATTTCTTGAATCGACACTTCCCTTCACCACTTAGACTATCTATCTACTCCTACACTTGGCACTTTGTATTTTCCCTATCTTGTCTCTTCTGGCTCCTTCAGCCCTCAGGGCTATCTCTGGGTGGGTCGCTGCATTGTTTGGGCTCCTTTCATGGTTGGCGCTTGGGCATTTAAAAATCAACGGCCTTTTTGCTAGCTTAAATTTGATGCTTGTGCACCCATCATTGTTTGAAAAACAATGGCTAGTTCACCTTCTTAAATTTGACGGCATCTGAAACGTCACCGTCCTTGGCAATTTCCTTCAGGCCTTTCTGCTTTTGATCCTGCACATTGAACTGGAGGTCTTGAACCAAGTGATTGAACCGGTTCAATGGTTTAATGTTGCGCACTGATGAACTCGTCTAAGTGTCAAGGCGTTGAACCAACATGTTGAACCAACCTATTGAACTTTACTGATTAAACTGTTTGAACTTTGCTGAAGTGCTGAAACTAGGCCTTTGAACTGAAGCCTTTGAACCAAAACATTGAACTAGTTCAGCAGTTCAACGTTGTGCGCCAATGAACCTACCGATTGAACCAGGGCTCAGAAATTGAAGCGATGAACTTGACGATTGAATCAAAGCTTGAAATTGAAGCGATGGTTTAATGGTTCAGTGCCGCCAACCTTCCTTGTGAATCTTCTTCAGACAAATGTTCCAAAAGCCTTGTAAACCCCAGCACTCTCTGAATTGATTTTTCATCTGCCAAGGATTTTACCTGCTGAGTCCGTAAAAACTCCTGGACTTGTGCAAAATCAAAAATTGAATTGGCCTTGACTAGCAGGGGAAAAAGGGGACCGATTTTTTGCCCTATTGGGCAAAAAATGGTCAATAGTATCCTTGAGTAGGTATATTTTATGGCTGGTTTAAGAAAATGGCTTGTTACGTAAGGGTGGGTATTTGCAAACCTCAGCCTTTTTGTTGAGTTCAAAGGTAACTCAAAAAATTCAAAAAGGACACCCTTAGAAGAAGATCTTGTAGTGACCTTTGGCATGGGATGCCAAGTTGGTCATTAAGCAGAGACATGGTTCTTGAATGGAGTCACCAGGTGCTGAATATAGCTCTTTCTTTTGGAAAATTTTAACAAGATCAAGACCAGCACCAATCCTAAAACTTATAGGACACATAAATTGTTCCACCAGGCGTGCCATAAATTGTTGACGTAGTGGATTGCACCCTTTGAAGGGAGGCTCAACTCTCTTCCTCCACATGGCACAATGGAGACATCCCTCTTGTTATGGGTTGTAAACGTGAGGGATGAATCTCTATATTAGGGGCTATCTCCCTTTGATGCACCTTGAGCCCTGGCTTTCCTAATGCTAAAAATAGGGGGTATGAAAAAGGAGAGAAATATTGAAATTAGAACCTAAACTAATGTGGTGATGCACCAAAATGGTTGGTCTACTCAACTTTGACATACACTTTACACTAGAGAGAAGCAAGCATACACTTCATTCAAATAAGAACCTTTCTTACATCAGTGTTTCAACAGGGGATCCTATAGAGATATAGGGAGGAAGAACTACCAGAGGTGTTCTAAGACACACTATGGACAACCTGTTCACATGCGCCTATACTCTGAGCTAGATTCTTCTTGTTGAAATACAAGAGAAGAACTCACAATACACTAGATATGTTAGCATAAAATTATGAAAGCATGAAAAGGAAATGACTTAATACAAGATAAAACCATAGACATATGCAAAAGTGCAAGCTCAAATGGAGGTAAAAAATGCTTCTTCTGATTCAAGGTAAATTCTTTCAGGGATTCACCATACAAGCTGAGATCCCTTTTTCTCAAATGAGAAGTTACAAATATATAGAGAACTAGAAACAAGATAACTGAGAAATCAAGGAATGAAAACCCATGCTGAGTTAAACACTTCTGTAGAGACCACAAGCCCATGTTGTTGTTGTATTCTTCCAATTGTGTATGGGAGAGCCATGTTATATATGTCCAAGTCACTACCCTTATTGTTTTAGGCTTGCAAAACCATGGGAGGCCATCCCAAACAACTGATAAGGCCATTCTGAGTTGTTGTGATCGACTATGCTCTCTTCAATACCTTGATGTGACTTGGATGCACATTAATGGTAAAGCATGAAAACATGGGATGCTAGTCTCCATAGTTCGAAAACCAATCTATTTTATTGGTTTTCAGTAGATATATTTCACCAAATGTATTAATTCTCCTTGCTGAGTCATCTATGCCACTTGTCTTGGTCTGAGTGGTCATTGATTATGTCATTTATCTTTGTCAACATCTGGACTATTCCTTGTTTTGTCTTTTTCGCTTTGTCTTTGATTGTGTCTTGTCTCCTTCCTTTGACTTCTCCTTTGCCTTGGCCTTTTCTTTGCTTGCTCTTTGACTTATTAGGCCTTCTTTGTCTCAAGGTTTTTACCATGCTTTCCTTTAGATAAAATGTCTGAAAGAATTCTTTCTTTTGATTGCTTTTTTTCCTGAAGGGCACATGCCCCTCGAGCCTTTTGTCTTTGTTTTTCACTTTCTCAAGGTGCTCTCCGTAAGGGCACTTTGTGCCTCGAAATGCCCCTTCATAACTTTTGATTTGGTCCTGCCACCAACCAAGGTGCCCTCCACAAGGAAATCCATTGCCTTCTGTGAACTGCTTTAGACTATTTCAGGTTCTGTAATCACTTCTACTTATAAAAGTAGACAAGTAATGTACCTACACAAACCCGATTTGCACTTGGCAAAGTAGAATGAGGGAAACACCTGGCTTTTTCATGAGAAAGGTCTAGCAGAGAACATTTATGTATAAGGCAACAAAGGGATGATATATCCAAAACATGGATTGGATGACTTTTGCAAAGAAAAAGGAGGGGGTGCCCAATTTTGGCTTGTATGACCACAAATTGGTCAACACAACCTCCTAAACTATTTCTACCTGCATGACCACACTCCCTTAAATGAACTCATACCATTTATTATGGTCTTAACTACCAAAATTAAGTGAAAAACACTATTTTTGGCAAGTTGGACCTATTCTACCTTGACTAACACCAACCATCCCTCAACTGATGTCAATTACCCAAGAAAGACTGACATTGACCCTTGCTCAGGAGGTTGAATAAGCAAAGTCTGAGTAAGGGTCATCACTTTTCTCATGAACTTGTGCATAAACTAGAGAGCTAAACTAGAGAGATAGAGAATCCCAAATCATAAAGGAGGTGAACCATTGATAGACTAAATGTTAAAGCATCGTTACACTACCCACATTCTCCCAAGGCTCCATTAAGGTTTTCTTGACCTACCATCTACTTCTAGGATAACATTGCTACATCAAGATAAGTACTTTTTTATTATTGAACAATTTCAAGGTTTTCTTATCTTAGTATTTGTTGTTTTAGTATCTTCACACCCTCCTTGTAGCCTCAACTACTTGTGTTGAACTCTTGTACTTCAACACCCCTTTGCCATCTAACATCCATTAACCTTTCACACTCTTGTGAGCCCAAAAACTCTACCTAAACATTCTTGATCTTCATTCCCATCCTCATGAGCCTACTTCAACCTTTTACCAACCCAAAAAATCTCTAAAACTCCCCTAAATCCCAACCTTTATGCTAAATTAAAATTGTATCTACACACAACGACCGACATTGGTTCTTCCTGACTGACATCGATCCACAGAACACGGACATCGGTCTTTGTGTAAACTTTTCTCCCCAAAACAATAAGCTAAAAAACCCCTTTATACCTATCAAAACTCTTATTTTTCCATCCCTATCACAACACAATATTTATCCATAGTAACCCAACCTGACTATAATCACTTTAACATTTCTTTTATGCAAATTAGTTTAATTTGTTTCAAAAGGAATCAGGCATTTTGAAGTATTTTATTGTTTGTCTAAAGTGTTTTCTTCTTTTTTTGCTTAAATCATTTATTTTTAGAATTCATTTGGACTTAACTTGTTTTAACAAGTGGGTCGATAGCCATCTTAGGAAGTTTCATACTTCTAAAAACTAACATTTGTTAGGCAACCCACTTATCAACCATTTTAATCCAAATCTTGTTTAAGCCTTGTTTGTTTTATAGGTCATTCCTCCATAGCCAAAGAGGAGTACTCACAATGTCTGGATCAATAGAGTGCACAACCACATGTAGGTTCATCTACACCTTCTCCCTTTCTTTAGTTTTACTTGTTTTCAAAAATAAAATAATGATTTAAAAAAATAGTGAAACATTCTGGCATGCCCGATGGGACCCTTGATTTCTCTTGGGTTCGTAGTTGTTTTAGGGCATTTATAATTGCATTAGTCAAGAAATCATCTCATTTATTTTGAAAGGTTAAACACTTGTCATTACATTTCTTCACTTCTAAATCACAATTTACTTTATTTCCTTACTTTTATATTGAAAAGGCAAAATCACTTGTTCTTTCTCTATTTCCAAAAGTAAAAAGGCATTTTTATTGTTTTATTTATTTCTAAAATATAATAGGCAATCATCCTAGGATTAGGATTTGCATTATCATCTTTCACTTAGGTTGCATTTAGAGTTTTTGTATTCACTAAAAGAAATTGAAACTTTCTTTTTGGATTATAATCTACCTTACATACATTGATTACTTGTTTGCTTAAGTCACATAGCTTAATTAATTGGGTAAATTAATCATGTAGCAATCACTTATTTTCACATACATACCAAACCACCTACATAATCAATTCATCAAACATTGAAATGAGGATATTAACTAAGATTTCATCACCTAACATCAACCTTCATCCCGACAATCCCACTTGGATTTCACTAGCAAGGGGAGAACCAACTCAGTACACTGACTAAGTATAAACATTGGATATCAGGTATATATTATGAAAATACTTGACACCCTTACATTATAGTGTGTGAACTGAGGGGGTAGGCCCCAATACCAAGCCACGTACCAATTCCAATACTAAGATCTTTTGAGCCTAAATTAACCTAAAACCATCCATAGACTACTTCTTCTAGTACCCATTTCAAAAACCAAGTGGAGTCTCACTAATTATAAACTTAAAGCATAAGCCCAAAACAAGATAAAAAATAAATATTAGGATATAACGTACTTTTAGTGTGTGTGATCTTGATGACTTTTTATTCTTTACTCTCTTTTTGAGTTAGTGAGTTCATTTCCATCAACTTCTAAACTTCCACCACTTTATCTCATGGTCTTGACATGGCAATAAGCTAGAGACCAAACTAACCAAAACAAACCTCACCACCAACCTTCTTCCTCTTTTTCATCCATGGAACACACTTCAGATGCGAAGAGATCTCTTGAACATTTCAGGAGTCCTTATATGCCCCGATGTTTTGGCCAAGGGGATATGAACTTCATAAGCCTCCTTGACAATAACCCAGTTGTCCTCCAGCATTACCTTGCCATAATTGCCAACCATGGCCCTACTTTGGTTCTTTATATTGAACCCCCTTATGACATGCCTACTTATCTTATGGGTGAGACTTTAGTTGCCACCATTTCCACTACCCAATCTATGGTAACTCAAGCTTCATCTTCTACAAGCAACCCATCTACTAGTATTGCCCAGAGCCAAGCTTTTCTTGCCCCACCAACAAATATCTAATCGCCTTCAACTTCCACCAACCCCATAACCAAACCTTCAAATGTAGGCTTAACATAATCAATGACAACTCAAGCACCACTTAGCATTGGGATGCCATCCACTAGTATCATTTCCTTACCTATTACCACCCAAAACCCAACATCATCTACAGCTTTTCAAAACTTAATAGTATCTATACCATCCACTCTTCCATATATATGTACAAGGGTAACTACACACCTTCAACAATCAAACCCAACCATGCCCATGTCTCAGTAAATACCCACTGTACCTAATACAGGCTATGTCCCAAATGCACGAGGATATATGCCTCCCATATCATCCCAACCTTTCATGACCAACTATGAATATGTGGCATCCACCCAACCTTCAAACATGTTATACCTTACCTCATCACAGCCATAATAAAACATACCCCATAACTATTTGGGTACGCCACAAACCGACCTCATCAAGATGTTAATAGATAAAAGGACAACTTTAGAGACATCCATTTTTGAAGTTCACAACCTTTTATCCTATGACCAAATTTGTAATGAACCCATTCAGCCTTCTGTATCAATTCATCCTTACCCCACTTAATGGGAACTTCCAAAATTCACCAAATTCCAAAGTAAGGAGAATCCCCAACAACATTTAAGAGCATTTAGGCATGTGTTCTATCTCATTGCCTATGATGATGTTCTTTTACTTAAGACCTTCCCCATGGCTTTAGCAAGACCCACATTGGATTGATATAGTGCCATCACTAGGTACTCCCTCTTTTCCTTCACCCAACTCACATAAAAATTCTTGGATCACTTCTCCATAAACATCTCCAAGAAAGTATCCATAACCAACTTGTATTCTATTCACCAATTCGAGGATGAATCCATTGTGGACTTTGTTACTCGATGGAGGGGGTTAATCAACCAACTTTCCTTCTCCTTACCTCAACTGGAATTGATTGAAATTTTCTATCGGGCATTTGCCAAACACATTTCATTTACCCTACAATTTCAAACATTTTGTAACTTTGATTAAGCATTTACCATGGCAAGGAAATTGGAAATCTGAGCAATTGATGAAGGTAAACTAAAGCTTAGGAATAAGAATTCCAGATTCAAATCTACTGAAGCTTCCTACCATTTTTATTTATGACCCATCCAATTTCAATACCCCCTTAGTGTTTGGTTCATAAACAAGGCCAAGCTTGTCTGTAATCTGTTTAGGCATGACTATCCTACTAGCTCCACTATCCACCATATAGTTATGAACCAAAGTATCACCTACTATCAAATAAAGGTAGAAAGGAGGAGTTTTATTTGTTTTTACCTTAGTTATGTCCACTTTTTCCATCTTATTTACTTACCATACTTGTTGCTTAGTTAGTTGGTCTGAATTAGCAAAGACAACACTTTCTTTCTCAACCAATTTTGGAGACAATTGAAAGCTGGAATCTCTTAGATGAGCTTATATTTTTGTCCTAGGATGGAAAGAGAATCCCACATGCTAAATCCGATATTATACTTCTTCATTTGATCCACTATACTGAACTAAGATCCACCAAATTTTGGTTACACTTTCTGAAGAACTAGTTGCTCACGAACTAGAGGTATTTGATGAACTTTACTGACCTCTATATTCTGATTATTTTGAGTTGTAGGTGTAGCAAGTCAATCTTTTGTATTATTAAAAACAACATTAGGAGTACTTGAATCATTTGTCACCTTTTGAGCCTCATCAATGGCTCTTTTTTAACTCTAGTTATAGTTGTAACTTGACCACTTGTATTATTAGTTTCGACACCCTGAGTAAAAGCAACATGATCATCCGCTTGCCAATTGACATTAATGGCATCAGGGTGCCCTCAAAAAATTTGAGTCTCTCCTTATGATTTCAAACTTGTATCTTGGTAGTGACCTCCTTGAAAAAAAAACTCTTCTTGTGTCATTTGTGGCATAGTGATGTTTTGTGATACCAAGGCTTGGTTTTGAGCATCATTGAGATTTGAGGACTGCTAACCTGAATCTTGCATCAAGTTATTTTGAGGTGGGTTGGGAACAATGGCCTTTGAAGTGGAAGGAGCATTAGGATCAAGGGAAACATAAAGATTAGCTAGAGTTATGGCTTGTTGTGTTTGATAAGGTAGTCTATTCTCTCTAAAACCTTGATAAGGAGGCCTTTGATATTTGAAGGGCTAATAGGTGGTCTAATTTTATTGTTGATAGGGCCTATTAGCCTGATATTGTTGTCTCTTGATTTTCACTATTTCATTCCCAAAGGATTGTAACAAGATTTTCAACTCTCTTATCTCACTAGTTTGACTAGTAGGAACTACAATTTGAGCTTGAGGTGGTAGAATAGGAGCTAAAAATGGGATCTAAGGATTTTGAGGGGCTAGTATGGACTTTATTTTTGGAAATATAGGCATTGAAAGTCTTGGAAAAAGATTACCAACTTGTATCAAACTATTATTTGCCCTTATTGCAACCTCATAAGCATCTGGCAAGGTAGTACCACCCATTGACTGTATCATCACACTAATGTCAGAGTTAAGGGCTTTCAAATAGTAAAAAAATGCATATTCAATAGATGGCCTAATCAACACAAGTATTTTGGTCCATGTCTTTTGGAATCTGAGGTTAAAATCATAAATGAACTCATGAGGAGCTCTATTTATGGTAGTTAATTGCTCAACAAAGATAGGTGATCAGATTTGTCCTCAAATTGCTTGACTAAGGCTACACCCATTTCATCCCAGGTAGAAATGGAATTTAGTGGGAGGTTTTTATACCATTGCAATGCTTTTCCTTTGAAGGCAACAAATAATCTAATAGCAACATTATCCTCAACAACATTATGGACTAAATAAAGATTAGCTACATCTTGGATATGCTCAATAGGTGTTGTTTGATTTTCTTCTAAGAAGAATGGGATAATTTTGAGAGCAAACACAGGAATGTCATCAAATTGGGCTAGATTCAGTAGACTACCTCTATTGAAAGGAACAAACACCTGGTTTTTGATGGCCATTTGGATAGTGGGGATTGTAGTGCCTAAAACAATAGGATAACTAGGGGACAAATACTTCTTTTAAGGATATGGATTTGCCCTCCTAAACCTTGATCTCTTATATGATATAAATTCAAAAGGAATGCCTTTACTATTTGACCTTATGGTAACCTTTGGCATGAAAGGATTTCCTGAATGGTGTTATGAACCTTACAACCTAAAGAATCTTTAGCTTGTGATGAAGATGAATATTCTTATATACTACAACTGCTTCTCCTCAGCTTCAAACTTCTTTAGCTATGTAAATAATTTCTTCGATGTCCCACTAGGCAAGCCAAAAATTATTGTCGATCAGACTCGCACCTTTGTGAAGGTAGTTTCAAGCCTTCATAATCTACTGATACATGAAAACAATCCTAGGCTATGGGTGGTCTAATCAGCAGATTGAGTCTCTAGATTATAAGCGTTAGCTCCCTCTGGTGTATCAATTAGGATCTCTACTCTATGTTACAAACTACCAAGAAAAAGAAAAAAGGGAAACTCGAAGGAAAAAAATCCTATATAATGATGGTTATATACCTGTATTTTGGTTCATCCACTCGCTTTGAGCTCCTAAAAACACTGACTAGACAAGAAAAAGATTGAACTTTCAACTCCAATTGACTCCTATGCATTAGTATTTCATGAAAAGGTTTTATCTGGTGATCAAAGCTTGAGGAAAATGATAGAATAGGCCTGATTAAAGGCACTAACCACCCACTTACATTCACTATAACTTTAGCCAAAAGACATAAAGCACAGAATATGACCTGCATAATCTGATTAGCTAGTAACTAGGTAAGAATTAGGTCTTGACAAGGAAGAAAATTCTATCACATATATAAATCACTGACATAAATACACTATATCATCATTTTAGAATTTGAAAAAATATTCCTATTTATCTAAAAAGGTTACAAAACTCAAATTTTGGTAGAGTCTGATCTTGCCAAAAGAGGGATCCTCCAAAATAACTGAAAAAACCAACTTATATAGAAAAACATACAAAAGCCAAAAGATTGACACTAAAAATAGAAGAGGAGATAAGCTCCTACATCACCCCAAGTCCAAATTTAACTATGCCAAGATAACCAAGCCTTCAAATAATATCTTTTTGTCTTATGCCTTGCATGAAAAGCTCTTTGGCATTGAAAATGATGGTGAGCCCATTTCATAATCCTTATTTAGAATAAAGATTAAATTCTTTAAAATTTATTAAATTTGCATGGATCTTTGGTAATTTAATTCTCTCCATGCATTATGTTATACCAATCTTCAAAGAGAAACTTGACTTGATACATTTGGAAGTTGAGTCAAAATAAAAGAGAGTCTTTCTTTACATGGAAAAAAAGGAAGATGCATGATAAGCTTCGTCTAGTCAACTCTAAGTAACTCCATTTTAATTCCTTAAACAACCATCAAATGCTAAACTTCTTGAGCCCTACATGCATTTGAGTCTCCCTTTTGAAACTGAGAGTCTCATGCTTGAAAGTAGCTGCATGTCTTTTCCGAGTTTGAATAATTTGATTATTGTATTAAAAACTTAGCATGCTCCTTACTGCAGTCTAATCTTTCTTGGGCCACTTTGCATGCTCTGAATGTGAGTTGTACATCACATCATCAGATTCAAAAGGGGAAGTCCTCACTGTCTTCCGCTGATTGGCTGTTAAAATCCCACTAGTTGAATGAACTTATGCCACTCATCCCCAACTAATTGGTCCTTCAGATTTGCATTGGGTAACTTTATATTTTCTTTACCCTTATTTATTTTGGCCAATTACTGTGGGATTTTTTTTCGGGTTCTTTGTAATGTCCTCCTCCTTTCAAAATTTTCTCATGAACACTTCCAAAACTTATTTTCCTTGGACTTTTCTTATGAACCTTTCCTTCAAACAACTTGTCTGAAGAAAATATGTCTTCAGACTTTTCTTTAATGTTATTTCAGGAATGTGTAATGGACCCTTAGCCAAAATAAAATGACCTTTGGGATTTTCTTGAATGTTCTTCTTCTTTCATTTCCTTTGGACAAATTGTTCGAACGAATTATTTCTATTTATTTCTTTCAGAACCTTTCCTCTTGTTCATTTCCTTCAGATAAATTGTCTGAAGGAATTGTTTCGAGCTTTTTGGCTTTAGGACTTTTCTTTCAGAGTTTTTACAATGGACAATTCCTTCAGACAAATTATCTGAAGGAAATTGCCCTTAGAAAAAATTGAAAGAACCCCTCGGCTTCTCGAAATAACCCTTCAAACTTTTGTAATGGTCCGTCGGCAATTTTGAAATGAACTTTTCAGAAAAAAAGAACCCTTCAAAAAAAATGTATATGTCCCTTCAGAAGAATTGGAATGGTCCACTTGGAAGAATTGGAATGGTCCACTTGCCCTTCAAAAAAGTTGTAAAGGGCTTTTTCAAAGAAAAAGAACACTTTGAAAAAGTTGTAAAGGACCTTTCCGAATTTTGACCAGGATTATTTCTTGCGAAAAGTACCTTTCATAAAAATTGGAATGGTCCACTTTGTCTTTGAAAATGCCTTTTTGCAAAGGTAGACACCCTTCAGCTTTTCTGAAATGCAACATTTGGAAATTTAAAAATGCCCTTCAGAAGAATTGGAATGGTCCACTTGCCCTTCGAAAAACATGGAATGGTCCCTTGATAAAATCCTTTGGCAAAATTGAAATTGACTTTTGTTGAAGAAAAAGAACCCTTTGAAAAAGTGAAAAGTGCCCTTGCTCTTTTGAAATGTCCTTTCAAAATTTTGACAATGAATCTTATGTCCTTCAGACTTTTTGAAGAAGTCATTTTCCTGAAAGAATTGTACCTTCCAACCTTTTCGAGATGCCTTTCCAAAATTTTGAAGGGATCCCTTCCTTGGAAAAGTTAAAAAGACCTTTCAGTATTTTTGAAAATGTCAATTCTTTCAGACTTGTTAAAGATGATCCTTTTGGAAAATTGTAAAAACCAATTCCTGACACTTAGACAAAAAGGCATTGTTATGCAAAGTTTCAAATGATAAGGGTTCCAATTTGACCTTTGGGGTCAAAATTGTCAACAGGAATATAGAACACAAGGTAGTATTAATAAAATTAAGACATAATTAAAATGCAAAAAAATGCAACACAACAGAGACATAGATTTAATGTGGTTCACCCAATATGGGCAATGTCCACATAGAAACAACCGATTCTTCTCTTATTTAGTCCAATAAATGAAGAGAAAAACTTGAAATACATATAATGTAATATCCTCTTCACTCACATATAGTGTGTTCTCATGATTACAATTCCCTCATATCAAATGAGGGTTACATATTAGGGCAAAAATGTACCAACATAATTTTTACCATTAGATCTACAACCTAAAGTGAATGATCCAGATTTACTACAAAATTATAATATTCTACAATGCATTCTTCACAAGTGCCCCCTTGGACCCCCACGACAATCATAGTGGGGAATGTGAACCCCCAACACCTCCTTGTCAGGAACTGGGCATTCTAATAAGATCAAGCTCCACCATCCAACAATCTCCCACTTGGAGACTGATTGTTGCAATTTCACCACTACAACTCTTCATTGGAATTTTCTTTGAACTTTGAGTCTGACATGTTTCTCATTTTCTTTGTTATCCCTAAAGACCTATTGAAGTTAAACAATTCTCCAACTTATCCTTTGTGACTGCCTTTGTTAGCATATCTGCAAGATTTTAAATCATATGGATCTTTTCCAACTTCAGTTGACCATCCTCCAAAACTGAACAAATGAAGTGATACCTAAGTTGTATATGTTTTTTTCTTGAGTGGAATGTGGAATTATTTGCTAAATGAATCATACTTTGGCTATCAATATACAACCTATAATTTTCCCACTTATGCTTCGACTTTTCCATGAACTGTTACATCCATATCATCTCCTTGCTTGCCTCTATAGCTACAACATACTCTGCCTCTATAGTTGACAAAGCAACTATCTTCTGTAATTTTGAAATCCAATTAATTGTTGTGTCACCAATAGTGAATACATAACCTACGGTGTTCCTCTTTCCATCTAAATCTTCAACCATGTCTGTATCAACATATCCATGTAAGGTAACATCTAATCCTCCATAACACAATTGTCTATTAGTGGTCCCTCTCAAGTACCTGAGAATCCACTTTACTATATCCCAGTGCTCCTTTCCTGAATTATTCATAAACCTACTGATAACTCCCATTACATAAGCATTGTTTGGTCTTATTCACACCATAACATACATTAGACTTCCAATTACTAAAGCATAGGGTAATTTGGACATGTAATTTATTTCTTCCTATATTTTAGGACACTATTCATTGCTCAATTTGAAGTGCCCTCCCAAAGGTGCACTCACAAGTTCTACATCTTGCATATTGAACCTAACTAATACCTTCTTGATGTACTCTTCTTGAGACAATGCCAATTTTTTATTTTTCCCATCTCTTGTTATTCTCATACCAAGGAGTTCCTTTGCAACACCCAAATCCTTCATTACAAATGAAGTTGCTAGTTTTCTTTGAAGCTCATTTATGTCATGCATATTAGACCTTGTAACAAGCATGTCATCTACATATAATAACAAGATAATATATATACCATTATCTAATCTCTTAAAATAAAAATAGATGTCATAATGGCATCTACTATAACCTTACTCTATCATAAACATGTTAGATTTCAAGTACCATTGATTTGGATCTTGATTTAGGCCTTACAAACTCTTCTTCAACTTGCACACCATTTTATCCTTACCTTTGACTTCGTATCCCTATGGTTGCTCCATATATATTTCCTCTTCCAAGTAACCATGAAGGAATACAGTCTTCATGTCTAACTGTTCAAGGTGCAAATCTTCTACTACTACCAAACTTAAAACAATTCTTATGGAAATCATTTTAACAACTAGAGAAAATATTTTGTCAAAATCTTTTGTACAAACCTATTTACAACAAGTCTATCATTGTACCTATTTTTGCCTCCATATTCTTCCTTCAACCTATAAATCCATTTATTCTGCCATGTTGTTTTACCTGTAGGCAACTGAACCAAATCCCAAGTTTGGTTATGTACTAAGGAGTCCATCTCCACTTTCATGCCTTGCTCCCACTTCTTTATGGTTTACTTCTTCATAGCTTTCTGGCTCACCACCATCAGTCAATAATAAGTAATAAAGTGAAGGAGAGTATCGTTCAGGGAGTCTACTTACACTAGTAGATCTTATAACTACACTTTCAAGAGATTGAGGTACTTGTTGTTGTAGTTATTGGACATTCTGATTTTGTGGCACTTTTGAAATTTTATTTCTAGTGATTTCATCAAGTATTGCATCTTCTATATTTGGCTTTTCTTGTTTTTTTCCCTACACCTAATCTCTATATACGACCTTATCATTAAAGATCACATCTCTACTCTTAATGATTTTGTGATTTTCAAAATCCCATAAAAGGCAACAAAAAGCAATAAAACCATATCCAATAAAATTATATTTCTTGGATTTTGCTTCAAGCTTGGTTTTATTTTCTTTATCAGTATGGACCATAGCTTCACAACCGAAAGTCTTTAAAAAGGAAAAGTCTACCTTTTTACTTGTCCATGCTTCTTATAGAATGCCACCATCTGAAGGACTTGAAGGCCCTCTGTTTATTAAGTAAATAGAGGTATCCACATCATATGCCCAAAACTGTAAAGTCAACCTTGCATGCAATCTCATGCACCTTACACACTCCATGCTCCTTGTTCATCCTTCTGACACACCATTTTGTTGTGGTGTTATGGAAACCATTTTCTCTCTATGAATCCCATGGGATGAACAATAATTATCAAACTCCTTACTGCAATATTCACCTCCATTGTCTAATCTGACATACTTTGACTTATTTCATGTCTCATTCTCAACCAAAACTTTCCATTTCTTAAGAGTATCAAAAACATTAGATTTTTTTATATGCAATAAACCCAAGTTTTTCTAGTTGCATCATTAATAAAAGTAACATAATAAGAAGAGACACCAAGGGATGATACCTGAGCTGATCCCCATACATCTATATGCATAAGCTCTAACTTTTTATCCTTTTTTATCTTCCCAACTTTGAGAAATCTGAATATCTTATGTTTTCCATACACACAGTGCTCATAGAAATCCAAATCCACCTTCTGTAAATCTAGCAACAAATTCTTTAAGTGGAGAACTTGCATCCCCTTCTCACTCATGTGCCCAAGTTTGTGGTGCCAAAATTTTGTATCTGATTCTGTAGAAGATAAAACAATAGATGATTCAAAATTACCATTAGATAAATATAATGTAACTACCTTCTCTCATTTTGTTATTACCAATGATCCTTTAGTGACCTTCCATGAATTTTCTACAAATGTAACTATGCAGCCCTCACTTCCCAATGCCCTGCTAAAATTAGATTTCTTCTCAACTCAAGAACATGCCTCACCTCTTTCAACAACCATTTATTTCCATTCTATAATTTTATTTGTATCTTACCCTTTCCAAAAATTTGAGATTGTTCACCATCACACAAATAAACCTATCTAAAATCACCCTAAACATAGTCTTGAAAATATTTACTATGGGGTGTAGCATGAAATGAAGCCCCTGAATCTAACACCCAAGAATCATTAATATTATCTAAAGAAATGAATAAAGCATCTTGTAACACATCACCTACTACATTTGCTTCCTGATTTTTATCTTGTTGTCCATCTACTTGTTTTCTTTTTCGAAACCAACAATCTTTCTTTAGGTGTCCTTTCTTCCCACAAATCCAGCACACCAATGTTCCTTTAGATTTGGATCTGCCCTTCTTATACTTCCCATAATTTCTTGGGCCCTTTTCTCTATCCTTTTATATTTCCCTTTCTCCATAGTCAAAGCATTACTTGATGTCTCACTTGTGCTTTTTCGTCACATTTCCTCGCTAAGAATAACACTAATAACATAATCAAATTTTAAAGTGTTTGAACAAGAGACATAATCACTCATAGCTTGACCAAGCCATTTTAATTTTTTGGAAATGAGCACAAAAACAAAAGAGCCCTAACCTCATCATAAAAGTTTACTCCGAAAAAGCTTAACTAATTTGTGACCATGTTAAATTCATTTAAATGATCGCCAACATACCCACATTCTAACATCTCCATATTAAATAAACACTTCATAAGAAATACCTTGTTGGAGACTGAGAGTTTTTCATACACTCTATCTAATACCTTTATCATATTCATTGTTGTCTTTTCTTTTGAAATATTGAAGGCCATTGACATTTCCAAGGACATCCATATTGTTCCTAGTGGCTTTCTATTAAGAATCTCCCATTCTTCATCCTTCATAGTCATCAACTTCTTTGCTATTCCATCCAATGGTAAGAAAAGATCCTTCTAATATAGATAGTCCTCTATTTTCATCTTCTATATTTGGTAGTTTTGGATATTGAACTTCTCAACCTTAAACTTGACTTCTTTTGCCATTACTCCCACTTGAACAAGGAACCCTCTTTCCCTATGAGTTTAAGTGTCAAATAAACCTTTGGATCTAATACCAGTTGTTAGGAATATAGAATGCAAAGCAATATTAATGAAATAAAGACATAATTAAAATGCAAAAAAAGATAACACAATAGAGACACAAATTTAATGTGGTTTACCTAATATGGGCCATGTCCACACAAAAATAGCCAGTTCTTCTCTTATTCAATCCAACAAATGAAGAGAATAGCCTGCAATACATACTCTGCAATATCCTATTTACTCACACACAGTGTGTCGTCATAATTGCAATGCCCTCATACCAAAAGAGGGTTATATATTAGGGGAAAAATGCACCAACATAATTTCTACCTTTAGATTTGCAACCTAATAGTGAACGGTCTAGATTTATTATGAAATTACAATATTTTACAATGCATTTTTCATAGTCACCCCCTAAACCCCCATAACAAACATAGTGGGGGGGGGCATTGCCCTCCCACATACCCTATCAATAACTGAGCATTATAATAAGATCATGCTCCACCATCTAATAAGGTCAACTACATACTAGAGGGCTGATATAATATGCTAAAGCTAGAAAAGGGCCAATTCAATATCACACAGGTCGATAACATCTGAAAGAAAAAGGAAAACTAGATCAAACAAGCTGATGAAGTAGTTAATTTGTAAATTTTTTAGAAAATTTAAGAATTTATTTTAATTAATATGACATCGATATCTAATATATCCTATGTTATTTGATATTTTACAAAGATGCTAAAGATTTTGGTGCCTAGTGGATGCATCCTAGTTACCAGATCTATTAGAGCGATTGTCAGACATGGATAGAGCTCAACTGGTTGCCTTGGGCTTTAAAAGTAATATGGATATGAGATAGATCCCACTGAGTGTTGATCTCATTTTCATGTTCATAGGAGCATGTGAATGGTTGACCAACACTTTTTGATGGGAGGTGGAGGGGAATGCTATAGAGGTGGTGATCACCTTAGAGGATGTCCATGCAATGCTTGGACTTCCTATAGATAGTACGCTTGTGATTTGTGATACACTAGAGTCAGAGGATGAGAGACAAACCTTAGATTAATAGGCTATATGATCGAATAGGATCTATCTTGGGTTACACTTAAGTTTGTTCACTATTTATCTCACAACCATTTTGGATATCTAAAAGGTCATGATAGGGCTTGTGACAACATAAGTGTTGTGTCACTTGTTGAATGATAAGGTAATGTTGTACATGATAGCCTTGTGCTAGTCATTTGGTTCAAGATGGGTTATATGATCTCAGTTCTATCATTTGGGTCCGGCTCATGCATGACATATATGGGACATTGTCCCAAGGACATAAGATGATGGGACCTTTTATTCTATTGAGCACATAGATATATGAGAGATTCCCTATGTATCAATCAATTAGGTTGCCCCATGTAATCAATGATAGGTTACCTTGGGTCATCCAATAGAGGCAGGATCATGTATCTTAAGTCATGCCCTGTGTTTTAGCATTAAAGACTGTCATATGAGGGCAAATAATGTGGTATTCATACACTCACATAGTTACCATATCATTGAGTTGGGCTACCATTATTATAGGTTTGGCACGTGTGTGACTAATGACCCACTATACTTCATAATTGAAGCCTCATCCAATGGCTCATGTACCTAGATAGTTAGGACTTCTTCATCTATTGGCCCCTTTATTAGTGCTTACTTATTGGCTAAGTCATGATAGAGAGTTGAGAGGGAAAGGAGGTATAGGGTTACCTATTAAGATACCAATGATTAGGTGTGAACAAGTTAAACTATGGGCTAGTTGGGCAAGATAATAGGAGGAAACACGGCTTAGAGGATATGACATCATGGATGTGAAGAGGGACCATAACAAAGATAACAATATCCACCAAGAGCTCAACAGAGATGGAAACACCATTGACATGGAGAGACATAGGCACTAACTATCACATAACAAGATCCTATAATAGTTACATGACACATTTGGTCAATAGAGAGGCCACTAAGGAGAGGACCATGATAGGCTCAGGTGGTAACTCTTGGTTTTGCATTAGTGTGGAGGCAACCAATGTAGGAGGTCCTCGACAGGTGAGTAGATGGTGAGACCATGGTCGGTGATACTAACACTTGTGAGAAATGTTTTAATTTGATTTAAGTTTTTGATATAGAACACTAGTTGCATCATTAATTATGATAGATATATGATTTGATGTGTGTGTGTGTGTGTGCGCGCGCGCGTGCGTGCGCGCATGCATGTGTGTAATCTAATGTATATTTAGTTTTTGGTTATATATATCCTACTACAAAGGAGGTTAAATGGGGAGTCATAATTATGGCTACACATCATGACACTTTAGATGGGGTGTTGTTTCCATATGACCCTACCACTTTGGATGATCATGTGGTTCCATTGACCCCATATCATGTGAGCTTATTTAGACTGGTGAGAGAGGTTACACAATAGTTACAAGAATGAGGTGATATATTATAACCACCAGAATGGGTAGGATCTAGAGAGGTTTAGGCCTGACAGGCCTTAACACATGGGTGAGACATACACATGGTGACTACGATCTAATTCAGATATGTGCAGGCCTAGGTGGCCAACCTACAAGGACATGTTGCTAGCTTGAGATCCCAACTTGCTTCTTTATAATGTACCATTTAGAGGGGTTAGTCACGAGCATATATGGGTAACATGCATAGGCCACATGATAGAGAGGATGGAGCAGAGTCTTCAAGTTGTAGCTATTGTATTTTGTACTTGAGTTATATAAAACACATGATATATATATATATATATATATATATATAAATATATCTATGCATCCACATCCACATCCAAGTACAACTCATAAGATCAATAAATTGTCAACAGGAATATATATATATATATATATATATATATATATATATATATATATATATATACATCCACATCCAAGTACAACTCATAAGATCAATAAATTGTCAACAGGAATATATATATATATATATATATATATATATATATATATATATATATATATATATATATATATATATTCATGTTGACAATTTATTGATCTTATGAGTTGTACTTGGATGTGGATGTGGATGCATAGATATATTTCCTTTCTAGCACATGCATTTTGCTTTTGTTGTATATGTTATGGGAAATGTGTGATGTATGTTTTATTTTCTAGCATTATATGATAAACATGCATAGTTAAAAACAAAAGGGTATTTTTTTTGGGAAAGTATAATTAATCAAAACAAATGTAATACATGTTGTATCATGATTCAAAATATGTAAAAAATAAAATATGAATAAATATAATAAATGAAAGTGGTAAAAAGGGTGACAAATATTTTCAAACCATGTAAAATATTTGTACCAAATTGAAATAAATAAAAAATCATACTATATCATGTTGGGAAGTATGAAAATTTGTAATAAAATGGGAAACACATGAAAACCAATGGTATAAAAACAAACAAACAAACAATAATGATTATCAATCATAAAACAAAAACAAAATGTAAGTGAAAATCAACTTAACCACACTAATTCAAGTTGGGAGGTATGAAAAATTTAATAAAATGGTTGTAAACATACACGCAATCATAAAATAAGAAGATATAAGTGAAAAACTTATGAAATAAGCATAAAACATACTAAATCAAGATGGGAAGTGTTTCAATGATGTGTAACTCATAAGTGAATACAACTTATCTCAAATTTGAAGCATGTAATTTTGTTATGACTTGGTGATAGCATGAATTGGGTATTGGAATATTTTTAGAGGAGGGCCTAGTCTTATCCATGGTCATACACTTCAACTCATAAAGGGAACACCAATGAGATGGAAACAACTGTGGAGATTAAAAATATATTTGTAATGTGGTAATTTGTGAGGAGTCCCTGGACTTATCCATGGTTTACACCTCAACTCACAAGGGGAACACTAATGAGGTGAATGGTAACAAGGAAATATTTCATTATGGTAATTTGTGAGGAGAGCCTAGTCCTATCCATGGTCTTACACTGCAACTCACAAAGGGAAACCCTAGGGGGAATGATTAGTTAACAAAACAATATTTCTCAAGTGAAAATATTAGGAGTGTTGTAATGAAAAAGGGAATGTAAAAATCATGACATAGGTGTCTATGAGAAGACCTTAGGAAATATGAGGCATAATAACTACAAAGGAGAGACACTAAGAGTCTAGTGACCATCAAAATACAAAGGACAACTACTCACAATAAGTTCAAAACTATATAGGCTAATAGGTAAGATACTAAGATCAACTCATGATGGTTATATGAACAAGAAAATAAAAATGGACCTACCTTCCCATAACATCTTCTTCGTTTATCAGGACCTCTTATAGAGCTGTCGGTCTACTACAAAGATTGGGTACTAGTGTGAGAAATTAGGTAGCACTTATAGATTTTTTAAAATTATCCTATCCAAATATACTGGCCTACCACACCCCAATAGACCTAAAATATATCATGAGGCCAATTGTGGAGTTTGAGCTTTGATTATAAATAGGAAATATGCTATGAATCATGTCTTTTAGTGTGATTAGACTTTTGAATTTATATGTTGCCTTTTTGAATAATTGACTTTTGTTTAAATGATATGGATTTTAACCTTTTTATGAATCTTATGATTCCTCCTCCATATGGATTTGGAATAACCAACATGAGTGATAGAAGTGATACACACGAATGAGCTTTAGACTTTGGTTTATTTAAAGGAAACTAGGTGTCAAAAGATATGGCTGACTAAACACTTAGACTTACCTATGAACCAGTACGTAATCTCAAGATTCAACCATATGTATGCTTAGTATGTGAAAGGAAGATAAAGGAATGAGGGGAGATCAAATTAGATTAATATATAAAAGTACAATGAGAAGTCTTGTTTGCTAATTGACCATATGGTAGAGAAATATTACTAAGAGATTCAAGGTTTTTATAACCAAGTCATAATAATAATTGTCTAATTTTTGAGTGAGATAAGGTATCAAACAATCATTGTAAAGGAAAGGAATCCATGAAAAAAGTGAACTCGTAAACATAAGTGTGCAATCATGAAAAGAATGACAATAAGCCATACTAAAGAGGAAAGTAAATGAAATCATATAAAACACATAAAGCATAATATAATGATCCATGTAAAATAGATAGGTGAAACCAAATTTGACACATAGTCAAGTGTATAAGATATATAAAAATGGATCTCAAATCCAATCCAAAATCATAATGTAGAACAATGTGAAAGAACACCATGTTGTGTTCATAAATATTGATAAATTTGACCACAAATATTATCCATGGCATCTGAAACATCTCTTTGAAGCTAGATTCTTATGGTAGCTAGAGTCTCATCAATTCTCATGGAAAGTTGTGCAAATACATCCTTCTGAATCTCTTCAACTAAAAATGTAGGTGTAGCTGATGAAGGATCATACTCATGAGGGATCTCATGCATAGGATACTCAAGGAGAGGAATAATTGTCTAAAAGGGAATAATATATGTGGGGTGAGAAGGAAGTGTCACTAGTAGAGAAGGGGGATGCTTCTTGTGTGGATGACCTATATAAGGAAGAATGGATGATGAAGGTGTCGACTGTGGGTGATCATGAAGGTGATACTAGAGACTACAATAGCGATCAATATGATGATGAAGGTGTCGACTGCGGGTGATCATGAAGGTGATACTAGAGACTACAATAGCAATCAATATGATGTGTACCAAACTAGTGCCCAAAAAATTATACCTCCCCATATTTAGGAATATACTCTAGTAATAGCTTAGGAGGAGGTATAACCTTATCTTTGGGCTAAGTAGTGGCTGGACATAATGTGTTGATATATTGCCTAGGTCTTTGGCAATGATTAGAAGAGTGGTTATCTATCCCATATAAGTGATATATACATTTGTTAATAGGCTTTGGGGGCATACTAACTAAAGAGGTAAAAAGAGAAGTTGGGGGTAAATGATATAACTGAAAATCTTTGGTCTAATGACTGACAACTTTGTGGATATCACAATAAGGGTGATCAACCCATTGTGTAGACATTGGATCATAATGCAGAAAAGGAATACAGTCATTGCAAAGGGAAAGTAGGGCTATAATAGAAACTGAAATAGGTTTATCTGAAGGTAAAGCAGGAAGATGAACCAAACTAGGCTCATCTAAAGGCAAGGCTAACTGGGCATAATGTTTAAGAACAATAGTTAGCATCTATGGAGGTAACAAACTATAAAGATATTGTTATTTAGCAAAGCATTAAGAACCTATCATGGTATAATCCATGAGCATGCTCTTGAGGGGCTCTACTGTAACTGTAGGTGTACCACATGAGTGTTATATCTCTACCCTATGACAAATAGGAAGAAAACTAATATTAGGTACTATAAAGGAAAGAATGCTAAAAGATGAATGAAAAAATTGAAATAAAGAAGTGCGATATTGAATAATTTTGGCATTTATAGCTTAGACTATTTTAACTAAAAATGGATCATTTGAAGCATAACCATCATCATAGTTAGGTGTATGTAAGTTGATGGTATATGTAGGTATGACTTTGTCATCAGAGGATGTGTAATGGATAGAATGTCTAGTCTTGGTTAAGACAATGGGTATATCATCGATAGGTGGTTGATAGGATCGAGGTTATAAAGAGGGAGGAAGTTGGGAGATAATATGAGGGGATAAATTGAAGGTTTTAATCTTGAGGTTAATCTCATCTGGCTCATCATCATTAGAATATAGGAGGTTAGGTGGAATGTTCCTAATTAATTTGGGGTGACCATTATAACCTCAAGTGTAATTGATTAGATAATTAAAGAGTCGAGATTCCCTAAATGGGATTCTAGGCAAAGGTTCAAGGGTAGGAATTTTAAAGACACCACATTCTTGAAATTGTTCAAAATTCCAAGGGGTCGTGTTTCCTTAAATCTTGTAAAGAGATCCATTATGATGGAATTTAATGCATTGGCATGCAGATGAGGCAAATACTCTCATACAATGAGTCCAAGGTCAATCAAGTAAGATGTTATAAGATAGAGGAAAGTTGAAGATCATAATTTCACATGAATGGTGGGAGGAAGGATAGTAATGGGAAGCCAAACACAACCTAGAGGAGGCATTTCCCTTCTATCGTATCCTTAACATGTAGTACATGTAGATTTGAGGTTGTATTTGGAATATCGAAGTATCTTAATGAAATCAATGGAGGTAACATAAATACCAAAACCTTTATTAATTAAAGCACACTTAACATAGATATCACCAATTTGGATGTTAATGAGTGGAGGAGGATCATCTACACGAAGTAGAATCTCATTTGGAATCATGGAAATGATAGGAAACTTAAATGAAAGAGAAGTGTTCACTATTTCATCAACATATATGAACATCTCTTTAGATTATTTAAGGATACTATCTTCATATATTGATAAGGTAGATTCATATCCTAATAAAGGAGGATCATGGATGTTCATTTCAAACAATAGTTGCATTAGATGATTTCAATGACAAGGGAATTTTACATTAGTTTATGGAAAGGTATTTGATATGGGAGATGAGAAAGTTCTGCAATGGGATCCCATTCATCATAACCCATAGGGTTATTTCTAGATATAGGCATGTAATATTATAAGATCACCTGGGAAGGAGGGTGCGAAGTGCAATTGAACTTATGTTGATAGGGTGTAGTTGGTTTGGGTTGATTATAAATGGGTTGATTGACTTGAGATGGTGTGATGGTTGGTTGAGGTATTTCTTATGGTTGGGTAGAATAAATACTATTAGAAGTTTATGGGATGTTGTCTTATCATGTAGATATTAGGGGAAGAGCAGAGATGGTGTGAGAGGTATAATCAAGTTATGTTGTTCAGAGTGGTGTTTGGAAGATTATAAGGTACTCTTGCCCCAATTCCATTAGATGGGATGGGGAAGTAACTTGAATGACGTGGAATAAGGTTGAGGGGTGTGATGCATGGATGTTGGATTTGAGTCAATAAAAGTAACTACTCTTTGTATGTAAGTCATATTAACCACATTTTCTTCATTATTAGTGAGGTCTATATGGTAAGAGGATCTTTGTATATAACAAGATGAGCATTAGCTTGATTTATAGCTTGTTTTTTGGCTTACATTTAATGGGATTTAAAAGCCATGTCATATGATTATTGATGCTTTCAAATAAGTGTTTCATGATCAAATTTTGGACCTAGAAGAAAATCCATAGGTAGATTACGTAATTGTCTACAAGTCTCATGAGAATGGCCCCAACTTACATAAAACCAACAAAATTCATTTGGATCATACCATGATTTCATTAAACGAGTGGGGTCAAGATCTTGTGGTAGAAGTCTTGAAAGATGCTTTCGAAGCTCAGCTAAGAATAATGTTTTGTGGACATTAATGTGGTTAGGTTGAGAAGATATAGCAGTAGGAGTGTTGTTTGGAGGGGGAACATGTTCCATAGTGTTATTTGGAGCGATTGCTTGAATGGTATGAATAATTTCATAGGTATCGATAATGCCATCATTGGTTGCATGATGATTTTTTTTGTAATGAGTATACAAGTGCCTATTTTAGTTTGAGATGGTTCAAATTGATGCATGAGGAAGTCTTATCGCATAGTTTGGTCAAGGCCTTCTTCTAAGGTTCTTGGAGAGAGAACCCTAACTCAATATTGTAATTTGGGGTAGAGAGCATTAGTGAATAGGTGGAAGAGGTTATTATCTACCATATTATGCTCACATTTGTTAGAAAAGCTCTTCCATTGTTTGATAAAGGCTTGTGTCATTTTAGTTTTAAGTTATTTGTAGTTTGTAAGGTAGCTTAGGTTATTCTCACGAAAATCACTAGTTTAAAATTCCCAGACTAGTAAGTTAACCAAGTCTTGAAGGATAGTAATAGAATGGGTTTTTAATTGATTGTACCAATCTAAATCATCTCCTGAGAGTGTTTTAACTAATAGTTTGGTAGTGGCAAAGGTGTTAAGTTTGACCCAATCTTTATAAAGGTTACCAAATGTCTTTAAATGCAATGTGGGATCGGTGGATCCATTATAGGTGATGATAGGTGTGATACCTCTTATGTCAATATTAATAATTTGAGGTACCTAAGGTTCATTTTGTAGAAGTTTTATTGTTTTATTAATGAGGGGTGGTTGCGGGATAAGGTTAACATGGGAATCCCGAAGGGGGGGTAGGGGGTGACATTCATATTTCATGCTCCCTATGAAACATGATGAGGTTGGTTTTGAAGATCAATGAGATGGTTTTGCATCTGCATCATCTAATTTGCATTATTGGTTTTAAATGTTTGCATTTGATTTAAGTGTTTGTAATAAGAGTTGGTTAGTTTGGGCAACATTTTGACTAGTGTGCACGGCATGTGATACATTAATATTAGCATTAATGGCTTTATTTATACTATGAGTAGTAGCATGTGCCACACTAGTGGCATAAGAAGCATTAGTAGCAAAAGATGCACTAGTGGCATGAGAAGCATTGGTATTAAAAGATGTGCTGGTAGTATGGTTAAGGGCAAAGGTCTTTTGAAAAAGCCCACTAGAAGTTGAGCCTACCATGTTAATAGAGATACTTGGCATGGAGGTGGAAGAAGTCATCAAAGAAGATGTCATGGTGTGTGAAGGAGACATAATATAATGAAAAGATTAAGAAGCTAAGAAATTGGTTCCCCCAAATCTGTGAGAGAATATATGAGAGGGTGAAGGATGATCTTCTACTTGAGGACCTATCATAAGACTATAAATGGTTGAAGGGTCTTTTCCTCTATGTCAAGGAAATTCATTGTTGAAAAAGAGCATTTTAGTTATGTAGTCTAAATCATGCTCATCTTCTAGGGAGAACAAAGGATTACAAATGAAGGATGAATGGGTAGGAGTCCCATAATTAGTAGTGTGAGTGGAAACAAGGACATTGCTTTCATCTAAGGTGGGTACCACAAGTTATGTCTTGGGAAACCTATTAGGATTGGTAACACTCATCATGTTCCTCTAATTTAACTCTATATTATTCTCAAATGGTAAATTCATGATGAAATAAAGAGGTAAAAAATTTGATGGAAAGAAGGATCAATTGATAAGATACAAAATCAAATCAATCAATAGTGTACTATAAAACAAGAAATAGAACAGGGAATAAATAACACAGTCAAAAAGGTCAACTATGTATTGTAAGACAAAAACAAACATGCTAAAAAGATACATAGTGGATAGGTCGACTATGTATCTAGAGGGAGAAACTGAATAGGCTGAAAAAGATATGCAGTCATATAAGGTGACTGTGTACTAAAGGTAAGCAAGACTAATAGTATGTGTCAATAGGGATGACAATGTTCTAAAAATAGAATTTAAAAAAAACATATAGTTAAGAAAATAAAATGAAGCACACAAGCAATTAGATCAATTTGGTTGATCTAATTGTAGCACACAACACAAACCTTGCACTAGCATTGGCTAGTGCAAGTTTTACAATATAAAATACAGTGATCAAAGAGAAAGCAACAAAACTTGAATGCGAATGTTAAATAATTGGTCATCCCTAAATTTTTTAATTTATAATAATTTTTTAAATTAATGTGTTGGGGAGTTGGCTATAAGAAGGAACTAAAAAATAATTTATGGATAGTTTCACATAGTTTAGGTTGAAAGGGATATGTATTGGCAATGGTACTAGTTTGGTGTTGGGGCCTACCCCCTCACTTGATAATTCTACAATGATAAGGGTGTTGGGTACTTTACCAATATATAGCATCAACTACGTGTTTATACTTGGCTAGAAAAATCCATGTAGGTAGACCTTGGGAAGAAAAATGTTTAATGATTTTTAGTATAAAGTGATTTGGAAGTGTGTGCAAAAGAGAAAAATAGTGTGACTAAATCAGTAAATAAAAAACCCACCTAATTAATCTATGTTTGTTACTCTAATATGGTAAACAACTGAAATGAAAAGTAAATTATTTACTAGCAAAATAGGTTAGTTTCTTTGACAATGAAGAGTGTAGAGTCAGTTCAAGTGACATTATATGCAAATAATATAAAACAAAGTCAATAGAGTCATTATTGTTCTATAGAAAGTAAGATCCAAAAGAACACAGTTGAATAGGTCGACTATGTCTTCTAGAGAGAAGATAGTCTAAAAAATTGTGATGAGATATTCGACCATGTTTATTGTAGGGTTACATTTGTATAGATTACAAACTTGTAAAAAAGAATACCATAAATTGAAAAAAAAAATGACATATAAGGTAAGAATAAACCTTAGTAGTTTTGAAGATGATTAGTTTACAAATTTTATGTTGTGTTGATCAAGTGCTAATTTTAATATTCTATGAACAGAGTTGACTGGGTTGACAAAGTATGCCAAATTTGTATGCTGAAAAAGAATTTGTGAACAGAGTCGACTAGGTCAACTATGTTTGCAAACTTGTATGTTAAAAACTAAAAGCTACAAATAGAGTCAACTAGCTCAACTATGTATGTAATCATGCAGCCAAAGAAGAAGACCATGTTGAGATGATTGATCCAATCACCTATATTTGGAGAAGACCTACACAGGTACGACAAAATGTATTTGGAGAAGACTTACACATAAAATGCTAGATTGTATTGATAGGTTCGATACAATACCAGAATAATAAAAATATATAATATGATAATAAAATAAGGAATGAAGGAAAACTTGCAAGGGTTAGTTCACATCAGGTTCACCAGAATGTACACAAAGGAAAATATAGTTGAGCTATTAATCAATCCTAGTTCGAAGAAGATAAATCCTACTTATACTTCCATTTGTTGATACATTTAGACATTGAAGGTCATGACCAAGATGGATCCACTAGACCTAAACAAGGGGTCCCTTATAAAAATAACATCACTAGAGAGGGTTCCAGAGCCTCTAGTTAAGTAACACCATGCAATAACCCTAGCTAGGTCCTATGTTTTCATATTCATTGAGTACATGCAAAGTAAAATAAAATATAATCTAGTGTTCACCAAAGCTTGTGGCACAAAGTGGGGGTAATAAACATCAAAAGTAAATATGCATAGAATATCTATACTCAAGTCAATGTATAGTAAATATTAATGTATGGGAGAGAAATATAAATACTAATCTATTTACTTTAACAAAGGAGGAACACAGTTAGGAATAGTTACCTTTGAAGATGTACCCGTCGAGCCTCAATCTCTCCCTTGGCAAAGTTGCTTCATAAGAGGTTGTTGTGGTATGTAAGGATAGCAAAAATAATTCATCTTGAAGCTACACAACTTCTCTATGTATCTGAAAGACTTCTCCATAAGACAAGATCCCGATCTCCAAAAAAAGTATTAGAACCCTAAGCAATGTTCCTCAAGTAGAAGGTGAATAAATAGATGCACAATATAATATTTTTATTCTTCACTTCCTCTCATAAATGCCATAAATGGATGTGTATATATAGATGAATCTAACCCTAAACCTTTTCAAAAGTTCAACCGAAAGGGTCAGCACAATTTGATCTTGTATCATTAATTAATAAAAGCATGTTAGGTCTTGTAGGTGTTCTAGATTACACCCTAGCTAAATAAGGGGATTGTTTAAGTTCTCTTACACAAATCTAGTCCAACATGGGATTGAACCTAGGTTGTGGGTCACCTAAACTTGGGTTAGACCTCTGGAGAAGGCTGACTTCCTTATGGATCTATCAATTAAACTAGACCTAAACTAATAATTGCTTGGAAAAGGGGAGATAGGGTAACATACATGAAAGCATAAAAATAAGGTGATGTACTGGTAATTAGAACACTTATATTTTACACAAGACACACTATGAGACAAATTTAAGACCAAATAAGATTAGTACCGCAAGAGTATTTCACAATAAGGCATTGACGTGTTATCAAACTAGCATGAGAGGGCAGTTATCCACTTTCAAGCTAAACAACAATCTCTAAATTAC
Organism: Torreya grandis; assembly: GCA_037957365.1. Classification (NCBI taxonomy): domain Eukaryota; kingdom Viridiplantae; phylum Streptophyta; class Pinopsida; order Cupressales; family Taxaceae; genus Torreya; species Torreya grandis. The sequence continues at coordinate 522,504 of JARHVA010000070.1, read as the reverse complement.
ACTTATAATGACCTATGAGAGCTACCAAGCATTTAATTAAGGTGATAAAACTCAGACATAAACAAGTAACATACGTTCACTTAACTATAGTACATGAATTCATAGGACACACTTCAATCTAGTTTGCAGAATCTTTATTGCATCAAAAGGTGTTACAATGTAGATTTTGGCATAGCCTAAACGAGCCAAAGCATAAGAGTTTATTCTCTAAAATGTCAGAGATTTCTTATCTAAAACTTTTAGAGAGATCAAAATGTGGTAGAAGATGGAACATATATATAAAAAGGAAGAGAGAGAGGGAACTATGATGTATTAGCATGAGTTTAAGGATGCTGACCCATGATCTTATCAATAAAGAACAATTTTTGTAAAATAATTGAATGTTAATTATCCTTATCCATGTACCCAGTGTCCTTCTTGGAACTCCATGTCATTATATATATGATATGCTAATGAGGACTATCTCTTGGAATTGACAAAATCATGCCACATCTGCTTTGAGTGGCCATCAGTACCTTTTTATCAAAAATGTGACCCTAATGATAGGCGAGACACCTCTCCATGATCACATTTACATCTATATTTGCTTCAATATTTGAACAAGCATCCCTTATAGATGAAAACCAATCCAATTATTGGTTTTCATACAGTCATAATATCCATATAAACCTACAATCTGCTTGATCTTGCTTCATAATCATTAGTCCATCTTCAATCTCTGTATTTAGTCTAAAATACCTATTTTGCATCTAAACCCTATGAGAGTTGAGAATTTATTGTATACGAGGATCCTTCATCTAAAATAAATGAACATTTCAATGGAATGACCCTGCAACTAGGTTGATAGGTTCCAAATTATCGACTATAGATCCTATTTAAACTTTAATGGTGATAGAGCCTTATCCTTAACCATTTTTCCTATATGACTATGCTTACTATTGATCAAGCTCTAATGGAAATATAGATCTTTAATCTTTTGTTTACCTAGCTCAAAAACTATTTCATTGACATTCAATAGAATCTCTTTGGATTCATTCTTTGTTCATTGGTTGTTGATTGCCAACTTGGACCATTTACACTGTGCCCAAGTGTCTTTATTCTTATTGGTTTGATAGATATGCTAAGTTATTGAATCGAGATCGCATCATTGGATCAAGATGTATGAATGCATGTGGATCATAGATTTACTACCCGCCAAGATCCTTTGACATGTTGAGTTGAGTTCACATTGTTGGATCAAGATGTACGAGCTCACACAAACCATTATATCCGTTAGGACCCACTGTTTGAACTCAAATGACCAACTTAAGAGGCTCAAATTTGATGTATTCATGCCCATATTTGATGTCTATATGAACATATTTTATATCCATATAATCATCATTAAGATTGTTGAACCTTGATAGTTATTTACGTAGCCTAAATTTGATGTTTGTACGACCATCTTTTGACATCCCTGTGACCATCATTGACATTTGTGCGATTGTAAAATTTAAGACCTTAATGATTTTTTTACCATAGCTTAAATTCAATGTATGCACAACCATCTCCCATTTTTTGACCAACTTTGAAGGCTTGGATTTGGAAGCAAAAAGGTCATAGAAGCACCAAATTTGCAGGAGATGTTTTTGATATTGAAAAGATTGTACCCACTTGATCCATTGGTTCTAAGAGCTTTATAAGTGTGTTTACAAAGTGTTCAAGTGAGATGACCTATGTGATTTTGAATGACATCCACACACCTATCACTAATCACTTGAACCCAAATGGCTATTTTATGGAGCTTGAACTTATTGCTAGCAAAAATGTCTTATGTTGCAGGTCCAACTTTAAACGCTTATAACTTGAGCTAGAAAACTCGTGTGATCATGAAATTTATGGGATATGATCTTGGCATGAAGAAAAATGAGGCACTATAATACTTTTTCTCATGAGGCTCCCTGAGGTAAGTGTACTGGTCCATTTCTATTTTGGATGACGTCTTAATGATGGTCTTGTTCTTTAAACTTGCACAGTCCATATTTTGCTAAATATTTAAACTATCTGATAACCTTATAAGGCTTGTGCAACTTGTTTCATGCTATTAAATGTTTTTAACACCATGAAACCTACTTAGACCCTTTACCTACAATTTGTAGACCTATCCCTTGAAGATCAATTAGATCATACATTAAGCTTGCTTAAAGTATTTCAAAAGATTTGCAAAAGTTATATGATCTCCACTTGAGGTATATCTTATCCTCATGACATTGGGTCACTCTTGAATTAGGATCTTGATCACATTTTGTACTCTTAGACTAGGCACATTTTGATATGTAGACCAAATTTGGTCATCATCTTTGGTAACTTGGCTAGGCAACATGCCTGCTATACTTGAGAACTTAGACTATTTTTATGACTCTCGGACCATTTACATGACTATTAGATATCCTTTTGACTTGCAAAAAATGAGGAATTCTAATAAATAGGGAAATAAACAAAGTTGAAAGGGAAACTAACCTAGCAAAACAAATGCATACAAACCACTTATTTGAAACAAAACAAAAACAAACTAATGTGTTAGAAAAACACTTAGAGAAAATAAAAAACAACTATGTACAAGGGACTTAGTTTCCTCAATAGTAGTGCTTTAGATGTATCCCATTGACTAGGAGATGAAGCTCTTCACCATTCATATTTGTGAACTGGATGACATTGTGGGATTTACAACTAGAGATTGTGCATGGGCCACTCCAGAAAAAGTCAAAAAATTTGTGCCTTTTTGGCTTAGTTCTATCCTCATCCCACTTGAGGACTAAATATCCTTCTTAAAAACTTCTTGAAGAAGCTCCTTTGTCAAAATATCTCTTTACAAGTGCTTGATAGGCTTCCATAGCCAATATAGATTGATGCATTGTCTCTTCTAGCTCCATGAGTTCAACATATCTGATTTCTATTGGCTCATTCTCCAAAAGCTCAAGTTGATGCATTAGTTCCAAAGTAGGGAATTCAAGAGAAATAGGCATTCTTGCTTCCTTACCATGTATTAGCTTGGAAGGAGAATTGGCTATTTATTTTTTATAGGTGATCCTATTAGCCCACATAGCTGACTTCAATTTGAGTTGTCATGACCTCCAATTGTCTTCAATAGTCCTCATGATGATCTTTAACAAATTCTTATTAGTAGACACATTAAGGTCATTACCTTATGGGTAATAATTTGATGAGGTAATGAGAAAAACACTATGTTCAACTACCCATTAACGGATCTTAGACCCTGCAAAAGCCATAGCATTGTCAGAAATAATAGTTGAAGGGAATCCAAATTTGGTAATCAAACCTTTATATAAGTTATGAACATTGGTTTCATTGGCTTCTTTCAATGCCACTGCTTCTATCCATCTAGTAAAATAATCTATGACAGTTAGGATCCATTTGTGCCCTGAGCTTGAAGGGGGGTTAATGAGAAAAATAAAGTCTAATCCCCATTGGAAAAAGGGTTGATTCACTGAAATTGGTTAAATAGGTAAGGTTTCAAGCTTAACTTTCCCAACAAACATAGTACATTGTCTGCATTTTGTAGTCCATGCATGAAAATCACCAAACATACTTGGCCAATAATACCCACCTCTCAATATATTATGGGCTATGATCCTTGCTAAATAATGGCCTTCACCATGTCCATCATGGAACTACTCAACAATCTTTATGTTTGACTCAGCTCTATGTACCTTAGCAACATGCCATTGATATCCTTTTTGAACAACACATTATCAACAAGAAAAAAAGGAATTGACTGCAATCTAAAATATCTTCTCTTTGAAGGGGTTAGATGAGAAGGACAAACACCATCTTGGAGATACTTTACCATGTGTAGGAACCAGCTGGAAGATGAGGTGTACTCAGTTGCAACTTCTCTATCATTTGACACCATAACCACCCTATTAGCCTCTTGCAAGTCTTGTGATAGATGTTTACAAAGTCCTTTGCCTCTAGTGAGCTTTGTGACCTTGATCCCAACATCATATTCCATGACTTTGGTTATCCAACCAACTCTCTTGTCATTTATATCCTTATTCACGAGGAGATATTTGACACTTGGATGTGCAACCATCACATTCATCTTAATATTGGACAATAAGTATCTAAACTTTTAAAGATATCTTATAACTAAAAGTACATGCTTTTTAACAAAAGAATATCTTATTTCATATTCTTCTAAGCCTTGATTGAAAAAGGCTATTGGCTGTTCTAAAGTCTCTTGATTTTGCTGCATGAGAATACTTGAAATTGTGTTAATGTTAGCATAAGTGTATAAGAATTAATCATTTGAGAAATCAAGGTTTATGAGTGTAGGAACACTGGCTATGGCTTTTTTGATCTCTTCAAAACTTCGTACTCCTTTGGACCAGCTAGAACTCTAACCCTTCTTTAGCATGGTTATGAGTGGCTTAACTAATGTTACAAAATTTGAAGTGTATCTCCTTATGAAATTGATCTTGCCTAAAAAGCTTTGTAATAATTTCTTGTGTTTAGGCAAGGAAAGTGCAAGAACTGAGTCTATTCTACCAGGATATATGTTTGTACCTTGTTTATAAATCACATGTTCACAAAGCCTATCCTCATGAATAGAGAAGACACACTTTTTGGGATTCAAAGACACCCCAAATTGTTTGCACCTTTCAAACACTTGTTCGAGGTGAAACATATGATCATATGTACTATTAGAGAACACTGTTATATCATCCAAATAAACAAGTATGGAGTTGTTAAGGAGACCTTGTAATGCCATGTCCATAGCTTTCTAAAAATTTGCTCTAGCACTAGATAAACCAAAAGGCATCTTTCTATATGAAAATGTCCCCCACTTTGTAGTGAAGGTTGTTTTAAACTGGTCTTCTTCTTTGACCAAAATCTGGGCATAACCACTATAGCCATCCAATGAAGACAATCTTTCTGAACCTGTAACTAATTGTAAAATTTGCTCCATTAATGGCAATGGATAGTGGTCTTTAAGAGAGGCCTTGTTCAAGTCATGTAAGTCAACACATAGTCTTATTTCACCATTATTTTTTCATACTAGAACAAGGTTTTCCACCCAAGTTGAGTGCTTAATTGGAAATATTATAGCTCACTCAATGAGTTTATGTAGCTCAGCTCTCATCAAATGTTCAAGCTTTGGGTTAATAGGCCTTTGTCTTTGTCTGAGTGGTTTGGTGTCATCCTCTAACTTAATAGTAGGTTGAGATAAACTTGGATCAAATCCTTTAAGGTCACTATACTGTCATGCAAAGACATCTGCAAAACTTGAACATAACTCAATAAAAGTTTCCTTCTCTGAAGATGTGCAAACTTTACCCAACTTTAAGCTCTTACCAGTTATAATATCCACATTTGTATAGTGTTATTCCTTAGTTTACAAAAAAAACTTTTATTTTCTCAATTCATTATCTCTACTAAATATGTTTTCAAGAGTGACCAACCCTTTAGGTAACCTATTTGTCTTTAGTTGCACAATCTAGTCACCATACTACTACAAGTGCTTGTTTTGGTTCGTTGAAGAGAACTTCCTCTTAAAAGAACCTGACAATCTAACTATCTTCTTCAAATACTTTCCAATTGTCATGGTTGTCTGGGATAGAAGGCCTCACAATCACCTTGATGTGTGATTGAACCTTTTCATTCTTTATGTCATCTAGGATACTGAGTTGTGACCCAATGGCAGCCAACCTGTTTGCATGTTTGTTCTTATTTCTTGATATGGCACAAATATTGAAAGCTTGAAAGTATTCAATTAAATCCCATAATCTATGCTTATAGGACCTAAGTAGTGGGTTCTTGCATATATTAATTCTTCTTGCTTGGTGAACTACCAATTCGCTATTACCAAATACTTGTAAGGTATTGACCTTCATCTTTCTTGCCCATTGCAAACCATGCACTAGTGCTTCATATTTAATGAAATTATTGGAACAACCAAATTGAAACTTGAGAGAATAGAAATACCTTTGATTGTTTGGATAAATTAATATCATTCTAGCCCCAGTGGCATGTTTCTTCCTAGATCCATCAAAGTATAGTTGCCGTAGGCCATCACTAGGTTGATCATCTTTCATCAATGTTGGAATTGGTGTATCAATTTCATAAACGCAATAAACACCAAATCCTTCTTATTCAATTAATTTATAGGGATCATGCTCATGCAAATTAGAGTCCCATTTATCAAGGAAAATATCTAGAACTCTATCTAGAGGCGACTAAGTTTCCATCTCACTATTTTCTAGTACCTTATATGAGATAACACAATTAGTGTTCACCATACTTGGCATATATGGATCCAAATGAAATATTGAAATAGGTTAAGAATGTAATGTTACATTGGTACCATACCTAGTCTTGAACATCAAATATATCCAATCAACTAACAAATATCCTCCAATCTTTGAAGTAAAGTCCCTTGACAGACACAAAAAAATAAGGAGGCAAGTCCACTACTACTACATCTCGCTAAATGGTAACATTGGGGAAAACATGAAATGTCAAATTTAGATCCTTAATTGTGCCTAATATATTTTTTGGTGACCCATCTAGTTGCAATACTCCCTTGGTATTTGGTTCATAGACAAGACCAAGCTTGTCTGTAATTTGCTTGGGCATGACAATGCTATTAGCTCTACCATATACCATATAATTATGGATTAAGTAGTCACCAACTATTAAAGAGAGATAAAAGGGAGGGGTTTTTTTTAAATTTTGCATTGGCTTTTCCACTTTTGTCATTTGATGTACTTATTGATCAGCTTGTTTGGTAGGCTAGTCTAAATTAGCCAACTGGTTCTTTAGATACCTTAAGAGATGAAAGTTATTGAATGAGAATGTATTTTTACCTTAGAATGGAAATGGAATCCCACATGATAATTCTAAAATTTGATTTCTTCATTTGATCTGTTATGTTGAATGAGGCTCCACTAGCCTTTTGTTGTAACTTTTGAACCACTAGTTGTTCTCTAATTAGAGGTATTTGGGGAACCTTTCCTGCCTCTACATTCTAGTTCTTCTATGTTATAGGGAAAGCAGGTTTATCCTTGAAATTATTGGAAATATTGTTAGGAACACTAGAATCATTACTCACATCTTGACCTTCCTCGACTGCACTTCTTTTAGCTCTAGTTAGAGTTGCAACTTGACCATTTGTGTTGCTACTTTCACCAACTCAATTAAATGCAATATGATCATCCAATTTCCAATTCACCTTTATGGCATCAGGCTACCCTTAAAATTTTTGAGCCTCTCTTTAGGATGCCATGTTCATGGTTTGATACCGACCACCTTGAAGAGAGAAATCTTCTTGTGTCATTTGTGGCATAGTAGTATCATTTGGATTGGATGGCTGCCAACCTAAATCTTGCATCAAATTATTTTGAGGAATAATAATTTTTAAATTGGAAGGTACATTAGGATCAAGGGATGCATATGGCTTATTTTGGGTTATGGCTCCTTGGTACTGGTAAGGTTTCCTATTGTCTTTGAAACCTTGATAAGGAGGTCTTTGTTTATTGAAGGACTAATAAGTATTCTAGTTTTGCTACTGATAAGGGCTACCTTGGTACTATTATCTCTTGAGTTGAATGATCTCATTCCCAAAAGCTTGTAGCATACTTTTCAGATCTCTAATCTCACTAGCCTAATTAGAAGGGGCTACAACTTGGGAATTAGGGGATGGAATAAGAGCTATTGATGGAATCTAAGGAACTTGAGGAGGAGGAATGAGTTGTAATTCTATGATATGGGCATTAGAGGTCTTGGAGTAAGATTGACAACTTGTATCAAGCTATTTTATGCTCTTATTAATAGTTCATAGGCATTTGGCAAAGTATTACCACCCATGGACTATATCATGACACTAATATAAGAATTAAGGGCCTTTAAATAGTACAAAAATGCATATTCTGGAGATGGTTTGGCTAATACAGGGATCCCAATCCATGTATTTTAGAATCTGAAGTTAAAATCAAACATGAATTCATGGGGGTACCTCTTTATGGTAGTCAGTTATTTAACTAATGATAGATGATAAGACTTGTCATCAAATTGCCTAACTAAGGTTGCACCTAAATCATCCCAGGTAGCAATAGAGGTCAAAAGAAGATTCCTATACCATTGCAATGCTTTTCCCTTAAAAGAAACAACAAGTAATCTAATGGCCACATATCTTGAACAACATTATGAATGGAACATAGGTTGGCAACATCTTGAATATGCTCAATAGTAGTAGTTTTATCCCATTCTCTTTAGAAAAAAGGGTTACTCTTAAGGGAAGACACAATAATGTCATCAAAATGGGCCAAATTAAGGGGACTACTGATCAAAAATTGGGTTCTGATAATGGTTCCAATTCAAATTTTCAATGGTGACACACTATAGAGCTCTTTGAGAGCTTTTTGATGCATTTTTTGGAATGTAAATATGAGTTCAGGATCTCTTGTTATGGCCATTTTAAGATGTTTGATAAATGTCGCTTGCAACATGTGGCACATGTTTCAATGTGGTTTCAACATTTGGCACGAGGACCTATCAGAGGTTGACACTTGGCAGATTAAAAGGTTTGCAAAAAAATGGTTTGATGATTAAGCCACGTCATCAATATGCCACATCATCAATAGTGACTCATCTTGCCATGTCACCTTTTTGTTGAGTGGAGTTTAGTGATTAAGCTCGGAGATAAGATCATTAATCAAGCCATATGGTGAGTTCAAAGGAGCCTTCAAGCTATGAAGCCTGAGCAAGGTGGCAAGCCCGAGGGAAAATGGTTCGAGGGAACAAGATAAAGCTCGTTGGCGGGGTTTGTGGTGAGCCCTTGTAGGAAAGACCGAGCCTGAGTCTAAGGAAAAAAGACTCTTATATGGTCGAAGCCACGCGATAGGCGGGCGGTCAAAGGCTTTTTAAAGCCTAACTCTACCCCAAAATTATGCATGTGGGATAAACCCATGGTGGAAATCTCCAACGGTGGCCTAAGTATAGGCCTAAGATTAACGCCTAAGTCTCCTACAAAAGGGGACGTGGGCACATACCAAGGAGGCCGCATAACTATTTTTAGTATGAAATCCGTTCTTCCCCAACAAATGTGGGATAAAGGATAAGTTCAAAGCGCCTAAATAGAAGGATGAAGACTTGAATCACCGACCTCCCATGCAAAAGAGATAAGCCTTGACCACTTAAGCTATAGACTTCCAAGTGTTTTGAAATGAGCGAACGTGTATTTAAAGGTAAGCTTTTGGTCGACTGTGTATTGGAGATGATAGACCCGCTTACAGTATTTGGTCATTTTTGAGCCCTTAGGGGCCGAACCAGAGCTTGGAGTAAACTACAAACTTGTTTAAAATTCTGATATTCTCTGTGAAGTATATTTATTTGCCCATTTTGGAGAATTGGTGATGTCTTTTTGAGCTATGGAAGTTTCCAATTTCAATTTGGAGAAGCCTTTGCATGTGATTCAGGAAGGTGAAGGACATGTTGAGTCAGCCAAGGTCTTTTGAAGGTTTGAAAACTATTTTTATAGAGAGTAGATCTATTTTGTTGATTGTAAGTATTATTTTGGCTTGCAAAGTTAGCAACATTAATAGATCGATTCGATAAGAACCCGAGGACATAGGAATTCTGAACCCCGTAAACAATTTATGTGTTTTGATATTTGAATTTAGTTTTGCATTTCATTTTTAGTTAATTTATAGATTATAATTCAGATTTTAATCAGAATGTAAAAATTAATCATTTGATCATTTACGAGAAATTGGATAAAATCAAGAATTTGGTAAATTCTGACGGTTTCAATGGATAATTAATGCGATCTATCAATTAACCTTTATTTTAGTTTTGAAACTTGATTTAAATCAAATTTTCATCAGTTTTTAATCATTCCAACATCTTATAAGTTGAGAAATTTAGAATTTTTACTTTTGAAATTTCACTTTGAGTTTATCAGTGGTGTTTACAGATCAACTACCCCTATTGAATTGGACAAACACTTGATTCTTGATTACCATTTGGGAAAAGAGAATTTGGGTAATGGGGACAGTAGCTTGGACTAAAATAATAAGTTGACCAAAGGATGAGTGTTACTTTGGAGGATAAGGTCTTGTACTATTGAATCTTGATCTTTTATAATAAGTATAAAACAACTCAATGAATTCAAAGGGAATACCTTTACTTCTTGACCTTATTATAACATTTGGAATGAGAATGTTGTCTAGAACACTATCACTTGAAGAATATTTAGCTTCTAATGACGGTGGAATATCCTCTTGATGCAAATACTTTTCTTAACTCCAAACTTTAGATATGCCAAATAAAATGGTACCATCGAGCATGCCAAAATGGTTAGTGTTCTAGATTGCACCCTAGCTAAATAAGGGGATTGTTCAAGTCCTCTTACACAAATCTAGTCCAACATGGGACTAACCCTAGGTTGTGGGTCACCTAAACTTGGGCCAGACCTCCAGAGAAGGGCAAATTCCTTTTGGATCTATCACCTAAACTAGACTTAAACTAATTGTTGACCAATTTTTGGTCATGTAAACCAAAATTTAGCACCCCCTCCTTTTCTTTACAAAGGTCATCCAATCCATGTTTGGCTAGATCATCCCTTTGTTGCCTTGTGAAAAAGATGTTCTCTGCTAGACCTTTCTAATGAAAAAGCCAAGTGTTATGTCATTTTGCTTAGTCTAGTGCAAATTAGGTTTGTGCAGGTGCATTACTTGTCTACTTCTATAAGTAAAAGAAATTGAAGGACCCAAAATGGTCTAAGGCAGTTCACAAAAGGAAACAGATTTCCTTCAGAGGGCATTTTGATGGCTTGAAGGACATTGACAAAAAGTTTGAAGAGTAAGTACCCTGGTGGAGGGCACCTTGAGAAAGGTGAAGACCATTTTAGAAATCTCGAAGGGTACTTTTGGATGAAAGAAACCCTTGTGGAGGGCACCTTGAGAAAGGTGAAGACCATTTTAAAAAGATCGAAGGGTACTTTTGGATGAAAGAAACCCTTGTGGAGGGCAACCAACTGAAGAAGGAGACAACTTTCAAAGTCCCAAATGACATGTGCCCTTTAGGAAAAGAAGCAAATCAAAAGAAAGAATTCCTTCAAAAATTTTGTCTGAAGGAAAGCACGGTAAAAGGCTTGATAAGTCAAAGGCCAAGGCAAAGGAAAATTTGAAGGAAGGAGACAAAACATGAGCAAAGACAAAGAAAAAAAGGCAAAATAAGGAATAATTTTGGCTACTGACAAAGACAAAGGATAGAATCAATGACCACTCAGACCAAGACATGTGGCATGGATGACTTAACAAGGAGAAAAATAGATTAGTTTGCAAACTATAGAGGAGAGCAGCCTATTTTTTCATGCTTCACCGTTAATGCATATCCAATTATGCCCAACATTGAAGAGAGCATGGTACAGTCAACATAACTTGGGGATGGTGTTGTTAGTTATTAGGAGTATCCCATGCTTTTGCAGGCCCAGCATAGCAAGGGCAGTGACTTGGACATCTATAACATGGCTCTCCCATATGTAATTGGAAGAATATGGCAATAACATGGGCTTGTGGTCTCTGTAGAAGTGTTTAACTTAGCATGGGTTTCCATCCCTTGATTTGTCAGCTATCTATTTCCAAGTTCTCTGTATATTTGTAACTTCTCATTTGAGAAAAAATCTCTTAGCATTGTATGGCGAAGCCCTGAAGGCATTTACCTTGAATCAAAAGAAGCATTTTTACCTCCATTTGAGCTTGCACTTTTGCATATGTCTATTGTTTTATCTTATGTTAAGTCGTTTCCTTTTCATGCTTTCATAAGTTTATGCCTACATATCTAGTATATTGTGAGTTCTTCTCTTGTAGGTCAACAACAAGTGTCCAGCTTATAGGTGCATGTGAACAAGCTCTCCATAGTGTGTCTTAGAACACCTCTAGAAGTTTTTCATCCCTGTATCTCCATAGTATCCCCTGTTGAAACACTGATGCAGGAAAGGTTCTCATTTGAAAGAAATGTATGCTTGCTTCTCTCTGGTGTAAAGTGTATGTCAAAATTGAGTAGACCAATGATTTTGGTGCATCACCACATTATTTAAGGTTTTGATTTCAGTATTTCTCTCCATTTTCATCCCCCCATTGTTAGCAGTAGGAAATCTAGGGCCTCAAGGTGCATCAAGGGGAGCTAGCCCCTAATCTAGAGATTCGTCCCTCACGTTTGCAATCCATAGCAAGAGGAATGTCTCCATTGTGCCACATGGAAGAAGAAAGATGAGCCTCCCTTCAGAGGGTGCAATCCACTACGTCAACACTAACAATTGCTTGGAAAAGGGGAGAGAGAGCAACAATAATATATGAAAGCGTATAAAATGAGGTGATGCACCAATAATTGGAACACTTATACTTTGCACAAGACACACTATTAGACACATTCAAGACTAAATAAGATCAGTCCCACAAGACACACTATGAGACACATTAAAGGCTAAATAACATCAATCCCACATAAGTATTTCACAACAAGGCATTGATTAGTTATCAAACTAGCATGAGAGGGAAAATATTCACTTTCAAGCTAAACAATAAATTGTAAATTGCACTTATAATGACCTACAAGAGCTACCAAGCATTTCATGGAGTTGAGAAAACTCATACATAGACAAGGGACATACATTCACTCAACTATAGTACATAAATTCATAGGACACACTTTAATCTAGCTTGTAAAATGATGGAATTCAGTCTTCATTATGTCAAAAGGTGTTACAGTGCAAATTTTGGCATAGCCTAAGTGAGCCAAAGCATAAGAGTCTATTCTCTAAAATGTCAAAGATTTCTTATCTAAAACTTTCAGAGAGATCAAAATGTGGTAGAAGATGGAACATTGTTAGAAAAAGGAAGAGAGAGAGAGGGAACTATGATGTATTAGCACAAGTTTGAGGATGCTGACCCATGACCTTATCAATAAGGAATAAATTCTATAAAATAATCAAATTCTCATTATCTTTATCCATACACCTAGTGTCCTTCTTGAAACTCCATGTCATTATTTATCTGATTTGCTAATAAGGACTATGTATTGGAATTGACAAAATCATGCCACATCTACTTTGGGTGGCCATCGGTACCTGTTTATCAAAAATATGACCCTAATGATAGGTGAGACACCTCTCCAAGATGACATTTACATTTATATTTGCTCCAATATTTGAACACATGTCCCTTATAGATGAAAACCAACCCATTTATTGGTTTTCATATAGTCACAATATCCATATAAACCTGCAAATTGCTTGATCTTGCTTCATAATCATTAGTCCATATTCAATCTCTATATTTGGTCTAAGAGACCTATTTTACATCTAAACCCTATGAGTTCTAAGAAGTTATTGTATAGAAGGATCTTTCATCTAAAAGCAACAAACATGTCAATAAAATGACCGTACAACTGTGTTGACAGGTTCTAAATTATCGACCAGAGGTCATGTTTAAACTTTAATAGCGACAGAGCCTTATCCTTAACCATTTTGCTTATATGACGATGCTTATTATTGATCAATCTCTAATGGTGATATGGATCTTTAAGCTTTTATTTACCTAGGTCAAAAATTGGTTCATTGACCTTCAATGGAAGCTCTTTGAATTTATTCTTTGTTCATTGGTTGTCGATTGCCAACTCAGACCATTTATACTAAGCCCAACTATCTTTATTGTTATTAGTTTAGTAGATATGATAACTCATTGAATCAATCTCGCACCAATAAATCAAGACGTAAAAATGCACCTGGATCATAGATTTGTTGCCAGTCAAGATCCTTTGACATGTTGACTTGAGTTCACATGATTGGATCAAGATGTACAAGCTCATTGAACCCTTAGATCTATGAGGACCCACTATTTGAACTCAAATGGCTAACTTACGAGGCTGAAATTTGACATTTGCATGTTCGTATTTGATGTCTATGTGAATGTATTTGACATTTACATGACTGTCATTAAGATTTATGAACCCTAATAGTTTTTTGTTATAGCCTAAATTTGACGTCTGTGTGATTATCTTTTGACATCCCCACGACCATCATTGATGTCTGCATGATCGTCAAGTTTAAGACCCCAATGGTTTTTTGCGTAGCTTAAAGTCAACGTCTACACGACCATCTCCCATTTTTAACCAAATTTTAAGGCTTGGATCTGGAAGTGAAAATGTCATGGAAGTACTAAATTTGCAATAGATGTTCTTGATACTAAAAAGATTATGCCCACTTGATTAACTGGTTGCAGGAGATTTCTAAGTGTGTTCACAAAGTGTTTAAGTGAGCTGACCTATGTGATTTTGCATGATGTTTGCATGCTTTTCATTGATCGTTTAAACCTAAATGGCTATTTTACAAAGCTTGAAATTGATGTTAGTATGAATGTCTTGTGTTGTAGGTCCAACTTTGAATGCTCATAACTTGAGTTAAAAAACTCGTGTGGTCATGAAATTTACAGGATATGATCCTGGTATTGAGAATAATGTGGCACTACAATCCTTTTGCTCATGAGTCTCCCTAAGGTATATTTATTAAATGCATAAGTGAACTAGTATGTTCTTATTTGGATGATAACCTGGTTCTTTAAACTTGCACAGTCCATCTTTTACTCAATCTTTCAAGGCTCTGATGATCTTCTAAGGCTTGTGTAACCTAGTTCATGTTCTTGAATGTTTTGGACACCATAAAACCTACTTGGACCCTTCACCTACAATTTGTAGACCTATCCCTTGAAGATTAATTAGATCACGCTTTAAGCTTGCTTAAGGTGTTTCAAAAGACTTAAAAAAACTATATGATCTCCACTTGAGGTCTATCTGCTCCTCGTGACATTGGGTTACTCTTCAATCAGGATCCTTCTCAGTTCCTAGACTCTTAAAATAGCCACATTTTGGTATATAGACCAAATTGCTCAATAGGTCCCAGTCTAGGTTGATCAAGGCCGATTTATACTGGTTATATATAAATATTAATTTGAATATAGGGTCAACCCAAGCTAACATTATTTGGTAAAATTAAAAAAGGGTTTTAGGGTTAGGTAAGGGTTGAATAAGGTGAAGAATTGCTTTGAGGAGTGTGTAAAAGAGGATTCAAAGCTTAGAGAAGTGTATAGGAGAAGGTTGTGTAGATAACAAATGGTGGTATAAGGGACAACATTCTTATGAAGCACCAATGGTCTACCCACCCCTTTCCTAGTGTACCCTTTAAGGAGCGCACTCATAGAGATTAAGAGCGCACTCATAGAGATTAAGACTCGATGGGTTCCTACAAGAGAGAAAGCATCAGTAATTGATAAATTATGAAAATATTATTTGTATACACTTTCAGCTACTATCAAGTTGAAAGTTAATAATCGTTGTTGGATTTAAACTCTTGATTATTAGGATCTACATTTCATATGTTGAAGGTGTTTAAAAATTTGAATGTGGCTATGAATTTACATAGCTCTAAGAAAAGTATGGAATCTTATTGGTCGAAGAATGCCCTTCTTACCCATCTCACAATTTTTGCAGCCAGTAATCTAAATTCGCCCATGTTAAGGATGGTGAAATTTATACCTGAGGTTCATCATAAGGTTGGGACTCAAGACATTAATTTTTCAACTTCGTTGATTACTAAGGATAATATTATGGAGAATGTTGGAGATTTAGGTACAAAATTAGTTTTAGAAAACTACAAAGTTGCTTTTGGTAATACCCCAAATTCTTATGGGGTTGACTTTGTTGTTTCCAAAATCAGATTGGCCCATTTTTAGGAACAACCCCCTGTGAAACTTGTCCATTTCGTCTTTTGTCTCTCTGAGTTTGTTTTTCGAGACGGATTTCGAATTCATTCTTGTCTTGGCCTAGGAACGTGAAAGTGACCACGATCTCGTTGTGACCAAGGAACCCCTCCCCCAGACTACCTCTTCTAGAGTTCGTCTTTTCTTATTTTGTGCATGGGCAGCAAATTTTGCCGCCAGTGCATTTTGACCCTTAGAAAGTAAGGGCGACAAAATTTGTCGCCCCTGCATTTTTCGTGCAAAGGCGGCAAATTTTGCCGCCCTTGCAAGTTAACGGCAAATTTTGCCACCCTTGCATCTTAACTTGCAAGGGCGACAAAATTTGCCGCCCCTACATTCAGACCCACCAGAACATGCAAGGGCTGCAAATTTTGCCGCATGAGCATGCCTCGATTTCCATGCGCGACATTTATTACCACACGTGATGGGTTGTTGGGGTCGATTTTCACCCCATATAAACTGATTTGAACCCTATTTCTTCTCATTACTTCCTCCTCTCCTCCTGCCCTTTGCGTTTGGATGATCTAGTGAGCAATTTGAAGCATGTTTTCACAGATTTGAGCTTGTGGCGCGTGCGACTTTCTAGGTCGATCTCGTTTTTCACATTTATTTTGTTTCTTCTTTCTTCCTTAGTTTTTATCTTTTTTAAAGTTATTTTGGAGGTTTTCATCCCTGCTCAAGACAGTGAATAACGTCGTCCCTCTTTCCCACGATTTTGTTCCAATCTGCACGGACGATAAATTTTGCTGCCCATCTCCCTCTTTCCCACTGGTTTTGTCTCCAAAACTACAAGGGCGGCGAAATTCACCACCCCTGTGCCTCGGCTTCATCCCACCCCCATTCTTCACCTTCACAAGCGGTAAATTTTGCCGCCCGCGTTCACTCTTGAATTTAGGGGCAGCGATTTTCGCTGCCCCTACTTTCTACCTCTTTGACCTGTAAGGGCGGCAAAATTTGTCGCCCGTGCAGGCCTTCCCTGCAGGGGCAGCAAAATTTGTTGCCCCTATCTCTTTCTCCTTTAAACTTGCAAGGGCGACGAAATTCATCGCCCGTGCAGGTTATCCCTGCAGGGATGACAAATTTTGTTGCCCTTGCATCTCTTTTATTCCAGTATGCAGGGGCAGCAAATTTTGCCACACGTGCATCCCTTCCCCAGATTTTCCTAACTCCAGAGAATTTTTCACGTTGACTTTTTCTTTCCCTTTCTTCCTCATTTTCTGGTCCTTTTTCTAACCCGGCCTTTTTAAGTGACCTCCGTTGACAATGATCACTTAAATTGATTTTTCTCATTCGCCCACTTTCTTCTAAATCTCGTAATCATGTCTGCAACACCTTCAGAGAATTCTTGCTCATCAACACCTGTCTGACTGAAACCAGTTCCCATGTCTGAAGCATCTCCAAAAAAGGCGAAGACCATGAAATACAAGTATCAGGACGTCTTCTTGCTCACATCGATCTCCTTGAATGTCGATGACATCCGGGACACCAAGATTGGCCACGTAGACATGGCCAAATTCATAGCCTGAATGAAGGTGACAAATCTAAGCACCAAAATAAAAAGGATCGTCGAGAGCAACATTCACTTGGTGGCAGCTTTTTCAGTGGCAACACATCATACTGAGTTCATTCTCTAATGTGCCCGCTTCTACAACAAAGAGACCAGGTCAGTCTCAGATGCCAATGACAACGTGGTGATTCGGCTAGATCTCGAATTCAACGATAAAGTTTTCATGTGCCCTCTAGCCACCGAAGTAACCAAGATTGACTTTGCGAACACCTAAAAGGAATACGACAAAGACCCTGAGAGCGCAAAGAAAGTCATGAATTATAAATGGTTGGAGACCCCCAGGACCGACTTATCAAGATGGCCACGAAACTTTTTGAGAAGTGACTTCATCAAGGAAGTTGGTGTCTTGATCACCCTTCTTAGCAGAGTACGAGGCCTCCCGTCTTCTTCACTGTTTCATGAATGGATGTATCCATTCATCAAGATCATCCTCCAAGGCAAGCAGGTTATCTTTTGGGAAAGCAGATCAACAATGCCTTCCATGAGTAGCTAACCAAGGTATAGACTTCTTACAAGTTCTATATGACTTCGTACCTTGTATGCATAGCTGTCGCAATGCAAACTTTTTTGGGCTTAATCACAGAGGGGGATAGAAAGACAACCCTAGTGTACTCATATTACCCTCAGCTAACTCTGCAAGGATCGACCCACCACTTCAAAAGGGTAAATGACACCTTCTTCACCGCATTTCTATGCCTCTTCAACCCTCAGCTTG
The DNA here is from genome assembly GCA_037957365.1 of Torreya grandis. Lineage (NCBI taxonomy): Eukaryota > Viridiplantae > Streptophyta > Pinopsida > Cupressales > Taxaceae > Torreya > Torreya grandis. The sequence goes on along the minus strand of JARHVA010000070.1, from coordinate 504,407 downwards.
AGCAAAAGAGAGTATAAGACAAGGCTTGGATAGTGGTCAATGATTATGAGTGCATATTCCTACAATTCCCCACCTTCTACTATCTTTGGGTTGGTTTTTACCAAGGCTACCCCTACATGCTCCCCAGATTCCCTTCAAATAAGTTGGTATTAATGAAACTTTGCCGACAACTGATTGTCGTGCATACCAGACAAATGGAGATGAAGAAATCAGGCTTCAAGTTTCCAATCAAAATTGGCAGGTACTCCATTGCAACAACAGCCAAAGCCAAGGTCATAGAAATTGAAATGCAGATGGTCACTCTAAATCCATTCAAGAGAAGAGAAAATTTTGACTACAGGGGAGTCAAAGATAAAATTAGGCGGAAGACTCAGTTTCATAAGCCCATGATTAAAGATATCTGGATCGACCTGAGAATGGCCGAAGAGGTCAAAAGGATGAATTACTGCAGGCTAACCCTAGACCAGATTGAATATCTAGGACTTGCAAAGATCCCCTCCAGTCTGACCGATGATAGGAACATCGTCAACAGTAAATACCTGGCCACAAATGTTGATGGTTCCCCTCTTCCTCCAACTCAGTGGTCTCAGAAAGAGCTGACTTCATTGAGGAAAAGATTCGAACCAATATTGGATAACACCAATGATTGGTTGGCAGCCAAAGGGATCGTCTTAAGAGAATTCATCATGGGATCAGAGGCTGAATATCAAGCAGAGATGAAGAAAAAGGTAGAGAACAATATTAAAAACAAAGGTGATGTACCTTCTCTTTCTAGGCCTCACAAGCCTAGAATCATCTTTGTGTCTAAGAAACCAAAGACTGCAGAAGAGCCTGAAGTGGCAGCAAAAGGAACCAAAGAGCAGAGTCCTTAGACACATGCAGCCCAGCCAATGGAGACTGATGATCAACCGTTAGGGCAACCAAGCACTGGACCTCCGCTCTCACAAGAAGAAGCATAGCCGCTCAAGAGTGTCTCTCCTTCTCCCCCTTAGTCTCTTGTAGTACCCTCTTCTCTTATCTCTCCGATCAATGTTGCCTCTTCTAGAGCTGCCTCTCCTTCTAGAGTCGTATTCGGTGATCCTCAGGGCACTTCTGGAGGTTATCCTTGCTCTTCTGGGTCCATTCCAAGTTTATCATCTCCTTATTTCAACTTGGCAGCAAGCCCTACATAGGAGCCATAATCAGTGGTTGGTGCAGTTTTGCCGGTTACTCCAACTGCAACTACTGTCACCACTAGCAGTGTAGAAGCTACCATAGTAACATCAGTTGAGACAACTATTGCCATAACATGTACTTTTCTCTTGCCCTGGATGTCAGCATTCACCTCCAAAGGGAAGAAGTTGGACATTTCTCCAGATGACTTTGACTTTGGCAAAATAGTGCCGGTGAAAGCTAAGGCTTCAAAGAGGCCAAACATCCTCTCTAAATTAGTTGAGAAAAAAAGGTAGAAATTTCTAGAAATTGCCAAGCCTCCACAGGAAGCAACCCTTGAGGGTTTTGAAATGAGCAGCTATTCCATCTCTCGTGTCGAACTTGGCAAAGTTACTCATGAAGGTGCGAAAAGCGACCTTCAGTTTGTTATGGACATCATGGTCCAAAAATTTGATCGAGAGAAGGAGATAAAATATTATTACAAGGTCAGGACTCTTATGTTGAGATCAAGGAGTCACTGATCTTCAGGATCCAGGTACTCAAAGATCTAATTGATGATCTCAAAGCTTTCAAGGAGGCTAGTGAAAAGAGTGACCTAAGCCTACTGAATAAATTAGAAGAGCTTCCATGCGACCTGACCTATAAGGACAATCAGTTCATTTCAGCAGAAGAAATGATTCAAAATTTCAAAGAGATGATTCAGAGAGATTTTGAAAAAAAAATCATTCTCAATGTCTTATGTGGACAGTATTTTAGACGCTCAGTTAACTTTGTAAAATCTAAAATCCAGGTTAACTGGTCACGCTAAGGCCATCACAGCATTGAAGGACGCATTGATTAGAACCAAAATCATCTCCAAGAACACAGTTGTGCCAGACAGCATAGGAATTCAGGCATCCATCACTATGTACGATGCCCATATGAAGAAATCTGGCAGTAAGAACTGAATTTTTTCCCTTATTTCTTCTTCTCTCCTTATGCACTTTCATTTTGTGAAAAGTGCATGCAATTTTATAAAATATAATTACATGTAAATATTTAAAAAAAATATCCAATCGCCTACCTCCCCCTCCAGGGAGATTGGCCATTGAAGCAGCACCTGCCCATTCAGCGGTCGGTTACCTTGACGCCGAACACGATAATTCGTTTCAACCTCAGTTGGACTGACAAAAAGATGCTAATCTCTTTGATGAGCAAGAAGAAGAATTAGCTGACGACTCCAATATCAGTTTCTTGGATTACCAAGACGAAGCTAGAAGTAAAGGAGACGGTTTGGATGGATCCTACGCTATTTTTACCAGATCTCAAAATCAGTCAGCCTCACAGACCGACAAAGAAAAGGTAGAGGAAGAACCTCGGCCAACAGTTTCCATCGCTAAACACGGGACTCCATTGCCTCCATAATTAAAAGATCAGGTAACCCATAAAAAAGTAAGTACCTCCAACCACGCCATCCCTTCTACTTCTGTTGCTCAGACCAGTGCCACACCTATTAAAGTCCCTGATGATGGACTCTCTTCCTCTGATGCAAGTTCTTTTCAATTATTTGATATAATTGATCATGCTAGAAAGACTAAAATTCAAATGACAGAGGTTGAATATTTGAGGGCCAACCCAGAATAGTTTGATAGGTTAGCAGAATATGTGAAAAACAACGTCGTCCCCGTAGGACAAGATTCTTTGAAGGTCGTTCATGATCCCCCTAAAGATAAACCAACCCAAAATAATCTTGTTGTTACTCCTCCTGTTGCTCCCGAGAAAATAGAACCTTTCTATGTTTCCCTACTTATAAATGGTTATAAACTGAGTAATTGTATTATAGACTCTGGAGCTTCAGATAATGTTATGCCCGCGAAAGTGGCAGATTTTCTTGGCCTGACTTTGACCAAAACTTTTGGGAGATGTTTTTCCATGGAAAATAAGCAAGTCCCTCTACTTGGTCAAATAAAAGATGCTCAATATGCCTTCACGAATTTTCCATAAAAGTGGATTAAAATGGTGATTTTAGTGGCCGATGTTCCAGCATCTTACGGCATCCTGCTTGGGTAGAATTTCTGCAAAGATGTTAGAGGTGAGCTAAGTATGGACTTGTCTGAAGCAAGGATTCCGGTTCAAAGTGTCATGAAGAAGTTGCTTCCTGAAAAAGAAGCAAGGTATGTAGTTACCCGATCGTCAGCACCGAAAGCTCAAATTTTATTTGAGTCCTCAGGCATGGGCAACTATTTTCTATCTACGGACAGAACCCATGAGACATATGATGAAACTCTTTCGGGCGATAACTTGATATTGAGTTCAGCTGACACAGCAGGAAAATTGACAAATCAAAATGAACACATGGAGGAACCTCTTTCCCCAAACAAAGGAGTTTTCAAAGAAAAAGTAGCGTCTAATGAGGTATGGACCTTAGAATTTGACAGAAAATGCTCCTCTACTGGATCGAGAGCTGGAGTTGTGTTGGTACCTCCTCAGGGAGATATTATTCATTTGTCTTATAAATTGCAGTTCAACAATACCAACAACACAGTTGAATATGAATCCATACTGCTTGAACTACAGGCTGCCAAAGAAAGGGGCATTAGGCTACTCCATGCTAAAGGAGATGTTGAGTTGATAGTCTGCCAGGTGAGGAACCTCTACCAGATAAAAAATGAAAGGTTGCGTCACTATCGTAATCTGGTCTGGGATCAGATTAAAAATTTTGACGCTTTCAACATCTCTGCCGTTTTAAGGGAATTCAATGATCGGGCTGATGCATTGGCGGTCTCTGCCACCCTTTTAGTCCCTCACCCAGACTTTAAGGGAGACAGGTACACTATTGAACTAGTCTTTCAGCTAAGTGTACCAGATAATGCTGGCCACTGGCAAGTATTTAACAATGATGATTAAATCATCACCTTCTTAGAACAAAAGGACAATTTCAAACAACTGCGTTTTGAAGGTAGTGAATCCCAAGAATGTGAAGCAACTCCTAAGACCAATACGAACACAGGTGAGGATTTCCCACAGCTTAAGGGGAATAATATTCCCAAAGGTCTGGTTTCCCTAGAGAAGTTGTTTGATAACCATGACAGGTTTATTAAACAACAGCAAACAGATTCAAAATTCTCTCAAGATTTTGATCAGGTAAATTTGGGAACCAAGCGCGATCTTAAGATGGTAAACATTGGGAAATGCTGCACTTTCGAAGAAAGATTTGAGCTTGCTAGTCTACTCTGCCAATATATGGATGTATTGGCCTATTCTTACGATGATCTAAAATCACTTAGGCTAAATGACATTCATCATGACATTTCTCTGAAAGCCAACTCTGTACCTTACAAGCAAAAATCTAGGCAATATAACCCAAAAATCTCAGGTACCATTTTAACTGAGATACAAAATATGCTGAATGCCCAAATAATTTTTCCAATCCATCACTCAACATGGATTGCCAACATAGTGCCTGTCAGAAAAAAGAATGGTGAAATTCGAATCTGTGTGGATTTCATAAACTTAAATCAGTTGTCTTTAAAAGATAACTACCCTCTTCCCATCATGGATCAAGTTATGCAGATGGTAATAGGTTCAAAAATATTATCAATGTTAGACAGTTTTTCGAGGTATAATCAGGTTGAAGTCAGAAAAGTAGATCAACACAAGACAACGTTCACCACACCTTGGGGCACATTTGCTTATCGGAGAATGCCTTTTGGTCTGATAAACACAGGCGCCACATTTCAAAGGGTGATGGATCTTGCTTTGAAACATGAGATGGAAAAATTCATTATAAAATACCTAGATGATCTGACAGTGTTTTCAAAACATCGCTCTGAGCATGTTCACCATTTGCAAAAGATATTAGAACGCTGTCGTCAGAACGGTATCTCTTTAAACCCAAAGAAATCTGTTTTCGGAGTAACTGAAGGGAAACTTCTCAGACACATCGTGTACCGATAAGGTATTAAAATTGATTCAAAAAGAGTCCAGTCCATCCAGAAACTTACTCTGCCTACCAGTAAGACCGCAGTTCACTCTTTCTTTGAAAAGGTGAATTTTCTCCGAAGGTTTATTCCTGAGCTTGCTGAGAAAACCCATCACATTGTCAACATGATGAAAAGCAATGCTACATTTAGGTGGACTGCTGAGGGTAAATCAACATTCAAAGAGATTAAGGAAGCAATTACCCGTGCATTAGTCTTGGTCTGTCCAGATTATACTAAAAGCTTCAAAATATATAGTTATGCCTCTGAACATACATTATCGGCCATTTTGGTCCAACAAAATCTAGAAGATGTTGAATCTCCTATCTCTTTCATGAGTTGTCCACTTAAAGATCATGAGCTGAAATATTCTCTTATGGAGAAACATGCATACGCAGTGGTCAAAGCGGTCAAACACTTCAAGTTTTATATCCTAAATTCTCACACCAAAGTTCTTGTACCAGACACAACAGTAAAATCCATTTTGACTCAGCAAGAGTTCGATACGAAGAGAGGTAACTAGATTGTCAAAACTCAGGAGTTTGATCTGGACATCAAACCAACCAAGCTCGTACAGGGAAAAAGTCTTTGCCAGTTGATTGCCAACAACATTCTAGGTGAAGCAGAAAATGAAGAAGTAGTGATTGAAGGCATGCGTACAGTCCTCTTTGTTGCCACTACTGACGAGTGGTATTCTGACATTGCTCATTTTCTGACATATGGTGAGTGTCCCGCTCATCTTTCTTTTAAAGAGAATTGAAAGTAGTTGGTTATGTTCTGTGGGACAATGGTCTTTACAAGAGAAACCTGGACGGGGCATTTCTTCGTTGTGTTGACAAGGCGCAACAAGAAAGACTCTTAGAATCTTTCCATAATTTGGCCTGTGGGGGACATTATTCTGTACCAGTGACAGCGCATAAAATTCTACGAGCAAGGTATTATTGGCCCATGCTTTTCCAAGATGCCTACAAATAGGTGCGTAGGTGTGAATTGTGCCAACAATTCTTTGGGAAACCTAAGCTGCCTGCTTTGCCTCTCAAGCTGGTGGTAATTGAAGAACCATTTCAGCAGTGGGGTATTGACTTCATTGGTGTAGTCAACCCATTTATTCTAGCGCCGGGCATGATTATATCCTTATGGCAACATATTACTTCACTAAGTGGGTGGAGGCCATCCCAATCAAGCACACTACGTCTGAAGTGGTGTGCAGTTTTATCAAAGAAAATATTATCTCCAGGTTTGGGGTCCCACTAAAGATCATAACAGATAATGCGGCCTATTTTTCATCACATGAAATTACTTAATTTTGTTTTTATTATGGGATTACCTTATCCCATACTTCAGATTATTTTCTTCAAAGAAATGGCCAAGCAGAATCGAGTAACAAAAACTTAGTCACTATTATCAAAAAGTTGGTGGATGACAATCAGAGAACGTGGCACAAAACATTGTATGATGCTTTGTGGACAGATAGAATAACATCAAAAAAGGCTATAGGTATGTCCCCATTCCAGCTTCTTTATGGTCTAAATGCAGAAATCTCCATCACCCTTGAACTGCCAGCGCTCATGTTAACTAAAGCAATCAAAGACTCAACCTTCGAAAGCTCGGTCAACAAAAGAATTATGTATCTAAACAAGCTGAATGAGCATCGAGTTATGGTAGTGGATCGGATTAAGGAACATCAGAACTGCGTGAAGGCACTCTTTGATAAGAAAGCTAAAGTTCGTGAATTCTAAGTCAGAGATCAAGTCTTGTTGTGGGATAAGAGGCGAGAACCAAAAGGGATGCATGGCAAATTCGACTCCCTATGGAGAGACCCATTCACCATTCGACAGCTCTGTGGTGAGGCTAGCTTCTTGCTAGAGTACCAAGATGGAACACCATTTGCACTACCTCATAGCAGACAACATCTGAAGCTGCTCAACCCTTGAGACTTGGAGAAGTCCATTTGTATATATGTACAGTTTTTATGTTTTGTCTGTCTTTCTTTCATTTTTACCCTGACTCCGTAGCCCAATGGCTTGGATGAAGGCACTTAGAGACTGGTTTCTACTCTCGCTAATCAATTTGATTAACAAAAATTCTCTAACAGGGGCCAGTTGTTGTTTCCAAAATTGGATTGGCCTATTTTTGGGAACAACCCCCTGCAAAACTTGTCTGTTTCGTCTTTTGTCTCTCTAAGTTTGTTTTTCGAGACGAATTTTGAATTCATTCTCGTCTTGGCCTAGGAACGCGAAAGTGACCACGATCTCATTGCGACCAAGGAACTCCTCCCCCAGACTGCCTCTTCCAGAGTTCATCTTTTCTTCTTTTGTGCACGGGCGACAAATTTTGCGGCTAGTGCATTTTGACCCTTAGAAAGCAAGGGCGGCAAAATTTGCTGCCCCTGCATTTTTCGTGCAAAGGTGGAAAATTTTGCCGCCCTTGCATCTTAACTTGCAAGGGCAGCAAAATTTTCTGCCCCTGCATTCAGACCCACCAAAACATGCAAGGGCAACAAATTTTGCCACTCGAGCATGCCTCGATTTATGTGCGCAATATTTATTGCCATGCACGGTGGACCGTTGGGGTCAATTTTCACCCCATATAAACTGATTTGAACCTCATTTATTCTCATTACTTCCTCCTCTCCTCCTGCCTTTTGCGTCTGGATGATCTAGCATGTGATTTGAAGCATGTTTTCGCAGATTCGAGCTTGTGGCACGCGCGGCTTTGTAGGTCGATCTCATTTTTTACATTTATTTTGTTTCTTCTTCTTTCTTCCTTAATTTTTATCATTTTTTAAAGTTATTTTGGAGGTTTTCATCCCTGCTGGGGTTGGCGAATAACGTCATCCCTCTTTTCTGTGATTTTATTCCAATCCGCACGGACAACAAATTTTGCCGCCCGTCTCCCTCTTTCCCACGGGTTTCGTCTCCAAAATTGCAAGGGTGACGAAATTCGCTGCCCCTTTGCCTCAGCTTCATCCCACCCCCGTTCTTCACCTTCACGGGTGGTAAATTTCACCACCCACGTTCACTCTTGAATGCAGGGGCAGTGATTTTCACTGCCCCTACTTTCTGCCTCTTTAACTTGCAAGGGCGGCAAAATTTGCCGCCCGTGCAGGTCTTTCCTGTAGGGGCGGTGAAATTCGTTGCCCCTACCTCTTTCTCCTTTAAACTTGCAAGGGCGGTGAAATTCACCGCCCGTGCAGGTTATCCCTACAGGGGTGACAAATTTTGCCACCCTTACATCTTTTTTATTCCAATATGCAGGGGTGGCAAATTTTGCCGCCCGTGCATCCCTTTTTTGAATTTTTTTGACTTCAGAGGATTTTTCACGTTGACTTTTTCTTTCCCTTTTTTTCTCATTTTTTAGTCTTTTTTCCAACCCAACCTTTTTAAGTGACCTTCGTTGACCATGATCACTTAAATTGCATTTTTCCATTTACCCACTTTCCTTTAAATCTCATAATCATGTCTGCAGCACCTTCAGAGAACTCCTGCTCATCAACACCTGTCCGACCGAAACCAGTTCCCATGTCTGAAGCATCTCTGAAAAAGGCAAAGACCATGAAATATAAGTATCAAGGCGTCTTCTCACTCACGTCGGTCTCCTCGAAAGTCGACGACATCTGGGACATTGAGATTGGCCACGTAGACATGGCCGAATTCATAGCCCGAACAAAAGCGACAAATCCAAGCACCGAAATAAAAAGGATCATCGAGAGTAACATCCACTTGGTGGCAACTTTTTCAATGGCAGCACATCATACTGAGTTCAGTCTCCAATGTGCCTGCTTCTACAACAAAGAGACCATGTCAGTCTCAGATGTCAGCGATAACATGGTGATTCAGCTGGATCTCAAATTCATCGATAAAGTTTTCATGTGCCCTCCAGTGACCAAAGTAACCAAGATTGACTTCGCGAACGCCTAGAAGGAATACGACAAAGACCCTGAGAGGGCAAAAAGTCATGAATCACAAATGGTTGAAGACCCCCAAGATCGGCTTATCAAGATGGCCATAGAAGTTTTCGACAAGTGACTTCATCGAGGAAGTTGGTGACTTGATCACCCTTCTTAGCAGAGTACAAGGCCTCCCATCTTCTTCACTGTTTCATGAATGGATATATCCATTCATCAAGATCATCCTCCAAGGCAAGCAGGTTATCTTTTGGGGAGAGCAGATCAACAACGCCCTCCATGAGCAGCTAACCAAGGTACATACTTCTTACAAGTTCTATGACTTCATACTTTATATACATAGCTACCACAATGCGAACTTTTTTGGGCTTAACCACAGAGGGGGATAAAAAGACAACCCCAGTGTACTCATATTACCCTCAGCTGACTCTGCAAGGATCGACCCACCACTTTAAAAGGGTAAATGACGCCTTCTTCGCCACATTTCTATGCCTCTTCGACCCTCAGCTTGAGTAGAAAAGAGTATCAGACGAGGCTTGGACAGTGGTCAATGATTACGGGTGCATGTTCCTACAATTCCCCACCTTCTACTATCTTCAGGTCCATTTTTACCAAGGCTACCCCTACATGCTCCCCTGATTCCCTTCAAATAAGTTGGTATTAATGAAACTTTGCCGACAATTGATTGTCGTGCATACCAGACAAATGGAGATGAAGAAATCAGGCTTCAAGTTTCCAATCAAAATTGGTAGGTACTCCATTGCAACAACAGCCAAAACCAAGGTCATAGAAATTGAAATGCAGATGGTCACTCTAAAACCATTCAAGAGAAGAGAAAATTTTGAATACAGGGAAGTCAAGGATAAAATCAGGTAGAAGACTCAATTCCATGAGCCCATGATTGAAGATATCTGAATCAAACTGAGAATGGCCGAAGAGATCAAAAAGATGGATTATTGTAGGCTGACCCTAGACCAGATTGAATATCTAGGACTTGCAGAGATCCCCTCCAGTCTGGCCGACGACATAAACATCATCAACAACAAATACCTGGCCAAAAAGGTTGCTGGTTCCCCTCTTCCTCCAACTCAGTGGTCTCAGAAAGAGCTGACTTCATTGAGGAAAAGATTTGAACTAATATTGGCTAACACCAATAATTGGTTGGCAACCAAAAGAATCATCCTAAGAGAATTTATCACGGGATCAGAGGCTGAATATCAAGCAGAGATGAAGAAAAAGACAGAGAATAGAACCAAAAATAAATGTGATGTACCTTCTCTTTCTAGGCCTCACAAGCCTAGAATCATCTTTATGTCTAAGAAACCAAAGACTGCAAAAGAGCCTGAAGTGACAGCAAAAAGAACCAAAGAGCAGAGTCCTCAAACACAAACAACCCAGCCAATGGAGACTAATGATCAACCGTCAGGGCAACCAAGCACTAGACCTTCACTCTCACAAGAAGAAGCACAGCCGCTCAAGAGCGTCTCTCCTTCTCCCCCTAGTCTCCTGTAGTACCCTCTTTTCCTATCTCTATGATCAGTGTTGCCTCTTCTGGAGCTGCCTCTCTTTCTAGAGTCGTATTCGACGATCTTCAGGGCACTTTTGGAGGTTCTCCTCGCTCTTCTGGGTCCATTCCAAGTTTATCATCTCTTTCCTTCAACTTGGCAGCAAGCCCTACACAGGAGCCAAAATCAGTGGTTGGTGCAATTTCGTCGGTTACTCCAATTGCAACTACTGTCACCATTAGCAGTGTAGAAGCTGCCACAGTAACACCAGTTGAGACAACTATTGCCACAACAGGGACTTCTCTCCCACCCTAGATGTTAGCATTCACCCTCAAAAGGAAGAAGTTTGATATTTTTTTAGATGACTTCAACTTTGGCAAAATAGTGCCGGTGAAAGCTAAGGCTCCAAAGAGGCCAAAGATCCTCTCCAAATTGGTCGAGGAAAAAGGGTAGAAATTTTTGGAAATTGCCAGGCCTCCACAGGATGCAACCCTTGAGGGTTTCGAAATGAGCAGCTATTCTATTTCTCGTGTCGAACTTGGCAAAGTTACTCACGAAGGTGCGAAAAGTGACCTTCAGTCTGCTATGGACATCATGGTCCAGAAATTTGATCGAGAGAAGGAGATGAAAGATTATTACAAGGCCAAGACATAGTAGCTAATGGCAGTAATAAGAAGGTTCACTCGTCCCCTTGAATCAGCAACTCCAGAGGCCTTCTCCATGGATGACCCAGTCATTCAAAAAGTAGAAAAGACTTACTTGAAGAGAAAAGACTTACTTGAAGGGAAAAGTCCTGGAGGACTATATTGAAAGAATGCATACTCAGGGAGTTTTTTTGTTATCAGAGGTTGCAGAAAAGATGGGTAAGATGAGGAAGGTAAAAATAGAGTTAGATGACTTTGTCTCTCGTATCTCTTAAGAGATTAATAGTTCAGAAAATGATCTTAACAAATGGAAGGAGATGAAGAATCTGAAGAAAAGCACCTTGATATCTATCGGTGTCATCTCCAGCAAGGACTCTTATGTTGAGATCAAGGAGTCACTGATCTTCAGGATCCAGGTACTCAAAGATCTAATTGATGATCTCAAAGTTTTCAAGGAGGCTAGTGAAAATAGTGACCTAAGCCTGCTGAATAAACTAGAAGAGCTGCCATGCAACTTGACCTCTAAGGACAATCAGTTCCTTCCGGTAGAAGAAATGATTCAGAATTTCAAAGAGATGATTCGGAGAGATTTTGAAAAAAAATCCTTCTCAATGTCTTCTGTGGACAGTATTCTAGACGCTCAGTTAACTTTGGAAAATCTAAAATTTAGGTTAACTGGTCATGCTAAGGCCATCACATCATTGAAAGATGCATTGATCAGAGCCAAAATCATCTCCAAGAACACAGTTGCGCCAGACAGCATAGGAATTCAGGCATCCATCACTATGTACGATGCCCATATGAAAAAATCTGGCAGCAAGAACTGAATTTTTCTCCTTTCTTCTTCTCTCCTTATGCACTTTCGTTTTGTGAAAAGTGCATGTAATTTTGTAAAATGTAATTACATGTAAATATTTCAAAAAATAATCTCAAAGTCAATGATGAGTCATCTTTGACTGAGATATTTTTGTATTTTAATATTTTCTAACTTTGAGGATTTCTCCCTATATATAGTGGAGACCTCTTTTGTAAATGGATCTTGGAAAAATTAATAGCAAACACTCTGCCAAAATTGAAGCAATTTTTGAGACTTTGTGCTCAAACTTGTAAATCATATTTTGTTGAATGAATGAGAAGCAGGTTTATTTCAGACTTTGTGTTGAAGTTATCTGTGTTGTCTAGGAAACAGTTTCTTATGTTCTCTTTCCTGATAACTTCTTGTTTAACTGATCGAATAAGCAAAGTGGGTGTGTTTATATTATCTGAGAACACTTCTAAAAGGTAGAGGATAGACTTTGAGCTGCCTTTATTTTTGAGATTCAGTTATATTTTGTAGTTTTAGGCGAAGACTTTGTGCTTCGTTTTACTCTACGGTTACGTTTGTTCTGAATCAGTGGAAGAAGCTATGGAAGACTTTGTGCTTACGTAAGTGTTCTTGTGGACTTTGCTACTTCAGGTGATCTCCTGCTCTCCGTTTGATACCATTCCTAAAAAAAGAGGAATGTTGTTAGCTAAAGACCAGGGTTTCTCTTTTTTTTTCTCTGTAAATTACCTCTGAAAAAAGAGAGGTAAATGCTGTTATACCATCCCATGTGTTATTTTATACTTAATTATATACATATATCCAGTGCATAAATATTTTTAGGGAACCTCCCCTTGATGAGAGGAGAGATTTACTTCGTCCAGATCTGGTAAACCCATACTTGTTGTGGTGTAAATCTTCCTGTGCTGTGGTTGATATACCAATTTTGTCTTCAGTTAGTTGACGACAAAATATTCACCCAACAGACTTAGGGAACCCATGGGTTAGAGAGGACTGGATAGTTGTGAGGAAGAAAAAGGAAGGGTGAGTCACCCCTGAACCATCCTTCAAGACTCTATGTTCTCAAAAAATTAACAATGAGGGAGGGATACTTTTTTTTGTGTGTGTTGTGGTGGTCCCATTATAGGGAGAACAACTTAATGCATTTTTATTTTCATGGGTTTGTTTGGTCGTCTATGTGGATGAGGGCCTATGTTGGTAAATTTTGGTTTGTTGCAGTTATGTGACTTATTCCACTTCTTAATATATCACCATTGTAAGCTAACGAAGTTATGATTTTTGGAAATCTCATTATTTTTTTATTAAATGGTGAGGGACCCACCAACTCTCAATTATCTATAAAAAATATAGTTATTAATTTATATAATAATATGTAATTTGATTTAGTTAGGAAAATTTGGTTTTCCCTTGGATGAATATAATTGAATTAGCTTATTATTAATTGATATGGGAAAGAAACATCTCAGGGTGAAGTCTTTAGAGGCTTGATGATTCCCCCAGGTCATCCCTTCTAAAGTGACCATAGATAGCAGTCTTTTAAAACCTCCCATTTCTATCCCTCTTCAAATCAAGGTGAATGGAAATCATATCGAGCATAAAATCAAAGGTTTCATTGATAATATTTAGAATATCCTTATCAATAATGCTTTTTGTGCTATAAGAGTGCACACAGAAAGAGAGAGGCTCAAACACTTTGATAGTGTTGGACACCTACACATTTTGATACACCATCAGGGAAGGTTGGTTGAATCGATACTCTTAATAAACTATCAAACTATGTATGCTCCACTGTTGTCTACCTTGGTTTAATCCTTGATAGAGAAATCCCCTCCTCCATGAGCTCTCCACCCTTCTTATGTGACAATGATGATCTTTCTGCTAATGAGGCATGTACCTCTATGCGGCCGTCCTATCACAAAATGACCAAATGGATGGAGGTAAAATATGGTGTTCTCATCGAGGTATTTTTGAGAAATTACAAGCTTGATCACATGTTACTTCAAATCAACACCAATTTAGTCATTGGTGATGGTCACATCATGTTGAGTGGAGATGAGAAAATTATGGATGTGATGAAGGGAGAATTGAAATTAAAGTGAAAGGCAAATCCTACTTGATGGACACTATGACTATGTGATTCATCTTAAATTAATATGAAACATATATATATACATATATATATATATATATATATATATATACATATATATGTATATATATATATGTATGTATATATATATATAATATATATATATATATATATATATACATACATATATATATATATACATATATATATATATATATATACATACATATATATATATACATATATATGTATGTATATATATATATATATGTATATATATATATGTATGTATATATATATATATATATATATATATATATATATATATATATATATATATATATATGTATATATATATATGTATGTATATATATATATATGTATATATGTATATATATATATGTATATATGTATATATATATATATATATATATATATATGTATATATATATATATGTATATATATATATATATATATATGTATATATATATATATATATATATATATATATATATATATATATATATATATAGCGTGTTGGTGGGATTTTATGTTGTGTTTTTTGGTTGTTATATTGACTCACCAATGGTAGTAACATGAAATCTTGTAACATTGGAGAAATTATGAGGTTAAACATGATTTTAATCTATGTTTGAGAGGTGTAGTTACCTCATATGATTTGAAAATTTTAGGGGTTTTTGTGTAATTATAAATATAAAGTACATAAAGGAAACAAAAAAGAGAAAGGAAAGATAAAGATGAAAGAAGAGAGAAGAATAAAAGAGATTGCAAGAAGATGGGAAACCTACAATAGAGTAAATATAGATCTCTGCCTAAATAACCCAATTTAAATGCAAATGTATTAAACAATTCAATGATGAAAACTTGTATCCACAAAAGGGTGATAAATACATACTTCAAATATGGGAATAAAGACATCACCATAGAGGTTTATAGACACAAAGTTCTATGAAAAGCCTCTATATTTTAGGCTAAAAATGAATGAAAAGTCTCATTTTACTCTTTTTGGATTGGGTTTTATCTGGTATCAAATGGTCATGTTATGGAATCTTATTCTCACATGAAAATCATAATTAGAAACAAATGATAGATATAAGTTTGCATGAGAGCACAAAGTCATTTCATCAAATGGATTGCATGTATATGACACAATGTCCATCCACTGAGATTTGCAACACAACATACTATATTATCAAGGTTTTTACATATAAAATAAGGAATAATGAAGTATTAATAATTAACTTTAACTATAAACAAAAAAATGTATTTTATATTTAAAGAGCATTAACACTTTCACAACAACATATACTTTCCTTATCTGCATTTTGTATTCACAATTTTGGAAAAGATTACATGTACACAAAGTTATAGTTTTGTATTGGCACTCATATCCTCTGACCTTCCAAATAATATTGTGTCATAAATATCTGCCAAACAGTCAACATACACTCATGATGCACATGCTTCTGTAAATCTTGATTTGCATGATTTGGAGCTTGAGGATAAGATTTTCTTGCATCCCTTCCTACAATATTTTATGATGGCACCATAGTATAGATAGTTGGTTTTGTGGCCAACACTAACATGGAATTGATTTGCAAAAGATGGCATAGTTATTGAACAATAGATTTTGAAATAACTTGCAAAGATAGGTATTTCCTATTAGTATTATTGTCTATCGAGGTAGAATTTGAAGCTCAATCAAGCTAGTAAAAATCACTTATGTTGTCATCATCTTGCATCCTTTTGTAAATCTCTTGAACTTTCTAATAATATTTTACATGAATAATTAGGTCATGTTAATTGAATGCTTATTGGAAGTATCAATAGCTAAATTGAGGTCCTTGCATCATTATTGAATAGAGATAAAATTTGATTGAATATTTGAAGCATTTTGAAACTTGTAAATTATGTGAGCTTATCAATCAATCTTTTAATGTCAAAATAGTTTAAAACTTCTTGGATGCTATATAGACCTAGTTGAGCCATGTGCAACTATTTGGAATCACTTTGAAGTCACAAAAATCTAATTGTGTTTTCAATGGCCACTTTGAATTATAAAATAACATTTTAATACCTTATACACCTATATGGGTACTTATGAAATCTATTGAAATTGCATCAAAATCATATAAGACCAGTTGGAGTTATCAATGGTTATTTATAATTAGGTAGAAGTCTTTTGAAATATCAAAACACCTTATACTTATTCAGGTCATCAAAAATATGGGAGCATGTTAAAAAGCACTTCAATATTTTTGGAGGCCTAACTAAGCTCGATAATACCGATTAGATTTGTTGAAAGTTGCCTCAAAATGATCAAAAACTTATTATGATATTTTGAAAGTTGTCCACTTTATGCCACATTGAGAGATTTGAGACTTGAATGGGTCTATATTCCTCTGTTCATACGTGGTGCTTCCATTTTCACACAATCTAGGAGGCTTGCTTAGAGACTAAGCTAACTCATTTTGCTTGGTGTATCTTATATTAGGGCTCACTTATTGGCAGAAGGCTTATTCATTTAGGAGTTTCCCTTCCCACTTGCCCTTTCTACGGCCATCTAAAAATTCTTCCTCACATTTTTTGGTACTACTCCAAGCTCAAAGGGTCTAGACATGGATTCATGACCTCTTCAGGGCTTTCCAACCTAAATTCTTTGATTGGTAGCATATCCTTCTTGGAGATAAACCCACCTTGCCTTTTAAATATACCCAAGTTTGGCACACTTTCAGAGTGGAGATTCTATTTTGGTTATGGAAATAAAAAAATAATGCAGTATTTAATAATGCTTCTTCAGATTGTAATTTTTTTGCTTTGAAAAAGTCCTCAATTATTTCTAATGTTCTTTTATAGATACAATTTCAAGCTAACAAAGTTGTCATGGAGCTTGGCCATCTCCAAGACCTTCTCACTCACTATGGAGATGCTCCTTGTGCTATGGTACAGGTTCTTCCATCTCCACTCAAGGAGCATAGACTAGATAATAGAATTGCCTTACCACTTCCAGGTGCACACCGACGCAACTGATATTGATATCAATCTCACAGTGGCACCCCATATTAGTGCATGAACCCTCTTGGGCATCAACCAAGGTGAAAACCTCTACCTCCTTACTCTATTAGGTAGGATGGTTGGGATGTTCCTCCTCCTCCTTTGTGTCCAAATGCTTGGGGGTACCACTTAGAGGTTAATCAGATGTGATGGACAAGTTCCCCAAGCCTTCTCTATCCATTTATCCAACTCAAACACAAGAAGAAGAATATGATAAGGACACTACTCAAACTTCTTGCTAGGATCCAATTCTAGATGGTAATGACTTTCCAAGCTTTAGCTAGGGTCCTGATGATATGGTTCCTCCACCTTCTGACCTTGTTTTGGTAGCTTAATATTATCTCTTATGATGTCATAATGACATGTTCCTAGGTGGGGCATAGTTGTTTTTGTTATTGTTGTTTTCTATTCCTAGGCTTTGCTTAGTTTGACGTTGAGGCGTGCTTCCTTACCACCTATTTTTGTTGTGAATTATTTGTATATTTATTTTGTTAATATATACATAGATATATTTCATCCAAAAAAAATTCAAAATGTTTAACACTTATCCAATGATTATAAATTTGATTGAAGTTATTTGATCACGCCTTCAAGATCCATTTTTTATCAATGTAATCGAGATTATGAATGTTGGGCATATTCTTGAAAAATCCTTTTGAAAATTGTGAGATGATAAATTTGAATAAGTTAATTTAGATATGCAAATTATATCTAAAACACTCAAATATACAATCTATAATTAAAATTAGAAACCATTAGATCAAAATTAAATAAAATGAACATTTAAAACAACATTCTAATTTAAAACCAAATATTCCCAATCAAGATTCAAACAAAAAAACTAAATATTATAGATGAAGATTGCTTACAAATATACTCAGAATTTGAGTATGATGTTAGCTTGATCAAGAGACTTGGATTACATGGATTCAATGATTTCATCACATTCCTTAGTTCATTTCAATGGAGGATGGGTTGGTTATTTATAGAGAGGGAGGAGGGAAGATCAATAGCTAACATTCAAAGTTGGGTGTATGAAGATAAATGGTGGAGAATTATTCAAATAATTAAAAATTTCTTAGATATTCTTAAGGAGAGAAAGTTCTAGAGGTAGAAGCCTCTAGAATATTTTTGGAAGTCTAATGACAATTAGTATATGATTAGTCATGTGATTAAGGGGTTTTAGAGAATCTAGGGGAGTATGAGACACTACCTATAGGCTAAGGTAGGTGGGATTGGAATTTTAAATTCCAATATAATGGATAGGTGGGGTTAGAACAAGGTTAGATGATAAATGACATATTAGAAGAAGGATTAATTGACTTATGGGGTAGGAATAAAGTAAGCATGACGAGGGATAAATAAGGGAGATACTAGAAAAATGGTTAGAAAGGGTGATATTTAGAAGAGATAAATGAGATTAGATGAGATAGGCAAAATTAGTGTCGATTAATAGTAATATTAGTGATGATAAATGAAGCAAGAAAATTTAAGTGCATATAAAAACATTAACATACTCGAAGGCACCTCTTCGGATATTAGTAACATTATCCCTAGACTAATCTTTATCGTTTAAACATGTTCATCTAATATTGAATACAACAATGTGTAGTTATTCAAGTCAAACACATTATAGATGCCATCTTGATGACATAGCTAGATCTGGGGTATTTTTTAGGGGCAAAATTTTGCCAAATGGTGAATTTTAAGGGATAAAAACTTGGGTTGGACAAATAGTTAACATAGAAGGTGTTTTTCAAGTTTGACCTAAATTATGACACACAGTGCAAAAAATGATAATATATCACCAAAAAATAGATACTTTCATGCACTCAAATTTTCCCTAATTTGATATCATTTGTAAAGTTGACAAGTATTTTTGCCACAAATTACTATTATAGTAGTTTTTCCTGCTAATATTTTTGCTTACAAATGCAAAAAAATGCTTGCACTGACAGTATAAATATAAAATAAACATTCAAGTATAAGTTGACATTTAGACATGGACATATAGTTTCTTAGAAACTATATGTCCATTTCTAAATGTCAACTTATACTTTAAGTTATATTTTATATTTATACTTTTAGGATGTTTGGGAGTGGTTTCGTACCTCTAGGAGATATAATGCAAAATCTAGATTTCAAGGTTCCTACTAGATTTCAAACTTAGCCATATTTTAGAATTTCAAGGTTTCAGACTTAGCCATATATTAGGATTTTAGGGTTTCATACTTAGCCATGTTTCAAGATTTTAGGATTTCAAGGAGGCATCATAGGAGGTAAGTGGATATACACTCTAAATAAGTTGGAATAATGGTAAGAATGATGGATGGTGTACTCATATAAAATAAAAAAATTGGTAACTTGAGTGTGACTTATGACATCCATCTCATAGGTCCCTCCTGCTTGCTTTCATGACACTTCTAGACACCTTTTCATTGATTCTTAGTCATCTGTAGGCTTTCAAGACATTATTCCATCTTAGTAGGGACCCTTTTTCCATGTTTATTTCATCCCCTAGGTCCCGTACCCTCTGAACAATAGCACCTAACCTAGACTATAGCATTGGACCCTAGGATGTCCCCTTTCCAGTGTTCCTGTCCAATCAAATTTTGAGCCCAGATTACTATTTTTCCCTGATTCCTCTTCTTCATTTTGTCAGCCTAGTGCGATTGCATTTAACCCATGACTAATAGATCCCTATAAAAGCTCAATCAAAGTTCATTTAGAAGGGGTTGGTAAATATCACAAAACAAGTAAGAATACAAGTAAGACTACTCAAGAATATTTACCTATTCTCTGCATATAACCATCTAAAACTATTTCTAGCTTATTCAAATCCTTATACTAGTATCTAATCATCTCAACCACACTTAGTTTAGCATTTTTCATCTTCATACACATTATTGCATAAAGCACATTAAGTGGAAGAACTACATATGGCTTGATCCCTCTTTAGAGTATTGGTATGTAGGTAGCATGCCCACACAAGGGGTGTGGAAACACATTCAGTCAATTTTACACACACTAACCTATCCCTCTTTCTTAAAGTTGGTCAAAGCACAATGAAATTTAGTGCTTGAAGATAAAATCAACTCTACAAGGAGCTCTACAGATTTCCAACTATCAAAACTTCACAAGCAAGGTCACATAGACTTGGCAAACAAAACCCATAAAGCTCAAATTTTTAGGACAATAGTGGTAGAGGTCAACTATAACGCCAAACACTAGGGTGTCCTATTTTTGATGCACCTATCTTTTCACTGAACAAAGGCTGAATCCTGATTTATGATAGTGTCTCTATCTCGCATAATGAATTCCAGCCTCTATCTCAATTTTATCAGTCAGTTTCTTGCTAAGTCTTATTTTCTTACCCTTGTTACTATTTTTAGAAAAGTTTAGATTGCAATCAAATTATACAAATCAGTAGCTTAATTATTATATATTTATTTACTAATTTTATACTAAGACCCTTTAACTAAATTAGAAATAATACACAAATATTCCTAAAAAGGTTAAATCATTTGGTGAACCTGACTTACTTCATTTGCACATAAAAACCCTAGAAACCCTAGGGTAAAATTTCCTACTAATTTTTCCTATATTTTCATGATTTTTTACCTGCATAATAAAATTAGAAATTAGCATTATATTTTAAAATTTCATAGTAATTTTAAAATATATTTTTGTCAAACCCTAGTTGTCCATACTAGGTCCTAATATTTTCTTAGTAATTTTCCAATAATTTTTTTATTTTTTACTAGCATATTAAAATCAGAAATTCAGCTCAAATTTCAAAATTTGATAGTAATTTTTAGAAATATTTATTTTTCAAAACCCTACTTGCATCTACTAGCTCTCTTTAAATCACAAAATTTCTAATAAATTAGTAATTTTTTACTTGCATATCTAACTCAAAAATTCACTTTAGATTTCAAAATTCAATACTAATTTTTAAAAATAATCATCTTTCAAACCCTAGTTGCATACACTAGGTCCTATTGCTTTTAAGATATCACCTTACATTCTAAAATCATATTTCAAAAATGGATCTCCCTTATTTTCAAAATTTTCTTACATTTCTTTCAAATAATAAAGAGACCATACTTGGTCTTATTATGTACATGAACGATGAAGTTTACCATATGCTAGTACAAAGCTTCATTCTTTGCATTTCATGCTTACTTTTCATAATATGGGATGATGTTAAGAAACTTATTATTAAACATGTTAAGATACCTTTTGCTTCACCTCCCTTAGAGCCTCTATCCCATGCCAAGTCATGTTGCATGGTCCATTTTACTCTTCCCCGGGTCACTACCCATTGCTAGAGAGCCCAGTTGACACCCTTTGTCCCTCCACCACCTTGACCTATCGATTATCTTCGCTCTCCTTCCATAGCTACTACTAGTCCTATACAGATAGTAGATAATGTGGTTAGAGATGTTACTCGACATGCCACCATGCCTCCTCCACCTAGTTAGGAGCCCTACCACCCTCCCATTCCTTCCCATCCCAGGCCCAACCCACCATCACAGGCATATTTGCATAAGGCATATGATATTATTGATTAGTTAAGAAACACACCAGCTAAGATTTCCATGTTAGAACTACTTCAGAAAGTCAATGTGTTTAAGGACATTCTCTATCAGTTACTTACTCAGACTTCTTGCCTATTGATTTCGAGCCTTCTTACATCAGTGGTTAACATGCTAAAAACTATAGATGATGCTTTTACTTTTTATCATGATGACATGCCATCTCAGACAGTTATTGATCAAAATTTACCACTATTCATATAAGCTCAAGTCAAACCCAATGTAGTTAAGAGAGTTCTAGTTGATAGTAGTTATAGACTTAATATATGTAATATTACATTGTTATAGACCATGGGAATGGATATGACATCTATGAAAAAATCATATAAGAACATTAGAGGGTTTGATGATATACCATGATAGATATTGGGCACCATTGCTTTAGATATCATTCTAGGACCCAAAACCCTCTCTTCACAATTCCAGGTCATGCCAAGTCCTCTCCATTATAATCTTTTACTTGGATGACCCTAAATACATGCTATGGGGGCAGTTCCTTCTGTTCTTCATCAATGTGTTAAATTTATCCATGAAGGATACCTATACACATGTCCAACAGATAACTAGCCATTCAAATATTGTCAAACTACATAGTCATCTTTGACTATTTTGCCAGATAGGAGACCTCATATCATAGTTTAACCACCTCCTCATTGCATTTTTCTTGATCAAATACATACATATGAGGTTGGAGAGACTAACAATTCTCGTACTCATCCACTTATAGTTATGTCCTTAGTCCTAGATCTTTAGCCAGTCATAACAACTTCAACCATTCTAGCTACTCCATCAGTCATGATTCTTACACCTCTTATAATTATACATTCACTAACACTAGTTCCAATAGTACTAGTTAATTCTACAAATATAGTTACTCCATCAGTTATAGATACTATCACAACACCATTATCTTATACTACTACAATTGATGATACTCCCATATCACAGTTACCCCTTGTGGTAAATTCTGAGTTACCATATGTACATGACATTGATATCGATTCCCAGGCTTCTTTAGATGATTATACGACACTCACAGTCACAGATGACTATTTGTGTGGATTGAGCTTTACACCAGTAGGCCCAGGTGGGTAATGAGATGACTCTAGATCTCTCATTACACATCCTACATCACTCTTAGCATCTCACACTATACCTACAAGATATACTCCATATTTGCGATCATAGATAGATCACTCAACACATAATTCACATGGTTACCTCTATGGATATAGAGCCAGTCATTCAGATTTAGGTAGGCAACACACAACATCAACCATAGATTATGTTACAAATGTTACTTGGTCATGGATTAATCACATTGCCTATAGTGCGACACATATCTATTAGCAGATTATCATAACAAGATGGTCACCCATTTTATCTTTTTCACAGGATCACAAGTTATGATACAAACTCATGTATAACTTTATAGCATAGATTGGATAAACTATAGGTTCAGGGTATTATTCAAATTATTGCACCACCAACACCAGTTTGACCACTTATACCAAAGCAATCTATTACTAGAGCTAAACATCTCAAAAGAGAATCAACATCTCCACCACCAGAGCAACCTTCAATTCACCTTCAGTAAGATGACACCATGTACATAGATTCTACAACATATGATGATGATCTTGAGGCATTTGATGATTGTCATGATCTATTCCTCCATCTCCATCCCCAACAAGCTCCACCCTTGGACCCTTTACCCCCTCCAACATAGTATTTTATGTCATCATGTACATATTGCTTTATTCACATGCTTGTATATAACCCTTTTTTTTCCAATGTTTGTACATAGCTTTCTTCTATTTACTTATACATAGTTTCTCAGCTTTCCTTGTACATAATCTTCTTATGATTAATTTTTTATATCTTCTTTTCAGATTCTTATACATAGTCTTCATGTGATTGATTGTGCACAACTCAAAAATCACCAAAAACATTTAAATATTTCAAAATACAAAAACATGCAAATAATTCAAAAACACCAAAAATATTTTGATTGTATCCATCATTCATGCTTTACATTTCTACTATCATGCTAGACTTATATTTTTTGTTCTATGCTCTTATTTGTCGATTTATCTATATTACCGTGATTCACTAGATCTTCTTTGAGTGTGTGCAGTGACATCTAGCTCCTTGATTGCTTCACTCTACCCATTGAGGGGGCATCCTACTTCTACATTCGAGACATACATCGATATATTTACTTATTGGGGGTATCTTCTACATGACTACACCATCCAGATTATGTCATTCCTACACCACACACTCTAGTTATCATCTTGATATATATTATTTACTAGTTTACACAAATTACTCTATCAACATCTCACTAGTATATAACACTCATATATTTTTTAGCATATACCTAGTCTTGTACTCTATGTCTTGCATACTTTGACTTCTTCCTTTGATTAGTTATATGAGATTGTATTTCTAGTATTTGAATGCTTTCCTTTCTTGCTTTGCATAGCTAGATTGATTTCATTCCTTAATTCCTATTTTGTCTCTTGTATGTGCCTTAGGACATTTGCCAATGTCCTTTGCCTATAATCTTCTATGTGATTATTGATTTCACACCAACCTTGTTTGTTTTCAAATGTTCTTATATGTGGCATTTGAACATGCCTTGTATGTTTGATTTCCAGTTTGAGTGACATGTGCCCATGTCCCTTATTTACTTAGCCCCTTGACCACTCTTGTATGTTTCTTGCTTTTTATTTTACGTAAATGATTTATTTTTAATTGTTTGTAATGCCATGATCCACATCATGCATTATCTTGATTTCTTAGATGTCATGATAAACATCATGCTCCATCCCTTCTTGACAACTAACAACTAACCAGACTTCCAATTTAAATTCAATACATTGCACATGATATTACATTATTATAGGTATACCCCTGTTGATTTAACAATCTCCATTACAAACCATGTTATATCTCGATATATCTTGTCGATTATCATTACTATATCATGTATCTTTGCAACATAACACACTTGCATGGATCTTTCTTCTGAAGGTAGTCATTGTAGGGTCTTTATTCTTACCCTCAGAAGATAGGGTAACAAACAAGGGTTTTGTCACAGAGATCAAAGTTCGTACTAGTTGAAAAACTAGTTTCAAAACACTTAGAACAACAATCAGAGGTCAAACCAGGCAGAAAAGACCAAAAAAATAATGATGATTCTAGAATAGTTTTTAGTTTAAATAAAGGACAATAGAATCAAACATAGACAACAACACTAGACACAGGGTGTCCTATTTTGGTGCTCCTATCCAAATAGCGAAAAAACTAGATTTTCTAGAGGTAGGCAGAAAAATAGGTTCAGCTATAGTTTTGCACTTTTAGACCGGTTCATAATGAACAATTTTTAGTATGCTTTTCCTCATAGAATCTAAATATAAGGGGCATCATGCATATCATGATGACCCTCACTTCTAGTTTTAGATACGATAGTTGGTATAAATTCTAGATCAGAATCCATGTTTCAGACACTAGTGATTAGGGGCAATGTGCATGACATATTTGTTCTCTTTTCTTTTTGAGTTCAACATATTACCTAAGTATTCTCAGTAGTTGCATGCCTTACTCCATCTGTAAGTAGTTGGCACTATTTCAAAGTGGCTTTCATACAAGCCTAACCTCTACATTTTGGAATGGTTTTCATATAAGCCTGGTGCCTAGTTTTAGAGAGTCTTTCATACAAGTCTAATCTCCATCTTTCAGAGTGGCCAAAAGTGGCCTAGTTTCTAGCATATGTTTGGCTATCCATGCATACATTGTTAGATTACGGAGCATTCATGGGCTTTAGGATCCATCTCATTTGACACATATTTCATACTGGTATTAGTTTATAATTTCACTTCATGGGGTAACGGTGGAGGCAAAGGAATGACTAGCCTTTATATTCTTGAGCCACCTACCCAAAAGGATTGGACACATAGTCCAAACATCTATTAACATATGCATGACCACCTAACTTCACTTAGTGGGTGATGATGGATCCAAAGGGCCAACCTTTACATTCTTGAGCCACTCTCAAGGAATTGAGGACTTAGCTTCATTCATGATATTACTCTTAGTACAACATCATCTAGTATTACTCTACATCATCCAACATCACTCAGCATCACAATAGGTTATGTATTGGTTCATGTACCTAGTGAGGTGTATTCATTCTTTTCTCTTCCTCTCTCTCTCTTACCCAACTTTATACATTCTTATTTTAGATATAGTTATCTAGTAGGAACTGATATACTCTTTATTTTCTCTTGCAGATTCACACTTCACTACATGTTCTCTCTATACACACCCAACATCATACAACTTCATGAGCTTCACCCTTACAGGTAAGTTTAGGTACGCTATCTATTTTTCCTTGATCCTAGTATTTTGCTTTGTTGCATCACTAGAATAAAGGGAGGTATATGTAGTCATATAAAATGCAAAAATTGGTAACTTGAGTGTGACTTGTGATATCCATCCTGTAAGTCCCTCCTGCTTGCTTTCATGACCCTTCCAGGCACCTTTTCACTAACTTTCAGTCATTCGTAGGCTCTCAAGACGTCATTCTAGCTTAGTCGAGACCTTTTTTCAATGCTTATTCCATCCCCCTAGGTCTTGTACCCTCTAGACAATAGTGCCCAAAGATGGACTATAGCATTGGACCCTAAGGTGTCCCCTTTCTAGTACTTTTGTCTTATCACATTTTGAGCCCAGATTACTATTTTTCCCTGATTCCTCTTCTTCATTATGCCAACCTAACACGATTGCATTTAACCCATGACCAACATATCCCTATAAAATCCCATTCAAAGTTTATTTAGAAGGAGTTGGCAAAGATCACAAAGCAAGTAAGAATACAAGCAAGACTATTCAAGCATATTTCCCTGTTCTTTGCATACAGCCATCCAATGCTATTTCCAGCTTATACAAATCCCTACACTAGTCCTTGATCATCTCAAGCACACCCAGTTTAGCATTTTGCATCTTCATACACACTATTTCATAAATAACATTAAGTGGGAGAACTACATATGGCTTGATCCCTCTTTGAAGTATTGGTATGTAGGCAACGTACCCACATAAGAGGTGTGGAAACATGTTCAATGAATCTTACACACACTAACCCCCCCTCTTTTTCAAATTTGGTCAAAGCATAATGGAGTGTAGAATTTGAAGATAAAATCAGCTTTACAAGGAGCTCTATAGACTTCTAGCTGTCAAAAATTCATAGGTAGGATCACACAAATATGGTGAACAAAACCCAAAAATCTCAAATCTTAGGATAAAAGTGGCAAAGGTGGACTATAGTGTTGGACACCAAGGTGTCCTATTTTTAGCTCTCTTATCCTTTCACCAAATGAAGACCAGATCCTGATTTACGATAGTGTCTCAGTCTTGCATAGTGAATTCTAGACTCTATATCAGTCGTATCAATCAGTTCCCATCTAAGTCTTATTTTCTTATGCTTATTACTATTTTTAGAAAAGTTCAGATTGTAATCAAATTATATAAATTAGTACCTTAATTATTACATGTTTATTTATTGATTTTACTGCTCAGACCTTTTAACTAAATTAGGAACAATACACAAATATTCCCAAAAAGGTTAAATCAAATGCCTTGTTATACCACAAAATAATCATCACCTTAAAACATTATATTTTTCACCTCAGATAATTTATTAAAGATCAAACAGTTGCCAAAGTCACATGCTTTCTATTAAAAATTGATAACTATTCACCTATGGTATGTTTGACAATGGCTTGTGGATTTGCCTACCCTTCTACATCATATATATTTTCCCAATCCTTTAGAAATACACAAGCCAACACTAATTTTCTTGTTGGTTAAGTTGATGATGGAGTTATGGGCCTCATGTTAACTTCAATTTCTCTTTTCCCTCATTCAAATGATCTTCTTCTTCTAATGTAATAACTATGAATGCTAAAGTACAAAAAAATAATGTAGAGTCCTATTCATGTGATTCTCCAGTGATATGAACTTTAGACAGGGCAAACAACCACATTTTGTTGTGTACTTAATATGAGAGGTGAAAAGTCATTAAGGATATTAACCTTGAAAGATCCAATATGTGTACATATGTTTGTGATAAAAGCTTCTCTCGAGTTACTACAACTACTTCTTATAAATCTGATCACTATACTTGGTTTTCAGTAAACAAAGGTCAAGCATTATATTCTGAGCTACTAATAATAATAGTTATGGAGTATATTTATGCATGCAAACCATGTCTTGTCCATTAGGCTATAGATTTGGTATCTTTATGCTTTTTTTTTTTACTATCTCTATCTTTAAAACACCTCCAATCACCTGTAGGAGTGCAATTGGGGGTGTTGTCACAAAATATAAAATTTCACAACAATACAACACATAATGGAAGTGAGGAATCGACAATAATGACCAAGCTAATAGATTTTTCCTAATTAACTTGTACACACTCTTTCACTTTACAAACCCTCACTTAACTAAAAACAACAAAATGCATCCTTCTAGTATAAATTGCACATTTATGGCAACTTTTAGTAATATGCACAAAGTACCTAATAAGATGGGCAGAAGTAATGCCTACAAAGGTTTGTATATTAAAAAACATCATTAATGTTTTATATGAGATCATCATTACTTGATTTGGATTCCCACTTAGTATTACAAGTTATCAAGGCAAAAAAAATTAGAATAACACAATTGCGGAGCTACTAAAGCACTTCTTGACACATCGTAATCATAATACTCCATATTACCCAAAAATAAACAAAATAGTGGAAATATTCAACAAAGTTTTGGAGAAAATTTTGACCAGGGTATGTAATGTAGAGATAGTAGATTAGGATTATATACGTGAAATTTAGAGATTGATAAGAAACAACATCAAACTAGCTTTTACTCTAAATCAAAAGCAACCTCAGATTGAGCAAAGAAAGAGACAAATAATATATGCACTTACCAATTGAAGATCTCCCTTGTTGAGTGGATTTTCTCATTCTTTTGATGGATTGTGGTTGCTCAAAGGACCATGCAAGATTTCAGTAGCATGTTCCCATGTGCATGATTGATTGTAAGGATGCCAAATATTTTCCACACCTATTAGATGATCTGAGTATGAAGTATGAAATTAGAATTTATAGTTTTTTAGATGGCAGGATGAATGACTAAGATTAACTGGATCAAAATTTGAAACTATGAGTCTAGACGGATGAGATCAATGAGTTAACTGATTTGATCTAAATCTTGCATGCTTTGATTTGCTTTTAAAACCAATTTTATTGATATTTTATTTACTTTATTTATTTATTTTTTAGATGTGTAAGCATAATTCAAGGAGTTAACAGATTGCATAGATTGTTGAGTGGATAGGATTGATTCTTAATGAGGGGTCAACATGGAGTTTGACATAAGTGATAATAATTATTTATTCATTTATTAAATTTTAATAATTATGTGTACATATAATTAGTTAGGAATTAATTAACTAGTTAATAATGATTAATTAGCTAATTATCCATGGAGCAATGTAGTGGGATTAAATGGGCTTAATAAATCAATTTGGTGTGGTTAAATATTTAACATGGTGGTGTTGGTATAGGTTAATTAGGATGCACTGATGATAAAATTATGGTAGTGGAATTAAGGTGTCTACAGGGACACTAAAATACCAACAGTACTTTTGGATTACCGCATGACCTAGAAATGTTTGACCAAGTATTATCCATTTAAATTAGTATATAGATTGGAAGTTGCAATTTACATGAAGTACATTTTACCGAGCCTGAGATTAGTAGTTATATTTACGATGAATGAAAATGACTCATTAAAATAAAAACTTGTGGAATTGAAAAACTATATGAAAAAAAATCAATATCTACTTAGAATCAGATGCAAGAGAAGAAAATATTAGAGTTGTTACCAGAATCTGGATAACGCAAGTGCAATGAAGATGTGATCACACAAAATGAACAAGTGCACACCACATAGATGCTAAAACAATTTGAAAATAACACAATAAGAGAAATTGCACACAAGACAAAATGGAGAAAATGAAAATCTGATTAGCATGAGATGGCCAAAGTGAGGAATACAAATAGGAGAGTATGAAATTAACTCCTCCGCAAAAGGTGGACAAGGCACCCCAAGAATATAATGTAACTCCTCCATGAAAGGTGGTGACAAGGTGCTAAGAATAGAGAAGTAACTCCCATCAAGGGAGTTACTTATGACATTCTTATGACACCTATGACACATCTATGACACACACTTCCACATAAGCTAGCTTATCCCATAAATGTACGAAAACTCCATGTATGCACAAGAAATACAATTTCCCTAATTAATAAATAGGGAAAAAAATAAAAACCTACACTAATACCCCCCATAAGCGTAGCTTAGGTGGGAAGTGTGGAAATATAAAATGGGTCCCAGCAACTAGGCCTGATGAGGTACCCATGTACAAATGCAATCTCCCATAAGATAGAGAAAAAGAGAAAACTCGTAAGAAAAAAACTCCCCCCCCCCAAAAGAGAGACATAAAAGAAAGAAGAGGCTAGAAGGCCCCCTGAAGATGATGTTGCTGCAGATGTGGACTGCACCCCAAGAAGAGCTCGTAGATGAATGAACTTGCTCTCAGTGAAAGGTTTGGTGAAGATGTCTGCAACCTGCTCCGAAGATTGGCAAAATATCAAGTCAATGACCTAACTATGAACAAGCTCCCGAATGAAATGCATGTGAATCTCTATGTACTTGGTCCGCTAGTGCTGAATTGGATTCTTGCAAATCTGCATGGTACTCTGGTTGTCACAATAGATGATGGTGGGCTGCCTGATAGGGATGCCAAACTCAAAAAGAATCCCCTGAAGCCAAATAGCCTCAGTAGCTGCATTAATAGCTCCCCTGTACTCTGCCTCTGTGGATGATATAGCAATAGCATTTTGCTTCTTGTTAGACCAATTGATAGGACTAGAACCTAGAGAGAAACTATAACCAAAAGTGGACTTGCGAGTCTGTGAATCACCAGCCTAGTCTGAATCTGTATATCCAACGAAGTTAACCTCTATGCCAAATCTGTAATGAATCTCGTATCTATGTTAAACCTGAATGTAATGTAAGATCCTCTTAGCTACTTTCCAATGCATCTCATGGGGTTCCTGCATGAATCTGGAAGTAAGTCCCACTATATATGAAATGTCAGGCCTGGTGTGAGTCAAGTAGATGAGACTACCAAAAAGTTGTTGATACCGAGTGGCATCAACCAATGGTGAAGAACAATCAGTCTCAAGCTTGACTCCTGATAGAAAGGGAGTCAGAGATGGCTTGCAATCAGCCATGTGAAATCGAGCCAATAAGTCAAGAGCATACTTAGGCTGTGCAAGTTAAATCCCTGAATCTGACTGTGAGATCTCGATGCCAAGGAAGTAGTGCAATAAACCCAAGTCTATCATGTCAAATCTATCCTGAAGAGATGTCTTCACCGCTGTAATAGCCGATGAAGAACTCCCAGTGATTAAAAGGTCATCAACATATAGAACCAAAATCAAGAGCGAATCATCCTACCGCAAGAAGTAGACATTGGGATTAGAATGGCACCTAGTGAAACCTGCTATGAGAAGGAAAGAATTCATCTTGGCATACCAAGCTTGAGGGGACTATTTAAGGCCATAGATAGATTTCCTAAGTCTGCATACTAAGCAAGAATCCTGAACAAGTCCTGACGGCTGCTCCATGTAGATCTCCTCCTCTAGGTCTCCATGAAGAAAGACACTCTTCACATCCATCTGATGCACATCCCAACCATGTGCTGCGGCAATAGCCAAGGCGAGTCAAATAGAAGTCATCTTTTCAACAGGTGCAAAGGTCTCTGAGTAGTTAATGCCTGCCACCTATGAGAAACCCTTGGCGACCAATCGTGCCTTATACTTATCAACTGACCCATCTGCTACAAAATTGGTCTGTTATATCCACCTACATCTAACCATATTTCTTCCCTTAGGAAGTGATGTCAAGTCCCAAGTGTGATTTTTGATTAAGGAAGAATATTCTTCCTCCATAGCACTATCCCACTCAGGTACCCCCGATGCCTCTCGAAAAGACTATGGATCCAAAACTGAAGTAAAGAAGGCATGTGGATCTCTCTAAAAATCCCCCCTAGTATGTCTGTCATCTGCCAGATCTCCTGCCCAAGTGCCAACACTCTCAAGTGTCTGTCTGGCCCAAAAGTGGGCGAGTCAGGTGCTAACTCCTCATCCTCTGACTGATTAGAGGTGGATGACTCTGCATCACTGTCCTTGCTGTTTGAACTTGAAGAAAAAGAAGATGACTCTGGCTCAAGAACCTACTATGGTTGATCTGAATCTAACGAGGAATCATCATGAAGAAGTATATCCGATGAGGGAGAAGAAGTGTCAAGTGTTGAGTCTCTAGGACTCTCCTGAAAATGGACACTTCTCTCGATGAACAACTCATGTGTGACTGGCTATAGAAGGCGATATCCCTTAATACCATCCGAATATCCTACAAAGATGCAAGGCTTGGACTGACATTCCATAGCTTTGCATTTCTTTTTTGGAATGCGGGCCATGGCTGGGGATTTGAAAACCCTGAGGTGTTCAACATCAGGTTTCTTTTTATGCCAAGCTTCAAAGGGTGTTATCCCTTTCAAAGCTTTGTGAGGAACCCTGTTCTGAATGTAGCAAGCACAATTGATGGCTTCAGCCCATTACTATGGTGCTAAGGATTTAGAGTGAATCATACAGCTAGCCATCTCTTTCAAGAACCTATTCTTATGTTCTGCAACCCCATTCTGTGAAGGACTGTAGGTGACTGTGCACTGAAAATCAATACCCTCTGTGGTAGAAAACTGCTCAAACCTGATGCTGACATACTCTCATCCATTATCAGTTCGAAGAACCTTGATGGATTTCTCACTCTATTTCTCAATAAGAGCCTTGAAGTCTAGAAAATTTTCAAACACTTCAGACTTTTATTTGAGAAAATATATCCAAGTGTACCTAGATAAATCATCAATGAAAGTGAGGATGTACTTGGCCCTTGTGAAAGATGGTTTGGAAAAGGGTCCTGATACATCACTGTGGCTGTACTCCAAAGGTTGTGAAGCCCTCCAAGCTTTGCCTTTGTCAAATTTTGCTTCGAGATGCTTCCCAAATGAGCACCCCTCACAAAGTCCTTTTGAGAATTGGACACGAGGCAAGCCAATGACCATGTCATTTTTACAAAGTTGCTCAAGATAGCGGTAGTTAAGGTGGCCAAACCGCTCATGCCATAATTTGCTAACTCCATCTGAATGAGTCAGCAATGCTGTAGGAGAAGAATCTGATGCAAAATGTGAAAAGGTGGATAACCTGGCTTGGTGATCTGCCCTTCCCACTACCATTGTAGTATCACTATGCAACTCCCTAATAGACACTGAATCTGGTGAAAACTCAACTCTCATGCCCTGATCAATGTGAGTGATTTGGTACACTGATAGGAGATTGGTTTAAAGAGAAGGAACACTTAGAACATTGTTGAATGTTCCTCCTTCCATTTCAACTGACCCTCTCCCTGCAACGAAAACTGATGTGTCATCACCCAAACTAATTGAAGTCATGCTACAAGGCTCTAAAGATGAAAACTCAACTAGTGAAGAGCCCATGTGGTGAGAAGCACCCAAGTCTATGGCCCATGAATATGTAGAAGCTGCAGTTTCTACAAGGGCCTTGCCCTTTCCTTTCTCCTTACCCTTGCCTTTTGCCTTAGTAGAATCTTGGGTTGATGAATTCTACTTGATGGACTCAGGAACACCTATGTTGTTCTTCTCTAGAAGATGAGTTAGGTGGTCTATTTGTTTCTTCATGCACTTGTGTTCATTATGCCCTATCTTTTTACAATAGGCACACTTAACCTTCTCCTTCTTAGGTTTAACATTAGAGGATGAAGACTCAGTGTTGTTTTTGGCAGGATTGGTGTTTTCTTTCTTCTTCTCCTGGTCCTTGTTCTTTTTATTCTTCTCCTTTGTTGAAGTCTTATCCTTACCATTTCCAGATATCAAGGCTTGGGGTTCAGTAGACTTCATTGTGCCCATTTGAATTAGCTTATCTTGCTCCCTAGTCAAGTCGGCAATGAATGAATCCAAAGAAGGCATTTTCCATGTACTGCCAAGGGCACTTTTAGTGGCATGAAAAGTGGAGACAAAGACTGAATAGCTTGGACCTAGCTTTGCGAGAATAGAGAGTATGAGTTGATCATCTTTCTTCTCTATCCCACATTCTTTCAATTGCAATCTAAGGGCCTTAAACTTAGTGAAGAAGTTCTGTAGGGTGTCAAAGTTGCTAGGACTTAGACTTATGAGTTCATTTTCGAGCTCATGACCTCTCATCTCATCAAGCTTCCCAAACAACTTTTCTAAGGTGTCCCATATGTCATTAAGAGTTTGGGAGGATTCTCAGTTGAAGAAAATTTTTGGAGACACAGACAAACTCAGTAACTCAAAGGCTTCATCACTACGATTGTACCACTTAACCTTTTTCAGTATCTATGTTGGGTTCTACTTCTGTACCCATGGTGATCCTATACAACCCTTTGCTTTTAAGAATAATTGACATTTTAACTTTCTATTCATGGTAGTTGAAGGGTGTTAGGGGTTTAAGTTGAAAAGAATCCATTTTTTTAGCTGAATTTAGGTGAAGTTGTGTTGATTGCAAGTTGTGATTTTATGCAGAAAGGAGAATGAAAGTGAAAATTTGCAAGTTGTGAAAAAGCAATCACACCCCCCCAAAATATTGAGCCCACCCCAAATATGCAAGTGCATGCTCAAAAGATGTCGAAATCAGCTGAAAATGTGTCTTAGAGCCATCAGTGCAAGATTAAAGCAAACAGGACGTCAGACTCAACCGAAAATGCATCTCGAGAGACCCAAATTTTTTGGCACTTTATAAACTAGTGCGTTTTTGAAAAATAACAAATCTACACTGTAGAGAATTTAATTACAAGCATTTTTGAAAAAAAATGACACCCAAAATTGAGCTACCGTTTGCAAGATTTTAAAGTTATAATTTCCCCGTAAACTAGTATTTTTGCAAAAAAGAGCACTAAAACATTAAAAAAATGCCTGTTATGGGGAAGAAGGTGGCCTTCCAACCACTCATTAGATTCGACAAGGAATGAGGAATCCAAATGAGGCTTTTTTGAGGGGGAATTGGCCTCCTGCCAACCCAGGCCTCACCCTTCGTCTTCGACAGGTGAAGATACAAGTTTTAATTGAAAATCCCCAAAATACAACACTGTCTAAAAAAATTAAATACTCAGTCAAATTGACTGATTTTTGTTTTAACAAGTCAAATTTAACTGAAAATATTAAATCAAAGATAGTTTTGAAGGATGCCATGTGTGCAAGAGGTGCCAAATAGGATGCCAAGTAGGAAGGGGCATCAAAAAATGCAGTCCATAATTTGACAGTAGAAAAAACAAAAAAATGAATGTTCAGACTTGCTAGACGCATCATACGGCCTGTTGGTGGCAGAATTGAAGGTGCCTTGTTGGAGACTGGTGTGTTGGAAGGGCAGAGGCTCTAGCCATTTGCAGAAGTTGGTGACTTGCTGAAGGCTGAGCAGAAGTGCGCATCGTACGACTTGTTGTATGGCCTAAGGCACTGCAAACAAGAAAGAAGCAATTGAGTGGCGTGTTAAATAGGAGGTAGGCGCAGTAAGGCTTAGTCTACTACTGGAACTGAAGGCAGAAACAAAGTGCCAACCTTCCTACTTCTGTTGTTGAGTACAACACCTTCTTTAGTTGTTGAATGCTGCTCCCTGAAGTGAAGACAACCAAAAAACACCCAAAGGCCAAGAATTTTCAAGGAAACTACCCAAAATTGATCTTTTTTTATTATTTTTGATCAAATCTAAAAATAAAAAATGAACTCCACTCCTCTTGATTTCAAAAATAAGCTAAAAGCATAATCACACACAAGATTACTGGGAAAGCTCTGATACCATATTGGAGTTGTTGCCAAAATCTGGATAATGTGAGTGCAATAAAGATGTGATCACACAAGATGAACAAGTGCACACCACATAAATGCTAAAGCAATTTGAAAATAACACAATAAGAGAAATTGCACACAAGACAAAATGGAGAAAACCAAAATCTGATTAGCATGAGATGGCCAAAGTGAGGAATACAAATAGGAGAGTACGAAATTAACTCCTCCACAAAAGGTGGACAAGGCACCCCAAGAATAGAATGTAACTCCTCCATGAAAGGTGGTGACAAGGTGCTAAGAATAGAGAAGTAACTCCCATCAAGGGAGTTACTTATGACATTCTTATGACACCTATGACACATCTATGACACACACTTCCACATAAGCTAGCCTATCCCACAAATGTAGGAAAACTCCATGTATGCACAAGAAATACAATTTCCCTAATTAATAAATAAGGAAAAAATAAAAACCTACACTAATAGAGAAGACATAAAGCTTGACATGATCAACACATTAAGAAAAAGTAATTCAATATACATGAAAAATTATGACTATATGACAATAAGTATAAAAATCCAGACAAATTCAAAAATAAGATGGCTATGTCCTTATGGAATTGAATAAATGCTAGATTATGGAATGATAAGATTAAAAATGCTTTCAGGAATGTTGCAAAAATGATACATAAATGATGCATGATTGAAACCATCCACCATAGATTAATGTGGTGAAATGTGATAAAAAAATAGAAAAAAACAAAAAACAATCTTGAAAAAAAAACAAAAACAAACAAAATTGGAAAAAAAATATAAAACAAAGAGAAGATAGTTTTGAAAAAATAATAAAAAGTATGAAGAAAAATATTGCAAAGACAAAAATATATAGGAGATAGAAGAGCATTATTAACACTCAGACTCAAAATCAAGAAATAATGGATTAGTGAAGAGAGGTAGTGAAGAGTGGTGAACAATGTTCTCACTAAATAAAAGTGAAGACATTTATTTTTCACACAAAGATAATTTCATGGATTAGTTGAACAAGATGGACAACTAAGTTGAAAAATAATGCTTGGTTGGCAAAAAACATAAAATATGGTTAGAAATTAAACGTAAAAATGAAAAAGTATTACATTAGAATAAGGATAAGAAAGAAACACAAAATGAAAAAGGAATAAGTAATTACAACAAATAAGACCCAAAAAAGAAAATAAGTTAGGTGGGAATTGTTATAAACATTAAGTGAAGGTAAAAATAGTTGTTTACCCATCACATTCAACAAAAAATTAGAAAAGTTATAAAAATATGATTTACCTTCCATGTACATAGCACATCCCTCGTGATAACAACACTGTTAATATTTTCCCATAAAAAAAGTATAACATATGCGAAACCTTACCTCATCAAGAAGTTAAAATGGAGTTATCCCAAGTAGTTATAATAGAGTAAATATATAAACCAAAGTTTAGAAACATCATGAAAAATCTAAGATCCTAAATCCTCCAGTGTTTTGAGTGTCCCTTCTCTCGTATCCCACTACAAGGACACTAATAAATATATACATTCAAAACTATGGGAAATTGATCACTGCATAATGGAGTTGGAATGACTAGAAACACTACAAAAAAAACATCAAACATAAGAGATGAACTATATATAGGAATAAAAAATATTCCAAAGAATGCATTTGGAAGTATGGAGTCAATTCCCATACCTAAGAATTGTGTAGAGCACAATTAGGGTGATATTAAGTAAAGCATATGAGGACATCCTATATTTATATAGACCCTACTACATCACACTGGAAATCATCCATATAGTGAGAGGATTAATGAATCAAGGACACAACACCCAAAAATATGATATCAAGAAGGCAGTAAGTATGAAGTCAGAACCACACTTACTATGACATTCACTAATTAGAGGGATCTCTACATAAAAGGAATCAAGAACCTTAAGGTTTGATACGTGATAAAACTTATAGCATGGAAGAACTATTATACAAGTTGGGAGGATTATGCTACTGATAAAATTATCCAAATTATATGGGACATGATCACCATAGGCATGTAGTACGAACTTTCTACTGCCCTTTGTGAACAGTGTTAGGAAAATATTCATAAAATCAAGCAAGGTACTCACAAATTTTGCTATGGTTCCTTGTTATTAATGTTATCCATGTATTTCATGAACACCATACTAGGGTATGAAGGATTAGTATAATGTGACCTAAACAAAACTATAGGAGAATGAATTAAGAATGCCTTAGAATAAAATCAATATGGGGATGGGGATATATCACACATTTTAGCATAGGAACAAATGATTAGAGTAATGGTGACAGGGAGGTATAAAATCTCTCTAGACATAGTTCAGAAGTACTATACTGAGGTAAGATTCATCATAATTTCTAAATATTTGTACAAAGAATCATTTACGATAAAATTCATCCCACTTCTACCCCTACCTTATGAAATTGTGGATGGACAAGTAAAAGCTTTAGTTGTAAGGGCT
Source organism: Torreya grandis (assembly GCA_037957365.1). NCBI lineage: Eukaryota > Viridiplantae > Streptophyta > Pinopsida > Cupressales > Taxaceae > Torreya > Torreya grandis. Next base: position 466,127 of record JARHVA010000070.1, on the reverse strand, counting down.
AGAGGACTACCTACACATCTTGGGGTATCACAAGTCATGGGCGAATTTGTCAAACAAGCTATAGGCTCACAAACACTCGATGTATTTTAAAAACGACAACAAATGTCCCATTTATGGTAAAAATTTCACAAAACATCACATAAATAAGATATGGAAATACCATCTTAAACAAGGGAAATGTTATGCAGATCAACATGATTAGAAAGGGATAGTTCAACATCATACCCAAAATTACAAAATCATGGGAAGGAGAGTACTATCTTTTTAGTCAAGGATTCCACTATAGGGCACGTTCTGGTGGAAGAGGAAATGGCTGAAAAGGGTACTCTACCCTATTCTTTAAGGGAAAAGAAAACAAAATGGGGGGAAAGAACATCCAAGGGCAAAAAATTAAAAGTTAAAATAAAAGAAGAACCAAAGGCTTCCACTACTTCAGTTATGGCAATTATATGAGAAACTTTGTTGCAAATGAGCAGTAGAAAAAGGAAGAAAAACCCTTCACCCTCGTGAGAAAGATAGAGGAAAAATAAATAAAAAGCCTCAATATTAAAAATTCAAAAGGAAAATAAAGAAACTCTAGTCCCAGAAATATAATCCTCAAAGGAAAAATAACATGGAGAACAAAAAATGGGGGGAAAATGATCTATTGTAGAACATATACTGCACATTGTAACCCTCATAAAAAAATGTAAGAAGAAAAGAAGAGTACCCACATTGGGTAAAATGTATAATAGAATGGATGTACAAGGATAAATGAGGATAATTAATGCATTAATGGACTACACAAAAATGAGTCCATTTATTGTGGATGATATAACTAAGGGACTCAAAACCACATTGTAACCGATATTTATAAGCTCCTAATAAATAAGTAGGGAAGCTAAGACAATCTTAGAAGAATACAAAGAAGAGGGGTTAGAAAAAGAAATGGGAGAAAGATTAATGTATCCATAAGATAAAGAAAGACATGTGAAACACAACAAAAAGAGTTATGAATATAATATAAAACTAACTTGATGTTGTAAATATTGAATAAAAAATGACAAGGTTGAAGCAGAGGGAGGAAGTTATTGAAAGACAAATAAAAGCACTGGAAATATAATTGACGGATGAAAATAGAAAAATACAAGAAATTCTAGAGCTCTCTACCAAACAATTTCAACAAACCTTAGAGAAATAAAAAACATAACATAGGAAAGCATAAAAGGAAAAACAAGAAAAGAAAGAGCAAAACAAGAAAAATTATAAAGAGAGCAGTTATAAAAACAAAGAGCAGAAGGAGGGAAGGAAAAGGTGACAATGGAAAAGTCAAGTTAGAGAGGAAACAAAAAAAGAGGCATAAAAATAAGAAGACGAAAGGAGGGTAAAGGAGAAAGAAGAAAAGAAAAGAGAAGAAGAAGAAGAAAATAAGAGGGAGGTAGAATAAAATAATCGAAGAGAGGAAGAAAGTGAAAATAATCAAGAAGAAGAAAAAAAGGAAAACTATGAAAGATTAGATAAAGAAGGAGAATAGAATGGGAAAAGGAGGAGAGAGATGCACAAAATGTCTCCAAAGACATAGGAAAAACATGTAAGGGACAAGAAAAAAAATTATTTGGGGGAGATAGACATCATACCAAGTAGTTTAGCCATACCTAGGGAGCCTCCCAAGGAGAATCAAAGTAGAGTTGGATCAAAATAAACAATTAACCTCCACTATAGTAGTACCACCTAGCATCCTACAACCCACAACATGAAGAGAAAGAGTATTCCAAGGTGTATACCATGATAAACAAAATTATATTTACTAGTGGTTGCACACAAAGGAAGAAAATGGAGGAATACAAGAGGAACCTTGGATGGATACAATTAAAGAGTATTATATGTTTTCAAAGTTTGTGTGCATCATAGAAGTCATTTGGGAGTTCAAATAGGTATTCCAACATAACTACCATGAAATGAGATAATTACACTACTCCTTTAGTAATATGGCCATCAATTTGTATAAAGGCTTAAAATCAGTGAAAAAAAGGCCATATAGGATGAACCAAAACCTTTGAGTAAAGGTGAAGGAAGAGATATATAAAATGTTTGAATCTAGCGTAATTTAGCGAGTAGAAGAATATAATTGGGTGAGTCTTATGGTGATAAGCATCATGAAATAAGGATAGATTAGGGTGTGCATAGATTATTGCATATTGAATATTGTGTGTGTATATGATATGTTCGAAACACCATTAAATAAGAAAGTTTTGGAAGGAGTAGTTGGCTATGAAATATACACCTTCACAAATGGATTTTCAAGGAGTACCAAGTAATAATAATTAGTGAATATAAGTGTATATCCAATTTTGTTATGGAGAAGGGTTCATTAACATGTAGTGTGATTCCATTTGGTTTGAATAATTTAGATGTTGTGTCCTTGTGCATTTGTGTTGAAACATCTAAAGACTTCATACATAAGTTCTTATAGGTATATGTAGATGACTAGATTATGTATGGATTGGTTAATGATTACTATGGAAAGGCATAGATAATTTTAGGTATCTTTGAATTCAAGAAGTGCACATTCATAATGCCATGTTTAATGCTATCAATATGCCATTTTCAAGGAAGACATGTCCATTTAACCCTATGAATGTAGTGTTAATATTGAAACTAGAAATGTTACACACATAAAAAGAGGTGTGTGTGTATTCTTGAGACATTGTGAATACTAAAATAAGATTATTTGTAAACACATACATGTTGTAAGGCCTTTGTAAGAGTTGATAAAGAAAGATGGTCCATTTAATTAGACATAAACGTAACATGAGACATTTTCAGTGTTAAAGGGAAATTTTTCAACATGCTAATTTTATAGTTTTTGGACTTGAAGTTTTTGTTTTAAATGCATGTTTATGCATCTAAAACTATAATGGGAGTAATAATTGCATAGCCTAGTAAAGGAAAAATTTATAATCTTATCTTGTTTAAAAATAAGAAGCTATATAAGGCTGACCAAAATTATACCACAATAACGTGGAAAGCACTACCAACAGTTTATGTGTTGTATAAGTCCAAGAAGCATCTTCTTACTACTTAGTTTACATTTCTTACAAATCATTAGACATTCTTAAGTATTTAGTGAACAAACCAGTGTTACATGGAAAGGTTTATCGATGGATAGTGTTATTTTAGGAGTTTCAATTTTATACGGTGGTGAAACCTAGAAGATTAAATATAATATTAGACCATCTATCATGCATCAAGATAGGGGAGGCTACATGGCCAATTAAAGATGACATGCCAAATGCATAAATATAAATATTATAGATATTTATTGAAGTAATGGTAGACACAATGACATTCTTATCTTTGGGATTGGCCCCAAGTGACTGGGTGGTAAAACAAAATAATAGTTGGTTGTAAGGGTTGTGTCATATCAGTTAAAAGGGGATAATTATATATGATGGAAAAAGATGAAGTATTGTATAGATGTGTGTTGGATCATAAATTTATAAATATTTTGTAAAAATACCATGAAATAAATGATGAGGGTCACTACACAAGAGAGCCAACTATGAATTGGTTCCGTATTGGTGGTCGACATAGTCTAAAATACAAAGGAATACGCACACAAATGTGATTTATGTCAAAGGGTAAGAAATACTAATAGATGATATGAGATTTCATTAATATTAATTGCCTTGTGATAACCATTTTACAAATAGGTTTGGATTTTGTGGGTTGAACAAATCTTGATGCATGACGTAGTGGTGTGCATTATAATGTAATGAATACTGACTACTTTACAAGATGGGATGAGGCTACACCTAATACATATTATACAATAAAAACTATAGTTAAATTCTTGTAATATAATATTACAACAAGGTACATGTGTCTATACATGCATAAATCAACATGCTAACTTGTGCACTCGACTTCTTGAGGTATAGCTGAGACAGTCGACATAATGGATAAATAGATGGGCGAATCTATGGATTGGGTTGGTTAAGTTGAGGAATGGGGTTTTGGATGGCAAGTTGAAAGGGATGATCATGATAGTAATAGAATATATTTTCCATGCCATGGTGTTCATTGAGGGCATTTAATCAAGATGAGATAGAACTCCAAGGTCCCTCTATATCAATGATAACAAGATAATGAATTTCTTAATCAATGTAAGGAATACCAAAATGGGTGTAATCAGGTTGGATGACCCTAGGGATTTGATAGATCCTATCAGGTTGGCTATGCCTATTTAATTTCATACACATAGTGAATAAAAACATGATGATGTCAATCCTAAGGAGAAAATAAAATGGGAGGTGAATGGCTAAGCTTAGATGACCTTGTAGATGATGGGGAACGACTATGGGAGGCTTGAGAATTTGTTCTTATTCATCAAGAGCATCAAGAGATTTAAATATAAGGTTTGTAATGGGGGTGGATTGGAATAATTATAATATGAGCTCTGTATCAATGTCACTTTATATGTTACTAGAAGGAAAAAAGAGCTTTGACACTAGGGAAAATTCCTACTCTAATAAGGTAAGGACGTTTTGGAAGTGTCATGGAAGAGGAAATAAAAATTATTGTAAGTGTATAAATTGGATGATCTTGTTTGGATAATGTTTTTGAAATGATTTAGTTGTTGTTTTGAATGTTGTATCAAGTTTTACGGGTTATGCTCATCTCGACAAGGCTTTTATGGATGTTTGAGATTGTTTTGAAAATGCTTTGAAAAATAATGTGAATTAATCTATTTATTGAAAATAGAATACTAAGAGCAATAAAGTACTGAATATTGAAAATAAATGAAATGAAAGTGCTTGTTTTTATTTTTTTTCAATATTTTGGATGCATACAACCCTAAAATTGAAATTATGAAAGAAATATGCAAATGCTGATTTTTCTTAGTTTTTCCTAGTTTGCAAGATGGTTTGGTTAATACAATATGAATGACCTAGCTTTGTTTTTTGTCTTTATTATGTAAATTATATGAAATAATAATATGTAAATGGTATTTCCTAATTTTAAAATATGAAATCAAGTTTTAAAATCATATTAAGCACACCTACTAAGAATTCACTTCACTTACACAAGCTAAAAAATAGTTTTTGAAAGCTTTGAATGTTTATGTATGAAATGAAAATATACAAGGATGTAAATATGAAAGTTTGGTGTTATGATTATTTGAGTTTAATACCATAAAAAAGTGTTTTTTTTACTAATTAAATTAATGAATTTTGAATCTAACATGCAAGGCTTGGTTATCTAGGTTGTTTAGGTTTTAATGTGTGTGTGCTTGAGAGTTGTTTGTGTGTAAAAGCTTGTCTAAGACTTAAAGTAGACTATTTTAGTTGGTTGTACCTATTTTTATGGTTCAATTAATCTAACATATGTGATGTGTAACACTATATTCTTTCAAGGAAACTAATGCGCAATTGCAAAACAAGAAATCTAAACCATGTTTTTGTGCAAGAGAGAAAAGAGAGAAGGATTTGTTTTATTTTTATGTTTTGTGCTTTTTTAATATGCATTTAATCTAAAGAATGAATAAAAATAAACTAATATAATTTAATAAATGAAAATAATAGTAAAATTAAATCCTCCGACCTAATATATGGTTATGACCAAACAAAGGTAAAAGATTATTGTCGTGCAAAACATCCTCAGGAAGTTAGCTCCTCTACTCAACGTGATCATAGAAACTCTCTAACAAAGGATGGTAAAAAAATAAAGAGAAAAATAAGGACAAAATATTGGACAAGAATTTAATTGTATTTTATCTTTTTGGTTTATTAATAGTAAATATTGTGTTATTGATACAGTGAATTCTCTCCTCTAAAATTGTGTAGATTTGGCACGAAGATGACCAAAAATGGATTAAAAGCTTTTCCAAAACTAAAAGAAAGTAAGCCAGGGTTTTTTATAGCTCTAAAACACCAATATTATATGTAAAATTTGGATCCAAAAATCATCTAAAATTAAGATACATCTAGAAGAAGAAAGGAGGTTGAATGTGTGAGTTTAACTATTGGTTAATTGAAAGTTAAATTTAGGAGGTATGATAATTGTAAAAATAAGAGTAGGAGTGAGATGGGATATAATTAGGGTGATCAAAAATCAAATAAATATATAAACACAAATATAATTATGTAAAATGTGTGAGAATTGAAGTCTCAAACATTAAATTCAAAAACACATATATTGTGGCAAAACCATTATTGTTTGTAGGTGACAAGTGTGAAACTACCCCAATTGGTAAAAAATACCCTTTGTCTTAATAAGACATATGTATTAATTTTCAAAACTATCTCCCATATAACACTTTTTCCATGATTATTTACAAAACTAGTACGACTAAACATGTTCGGATGGGGTAGTCATGTTACCAGGACTCATGGTGCTGGCATAGAGAGTGGTGGTTTCATCGCAAGTGAAAATGCTTAGATACTAAGACCAAAAATTAATCAAACATGTAATTTAAAGATAAATAAATAAATTTAAGGATAGAGAAATAAGTAACAATGTTAGAGATAACCAGGCTTGAGCATATTTATGGATATCCTTGCATCGTCATCAGATTTTCTCAAGAATGTTGTATCGTATAATTTTTGGGTGCATATAGTGTCCTCTAGGTTTAGCAAGTGATTAGGGGACTCATTTTAATGTGGATATGATACACATTTTCCCATAATAATTCATGTTTTCACATCATAAACAAACATTATACCATCCATAATAAAAATGATATGATGGAGGCCTTTAAGAAGATTATGGGAACTATGCTCATTAAGATCTGTGATGTTGGGCATAAATTCTGGGATGATTGGGTTTTATATATGTTATGAGATTATAAAACAACATATAAAATATTAAACAAGTATATACCTCTCCATATATTCCATGGGAGAGATTTTGTGTTACCATTAGAATTATTGATTCATTCGTTGAAGATTACACGGATAAGAAGGATGGAATATCACACATCATTATAAAAGAGACTAGTATAGTTGATGAAGCTTGTTGAGAAAATGTTATTGGATTGATATAGATAGGGTAGAGAATAACCCTTACAAGGTTTGACACAATAATCACATAAAAAATAAGAACTTATGCATCAATGCTAAGGTGATTTTATATGATATTAGATATGCAAAGCACCCAATGAAGCTCCACATCATATAGATGAGATCATATATTATTCACCATCTATAAATTCATATGTATGATTTACACATGTTTTATGGTGAATTTTTATAGGGTAACTTCAATGGAAGTAGTATCAAACCCTACTTCAAATGACCACACATGAAGCAAAATGGGAAAAGGCCATTGGGCTTGTGAATATGTAGTTTTTTTTTCCCCCAGTTTCGACCAAGTATTAGAATGTGCTTAATTTTTTGAAGTACCTAAAAATTGAAAGGGATGCACAAATTTTGAAAGAGTAACATGTTTATGTAAGGGGCTCAAGACATAATAACATTAATCTAACCCCCAATTTCATTGAGCTCTAGCAGAGTACCATCAGGGTTAGTGATGTGTAAGGAAGTGGTAGTACATAAACACTAAGAAATGCAAAATTTATTAGATTGAGAGGACAAACCAAATTTCAACATGTTTCAATGATAGAGGTATGGTCAATGCATAACATGGAGCACTATAATTGAGAAGGAGGTTACACACACCACATAATGTAAAAGATAAAACACCAATTAAATAAGTTGGTGGAGAATGATTCTTCAGGCATGCCAACATTGAAACAAGCCATTACATGAAAATTATCTTGAATGGATATAGATCGACAAGGAAAAAACCTAATAAGTTGGTAGTAAATGTATTTTAATGTATAACCCTACTATTATTATAAGGTTGTTGCACATTTTTGGGAGTGCACTTGAATATAACCGCAAGGTGTTGGTTTAAACCTATAAAAGCCCACCTTACTTCATAGCTTTAGTTGTTGATATTCTCATTATTTTTGATGAAATTATTGTTATGTTATTTTTTATGAAATTATTTTTATCCTAATATTGTGTCGATTTTGTTTTTAATTCTTGAGTTTACTAAGTATTGAGAATTCTCTAAAAACTAGTAATTAACGAATAGAAAAAAGCTTTCCTTAATGGTTTTTGTCATTTGTTATGTTTTTTATTGAGTTAATGCTTATGATGTTTTTTAATGCTTTAGTATTTTCATAATATTTATTTACATAATAATCCTAAGTTTTGGTTGGTGCCATGTTGTAAGAGTTTACAAGGTTAAGAATTATCATCTTCACAACTAACCAAACAAAACCTCGGTACTCTCTTTGCACCTCAGGCGAGCATGTAATTTCCCTTAAATCATATGTCAATGCCACAAGTATAGATTAGGGTAAGCATAGTGGTGTGTAAACTTGATGTGTGAAACATTATAAATAACCCAAACATTTTGGTTTTGTTGTAGGAATAGTTGTTAAACCAATTGCAGAAGATGATGCACAGAGACGATTTACCTGATTTCACTAGAGAATATAGAGAGATGGCTAGAGGTGGTGGATTTCACCCTTGAAAATAATCATCCCATCCTATGAAATTTAATTCCTAAGGAGTGGGTATAAGAATATTTATATGATTCCCTGTATAAAGTATTCTTCTATGAGCTTCCTAAACACCTACATGCATGGTTGGTTGTGTATATCATGGGCTGAAGTAGGAACTCTAGTAGAATATATCCTTAAATAGAATCATGGATTGAGAAATTACAATGTTCTAATACCATTTGGACAAGATTAATATATGTGTGGTGGAGAGGCACACTGAATAGTTATCTATTAGAATTCATAGTCTCTATGTATTCTTTCCCAAATGAACCATAGTACTAGTTCTTTATTGAGCCTAGAGGGTCTTATGTAGTGCAACCACCCTTGGAAATAAATGAATTGATGTTATATTTTAGTATCTTAGGATCTACCCATGGAAGGTTAAATTCCCTCGCACAATATCTAAGCAGATGGTAAAAGGATAAGGGTGGGCAAGGTTCACATGATGCATTTGTGAAGGGTGGAGAACTAGAGAATTTTAACATGGAAAGCTTAGATGTTTGTGAATCCAGGTGGTGCAAATATGATGAGGGTTAGTAAAAAGTGATAGTCACCATAGACCCTCAGAAGAGGGAGGAGTTGAGTTAGGGAGATTCTGTGAGGACCCATATGAAATGGGAAGGGCATGAAGATAAAAATTGCATTGAATAGATGTGCTTTGATGAGGAAGAAACATGCACTGATTATCAAGATGACATTCTGTAGGATATGGTTAAAAACCCTTAAGACTCCATGAGCATGTAGAAACACATAATAATTAAAGAGGCACACACCCACAATCTACCTAAAGTGTTAGGTCGTGTGTTCCATACATAAACGAAAGAAAGTGAAGGTAAAAGTGTAGATTTGTCTCAAATATCATTTGAGAGACAAGAGGTGATGAAGAGAATTTTATAACAAGTGATACCATACATATCTTTAGGATCAATATTAATACTAATAGTGTAGTCTAAGAGCCTAGCTATGTTAGGCATCCCTGAAAATGGGGGTGGTAATCTAACCATGCAAGTAAGCAGTGATACATTGAGAGGAACAAAGGTTGTAGGAAAATTAGTTGTTAACCCAACTACCAATCTAGCCATATCACAACCCAGTGTTAGGTTTTGCATAATTGCACTTCAATTAGAAGTAAATGTGGGTGTCATGGGAGGAAATAATACTAGAGGGATTCAAAGTTCAAGCCTGTAAGAAATAAGTAGCGTGTTAGTTGTGCAGTTGTCAATACCATAACATTTCATTTATGATATCTATTTAAGTCTACCAATGTATAGAGGAGTGGATAATGTTTTTGATCATGTACACAAATATGAACTCGTATATCATGCCAAGGGTGTCACCACACTAGCATAGAAAGCAAGATAATTTTTAACTACATTACTAGATCACACGGACACATGATATCATAAACTTGGTCCATAATAAGCTATTATGGACATGTGAAACTCAAGGGAATTTTTAAAAGAATTTGATATGCCCAATTTTGACCAACAAAGTATTTTTATGCTAAAGGAAATTAAGTAATAGCTTACAAAAAGTGCTTGTATGTACGATGCAAGATTTGAACCTTGATCTCTAAGCTCTCATATGAGATTCAACCATTTAACATGTGTAAAGGTTTTTTCTAGGCTTAATGTTACACTTTATATCTGTATTATTTATGAAGATTTGCATAGGGCCATGAAAAGTTCTAGAAGTAGCATTAATAGTTGAGGTAGTTGGTAATATTGATAGGGAATTGACACTTTTATGGAGGGGAAAATCACCTCAATGGCCTCACAAATCCAAAAGGTGACTACTAATATCATACACAACACTCACATTATTTTATGGTGTATCAAATGCAATATGGAAGGCCATAGTAAAAATAATTTCCCAAGGTATATTATAAGGGCACTACCCAAATCATGTGTTCTTTAGATGGAAACGTAGGTGAAATTCTCTTTTTTTTGTAAAATATGTGAATCATTACTCATAACAATATAAACTATTAGGTAATCAATGAAATTCATGAGGTGCATGGATGAGAAGCGAGACAAGAAACTACATGATCTTCAAATCAAAATTAGGGTAGATATAGTGGTGTGCATTATTATGGAGGAAGAGGTGGTATAAAATGTGGAGAATGATTTCCCCAACACACTTATTACAAAAATGGCTTGTCAGACCATTACCATAAGCATTCCCTAAAGTTCTCCACTTGTGGGTATTGCTAAGCAGAGCACAAGCTATATGAATACCCTAACCTCTATGAAAAGCTCACACAAAAGAATAAAGATAAAAAGGTGCAAAAATGAATTAGATAATGTCTTAAGGGGGTGAATAGATCCATAACGAAGGTGGATGTTGACTTCCTTAGGGTCTAAGGTTGAATATCATAATATGCAATGGTGTAACTACCCAACGACAAGTAATAAAAGCACCAAGAGAGAAGGTAGATTGTGCAGAGCCTTTTGTCATTGATTATCCCAATGGCCTTAATATAAAAAACCATATAACAAGAATCAATGGGCATGATTCAAAATTTGTAAGGCAAACTCCAACAAGCAAAGTATATGGAAGCCAAGGCCAAGGAAGAACTTTAGCAAAAGGAAGATTCAATAGAGGTTGATGACCTCAAAAGTATTTACTCTTTTGTGTTATCCCTCTACATATTAATTGGCTTATACCTAACATTCAGGTACAATTGAATAACCTCCAAAACCACACCAAGTAATAGGGCACGAGGTCAATACCAAGAATTGTTGATTGATGTCGTTATTGATGAATGGTCAATATGTGATATTTATGTTGAAATTAGACATGAAGTGAACATTATCACAAAAGAGGTTTGGTTCAATATGGGAAGTTCAACATTAAGAGCCTTTCCTCATGTTCTATTAATGGTAAACAAGACCCATGTGAAATCCTTGGGTATTTAAAAAACATTTATGTTGATATAATGGGGGTAATAATTAGTGCTTATTTTTAATGAATTGAGTTTTTTGAAGCATAAATTTACCTTAATTTGATTTTTATACACAAGTGTTATCCCAAAAATGTAGATATGTGCTTCAATATGTGTTATATGAGTTTTGAAAATGGGGAACAAAGTGTGGTAATCCATTTAGATAATGATCACGGGTTTGTATATGTTGAGAGCATTGACACAGATGAGTAGGTGAACCATATATATAACATCACTAAAAAAGGCATAGAGTATTTGGACCCCCATGATGGATTCCTTTGTTGGGAGAATGCAAAATCCATCTCTGACTCTACTAGTGTTACCTATGCTCACTTATATAGGAATCATATGAAGTGATTAGGTGCAAGTACAACACAAAAAAGCATAACATAGTCAATCTAATGTGCATGAAAGTCTGAAGGACACCAAATTCAAGGTCAACTCCACTATAAGCGTGAAGGTCTAAGTTCCACGCACTACTCCTAACATGAAAGGGTATTCAAACTTAGTAAGGGGAAAATTATTTCCCTTCCTCATTATGATTTCTCGATAAGCACCATTACTTATGTGAATGATTTGGCATGGTGTTTACCCAAAGAAATGGAATGGTTGCATGCCTTAGTCTAAACCTTAAAGAGCAATGCTACATAATAGATAACAACACATAAAAACTATAGTGGTAATTTCACTCTAGATAAGCACCTACAAAGATACAAAGAAGTATGGATGAAATATGTGCATCGTATTCTAATGGGATTGTGGGTCCATGCTTTCTATGGCACATTAAAAATTTGGGTGCATGTCTAGTATATCATTTGTGAGATGCATAAAGAAATGGAAAACTACAAAGGGATGAAGGATAAATTTGTTCATAATTTTTCCTTTTCCTTGTCTAAGCTGGAGTTATATAAACCCTTAGACTGAATGCACAGAGGCACCATGGAGGATGATTCGATGATGGAATAAATTTTGTAAAAAATGCATGGAAAGAAAGGTCTCATGCTGTAAATAATGTTGAAAGAATGCAATGATGACAATAATTATAGTGAAGCTAGTGAAGAGGTGTGGTTAGAAAGAAATGGTAATTTAAGTGCAATAAAGAGAAGGTTGTTCATAAAGTAGGTGAAACACATGAAGACACCACATATCAATTGAAAGTGGAAACCTCTTATGGAAATATTTAAGTTATAGACACATAAAGAGATATAAATAAGTACTATGATAGATGATTGAAAATAATCAAGGTTAATATTAGTAAAAAAGATAAACCAAAGATCACCACAATTGGAGATTATTGCTTTGATGAGGAACTAACTCGAATCATTGAGTTCCTACACAAATTTCAATATACCTTCCCACACAATTATAAGGAAATGGAATTTGTATACCCCCCTTTGAGTAAAATAAATATTAAATTGGTTGAGGGTGTAAGACCAGTTAAAAAGAGGCCACAACAAATAAATCCCAATATCCATGTCAAAGCTAAAGAATAAATTAACAATATGCTTGTTACAAGGGTCATCTTTCATGTTGACAAATATGAATGGGTAAGTATTATGTTTAGTAACTTTAAAAAGGATGGGCACATATAAATCTATGTGGACTTTATACTATTCAATGTTGCATGTGTGACGAACCAATTCCAAACTCCTTTTACTGAAGAAATTTTAGAAGGTATTACAGGGGGTTAGATTTGCACATTCATTGTTGGTTTCTCAGAATACCATCAGTTAAAAATCAAGGAAGAAGATTATCCAAATATGACCTTTACAACCAAATGGTGTTCATTTTCTTAAAATATGATACCCTTTAGGTTGAAGAATGAAATAATTGTGTTTTTGCACATTATAGTTGCAACATTTTTGGACATCATCTATTGTTTCCTCTAAGTTTACCTTGATGATTGGACATTTTATGGGTTGGTGAAAGACCACCCCATATGCCCAAGATTAATGTTTGAGTGATGTCATCAACTCTAGATATTGCTCAATTAAAAAATGCATTTTTGCCACACATTTTGGGATGCTCCTTGGTTGTGTTATCTGTAAATAAGGGATGCATGTAGATCACATAAAAAATGTTATCATCTTTCAACTTGAAACACTAATACCCAACATGATGTGCACACATATTTGGGCCAAACCGGTTATTATTTTAAATTCATCAAAAACTATGTAAATATTTTCACACCCTTATAAGAGATTTTGCATAAGGATGGCCCATTCATTTGTATAGATAGATAGCAAGACACTTTTGATACTTTGAAAGAAAAGCTTGCTAGAGCATTGATTTTTTTGTTTTCTATATTGGAACACCCCATTGTATGTACATATTGATACATTGGGGTCAACCATTAGCACTATCTTTGATCCAAAACTTAGAAGTTTTGATTGAAAGATATTTCAAGAACACAAAAATAACATAGTAACAATGATTGCTATGAGAAGAGATGTGTTATTACTCAAGATTACAAATACAAACATATGCTTATCTCTAGGAAGAAATGTATGATTTCCATTTTGGGTTACATATTCACTTATACACATTTTTAAGGTAGAAGGATGATGTGGAAGGTCGCCAATCTTGAGGGAGATTAAGTGGTTTGAATTCCATGATTTACAACAATACAGAACTCAAGGAATTACTATTTTTAGACTGCACTACTAAAATTGAAATTTAGGGCACTTTCATTAGGTTTTCTAGGGTCAAAACCCATAAATCAAATATTTTTTCCATCTCACCATGTTCTCGTCATTCTTAGCTTTCCATTAGTTTAAATGGGGAGTCAATCGAAGCTATGGTGCAAAAGTTATGGCTCTCAGAAGTTTCATCATCAATTGGGGTAGAACTGTCCCCTGAATTATCACCTAAATTGTTGCCCGAATCAATATTGGTGTAGTTAGGAGAAAATAATGTGGATGACCCCATCTATTTTTCAAATAGGAAACTTACACTAATAAAATCCAACTACACTTCTACCAAGTAGGAAGCAGTTGTCATGGTATATGTGCTATTGAATTTTTTGCAACACTAGCTCTCCACACCATTCATGTTTTTCATGGATTGTGAGACATGCTTTGTTAACAACTTGGTCTTGTATGGAAAAGAAATAGATGGATTGTGTTGTTCCAAGAGTTTCAAATTTATATGGTCGTTAAGGTGGGTAAATAAAATCATGGGTCAGATCATATTTATTGGATCAAATCAAGGGAGGCACAATTAAAAATTAAATATAGAATTCTTAATTCCCATTTATATAATGTTATGTACATTCCTCAGGAATTGATTTATATAACAACATTTCTCATTTCAAGCATTATCCTCTAGTTATTAGAAAGAAAAGGAAAATAAATAATTGGCAATATGCACTACCCCTTATCAACTCATCAATAGTGAACTGTACAAGATGGGACATGATGAGGTATTATATTGATGTGTTTTAAAACTTGAGCATGTGAAAGTATTGCATCAAGGACATTCAAGAATTGCTACTGGCCACTATGTAAGTGAGGCTATTGTGTACAATTCCTTTTTTTCTGGCCTTTAGTGGCCAACTCTATAAAATGATACCAAGGATTACACATAGAAATGTGACTTATGTCAATGAATTTAAAAACCAAGTAGAAGAGTTGAAATGTCATTTATCCCCGTCATTACTTAGGATCCCTTTGAGGAATGGGCCATTAATTTTTTTTTATACTAGTGAATGGTATATCATCACAACCACAACCTCACAAGATGGGTGAAAGCAACTTCGATAAATAATTTCACTATTACCATAGTGGCACATTTTTTTATGGGAAAATAATTTAAGTAGGTATGGTTTCCCCTTGAGCCTCATTAACAATCAAGGAACACACTTATTGAATGAAACAATGCACAATTTTTTAACCAAATTCATGGTGGTACACCATAAAACTACTTCGAACCATCCATAGGCTAATGGGAAAATTGAATCTTTTAAAAAAATTCTTTGAATGACCCTAACCAATATGTGTGATGTAGGGCATAAATATTGGGATGATTACATCTCTACCATGCTTTGGGATTGTTGGAACACATAAAAAATATTGAACAAGTCCACTCCATTCTAGTTGGTGTTTAGGAAAGAAGGAGTTCCTCCTATGGAGTTTATGGTATCATACTTATATATTAAGAATGTTGAAAGGCTAGATTATAAATAAATGCTTGAAATGTGATTAGAGGAGCTCATGAAGTTCATTGAAAATCCTCTCATTGTAAAATGGAGGCAAGGATTCGAAAAGGTGAGGTAAAAGGCATGACACAATAATTTCATTAAATGGTTATGAAAAGGTATGCATGTGTTATTGTATGATTCAAATTATGTTAAGCATTCATGAAAGCTTCATATCTACTGGATGCGACCCTATGTCATCATCAATGTTATAGAGATAGGTGGATGCACATTGCACATTCTCAATGGTGATATGACCCTTGGGCATTTCAAATCCTTTATAATTTGTAATGAGCTACTTAAGAATAAGCATATTCAAACTTGTAATATGAAACAATTTGCTACCTTATAATTTAGTTATAATTTTTATTTTTTGTAAATAAGTGCAATTTTTTTATTACACCAATATGTTAGTAATAAATTAGACAACTTTTCAATTCTAGTTGAATGAGTTGAGCGAGGGATTTATTCAAGATCTTTATGCTAGGCATTTAAGTCTTTCTGAGAGGGTGTTGTCACACCATTTGTTTCATGAAAGCTTTGTTTCTCTAACACACTAATCAGAGCTAAGTTTTGTTCAAGCATTGTATCGTGCCAATTGTACCTATGTAAGTAATATATATATATATATATATATATATATATATATATATATATATATATATATATATATATATATATATATATATATATATATATATATATATATATATATATATATATATATATAACTTACATAGGTACAATTGGCACGATACAATGCTTGAACAAAACACACATCATTCATCATCTTTGCTTATAGGGAAGGTTGTTCCAAAAAATTTCAAAGGTTATGGTCGCACATGCCCCAATAAAATACATAAGAAATGGGGTCTCTACATAAAATCATGGGCATATTATTAACACAAGACATGGTAAACAAATTGATGCATTGGTAAACCATGCACATAATTAGGGGGAGGTAGGTTGAAGAGAAAGGCTCATACCATTAAGTGGTAGTCGATGGACATGCATGTAAAATTAACCAATTATCTAAATACATGATGTATGTAGGGTATAGGGTGTGAACAATAAGGTTATGTGTTTCACCCAAAAACATAAGAAGGAGGTAAAGGTACAAGTCACACACAAAGAATTTGTGTAGGGATGACATCACCATGAGATAAGACAAAGGTAAGAAAATGTTATTGACAGTGGAATAAATGGAATGAAAAGTGATGTTAGGGAATTTTAATGATGATGGGTGGTATAAATTGACCCTCACATGTCATTTTCAATACTTGTCATTTTTAAGGAATTAAAATAAGCTATAAGGGCATAATACACTCAAACCATAGGGAAAATGAAATCACAATGAAAATGTAAGTGAGTTTGAGAATAAATTTCATGTCAATATAGGATCACAAAATAATTGTGAGTATAATTCGAATGAAGATAGTGAAGGAGGGTTGAATTCAAAATATTAGGATTTATAGAAGATAATATATGTCATTAGAGTTTATTGAAGCTCAAATTCAAAGTGAAAATTTAGGGCTATTGGAAAATCAATCAGTCGAGAGTTTACTAAAGAGGATAGAGACCCAATATATTGATTAAAATAAAATAAAATGCAACAATGTCAACAAATGAAAAAACACATGTGAATCATAGATAAAAAGGGGCAACTCAACCATCATCGAAGAGGTGATTGCATAATAGTTAACAGGAAGGAATGAAGATATATCAACATAAATCGTTGAAGTGAAATTTCCTGAATCACATTTACATGGCAAGCAATGGATGTCGAAAATGGACCAATGTAGAATAAAATATTATAATCATCAAATGTCAAAAAATGAGTTGGACCTAAAAAAATGCTGCATTATGAAGAGTGAGAATGTAGGTGCAAAAATAATGATGACATCTCATGTGTGAGAAAAAATCACTTTGTAGAAGATAAAGGTATGACAACTATTTGAGTTGCCTTATTTTGGAAAGCCAAAGAAGTTACTCTAGTTCCTCCTCTCATGCATGCATAAGAGGATATTTTACTTTGTAGGATGTCTTATGAAAATATCTCCTAAGCACGTGAGCAAATCTAAGAGGTTACCTTGTACTGGTGAGGACATCAAGCTTGTGATATAAAATACCAATGTGGTGGAAAAAGTGGTTGAGATGTTGAAGTATAAGAAGGAGAAATTCACTTTCCCCATTGAGCACCTAGATGACAAAGCCATGTTTATGGCAACATGCTTAGTTAGTACCAAGTTGTGTGCTACTATACACTAGGATAATATCAATAAGCAATACATCTACATCATACATTAGACGGGTGCCAAGAACATACAACTCAACATTACAAAATCCGTTTATGAAGACATTATTGAGAGCACCAAGAAATCATTTAAAATTGTTGTTTCAATTAAGTGGGCCATAATTCTAATTTTGCTAGTACTAGATGAAATTGGCATTCTAGATGTATGTGGCAATAGGGTATGGTTCCACCCATTGGTGGATGCATCACCAAAAAAGTACAAAAATTGGTTGTGCTTTAGCCCATGTAATAAATCATATGGGATTAAGATGGATAAATGGTGTGTTAATGTGATGGAAATATCTGGGTATGAGTCATGCATTTGTAGGGAATTCCATAATCCTATAGTAACTATATTAAATTTGCAATCATGAGATACCACTCCCTCACAAATAATTTCTTGGAGAGTGGTAATATTTCAAGACATATTATGTTTCCATATGGAATTTATATGAATTATTTTGACAACGTAGCAAATAAAATACCTGACACATGATTAATAGATAAACAATAAAAATAATGATGAAGACATTTTGTTACTGAAGGTGCTATATGAATACAATAATAAGGTGGTGATAGATGAATATAGAGATTATGATGATGAATCAACATTAATTGACCTTATCCTTGTAGATATGGTATGTAAATATAAACACTACCATATCTATCACATTTATTATGCCTTAAGGAAGTACAAGGGGGAGAACACCACCTAGCCAATACAAACACAAATGGAGGTAACAAATAAAAATCTAAGAGTTGACTTAGTGGATGATGTGGAGGCAAATGAGGGCGTGCCCCTTAAAACAAATAGAAATAAAGGTGTGTAAACTGAATAGCCACATTACATACCATTCTCAAGTAGAGTAGTGAAAAAATCACAAAGCATGGGATACAAGATGACTAAGGTAGGGGAACAAGTTAGCACTATAGAATTTGAGTGCATGATCTCAGAAAAGGTAATGGGAGATGAGGATGATGAGGACAATATGTTGATCTCTAATTTTAAATGACCATCTACACCTCAAATAAATTCACTACCAAAGCACCTTGCACAACCACAGACAACAAAAAAAGGAATAATGCCTTCTAAGAAACTAACATAGGCAAAGCACATCGTTGTGCCAACACCCCCTAAGGAGGATACTTCAGCCACAATAACACCACTATCACAATATATAATGGAAAACCCATTAAGTTCCATATCACATAATTATGGTGGCATATTACATTCCCAGTGGCCCTTCATAGAATAAATGACAATGGATGATGATACCATGGGCAGGGATGTGAGCACAATAAAATATGATGAAGCGCTAGAGGAGGAAATAAACATAGTGCAAAAAGAATTAGGATTGGATGAGTTGAAATAAGTTGGTAGGGGAGAGATGAATAGAAGGAGGATGATGGAGCAATAAAGAGAGATGAAATGGAGGAGGAAGAAATAGATAAGGGCTAAGAGATAAAGGTACATGATGTTTAAACATTATGACATGAATATACCAAGGATGGTATAGACAAATAAAGTGGGCCACATGACTTGGGGTATGTATCTTCAACATCAAAGTCTATGCATGACTATAGACAAAGAAAGCACATGCGAGGAGAATAATACAATAAGGGGAAAGTACAAAAGAATGTATATTTCTATGGAACACACTACATGAAGAATGTGCATCAACACAAATGTGCAATAAATTATCTTTCATTTTTTACACACACTTGGATGAGCCCTCATTTGAAGCATTGAAGACATATGTGCACTCATAAAAGTCATACACTATTCATGGGGAATAAAAATTTATGTGTGTAAACTCAAAATAAATGACTAAATTCCAAGTAGGGTGTGCAGTGGTAAGGTTGGCTATAAATTTCTTGTGATAAAATGTTTTAAATGGTACAACCACAAGAAATAAAAATAAATAGTTAGAATAGGCTAACAAAAAGCTCGTGATAGTGTAGTGAAAACTAATAATTATGGAGCTTTTTTTTAAAAGCTTTGCACAAAAATCCTCTAAAAATAACCAAGCTTAATAGATGGAGTTAACCTAGAAAGGGTTAAAGAGATCAACCAGTTGGTTGTAATGGTCAACTAGTTGCTAAAGAAGAAGGGAAAGGGCACCGACACAAAATAAGGACAAGGAGAAAAGGATATGGATTAGTAGGAATTTGATGAGTATTTAAAAATCTACGATAATATGTTATCCAAACTATAAGATAAAGAAAACCTATGATACCAATTTATCCAACTATTTTAGATGCACACATGTTCGATGACCAGACTAATAAAAAATAGCTTGAAGCAAAAGTTTTCCAAACAAAAGATAGGGATGAGAGGAACAAAATCCTCAAAGATGTTAATGAAATGGGAGAATGAATTGAGAAGTATCATGAATAAGAAAAGAGTTTTGAAGTCCTTTAGTACAAATAAATGGATGAGTGAACCAACATACACAAGGTATATGAGAGCATTACCCCATAAATATAGGCTACCAAATAAAAAGTGTAGAAGAATAAATACTAGCCACCGGAGCTTAAAAAATTGTCTATAGAAATGTCTAACAAGGTGGAGATAATGGTCTGAATTACTTAGAAGAACAATGCATGATAGAATTTATTTCAAGGGATAGACAATAGAGCTAGTGTGGGGTGATGTTGGCCCCAATTTTGGCAAAGTATGATAATGTGCATAATTTTTTGAAATACTTGAAAGGTGCAATGAATGCACACATTTTGGAAGAATAACATGTCAATTCAAGTTAAAGTAGTTAACCTTTATATATAATAAAGTTATTGCATATTTTATGGAATGCACATTCATTGAATGTAACCACAAGATATTGGCTTGAACCTATAAAATCCTACATTTATTCATAGCTCAGGTTGTTGATACTCTCTTTATTACTGATGAAATTATTGATATGTTACAGTTATATCAGTTTTGTCTTTCATTGTTGGGTTTCTTAAGTGTTGAGCATTCTTATAAAATTAATCATTAATGAATAGAGAAAAATCCTTTCATATTGGTTGTCATATGTTATGTTATTTGTTTATTTAGTGTTTACAATGGTATTTAATATCTGAATCTTTGCATAATAATCCTAAGTGTGGTTTCATGCCATTTTTTAAGAGTTAACAAGGTTATGTATTATTATTTTCACAACTAACCAAATAATTATTCAGTAATCTTTCTCTAAGTTGTAGGTGAACGTGCAAGTTCACTTATGTGATATGCCAATGTGACGAGTATATGTTAGGGTAGGCGTAGTGATGCACATGTGATGTGTGGTGCAAGAGAAAATAACACCAACACTTTTTGTAGTTTAGTTTCACTAATATATTTATATAGTGTGTAATATGTGTAGATTATCCTACATGTCCAGTTGGGCAAGTTGAGCGATGGGTCTTTAGGATCATTATTCTAGATGTTTAAGTATCTCTAGGAGTGGTAATCATGCATGATGAATCTTTGTAGATATGTGGGAACAAGGCTTTGAGAAAATAAAAAATAGGTTAATTATTAATACAAGTGATAACAAGATGATGCACAAGAGGACTTAGTGCATATTGGTTATGGGGAGAAAGGAATGTCATATTTATTAGCAAGGAAATTTTTGAAGACTAGCGCAATAAGGCATATGGAGGTGTGCATTAAATATGTTGTAAGGATAATGTAGCACAAAAATTGAAAATGGAATTAAGTTGCATGAGATGGAAAATATTTAAAATACTATGAGCATATTATATGAATGAAAGGATTGCATAGTAAAGGCATAGGAAAAGGCACAAAATGATCATATTTTTAAAAATTCAATCCTTGGATGATAGGAAAAAAAAATTAATGGGTAGGTGGAAAATTTAATGCACCTAAGGATATAAAAGGAGGGAGATGTCCTAAGAGAGTCATTTGTGAATTGAGATAAATTAAAATATCTATTATTCTTGTGCATAAAATAACATTAGGGCATCCAAACAATTGAAGAGGAGAATGAGGTTGAACAACATAAAGCCCTTGCCAAGGCTACTAGAAAATCGCCTAGTACAAAATGGGGTAAAAAGATAAAGGTTTTTTAAGCTTCACTTATTTAGGTTGTAGGGGAGGTTCACATAGGCAAGGGACTATCAACTAAACTAGGGGATTTCATAATTGAAGATGTCAATCACACGAAATATTTTTTTAAAGGAGATCAATGCATAATTGGGTGCACCAAGAAGTTTACATAGTAGGGTTTTCATTAAAACTCATTAAAAAGAACATGGATACTTGAGTTATGGGAATTTCCCTAGTTAGGGAAGCCATATGAGTTAACAAATTGGTTGTTATACAAAACACACAATGGGAGACTATACTTCATAATGAGTATGAAGATTTCACCTGTGTGAATCAACCAAATTATGAGGCTAAGAAATGAAAGAGAGGATATGTGCACGTCATTGTTTAAGAATGATTTCATCGATAAGGTGGTATCAAAGTTTAAGTTGCATCTAGGAGGTTCAACCACTGAGTTAAAGAACATTTCTATGTTACCAACATGGGTAAATGCATGTCTGATCAACACATAGCTAATTACAAAGGGATGGGGATAAGCTTTTAAGTATATGTGTCTTATCGAATTATGAAGGATCGGGTCAAATTTAACTTTTAAAAATACATAGTTGAGGAGATCAACTAGGTGAATGTGGAGGCACATGCTATAAGATAAGTGTTTAGATTAAGAATGTACCTGATTATGATGTTGTTGAAAGAGGAAATCATCCCAACAAGTCAAACATTTGAGATTCTGTAAGAGAATAAATTATGTGCAAATAAGTATGTCATGCACCAATATATAGACCAAATGAATGACACCTATAAGGTGAAAATTTTGAAATGGTTCAACAATGTGAACCTATAATTTAGGATGGAACATAGAGTGCACAATAAATTGGTTAAACCATAAAAAGGTTATGCTAGATTATGTGCAAGAAACATTACACATCGGTAAAGATAGAGGATTAGGATGACAAGAATGGGTCCTAGATGAAATTTCCCTATAGTTTTTGGACATTAAATGGAAATATCATTAGTGAGATTGGAGTGAATCCCATGGGAAACTATAGACATGAATAAGGTGTAAAAGGAGAGAAATTGCCTAATAAAAAGTTTCATCACATTGAGAAAGAAGGTGAGTGATGAAGATAAAAACTCAAAAGATTGTAGATTGCAATTAAAACCCACAAAGTTTTTTGATGAATGAATTCAAGTGTTCATTAACACACACATCAAAGCTTAAATACATTAAACCTACATGGATGGATGAATCATCAACATGGGTAAATTTTAAGAAGGATGCTTGCATAGGGCAAGGAGGAAAATAAAATAAAGAAGATGAAAGATCAAATAAAAAAGAAGAGTAAAGGTAGTGTACAAGAGGTTGAGAAGAACCAAAAAGAGGAGAAGGAACCCAAGGTATTAGAGTTTAAATATGAAGAAAAGAATAATGGAGATGATAGTGGTTAGATGAAAACCGAGAAAACATACTCTATAGGGAAGGATGTCATGCAAATCCTAAAATAAATGAAGAGAAGTGGTGGCATGAAGGAGATCAATAAGAATCAAATATTGTAAGGGAACTTTTATGAATTATCTTAAAGGAACCTAATAAGACTAAAAAAGAATAACCATGCAGGGATGAAAGCACATCAAGGAGTGAGAAGGACGATACACCCAAGATTGTAGATAAATGCAATGTTTGAGGGTGAAGAAGAGAATGACAAAATAAATAACAAATTGCAAGGCTTGTCGGATGTGCATGGCATAGATCCAACATTCCAAAGTATAAAACATGGCATAACCATGGAAGCAGAACTTAAAGAGTTTCTAGAGAATGTCACCTACGATAAATGTATATGAATAAAAATAAGTAGGTTTTGGTTAGTGCAATTCGTTGAAGATGTGGCATAATATAACTTGGAGATAGAGGAGGAGATTAAAGAATTGGGAAATAAACTCATAAGGAGTCAAAGAAAGTAAAGAAAAAGAGGAAGGAAAATGCATGCATGGTGGGAAAAATTGATGAGATGATCACCATCATTGAAAAGGAAAGACCAATTTTTTTTGGAAATTCAACTACTGAAGGGATGGAGCCAATTTAAAAAACTGATGCAACTATATGTAGATTTTTGTGTGAGACTCTAAGAGCTATAACTGCACAACCTTTAAAAGAGGAGATGAGGAAAAATAAGTTCGAAGTGGTTAATGGAGCTAGGGAGAAGTAGGTCGAAGAGTTTCAAAAAGTGCTCAAGCTATTAGAGAGAGTAGTGATTGTGGCACTTATATTCAAAGAACTAGGAAAACCTCATACTGAATTGACAAGTGACTACAAAATGACCATACTAAGACCATGAATGCTTTTATGGTAGAAGAAATAAATATAATGGAAATGCAAAGGAAAATAATTGAATTAAATGCTTGGAAGTCCATGGCAAAGAATAAATACAGGAAATTTAATGAGGAATTTATAAATTTATATGGCAAAGTGTTGAAGAAGGAGTATAACACAAGGTATGTTGTTGCAAAATTTAAGAAAGAAGTAGGAAATTTTAAGAAATTCTACCTAGAAAAAGGGGATGATGTTGTAGAAGTGAAGGATATGAAGGGTAATTTACAACAAATCAAGAGGGATGATGGTCAAGCAATTATTACATGGTATGAATTTTAGATTAAGGTTAAGGAAGTAATTACAAATTTCTTCAAAAACACAACCTCGAAGGAGTTAAAAATAATTGTCTAAGGGTATAAAACAAGCTAGTATGGGGAGATATTGACCCTTAATTTTGGATATTAAAGGCAACCCAAAATAATGTTATGAACGAAGGAGTGCACATGAGACACTTATTCAAATTAGGATATATTACAAATCATTTGAAGGGATGATGCATAAGATAAGTGTGATGTATATGATATGTGATACACTGTTTGGAGAAAACACAATTTTGAGGATACACTGCTATCCTAGAAAGAAACATAAAATGCGTTGTAAATAAAAATAGATCTAATAAGTATCAATAACTAAAGAAATAATCACATGGATGGGCCAAGATGGATCTTGAAGGGAAACATGTTTTGGGAATATGTGCATATAATTGGCAGGATAAACAATTGAAAGCTAGGTCAACACTAGCTAAAAGGGCTCAATGGGGATTGAGAAAACTATAAATGGGAACTTCAACCTATTATTTAAGACATCTTAGTGTAGACACCATAATTCTACACAGTATAGTTCTAATTATCGAAACACCCCTAAGCCTTCTTTAACTACTAACCAACCCATCAAACCATGAGTCTAGTTAGCTACTTAACTAACTAAACCCACTAACTCACTAACTTGACCATTAACCCAACCCTTTTAAACTTATCTTGACCCCTTTTTCATTAGACACTCGATTGTTGATGGTCAGCTTAACCATCGATGGTTAGCTTGACCGTCGATGGTCAAGTCCTCACCTTCTTAACACATCACCAACTATGTGTGAGTTAACGAGGTACAATTTAATATGTTTGCCTTAGGCGGTGCTAACGAACTTCCAAGCATCATGATCAACAACATCACCCTTTAGGGAATCTTCCATCCTCCATCTCTCTTTGCCTATAAAAGGAGGGGAGTAGGAGGTGAAATGGATCAATGTTCAAGATATCATACATACATGTATTAATGCTTTCTAGCATCCAATCTTCCTTCATCAACTCAACAATAGTAAAAGACACCTAAACCTCTACCAAATTTGCTTTTGAGGCCAAAGTATTATCACTCTAGTGAAATTATCCTAGCCTTCAACCATCAGCCATCAGCCAAACTACATGTATATTCTACTTGTTCTTTATTTCATTGGATTTATAACCCCCTGACCTGATCAGACCTATCTGCACCTTATTTCTAAAATTTTAGATCCTTAATAAAACCATTATCAGACCATTCACCCATTTTGCAATTTTTTTTTAGTACCTTCAAAAATCCATAAGTAACCATCGACGGTTAGCACAACTATTGACGGTCACCTCTAATTGTCAATAGTCACCCAATCATCAATGATTAACCAAACCATTGACAATTAACCCAATCATCGATAGTCACTATGGTAAAAAATCTAACTTTTTGTGTTCCTACCTATTCATAGACCCTTTTTTTATTTTCTGACCCTGACTTCACCCACTTTAGCATGAGTATTGATATGCTTTTGCTATATTTAGTCATTTTATTTAACAAACATTCTATTTTCTTCTTGTATTGCATTTCATTTTCTTTATGCAAGTACTTTACTTTTATCATTTTCAACTTGATTGTTATTGAAAGTGGATTGATAGCCTCCTAGCAAGCTTAAGCTTCTTAGATCTAGCTCATGCTAGACAGTCCACCAAACTATCTTGCTAACAACCCCTTTGTTAGTGCTTTCTTATTTGCAAGTTATTCCTTCCATGGCAAAGAGGAGTTCTCCATCTTTGTTTGGATTACGTGCACATCAACAACCAGGTATTTCTACCACACCCTTATTACTAGTTTCTTACCTTCTTCCAAAATTAAGAGAAACACCTAGAACATGTTTAAAGTTTGTGAGTTTATATGTTTTGTCGATTTGAGGAAATTCAAAGGTCACGCTTAGGGTTTATAGTAAACAATCATGGAAAGATTTTGTAGTATTTTTTATGCTTTGTAGTTCAAATACTTAAAAGCATTATTGTAATGGAGTTCTTGTACATGGAATATGTACAACACTTTTATATACTTACTGATATATGAAAGGGAATATTATTTAGAATTGATGTGTTGTTTATTGAAGAGGTTTTTAGGGTTTGAACAAGTCTTTTTTTTGTGTGCATGCTTATTGTATTAATGTTTCTTTCTATATCAATAGGTTCTCAATGTTCTCTTGTTGTGCCTAGGGTGAGCACAAATTAAATGATATGTCAACATTATGACTGTGAGTGTACTTCTATTTATTGCACATGATTTAGCCTATGTAGGGCTAGGATAGATTAAGATAAAACACTTGTTATGGGATTTGTCAAACCCCAAAAATTAGAATGAAATTGAAACAAACAAAAGGAAATTTCCATATTAAAAATAAATTAAAAAGGCTTGTCAAAAAAAATATTATAACCCAATATATCAATAATTCAGTTTGGGAAGATAGAAAACATATTACTATAAATGAAGTAGAAGCCAAAACCACATGCAAACACCTTGTTTTGGTAGAAGATCCTTTTCCATAGTATAATTTTCTCATTTTGTCACACTTGGTCACTTGTGTACAGTTGGCTATTTTTAGGATATTTCTTATCCCAACCTACTCTTTCTCCAACATTTGAGCCTTCTATATGTCTTCAACACATCCATTTCAACTTTGAAGTCTCATTTGTTATATTTTGAGTTGTTTTCCCCTATTTTGAACATCTATCTAAGGATAGATTCGGTGGTTAACTGTGTACCACAAAATATGTCTTGTTTATTTGCACTTATCTTTTTGACTTGGCACAATTCCTCGTGTTTTATTTCACATTTTACTATTTTCCATGGTCATCCACATCACGTGCCATGTTTGATAGATCCCTACATATACACACCATTCCTAATAATTTACCAAGTGAGAATTGGAAGAAGAGACTTCCCTCATTTAAAGCCTTAATTGATCAAATCCTTTGGTACACTTGAGAGGTGGCCTACACATTGAGCCAACAATAGTCATTCATCACTTCAATATATTATGACATCACTCACTTGTACCAAAATGTGGTTTAAGTAAATTTTCATGTAATTGCATCAGAAATCTAAGCAAGAGGAGGTAAAATCCCTTTTTCAAGATTTCATTTACACGACACATAAAACTACTTTAGATATGATTCCAATGTATAGGATATGTAGCTGCAACTCCCTTATGGTCGTCTAACCCATAACCTAGTTTTATTATTCATCATTATGTGTTTGTGTTGAACTAGGTTAAGAGAAGAAGAAATCAAATCAAACTTTCATCCTTGAATTCATAAATGCAAATGCATGGGACTACACATCATTTGATTGCACACCTACATGATAAAACTCAAAATCTATAATAGAGAGTAACATAAATTTGATGCAACATAACATATTTGGCAATAATAACATGAGAGTATATTCGATAACCAAATTTATCTAGGGCAAATTTGGTATTAGGCTAACAGGTATTGAAGTTTTTTTAATGACATTCAAGGTTCTAGATTTCATGTAGAATTTCATCATCACTTTTAGGCCACTATTGTACTCTCAAAATCCCAAGATTTTGCCTATGTGTATTTGTTTCATCACTTTTTTTATTTGTTGCGGTATTTGTTTGTTTCTATTATGCATGTTTATTATTTTTAGCCATTACAACATAAATGATTTATTATTTTAGATTTTCATACTTTAGATCTCCCTTGTGAAAATGTTTTATTATGTTATGTTAGAGTTATTTACCTTTGTGCCACAATTTAATTAAAAAATATGGTGAACCCCTCAGTTCTTCAAACACTTCTATATTTTGAGGTTCCCCATAACGTTTCATGAGTGATTTATGAATTTGCACATCATATTTCAGATCTCCATCTTGTTTCACATGTTTTGCTTAAACCCTAGCTTATACTCACCTCTTTCTACTTTCATATTACATCCACCTTCATAAATTAGTGCGTACACCTTCATTCCTTGAACACATACAATTTTTAGGTTTTATAAGGTTTGATCCTCCATTCTCAAATCTAATTTTTAGGTTTGCATTTTATCAATGTTGATTACATTGCTTATGCAACCATGGATAATTTTAGTGGTATTCCTCCTTTTATGGTTAACATTAATGCAAAGGGTCCATTTGTTGCTAAAAGAATGGATTTACTATTGCTCCAAATGAAGATTATGACCAAGAAACTTATGATGATCCCAATATTATTGATGATGTTGATCCACATAGAGTAGTTACAATTTCTAATTTTAGAGATATCATTAACAACCATCTCGAGTGTCTAAAGGCATTATTATATAATTTGAAAGATGCACAAGAATGAATTAAGAATAAGGAAGTTTTGCCTAAGCATACTCTTATAGATCCATTGGATGATATTGCTCTACATCTTGGAGGCTCTACATTTACATTAAATGGTACGACTAGTTCCCCTTGTGTTACTATTGATACTTGTATGCATCCACCTAGTGTTAAACCTCATCCTCATGTAAATATTTATATTCCTATACAACCTACTGCTTTCAAGGTTCATCCTACTATCAATATAATGACTAATGTGCCTCCAAAATCAATTCTTATATTGAATATGTTGGTCTTGGACATAGTCAAAATACCAATCATGTCTCCATTGAAACTAATGTTCACCATAAAAAGGAATTGATTCCTACATAAAAACATACCAATGTTAATCATACACCTAGCAGTACATCTACTGATTAATAGTACAACAACAAATTTATGATACACAAATGATACTTGTATAATAATCTAGAGCATCTAACAAATGTATCCATATGGTTTCATCTCATGATATATTACACAACCCATTGGCTACATAAGTTCTTGTTCTCCTCTTGCCTCCTTTGTTTCGAGTGACTAAATTTACATTATATAATGATAATGGGGATCTTTCACATCATGTTAGGGATAATTTTGCATCCTACTTTAGTTTTCATCATGATGATTTACTTATGATAATATATTCCTTAGAAGCCTCATAAAATATGCCATGGAATAGTTTTACACACTACCTATGGATCCTTTGCATCACTTCAACGATTGGATGATTTGTTATTATCACATTTTTCTATAAACATTATTCAAAATGTCACATTTTCTCAAATTGCTCGTATCAAACAAAGATATAATAAACATATTGATGACTATGTGCTTGAATTTAAAACCATGATTATGAAAATGTCACATCAAATCCCTAATAGTGAGTTTTAAAGTATATTCTCAAATAGTTTGCTCTCCCCACCCAAGTAAAAATTCATGTTTAATAATTAGGAATATTTTGAGGAACCTTTCCATGTGTTATGCAACATTGAGATTAAACTTACAAATAAAAATATGTTAAAGTATACATCTCACTTCTATATCGACTATCTCCAAATACTAGGGAAAGATAAGGTTCATAACTAAGACTAATGATGCACCTAATTTTAAAAATAAGAATGAGGCCAAAACCATAAACATAGTTTCACAGATAAAAGATAGGTTTATCTTTTCTACTAATAGGAATAATCAATAATTTACAACATTACTAGACCCACCTCACAAAGTGCCTAAATTCTTGATAGAATGTAACATGATTACTTTATTTGAGACATATCAATTAGATAATACTCGAGCAATACTTAAATGGTACAATGAAAACCTATATTGTGATTATCGTTGAGCTTCTAAACATTCAACTAATTGGTGCTTCAAATACAACATGAGACTCAAGATCTCATCAATAAAAATGATACTCAAATATTTAATTCTACATTGAAGGCCATAATTAAATTGAATTAATATGTCACAATGCCTAATCAACATTTTAAAATATTTAACAACCCATTACCAAATCATAATACTGTGAAATAAGACAATGTGCATATGACATCATCTATACATCATTTGAATATTCCATGTGAGCATGAGATTAATAAGATCAATGGCATGGTTTATATTTCTCAATGACAAACACCTCCCATTACATCTTATGGTAAAAATGAAGCAAATAATTATTATTTACACATTCATAATTTTTTTTACCACCATTCTTCAAGCACACACAAAATTTTGATTGACAATTGTTTGAGTGAAAATCTGATTATGATGACATTCTTTTAATATTCAAGGATACTTTGAGTGATATTTAGTTGGTATGAATATAATGCTTCACAATTGTGATGGCATTCCAACTAAACCTCATGGTGGTATTACACTACCAGTTATAGTTGGTCCTCTAACCAATGTAGTTTGATTTTATGTAGTGTTAGATACATAATCATACAATTTATTACATAGACACCCATGACTTAATAAAAATGAGATTAATACCTTATATATTACAAAATTTGCATTTATATTTCTCAATGACAAACACCTCCCATTACATCTTATGGTAACAATGAAGCAAATAATTATTATTTACACATTCATAATTTTTTTTACCACCATTCTTCAAGCACACACAAAATTTTGATTGACAATTGTTTGAGTGAAAATCTGATTATGATGACATTCTTTTAATATTCAAGGATAATTTGAGTGATATTTAGTTGGTATGAATATAATGCTTCACAATTGTGATGGCATTCCAACTAAACCTCATGGTGGTATTACACTACCAGTTATAGTTGGTCCTCTAACCAATGTAGTTTGATTTTATGTAGTGTTAGATACATAATCATACAATTTATTACATAGACACCCATGACTTAATAAAAATGAGATTAATACCTTATATATTACAAAATTTGCCCAAGTTTTTACATAATTATGAAGCACATACCATTACGAGATAAATTGTGAGCTACCTATCTAACCTTAGAGATCGTATGTGCAATCAGCTAGTGTACTTCCTAAGGAGAAAATCATTCCACCTAGTGTGACCCTTTCTACTATTTCAACACCATCAATTATGGTTCCTACTAAATTTGTGTTTATGACAACACCATCCACTATTAGAGCTCTCTGAGCTTTGATTATTATTTTTGTACCTTCAAAATTTGTGGTTCATAATCATCCATGCCTTAATATTGATTTACATCTTCTTTCTATGAATCATATCTAAGCATCGATTTTATCACAACATATTCCTATTTATGCTTCTCAAAAGGTTCATGTATCTCCTCAAGCCCAATCTCAACATATCTCTGTTTAAGATAGTGATTTTGGTTATGTCGGTGATAATTTAGATCATTTTTGTTCTATTACTCACCCAACATGGAGTGACATAAATTTACCAACAATGGGAGAAATCACCATTGAGATGATGATTTTACTCTACATTTGAGAGGGGTAACTCCCTCGTAGGATATGGATATTTGTGGGTTTTTGTGTACCTTTAATCAAAAAATAAATAAGTAAACAAAAATGGGAAATGTTAGAAGCTAAAAATTAGAAGAAAATTGGAGGATGGAAGTGAAGAAGAGAAACCCATGGTGGAATGAATGTAGAGAATTGTAAAAAAACTCATAAATAAATATAGGGGATGTAAATTATTCATCTCACATAAAAATTGACATAGGATCAACATATGTAATTGGAACAAAAGTCTTGCTTAGGAGCACAAAGTCTCCTCAAAATCTACATTGGGTGCACTTAGTATAAAACCCATACACAAGGTTTACAACACAAAATTTGGAATCATCATGAGTTGCACACAACCAAGAAAAAGTGTAGAATTTTGATGGAGTCTCTATCTAAAAATGAAAATATGGAATTCATAAACAAAGAACCTCAAAATCCACAAATCTTGAGAATGAGCTCACCCACTTGTTTGCATTCCATTGCTCAAATAAAAAAAAGTACATAGCCCACACAAAGTTGCCATTAGATATTCTTTAATAACTTGAAAGAAAGAAAAACCCCTCAAAATGATCTGAATTTTCTCTTTTGTACAATACCTTTTCTCACAAGGGAAGTCAAAAAATCATTTTTTGGACTAAGTTAACCTCGGCTAGAATTTTCCCATGTTTCATTTTATTATTTGGGTATTTTACAACATTGCATGGGCTTGTGCTTGCACATTTAAAGTATATAATTAATTCTAAAAAGAATTAATTTTCTTAATGAATCCAAAATATAGATATTACAAGGGTGTCATTTTATGACTTTAATTGAAATTAATTAATTTTAAAAATAATTAAGTCGATTAATTTTAGCTTAAGCCCCCAAATATCATCTTCAAAATCCACTCCATGTGAACTCGCCCTTAATGTTTACTTGTCCATGAGCTATGGAGTCAAATATTGCATTAAAAGTGACTAAACAATGAAAATTGCTCAAATGTGTTGTGCCCTAGCACATACACCCCATTTTGAAATCCAAATAGGGACCCATTATTGATTGAATATTCTAATTTGAGGTCTTGTGAATGAGAAGTCTATGACATGTAATTTGAAAAGCATAAAATTAAGGTCATTTTTAAGTTTGCAATATGTTTCAAAGTTTTAGGAGAATTAAAGCCATGCATAAGCCATATTACACGATTCACTTTTCACCTTTGATATTCCTCTAAACTTATGCACAATTTTGATTTATGATTTAATAACTAACCAAGATAACATGTTATGTTTTTAGTTGGTTCTTTGCCTATGTTACATCTTGAATAGGTTATTCCATGCTTAAGTATTTTTTGGGACATCTTGGAGCTCATTTACTTTTTCCACATGGCATCATTCTATTAACTTAGAGCTTAAGTGAAGAACATAAGTCACCCTAACAAGTGGATCATCGAGAGCCATCCACGTGTCATCATCTTGCTCATTTGGAGGTGACATCAATAGAGTTCATAATATAAATTATCCTAGATAAGTGGAGCAATGAGAGCCATCCAAGCATCATCATCCTGCTTACATAAAGGTGATGTTAGTAGATTTCCTCATAGGGATTATCATGGTCAAGTGGATCTTGAGAGCTATCTAAGTGTCATCATCCCACCCATATAGAGGTGACATCAGTAGAGTTCCTCATACAAATTATCTTAAGCAAATAGAATAGTGAGAGTCATCCATGTGGCATCATCCCATTAACTCAAAGGTGATATCAGTAGAGTTCCTCATATAGATATCCTAGTCAAGTAGAACAATAAGAACCATCCAAGTGTCATCATCCTACTCACCTATAGGTGATGTTAGCAGAGTTCCTCATATAGATTATCCTTGACAAGCAGAGTAGCGAGAGTCATCCAAGTGTCATCATCCTACTGACTTGGAGGTGACATTAGTAAATTTCCTTGTACGAATTATCTTAGATAAGTGAAGCAACAAGAGCCATTCATGTGTCCTCATCCTAATAACCCAGAGGTGACATCAACAGAGTTCCTCATATGGATTAGCTTGGACAAGTGGAGTAGCAAGAGCCATCCATGTGTTATCATCCCACTAACCCCCAAACGAATAAAGTACAATAGGCCATAGTTTAGTTACGAGTGGATTAGTGATACTCAAACATGTGTCCCTCAACCACATAAGCAAATAAAAAAGACATGAATGCCAAACTTGAAAGTGAATAAAAAATACACTTGTCACATTATGCTAACTAGGCACTTAAGAGCAGGTAAAAAAAGACACGTGTCGATAAAATGCATGGAAATCAATGTTATAAAATTCAAACAGAAATAATAGACATGAAATGGAGAAAAAACCATTGTTACCATTAATTCATACAAATCAGTGAGTTAATATATCCATCTATTAAGGCCAACATATCTGCCACTTCCAATACTCACTACTACAACAACGTTGGCAGTCATTTCTAGCATATTTATAGTAACAATGTATGTTCTAGTTATGATTCAAGTTACAACAACAATGTCATCTACTTCAGTTTCTACAATTGTTACCCCATTATTTTCTTCTTCCAACAGTGCCACATTAACACCACTTTAAAATAGGTATGTATTTACATGATTTAGCTAAGTTAAAACTATTAGTTCCTAATTCATTTTGCACATATATAGTGTATTTTAGTCAAAGAATTATATTATGGGCAAACACCATCGTACATACATGCTTTGTATGAGAATTGACACATCATTATATTTTTTGACATGTGATTTTAGACTTTGATTGAAAGATGAGGCATCCCCATCCCAAGATTATATATATTTATATCCTCCCAATCCTAAAGGTAAGAGAATTTTGGCTATTGAGATTAATATGAAATTTTGAGAAAAGTTCTGTAATTGATTTTGATGTGCAAATCTTGATTCTTTTCCAAACCCATGTATTTTTTAAGAAGTTATGTCAATTTGGTATCTTAGTTTTTTGGTTGTGCATGAGTTGTCATTTCAATACAGTTATTTTTATTGTGTTATTGCTTATTTAAATTACTTTTTATGTATTAATCATAACCCCCCTTGTATTTATGCAAACACAATCTTAAAAATGCAACAACCTTTGATTATTTATGCCTAAGTTTATTATATTTCTTGTTTTCTTTGACTTTTAATTGTGTTTGATTGTTGGTGTGCTTATAATAGTTTACAAAAAAACATTAGTTTCTGATTACTTGTGCAAACTTTAAATATAGTGTTGGTTTAGAAAGGTTTAATTTTACTTGGTCCATATGCATTCTTTTCTACCTTACTCTTTCCTCATTTTTTTAATGAGATCTTATTATTTTAATATAGCATCACTATAAATATATGTTATTGGATGTTAATTTGATCATTCGAGTGATTTTTTGTTGATGGGATGTAGGTTACATGTTTTTATTCCACTACTTGGTTAATCTAAAACTACATGCATGTAACTTGTATCTTGGAGTGATTAATTATTGATCCTAAAATGAGAGGGTGAAAACCCATTATTTGTGGTGTGCATAAAACCTATATCAACAAAAAATTATCGTTAAAAGGAGGGCCTCTTGTGATCAATTTCTATTCAATGCATCATTTTATTTTAGTTGCTTATTAAAATCTAAAAAATTAAAAAAATCATAAAATTGAGAAAATTAAAAATTAAAAAATATATCTTGGCTTGATAAACCACCCACAAACATCCTAGTTATTTAGCATAATTTACCATATGATCCATTTGTTTCTCTTCATAATTTTCAAAATAATAGCTAATGAACTACTGAAAATAATCTTGTTATTTACAAATCTATTATGAATGTTTTGAATATGAAATTTGAGAATGCACCGTATAGATTATTTCCTTTTACTTTAAATGAAGAAGCTTATGATTGGTTTTAAGACTTGGAATCTAATTCTAGTACTAGTTGCAATAATTTTGAATATAATTTTTTGTTTCAATTTGGTCAAATGATTGATGCTTATGTTTTGCCAAAAGAATTTATTATGACAAAAAAATAACCTCATGAGTTAATTAGGGATTTAAATTTTAAATTTTAAAATCATTATAACAAAATCATAATTAGCCGTAGACTTTATGAAACAAATGTTTTAGATATGTAATTGCATACTTTGGATCCATTAACCTTTTTGTGAGAATGTTTGCAATAAATACTTTGGATCTAGATTCTGTAGAAGCTATTCAAATGAATGATCAGTTATCATGCACAAATATAGGTCAAGTGGGGGATCTATTCTCTTTTCAAAGCATTGTGTCAAACAATCAAAAAGTTTAGGATGTTATCATTGTTCCAAAAAAAGCCTTTTAATATGATCAAGTTGATCGTGAAGTTTTTATTTTTATAAATTCTGATACAATTGAAAAGGAAGAAGACATTTAAGATGCCAATGAATAATAAAGAGATTTAAAATCTAAAAGAGCATAATAAAGACATGAAATAAGAATTTAAAGAAGATGTTTGTTTATCAAATGATTCAAATTTCAAAGAATTGGCATTTATTGAATGTCTTGCTCGAAACATCATACTCATAAAACTTCAAGTAAATAAAGCTCTTGTTTACATTTAGCAATATCAAATTATACATGAGATTGTCAATTAGCTATGTTAGCTTATGTCTTGTGCTTCATTGATGTATCATTATTGTACTATAATCTACTTGTTGTATATAACTTCTTTCTTCTATATGTTTTATTTTTCATATGCTTTCCCCCTTCGAGTTTGATTGCAATCTTAACCTATCTCATATATTTGACACTTTAGCTTTTGCCTTCTATTTTGCCTCGACATTCTTCTATCCACTTAGTTTGCATTGCTTATTAAGTTGCACTGGCCCTTTCCCTTTGATTGTTTATCCCATTCCAAACATTTACATAAATTTACAAATTATGAAAACATATATACCAAGACCTTCCATTCTAACATGCATTGAGTTCTAAGGGAAGTTATAGGTTTTTTGGAATCTTTCTCTTCTTTTGATTAGATTGGACCCCTTAGCCTACCTATTTGCAATTTTTCCTTGATTATACCCTCGAGGTACTGTTTTGCTTAATTCATTTTCTTCTTACATGCACTCCCTAGCTTTCTCTTTGCACGATTTACTTGCTTCTTCTAAAAAAATATAAAATGCAAAAACATTTAAAAAATACAAAATACAAAATTTGTTTTATCAATGTACATATCATACTTATATTCTTGTGCTAAAGGTTATTCACGTTCATATTTTACATACGTGTTTTTCACATTTTTTTTGAGTAGGTGAGATCCAGGATATACATGTTATATGTGATTATGGACTTTCATATGCTACATGTCTACTTTATTACTCACACCCTAGGGGGAATGAATACATTGATGGTATGCCTTACCTTATGGGCATCTCTATACAATGAATGTTATAGTGATGTATTTCTTACTTTTTATTTATCACATTGAGCTATTATATTAATTATATTATATCTTGCTAGTACCTATATCTTATCTGTTCTCATGGATATCTACATTGTGTGGTTACATTATGACTATTATGTTGGTTACATTATGTGTTTGATTACTTGCATGTGTATTCTTGTGTGTGTTTATTCATGTTGTTGTCGATGCATTATTGTTTCCTTGTCCATATAAAATCTCCTAATTTTCATGTCATGTCACATCTTAGTATCTCGTGAGTCATATCTCCTTGTAGATACATAATTATATGCGATTTATGTGATATTATATGTTTGTTTCCATGATCTATATCATGCATACCCTACATTTGGCGCCATGGTATTTTCTATGCACATTATTATTTGCACTATTATTATGCTTGGTGCATACATTGCCATGGTCTCTAGCATGCATTTATTAGGGAACACTATTGTGTGTGCACTTTATTACTTTATTTAGCCTTACTAGGGGCAAATTTGGTACATTAGAGGCATGCATTTCTTCCTTATCTTTGGCACATGGGGGCATTATACCCTTCTATGTCTCCTTAAATATATTATCATGACATATATCTTACACATATGAAATATTTAGTAGGGCATATTGTTTTCCCCATCTATTTCATCCTCATACAAGGATGCACATCTTCCTATTGAGATTTAAATTACGATATTTAATGATAGTTACATACATATGATTTATATGATTTTTCAATGATTATCAAATATTCAATTATATATTTTATAAACGTGATGCACTTGATTCTTTATTATTTTATAAAAATAATAATCCATCACCTTAAAAGGGGGGAATATATCCAAATATTTCAATATTTTTAATATCAAGCAAAGAATTTTCAAGATGGAGCAAAAGTTGGAGTAAAAATATGTACTTATTTGATTAGGAAGTGGATTGGGTTGTTGGAACTCCTTGAGAAGTGTTAGTCATGTCTAGGACTTATATAAAAAAGTTATAATCATAATAATCATAATAGAATTTGGTTTTCAAGTTGCGGTAATATAGATCAAGTACCATCAAGTGTAGTCATTTCTATGCTCATATTTAAAATTATATTTTTCAAGTTACTACATTTCATAGAGTTATTATTGACTAATTGTTACAATTGGCCATTATTTTTTAGTATGTTAGATTTTTAAGATACAACAAATCCATGTGGATGGAGCCTATCTCAAGCATCATTTAATTCATCCATCCTTCCCTAAGTAAGTCAAGATATGTGCTTAAATTTATTATTTGTATACTTTTATGCAAACATGCATTCACTCGCATACACACATCAAAGTAGGGGCATTATGAAGACACCTACTTTTGACCATACAAAACCCTTTTCCATAATGTTTTTAACCCATTTTTTCACACTTGGTCTACTTGTGTAAATTTGACTATAAAAATACATCCATTACAACTTCTAAGTCTCATTAATATATCTTTTAAGTTGTTTGCCCTCATTTTAGACATTTATTTTTTGAAGGATAGATTTAGTAGTTACAAGGGTACCGCCAAATCTATCTTGTGTATTTGTGTGGGTCCTTTTACCTTGCCCCAGTTTCTTATGCATTTGATTTCACATATTACATTTTTCTATGGTCGGTCATAATGTGTGTCATGTCCTAG
The DNA here is from genome assembly GCA_037957365.1 of Torreya grandis. Lineage (NCBI taxonomy): Eukaryota > Viridiplantae > Streptophyta > Pinopsida > Cupressales > Taxaceae > Torreya > Torreya grandis. The sequence continues at coordinate 427,030 of JARHVA010000070.1, read as the reverse complement.
AGATTTATAGATATACAAATCAATCATAATAATCTACCAAGTGAAAATCAAATGAAGAGCCTTCTCTAAGTTAGACCCTTCATCGATCAAATCTTTTACTACACTTAAGAGGGAGCATGCACATTGAGCCAACATCGGTCATTCATCACTTTAAGCTATTGCAACACCGTCCATTTCTACCAAAAGAGGGTTAAGGTCAATGCTCATGTAGTTGCATCACATATATTGGGAAGAGGAGGAAAAATCCCTTCCTTGAGATTCCATTTCCATGGCACATCAAACACATTGGGTCTAATTCAAACATGTAGGATATGCAATTATAACTCTCTTGTGGTTGCTCAACTCATAGGTTCATTTTTTTTTTATTCTTCATTATGTATTTGTGGTGACCTAGGTTAAGAGAAGAAGAAGACAACAAATCAAAATTTTGGCCTTTGAATTTATAAAAACAAAGATACATGATTGTACAACATTTGATAATGCATTTGCATAAGAAAACTCATAATCCAGAATAAAGCACAGTATAAATTCGATATAACTAAACATATTCAACGATAACAACACAGGGGTATATTTGGGGGCTAAATCAGTGCAAGGAAAATTTTATAGTTGGCTAATAAATGTTCAATGCATTTAGTGATTATTAGGGTTCTAGATTTGACACAAAGCTTCATCAATGCTTTCATACCACTATTACACTCTCAAAATACTAAAATCCTATATAGGTGTGTTCATTTCATCACTTTTGTTATTTTTTTTAGTTGCTTGTTCAATTTTCTATGTTATACTTGTTTATTATTTCAGCCATTAGGGCAAAGCTAATTTAACATTTTAGACTATCACATGTTAGATCTCCCTTATGCAATCATTCTATTATTTCGTGTTAGATTTATTTATGTTAATGTTATAATATAATAAAACACGATGTAGATAATATTCCCTCTAAAATTACAAAAATATCATTTACAAACAACATTAATGTAATAAATAACATGTCTTGGAATGCAATTAATACATATAAACAAAGGGCATTAGGAATGGCACAAAGTGGCCCACTATTAAAAAAAACCATTTTACGCCGACAAAAATGGCCAACCACCTTTACATGTGTTAAATGATTTTTTCTTTCTTTTTGAAAGTAAGAACTTTTCCATAGAAAAATAGTCATGTCAGTTTATAATGCCCTTTTACAAATAAAATCTGTGAATCATTATAGAACAATGTTAATTTTTTCTCCCCACGGAGTCCAACACAAATTAATAGACAAAGATGAAAACTATAGTCCATATTTCCTTTCATAGGGACCCACAATGTATCCTTTTTGAGAATGTTGTTCAAAATTCAAAGATTTCACTCCATTTTATTACTTGTCAACATATGCATTTTTTTTCCAAATTAACCATTAAAATACAAAAATTAATCCCACATTTGTTGGTATGCTCTATTTATGCCAAAATATAAATCCAAGAGGCCATGGTCCTTATGCCAATGAGGTAAATTCCACAATAAAAATGGTCCTCTTACTAACTTAATGGTTGATTTTTTGTGGGATGAACATGTTTGATTGTTTGAGCTTCCCCTCTCCTTCCCCATGGCTTCATAATTTATCTCAAAAAATAGGTCAATTGCCTCTAAATACATTCCTTACTACCCTAAGTTGGGCATGCCTCTTTAGTACATATTGGAATGATTTATACAACTCTAAAATTCTCACTCATTCAAAAAATTAATCTCACATTGATTGGCAGGCTTAGTCCATGACAATATATAAACCCAATATACCATGATCCTTATGTGATAGGCACTGATACCATAATGGAAGTGGCCCTCCTACTAACATAATGGTCGATATTTTATGGGATGAGTATGCTTCCTTCCCCTCTAAACTTCTTGGGCTTCATAATCCAAAAAAATACATACTTTACTCCCCCAAATTAGATATGCCTCTTTGGTTCATATTAGTTTAATTTCTATGACTCTAAAATTCTCATTCATTCAAAATATTAATCCCACATTAGTTGGTAGGCTTGGTTTGCAATAACGTATAAACCCAATAAACCTTGATCCTCATACTAATAGAGATGATACTATAATAAAAATGACCCTTTTCCTAACGTAACAAGGGTACTAGCACCAAGTCTCTATGGGAGGAGGGAGAGATAATTGAGTCAAAGATGTTTTTATTTCATACTTTGGTCAGGGCTATTAATTGTAAAATGTAGCTTTAAAAGTCATTGAAGTTAAAACTTCGATCAGTTTGCATAACATGTTCAATAGTATTCCAAAAACTTGTATAAAATATGAAAACATAAAATCTTGAAAATTAGTTATTTTCATCAATCAATATAATAACAAATTTATTTATTATGAAATAGAATTTTGTGAACCCTTGCTAAATTTAAAATCTTGGAAATCAATTATTTTCATAAATCAATATAATAACAAATTTATTTATTGTGAAATAGAATTTTGTGAACCCCTGCTAAATTCAAATTTTACACACATCCAAGTCATAATATTAATAAGTGTAATCCTTTAACTGATGAAAAAAAAAGTTAATGACATGAGTTGAAAACCCACTCATTTTTAGAGAGTTTCTTGTGACATTTTCACCGAAAGATCCATCAAATTGCCCTGATTTGTAGGTGTTATGTTTCACATAAATATGAAAGTGTAGGGAACGAATAAAAAATGAAAATCTTCTAAATTCCTTAGCATTGCCTATTATTACTTTAAAATTACAGGACCGGGGAGAATTCCTTTGACATGTTGTCACTCTCAATTTAAAGTAAATTATAGGCAGTGAAAATTAATTGTCTTTTAATAAATATAATCACAAAATATTTTAAAAGAATATATTTATTTCCTAAGTAAATGCAGTTAGAGTAGTTAAAATTGTATATCCATCTCGAATATGTATTCATGAAATTGAATGCTTCTAATTTGATTTCTTATTCCATTAAACATTACAAAATTCTATAAAGAGTGAAATATAGTTTTAGAAGAATGGAATATGTTTGTAAAAATAAAATATACTTACAGAAGATTAAAATATACTTTAAAACTAAAATAGCTATTCCTTTTCCTTACTCTTAATCCATTCATTATATAAATATTTAGATTGATTTAAGATTTAAGCTTATTACGAAAATGACTATTGTCTATAAACTAACCAAGTGAAGAGGCAAAAGAATAAATACATGAATCTTACAAGAACACCACCTTTACACCTACATGAAAAGTCAAGTGGCACAATTGCTTCTAGATTACAATGGAGCTTGTCGTCCATCAAATAGTGTTTGCACATTTCTTACTTTCATTATCTCTATCTACCTATTCAAGTATATGATTTTATGAACCCATTTTCGGTATTCATTTTATGAACTGATCTCAAGCATAGCTTGTTAAGAAATACGATGTTTTTAGCATAAATTTTGGATGTTCTCAACATAAAATAATTGTTGATACTATTTTGAGGTCCATAAATTTATATGGAAAAAAGATTTGGAACCCAACTCACCAAAAATTGAATGGTTTAATCAGCACAACTCAGAGGATCATGCTTTATGTGAGCATACATTACAAGCACATAGATTACATAGATCTTATGAAGGTCTCAAGAATAGATTTTGTTTGTTATTACACCTTCACCATGGCAAGAAACTATTGAGACTACCTTCATGGTTAACTCTTATTTATGCATACATATTTGGTTGCATGTTCTTCAATACTTTCAGCTAACATTAATGACAGATTCCCTGAGTGTTGTATTGAAGCTAGCTACAGGTCTATTCAATTCAATAATTAGAATAGTGAATACCCAATTGTTTTGACCTAACATCAAGATCTACCTTGATGTTCTTGACCTCAATCTGTCAAACATTTAGACATGTAAACTTATTGTGGATAAAATATATTTTGTAAATCTTCACCTTTTTTCACTCAATTGGAAAAATGTCAAGACATGTAATTATTAAAATTCCCTTGGTTATATGTCACAATATAAGCAATCCAATTATGGATCTTACAATTTTTTCATCAAATATCAAAGAATCCCTCTCAAACTTTAAGAATTATTAATCGATAATTGGCAACCCACTGAAAATTATGGTAACTTGCTAAAAATTAACAACAAATAAGAAAACCTCTACCTGTGATATGGAATGAAAATATCATAATATCAACAATCATAGATAAAAAAACCTCAATAAACCCATCATCTCTAAAGTAGCATGGTTGCTATCATTATGATACATTGAAAGCCAATAGGTCAGTATCAAATCATCTTTAATGTCGACAGAAGCAAGATTGTACACTACATACATAATTTTGTAGTTATATATGAATACACCAAGAGAACCAAAAGCATGTGCACGTGTATCAGTGTGAGTATGAAGCATGTACCCATATAGCACATTTCTAAAGTTTAGAATTGAGAGTTCGACGAAACACATGAATGCATGTATGCATGCATGTCATACAATTACAAAGATAGATGAAGTAAATTTTTAAGATTTAGGGAATAATAATAAATCATTAAAACTATAAAAAAAACATTTTTAAAGCAAAATGTGAAAATTACAAGGAATCAAAAAAACTTAAGGCATAAGATAATTATGCCATGAGGCTTTTACAATGAAGAGGCATTTTTTCTTTTTAAGTATTTAGCATGCCATTTGGATATCTGACACTTGTTTTAATCAGATGACACTATTTGCATATGTTTTGCTAGTCAATCTTCACCACATCACTATAATTCAATGCCTACAATCTATCTATCTGGTGATTCAAGGTGCAATGAAGTTTAGCAGAATACTAGTTAATCCACACAAATGCAAGAGAATGATAATGGTGAGATGATCCAAATAATATCATAATTATTGCTAACAACACAATCATTGTTCCTGGAACTCTATTTCTTAAACAATTGCTTCTTGATATATACTAGAATAGGTAGAGCAGTCGATGGAGAACTTTATAAAGGAATTAAATTCAAAGCACTACAAATTTACCAAAACACTTTTTAAGTTTCCCTACCACATAATTAAAGTAATACTACCAGAAAAGGCTATCTTATAGACCAATAATAAAATTTTAAACTCAATCAAAGCCTCTAAAGTTATAGTTTATTTTATGCAAGTGGGGAAATTTTCATACCATAAAAGGCTTTCTTATAGACTAGTAATAAAATTTTGAGCTCAGGAAAAGCCTCTAAATTCATACTTAAATATACTCATGTGGAGAAAGTTATAGATACAAAGACAACCTAATGGATTTTTGGTTCAAACTAAGGACATCAAATGCAAAATATAAGAAACTTGCTCAACTAAGGAGCATCATAAGATCACTTCGTAACATGGACACCTCTCCTTCAATAACTGTCATCTCTTTATGTGTAACATTTCACTACTTAGACTATAACTTTGCTACAACCTTCCTACAATAACTGGCTACAACTCTAGATGGGTTTTTCATACACAATTACATGTATTTATGCTTGAAACCATAGCAGACCATCAACTCCTCCTTAGTCCTAGGCAAGTGAAACATAATTGGTGGTATGTTTCATTAGTTAGCTTTCCATATGAGTGGTTACAGATCCTCTCTTGTCATAAAATAATTAATTCAACACTGTACAAATTCATCAATACTAAAAAACTCAAAAAAAAAGTTGGGTCTTACATGGAATCAACATCAAGGATCAGATGCAAGTCTTCATGTTCTGAAATTCCTCCTTGCATTGTAACTTATCATCAATTTTGATTCTCTTCAAAGTAGAACTAATCTAACAAGTTCTTGGTAAAGACTTCTCGATGACACAATTCTTCAATAAACAAACCTTTCTATTATGGAGCTAAAAGTGCCCTTTGATTGATCATGATTTTGCCTTTTCTTGAATCCATGATTTCAAAACTGTTACAAAATACATAAATAAAATAAAGGTGAGTCTTATAGGGAATTCTGAATAAATGTCCTTGAGCACTCCATTACACCTCTTGAAGTCCACAGTGTTTAACATAACAACCCTAACCCTAACAAGAACTTGATCAACACATGTATGCCCCTAAATCCACTCACCTTGATAATTCTACTAATTCCGCTAATTTAATTTATAATTATATTTTCTAGCTAATTAACTAACATCCTATCTCGTATTCTCCATATCCCATAAAAATTATTCTACCCTCACAATCAATTAATCACCCTCATTAGTCTACTAACTAAGCCTATTTATCTACTAACCTACCCATTAAGCCACTTGCCAATTTAAAAATATATTTTATTCACCTACCCGTCTACCACCCTACTAAACTAGCTATTCATACACCCCTACTCCCTAATGAAGATTCTATAATCTCCTCTAATTTAGCCCTCCTCCTCTAGAATCCTCTATTTTAGAGGATTCCAAGGGATTAAAAACTCCTTGAAAACTCCTTGGCCATTGATCTCAATGGCTCAAAATTAAATTTGAGCCATTGATTTTTCCTCACATGGCTATATAAACAAGCCAATCCCTCCATGAAAATGGAAAACTTAGAAATATTGAAGCCATATTGCATCCATAACTATCCTTCTTGCATTCATATAGCCTTTTGTCAAAGCCATTATCAAGCCAAAAGTCCATGTGAAGCCATTGTCAAGCATAGTCAAACAATCCAACATCCAACTTATTTTGCATCCAAAATCGGTTTGACAATCTTGGAGGGGAGATACGAGAGGTAAAATGATGGTAAGGAATCTCATTGCAAGCATTTGATTATCTCTTTATCCTCTTTGTTTGATGTAGTTTATATTTTGGTTTTATATTACTAAAAATAGTAATATAGAGGGAATCGAAAATTTAAGCTACATTTTGGCGACCACGGTGGGACCATACTCCCTAAATTTAATCTCTTGAGTTTGTTAGAAGTGATTTAGAGGCCTACAGGAATAACCAAACATGAATTAAGCACCGGATTTTGAAGAAATCATCACATATAGGAAAGTTATGGTTTTGCACTAGTATTAACAGTATTGCATTTGCAATCTTGTAGTTAGATAAGTGATATTGCACTAACATTAAGCTTTTACCACTAACGATTTTGGGCTTTGGCAAGTTTTCAACCTTCTACAATACTAATACTTTGAAATTAGTGATATTGCTTTGTTAATAGTGATTTTGCATTAGTAGTAGCAATTTTACAGAGTTTGTGGGCTTGTTATAATACCACTATTTTCTTTTGTTTCTAACCCCTGGATAGGGATGTTTAGCTATTTTATATTGCCTAGAAGTAGATTATATCTTTTGTGTGTATGAACAAGTAGGAGTGACCAAGAACTTAACCATTAGTGGCTAGAGCACAATATCATAACTCTTAGACTTGTGATTTTGCTCGGTTAATCATGATATTGCATGTGGAGTTGTGATTTTACAGAGTTTCTAGGTTGTTTTAATATCATTGTTTTCTTTTGTTGCTAACCCATGTGTAAGTCATTTTGTTATGTTGATATTTCCTAGAAGAGGTGCGTGTATTTTATGTGCAGGGACAAATAAGGTTGACCAAAAATTTGACTATTGGTGATCAAAGTGCAATATTGCAACTCTAAAATCTATGGTTTTGACCTAGTGTTCATGATATTGCCATCACAAATTATGGCAATGCATTTCCTAATCAAATTGGTAAAATTTATCTTGTCAACCTCAAATCTACAAATAAAGGTTCCTCATTCTCTATTGAGTGATCATATCATCTCCTTGATAAGCCAATTTGATTGTTTTCCATTCAACTATTTTGAAGTCTAACTATTTTGGGTTTTTGGCTAACTGTGTGCTTGTAAAGGTTGCTTCTAAGATTGATGTGTGCAGGTTGATAGGGAAAAAGAGAATTAGGGGATCATATAAACTAAACTATATATCATTGACCTATTAAAACACCTGTTGGAAAATTGCTAATTGTGATCTGTAGTTTTGCCCTGTTATCAATGATATTGCATTCTTAGTATAAACTTTGTAATTAGACAGAGTTAGGGTGCAGCTTGAGTCACAATTTTAATCTTTAAACTAATAGAGTAAATCTGGTAATAATTTTTTGTTATTCTGATCTGTCCATCAAAATATATCATCTGAATATCCATTTATTAAAGGTTTTGATTAATTAGTCAAAGTTTACAATCTACCATAGCTATTGGCTAAAGTTTTCTTAGGTATCCTATATTTTGAAGCATTTAGACAAATAATATAATCTATCTGCATCAACTAGATTAGAGATTTTATAGTTTTGAACTTTATCACAATACTACTAATCACTAATTTTTTATAGTTGCAACTTTGCCTTAATAGTCATGATTTTGCAGGTTCCTATTTGTTGACTACCATGGCTAAGTACTTGTTGCAATATCATAATTTGCAATCTACATTTTTCACTTATAGTTGCAATATTGTAGTCTCTGGTTGGATTTTTGCATCTCATTGACTGTATAATTGTGGTTTTGTAGGGGAGTAGTGGTTTTAAATAAAGTTAGACCACTAACCCTTTTCGTGTAGGACCTATAAAGACAAAGGCATACCATTTATTCTTCTAATCTTTGTTTTTGCAGGAGGGGTGCCAAAAATCTCATATTTTTGGGTTTGCTCACATAAATAATTAATTAGAAAAAATTAATTGTGCTTGTCTGTTTGTTAACCCTTTTGAGTCTAAGATAGCACATGATGTGGAATTCATCCTCATGAACTGGCTTAGTCACTAGGGGTCAGTGATGTGGATTTCATCACCATGTACTAGACCAAAATCCATGTTTTGATGAAGTATAAATATCAATAAAGTTGTTGTTAGGAGCTAAAGCATAATTCCCCATAAAGGGTTATGTGGAGTGAGGGGCATTTTGGCTCCAATACATAAAATGGTTAGACAACATCTTATACAAATTAGGGTCCCATCATACCTTTGCATATATCAAGGACTACCCTATAAATGATTGTGTAAACCAAGCTTAAGACCTTTCAGATGTAATAGACATTTCACTGCCAGAATCACGATCCACTCCTAAGAAGCCATTAAGTGCAGATGGGGTCAAGAGGGTTCAATTGATTTTATAATCGGTCACCGGCCTATAGCCTCACCCTTGAAGTCATTATATGGTGCTAATGTCAGGTTACACACCCTTTTAAATTTACTAAATTAGGACTTATGGCTGAGTGTGTTATTTATGTGTCATGCTTAAACCCATGTTGTTTATGAACCTAGTCGACCATTCCCATTTTGTCTTAAAACACCTAGATACCCATAGGATCCAAACCCATTCTTAAACCCCACCATAGCATCTATCACATCTCCACCATTCACCATCCTAAACAACATCTAAATATCCATCACATATCTTCCCATCTATCATCCTTAGATACAACCTTAGTCTTAAGACTAAATCTTAGTGGTCACCCATCCCTCCAATCATCACTATCACTTTAAAATACATTGACTAAGAATTATTAAAATACATAGCCTTGTCAAGACTTTGATCTAGCACCCAACACCTCCCTATCATTGCCTCTTCATACCTAACACCCATCCAATCACTATTTTGTTAGTGTGAAATGCATTAAATCACTTCATCTCCTAGTTTTTTTGCTAGATTGGACTCTTATAGGGGTTTTTTCTTTTAGTAATCCTTGGTCATTTTAATCGTTATCTCTCTTTAATCTAAAATCACCTTCTTTGACCACTCTTAGATTTGATTTCTAGACCAAACTAATATTCCAAGTCACATCATCTCCCATCACACCTGATCACTTTTGCCATCCAATATGCCAATCCAAACCCATGTTGAACTTCTTAGGATGGGATAAGGATCCAACCAAGAGAATGACTTCTTGGGGAACATAGGTGATCAAAATCAGGATCATGATAATACACATTGTGATATGCACACTCCCAGAGGAGAAGACGATCTATTCGCAAATGTCTTCTTCCATAGTGATGAAGTTAAAGCCCAGTTTGACCAATATATATATGAAAATTGTGATTAGATCCTAACACAAGTCATCAAAATGGGGGGCAATCCACGCCCAAGCTTTTGTTGTAACATTTTACAACATTTAGTCTTCCCATCATCATGACCTAATACTCCCCACCAACATGTCCATACTAATAAAACACCCGAAGAAGATGAACTTGTGCACCACGAATAAGAACTCAAAGATCAAGAACATGTACCACTTTGGAATAACCATGCTAAGGCTAATAGGAGGCAAACTATCCTAGAGGATCGATTAGACCAACTTATGCAACAAATCAACTCTTTAACCTCCCAATTTCATACCCAAAATCAACAACCATCTTCCCCACGTCAAAATATCCACAACTCCAATATACCACACATAAATCATTTTCAACCCTCTAATCCTCTTGGAGATCCTTCATTTGCATTAGAATGGAAAATGATGAAAGAGACTCTCCAACAAATCGACCCTCGCTCACAAGTAATGAAATATAAATATGAAGATTTTTGCTCTTCTCCCTTGGATATTTTTGAAAATTCCTTTCCCACCTCACTTCAAGGTCCCTAAATTCAAAAAGTATAGAGGGAAAGGTGATCCTTGTGATAATGTTCAGGATTTTTATGTGGCTTGTCATGAAGTAGCATATGGCGATGCCTATTTGCTAAGGCTTTTCCCAAAAAGTCTCATAAGACCGGCCCTAAAATGGTTCATGCATTTGCCAAAAGAATTTATATCTAGTTTTGGATAATTAATTGAATAATTTGTGAGACATTTCTCATTTAATATAGAACATGACATCTCTATTATAGACCTCTACAATAAAAACAAAATAATGGCGAGAGTCTAGCATCTTTCTTGCAACGATGGAGAAGCTTAACAAGCCACTTTCGATGCACATTACCAAATAAAGAGTTAGCCAAAATATTTGTTGACAACCTCAATGCAGAGCTAAAATGTCAATTGAAACTCCAATGTGCCAAAACTTTTGATGAAATTATTGAAAAAGGGATGCAAATCTAAAAAACACTTATCAAAAAGGGAACAATTAAATTGTACACCCAAATGAACATAATCATTATCAGGATAATTCCTTTTCAGGCAAAGTAAAAATATTTAATAAAAATAAGAATGTTGTGGGAAATGGGGTTATAGATTGCAAATGACATGTTCAAATTGTGCAGAAGAAAGTTCCCATAGACCAGCAAAATGTCTCCTCTATCTGAGTACCACGAGATAAGTCAAAGCCTCAAACATGAAAAAGACCTCTTACCAGCGTTGGAGTGCTTGTTGAAGTGGTCCTACAATAATTGATCACTGCTAACATGATTAATTTTCTTGAAATACGACCTTTGGATGATATTAAACCTCAACCTGACTAGTATCACGAGGATGAATTCTATCAATACCACAGAGTCAAAGGTAGTGACATAGAGAAATGCATGAAATTAAAGCATAATATTTAGGACCTTATTGAAAAGGGTGATATTGAAGTAGAGGGGGAGAGTACTCCTAATTAGTCAAAGAATCAATAGTTGGGTATTTACCAGGACCCTTTACCTAATCATGGTCAAAGATAAGGGAAGCCACCTAGAGTTTAAGGTCAAGCCTCCACTTCCAACTACATGGACTATCATGCCATCTCATACCACTATGTAAATATCATTATAATATGTAGCCCCAAATAGCCCACTCCACCATCATCCACCATATTAAAAATTAATAGGGCCACAACTGACTGTGTTGTTACTACCTGATGCAGTAACATCATAGTTCCTTTGGCACCACCAAAGGACCCATCCACAATTATATCTCAAAAATTCAATATCTCTAAGAAAGTCTCAGTATCTTACAATCAGCCTTATGATATCATCAAGCAACTTGAGAAGACCCTCACTCAAATCTCACTCATGGATCTTCTCAAAACATCGTATGAGCATAGGGAGATTCTCAATCAAGTCATAAATGATGTAAAAGTCCCATCAGATATTGACATTCGTCAGTTCCAAGCATTGGTGGGTCATTTATCTCCTTCACAACAAATCACATTCAGTGCCCTGGATATGCCTCCCATTGGCCCACATCATAACTACCCTTTATTCATAAAAATATCCATCTCCAATCACCGCATTCTCAGGGTACTCATAGACGGATGGTCTGCATTAAACTTATGTAATTTGGATTTCTCAAAAAATTGGGGTATTCTGAGGATTCTTTAGGGCCTACTTTGATCATTATCAAAGCATATGATGACAATGAACAATTGTCTGTAGGCACTATCTACCTTTCCATTATCATGGGACCCATGGTACATCAAACCTTGATTCATGTTATGGATGTTAATTTGCCTTATAATCTACTATTGGGTTGCCCATGGATCCATGAGATGCAAGTAGTCTCATCTACCCTTCATCAATGTCTGAAATTCCCTCACTCTGGTATGAAAGTCACCATTCTTAGGGAAATTGAACATTTTCATAGCTTCTAAATGGGTCAATCTACATCCTCTTACTATTATCCAAACACATATAGCTCCACTCTGAACCTAACAACAACCAAATACATATGCCTCAATGATTTAATGCCTACTTTTGATCCATCACCCGAGGTTACAAGACATAAAATCACATCTACAAGGTGCATGGAATATGAATATAAAACCTTATATGTAAGTGACCTACCTCTTTCCCCACATAGTTATGGGTCCCTGGCTATGAGGAAGACCAATCCTATCAGATATCAGTTTGGATAATGGCCTTTTCTAGTTTTAGATTATTATCAAATGAATATTTTGATGAATCATGGCTAATTCTAGAATATAAAGTCATCACATCTCACAAACAAAGATATCCCCACATTCAAAAAATATTAAAAAATATGCATTATCAAGGAAAAGGACTAGGGAGACATGAGCAAGGCAGGCTTGAACCCATAATAGTTCAAGAACGTCCACAATATCTTGGCTTAGGGTATAATCTTCTTGACAATGACTTAAAAAATATCATTATGGAAACTACTTCGATCCTTGAGGAGTCTCTTTCCAATGAAAAAATCGAGATGGGAACCACTTATAGTCTTTTAAACAAACTTGGTTCCACAAACCTTTTCCATGACACCATTATCACCACCATTGACATATCCTTCCACTACCTCCTTGATAGATTGGGATCAGCATCAAGAGCAATTCTTTGACATATTTCAAAATAATGAGGCCACATTATAATTCCTAGGAACATGAGAAGTTATGCTTTACGATGATCATAAAAAGGGCTTTTCTACTAATCTCTGCCAATCAGCTTATTTTGGGGAACAACAAGGGCCCCTTGATCAAATTAAAGAACATGAATCCGAAGAAGAAGAGCCACCCCAAAGTCCAGAAGAATTTCCACATATTTTAGTTAAATCTGAATCTTATATCAAAATTAATATAGAGCTCTCGAAAGGCTTTGCTTCAAATATCCTATATCAATCATTGCTTCCTTACCTCCAAGATCAATCACCCTCTCTCATTGAGCAGATGATTGAAGTCGACAAAATAACTAAGGAACATCCCAAAATAGTCAAATTGGGGGTAACTCTCACACCTAAGGAACATCAAATTGTTATTGAGTTACTCAAAGAATTTATAGATGTATTTACTTGGTGCTACTCTTACATGCCAGGATTTGATCCCTCCTTGGTTATGCATCATTTGGTTGTTCATCCTAACGCTAAACCAATCAATCAAAAAATATGAAAGATGCACCCTCAAGTAACCCTACTAACTAAGGAGGAATTACAAAAAAAATTGGAAGCATGATTTATTCGACTCATTGACTATTTTGATTGGATATCCAACATTATTCATGTGGCCAAGCCATAAGGGTGGATTCATATTTGTACTAATTTTTGAGATATCAATAAGGCATATCCTAAAGATGACTTCCCTCTCCCAAACATCGACATGATCATGGATTCAACAACAAAGTATGAAATGTTATGCCTTATGGATGGTTTTTTGAGCTACAACCAAATCAAAATTGTACCTTAAGATCAACATAAAATAGCCTTCATTACTCCATGGGGGACTTTCTATTACCAAGTCATGCCCTTCAATCTCAAGAATGCAGGTGCTACCGATTAGTGAGCCATGACTATTATATTACATGATATAATGCATGACATTGTGGAAGATTATGTCAATGATATTATAGGGAAGTCAAGACTTAGATCTGAGCATCATATGGTCCTACACATAATATTTGAGCAACTGCATAAATATAACATCATATTGATTCTGAATATACGTGTATTTAACATTCCCTGAGGTAAGTTATTAGGGTTTATAATATCTAGGAGAGGCATAGAAGTAGACCCAACTAAAGTCAAAGCCATTATGAAAATGCCTCCTCCTCGTAATTTGAAGCAACTTACGAGTCTTCAAGGTAAGTTTAAAGCTATTTGAAGGTTCATCTCTCAGCCCATAGATAAATTCCACCCCTTCACCTATCTCTTGAAGAAGGGGATCCATTTTAATTGGAACTATGAATATCCGTAGGCCTTCAATAATCTCAATGAATATCTAGCAAATTCACCTATGTTATCACCATTTGTTACATCTTAATTTCAACCTATGATTTGTAACTTTTAAATTCATGGATTAATATGGTTATTAGTTGATTCTTATTGCTTTGATTTAATCTTTATGACATGTATTGTTATGAGCAGTGATATTGTTTATTAGTATACATGATGTGGCATATGTATTTGATTATTCTATATATTTTGAATGTATACTTGTTAGTTTTACATCATTAGTTTATATATTGTGATGACTCAAACTAACTACCTACTTGTTGTGAAGTGGATGTAGGATTGGTCTTACCCTTAGAGCATGATGAGGGAGAGCACCATCAAAGAGGATGGCACAGATGGGACAATTGCAGGATGACAGAAGGGAAATGTTAGTAACCCAAAACTCACACACCATCATAGATTGACTTGTTAACTCTTTATGTTGATCTAGTTTGCTAGAATTATGCTTGTTAATGTTTGAGTAGGTTGCATTGAATATTGTTTTGTTCGAAAGTTGTGCATTAAAAAGGAATGATTTTATTGTTCTATAGATTCTATTTAGTTATGCTGATCATTGTGTTTGTGAGATGTTATAATATGTGTTCTAATAAACCGTGTTATTTAATGTATCTTTTAATAGGAAATTGAAAATAGTAAACAATGCTATAATTAACTTGTAAAAAAAATAATTAATATAATCTTAGACTGATTGAATATTATTTTGACAATTATTGATTAATAACATTTGACTTATTACTTATGCTAAATACATATGTGAAATATCCTAAATGAGCACTAGGATGAACATATTCACTAAATGACTTATCCAGTGTTAAACAAGGTTGACTTTATTACATGGCATGATAATTAGTTGCATGAAATCCTTCAAATGGATTTGTTTGCAAAAGGGATATTCTTGGAATCTTTGAAGAAAGGGTTAAGTTAACTTGGTATTAGCTTGAGTATCTTTGGGGGGGCGGGGGGGGGGGGGAGGGGCGGTTTATTCGAGTTTAGTTGGAATGAATATTTATTTTGGAGAATTACTTTTGGACTGTGAGTTTGTTATTTGGAACAAATCCTACAACTAGGGTTAACTATGGGTTTTACCATTAGTGACATGCAAGAATTTGAACGGTGAATGGAAGGAGAAAGGGGTTTTAAGAAGGAAGTGGAAGAGGATTTTAGATACATGAAGAGAGTAGGAGATTGGAAGAAAGAAAGAGGATATTGAGCAAAGTAGAAAGACCCTTTTGAGCATAGGGCAAAACGTTCTAGGTTGGTACTATGTTAAAATTACTAGTGTATTGTTCTATTAAAATTGAATAAATTTATGGGTTTTTGTGTTTTAATTTTGTTTAGGGCAAAACTAAAAGGGTTAGAATAAAGGGCCCTATGGATGGCTCGGGCATCCATAGACCCCTGTATCTGACTCCTAAAACAAGCAAAAATATATACTTTGAAATTGGAATGGAAGATTTATTGTTTAGTTTGAATGGGTATTTAACACTTCATTTATGAGATAAATTTAAAAGAGAAAAGTTAGATTTGGTTGTTTAATTTGAGTGGTCCATTCTTTAACAAGAAAAATAGGGATTTAGGTGGAGGGTTTTGTAGATGGCTCGACCATCCACAAACCCCTACACCCAAACCCACTTATACTCAAAATGAATGCAATTATTTAAATCCTAATTATAAGCTATGCACAACCATAGATATTATCAAACCCTTTCTAAATCGATATCTTGTGGTAGACTGCATCTGAAGTTTGGTTTGTGTTAAGATTATTCAAACTGTTTATAACTGTGTTAAAAATCGAACCAAGAACTGATTATGTTTAAAAGTCAATTTGAATGACAAAGAATAACCTCTATGAATTGTCTAAACAAAGATGTATAGATATATATTTATATATCTACACACTAAGGAATAACATTTCAAACTTGGAAATTAAACACACACACACACACACACACATATATAGACTTTTATTAGCTATTTGTATAGCATTCGAAGTCACAATTCAATGTGTGTGTGTGTGTATAACACACATCGAATTGTGACTGTGAATTTGATGTATATGTGTGTATACACACACATATATATATACATACATATATATTTATATATACATACATACATATATGTATATGTATATGTATATGTGTGTGTGTGTATATATATATATATATATACATATGTATATATATACGTATGTATATGTGTGTGCATATATATGTATACATACATACACATATATGTATATATACATATGTATGTATATATATACATACATATGTATATATACATATATGTGTATGTATGTATGTATACATATATATGCACACACATATACATACGTATATATATACATATGTATATATATATATATATATATATATATGTATATGTATATATATATATATATGTATGTATATGTGTGTGCATATATATGTATGTATATACATATGTATGCATACATACATATATACATATATGTGTATGTATGTATGTATACATATGTATATACATACATATATATATACATATATATGTATATATACATATGTAAATATATACATATATACACACACATATACATACATACAAACAGACATACACACACACACACACACACACACACACACACACACACACACACACACACACACACACACACACACACACACACACACACACACACACACACACACACACACACACACACACACACACACACACACACACATACATGTGTGTGTGTGTGTGTGTGTGTGTGTGTGTGTGTGTGTGTGTGTGTGTGTGTGTGTGTGTGTGTGTGTGTGTGTGTGTGTGTGTGTGTATGTATGTGTATATGTATATGTAGTGTTTGTAAACAAAGGCCCAAAGCAACATATTATTGATAGAAAGCAATATTACAATGACCAAACCACACTCTTATACAGACACGAGATTTAGAAGATATGATCTCAGACACTAAACTTAAGCAAAATCTTATCTTCCTAAGCTCTTCTCCACTCTTCTACCTCTTGCTTGTAACACGAATGATCTCTCATATTAATAATAATGAAATGAGAAGATCAACGGTTGACGCAAAGCGGTGAGATCAATGGATCAAGAGAAAGATGCGATTAAAAGTGGGTTATGGGCCCACCATGCACCGACAGAAGAACCAACTAGAAAAAGCATCTGCCGACACGGCCGACAGCATACCACTTTTGGATAGTGGTGAGGTCCACTTTACTTGGACGAGGGATAACGTGCCCACATTCATGATTACGGACAAACCCCATAATTAGTCATCATCAAAAAACTCGTATTCTCCTTGAGGAGAATATGGTGAGTCATCTTCATCATGATCAATACATGTGTTTGTAAACAAAAGCCCAAAGCAACATATTATTGATAAAAAGCAATATTACAATGACCAAACCACATTCTTATACAGACACGAGATCTAGAAGATATGATCTCAGACACTAAACTTAACCAAAACCTTATCTTCCTAAGTTCTTCTCCACTCTTCTACCTCTTGCTTATAACACGAATGATCTCTCATATTTATAATAATGAAATGAGAAGATCAACGATCTACGCAAAGCGGTGAGATCAATGGATCAAGAGAAAGATGCAATTAAAAGTGGGTTATGGGCCCACCACGCACCGACACAAGAACTAACTATAAAAAGCATATGCCGACACGACCGACAAGATACCGCCTTTGGATAGTGGTGAGGTCCACTTTACTTGGACGAGTACACACACACACACATGTGTGTGTGTGTGTACTCGTCATATATATATATATATATATATATATATATATATATATATATATATATATATATATATATATATATATATATATATATATATATATATGTATATATGTATACATGTGTTTGTAAACAAAGGCCCAAAGCAACATATTATTGATAGAAAGTAATATTACAATGACCAAACCACACTCTTATACAAACACGAGATCTAGAAGATATGATCTCAAACACTAAACTTAAGCAAAACCTTATCTTCCTAAGCTCTTCTCCACTCTTCTACCTCTTGCTTGTAACATGAATGATCTCTCATATTTATAATAATGAAATGAGAAGATCAACGGTCGATGCAAAGCGGTGAGATCAATGGATCAAGAGAAAGATGTGATTAAAAGTGGGTTATGGGCCCACCAGACACCGACACAAGACCCAACTAGAAAAAGCATATGTCGACACAGTCGACATCATACCGCCTTTGGAGAGTGGTGAGGTCCACTTTACTTGGACGAGGGATAGCGTGCCCACACTCATGATTACAGACAAACTCGGTAATTAGTCGTCATCACAAAACTTGTATTCTCCTTGAGGAGAATATGGTGAGTCATCTTCATCATGATCAGTATGATCCATATAGAGGGCTGACAGAATACGTAAGATATGCCCTGGTGGAGTTGGCAGAAACAAAGCTTGATGTGAAACAATTAGTCATTTCCATAGTGCAGCTAATGGAACAGCAGGTTGTCTTGGAGTTCGATGATTACTCTGATGATTCTAAACTAGAAAAAGTTCAAATTTAACTCGAAAAGGAATTCTTAGGGCAATAAACACATTCCTGACTTACTTTGGAGGAATCCTTATCATTGGATCTTCTGAGGCTTTAGTAGGCATAATATAATCAAGAAACTCAAATAAATAATCTAGAATTTCACTTGAATCCCAAAAAAATTCAGTACCGGGATTAAAACTTGGCCAAAAGGTAGACCATTGGAACAAAAATTCTGTCTTTTGTCTATAGACCAGATTTTTGAAAGGATTATTAATACTTGTAAGCAAAGGATTATCACCTTCACGATATAACATAATCGTGGAACAGGAACTTGATCCGTCAGGTTCAACAAACTGAGTAAACCATGCCAAATTGACATTATTCATCATATCTCCAGCTTCATATGATCTTCTACTGAGAGCATTAGTTTCATTCCTTAGCTGATTGGCCACTGAGCGAACTAATCTCCAAATGTGTTCATGAAACTCATCGTGAATATCAGTAGTGATTACCATTATAACCTTCTTTGGTGTTGAATTAAATTCCCTTGATAGAAAATTAGCAAGACAATTATACTTTCCAGCAATGTGCTCAACTATGAAATCAAAATCTGAGAGATATGTCGCCCATCTGGTTAATCTGCTGATAGATCCCTTTTTCAAGTTATCTGTAGACTGCAAAATGCTCATGAAATTCTTCAAGTCAGATCTAACAATAAACTTTTCAGATCTAACAAAAATCATGACTGCTTGAATGTCTTTAATAACAACCAGGATTTTTTTATGGGTAGAATGATAGTTTTTTTGAGCTTGTTTAAAACTACCAGAAGCAAATCTACAAGGTTTTTTAGATCCATCTAGCAATTTTTCTTTCAAAATTGCACCCCAATATAATTATGAGGCGTCTGTCTCAATAATCTTAGTACCATTACCAGGCAAAATCAATGAAGGCAAATTTTCACAATTATTTTTTTTTATCTTCTGTACTGCTTGAGTCATTTCATCAGACCATTTTGGTGGTTGCTTGGACAACCCTTTATTTAACAAAATTCTATCCTGAGCAATGTTATAGTAATAACCAGCTACATAATTAACACATCCCAAAAACCTTTGTAACATTTTCTTATCCTTCAAAATATTAGGAAAATGTATGATATTTTTTAGAACATGCTCTTGGATTGCGATTTCTCCTGATTTAATTGTTACTCCTAGAAATTCAATTTCATCTTTAAACACAACCATCTTTTTTGCAGACAGAACCAGACCGTTGTTATACACAATTCTGTAAAACTATTCAAGATGATCCAGATGTTCTTTAGGGGATTTACTGAATATCAAGATATCATCAATATACACAATGATGAAATTGGAGTATCCAGAAAATATCTTGTTCATCATCTCCTGAAAAATACTAGGAGCTATCTTGAGATGAAAAGGTACGACATTCCATTCATACTGTCCAAATGGCGTTAGAAAAGTAGTTTTATACCTATCTGATTTTGTAACCTGAATTTGCCAAAATATTGATTTTAAATCAAACTTACTATAGACTTTACTACCACTGATTCTCTGTAAGATCTCATCTTTAGAAGGAATCAGGGGTTGGACTGGCAATACATATTTATTTAGGGGTATGTAATTGATTACTAGTCTTTTCTTACCTCTCACTTGTTTTGATCTCTTATTTACATAAAATGCTTCACATCCCCATGGACTTTGAGAATCACGGATTAAACCTTGTTCTTTCAGCTACTTGATTTCTTGGAAACATTCCTCTCTCAGGGATGGAGACATGCCTGAGTGATGAGCTTTGAACCTGGGCTCAATTTGCTTTCCATTTTTGTCAGTAACCATCTTTAATTCTATTCAGCATTCATGAATTTTCCTAGTTCTGAAAGCAAGAGGATTTTCAGAACATCAATCTTTTATAATTTTTGAAATAACAGGTTCAATGCTGGCTTGACAGAGATTTACCTTTTGATGTATCCATTTATTATCAACTGGTTTCTTTGCCTTTTCTTTTAATGGAATTCTACATTCATATCGAGATTTTTTGTACAAAGAATGCTTCTATGCAAGGATGATTTCATGCAGCTAAATTGTGATAGGATAGAAACTATTCAAGTTGTCTGATCCAATCATTGTATCAAACATCGGCATTTCATGCTACACCACTTTGAACTCGTAGACAGAATCTCCTAAAGCAATAGGATCATAAGCAGACAATTCTGATACTATTGTTTTAGTATTGAAGGTTAATATGTGAAAATCATTTTGGCACATATCTAGAGGTATAGAATGAAAGCGAGCAAGAGATATATCTACTCCAGTATCTAACAAAACATCCAAATTATATGGCCTGAAGCCATTCCATTTTATAGTTAATTCACAAACTGGATTATTGGTAGTATGCACTGAAACTTGATGTATACTACTGTTAGTGGGATTATCAGGATGACTAGATTCTCCCCTCAAAAAAGAAGAGTGAAGTGTATTTGATACTTGAAGTAATTCAGCTTCAAACAGGGGTTCATGTTCATCGACAAGATCTTCTTTAAGAAGTTGTTGTAGTTCATCTTGAGCATGAATCAAAAAGGTCTGAAGCAGGGCAATACGCTTAATACGCTAACTATTTCTATCAAATGTATCAGGCTGGTAGGTAGCAGCAATCTGGGTAGCTTTATCAGAGAATTTAGCAAAAAGTGTTTCTTTTTGTCGTTGTTGTTGACAAAGATGCAAATAATACTATTTTTCGTTATTAGCAATCTATTGCTGTAAAAACATTCTTTCAGAAACTATATAAGCAGGAATGTTGTTATATTTCTCTGTTAGAAATGAAATCTGCTGTGAGAGACTAAGACTATCTGAAAACTGTGCAGACATCATGTGAATTTGAAAACCAATTTTTGAATCATAGTCAGAGGATTCAGTTTTTGAACTAGATTCATGAACATTCATATTAATCTAATTTCTATCAAATTCAGAGTCAAATTCTTCCCATAAGATACTGAATTATACTGGATGTCATCAATATCTGATAACAAAATATACTCATCTCCATGCAGACTATAGCTTTGCAGGAAGTTAACCTTATTTGAATTATTATCTCTATTTGGACACTTATTTGCATAATGATCTCCTTTACAAAGAAAAAATTTAACTGGGGCTTTTTGGAAGCCATGTTTTCATTTTCTAAAAACCCTTTTTGGTATTAATCTCTTTCTTCTAGTCTTATATCCTTCTTTCCATGCGTCTCTAGAGAATACCTTATCACTAGAAGATTTACAAGACTGAGACTGAGGATACTTCTTTTTCTTGTGATGTTGGTATTTCTTATACTGATGCACATCTGTACAACCAAAATGATCATCTAAAGAATTACAAAACTTTACACCAATCTGCTTATGAAATTTTATTGTTTCCTTATGAGCTTTTCTTTCCAGACATAATTTTTCATTCACTGCCTTAATATTCTGATTGATCCTTCCAAAGGACATTTTAGACAATTCTTCACCCATTACAGCCTTATATTTAGCAGAAAAATATTATGGGAAAGATTTTACATATATGATCTTATAAGCAGGATTAAATATTTCACCAGAGCTATAGAACAAATTTTCCATGTAACACATATATTCATCTATGCGAGCCATATCGCATAGTTGTGCTCTAAGAAATTTAGCTTTGTTGGCTTCTTTTTCATTATCTATGACACTAACAAATTCTAAATACAAAGCATTGCAGAGAGCAGAGACTAGTTCAGGATGGTGAGTGATACCATCTTAAAACTATTGACCACATGTATCCCACCATTCTTTAATATTTCTTATGAATCCATTGGCTATTTGCTGGGTAACATTACAGGGATCCTTTTTTAATCCAAAAATTTGAACACTAGACCATGACAACATAGCATGAATCATTTCTTTCCTTTTGGCAGGATGTTCACAGTTGAACTTCCAAAAGAAGGGCTGAAGATTTAGAGTTCTAATTTGTGAATCTAGAGGCGGTCTAGATGATGATTCTCCTTGGTCAAAGTAACCTTCTTTTTCAGCTTCTTCAATTTTTTCCATACCTATTTGGAAAATCTTATCAGCAATATTATTTGATTCTTGCTTTCCTTTTGTTTTTGCTTTTCTAACTTCTTCCTTCTGAAGTTTTACTACATTGTGCCAATTTTGTGGATCATACGCAAAATCTGTCATGGAATATAATTCTACTTGTGACTGAGAAGACTTATCTTTTACTTTGTCAAGTATTTATGGAATCATAGACAGTACTATTTTGATTTACTATTTCTCTTATCATACTATTAGTAGTAGAAGAAATTTCTTGATGATTTTCTTCTATTTTCTGTTCTACAAAAGAGATACTAGAATTGAGCTATTGTTGTGTCAGAACTATATTGTTTCCTTGTTCAGTCAAAGTGTCTAACTTATTATTAACAGTTGACTGCTGATTTTTAATGATACTGGCCTTAGCATCAAGTTTTTGAATTACTTGATTATGTTGAGTGGCAACACTATCATCAAGGATTCTAATAGCTTTAGCAAGCTCACCTTTTTGATAAAGTTCAATACTCTTCATCATTGTAGTAATCTGATCAAGGCTAGACTGGATACTTGAAATCTTAGTATTTACGCATTTGGTTGCAACATTATTCCAATTTAGCAACTTAACTTCATGGGACTGGTCAAGACTTTTCTCAGTTGTCCTCAAATAATAAATTTGAGCCTTAAATTTGCCATCTGGAGAATATTGAGTAAAATTTGAGGTTTTAGGAAATCCTTTCTCAGAATAGGATTCATCTCCTAGAGGGGTTTTCCAAACATGACCTTCATCTTCCTTTATAGAATTACCTTCCATATTGATTTTCTTGGCTTAAGCAAGCATTCTCTGATTTTTCTCAAATAACTTTTGGATCTTAAGATCTCTTTTAACCATATTGACAATAGACTGACTAGGTTGACTGACAATCTTTTTACAGTCAAGACAATAGTAGGAATCGATTTGGTGATCATGAACCTTTTGATTATGAGAACATGGAAGAGTTTCTAAGGAGTTTTGAGAATTAAATCTGATAATAGACTTATCAAGAATGTCTTTATTGGATGTAGCAAAGGATAAGGACTGACAAGGTTGTTGTACAAAATTCATATCAATAATCCATTTGCGAGGAAATTTTAATTTAGACCAGGTAATTGACTCAGCTGGAATAATTTGGCTATTTTCAGTGGCTCGGCACACCACACTTTTGCCTTGTGCAGGAGTATGCTTGACAGTAGGATGCAGGGTATTGGTTAAGCGATACATGACTTTATATTGAATAGCAAGGGGACAGGAACTTGGAATCATATGAAGACCAGAGGTTTGTAGAAAACTTCTAAAGACTTTATTGAGATTTTCTTCCTGGTGGATAGCAACGGGATAGTTAGGATAGACAGTCGTATATATGTGTATATGTGTGTGTGTGTGTGTGTGTGTGTGTGTGTGTGTGTGTGTGTATATATGTGTATTCTTTGCATCTTTCTCAACAGAAACGACAAAAAGAAACACTTTCTGCTAAATTCTCTGATAAGGCTACCCAGATTGCTGCTATCTACCAGCCTGATACATTTGATAGAAATACTTGGTGTACTAAGCGTATTGCCCTACTTCAGACCTTTCTGATTTGTGCTTGAGACGAACTACAACTTCTTAAAGAAGAACCTCTTGTTGATGAACGGGAACACCTGTTTGAAGTTGAATTACTTCAGGTATCAAATGCACTTCACTCTTCTTTTCTAGGGGGAGAATCTAATCATCCTAATAATCCCACTAACAATAGTATACATCAAGTTTCAGTGCATACTACCAATAATCTAGTTTGTGAATTAACTATAATATGGAATGGCTTCAAGCCATATAATTTGGATGTTTTGTTAGATACTAGAGCAGATATATCTCTTGATTGATTTCATTCTATACCTCCAGATATGTGGCAAAATGATTTTCATAGATTAACCTTCAATACTAAAATAATAGTATCAGAATTGTCCGCTTATGTTCCTATTGCTTTAGGAGATTCTGTCTACGAGTTCAAAGTGGTGCAGCATGAAATGTTGTTGTTTAATATGATGATTGGATCATACAACTTGAATAGTTTCTATCCAATCAGAATTCAACTACATGAAATCATCCTTGCACAGAAGCATTCTCTGTACAAAAATTCTCGATATGAATGTAGAATTCCATTGAAAGACAAGGTAAAGAAACCAATTGATAATAGATGGATACATCAAAAGGTGAATCTCTGTTAAGCTAGCATTGAACCTGTTATTTCAAAAATTATAAAAGATTGCTATTCTAAAAATCCTCTTGCTTTCAGAAATAGGAAAATTCATGAATGCCAAATAGAATTAAAGATGGTTACTGATAAAAATGGAAAGCAAATTGAGCCTAGGTTCAAAGCTCATCACTCAGGCGTGTCTCCATCCCTAACAGAGGAATGTTTCCAAGAAATCAAGCAGCTAAAAGAACAAGGTTTAATCTGTGATTCTCAAAGTCCATGGGGATGTGAAGCATTTTATGTAAATAAGAGATCAGAACAGGTGAGAGGTAAGAAAAGGCTAGTAATCAATTACATACCCTTGAATAAATATGTATTGCCAGTCCAACACCCGATTCCTTTTGAAGATGAGATCTTACAGAGAATCAGTGGTAGTAAAGTCTATAGTAAGTTTGATTTAAAATCAAGATTTTGGCAAACTCAGGGTGCAGAATTAGATAGGTATAAAACTACTTTTTTGATGCCATCTAGACAGTATGAATGGAATGTCCTACCTTTTGGTCTCAAGATAGCCCCTATTATTTTTCAAGAGATGATGAATAATATATTCTCTGGATACTCCAATTTCATCATTATGTATATTGATGATATCTTGATATTCAGTAAATCCCCTAAAGAACATTTGGATCATCTTGAATAGTTTTACAGAATTGTATATAACAATGGTCTGGTTCTGTCTGCAAAAAAGATGGTTGTGTTTAAAGATGAAATTGAATTTATGGGAGTAACAATTAAATCAGGAGAAGTCACAGTCCAAGAGCATGTTCTGAAAAATATCATACATTTTCTTGATATTTTGAACAATAAGAAAATGTTACAAAGGTTTTTGGGATGTGTTAATTATGTAGCTAGTTATTACTATAACATTACTTAGGACATAATTTTAGTAAATAAAAGGTTATCCAAGCAACCCCCAGAATGGTCTAATGAAATGACTCAAGCAGTACAGAGGATAAAAAAGAATTGTGAAAATTTGCCTTCATTGATTTTGCCTAGTAATGGTACTAAGATTATTGAGACAGACGCCTCAGAATTATATTGGGGTGTAATTTTGAAAGAAAAGTTGCTAGATGGATCTGAAAAACCTTGTAGATTTGCTTATGGTAGTTTTAAACAAGCTCAAAAAAACTATCATTCTACCCACAAA
Source organism: Torreya grandis (assembly GCA_037957365.1). Classification (NCBI taxonomy): domain Eukaryota; kingdom Viridiplantae; phylum Streptophyta; class Pinopsida; order Cupressales; family Taxaceae; genus Torreya; species Torreya grandis. Next base: position 400,490 of record JARHVA010000070.1, on the reverse strand, counting down.
GAAATCCTAGCTGTTATTAAAGCCATTCAAGCATTCATGTTTTTTGTTAGATCTGACTTGAAGAATTTCATGAGTATTTTGCAGTCTACAAATAACTTGAAAAAGGGATCAATCAGTAGATTAACCAGATGGGTGACATATCTCTCATATTTTGATTTCACAGTTGAGCACATTACTGGAAAGCATAATTATCTTGCTGATTTTCTATCGAGGGAATTTAATTTAGCACCAGAAAAGGTTATAATGGTAATCACTACTGAAATTCATGATGAGTTTCATGAACACATTTGGAGATCAGTTCCCTCAGTGGCCAATTAGCTAAGGAATGAAACTAATGCTCTAAGTAGAAGATCATATGAAGTTGCTATGATGAATAATGTCAATTTGGCATGGTCTACTCAGTTTGCTAAACCTGACGGATCAAGTTCCTGCTCCACAATTATGTTATATCATGAAGGTGATAATCATTTGATTACAAGTATTAATAATCCTTTCAAAAATTTGGTCTACAGATAAAAGACATAATTTCTATTCCAATGGTCTACCTTTTGGCCAAGTTTTAATCTCGGTACTGAAAGTTTTTTGGATTCAAGTGAAATTCTAGATTATTGATTTGAGTTTCTGGTTTATATTATGCCTGCTAAAGCCTCAAAAGATCCAGCGGTAAGGATTCCTCCAAAGTAAGTCAGGAATGTGTTTATTGCCTTAAGAATTCCTTTTCGAGTTAAATTTGAACTTTTTTCAGTTCAGAATCATCAGAGTAATCATCAAACTCCAAGACAACTTGTTCCATTAGCTGCACTATGGAAACAGCTAACTGTTTCACATCAAGCTTTGTTTCCACCAACTCCACTGGGAAATATCTTACAAATTCTGTCAGCCCTCTATATCGATCATACTGATCATGACAAAGATGACTCACCATATTCTCCTCAAGGAGAATACGAGTTTTGTGATGACGTCTAATTAAGGGGTTTATTTGTAATTGTGAATGTGGGCATGTTATCCCTCATCCAAGTAAAGTGGACCTCACCACTATCCAAAGGCAGTATGCTGTCGGCTGTGTTGGCATATGCTTTTTCTAGTTGGTTCTTGTGTCGGTGCGTGGTGGGCCCATAACCCACTTTTAATCGCATCTTTCTCTTGATCCATTGATCTCACCGCTTTGCGTCGATCGTTGATCTTCTCATTTCATTATTATAAATATGAGAGATCATTCATGTTACAAGCAAGAGGTAGAAGAGTGGAGAAGAGCTTAGGAAGATAAGGTTTTGCTTAAGTTTAGTGTCTGAGATCATATCTTCTAGATCTCATGTCTCTATAAGAGTGTGGTTTGGTCATTGTAATATTGCTTTCTATCAATAATATGTTGCTTTGGGCCTTTGTTTACAAACACATGTATTGATGTGCATAAGAATAGTATCAGAGCCAAGAATAATTACTAATAATTCCCAAATTATCTACACACTTAGGAATAACATTTCAAACTTGGACATAAAACACACACACACATATATAGACTTCTATTAGCTATTTGTATAGCATTCGAAGTCACAATTCGATGTGTGTGTGTGTGTATAACACACATCGAATTGTGACTTCGAATGTTATACACATATAAAATAGAAGTATATATATACATATGTATATATATGTGTGTGTGTATACATATATATACATACATATATATGTATATATACATACATACATACATATATATATATATATACACATTATATATATATATATATACACATATATGTATATAATGTGTATATATATGTATGTATATACATATGTATACATACATATATATATGTATATATAAATATATATGTGTATATATGTATGTATGTATATATATACATATGTATAATACATATATATACATATGTATACACACACACACGTATGTATGTATGTATGTATATACATATGTTAATATATGCATATGTATATACATATATATATATACACACACATATACATACATACATACATATATATATATATATATATATATATATATATGGAACTTGGTGCTAAACTAGTAAAGATGTGTATGAACAATGACATATATATTCGGTTATAACCATTAAATGTTGGAATTAGTGCAACATGAGGACTTGATCTTCATATTATAGCATATGGATAATAACCCTGTAGCTAGTAATGATGTTATTTTCCTATAAGTAATTCGTTTTACTTCTATTGTAAATAAATTATCTCGAGGGGAAACTTATCATTCTTTATGACTGCATAAACGAAATGATAGTAAACAATGTTACTATAGGCTGTAGACAACTAGTCGATAAAGAGAAAAATAGTGTAAAGGTTTTGAAATATGTAAATTCTGATTTACACTGGTTGTTTACATTAGATAATCCTAGTTTGGTTTATACATTCGAGTCGAATGGTTAGCCTTATTTGTTACAAACACTACTGTTAATATGTAAAGTAGATGGAATAAGAGTTTGGTATGGTATTTAGCATATATCAAATGAGTTGATATATATTAATTATGTAGTTTTCAGGGGAGAAATCTAATTAACTCAGTTAAGTAATCTAGAAGTAGATTATATACACACGTATATAAATAACTTATATATATGTTTATATTACTGATAGTATGTAATTGATTACATTTAAATCATTGAGCTAAATCTAGCATGGTATCAGATACAGATAAGTTAGATAATGTATTGAAAATTTATATCCAAAATTATAAAATTTAAGGCTTAAGTTGTTGATAACTTAGACAAAGTTGATTATTGTTTTGGGTTTACTTGACTTCTTACTTGGTGATTCCATATTTAAACTCAGTTGTGTTTAAAAACCAAGAAAGGTTGTTTATTAAAGCCTATTTAAATTTGATGATGTTTTGGAGCCAAATTTAATTATGTTTGAATAGTATGTAAGGTCCTTTTGTTTAGTGTACTTGGTTGGTACGAACAAGTTGGACCATACTTTAAAATATATGTTATAAATAAGTAATTATGGACTTATCATTCTCGATTGGTATGATTTTTTCAAACTATAATTGTTTATATTTGATATTGTATGTATGTTATTATGGTCCTTTGTTTAGCATACTAGGATGGATGATTGTGTATGGACTATTTATCTATTATATACATAACAACAACATGCTTGTAGATTCATTAAATGCATTTGATGAATAAAATGTATAGTTTAGATTATTTCCATATCTAGCATGTTCATATTTCAATTATTAGGAATAATCTAAATGAATCTTTTAAGTTTAGTATTATGCTATGTTATGTATATTATGGTCTCACACTAACGATACTAATCAGGTAGTGAGACAAACTTCTCGAGCCTAGTTAGCATCACCAATATTGGATAAGGATAATCCGATCAAGTCATGTGTTATGAAATTGACCGATTCGGGTGATCATATGTCATTTAAAAACTTTGACCAAAGTAATGTTAAATTGACATTGTCATTTCATATGTTTGATTTGTATATTGTGTGATGTCATGTTAGAAACGTATTTTCTTAATAATACATGTCATATAGTATAAATCTTATAACACATGGGGTACTAGCATTTCTCTTTCTAGTTTCTCGCACCATTTTATCTGTTTATCCATGAAGGGAGGGCCATTCCTTGATAGAGGATTGTGTGGGGGATCATTGGTCCATGGTTGGTGTAGAAAAACACTCAGATGATTATCTCCCTCCCCCATTACAATACTTAGCTAGAGACAACACTTAAGGTTATCAAAGATATGCGAGTTGTATAACTCAAGCTCTGGAGAGTTGGATGTATATATACTGTATAAAGTCTAAATGCCTACTAGGAATGTAAATATAATATTATATTATACATGAACAATAATTGTTATATTATGAGACTAGTCGTGGGCGAGTCATAGTGTATTTACTTTCTATGGAGTTGTAATACTTTATATTACATTCAAAATTAAAGTTGTAGTTTTAATGTTATATGTTGTAATAATATATTTTCATTTAAGATTCTCTGGTTTTATTATAATGTTTGTCAAGTAAGTTTTTTCTTTTTTAAATTATTGCATTTAGTTATAAGTACAACTGGGTAGGTTGTAACATGTGGTATCAGAGCTTAGGCTTGAACTCTTGGACTTATTGAGTCTGCTAACATTTTCATATTCTTCTTTTCAATGAGAATGAAGAATGGTGCAAACAAGAGCACCAGGAGAGGGTCCATCGAATGACAATAACCCACCCATTGATCCTAACCATATTATTGTCCAGTATTCAACAAAGTTGGATCAAATTATCACACCCATGAATGATACTAGGGATCAAATTACAACCTTAAAATAAGAAGCTCATGACCAAGGTGAGGAAGGACACCAGGAAGTACCTGTTGAGCACCCCATTGAGTAGAAAAATCAATAGATGAGAGAACTCAAGTAGCTATAGAGCTGTCTAGGGATATGAAGAAGGTGAGTCCACCTAAGTTCGATGGAACTGTTCTAAGTGATGGATTTGAATCATGGCTGACTAAGATGGAGAAGTATTTTGAGATTTGAAACTACTCTGAAGTCACTGAAGCAGTTTGGGGAGCTTATCAGTTGGCTAGTGAGGCATCTCCTTGGTGGGCTAATAAGAAGATGGAGATGGATCTTAACTCAAACACCATAGCTTTGGAGTAGTTCATGACATTATTTAGGTCACGGTGGCTTCCAAAGATTTAATTTGATCAGAAGCTCACGGATTTTTAGAATTTGAAGCAAGGAGAGTTATCAGTGAATGACTACTAAAAATAGTTCACCAAACTTATGAAGTATGTACCTTAGTACCAAGTTGATGAAAGGTTCAAAATCAGGAAGTTTATCATGGAATTGAAACCCCAAATCAACAATGAGGTATATGTTCATGGGCCTTCTACCATGGACTAGGTTTTTGATAAGGTAATAAAATAGGAGCAAAAGCTAAAGTCTCTAGCTTAGGTCAGGGAAAAGTTCAAGAAAAAGTTTGGCAGTTCTAAGTGAACTTTCAAGAAGAAATAGAAGCAGAGGAGTTGAGACTCTAAGGGATAACCCAAGAATCATAATACCAAATTCAATAGTGGATATGAAAATAAGAAACTAGGAAATGGATCTAAAGGCGGTTTTCAAGAAAACTCTCAAACTGATAGGAAAGGTCCAACTAGCAGTTGTTTCAATTGTGGAATAAATCATTATGCTTATGAATGTCCTTAGGACAAGTCAAAGAACAAAGGTCATAGTTCTTAGTAGGGTAATTTTCAATAGTGTATTCATGTAGCAATTGATAATCGATAAGCTGAATTTCAAGCACCACCCATAGAGTTGTCATGTATTTTGTTTGAACATCTAGTTTCTATTTTGATAGATACATGAGATACTGAATGTTTTATAGTTCCTATAATGCTTAACAAGTTTCCTAGAAAAGAAGGATATATGGCAAATGAATGGTCAATACAATATGGGAATGACTCTAAAGTCATGGTTGACAAGTGTCTAGTTGAAACAGTGATTGAGTTGCCTAAATTTTCAACTATAGTGGATCTATATATAATACTACTAGGGTCATATGGCGTGATTCTAGGAGTCAACTAACTTACTAAACATGTTAGGTTGTGGAGCTAAAAGCTTCACTGATGCAGACATGGAGGAGGTTGCAGGATGAGTTGTTGAGTGTCAGAAGTCTTTGGCGTTGGTCTGGCCAACCGACGTCGGCAGGTGGGAGACAGGATGCAACCGACGTCGATCATGGATCGGCCGGCGTCGGCGACCCCCAAGCAGACAGGGACCGACGTCGGTCGCCTGTGTGGTTCGACTGCGAGCTTATTACGGGCAGTTAGCTAACGAACCAAGTGTTTGCATGAAGAGAGATATTTTTAGACTGAGAGATGCGGATCTAATTATTGTAATTAGATGTCTAATCATTGTTTAGATGAGATCTATATAATAGACTCATGGTTGTATTGGAAAAGTGTTCTAGTTTGAGTTGAGCAAAGTTTGCTCCTTCTGTGTGTGAAGTGAGTAAGGGTGTTCCTCCTAGTTCCCTATCAGTGCCAAGCTTGGTACTGGTTGGAGAATCATAAGGACTTGGTGAGGCAAGGACAAGGGTTCTTCAGGTGTGTAGGATCTTGGTCACAGTTGCATGGCCTATATAGGAGATCTACATGGTAAGTAAGATCGTTGATCTGCAGGTGTATGTGTGTGCAAGGTCAAGGTTCACAGGTGAGCAGAACCGTGTTTGATTTGCAGGTGTGCAGGATCATATAAACAGCAACACAATAGGGAGCAGTATCAGGCAGGATCTACTTGGAGTACAGGTGTGTACTCAGATAGAGCAAAGAGGAAGGCAAGGGAGTTCCTTCCATAAGTATGGTCTGTTGAAGTGCAAGTTATTGCAGGTTCATGGGAGATCTACTTGAAGTATATTGAGTACTTGTGGACCACGTGGAGTGCTTGTGGAGTGCGTGTAGCACTTGTGGTGTGCGTGGAGCACAGGAGGTGAACACCAACTCTGTATTTTGAGTTGGGTGTTGGGACCTGAGAGGGAGAGCTTTGGGGAGAAGAATTACTGTTCACTTGAGGTGTGGGAAACCTCTGTAAGGTGGTGGAGAAGAAGTGGCATCTTCTTTATTGTATTCTTTTCTGTATAAAGTGTTAATACAATTTGTGTATTGTCTCTCATATCATGTGTTACTCTGAATTCTAGTTACTTGGTGAATCTGGTTAATTTTCGCATATTAAGTTGCTTGGTTTGGTAATCATATTGTGCTCTTTTGGTGGAGCAAGATCCTGACAAGTGGTATCAGAGCTTTTGGTTGGGATACTAACAGATTGGTTTAGATCTGGGTAGTGTGTTTTGATTACAGGTCACTCTCAGGGGTTTCTGATTGAGTGGGAGTAGAGCAATGGCAGATCAAAGTAAGCTAAGAATGGAGGAGTTGAAAAGCACAGATGGTCACTCACGGTCCTATGGAAAGAAAGAGCAGGTAAAAGATTATTGTTGGTTGGTAGTAGATCAGCATGAAGAAACTGAAGAAGCAAATGTAGCAGGTGTTGTTGCACAGGATGCTCTGGGAGGTTTCTTGGATAAAGTTGAATCTTGGATAAAAGATTCGGTTGCCTCTTTCCATGCAGCCCCAGGTAGAGGAGCTGGTAAGCCTTGCCAAAGGATTGGCAAAGGGGAAGTGAAGCTGAAATTGCAGGCGGCCAACACACAGGTGTTGATGAAGGTCATGCAGGTCCCAGGTTTGGAGATATGGCTAATTTCTTCAGAAAGATTGGGTGATGAGAGATGCACAAGAACTCTCACAGCGGATGCACTTGAATTAGCTGGTGGTAAGAAAACATGTACCCTTTATCTACTTGTTTATATTACTGATTCTTCTTTTGTTGCGGAGACGTGGCTTCGTAGGCTTGGTCACATGAGCAGGAAGGAGATGCATGTTCTTAAGCGGAAGACAGATATATTTGACAGGCTTAAAAACTGGAAAGCCTTGGTGTTTATGGAGGAGATGGCGGACAGAACCCAGTGGATGTGGCTAGATACTTCTGAGCAGGGCAGTTTGGACATGGGTATTGATTCAAAGGAGCTCGCGGGTAAAAGGTCATCACTCACAGGCGAACACAGGTACCAATGTCAGTCAGGAGGAACCAGCGTCGAACAGACAGGTGCCGATGTCGGTCATGTGCAGACCGAAGCCGGTGATGTCGGGCAGGGTAAGACCGACGTCGGTCACGGGACCGACGTTGGTAGTATGTAAGACCGATGTCGGTCATAGGACCGACGTCGGCAGTAGGGACACCGCAGGATCGGTAGTCAGGGACAGACGCATGGGAACCGACGTCGGTCAGATGCAGACTGTGGGGTGACCGAGGTCGATCACTGTAACGGATTTTGGGTGGACCGCTGTCAAGGAGTCTCAAACACCCATACAGAGGACTGAAGACGTAAGTAGGCCCTCAAATTCGTTGTTCCTCTTCTTTATACATGTTGCTGATTGTAGAGCAGGAAGGATCCAGGAAACAGGTGTGAGTTTGGCATGGATGAGGATGTGATTCCTTAGAGGAGAACCAGACAGGTGTGTTTTGGTAGGGTTGCCAGTAGGTATAAAAGCACAGAGACGAACGGATACCTTAGTTAAAGAATAGAGTGAACGGATACGTGAGACGGAAGATCAGGTATATGGTCTTGAGGAGCTGCAGTACAGTGGTACAGGTTTTGACAGGTGGAGGACGAAGCATGGCTTCAGTCAGTGTCAGGGTAACTACTGTGGTTTTGTCTTACCAGGGGGATGATGAGTCGCGACATCATTCCGTTGCTGTATGTGGATGGTATGTTTTGCTAGCAGGTTTGTACATACAGGGTTTCGCTGAGCTAAGGGTAAGATTAGTTCAGTGTCATGTCATGAGGAGTTTGGAGCAGCGGAATTCTTTGACATGGGAGACATGGAGATCACTGGTTGATTTTGTCTCGAGTGGGAGCTGATGTGAATCAGGTGTTGGCGAGGTTCAAGATGCAGAGCCAGAGCACACTAAGGGCTGGACAGGTATAGTGTCCGAAATCACATGAGGTCTGGTATAGGCCTGAGTATTCCCATGCAGTGGGAGCTGTCAAAGAGTTAGGAGCCAATTCGGGGAAGTGAGTTCTCAGGTATTTGAGAAGGACCAGCAGCAGGTATATATGTAGGGTCAGGACTTCACTACATGGATTTGTAGGTTCGGATGTGGCAGGTACTCGGATGACAGGAGGTACATCACAGGGTGTGTGGTGGGTTGTCTTCAGGGTTGAGCTTGAAGAGGGATACAAACCAGGAAACAAATTAGATGGAGTACAGGTATAGGTACAGTGCAGCTATTTATCTCCAAGTGGGAGATTGTTAGGTTGTGGAGCTAAAAGCTTCACTGATGCAGACATGGAGGAGGTTGCAGGATGAGTTGCTGAGTGTCAGAAGTCTTTGGCGTTGGTCTGGCCAACCGACGTCGGCAGGTGGGAGACAGGATGCAACCGACGTCGATCATGGATCGGCCGGCGTCAGCGACCCCCAGGCGGACAGGGACCGACGTCGGTCGCCTGTGTGGTTCGACTGCGAGCTTATTATGGGCAGTTAGCTAACGAACCAAGTGTTTGCATGAAGAGAGCTATTTTTAGACTGAGAGCTGCGGATCTAATTATTGTAATTAGATGTCTAATCATTGTTTGGATGAGATCTATATAATAGACTCATGGTTGTATTGGAAAAGTGTTCTAGTTTGAGTTGAGCAAAGTTTGCTCCTTCTGTGTGTGAAGTGAGTAAGGGTGTTCCTCCTAGTTCCCTATCAGTGCCAAGCTTGGTACTGGTTGGAGAATCATAAGGACTTGGTGAGGCAAGGACAAGGGTTCTTCAGGTGTGTAGGATCTTGGTCACAGTTGCATGGCCTATATAGGAGATCTACATGGTAAGTAAGATCGTTGATCTGCAGGTGTATGTGTGTGCAAGGTCAAGGTTCACAGGTGAGCAGAACCGTGTTTGATTTGCAGGTGTGTAGGATCATATAGACAGCAACACAACAGGGAGCAATATCAAGCAGGATCTACTTGGAGTACAGGTGTGTACTCAGATAGAGCAAAGAGGAAGGCAAGGGAGTTCCTTCCATAAGTATGGTCTTTTGAAGTGCAGGTTATTGCAGGTTCATGGGAGATCTACTTGAAGTACATTGAGTACTTGTGGACCACGTGGAGTGCTTGTGGAGTGCGTGTAGCACTTGTGGTGTGCGTGGAGCACAGGAGGTGAACACCAACTCTGTATTTTGAGTTGGGTGTTGGGACCTGAGAGGGAGAGCTTTGGGGAGAAGAATTACTGTTCACTTGAAGTGTGGGAAACCTCTGTAAGGTGGTGGAGAAGAAGTGGCATCTTCTTTATTGTATTCTTTTCTGTATAAAGTGTTAATACAATTTGTGTATTGTCTCTCATATCATGTGTTACTCTGAATTCTAGTTACTTGGTGATTCTGGTTAATTTCCGCATATTAAGTTGCTTGGTTTGGTAATCATATTGTGCTCTTTTGGTGGAGCAAGATCCTGACAAAACACAAGGTCAATGTTGATTGTTACTTAAATAAGGTTGAGTGTCTTGATGATTTTGGAAATCAGACATAACTACAGTGTGAAAGGAGAGAGTTGTGTCTCAGGCAGATTTCCATAACGCAACTTAGAAGGGCTTAAAAAAAAGGGTGCCAAGCATTTATTATCAAAATGAATGAAATGGAGGAATCTAAAAAACCATCTCTAAAAAAAATCCCTTTTCTTATATATTTCCATGATGTATTTCTTGAAGAATTACCAGGTTTGCCTCCTAAACGCGAGTTCAATTTCTCTATCGACATCATACCTAGATTGGAACCACAATCTAAGGCATTGTATAGGATGACAACCATTGAGTTGGTTGAATTGAAGGCACAAATCCAAAACTATTGGCCAAGGGGTTGATTAGGCCTAGTGTATCACCATGGGGTACACATTTGTTTTTGTAAACAAGAAGGATGGTACTCTTTGATTGTGCATCGATTACAAAATGTTGAATAAGGCAGCTATCAAGAATAGGTATCCACTGCCTTGTATAAATGATCTTTTAGATCAATTACATGGAGTAACAATATTTTTAAAGATATATTTTAAAGTGAGATATCATCAATTGAGGATTCAAGATGAGGATATTCTAAAAATATTTTTTTAAACTGGTTACGAGCATTATGAGTTCACGTTGTTACCTTTTAGGTTGACCAATGCACCGGTAGCATTCGTGAATCTTATGAACAACGTGTTTAGGGACTATTTAGATCACTTTGTTTTGGTCTTTTTGGATGACATTCTTATTTATTCTAAGAATGAAGAGGATCACCTACATCATCTAGAATTAGTTATGCAATGATTACAGAAGCACAAGTTGTACGATAAATTGTCTAAGTGTGCATTTTTCCAAGAGAGAGTGCAATATCTAGGTCATATTATTTTTATAACCAATATTTTTGTAGATCCATCTAAGATAAGGGCCATTATGGAGTGGTCAACACATAGAATTGTACATGAGGTAAGGAGTTTTATGGGGTTAGCAGGCTATTGCAAGAAGTTCATTCCAAACAATTCCAAAATAGCTAATATAATTACCTCCTTGCAACAAAAGAACCAAAAGTTTGACTGGTTAGAGAAATGTGAAATGGCTTTTCAGGAGTTGAAAAGAATACTTACATCAGCACTAGTGTTGAGAATTCTTGATCCCAATGGACAATTTTTAGTGATCATAGATGTGTCAGGAGAGGGTTTAGGTGGAGTCCTCATGAAATATTGTGCAGTGGTAGTTTTTGAATCAAGAAAGCTAAAAACTCATGAGGTGAATTATGCCCCTCATGATCTTGAACTTGCATCAATTATTCATGTTTTGTAAGTTTGGTGACATTATTTTTTGGAAAAACTATTTGATCTCAAGAATGATAACTTGAGACTCAAATATATCTTCACCCAACCAAATTTAAATGATCATCAAAGACGTTGGTTAGAGTTTCTTTCTGACTATGACTTTGATATCAATTACATCAAGGGCAAAGAGAACTAGTAGCTAATGTTTTGAGTCGTAGAGGGTACATAGCAGTTGTAGCTACTATTAGGAGTACTTTCAAGGATCCAGTGGTTAAGTTTTCACTAGGAGATGAGTATTATGAATATGTTAAAAAAACATTGTCTGATAATGCCCAGAATCCTCGGTATAAAGGATTTAGTTTTGAGAGTGACGATTTTCTACATTTCAATGGGAGGATGTATGTGCTAGATTGAGAGAATATGCGAAGCATAGTATTGAAATAGTTACACAATACTCCATATTGAAGACATCTAGAAGTAACCAAACTCATGATAGAGCACAAACCTCTGTATTTCTAGAAGGAAATCAAGAAAGATGTGGTAGATTTTGTGTCACATTATCTGGAATGTCAGCAAGTGAAAGTTGAAAATGTGTACCCAACTGGATTGTTATATTTGCATGATATACCAGAGTGGAAGTGGTAGGTGATTAGTATGGACTTTATCCAAATTTTATCAATTTCATGGAGTAGGCATGATATGATCTTGGTAGTTGGAGATAAACTAACCAAGGTGGCTCATTTCATATTAGGTATTTTGATAGATGATAAACTTGGTCTTGTAAAGAGGCTCATAAAAGAAGTGTATAGGTTGCATGAATTCCCATGGAAGATCATTTTAGATCATGATCCAAAAATGACTTCCAAGTTTTACGTAACTCTAAACTCAGCTTTAGGCACGTAGCTAAATTTCAGCACTGCATATCACCCAAAAATTGATAGTCAAGTTGAGTGAGTAAACTAGATGCTAGAGGATCTTCTATGTGTGTATTACATGTATCAACAATATAAATACAAATATTATCTTCCATTGGTTGAGTTTGCATATAATAAATCATACCAATCAGCTTTGAGGATGACACCTTTTGAGGCACTGTACGGAATAAGGTGCAAGACACTGATCAATTGGGATAGGTTAAAGGACAAGGTAGTCTTCAGGTCTGAGATGCTTTCTAAAATGGAAGTTCAATTCAATATAATCAAACAAAGATTGGTCAAGGCTAAGGATAGACAGAAGAGTTACGCTAATTTGGAGAGGACAAATAGGTGGTTTTCTTTGGTGACAAAGTCTTTTTGCAGTTTAAGCCACAAAAGAGCTCGATTAAGTTCAAGAAGTCAGCAAAACTATCACCCAGATATGTGGGACGCTTCAAAGTGTTAGAAGTGGTAAATCATGTTGGGTATAGGATTACATTGCCACCAACCCTAGCTCTTTTACATTATGGTTTCCATGTATATATCTTAAGAAGTATATAACTAATCATTCATATGTTTTGGATTGGAATGCTTTGCAAGTTCTCAATCCTAGGGTGGTCATGGTAGAACCAATCAATGTAACTGACACTCGAAAACTTCATTTGCATAATAGAGAGGTGTCATGATGTAAGGTCTCATGGAACCAATACTCTAAAGATAGTGCTACTTGGGAAGACTATGATGAGTTCTTCAAGCTATTTTCACATTTGATTGCATGATTGATACTTGATAATATGTTGTTATTTCTATTAATCTCTTTTGATATTCAGAACTATTGTTTGAATAAGTATCATCGGGGCAATGACTAGTTTTAGGAGGGAGGATGTTACATATTGATTTCATCCTATGATTTATAACCTTTAATTCCATAGATTAATATGGTTATTAGCTGATTCTTATTGCTTTGATTTAAGCTTTATGACATGTATTATTATGAACAATTATATTGTTGATTAGTATACATGATGTGATAATTATATTTTATTATTATGTACATTATGGACGTATACTTATTAGTTTTACATCATTAGTTTATATATTATGATGATTCAAACTAACTACCCACTTATTGTAAGGTGGATGAAGGATTGGTCTTACCCTCAGAGCATGACAAGAGAGCATCATCAGAAAGGATGGTGCAGATGGGATGATTGTAGGATGATGGAAGGAAAATGCTAGTAACCCAAAACTCACACACCACTGTAGATTGACTTTTTAACTCTTTATGTTGATTTGGTTTGCTAGTATTATGCTTGTTAATGCTTGAGTAGATTGCATTGAATATTATTGTGTTCGAAAGTTGTGCATTAAAAAGGAATTATTTTATTATTTTGTAGATTCTATTTAGTTATAGTGATCATTGTGTTTGTGAGATGCTATAATATGTGTTCTAATAAACTGTGTTATTTAATGTATCTTTTAATAGGAAATTAAAGATAGTAAACAATGTTATAATTAACTTGTCAAAAAAAAAATGATTTAATATAATCTTAGGCTAATTGAATATTATTTTGACAATTATTGATTAATAACATTTGACATATTACTTATGTTAAATACCTGTGTGAAATATCCTAAATGAACACTAGGATGAACCTATTCACCAAATGACTTATCTAGTGTTAAACAAGGTTGACTTTATTACATGGCATGATAATTAGTTGCATGAAATCCTTCGAATGCCTTTGTTTGCAAAAGGGATATTCTTAGAATCTTCGAAGAAAGGGTTAAGTTAACTTGGTATTAACTTGAGTATCTTGGGGGCGGGGAGGGGGGCGTTAATTCGAGTTTAGTTGGAATGAATATTTGTTTTGGATAATTACTTTTGGACAATGAGTTTGTTATTTGGAACAAAGCCTACAACTAGGGTTAACTATGGGTTCCACCATTAGTGGCATGCAATAATTTAAACGGTGAGTGGAAGGAGAAAGAAGTTTTAAGAAGGAAGTGGAAGAGGATTTTAGATACACGAAGAGATCAAGAGATTAGAAGAAAGAAAGAGGATATTGAGCAAAGAAGAAAGACTGTTTTGAGCATAGGGCAAAATGTTTTAGGTTGGTACTGTATTAAAATTGTTAGTGTATTATTCTGTTGGAATGAAATATGTTTATGGGTTTTTATGTTTTTATTTTTTTAGGGAAAAACCAATAGGGTTTGAATAAAGGGCCCTGTGGATGGCTCGGCCATCCACAAACCCTTGTATTCGACCCATAAAATAAGCAAAAATATATAATTTAAAATTAGAATGGCAGATATATTATTTAGTTTGATTGGGTGTTTAATAGTTCATTTTTTGAGATAAATTTAAAATAGAAAAAGGGGATTTGGTTGTTTAATTTGAGTAGTCTGTTCTTTAAAAAAAAAAAAGAATTTAGGTGGAGGGTTTTGTGGATGGGTCGACCATCCACAAACCCCTACACCCAAACCCATTTATACTAAAAATGGATGCAATTATTTAAATCCTTATTATAAGCTATGCACAACCATAGATATTATGAAACCCTTTCTAAATTGATATCTTGTGATAGACCAAGTCTAAAATTTGTTTTGTATTAAGATTGTTCAAACTGTTTATAACTGTGTTAAAAATTGAACCAAGGACTGACTGTGTTTAAAAGTTAATTTGAATGACAAAGAATAACTTTTGCGAATTGTCTAAACAAAGATATATAGATATATATTTATATATCTACACGCTTAGGAATAACATTTCGAACTTGAAAATAAAACATAGGAATACACACACACACACAACGAATTATGATACAAACAAAAAATAGAAGTACACACACACACACACACACACACACACACACTTCTATTTTTTGTTTGTATCATAATTCATTGTGTGTGTGTGTGTGTGTATACATAAAATTAAATGTTTCTTTACTATATATATATATATATATATATATATATATATATATATATATATATATATATATATATATGGAATAGGGTGATAAACTAGTAAAGTTGTGTATGAACAACGACATATAAATTTGGTTCAAACCATTAAATGGTGGAATTAGTGTAGCACAAGGACTTGATCTCTAGACTACAACATACGGATAATAACCTTGTAGCTAGTAATGATGTTATTTTTCTAGAAGTAATTTGTTTTACTTCTGTTTTAAATGCATTATCTCAAGGGGTGACTTATCATTCTTTATGACTGTGCATAAACGAAATGATAGTAAACAATTTTATTATAGGCTATAGACAACTAGTCGACAAAGAAAAAAATAGTTTAAAGGTTTTGAAATATGTAAATTTTGATTGAATTAGACTAGCTATTTATATTAGATAATCCTAGTTTGGTTTATAAATTCTAAGTCAAATGGTTGTCTTATTTGTCATAAACAATAGTGTTAATATGAAAAGTCATTGGAATAAGAGTTTGGTCTGGTATTTAACATATATCAATTGAGTTTATATATACTAATTATGTAGTTTTTAGGGGAGAAATCTAATTAACTTAGTTGAGTAATCTAGTAGTAGATTATATACACACACATATAAAGAACTTATATACATGTTTATATTATTGATAATATGTATTTGATTATATTTAGATCATTGAGTTATATCCAATATGGAAGTAGATACAAATATATTGAAAATTTGTATCAAGAATTATAAAATTTAAAGCTTAAGTTGTTGATAACTTAGACAAAGTTGATTATTATTTTGGGTTTACTTGACTTATTACTTGGTGATTACCTATTTAAACTCAGTTGTGTTTAAAAACCAAGAAAGGTTATTTATTAAACCCTGTTTAAATTTGATGGCGTTTTGGAACCAAATTCAATTATGTTTGAATAATATGTAAGGTCCTTTTGTTTGGTTTACTTGGTTGGTACGAACAAGTTGGACCATGCTTCAAAATATTTGTTATAAATAAGTAATCATAGACTTCTTGTTATCATTTTTGGTTGGTATGATCTTGTCAAACTCTACTTATTTATATCCAATATGGTCATTTTTTTAGCATACCTGGATGGTATGATTGTGTATGGACTGTTTATTTGCTATATACATAACAATAACATGCTTGTAGATATAATTAATGCATTTGATGAATGAAATGTATATTTAAGATTATTTCCATATTTAACATGTTCATATTTCAATTATTAGGAATAATCTAAATGACTATTTTAAGTTTAATATTATGATATGTTATGTATATTATGGGTCTTGCATTGATGATAGTAATCAAGCAATGAGACGAACTTCTCAAGCCTGGTTAGCATCACCAATGTTGGATAAGGATAATCCAATTGAGTGATGTGTTATGAAATTGACCGATCTAGGTGATCATATGTTATTTAAAAACTTTGGCCAAATTAATGTTAGATCAACACTATCATTTCATATGTTTGATTTGCATGTTGTGTGATATCATGTTAGAAATGCATTTTCTTTATGATACGCATCATGTAGTATAAATCCTACAACACATGGGGTACTAGCATGTCTCTTTCTAGATTCATGCATCGTTTTATCTACCTATCCATGAAGGGGTGCCATTCCCTAATAGAGAATTGTGTGGGGATCATTGGTCATTGGTCGATGTGGAAAAGCACTCGGATGATGGTCTTCTTCACCCACTATAGTATTTACCTGGAGACAACACTTGAGGTTATTAGAGATATGCAAGTTGGTAAAACTTGAGCTCCGAAGAGTTGGATATCTATATATTGTATAAAGGCTAAATGCCTACTGGGAATGTAAATGTAATATTATATTGTACATGAACAACAGTTGCTATATTGTGAGACTAGCCATGGCTGAGTCATAGTGTATTTTCTCTCTATGGAGTTGTAATACTTTATATTGCATTCAGAATTAAAGTTGGAATTTTAATGTTATATGTTGTAATAATATATTTTTATTTAAGATTCTGTGACTTTAATATAATGTTTGTCAATTAAGTTTTTTTAGAAAAAATTACTGCATATTATTATAAGTACAACTGGGTAGGTTGCAACACCACCGGTTACAGGGAGGCCCCTGCTCTTATATATCTCAACTACACCTTGTGCAATATGTGCTTTACTTACTCAACACAATGACAACAACAAGGAACATATAATTTATTATCTCACTCACATTTTGATTTCATCTGCGCTGAAGTATACTCCCATTGAAAAAACTTGTTTAGACATTGTTTTCGCTTCACAAGAACTTTGGCATTATATGTTAAATAGTCAAGTTCAACTTATCACTAAAGTTAATCCCCTCAAATATATGATATTGAAATCAAATCTCACAGGATGAATGGCCAAATGGATAATGCTACTTAGTGAATACGATATAAAATATGTTCATCAAAAGGCTATTAAGGGACATGCAATAGCGGATCAACTCACAGAGGTACCTCTTGTGGAAACTAAACCTCTTGTTACAGCCTTCCCAGATGAATCTATGATGAATACTACATAATCCAATGGTTAGAAACTATATTTTGATGGCTCTTTTACCATGCATGGATCGACAGCAAGAACCCTTTTGGTAACTCCATAAGGAGACCTTATCCCTAAGGCTTTTTGATTGGCTTTCCCTTGCACCAATAATATTTTTGAGTACGAGGCTTTAATTTTTGGCCTCCAATTAGCCATCCAATGGAACACCCAACACCTCCAAGTCTTTGGTGATTCACGGCTAATAATTAAGCAAGTTAATGAAGAGTTTCAGACCATGGACAAGAAATTACTCCCCTATAAACAATTAGTAAATCAATTAAAATAAAATTTTAGTCTATTACATTTGAACAAGTGACAAGAGGGAGTAATAAGGCAGTTGATTCTATGACCACTATTGGGTCTTTAATTGATCTTCTTGAAGATATCATTAAAGGGAATTTCTTGATTGAACATATGATCTTATTAGCTCATCAATCTATGGCTCCTCTATAAATTTGTGCTATTTTTGATCCCAGTTTCCCCTAGTATAATGATATCTATAATTATCTCCATGATAATATCCTTCCACCAAACCTCAATCACCATCAACATAAGGCCTTCATCCATCGTGCCTCCTGCTACACTATCCTTGGAAACATGCTTTATCAAAGAGGTTATGACAGGACCCTGTTGAGATGTCTAAACTCGAAAGAGGCTTCTCTTGCGATCAAGGAGGTCCACGATGGTATCTATGGTGGCCAAGTCAGTGGAATGGTCCTGCTAAGAAATTGCTTAGGACTGAATACTATTGGCCTACCATGAAATAGGATGTTGACTTATATGTGTGAAAGTTCACAGGCTGTCAAAAACATGGTAATCTTATCCATGCACTCGTACAAGAATTGCAGCCTATTATTAGTCCCTGGCCATTTTCTAAATGGGGACTAGATTTGATTGGCAAGATAAATCCAATGACATCTGATGGTCTAAAGTTTATTATTATAATTATGGATTATTTTATCAATTGGGTAGAAGTTATGACACTTACCTACACCACAGGCCTCCAGATTTCTAAATTTATTTTGAATCAAATCATTTGTCATTTTGGCATTCTTGCCAATATCCTATCAGATAACGATAAGTCCTTAAAAAATCAAGAAGTCAGGGCCTTGTGCAAGCATTATCATATCAAGAAACATTTCTTTGCACCCTATTACCCCAGAGGAATGAACAAGCTGAAGCTAAAAATAAGACTCTTATCAAGATTTTCAAGAAAACAATCAATGAGGCAAGAAGGAATTGGCACTTACAATTATATCCTGCACTTTGGTCTTATCGAACAAGTGTCTAAACACCCATTGGGGCTACTTTGTGTTCTTTGGTTTATGGAATAGAGGCCATCTTTCCTGTAGAAGTGGACCTTCCCTCCTTATGTATCTCATTGCAGGGCATTATCACTATTCACAATTTTCAACAAGAAAGGCTACAAGAGCTGGAGCTTCTAGATGAAAATGTCAAAAGGCCCTAGATCACCTACATGCATATCAAAATAGATTATAAGGCCAATATCACAAGAAGATACAATCTTGAGAGTTTGAGGTCAGTGATCTAGTCCTAAAAGAGAATTAGAAATACTAATGCAAACAGGGATAAGAAGAATTTTTTTGAAGCCAATTGGCACATACCCTATATAATAATTACCAAGTTTGGATTTGGAGCATCTAGGTTAGCCATATTGGATGGTGAAGAGATCAAGGAACCAACAAATATAATGCATCTGAAGTATTTATATACTTGATAGGCTCCAATTTACCTCCATCTGTGGGTCCCCACTCTTGGGGGCACACCCATTTCCATTCCACACCACTATTTTCATTCCACTTCATTCTCACACCCCTGACCTTGGTCTTATAAGTGGGCATCTATTACAGGTTTATATAGAAACAGGTGAAAGTGCGTATCCTACCAAAAACATGGTAATCTTATCATCATGTTATAGTTGATTCTCCCTTGGGATGTGTCGACAACCATACCACAATCAATTCCCAGTCCCTGTGCATATGTCTTTGGCAAGGGCCTCCTCAAACTGTAGCTCTTTGATCAAGTCAAATTCATTTTCTTCCTCATCTATCTCACATCTTGCATCCCATCCCCTCATCTATCTGTCGCATCCTACCCCTTATTTCCTCCTTCGAGTGGCCATGTGTCTCCTTCTCCGATGTCCCCTCAAGGGGGCATCATATCCACTAACATTTGTCTATGAAATGGTTTTTATTTGAAAGACCACTACTTCCATCCTATCCACTCGTAATGCCCTTTCAAAGAGGGGCAAAATGTATGCACCTAAATTTGCTCATCTTGATAATTCTACTAATTTTGCTAATTTAACCTATAACTATATTTCTTAGCTAATTAACTAACTTCCTATCTCATATTCCCCACATCCCACATACATTTTTTTACCCTCACAATCAATTAATCACCTTCATTAGTCTATTAACTAAGCCTACTTACCCACTAACCTACCCATTAAGCCACTTGCCAATTTAAAAATACATTTTATTCACCTATCCATCTACCACCCTACTAAACTAGCTATTCCTACACCCCTACTCCCTAATGGAGATTCTAAAATTGGAGAATTCTAGAATCTCCTGTAATTTAGCTCTCTTCCTCTAGAATCCTCTATTCTAGAAGATTCAAAGGAATTAAAAATTCTTTGGAAAATCATTGGCCATTGATCTCAATGGCTCAAAATTAAATGTGAGTCATTGATTTTCCCTCTTATAGCTATATAAACAAGCCAATCCCTCCATGAAAACAGAAAACTAATAAAGTTTGAAGCCATCTTGCATCCATAACCATCCTTCTTGCATTCATACAACCTTTTACCAAACCCATTATCAAGCCAAAAGTTCATTTAAAACCATTGTCAAGCATAGTCAAGCAATCCAACATCCAACCTATTTTGCATCCAAAATCGGTTTGACAATCTTGGAGGGGAGCTATTAGAGGTAAAATGATGGCAAGGAATCTCATTGTAAGCGTCTGATTATCTCTTTATCCTCTCTGTTTGATGTTTATATTTTAGGTTTTTATTATTAAAAAAAGTAATATAGAGAAAATCCAAAATTTAGGCGGGAACATTAAATTCAAGCACAAGGTATTCACCACATTACAACACTTCTGTAGGTTCATATTCATTATAGAACCAAGGTTTCTAGTGAAGGGATCAAACTTAGACTATATAATAAAATTTTGTGACTTTATAAGATGTAAGTTAAAGCAAACAACAACAATGTTGAAGTATATGCGCAGGTAAAAGGAAAAATGAATAGAACAAAAATGATATATGCAATATGCAAATAGAACTTCATACATGAGTATACTTAGAATTTTAAGACTTTTATTAAGATTATTATAGAGTTTTGCTGCTCATATTAAAGACACATAGACCATTACAATGCTTGTATTCAGTTTTACAGGGCTTCGCTGCTCTCTACTAACATACATTCCATTATATTTTTCAACCGATATAATAAATACAATCAATATGATTTTTGCCTTTTTAATCCTCTAGATGTAGCTGCAAAACCCATGACGAAGGAGATTAGATAAATATTAATGTCATTAATAATTCGAACATTTCCTAATAATGATGAAGAGATATTTTGTATAAACAATATATTCGAAGATTATGATGCTGTCAAAACACAAACAACATTAATGGAAAGTGGGCGAGTTGATAATTGTCTAGGACATGTCATTTCGTAGTCAAGATTACAAGTAATGATGACAAAGCTGGCCAAATTTAATTACGTAGTCATTCAAATACAAATTAATATTTATGCCCTGTACAAACACATCCTCTATTTGTCACATGATTAATGTCCAACGTTGATCCAAATGAAGTGGCCCATAACATTAAAAAATCTAGCCAATCAACTTTAACTAAATATTATTATTTTATCCATTCCGTTAAAAACCCTACTATTTCACTTTACAAAAGATTTATATTTTATTTTTACACACGAATTAATGAAATATAATTGACAATCAACAAACAGAACAAAAATGATATATGCAATATGCAAACAAAACTTCATACATGAGTATACTCATAAAATTAAGAATTTTATTAAGATTATTACAGAGTTTCATTGTTTAGAGTAAAGACACATAGACTATTACAATGCTTGTGTTCAGTGTTGCAGGGCTTCCCTGCTCTCTATTCACATACATTCCATTATATTTTTCAACCAATACAATAGATACAATCAATATGATTTTTGCCTTTTTTATCCTCTAGATATCGCTGCAAAACCCAAGACGAAAGAGATCAGATAAATATTAATGTCATTAATAATTTGAATATCTCCTAATAAATATATTTTTTATAAACAATTTATTTGTAGAGATCATGACGCTGTCAAAACACAAACAATATTAATGCAAAGTGGATGAGTTGATAATTGTCTAAGACATGTTATTTGGTAGTCAAGATTACAAGCACTGATGACAATGCTAGGCCACGCTGGGCCAATTTAATTATACAGTCATTCAATTACGAATTAATATTTATGACCTATACAAACATGTCCTATGTTTGTCATGCAGTTAATGCCCAACCTCGATCTAAGTGAAGCAACCCATAACATAAAATTTCTAGCAAATCAACACCAAACAAATATTATTATTTTATCTCCCTATTAAAAAACCAATGATTTCTTTTCAAAAAAACTTATATATTTTTTACATACAAATCAATGAAATTTGATTGACCACCAAACTCAACGATAATTCTAAAATAAAACCAAATAATTCGAATCCTCATTATCAATCACCCTGGATAAAAGAGATGCCCAAGTATGATGCAAGCAAATTAAATTCCAACCTAGAATCGACTTTTACTTCACATTCGAACCTCACGCAATCCTAATATTCTTAAACAGAAAGGAAAAGAACAAAGCTAACACAAAATTTAAACCGCTACAAACATTTTCTTTACTAGGTTTTACAGGTCATAAAAGCAAAACCCTACGAAACCTGAATTCCTAAACAGCACACAAATTTCAGAGGGTTTGGAATCTTCACAAGGGAATACTCAGTAATAGCCCGTATCAAGTAATCGACTCTCGCGCATCGGTTAAAACAATCCCTTCAAAATGGACTCAGAAAATGAAGAAACCCTCAAAGAACGGGCTCAAAATTTGCAGAAACTGGTAAGCGGCCCTCTCGCTTCATCCATAGAGAAGCTCAGCAATTCTGCCCGAAATATACCGCTTGGAACCGATTTCCACTTCTACAAAAATTTTCCCAACTTCAAACAACAAATTGCAGACCTCAAAAACCGCTCGGAAAGCATCTTGAAAGAAATTGGAACATCTCGTTCGCTCTGGAAGCGGCCGTCTGATTTTCCGGCGGATCCCGACGACGCCTACGAATGGACTGTCAATATTCAGGACGATATCTTTGAGCGCGTGGACGTTTCCATGGACGAATTCAAGAAGGCAAAGAAGGGCGTCAAACTGGGCGGTTTGTATGATCTGGATAGAGGTTTTCAATTGGTTTATGGGAGCAGAAAGAAGGGCGTGAATAATAAGAGGGAGGATAGGCTATCGAAGACCGTGGTTTCTAGGCCGGAAAGTGGTTCGTCTGGCGTGAAGGTGGCTTCTAGGGATAAAAAAACTGCCGGCGGCCGCAGCCACGTGCCGTTTCATTTGCCGAACATTAATCGTCCTCAGGATAGGTATAATATTGTCGTGGATAACAGGAATACGCCGTTTAAGCATCGGGGATTGCAGAGGACTGAAGATGGAAGCAAATACGTTCATCCGTTAGAGGTATGTTGCTAAAGTTAGCGGAATTAATATTGTTTTTCAGGCTAATTTGTGTAGTGGTTAGCATACTTAAGATTGTTTTCCTTTGAATGGTAAATTACCCCCTTTTCAAGCACAGCACTAGCATGCGACGAGCAGAATTAAGATTCTTTCTAGGTTTTTTCTTTTAACGTGATAAATCTTTGACCAAGTGTGGGGTAAGCTAGGATCACATTCTTAAGGTTTGTAAACATGGATCACATCTAAATGTAGTCATAATTATTAAACGACAATATTGCCACACGTTCTTGAGAAATCATGGGTGAGATTATGATGTATTGTTGGATCACATTCTTGAGATATGTAAGCATGGATTGTACCTAAATGCACCTCTTATTCAAAGCATTTTAATCAATACTGCACAACATCGCCACTTGTTCTGGATGAATCTTGGGTGAGATTATGGGCCACACTCTGGTGTATGCTTGCACCACATTCTTGAGATATGTAAACATGGATTGCACTTTTATTTACCTTGTAATCAATAATCCACAATGTCACCACTTGTTCTGTATAAGTATCGAGTGACATTATGGACTGCTGCACTGTGAGTTAAGCTTGGATCACACTAGAATGTAACTCTATCATTGCACCATAACCAAACCATATGTTCAATGGAGTGATGGGCTGTGCTATTGTGGTGGAGGAAACACGGGTCATTCTTTTACGAGTGTCTCCATTACCATTACACTACAACCTCTTGGACAGAATTAAGGTTGGCTGTTATGTTAATTTGTGTTAGTGTTGTGTGAGGCTTAGTGTTTAGGATTTGAAATTGCTTGTAAATGAGACTGTGATAGTGTTTGGGAGTTATGATTGTTCTTAAGTCAATCAGCTGAGAAGATTGTTAACAAGTCAATCTGTATTGTTTCCAAGTCAATCTGTATTAAAATTTATGCATTTTTAAAATTATTACTATCATCAATATGATTTTTCTAGTTGGTGGATGACTGTACATGGCGTTAGTGGGATTTAGTCGAAACTTTTAGAAGGGGATTTTTCAAATAGCTTTGTAAAATGGTATCTAAAAGGTACATATTTGTATGACGATTGAAATATATTGCATTCTAGTTCATGTCAAATGCAATGGGTGCTATTAGTGTTTAGGAATTAAGATTGTTTTAATACAATCTATGGTAGTGTTTATATGCTCTTGTAATGTTCTGAATGGTGCTTGACATAGCATCATTCATATCTTGATCGTTAAACAAGGTTTAAGTCTATTATTCAAAGATGTTGGCAGCAGCAGGTGCCAGGTGCAATGTCTGGGTTAATTCGATGGGAATATCACCCCTGAGTCATGGCATCTATGCCAAGGTGCTCCATCCCTCAATCGAGTAAACAATTTTAGTTTTCACATGTTCATCTTCAACCTCCATTATTTTAGAAACAAGATAACAATAGTATATTACCAATTAATGCAGATTGCTGCTGTGATATCTGGTGGCAGATGCAAGAGAAATCCTTCTATAAAAATATGGAGACAAACAGCATAATAATAGTATATCACATCAGTAAATGTGCAATGTTGTTACCATATCTGTTGGCAAATACTGTAAAAATCCATTTATTAAAATATGAAGACGGACAACCTAGTAATATTATACCAGTAAATGTGCACTACTGCTACCATATCTGCTGGCACAAGAGAAATTGATATATTAAAATATGATGGGTGAAACCCATATTTCTCAAAGGCCAACTTCTAATCCAAGAGGCCAGAATGTACCTTAAAATTGTCAGCCTGAATTCTGTATGTATAACTCCCAAACATGCTAAAAGCTGAGCTCCATTTGTATAACAAAAAATGTGAGCTCAACCTCAACATCCCATCGAATTTTGACCCAGCACAAAAAACAAATGGAGATTTCCTGAACACATATCCCATTCGAAATACTTACCATAGCTAGCTGTGCTTGTTAGGAAGTCCACCACTTGCTTCTTAGAGAAGGAATCCTATACATTCAAGTCACCTCATCTTTCTACCTGAATGCTAAATGAAGTAGGTATTTGAATTTCCTTTGTTGGGATTTTTTGTCACTTCCATCCCTCAAAAGGTATGGTGCTGGGAAAAGATCTGCAACTGGTATCCTGCAACTTGAAAAGAATCGATACTTCCATCCAGTGAAATAAAGATTGAGGTTGAGCTTTGTTGCTGGCTGTGTTTCTGCAACGGTTGAAACTTTAGTGCTACTTGCTTGTTGAATCAATTGGTGCTTTCCATGAAGCTTGAGAGG
Source organism: Torreya grandis (assembly GCA_037957365.1). Taxonomy (NCBI): domain Eukaryota; kingdom Viridiplantae; phylum Streptophyta; class Pinopsida; order Cupressales; family Taxaceae; genus Torreya; species Torreya grandis. The sequence continues at coordinate 374,606 of JARHVA010000070.1, read as the reverse complement.
GTAAAAAGCTTTCTGCTGGAGCTGGTGAAAGAGCCCTAGTTTACTTTGGGATTTGTGGCAGTGGGTATTTTCTTGCAGAAATTACACATTTGGATGTTTTTCTTTTTCATGTCCTTTCACCCTTGTCATATTGTGTTCCTGGCATAGGAGAGTGTTTTTGAGGAATTTTTGGTTGAGGGGTGATCTTATGGAGCGCTGTTGCTGTTCTCTTTCATTTGCATTACACTTACTAGTACTTACAAAGCCTTTTGACAGATTTATCTGTCCTTTTTTACCCTATGGTGCTCTTTCTATTTCCAGTAGTTCATGTAGAAAATAGTAATCAATATAGAGGTAATTAAGTGTTTAAATTTGCTGTACCTTTAAGGATGAATCTGTCTCAGCTGAGAAAAATCTTGTTTCTAGGCACCCTGGGCCCTATTTGGGCGTTTAGTATGTGGCATGCTTCTTTTAGTTTATTTTTTATTTTTCATTCCCTTGAAATGTTCTGGTATTTGTTGTCTATTTAATAATTTACTTTATGATTGAATCTGAACAAATTTGGAATCCATGACTGAGCCACTTAGGCATACAGTTGAGTGTAAAGAATTTTATATTTAACTGTGGACACTGCTTGGATATAGATTGTCTGATGACAAATGTGGTATCTTTAGAGGTCTTGCTTGCATGTGCTGATGTACGTGCAATGTGTTGGTTAGTTTTAAGGAAATAATGCCCGAGGGTTTAGAAGGCATATCATGTCAATACATAATATATAAATAACCATGGATTTCAATGTTTGTAATCGGTCATTCTTTTGTTCAAATCATGAGATAAGGGACATATGTAGACCCTATGCCTTTGTATTATTATTAGTTTAATTATTTTACGAAGGGGAGAATAATCAATATCTCATGTAAGGAGTAAACACTCTCATAGTAGCATGTAAGCGACAAGAGAACATGTTGGTAGTGATGCATTAGATGAGCTATCTGTCAAAGGAATATTGGTACATCTGTAGTTGGCATGTTGACATTGACTCAAGATGTTATTTATGTTAAATTCTTGTTTTCATTTTCGTTGTTTTGTTTTGGTGTTTTCATGTGCAGGCAGAGCTAAATAAACTAGAGTTTGCCGACGTACAATCTGAGGCACCTGCACCTCTTCAGCCTAACCCATGTGAGAGCACACCATTTAAATTTGTAGAGAGTCTCCACGATTTGGAAGAAATGGCCATCAAATTGCAATCTGCAAGTGAAATAGCTGTAATATTTCTCTTCTTTCATTTCCTTTTCAATATTCGTTATCAATTTAACATTTTCTGTCAAAATAAATTGAATTTCTGCGTTAAGATTTTATCGGCTTATTGAAAGTTGACTGGCTGCTGAGTGCCTTGCAGAACATGAAGGTCTATCTTGAAGTGTTTCTTTCAGTGTGAGTCTATTAGTGTTCAACTTCTTGCAGTGCACTTTTTTTCTGTTGAATCTAAATACATGTCTTACTTGAGAAAAAAACCTTTTAAGCAAGAATATACAGGATTATGTGAAAGTTAGAGGTTAAAGACTTAAAAGTGTAGCAAAAAATCATGCCCTACTTGGTAAAATAGCCTCACAAGCTATTATTTGTACCCACTTCTTTGGGAAAACATATTGGCCTGAAACATGCAATAAAATGTATTGATTGATGAAACAAAATTATAAAAAAATGTCACGAAAGATTTGTATTTAAAGAACCATATTTTAAAACACTAACTCTTTCTGACGTTACCGAATTTATGAATTTTTAAGGATGAAATTTATATTTGAAAATTTTTATCATAAAAATGTTCTAGAGCTAGCATGCTTGCAAAAAATTAGAGAGTTGTTTTGACCAGATATATTACATAACCTAGTCTCAAGAACTTGTATAATCCATTGTCATCAAAACTGTTTCTTTATCTTTTTAATATTTATTGTAGAAGTTATCTTTATACAAGTGTTTAATAAACTAAATTAGTCTTATGGTAAGGCCCACTCGAAATTGGTCAACAAATGTAAATAGTTTTGGGAGAAGATAGTTCTTAATACTCTTGCCTATGGTCAATTTCCTAGAAAAGAAGGGCTCATGCCATCCCTAGTTGAAAACTCTGTAAGTTCCCATCTATGAAAATTGCATGTTACAATAATTTGTCATTTGGTTTTTGCTAACTGAAAAGTTATCTTAATATCAAATATTTCCAAATTACATCTTGCTTTTACATCAAGTTTCTAGCTTTTCTAAGAAAGCATTCTTTCTTTGTTCCTTTTTTTTCAAGTCACACCTTTGCAAGCTTACTTAAAGAACATGCATGCAAATGGCTTGGTCTAACATACAAAGCTACTAACAAACATGCATGCTTTACTTAAAATAACATGCATGATTGTTGTAGGATCCTACTTTTTCTATGCATGCAATGCTACTAACCCATATTGGTTCCTTCATCTCAGGGGGATAGGTCCTGATATGATGCATCCTGGGTACCGGTCCAACACTACATTCGAGCTTGATTGGGTACAACCTGAAAGGGTTGGATACCATTGGGTTTGTCCAAGGACGTAACCAGACATACCCAACCATGCTGGGACATACTTGGGTAGGACCCAAGCAAAATCCAGTCTAAAATGCACAAACACATTTATAGTTTTTGAGTTTTAGCCCAAAAAGTCTTTTTGGATTTTAAAAAACAATTGAAAAGTATGGTGAAACCCTAAAATTGACTCGTATACATTTTATTAAAAGAAAATGGTAAGATCTGTGTATATAATAATAGAAATATACCGAATAATAATATGTAGAGTATAATAGAGATCACATAACACGAGATGTTTATGGGCCAAGATGCTTTAATATGCACTATGCTTAGAACTAGAATAATTACCCGTAAGGTAGGGCAACACCATACAATACTCCTTAAGGAGGGAATAACTTAACAAGATCTCCCATTGTGGGAATGCCATTTCGAGAGGGACAACCTCCAATATGGTTCTACCAAATAGAATGCTCTTTATTTGTCATCTCTCACAATGATATTCATCCACTCTATATATACGTCCTCTTAATAATAATGGAGGAGTAAACCACTAATCACCACATTGGCCGACTCATTGCCCAATATAACTAATTCAACAAGTTACCCATTTAACCCAATATATTCAACTCCATATAAACTAAGGGGGATATGTGCAAAATGTCGGCATCTCCATTAAGCTATATACATCATAATATCACATCCCTAAAAACAACAACAACAACAACAACAACACATTTACCTCTCATTACATCTCCATTAACCTATATACATCATAATATCACATCCCTAAAAACAACAACAACAACAACAACACATTTACCTCTCATTACATAGTTATATCATGACATTTGGCATTGAATTTTCAGTAGTGTTTTCATATGTTTTATGGTTATTTAACTTACTTTGTTTTCTCTATGCATGTCATATGGTTATTTTTGCTTATTTTGCAGTATTTTAAATATTTATTTGTATGGCCATACCCAAGCCATACTTGGGGTAAAACAAATCACCATATTGGTGTCCTCAAACCTTGTACTTGTACCGGTACGAAGATTTGGTACTTAGCAGTACTAACAAACAAGCTTGCATTTTTTTACATTTTCATTTTCACATTTTTTAGAACATGCATGTCTGTGTTTTACAATAAAATCCAAACCAAAGCAAAAAGGCAAAATGAAACCATCAATTTTGTACATGATATTCCTTTCTTGCCCACGTACTTTTTGGAATGATTTGAAGTTGTAGATCTTGTCCTTCTTCAAAACTCAAAGAAGGACGATCTGCAGTAGGATAGGGGCTCCTACATTCATATTTTCTCTTCATAGCTAATTTGTGCACATCTTTAGAAGGGGCACTGCGCTTTCCAACAACATTATTCAATTACCGGTTTGTGGCCCTAGGCATGCGTTGGGAACCCAGGTTTGAACCCGGTGCTGGCGTGGGGTCCGATTCGTTGCCCCAACGCCCAGGGTTCGTCCCTGGGCGCTAGGGCAGCGAACCCTCAGTTGCCGGTGCCCAAAAGTTAGCAAAAAATGTTTTTTTTTTTTCACAAAACTCAATGCATTTAAATAATTAAAAACACCTTCCTCAACCCTAAAAGCCAAAAGCAAAAGCATACTTCAACACAAATGAGAAGAACAAAGTGACAAAAGGAAAAACACTTGGCTCTTATTTTTCTAATTTTCTCATTGCATACTTCCCAACTTCATTGCTGCTGTAGGTTTGAAGTTTCATCAAGCATCATTCTAGTCATTTGCCTGCGGCGATTGAGGAGCCATTTGCTTTCAAGGTAAGTTTTATATTGTTTTATTTTATTTTTTTGTCATTTTTTAAATTTTTACTAGTTTCTAGCTGCTGCCCTAGGGTTTGTTTTGATTTTTTTGTAATTTTGTGTTTGTTTTTTAACTTGTAGTTATATATACTATTAGTCCATTACTACAATCAACAATGTCTGATAGCTCTTCCTCCACCGGCCAAAAGCAACACAAAATGGACTTGACACACTCACCATTGTGGAAATATACAACATTGGTAGACCAAGTTTCAGGTGGTGGGGCCTATATTTGGAAATGCCATATTTGTGATTCTCAGTTCACAAGCTCATACTTTAGGGTGAAAGCACATTTATGTCACATTCCTAAATGCGGAATCAACTTTTGCACGGGGAAGACTAACTCTCCATTGCCACATTCAAAAATCCTTGAATTCATGAAGGAACAAGAAGATGCAGATTTTGCACATGCCATCAGACTCAGTGACCCTCTAGCAAAGAAAGGCAAGGGATTAGGGAAGCCACTTGTTTCCCCAAGTTCTACTGGCGGTTCTCCAGTTGTGCCGTTTGGAAGACATCCATTTTTGGGAGCATCCCCTATGCAAGAAGAGGCTTCTCTTCCAGTTCCAATCAAAAGAACAAGAGGACCATTGGATAGGTCTTTTCAAAATGAGAGCAAGGAGATTGTGGACCAAAAAATTACACGACGCATATATGCAAATGGATTGTCTTTCAATGTGGTTCGATCACCATATTGGCAAGAAATGGTGAGAGTAATCAATGAGGCCCCAAAAGATTACAAAGGCCCAGGGTTTGAAAAATTCTGCACCACTTTATTGGCAAAGGAGAGAAACTGTTGAAGATTCTTTGAAGTCAATAAGAGATTCATGGGTTGAAAGGGGTCTCCATCATTTCTGATGGATGGAAAGATGCAAGAAATAGGTCTTTGATCAATGTGCTTGCAATATGCCCTAAAGGGGCAATGTTTTTGAAGGCCATTGATTGTGAGGGGTGTGTGAAGGATGCAGAGTTCATTGTAATGTCCCTGTTTTCGGCATGATCACTGAGATATGGTGGACTAGCTTATTTGTCATCTTTGTAAGCTATTCCAGTTGGTAAGGAGATGGAATTGCAAAGGAAAATATCAAGTTGGGAAAAACTTTCTATTTTTGGAAAGTTATTATAAAATGACTTTTTATATGTCAAATGAATATTTGACTTGGGGAAATATTATTATAATATTGTAATAATTAAATTATAATTTATGGAGCCATCCCCAAAAGGAGAGACCCACTTGAGAGTGAGTCATAAGGTGAAAATTGAGAAAAAAAATATAATATTAATAAAATATTATTATTTTATTATTTCTCAAGGGGACGCCTAGGCTTGAAAAGCAAAAATAAAATAAAATATTATTATGTCGAGAGTAGGTGGACTTGAAAAGCAAATAAAATAAAGTGAATTTGGAGCCTGGGTTGGAAAAAGAATAAAAAGGCATTTTTAGAGTTCATTTGGATGCATTGATAATTTATTTGATATTTGATATTTTCCTTTTTGGTTGCAACTAAGGTTTCAACTAATTCTAAGGACAAAAACCCTTAGGATCTGAGAGATTGGACGAAAACCTAATTCTCTTCTTGAGGTGAATTTACTTCAGAATTCACAATTGGGCTTCAATGCATTGCCCCACATTGCTTTTGTGTTGATATTGTCGGTTCATCAGTGTCGCAGCCATGAAAGGGGTTTATGTTGTAGATTTTGACATTTGGTGGCAACTAGGGTTTGTGGGTGTTGGAGATTTTTGCATATTCTTCTATGGCAACACCTTGGCGTCAATTTGGTACCATTTTTATGGTGTTTTGAATAGGTTTTTATTGCTGGATATTTGCATGCATTGTGGTGCCTAGGGTTTGAAGGGCAAAAGGGTTTTTTTACCATATTTTAAGTCAAAAACAATTTATGTAATTTTTCCAAAGTGGGCGACCAACTTTGGGAGGGTTTTTGTTGGTTTGAAGTGAGTTTCAGATTTTGTTGAGGCCTGGAATAATTTATTTCAATATTTCTCTATTTGGTCGAAAGGGTGTGAAGGAGAAAATTACATTATTTGAGCAAGACGCACCTAGGGTTTCATTCTTCTTCATTGGGCATCAATATCATCAATTTTGGCACATTTTGACTTGCAACCATCCTACATCAGCTATAGCAGTTAAGGAGCTCATATCAGTCATTGGGAATCCATTTTCAGTCATCTCATATTGGTTTTGGAATCATCCTAAGGAGAACTAACGTCGGGTATGTCATAGATTACATTGCTATTCAAATATTTAATTTGAATAGGGTTTTGTTTCGCTGTAACAGTCTGATATAACCTATATCAGACATCTGTAACTTTGTAATCAGACCTGATTTAGTTGCAATAAAGTGGTTCTATTGGAGTACAATCATTATCTTTCATTTGTGCAATGTTTCCCTTTCATTTTCCATGCAATTCTATATGTTATGCAATGAAAACCAAAACAAACAATCAGAAAACAAAAATCAGACCTTGCATGACAACTGTTTGACAAATTGCCAAGAAGAGGAAATTGAAAATTTTAGGTCAGAATTGGAAGGAAAATTTCATTCATTGCCAACATCCTCATCAGATCCATTGAGGCAGTTGGACCTGAAAATGTTATCCAAGTTATAACACATAATGCCAAAAATTGCAAGGCCGCGGGGATATTGGTGGAGGCGAGATATGGACACATTTTTTGGACACCTTGTGCTGTCCACTCAATCAACCTCATGTTGCAAAAGATGGGGAAGCAAATTGACTGGATCAAACAAGTGTATGATGAAGCTGAGCAAATTCAAATAGTTGTCACCAACCATCAACACTCTCAAGCTATTTTCAGATCCTTCTCGACATTGGACTTGTTGAAGGTATTTTTATTTTAGTATTTTTATTTTTGTTTTAAAATTATAACTTTTTTATTTTTTAATCTAGTACTTCTATAACTATATTTTTAATTTTGTTATTGGTTGTTCCGAATTGATTTGCTTTTCACACAATTGTCTTGAGATGAATTGTACTAGTGCGACAAACACTTAGCAGTATGGTGATCTGCAACTTGTGGGTTGTATGGAGGGAGGCGAGCAAAGAGCGGGCCCAAAGAATGAAAAACTTGATCCTAGATGATGATTGGTGGGTCCGTGTAGATTATTTATTGAGTTTCATCGAGCCCATCACGAGTATGATCCGTTTTGTTGACATGGATCAGCTATGTTTGGGAGAAATATATGATGGCATAGACTCAATGATTGAGAAAATAAAATTTATCATTAATGAAAAAGAGCAAGACCCTGAAGAGAATTTTTTCAAACAAGTGCATTCTATCCTTGTTGAGCGGTGGAACAAAATGACCACCCCGCTACATCTCCTTGCCTTTTCATTGACTCCTCATTTCTATAGCACGGAGATCCTTTCTTTGCCGAGGAGGGTGCCACCATATAGGAATGTCAAAGTCGCTGAAGGGTACAAATTGGCAATGTCTAAAATATTCGCTGATCCCGAAATAGAAGACATGGTTACAAGTGAGTTTGGGGCTTTCATTACCTCCTGAGGTCATAGTCTTGGTGCTCTTCGAGACAAATACAAGAAGGATGGTCCTATGTGGGGGTATCTTCATGGCCAAAGAAAACCGAACCTCCAACCTCTTGCAATAATCAAGATCTTGTCATAGGGAAGTTTTGTATTTTTTAAGTTTTTAAGTTTTTTTTTTCTTTAAATTTTTTTAAATTTATGTTTAAATTTGAATATAGGTTGCAAGTTCATCTTCTTGTGAGCGGAATTGGAGCACATATAACTTCATTCACTCACAAAAGCGCAACAAGCTCACAGCTAAAAAGGCCGAGGAGTTGGTCTACATACACTCTAATTTGCGTCTTCTATCACACAAGAACCCAGAGTACAAGGAGGGGACGTCAAAGCATTGGGATATAGATCCAGAGGTTGTTGACTTGGATGCTTGCATATCTCGCTTCTCATTAGATGACACTGGCAATCCTTCAGGTTCGAGGACACAAAACTTAGCTAGCGGGAGTGGCAGTGCAGATAGTCCATGTGGTTCTACTTCTAAAGAACCACAACATCATGATGATGTTGATGCTCTCGATGAAGAGCAATATGACTATGAAAATTGACTTTTATAGTTTGAACATTGATGTATCTTGTAATTAATTACAGCCATAGGATAATTATTGATATTTGAATCTTGATATTTGATATTCATATTTTAATATATATGATTTTCATTTGTCATTTTATCATTTTTGTTTAATGGCTGTACTTATAGTTATCATTTATCATTATCAACTTATCATTTATGATTTATCTCTATCTGTTTAGCGGGTAATGACAATGACACTAATTTCCTATGTATCAGGTTAGAATTTTTATATTTTTTATTTTTGTATATATTTTTTATACGGATGAACCCAATTAGGAACCCAAGGAAAAAAAATCGCCGTACCGGCTAACCGGGTTCTTTGAACCCACACCAAAACAAAAAACAAACCAGTAACATTTGCATTATTCATTGGAATCTCCAGTTCATGCAAACATAGAGATCCTCCATATTCTTCGAAGAAAGACCGGGTGTTAAATAAATATGCTCCCTAGAATCATCCTTCCACCTAGTGGATTTTTGCTTTTGCTTTCATGCACCACTTGAAAAGATTTATCAAAAGAGATAGAATTACCTTCTGACAACTTTTGTACTGAAGCATGCAATTAAAAACAATGTTTTCATAATCAACTTTTTGGGTTCTTTTTGGCCCACCCAATCCAGAGCGAAATTGGTAGGGAGGCCTGTGCTAAGATCCACCTTCACACATATTCTGACAGCTTTTGAACTAGAGCCTGCATCTAAAAGCAATGTTTTCATAATCAACTTTTGGCATGGAGGCCTTTGCCCAAAACCTTTATTAGAAGAGATAGAATTACCTTCTGACAACTTTTTAAATTGGAGCTTACATCTAAAAGCAATGTTTTTATAATTAATTTTTATGGGTTTTTTTTGAACCGCCCTCAACTATAGCAAAATTGGTAGTGAGGCCTTTACTCAAATCCACCTTAACACATTCTGGGACACGTCTCGAATTTAGTATGCATTGCCTTACCCATAGAAATGAATTTCACAGCAGCATTACCAATCTGTTTTAGGGTTGAAGGCATTGCAAATTTGGCAGCCTAACCTGTAATTGGAAAACAAGGGCTTCATGATTAGCTCAAACCCCTTGTCAAACCTAGGCCCCTTACGGTAAATCACATCTTGGTCCCTTGGTTCTAGAAAAGGCACAATGAAAAACCCTTGGGCATATTTCCACATCATTAGAAATGAGAGGAGACCAGTTTTGGCCTGTCCTCTCACTTAAAGTAGGAAGAGCGGGCCAAAAACCATTAAACCTATGAATATACCCTTGCTTGCTAACCGTAACCACAAATTTGGAGGTCTCTTCACCACTTGGACACACAAAAATGGGTAAAAAAGCCTTATCAACAATAAAGCCCTGCCTAAGAGAAGGAAGGGAGGTGCTCCTAGATCCATGATTTTTATGGGTTCCTGCCATAAATCCTTCTTTGAGCAGCCCAAAATTCCTTTTGTTAATCGAATTCTCTTGTTCAAAGCGACCTCTTTGAAGGAGGCTTTAACAAGTGGCTTCTCTCGTCTAGAGCTCTTGCAAGGCGAGTTAGATGTTGCCTTGGGTATAGTTACTGATGGATACTTCTTCATGAGTATTGGATATCCTCCATTGCTCTTGGATGCATCCTTGCATGTTGTCCTTGGTAATGTTGTAGGTGGATCCTTCTTCAAAAAGGTTGAATCTCCTCTAGGCTTTTGCATGCAGTCTTTGATTTTGCTCTTGAAGATCTACCCATGCTCACTCTCCTAAAAATACTAGGGCAAAGCTTGAGGTGTACATGGAGTGGGCTTGGGTCTGTAATATTAGAGTGTGTCATGTGTGGTTCACAATAATAAATTTGAGAACTATCTTTAGGTGTGATTTGTAATTTTCTCTTAAAATTTTTCTTGTTGGAAACTAAATGTAGATTATTTCTAGCCATGCTGTGACTACTTGAATTTCATAATGGCAAGGGTTTTAGAGTTTGTTAGGGTAGTAGAATGTACATTAGAAAGGGTATAGTTCTTGCAAATCCTAAAACACTAGAAAGGTATGTAAATATACCACATGACACACAAGATTTTTAACGTAGAAATCCCAGTGTGGGGAAAACAAACCAGGAGTGGTAATTGCACATTTTCTTCTTCTTTCTAATGAGTAATGGGGTAATACAAAGAGCTCATACATTTCACACTCTAATATCTCCTATCTTCCTAATGCTGCTATTGAAATAATTATAGGGAGCATAGAGTAGTTACAGTCATGAAAAACTGACAACTCATTGCTACTCTCCCATACATTCACCAATTCACTCCTAATGCTCCGTTGATCATTGATCCACGATTTTGATGGCAATTCCTTAGGCCACGACCCTTTTTAAGCATTTTGGAGATGTGTCTTTGAACACCAAAGGTTCTTGAAATGCCTAGGATGAGAAGTTCATTCGTTGCATGTGGTAACTTTGACTGTTCAGCTGATGCAGGCGAAACTGCCCTTAAGGGTTTCAAATCCACCGCTTTAGGTAGACCGGTGGTTATGTAACCACCACTTGCTTTAGCCGGCGGTTTGTTACACTAAAAAGTCTTGTAACTTGTGGAGGCCATAACTTTTGGATACAAACTTGTAATCAGCTGCCATTTTTTTGAAATTGTACAACATATTAAGAGGAATCCAAATATGCAGTGACATTTGACTTTTGATGGAGTATACAATCAATTTCACCTTGATGAAGTAGATAGTGTTTTTGTTAGGAGTGACAATGCACAACATCACTGCTCTTCAACTTTCCCCTGTTTTGTTGATCGTGACACGTCCTTGGATTCTGATGGAGCTCTTGATGATTTCCATGTATCCCTATGGATCATACCTCCCCTTTTTAGGTGACTTTTGATCCCACAAAAGTTTATGTATAAGCTATAGAAAGAAAAATTCCTGTACCTCTCTAGAGCATCTGTGTGGTTATTGGTGTTTGGCCTTGACCCCAAACTGTCAATTTGTTTGATCCCTTGTTTCAGTTTCTCTACACTTTTCTTGCAAAACATTTTCCTCACACATCCCTTGTTCATCCCAAGGTGATGTCTCCCACTTTGCTTGTTCATCCCAATGCATAGCATCTGATATAGAAGGGTGTATTACAATATCACATCTCATGCAACATGGAAGGCTCCCAAGGATATGTACATCCTCAAGAACATGCTCAAAACCTGCAATTTTCACCTCCTCCCTCCTCCTATGGAAAAGTGGTGGCCAATTCTTTCTCCTCGTGCAACCTGGAAGAGTGAACTGATTTACCTCTCATACTATTGGCTGTTCCAACCTCTTGATTTGCTGCAATTAGATTGGTCTTGTGGTTTCACTATGATTCTTCCTCAAAGGTATCCACTCATGGCTACCCCATGATGATCACTTACTGGATCTTTTACTCAATGAGGCCCTGGGAAAGGGTTAATGCTCTTCACGATGTTGGAGCTGATCATGCATCTTCCTCCTCAAGGAAAGGGTGATGCTCTTCACTTTGTGATATTCCTCTTACCCATGAAGGGTAAGCCAAAATTGATGTTGTTACATTTCATCCATTAGCTGAAATATACATGTTACAACCTCTTTGTCATGCCAAAACATGATGACAGCTCAATCTACATTCATTCTTTCTACTACAACGCATTGCTATAGAGGAATCATACGTTGTACGATACATAGTCCTTGTCAATGTTATCAATATGTGTATATCATAGTGTTTCCATATCAAAATCAGATTTGAAACCTACTGTAACCATGTCCAATGTGCATACAACAACTGAAATATGCTTGCTTCATTTAGCCATATCTACTGCAGCTCCTTATGTGCATTGTATTCATACTACATGCTTGCTGGAAATAGCCTGATACAATCATTGTGATGCCAATATCCATACTACAACAATATTATGATGCTAAAATTAGATTTAAACAACAATGTTACAATTATTGAGGTGCTACAATGCATGCTACAACAACTGCAGTCACACAATAATTTGCCCATACTACAACAATAACTCTTTTTCATACCACAATCATTTGTTTATTTGCATTTTCAACAATTGCGAGGAGAGATTCTACGAAGTACAACAATAGAGAAACACAAATCAATATATTATCCTCTACTGCGATGCTTTTATTGCTAGAAACTACTGCCCAACCTCATGCTTTAGATGCTTGTTCTTCTTGCAGTGCCTTTTTTCTGTTTTCCTTCCCTTGTTATGCACAACAAATGGTGAGTCAGCTGCCCCATGTTATTCCCAAGTGGATTTGCTTTCTCATGCACATCTATGATGAGTGCAAGGTTTCCCATGCTTTGGATGCTTGCTCTTCTGGGAGGGCCTCTTTTTATTCATCCCTCTTGCTATGCAAAACAACTGGTGAGTGACAAAACTGAAAACATGTTATTTGGATGTGTGTACTTGTTATTTTCAAGCGAATTTGCTATCCCATGCTCACATACGATGAGTAGAAGGCTTCCCATGCTTGCCCATACAAGTGGAGTTAGTTCCCTATTTGGTCTACTAACAAATGGAAACATACATGCTTTGAAGATACATTTAGAAAGCTACTCATTGCCCACACATCTGAATAAAACTCAACATCTTCTGTGCAAATCATGTAAATACTCAATCCGCAAATCAAATGAAATTCTCTTACCACTACTTGCGTGCAAGTGGTGATGAAGAAAAGTGTCGTTCTGTTCTCCTTGAATGAAATTCTCTTACCACTACTTGCTTGCAAATGGTGATGAAGAAAAGTGTCGTTCTCTTCTCCTTGAATGAAATTCTCTTACCACTACTTGCTTGCAAATGGTGATGAAGAAAAGTATCGTTCTCTTCTCCTTGATTCTTGTGCTTTGATAGGCTCTTCTTCCCCTCTTGTTTGTGGAGGCCGATTTTTTAATTTGCCATTCTTTGGGTGAAGATGTGGATCAAGTTTCTAATACTTAACATTCCAATGCCCACAAACCTTGCAATGAGAACAAAAATTGTTAGATTTGCACATTTTTGTAGGAAGTGGCTTCTTACCTACTTGGAATGTGTCGTGGCCATCCTGTTTTTGTTTGCTTGAAGAGTGGATTCTCTCTCCCATCTCTTCTAAACATCTTGGGCTCTTTAGTGACACATAGCCATACAATGGTTACTCATCCCACAATAAGTGTAAGGAACAAGATATCAACAATCTTGGCATACCTTCTTGGGATACTCTCATGCTTGTTTACTTCCCTTCTTGGACCTGCAAGTGGTGGAGTTGGAGGAGTGTAATCTCCCCTTTTCCTCCTTGCATTTGCATTATGCGGATAGAATCGTAATGCACTTTCATTTCCATCATGACTTGAAGGCTGCCCTCTCTTTGGAAGTGCTTCCTTGTCTTCTTGAGGTAGACTCATGCTTCCCTCTCCTTGTTTTGATTTCTGTCCACTCTTTGGAGACTCCCTACAATCATCTTGAGGCTTAAAAAAAATGATGTTAGAAGCATTTTTACTTTATTTGGGCTGTTCTTAGTGTGTGGATGGCATGAAATGCTCCTTCACAGAAGCTGTTCTTGCTCGAGCCATTCTAGAGCATTCTCTGATCTTTGTATTACCATATCTAAGGCCTGCATATTTAAGGTCTTTCTTCAATCATCATGGGATCGAGGATTCCTTGGCAATCCTTGCCAAGCCTTTTTTCATTATAACCCATCTTTATTAACAACTTAAAGCCAATACCTCTATCATGCTTCTCAAAATTGCCAATGGATTCATTTAATGTAACATTGAAAGAAACAACATGTGGAGTGCTTACCTTTGTTACTTCTGTCATGGTTTGAGCATTTTTGGTAGAGGCTAGTCCCCTTTTTGTGGTATACTATTCTCTCCTTTCTACTCCTTCGACATCATTTTGGAGCCTTGCCAACACTTCTTCTTCCTTTGCCAACAAATCTTGTTGCAATTATGTCTCCAAAGGGGAGACGTAAGATCATGTTTCACAGGAAAGAGAATATTTTCATGGGGGCCTTAGTTGAACTAGATGCCACAAATATCCTAACTGTGGAAATGCCCGAAAGTAACTTGGAAACACCCGGAAAGTTTCTGGATGTTTCCAGGCCCTGTTCGGATGTTTCCGGTATGCTTTCAAAGCGTTTCCATATTGGGGATGTTATTGTTCAACATAGATTAAAAACCTTCACTGGTTGATGCATTCAACCATTAGATGTACCCAAGATGTAGCCGTTTTTGATTTGCTTAAGCAAAGCTAGCAAATATATGAACTTAAGGAGAACTTTAAATAGGCTTCAGGAAATTGCAACATTGAAGTGCGTGAGAATTTGAGGTAGGTGGCTGGGTTTTCTTGAGATTATAGCTATAATCTTTGGAAAGGAACGGGAAAGAGAATCTTAAGCCTAGATATTATGCGCATTATGAATTATTAACAAGAGTGGAACATCATGTCTAAATTCTTGATCTAACGACTCGATAGAAAAATTGTGAAATAAGGTTTTATCAGAATATCTCAACTACTGGAACATTTTGTTCTTCTAGGGGAAAGTATGTTTATGTATTTTTTTGTCCCTTCAATATTGAATGGAGTGGGAAAACTTAGTATTTATTAGAAAGGGGCTAACATAGAAGTTAGGAGGTATTAAAAGCTGGGTGTTGTTAGAACTTATGAGTATTATGGGCTGGCATAAAAGTTGGGAGGGATTTAAAGTCAAATGTTAGTCTTAGAATGATAAAACTTACAAGGATCCAGGTAAATTCGAGTAACAATGTTTTCCATATAAAAATTACTAATTCTACATACAAATGACATAGCAAAAGAAGGAAAATAAACTTTATTAGGCCTTTAAGCTTTAGATTTGGGTCTATTTTGGGAAATATTATGTAGGTGGGGTGAAAAAGTACATCCTTGGCAAACATGTTTGGATCCTTATAGGCTAGAGCTTTCCACACCTTCCCAACATTTTTTTGGGTGTTTTTCCATGTACTAAGATGTTTCAACTTTCGATATCAAAGATGTTTCAACTTTCGATATCAATAGAGGCATCATATAGATTTGTCCCATAGTTTATAGCGTTGTTTTCTTTCTATCTATAATCGCTGATTTTGATATGCCCATGGAGAAATTTGCCTTCCCTTCCCTACCAAAAAAATAAAGGAAAGGAAATAAACTAGAAAGATTTGTTGATTTTAGTTTCATAAACTTTCTTGCACTGTATATCCTAAGTATTTAACACACCCTTCTCTCTCTCAAGTTAGTTACTAGGAATGGGAAACATGACTGGGGAGGTTTTAACATGAAACAATTACCCCTGCATATATGTGTAAAAGTAATTGTTGGGGTTCTAGATTTGCACCCTAGCTGAGGAGGGGATTGTTCAGATCTTCCTACTCAAATCTAGTTCAACATGGGATTGATCCTAGGTTGTGCGTATCATAATAATGGATAAGACCTCCGGAGAAGGCCGGCTTCCTTATGGATCTATCACCTACACTAAACCTAAACTAGCACTTGCTTGGAAATGGGAGAGAGATTTGACAAAACTTATAAAAGCATGTAAAAGCGGTGATGCACCAATAATTTGATCACTCCAACTCATACAAAACACACTTTGAGAAACTCTTAAACTAAAGAACATCAATCTCACATAAATATTTTAGAACAAGGCATTAATCAGTTACCAAATTAACAAGAGAGGACAAATATCCACTTTCAAACTAGACAATAAACTGTAGATTGCACTTGCAATGACCTGTGAGAACTATTAAGCACTTCCTGAAGGTGAGAAACTCAGACATACGCAAAGAACATACATTCACTTAACAATAGTGCATGAATTCATAAAAAACACTTCAATTTGGCTTAGAAAAGGATGGAACTCAGTCTTTATTGCATCAAAAAGGCGTCGCAGTACAAATTTTGGCAGAGTCTGGTCATACCAAAAAGAGGGATAGAAGGATCAATATCAAGGCTTAGAAGCCTGTATTTATAGTAAAGAGAAAGAGAGAGAGCCGTGCATTGGAAAAGGCCCAACCGTTTTTGATGGATTAGCACTTTCGAGGATGCTGACTCAGATCTTATCAACAAGGAACCAACTCTGTAAAAGAATTAAATGTCCATTGCCCTTATCCAACTGCCAGATCTTTTTTTGGAATCATGTCATTATTTACTTGATTTGCTGATGAGGATCATGTCTTGGAACTGGCTGAAATGTGCCACATTTGCATTAGGTGACCATTGGACCCTGAAAATGTGAACCATGATGAGGCAAGACACAGGGCCATGATATGTGAAAACCAATTTTAGACCATTGGTTTTCACACAGCGACGATATCTATGAAAGTTTGAAAACTGCTCGACTTTACTTCACAGTGATTGGTTTATCTTCGCCTTCGTTATTAGATCCAAAGGATCTAGCTTTACCTATATGGAGCTTTATTGGTGATGCTTGGTCTCTAAACTGTGGCCTTGGTTCAAATCTAGTTCACCTTCGAGCTCGGGGCCTTGGTATTTGCTTTGTGTGGATCCAAAATAACCTCTTCGACTTCCGTCGAAAATGTCCCGAGCTTGCGTTTGCTTATTGGCTATCGATAGCCAACTAGGCTCGTCTAGATCGTGTCGAACTGTCTTTATGTAGATACATTGACTTATTGACCCAGCCTCTCTCCGTTGATCTCTCTGGCTCGTGAGCCGTCAATATTCTACCAACTGAACGCGCTTGTGCCACTTGTCATGCATGCATTTACTCTTTGGATCCTCTGACTCTTTGATCTCCGCTCGCCGTTAGATCTGAATGCCCGATCGAACGCCAACCGTTGATATGCTGGGACCCACTGTTTGAATGCTAATGTCTACTTCATGATCTTAAAATTGACGTCCTCGCTCCTGTCAAATGGCGTTCGTGTGACTGTTATTGAGCGTTCCACAGAATGTGACTGACGTCCTGCAGACCGTGAAATTTAATATCATATGGATTTTTGCAGTGGCTTTGATTTGACTCTTGCACGAACGTCTTATGTTGTAGGTCCCACTTCAAAGGCCTATAACTTGAAGCGTAGGAATCATGTAGGCATCAAAATTGCTGGAGATGTTCTTAAGGTCAAAAGGAACAAACCCTTTTGATCCGTTGGTCTCAAAAGCCTTCTGGGTGAAGATATAAAATGCTCAAGTTGACTAGTCTAAATGCTTTTGCGTGACGTCCTGGCGACGGTCGAGCTCGAATGGCTAAGTATAGAAAACTTTAGTGAAATCTGACTGAAGAGCCAACTTTTCACATGCATAACTTCCTTCATGCTTGGGCGGATGATCTGGGACTTGGTGCGTAGACACCTGGGATCAAAATGGGCAAACCCATGTGATCATTTTCTCCAAAAACTGTCACATGTGCAAGATCTAATGCCAAAAAAGTGCCCACTTGGCTCAGTTGATCTCCTTTGAAAATGGCTAAGTATAGAAAACATGCAGAAAGTGACCGAGGAGGCAAATTCGGACCTAAATATCTTTTGATGTGCTCTAGCGTAGGACTTGAGATTTGGCGCATATGATCTTGGCACAAATGGGAAGAAACCCATATGGCCAATTTTCTTTGATTCGTCCACACATGTGGGATATGGCCTCTACAAATTGCCTATTTAGCTTTCTGCTACTGGACCCAAATGTCAAGATGAACACATAATGAAGAACCAAATGGATCCCTTGCATTCCCATATTTTTGGTATGTAGACCAAAATTTGGTCAATAATACTAATATATATTACTAATTCACAATTCTTTATTATAGTTTCATCGATAGTTACCAAGTCCGAAAATCTGGATCTGTTACATGGGGGGAAAAATCCGAAAATCTGGAATTCTTGAAAATGTTCAGGAAAATCCGGTCCAAAATATATATAAAGATATAAAAAGCAAAATTCTATAAATTTGCAAAATTGACAAAGACAATGAATTTTTTTAATAATGTAATATAAATTGTTAATATATTTAATATTATATAATATATAAGGTTGCTGGGTATATATTTTTGCGAAAACCTAAAACAAAAGAGTGCTGACCTGGACTGAACTTATCAAGGGCAGTCCAAAAATCTGGATCCACCCGGAATTTGTGCAGATCCTGCTAGATTTGGTAACTATAGTTTCATCATTGGAATATTCATGTTACCGATGATTCGCAATTCATGGCCATACATGAAGGGTAGAGATCTGGCCTGCAGCAGCCTGAAATAGCCTGGGAATGACTTGAAGAAGCCTGGAAACAGTCTGAATTGGTGTCCACCAAATTGTGACTGTTTCAATCCATTTTGGGGGATGTAGTTTTAACGCAAGAAATGCAATGGGGGCTAGAAACGGGGACTTTCAAATGGCAATACGTTTCTTGCTGTGGGACATAACAATGTGAGCTCTAGTATTCAAAAACAATCAGCAGAATAAAAGCCTACAATTTTGATAAAGAAACAATATCAGATTTGGATAAATGGCAGCATTGATGAGGACCAAACATTGTAAGGCTCGTGGGTGTAAGGAATGGAGGTTTAGGTTATTTCATCGTTGTTTTGCCTTGTGATTTAGAAATATTATATATACTGTGAAGTTTAAACCAATGGTTTTGTAATTTGGATGTACGTTGTATCATTGTATTTGCTTTTTGTCTAGTATGAGAACTTGAACAATTATAAATTATATGAAGTTTGAACCAATGTGTTCTGTGGTCTCACTTTAGATATAAAAAAATGTTCAATTTGATATTGGTATGGCACGTCTATTTCATTATCCTGTATATATCAATGTTAGTCAGCTATTTGTATATTAAGTGGATACTTTTTGGATACTGCCCGTTGTGCCCTCCCTTAAGGACCCTCATCCCACTGTCACCAACATGTGTCTCCCATCCCCCTTGATTTAGGTTACGTTTCCAAAAATATCTTCAGTGATACTGCCAAGCTCACTCACATGGCCAGTGGTAGTTCCCAGTCAGTTTCTATGGTCTGCGGTGACGCACAACAACCTCCCTTGGTTCTCGGTTTTTTATGATTGTTATCCCACCTTCAACAGATACTGCAGCTACAGTTCCAGTGATGCAAAGCATTCTGGGAAGATTGGATGTGGCACCATCTGAGCATACACCAAATGTTAGTGCCGTACACCATTGGACACATTATGGCCTCAAATATCAATTTTTCAAGCTGCTTAGCGTATCTCTACACATGCGGTACCGTTGGGAGTTGACAATTTTTTTGTTCCATCTTTAATGGGTCATTTGACCATTACATTTTGGCGCGGTGCAGCCTCAACCAATGGAGGTGAAGAGTCACCCATGAGAGAGTAATTGTTTCATCTTCCATAATGGTTTTTGGCCTTCTGTGGTGTTGTATGATCATGTATACATATGTACGTAACTAGATAGCATAAGCAAGATGTAGTTAGTGGAAGATAGACATCCATACATATGTGATGTGCAGAACGTGCAGATTAATACAGCTTCTGTTTCAGTTCTGATCTCTCTCCCATGCGTCATCGTGAATGTTATTCATCATTTCTGATTTTTTATTAATGCTTGCTTCTGCACATAACAGATCTAGGTTCAAGTAATTTAGAGTGTTGTCCTCCTGATATCTCCTGCGATTTGGGTCACCCTTGTTACTAACATGCGTCTGCCATCCCTCTGTTACTAGCACGTGCCCTTTACCTGAAATTTGTAACGTAGCAATTAATGCCCTACTATGGATTGCAATACTCAAATAAACGTTTTGCAAGGCTACTGGTTAAAATGTTTTGATTGAGGGGCATATTCAGAATTAAAAGAAGTAATTAAAAGTTTTCAAATATTGCCTTTTTAAAGCTGTAGAATTATTTAAAGAATATAATGTCCTTCAAATGCACACTCATCTAAGTGATATGCGCTTTTGTAGGTTCCCTTTTTTATATGCAGTAGTTAAATATAAGGAATGAAACTTTTCCAGATGCTTGCAGGATGAGACATCTTTGTGAAACGGCATGCTCACCTTTTACAGTAGGTGCTAAATACCTTTACTTAGAACTAATAGGAAATTCCCTGACTATTGACAACGTTGGCAACAATTTGCAAAACATAAGTGAATTGCTGTTAATTAGAAGTTGTAGATTAATTCTTGATCGCTGCATTTTGGCTCATAATTGGTTTATGCTGTTCCGAACTGCAATATCTACAGTGTTCAATTGGCTCATAGTGGGTTAATGCTGCTCTGAACTGCAATAGCTACATAGTTCAATGAAATAAAAATGTAGCAGTATGGGATGCCAGTCTTGTTTAAAATTTTACTTTTGACACCATGCTGATATTAAACTGGATTTTGTTAGGTAACAAGGAATCTGCAAATTTTAGCTCACCGGCTTTCATGTTTTTATTCATGTACTTGAGAGATATTGGATTGGCTTTTGAGAATGACATGAAGGCACACTAACCAGTATGGTTTTGGGACAGTGTTCTTCAACCAGTAGCGAGTGCCAGTTGAAAAGAATTATATTAGCTGTGGATTAGTAATTTGAAATATATTATATAATTTTATTCGAACTAGAATAATGAAAGTATGATGATTGAAATTATAACTCATTGGGAAACATTATGCTTTTTGAGTCTATACAAGCAAATATGCAATATAGATAGTAGAGAGTGTATTAGCCATTTGGTTCATAAGTCTGACCTTAAATGATCCAAGCAATTTTCCTCATGTTAATGTATTCCAAAAGTTCTGATTGCTTTCTGAAGCTTTTTTTCCCCATTTTTCATTTGAATCACACATATGTTTGTATGAGATTCATTGTGGCCCAAAGGTTAGGATTGTTGCAAATGAGGTGTAGAGTTATGCACCCTTTCAAAATAGGAGACCTGCACACTTCGGCAAAATTTTTATAATGAATCTTTTCTGATGGTGTCTTTGTCTTCATGGTGACAGGTGGATTTGGAGCACAATCAGTACAGATCCTTTCAGGGTTTAACTTGTTTAATGCAAATTTCTACAAGATTGGAGGACTTTGTGGTGGATACCTTGATACTGCGCAATCACATTGGTCCTTGTTTGAAAGACATATTTTCAAACCCTCTTATTAAAAAGGTAATGTTTGCTAAAGTGCACCATCTTTTGCTCGAGTTTCAATTCTGGCCAGATCTTGTGTGTATGGAATATTGACTGGGATTGTGGGACCATCTATGTGACAGGTTTTTTTGTGATATATATAGTTTATAGATATCGTCTGTTCCTTGAACTTTAAGTGAACTAATTCAATTGTTAAAGAGATTATAGCTGTCCAGAATTCTTTATTTTTTAAAGCTAATTTGGTTGTTACATCCATCACAACCAATTATATTGGTCGACCAATATCTATTTTCAAGTGTCCTAAATTGCATGAACATTAACAAATCCTTCTTAGATTATTATTTTTTTGGGATTTTAATCACGTTTTCAAAGCATTTCTAGGTGACCTCCATGGGTAGTCATTACCCTAATGACTTTTTTCCTTGTGTATTTTGGGTAAAATCACAAGGCAAGGGGACCCACGTAGCACGCAAGCACTGTAAGCATTTGTTGGTGGGGGACAGAAACAGCGAATGCAACTGGTTGGGGCTTCTCGCTCTCTAGTCCCTTTCCCCATTGGAATTTTTTTGGAGCATGCAGTGCCTTATAACTATGAGAGACCCTTGTTTCATGGTTCTTACCAAGGTGGAATTAACCCAATTACAACTCAGTCATGTATTTGTGTCAACTAATTGTAGGCTTCCACAAGCAATTTAATTAGATTATTATTTTTTGTGGAATTTTACTTGTGTTTTTAAATCATCTCAAGGTGACTTGTGTGAGTATTCACTAGGTACTATCCCAATGACATGTTTCCTCATGTATTTTTGGTAATAATCACAAGGTAAGGCGACCCACTTAGCACACAAATGCCGTAAGCTGTAAGCATTTGTTAGCAGGGGGAGGATCAGTGAATTTTATCCACCACTTTGGGCTTCTCATCCTCTAGCCTCTTACTAATCCTAGGATAGTCCTCCTCAGTTCTATTGACATAAAATTACAATTCTTAGTATGAAAGGGTTGATGTTTGCTGGTTTCATCTAGATGTATAAAACACAGTTAATGACAGATGCATTCAAATGGATGCTGATTATGGATGCAAATTTGGAACTTTTGTGGCTTTTTCGTTTGCTTCTTTGTCCGGATTGTGACAATCTCTTTTGAGGAATGTGGCCCTGTTTTCTTGATCCTTCGTCAGTTTTCAATGCCAATGTTTTCTAGCCGAGTATATATGGGACTAAATGTTCACATTTTTTATTATTTTACTGATACTTTACCTCTTTTATGCATGCATTCTAGAGTTCAGGTTTATATGACTTTTTGTACTTTAAAGCAAGGGTACCTTCTACCAGATCTCTCAAAAAGCATCATTGGTTGAGAATGTTCTTTTGTTAGTCATATTTGTAAAGTGATTCTACAATTGCTTGTTAAAATGCTGATGTATTACTTGTATTGGTTGGCAAGTGTTTGTCCCATTCTACATCAGATCAAATCGCTGAGGGAAATGTTTGTGTTGTGATACATATTTGTGTAGCTGATCTCTGAGGGCAATGTTTGTTTCATTCTATGCATTGAATTTGCACGCTCATGTTATGTAATACATAATTTAAAGTAGCATGTACTCAATACATGGTCGGCACAAATCTTTCCATTTATGTTACTTTCTTCAATACTTTATATAAGCAAATCTTGGTTTTCACTTACTCTTCTTAGTAATATAGATTCATCCGACTTTGAGAATTTTATCTATCCCTGCTGTAGCTTTATCCTTACCACAGATTCTCGGTGTTGTCTCTGGCAACTCAGTTTTGGTTCTTCCAGTTGTCCAATGTAATGCATACAGAACTCTGGCGTTTTAGGTTTCTAAAGATTGAGTGGTGATGTCATGACTTCTAAACAATGGAGCATTATTTTTTTGGGGCAATTTCCTGTATTATTCCATTCTAATACTTGTGCATTCCTCCCGTAACCCCTAGACAAGAATCCCTAGGTATGCAAAATCTGCAATTGAACTGAAGAAATAGATTTGTGAATTTATGAATGCTAATATTTTCTTTTCTTGTCTTTCTTAATTTGAAGAAAAGCAGAATTTTTATGGAAGTTCTAATTGCTAAAAAATATGGTAAAAATAAATCAAACAGTAGTGCTATTGAAATATAGTTCAAGAAGTACATACAAGAGGAGAAATATTGTTTGCATTTCTTTATGCCGTTATTACGTTTGAGTATCATCAGGTTTTCTCCTCCTAAATATATAAGTTTCTTATCCTAGCACATTTATTGCATATTGTATGGCAATAGGTAATACTTGAATATACTTACGGAGGTATGAAATTGCAGCAGAGGCTAAGGCAGTGTGTTAAATAACTCATGGGCGTGTTAATGATGACCATGGAATTAATTGTTTTACAGACTACTGCTGTATTTTTTAGTGTAAAATATCTTCTGGATTGATAGGAAACGTCTATCTAGAAGGAATGCTGAGAAATCACTTGCATGAGAGATTGTATTTGATTGCTCCCTGACAAAAGATATGAAGAGTACCTTTATGAGTTTAATGTCAATTTTCAACAGCCACAGTAAATTAATGATTAAAAATGAGTTAAATTTATTCTTATAAATTAGTAAGTATACATCAATAAATATTGGAAGGGCAACCAAATGGCGAGGGCTATAACATGAGCACTCTAAGAATATCAGAAAAAGGTTAAAAATCTTGGAAAAATTGACGATCTTAACAAGTAAATAAAATATTTTTTTCTTTTTAGATTGAAGAATTGGTACATTAAGAAAATTGACATTAGTTGGAATTTTCAATAACGCTAGTTGGAAGGATGAATGTGCAGAGTAATTCTTTAATCAGGCCTGGTAATATTGTTAGAAAGTTGGTGATTTTTGTGCAGCTTCTGAGTGTGTATGCATAGGCCTCACATGGACTTTGGATCTCTCACATGCGTGGCGTATCTTGGTTTGTGCGCAAGCTTGCGGTACCTCTCCGAGTTGCTGCACTGTCTTGCTCCTTGTCGCTTAGAAGTCTAGAAGTGCAAAATAAACACTAAGTATTTCTACATGCTACCGCAATGCCATGTTGGTCTACCATGCACGTAAACATGTGCATACTCAGCATCCCCGTGATATGTTCCTCGTGCCATGTGGCATGCCAACCGGCATGCTCCAGGGCTATGCCACGTCAGGGAATTTGTTAGTGGAACCACACAATCGGGAGAACAACTGCACCACACCTGGAAGAAGTCAAACCGTCACTCGGCAAAAAGATGAACAACCACCCTTATGTAACCATTGTCAGTTTTAACCACTTCTTGTAAATGATTATATATATATTGTAACCACTTGTTCCATAAGGGCTTGGAGACGAGAGACTGCACACACAGACCAGAGAGGAGTTTGTTAGCATGCTTTTGGTATTTAGCTTTAAAACACATCTGTAGCTCTGCATTCTTTCCATTTAGTCTGGACAAATCAGCAACAATGTTTATGCCTTCTGATCACAGGAACTAGCTTTACTAGTCTTACTGGATCTTTTACATGTCTATACTTTCCCTATTTTGCATATTGAATAGAATTTGCATTTCTGCATATCAAACTTCTGCATATGATTGTGTGATTGGTTTTTTATTTGTTTAGATTACCTTCCACACACTCATAGAATCTGCAACTTGCCACCATGCGCAACATTGTCCACTGCACCAATCTTGGGCCCTGTGGTGTGGATTGGTTGGTATGGAATTCTCACATTCCTACCAGCCCATTCATAATCCTATGGGTCTGTAAAATATTGGCCGAAGTGTTAATTTAAGCATGATTGTAGAGATTCGTTTGGAAAAAAAGCCAACATTTCTGCATTACTTGTTAATGCTGCTGTTGCAACAAGAACAAATTTAAATGTAATTTCCGGAGCAGCTGTTTGCTGTTCCTATCACGTTTGAGTACTGTTAAAGTGGCAGAGAGACAACTGTTCTGGGTTGTTTGGCAAAATATATTCATAATGTATAGCGACAAGGACAGTAAATGATAGATATCATTATACTTGGCTTTTGGGAGTATTTGTTGGCAGCAATACTCTCCTAATCTTGGGCCGTCTTTCATGCTGGTGTCAAATGCTTATCTTTACATTCAAAGCTTACTGTTTTGAGGCATGTGCACTCCTATCCTTCTAGTGAAAGCTAATTAACTATTTGATATTATTTTTTCTAGTATTGGGCAATGCCTCTTAGTTTAGTTGAAGTGGTAATGTTTTGAAAAATAACGTATGCCGTTTAGTATCTGTTTTTTAATAAAAAATATGAATACTAGAAGACATCTTATATGACCTATAAGAAGTGTTTAGATTTTGAATCCTAATCTTCTTAGTTGTTAGAACCTGTTCAGAAGGCTTTTTGTTTTCAGTTTTTAAGTGGAGGGTAAGACCAACAAGGTTGCTTTAGATTTGAAATCTAAATATTCTTCGTGTTTAGCAACAAATGGCCTTTTCCAAAAGCTAAGGTTATCAAGTTTTGTGCTTTTGAAAGCTTTAAATTGTTTCATTATTAGCATATGGAATGACCATTGTGTATGCATAATTTGTATTAATTTATAGCAATTTATAGGCCTTAAAGTTGGCTGTCTTATCTGAATGATAATTTGCTAGTGTCATATGCTCTTATTTAGAATAGACTCTAATCTTCAAATATGTTGAATGGACATCATGCATTCTTTATTTGGGGATATGGTTTTGTTTGACAGGTGATGCATGGAGCAGATAGAGACATATTATGGCTGCAGCGTGATTTTGGCATTTATGTTTGCAACCTATTTGATACGGGCCAGGTTTTGCATTATACCCTATTTCCTTTAATAAGGAGAAGCATGTTTGCAATTATCAATTTTGACGTTTGTCCAGCGTGTGTTTCTGTCATCATGTTGCAGCACATTTGTGTAGAGCGATTATCTATTTGCTTTTTTAATGAGAATTACACTTTCAATTATAATTTTGACATTTATTCAGCACGTGCTTTTATTTTTATCTTGTCATCGGACATGTATATAAAGAGTAATTCTCTATTTGCTTTTTTAATGTGAAGCGCATTTCCAATTGTCATTTTTGACATTTGTTCAGCATGTGCACCGATTTTATCATGTGGCAGCACATTCCAAAAATCATTTTTGACAATCGTCCACCACCTAGACTGTAAAAAAGCAATTATTTTCTGTGCAATTCTTGTATTTCTGCATTGTGTGGCAATACACCTTGTAATTTTGAATTCGAAAATATTGCCCTTACTATGGAGTCTGCTGAACTCGATCAGATACCTTTAAAATTTGTATAAAAGACAAACGAATAAAATCTTTTCAATTTGCTTTGTTGTCAGATTTTCACATCATGTCAGTAATCAAATAAATAATAATTTCCACAAGCAAAAGAGAAAACACAGATATGTGGAGGTGCCAGGAGACATCAAACTAAGAATAAATCACAATATAAAATGGAATGTAAGTATGAATTAATGTATGATAAGGTGGAAGAAATTGCGTAAATTTATACATGTATCAACAAGTTACATAAGGGTAGGTTGACCCATCAAGGCACTAGGCTCAATACATATAAAATGAAACATAACCCAAATGTATACCGCAATCAACGGTAACTCAATGGTACCTGGGAAGATGGGGTTAACACCTCTTAAAACACAACATGGAGGGCCAAATGAAGGTGGCATTAACAAAACCAAGCCTTCTAGAGGTAAGGCCTTAACATCCTCCCTAATGACAGACTTTTGAAAGCCTAAGCAACTCCTGCAATCTGACGAACTTAGCCCCAACAAGGGGTTTCTTTAAGATATCTGCGATCTGTTCATTAGTCCTCACAGATGTCCCCATAAGGTTTCGTAGCAACTCACAAATCCACTCAACCTCTTGCGCTGCATTCACTGCTTCTCTAAACTCTGTTTTGATATCAATGTGATGAATAGCCTTAAGCTTCTTGCAGGACCATTGAATAGGACCTGATCCAAGATGAAACACATATACAAAAGTAGACTTCCACTCGTGAATCTCTAGCCCAATATGCATTAGTATATTCTTGTCACCCAACTGACTGGTACTCTTGATATATCTCAATATCCTCTTGGCTGCTTTTCAATGACTTTGCTTAGGCTCTTGCATGAACTTGCAAGCAAGATCAACAACAAAAGAAAGATATGGCTGAGTATGAGTCAAGTATAATAGGCTACTTACAAGTTTCCTATACAATGTAGCATCAACTGACTGTGTAGAACATTGTGCTTTTAACTAAACTTGAGATTGATATGTGGTAAAGGCTGATTTGCACATCTCCATGTTGTATTTGTTCAACAAATCATGTGCATACTTAGTTTGAGAAATGAAAATAATCTCATCCAATTGCAAAACCTGAACCAAGGAAATGATACATTAAACCAAGATCTTTAATCTCAAATGTCTTCGTCAATTCTGCCTTAAGATTGTGTACCATCCCCTATAAGGATCAAATCACCAACATAGAGAACCACAATAAAAATATGTTTGTCTATGTGTACTTTCGCTATAATGATCAAATCATTAACCTAGAAAACCTCTGAAAATATGTTTGCCTATGTTCTTCACTTAGACATTGTGATCCGGCTCGCATCCATTGAAGCCACATGAAAGAAAGCATCTACCAGTCTTCTCATCAAGCCAAGTTACCATGAAACAAAAATGGAAACAAATTCAAAATGTGGAAATGCCGATTTTCCAAGAATCCTTGGAAACGAAACATGGAAATGTCCATATAATTAATTATAAAAAAATATAAATATATATAAAAATGTTGTGTTCGTTGATGTGTTTTTTATTTTATTTATGAGATAGATTTTTGACCGTTTGTTTTGTTTTTGTCATTTTAATTGCACTTAGGGTATGGGTTTCAGCTAGGCGAGTTTAGTTTTAGGGTTTTTTTAGTTTTTTTGGGTTTTAAATGTTAAAACAAAGTTAGAAGCGATTCATGTTTTCGTGCCGTTTCCGACACGTACTTGGATTTTAATAGCGTTTCAAAGGTGCTTCTGGGTTGGATTTTGGCTCCGAAATGCTTCCAAGAGGGAACACCTTGTACAGGGGGTGTTTCCTTCAACTTAGATACCAAGCATCACCGAGCCTACTTCAACCCATAGATCCATAGGGTGACTTTCGGAGTTTGCACAATAGATTGAAATTACCATGCTAAATAAAACCTGTTGTTGTTCTATGTAGATCTTCTCCTAAAGATCACTATTAAAAAATTCACACTTCACATCCATGTGGTGCACCTCCCAACCAAGTTTGGTTGCAAGAGAAAAACAATGCACATGGACTCTATCTTGGCAATTGGAGCATATGTTTCCCAATAATCAATACCCTTCTTTTGAGAATAGCTCTTTGCCACTAGTTGAACCTTGTACCCCTCGATAGAATTATCTGAAGTAAACTTGGTACTGTAGATCCACTTGCACACCAAAATGTTCTTTCCTTTAGGTTAGGGTACCAATTCCCAAATGTGATTTTTCATCAAGGAATTGTACTCTTTTGCAATAGCCTTCTCCAATTCCTCTTTTACCTTGGCTTCTGCATAGGATTGCGGATCATGCTTATCGTCACTGTAGTCATGAGAGCAAAATTGGCATGTTGTTTTTCACTATAGGTCATACATGGCTTATTTTCATTCCCCTTGTTTTCCTTAGCCTCTTCAAGGGTAGTAGTATCCCACTTGGGATGACGAACATTCCACCTAGAAGTAGGAGTCTCGTGTTGGATTTGCCTTATGTTTGGGGCCATCATTAGTCGACATGGTGGGGTCACTGCTCAAACTCCTCTAAACAATTGGAGGCTCATCTGATGCAGCATCACTTGCAACCTTCCCATCATCTCCTGAAGAATCTTGAAAAGTCAACACTAAAGGAGCCTCCAAACTAGAATTAGTTGTCTCATCATTGTACGCATTCAGGACAATATTGGGAATAGCAATGCATTTCTGTGCATCAGAAACAGGATTCACCTCATCAAAGATGACATCTCTCTAAATGATGATCTCACTCTTAGACGGATCCCATAATCTATGGGCTTTGGAATCCTTTGAATAGCCCATCATGGTGCACTTATATCTCTTAGGATTGAATTTCTTCCGTTTCTCATCCAAAATAACAATGCATTTCTGTGTATCAGCAACAGGAGTCACCTTATCAAAGATGGCATCTCTCTAAATGATGATCTCACTCTTAGACGGATCCCATAATCTATGGGCTTTGGAATCCTTTGAATAGCCCATCACGATGCTCTTATATCTCTTAGGATCGAATTTCTTCCGATTCTCATCCAAAATATTGGCACATGCAACACCACCAAAAACTCTATAGTGTACAATAGTTGGCTTCCTACCACACTATTTCTCATATTGTGTCGCATTTCTGACATTTTTTTTAGGAACCCTGCTTACGATATGGATAGCACAACAAACAGCTTCAACCCAAAATCTGCCATGCATACCTCTGGCTTGGAGCTTAGATTGTGCCATCTCAACTAAAGTTTTGTTCTTCCACTCTGCTACACCATTTTGTTGGGGAGGATTGGCAGTGGTACACTGCCTTATGATACCATTATTGGTATAGAACTCTTTGAAAGAACAAATCACATGCTCTCCTTTATCTGATTTCAATCATTTGACAGGATGTCCAAATTGTTTCTCTACCATGGTCTTCCACTCCGTGAACTTCTATAAAGCAAGGGACTTAGCTTTCACAAAACGAACCCATATGTATATTTAGAGAAATCATTAATGAAAGTTAAAATGTACTGCTTTTGGGTCGAATATGGACGATTCATAGTGCATAAATCGGAATGAACAAGTTCAAGATGTCCCTTTGCATGACACAACTTGCCCTTCTCAAAACCTTCTTGGTGATGTTTGTTGAAAACACATCCTTAGACACGCCTTTGGATGGAGAAATGGCAGGCAGTCCATATGCCATATTCTTTCAGCTCACTAACTACATGCTTCTGAAATTCAGGTGGCATAATCACTCTTGCCACAATCGGTTTGCATCATCTGTCTTAGCTACCAGTGCATATAGATCCTGATTCTTTGGAACATCACTAGAACCAGTGAACTTGTAAGCTTGTAATTGCTTATGAAGTATGCCACTGACTACCAACTGAATTTATTTCTCAGGCCAAAAATCAACTTTGGTTCCTTGCTGAGTAATATGGAAAATGGATAGCAGATTCACACTCAAATCAGGTACATGGTAAACATCCCTTATTATGCCATCTTCTAGTACGACATCGCCACTAACAGCTGTAGAAAGAATATAATCATCTGATATATAAACCTTCTCATCATCAACTTTGCCAAGGTTTTAGAACAAACTACCATCCTTGGTCATATGATTAGTGCATCCATAATCCATAGTAAAATCACATTTTGAACTTTAAACCTCTCCACCCGCCTGCCTTAGCATCTAACATGTTAAACACACACCTGATAAGGGTGCCATGCTCTTTAAAAAATCACCCACCAAAAATTCTCCTCTTGCACACTTACCAATTTGATTGTGGTCCCATGCCATTACTACTCTCTCTGCCTGCTCTTTATCCCTGTTGTGCTAGCACTTCAAACACCAATATGACCATCTGCTAGCACCCTGGAACTAGAATAACATGAAAATTCAGAGGCTATTTTCAAGGCCTAAAATAATAATTTTATGATAAACCAAAAAAGGACTCCTAATGATTTTTTGCAAGGAATCCAAAAATGCATAATTACCAAGTTCGGAAATTCGGATCCATTCGAGAGGGCAAAAAATCTGAAAATCCGGAATTCTTGAAAAAGTTTGAAAAAATCTGATTTGATATATATATATATATATGAGAATAGTTTTATAAATATGCAAATTTGACAAATACAATGAAAAACTTTCATAAAATAATATAAAAAGTTAATATTATACTACGTTGCCAATATTGATATAGGTATGAGAATCGGATATGTGGATACATGGATTTTTTTTTGGGGTTTGGATATGTTTTGGATACGGCTGTACAAAAATATATATGAAAAATTAAAAATATAGCCATATAAGCAAAATTAACCACATAATATGCATAGATGAAACAAAATAAGTTAAAAAACCACAAAACATACTCATAATTCAATGCCAAATATCATAATATTCAATCGTCGAACTTAGATTAGTTTTATAATAGTACATAGTACAAATGTTACAATGTATGGACAAAAATAAAGACAACTCAGCATATTCATGATTCACTATATTCATTTTCCTCTTTGACTGCAATGTCTTCATCCATGTGGTTCATTAGAACCACAAGCAGCAGCAATGCCACTCCCACTCCCACTCCCACTCTCAGTAGCTCCACCATGCAAGTCATGTGAAGCACCGTCTAGCTCTGTGTCAAGCAATGAAAGGAAGGCATCCAAGTAAGTAGTCTCTGGGTCCACATTCCCACACTTTGTTGCCCCTGCCTTGTAATCAGTTAGTGGCGGTTGTTTACTTTTGATAAAATGAGTGTGAAAGCTGCTTTTAGGGTATAGAATCCACTTTAGTTTGTTTTTAAATGAATTTTGAAGTCCATGTTTGACTTTTCATCAGGCAAAATTGAAAAAAAACATTTTTCTGCAGGGCTACTGCACGGATAAGTGATTGGGCCTGTGGACATGCCTGGATTTCTAAATGAAACCCCTATCCAAGTGTGGTATTTTCTAGATCTGATTACTTTTTTGCATAGTTACCAAATCCGGCCCGGATAAGTTTGTCCGGGTCAACCCTGTTTTATTCCTTTTCTTTTTGTTTTTTCTTGAAATCATTTAAAGGTTTTTGGTGAAAAATAATGCCCAGAAACCATAGATATTATATAATATCTATGTTACTGGATACTGCATATTAGCCGGCTGGATACGATATGATACTGCCTTGGATACGGATACTGACAGGATACGTGATTGGGCTTGTAAAACCTTAAAAATGATTTAAAAAAATGGGACGGGGGGATGGGGGGGTAGGCGAACATGGCTGACCCGGACAAACTTATCCAGGCCGGCCAAAAAATTCAAATTCTGCCAGATTTTGTAACTATGCAAAAATGTAATCATATCTAGAAAATACCACACTTGGATAGGGGTTTCATTTAGAAACCCTGGTTTTCCTATAAGAACAAAATCTTGCTCCGGGAGAGCAAACGGAGCCCAATTCTCTACAAGCGAGTTTCTATTGTCTCTGAATTTCGTAAGAAATTCAGATCTGCAATCATAAATTCTCCTTTGCTAATGCTTTTGTTGGATCTCTTCTTTTTTTCATAAATATTGACCTTTAACGAAGGAAAAATTGCAAACCAACTCTTCGTGAGATATTACCATTCCTTTGCGCACTTTTGCAGAGGCAAAGGATCAAAACCTCGGGAGTTTTAAGCCCCAATCTCTGATACCATGTCAGACTAACACAACAGGTTAATAGTCAGGCAAATAATAAACTCTACAATCAAAAGAGAGAGCACATGCATGTGGAGGTGTCAAGAGCTACCAAAATAATAATAAATCACAATATAAAATGGAATGTTAATACGAACTAATGGATGATAAGGTGGGAGGCATTGCCTCTATTTATGCACCCATTTACACGTTACATAAAAGTAGTCCGACCCCATAAAGGCACTAACCCAAATATATATAAATTATAGTCACCAAGTCTGGAATCCGGATCTGTTTGGGAGGGCCAAAAAAGTCGGAGAATTTGGAATTTTTCAAAAGGTTCAGAATATTCTAGTCTGGAATACACACACACACACACACACACACATATACGAGCATAATTTAATAAATATGCAAATTGACAAATACAATGAAAAAAATTAATAATGTAATATAAATTGTTAATATATTTAATATTATATAATATATAAGGTTGCTGGGTGCCTTTTTTCTGTAGAAAACTAGTTTTATTTTAAAAGGGCCGACCTGGAGAGAACTTATCCAGGCCAGCCAAAAAACCTGGATTGGGCTGGTTTTTCTGTAGATCTGGATGGATTTTGGTAACTACGATATAAAATGTAAATTACACATAACCCAAAGGTATACTGCAATCAATGGTAACTCAATGGAAACTGACAAGATGGGTTTTACAGTCTAAATATTTGTGCCTTGAAATTAGGGTGTCACTACGCATGAATTTAGCAAATGAATTTTGATTTATTTCTGGCCATGCCTTTTATTGACACCGGAATCTAGAAAGCTGAAATATATTTGAAGATTACCACCTGTTCTGTGGGCAGAAGTTTAATAGAGCAGAGTTTTGTGGGTAGTCTTATCATTCTTATGTGTGAGACTTGACAGTATCTATCACTACCATTTTGATACTTACCACAAGCTTTGGAATAAACAACTGATTAAGTGATGTTCATTAGTGGCTATAATGGCAGAGCCTTTTGTCTATTTCAATTTTTTTACATAGGTGGAGATTATTTTTCTAATTCTGAAGACCCGTTTACTGGATAAGTGGATATACGCAGTCAAAGTTTACACGTGCAATTCAAATCAAATCCATCAAATTAGCAATGCATCACAAGGCAAAAGATCTCCAAAAGGATATTTTTTGATCTGTATTATAAATTCATATTTGTAAAATCCTACTGAATTCCATACCCAACTTAATTTAACTAGCAACAACCATACCCAATTACTTTTCGTGAAGGAATTGGATCAACCAATATGTTTTAAAGCTAAAACATTCAGTTTCTTTTTGAAGATCAAACTTTGGATACTATCTTTTGATCATTGTCAAATTGACTTCTCCATGGCTCATTATGAGCTTGCCTGCAATATATACGTTTACACGGAATGGTGCCCCCCTTGACATAATCGGGACAACATGGAGTTTTAAGGTCATTTAATTGCACAAGATACATACCATGATTTTTTACCCAATGGTCCTGTTAGCCAAATTTGTTACCCTTATTTTTGAATTTTCCTTTGGCTAAGTTCAGAATCTCTTGTCTGTTTTCAATCCAATTGTGAAGGACTCGTGAAGAAACCAGTTGTTTTCTCTTCTTCGGAAGTTTTATTTCAGCCTTATTTGAGTATTTTTTCACCCAATTTTGCCTAAGCGTTTCTCATTTGGAAGGTTTCCTTTGTTTCGGGTTTTTTGTCCAAGCCTAGGAATTTCTTTCGGACTTTTTGTTGCGGACAAAAAGTCTGAAATAATTGTCTCTTTGCCT
Organism: Torreya grandis; assembly: GCA_037957365.1. NCBI lineage: Eukaryota > Viridiplantae > Streptophyta > Pinopsida > Cupressales > Taxaceae > Torreya > Torreya grandis. Next base: position 339,835 of record JARHVA010000070.1, on the reverse strand, counting down.
TTTCCCGAAGGAATCCTTTGTCTCGGACAAAAAGTCCCAAGGTATTTGCCCTGTCTTTTCTCGAAAGATTACCCTTCGGAATTTTTCCGAAGGGTTCTTTCTCTCTCCAAATTGCCCTTCGGAATTTTTCCAAAGGGTCACTTTTCTCTCCAAGTGCCCTTTGGAATTTTTCCGAAGGGTCACTTTTCTCTCCAAGTGCCCTTCGGAATTTTTTCGAAGGGTCACTTTCCAAAGCCCAAAGACTTAAAGTTGGAAGAACCCGAAGTCGTCAAGCTTGTAGAACCCAAAGTAGAAGAGCTTGGAAAACCCAAAAAAGTCTTGACAGTGAAAATCGGGTTTTCAAGACTACTTAACTTATTAAGCTTGATCCAACGGCTGATCCACGACAGGTAGATCGACGGTGCAAATCAATGATCTGGGTCATTCTGAATGGCCAATGGAAAGATCAATCAATGAGCACACAAATTCCCAGCAATGCCTCTCCAAGACAAAACAAAATGAAAGTGACTCTTTTCCATGCCATTGTGCATCGCGACAGGCCAAGGAGAAGCGGTTGGGCACCGAAACATATTTCTAACTGGTGGCTCCATTGACAGCAACCATTTTAACACCATCTCCAAACATCTCGATTGGGTTGAGCAACTGTTGAAAAAACATCTTCAAGAGGGCAAGCCAAGGGCGTTCAAGATGGTGACATGGATCAATCAGAACGACCTAATGAACATCATTGGCAAAGTCAGTTGCAGCTGAAGATGGAGACTTCCAACACAATTGATTCCTCTCCTTGGCGCCAAAAACTTTCCTCTCTCCTTCTTGCTATATATACAACCCCTTGGCTAGAGAAAAAGAGACCATGCAGTGTATGGCGAAGCCCTGTTGGAATGATTCAAGTTCTGCCTTTGAGCATTTAGCATAAATCTGTTTCCTTCAAGCTTTTTCTGGGTTTTTGGTCTAAGTGTGCAAGAGATGTATAGTGGTAGTATGCGATGATTTACATCCTTCTGCCCACTTTATCCTTCATATCTGAACAAGAGTTCTTAGTCTAACTGGTCACACAGTGTGTATCCAAGTTTATTGAATTTCTGCATGTGTATTACTGTCTTGAATGTGCAAAGTTTGCCTTTCAGCGCATTTACCTTGTGTCATTTTTTACACATCTCACCTCTGTGTTGAAATATTGTTGTTAGAATCTTTAGAGTTTGAGAATGGTTTGTGCTTTTGCTGTATTGTGCACTAGAATTTGATATTCATGTGGAAAATAGTTTTGGTGCATCACCACTCTTAGAATAGGATTTCCTTTTCTGTAAATTTCTAACTCTTTTCCCTTTAAACAAGTTGGTTTAATAGAGATTGTCTTGCAGAGACATATACAAGGAGCTAGCCCTTTTAATCTAGAGGTCCATTTCCTCCATAGGCATGCCCACAAGGTTGGAAATGTTTCAACGTTGCCCAAATCTGGGAGAGGATTGAACACTCTCTTCAAGGGTGCAAGATTTGGAGACAACAGGTCCACTATAATGAGATCATCAGTAGTATAAGATTGCATCTTTCTTGAAATTAGCAGTGCCATAACACGTTCACAACAGTTTATTTCATTTAATTTTGTTCAAAGTCTTCTAATGATCCATGGAATGAATATGTATATGTGTGCATTCATGCAGATCCAAACCATTGTTGGGTTCAACATCATGGAAGCATTTAACAAATGCCATCCACGCATTGTGTCATTCACAATGACTTCAAAGGAATGTATAAAGATCGTGTACATACTATCAATGTTTCCTTGGGCTGCTTGATCTTTCCAGTAGCATATTTATAGTTTTAATATGCAGGGAGAGTGTTTGTAAGGATAACCATACACATTGTTTGTAACCCCCTGGTTGTTGTCCTTGTTAAGTGCTTTTACCTTTCAAGGGAAGAAATTATGACCATTCAATCACTTGTGTTTTTTTAGCGCATGCTTGGCACATCTATGAGACACCCTTCTTCTTGGACGCTTCTTCTAGACAAAAAAACAAACATCACCTCCTTTGGGCTTGACACTAGTATATCAAGGGTTATTGTTTGGTATTTGTTCAACTATAATGATGGAGATCCCACAAATCTTACCCAAATGCAAATCTTTTCATTTCCCAATACAGTAGTTCTCGTGCTTCATTGGTAAACATGTCCTTCTAGGGCATGGTTTATAAAGCTGAGGAGACCTACATCTATTGAAAGCTGTGCCATTTGCAGGGAAAACTTGCCAAATTGGCTCATCAATACTATGGCTACCTTGTATATGGAAAATGCAAGGGATGTTGAGGAAAAGAATGAGGACAGGACCATTGGCGACACTTGGGTGGTGACTGCATGGAGGAGGCTGGCCTATTTCTGGCTTGGTTTGACATCTAATTTCTGTACCTTTTAAACCTCACAAAAAATGTTCCGTTGATGTTACATTTTAAAAACAGGAAATTTGTTAAATGCTTTGAGTTTTTCTATCTTTCCAACTCCATGAAGCACTATCTCAGTCTTCCCATGACCCAGCTTTTTAGTTTTCCATATAAGAAGAAAATATATCAAGAATTGCAAGCCTTAATTATGAAAAATTGAAAACTAATTCTATAGAAAATGAGGAAATCCTTCGCTTCATTTAAGTGCCATCTCAGTCTTCTCATGACCCATAATTTAAGTTCTCCCCACAAGAAGAAATTATATCAAGAAATGCAAGCGTTAATTCTGAAAACTAAATATCTAGCAAATGAGGAAATTATTTATTGCATCTACTGATCTGTGCTTTTCATTCCCCAAAATCAAAAGTGTTGACTCTAAGAATACTTTACAAAGCTTAAATTCTCAAAAAGTCTCCAAGATCTCTTCAAAAATCTTTGACTATTATTTCCAAGTGAATAATTTCATAGAAATCTATTGTTCTTTTAGGAGTTAGTATGCTTTCTGTAGTGGTTTTTTGTAGTCGTTGTTTTGATTTGAACCATAAAATTAAAAAATGACTGACATATGATTGTTTCCTAGGAGAAATGATTTGTGATTTCTCGGCTTTATTCATTTTGAGAAATTGTTCCAAAAGGCCCCGATGTCTGAAATGGAATGATTTCTATTGGGCATGCCATGTTTCATCCTTTTTCCATTTCTACTAGGAAATGTACCCTAATCTATCCTTCCTGGTGCCATAAGTATTACTAGTATATGTTTGCAGTAGTGTGATTGATAAGGAAATTGTCATAATCTTTGCCAATATCTCTTTAAGTGATTGTATAACATGTGGTTTAATGTTGGCGGGCTACTGCCTGACCTTTTAAAGAATGAGTTGTTCTAGCAGCATGCTGTAAAAAAAAGTACGAATTATGAATTAAAGTTTGCAGCTCACATTTATTCTGTTCTCATCAATTTTACAACATTATTTAATCTAGAAACTATCTTTTTATCAATTCAATTCTCCTTTCAAATGCCACATTTTAATTTTCTCTTTGTTGAATACTTGTTTCCTATTATTTTACTTTGTTTATTAGGAATGCTATGTCTTGACATGTATAATGCATGAAGAACTGGAATGTTTGCTCATAAGACAGGAACTTCTCCTGCTTTTTTATTGCACCTCTGTTTAGCTAGATCCTATGTTTGACCAAAAAGTGCTTTGACGTTTCAGGCATCACGAGTTTTGCAACTGGAGAGAAATAGCCTTGAATTTCTGCTGAAGCACTATTGTGGGATAACTGCTGACAAGGAGTAAGTTTTTTAAGTGATATTAGAGACTAATGTGGGATTTCACCTTAAGTTTTTTAAGTGATATTAGAGACTAATGTGGGATTTCACCTGGCCCAGGTTGCACTGCTATGCAGATGCCCTTTTCTTTTTCAAGCCTTAGTGGCCTTGGCATATGTTATAACCAAGTTCTTTTTTGTTTTTCATCTATTGAAAGTTATTATTGACTTGTGTTTTCAATCTCTAGGATGGTAGAAAAAAATAGATAGAGTTTCTAAGCCTTCGTAGTAGTTGCTGCGTTTTTTATTTTTTCCTACTGGGACATTTTTTTGTTGAATATTTCGTGCTTTCCTTATATTTATAGTTTATTCTATACTGTTTTTGTTCTGTTTTGCTGTTTTTCAGTAAGTTTTGTGACAACTGAAAGTATTTTGATCAGATGTTTAGTGCCGTTTCTCAATAAGTTTTTGTTTAACGATTTGGGTTAGTTATCTTTGTGACCGGTAGAGTTATCTCTTATGGAAGTTTAACATTATATTTAACAAAGTACAGTATATTATTAGTATGTTTGAACTGTGTAATTACTTTATTTTTCTGGATGTTGGAACTTGTGCAACTTTGCTCCACTTCAGTTTCAGAATATGATAATTTGGAACAGGAGCACAACTCTGTGCCTTTATGAAGTATGCAAGTCTGTAAGCAGTCTATATGCGCATCTGTTGACAGTTGTTGTTGCAACTTGCTTGTCATGTTGAACTTAAAGTTGCTTATGGTCTCAAAGTTGTATAGGCAAAACGTCCTTTCCTTCACAAGAAATATATTATTTGTTATTAGAGCCTATGACTTGAAGGTAACATTGGCAGACCTAAAATTGTTTTAGCTCTTATATGAGCATGTAGACTTTCCATCGGCAGACCTAAAATTGTTTTGCTCTGATATGAGAATGTAGACTACATCAAATTATTTGAGAAGTTCTAGTACAACCATAGATCTTTTCTTGATGCCCTCTCAGTAAAAGTTTCACTACAATATTCTTGTTTACACACTATAACTTCTCAAGACACTGGAGTAAATCTAGTTTGCACAATGATCACATCTTCTGCGAAGCACTGGACTATGGTACCAGGACATGTCATCTTATATGAATTCTTTGAATAAACTAACAAATTTTTTCCTTTGAGAGCAATTTATCTAATCATGCTAGGTTATTAACAAAGCTTTTAAAAATGACAGGTAATGTGAGAATTTGAATTGAAACCTTAAATTTGGCAAATAAAGGTCTTCTATATAGAACTCTTGCATATCGGATTCGAAATGCTTGGAACTCTGATATGAAACGAGAATGGTTTCTTTCTATAGTTCCTAGGTTACTGTCATTGAGCCTTGACATTCTATCCGACCCATTATTCAAATGGAAAAAAGATGTTGCATTTCTTGGTATTACAAGAGGTTATGTTTCTTGTGATAGATTGCATGCTTTGCTGTGGTCGTAGTAGTTGTTACTCTTTTTTATGTTAAATGGATTCTGATCTATCATATGGGATCTTGTATGCCTGCAATAAAACAGGACATAGCTGAGGGCCTTGTGGAGAAAGAGCAACCAATGTAAAACTTACATTAAAAGATTTGGTTTACGGAATCTCTGCCAATATATTCTGATGACACTTGTTTCTAAAGGTGCTTAATTGGTCTGGTGTAGTCTTAGTAGGTGGCTGATGGAATTTACCAAATGCCTGACAAAGATTTGAGCATACTAAGACTCAACAGGTTTTGACAAAAAATTAGTTCCTCCTGTAACATGTCGTACTAACTTTAGCCTACACACTTATCAGTTACCTTGACTTTGCATGTTGATGGGTCTTCCTTGTTGGCTTATAAATCTTGGGTTGCAGATTTGGTGAGTGAACTGTGGGCACTTATTTATTGCACTTGAATTGCCTTGGACATGTTGGTGACCTTCTTCATGCTTGATTTAGTTTTAGGGTTACTTTTCTAATTCCTGGTCCCTAAGATACGTAATGCAAACATGATCCTCTCTTTAATTTTGTAGCTTTCATTATGCAGTGATAGTGATATATTCTCATTGAGAGCAAAATTGACAATGCATAGAAAATTATTTATTGTATTTTTTTTTATTGTTAAATGTGATGTGCCTTGTTGGAATTTGTTCTAGAATTTCTTGTTAAGCTTCTTATATTGAGTTCCTTTTGGACTAAGCTGGCTATTTTTTTGGACGAAGTCTCAACTCAACTAATAGTAATTCTTCACCATGTTTGAGGAAATGTAGTTGGAAGAATGTGTTTGTTAGGAGCATATCTTGGCACAATATGACTTAATGAACACCGCACATCCTCGAGTGGTCTGTCTTGGGTTTTGATGAAATATTTAGCTTTGCGAGCTCTTTTTTCAGTCCATTTTTTAGATTGTAATTATAAGGTATGTTATCTCCAAAATTGGCTTATTTTTTCTTCCTAAATTTAGTGCCTTAACTGTTGAGGTTTAGCTTTGTGAGTTCTTTTTTTAATCCATTTTTTAGATTTTGTGGATAAGAGTACTTCCATGCGATTATTGTAATTATAAGGTATGTTATCTCAAAAAATACCTTACTTTTTTGATTTTTCCTGTATATTTAGTGCCTTAACTGTCGAGGCTGGTAGGATGTACCAGGAGTTGGCCCTCATTGTTCATTGCAAGTTTTCAAACTTGCCAACTTGGGTGTGATGCATGAATGATATGATGGACACGTGGCATTAAAGCACCGGGCAAAGGATGTCCAAGCTTTGTATGCTTTTCTTACTATAAAAGCTACATCGCTGAATTTTTCTACACATAAAAATTGGTGATTATTAAGGCGGTTTTTTTTTGCTCCAACTGTCAGTGGTAGTTTTCTTGACTAATGATCTTTTCTATTATAGATTGTTTGGAAATTTGTTTCCTGCTTGGTTCAAATCTATTAGACAGATAGTATCAACCTGGCTTCCTTTCTTAACTAGTGACAATTGTTTTCATTTGAACATCCCTTAAATCATCTTTATTGGGTGTTTTTTTCTGACTTTGTCATTTATCATTTTTATTTATTGTTTGATATGATATTCATCAGTGAACAACTATTTTCTATATCCCTGCTTTGTTTTGGTTATCTTATATGCACACAAACAGGGGAAACTAAGTTTCAGTATTTCTTTGCGCAGATATCAGACTGCTGATTGGCGCTTGCGGCCACTCCCTCCAGAAATGCTAAAGTAATTTCTACATAGCTACTTTTTATTTTTACTCCCACCTTTGTCGTTAAAATTGAGTGAAAGCAGGTTTTTGTTAGATTGATGCCCCTTTTTAGGTGCTTTCTTCACTTTGACTTGTCTAAATGGTAAGTCATCTTTGCTGTAACAGATATGCGAGAGAAGATACCCATTTTCTTTTGTACGTCCATGATTTAATGTGGCAGAAGCTAGCACCAATTTCATCGGAGAGTGGAGAGGCTCCACTATTGGAGGTTACTGTTTTTTTCCTCTTTTTACATGAATGGTCTTTTCATGAATTACAGGATATCTAGGTGTTTAACCTGGTGGACAAATTGTTCAGAAAGTATTATATTCCACATGTCCTCTATTTAATGCACAAGAAATATGGATTATAGTGAGAATTGCTTGTATTATCATCAGTGGAAAGAGTCATGACAAAATCTAACCTCTGTGGAAGGCCTCGACATTTCAGGAGTTGTTAAAATGAAGAAACCCACTTGAAGATATGGTTTGAGCATTTTTAGTTTGATTTTGGTTAAGAATATCCATTAATGGTAGAGGATTAGGTGTTTTACATTCTATTTACTTTTTCAAATTGACATTGATGATGAGAATATGAGCTTGTCTGATGCTGGCGAGTAATTTGCGTTTAATATGCAGCTTGGGGAATATATATTGATGCACTTTAGGTCAATGTGCATTACATTCAGTATTAAATCATATTCTTCTTAGAAAATAGACCCATCCCAATTAATACACGTGTTTCTTCTATTTCTTCTGGCCAGCCTCTTTCTTTTACTGGTTGTTTTAAGTAAAATAAACATACATATTTTGTTTCAACCATGTTGAAAACAGACACTGAAAGGGAGGAAGAATGCTCTCCCATCATTCATGCCTGTATGACCAGAATTAGTGCTGTTGTTCTTTGTCTGCATGGTTTTCTCTCTCTTGAAGATTAGTTGGCGGTGTTACAGGATTGGTTAGGATGTAAGGGAGGTAGAATGTTAGGTATCTAGGCCCATGGTATTATGATGTATATAGAGGTTATGGAGTAGCAGACACGTGGCATGCAGAACCCTTGCTTAATGTTATTGGGTTCATTGGGTAACATGCTGGGTACCAGATGGGTTCGGGTACAAGAGTTCACTGTTTCATTTTGGGCCCGGGTAGGTAAGATTTGGGTACACCTGTACAAAAGAATATATATATATATATATATTGACAAATAACCATAATATCAATGTTTTATGCATAATGATAAAATAAAATAAAAAAGAACAAAATATCACTAATAAATTAATAATTGATAATTCAAAATATTAAATGAGCCACAACATGATATTATCACATAGGTTTACATGATCTATCCAAAATAAAACAATTATGGTCATAGTTGAATTCAAGAACTATGTGAACAAATCATCATATTGTTCTTCATCAAAAGCATCCAAATCAGTGATTGGCTCATCAGGATTCAGAACCATATGCAGTAGGACTAGCCGCAGTTTTGTTGTGTTTCTTTCTGTTTTTTATTGTGTTTCTTTATGTTCTTTTATATTTTAAATATCCATTTTTGTTTTTATCATGACTGTCATACCCAGACCGGCACTCTTTTTTAATTCTGTTTTTATAATGACAGCTGGGTACCCAGGATAATAGAATTACTGGGAGGTACCTGGATCAATACCAAGACCAAAACTGTATTGGTATGGGTATGGAGCCCTCCAGGCTAGTACCCGGTAACGTACCTTTTCTAGTTTTAAGTTAATGTTTAGTGATTTTACTTGGTGAATGCCCTACTGGTATATTTCAGAGATTCAATTCAATGTGAAGATTTGGGTATGTGTTCGACATTTTATTTTACACTGATACATTTTTGAGATTCCAATCAATCTGAAGGTTTTGGTATGTGTTCAATATTTGTTTTTATTCTTTTTACGATGAAGTCCTTTATATGCATTATAAATTGTTTCTTCCTATGGCAAGGAGTGTGGTGTTCTGCCAGTGGAGTGATATGTAAACTAATGATCTGATCCATTTATTTCAATGATTGAAGGTTTATAGACGCAGTCGAGATATATGCTTACAGCTGTATGAAAAAGAACGTCTGACAGAAACTTCATATCTACATGTTTATGGGTAAGGTTGATTGACATCATTTTGCTATAAAGTACTGTAAATTTTGCTTGTTTGTTTGTAGAATCAAGTCCTATGTTAGCGTCTTTGATATCTTTTTTTTACATTGGCGATCTCCACAAAAACGATTTTCTAAGATTTGGCTGTGGGTATGCGTATGTGCAGTTTACAGGAAGGAAATTTCAGTCCGGAGCAGCTTGCTGTTGTTGCTGTAAGTGCCTAATCTGGTGGTCTAGTAGTTATTGTTGGATTATTTTCTAGGTTTCATAATCAAAAAATTTAAGATTATGTTTTAGTCCTCATTCTCTTCTCTTCCTCTCTCCTATCAAGTGCCAAATTACCTCAAAATAGTATGCCACCACAATTTTATTTCAAGCCAAGGCAAATATTCCAAGTTTCTGCCATGAGCCTTAGAGCTGCTGCCATTCTGTAAGGAGACACCGGAAAAAGGTAACATGGTGTCACCAGCTTTGGATTCTGGCACCTTGGCCTTTCCTCTGTGGGACATGTCTGAAAATTTAATAGTTGATACAGAGCAAAGTCAAGTTCACAAATGCAAGGCTTCATAGCCCCACACCATTATAGAGAGAATCAGCATGCATGAAAGCAATCTGGGAACGCAAAGTTGAACCGGTTGGAACCATATATATGACCATCCTCATTTTCAAAACAAATTGTCAATAAAATTGTAAATATATATAAATTCAAAAACAAAGCAATTGTGAACCAAGATGATATCAACAAATTACATTTAAAAAAAAAGCAATTGTGAACCAAGACAAATCAACAAAATAATTCTTGATGAATTTCAAAGGATGAAAATCTTACATAAGGGTCTTTTTGGTGGTTTACATAAGCATCTTCTGGGGTTCTGAACTTGTTTTCTATTACAAAAACTATCTGGCCACTCATTTTTTAGTTCTGTCTTTAATGATAAACATCTTTATTTTAAAGACTAAGCAGGTGCTGTATAGTGATTTGATTATTTTAAGGAAGGAAGTAAGACATCTCAGAAGGTTGTAAACTTCTAAGGAAATGACGTAATGTTATGGATATTATATTATCAGAAACTTTCTGAAGGTCTTTGAAACTTATTAAAGGCAGCCTGTGCCTTTGCCATTTTGTTTTAAATTCGTTTTTCTTGGTTTTGTAGTGTCTTTTGAGCAACCTTTCAAAACAATGTTTGTATGTGGCGTTCTTCAGATATTAGGCATACGATCTCTCCAATTATGTTGTTGCCATATAGAGATAAAGACACATGTATAATTGTGATTGTTTTAAACTTTTATCTAATGTATCCAGTGACTACTTGAATGTTGAATTAGATAATTAGGTATATACTCTGTCCATGTTGCCATACACAGAAACAAAGGTATAAAACTGTAGTGATTGTATCTTTGCAGGGGCTCTATGAATGGAGGGATGGAATAGCTCGTGCAGAGGATGAGAGCACTGGCTATATATTGCCAAACAAAGTGCTACTGCAAATTGGTAACATAAATGCTCGGTGTTTCTTTAAATGTTATTTTCATGTGATATATTAATTGATTGTTTACTGGATCTAGTGGATAAATAATCCAAATGAAGATGTATTTTTGTTCTTAGAATACCAGTTTCCATAGCTATTCAAATATGTTCTTTGGCTTTGTACTGATGCTATTAGATTTCAATTTGTTTTGGGAACAGCTAAGACAATGCCTAGAAGATTAAATGAATTACGGCCATTTGTCAAGGGCAGACATCCATTTGTTGAGCGCAGTCTTGCTGCTGTACTTGATGTGATAAAACATGCCAGGGAAAAAGGGAAAAAAGCTGTTGATATTGCAACAAAACTACCACTCCAAACCCTTGCAAAGGGAACATATGAAGAAACACCACATATTGATGATCAACCGCGAATGGTATCTGTTGATACAACTGCAGTAAACATTGTATCATATTCTCAAACATATGATAATGTTTTATCCAGTGACAAGTTGGACGTTGAAGCTAAGCCTGTCAGTGAGAATTCAGTTGATATTGAAGTGACAGATGACAGAAAATCATTTTCCAAGGAAGCTAATAGAGAAGAAACTGAGTTAAGTGAAAAAGTGTGTCATAAAGAAAGATTGTCTTCTGCTGTAGTGGGCCGGGCAGCTTCTTCATTGTTTTTAAACAAAAAACGAGATTCTGTGAATGGAGGCCAGCCAATCTCTGATGACACTAAAAGCAATCTGGTTTGTCAATCATTGTTAAAGCAACCCCTACCCTTATTGCTGCCAGAAGACGTCTCTTATGAGAGATGTGCAGTAGGAAACTTTGTCAAGGAAAATGGCGATGCAAAACAAGAAGAAATTTTTCAATTATTTAGTCCTGCAGATTATTCAATTTCTGGGGATTTAATTCTGAAGGAAAACAGGACATCTGGTCAGAATTCCTTGGAGTCCAACTTTGCTGCTCAGGAGGCTGCTACAGCGGATAGAAACACAGGTCTGTCAGAAGCTAGGGAGCCATTGGTACAAGCAAAAAAGAGACCAGGACGGGGATTGGCAGCTATGCTGGGTTCTTCAAAGTCAAAACAGAAGAATGAATCGATCACTAAAATGCATGATCCAGAGCAGGTATAACAGAATAGATCATTGTTTCTACAATTCTTTAGTGATCAGACAATTTTTGTAGGTAAGTAAATGAGGGGCCAGGAGCAGGCTTCCCTCCACTTATAATGTATTTGTTAAAATCACTCACATTAACTCAGGGGCCGTGCCTGCTGGTTACCTTGGTTGTCACTGTGAGAAGAGCCTCATCATGCCCCTATACTACAACCTGACAGGGAACAGGAAGATTTTGATTTGATTGTAACTGAAGCCTCTTAGAAGATTTGTTTTGTTGGTATGCTTTGTTGCTTTATGGATATGGTAGTAAATATGAGTGAATTTGATGTTCTCTTATATGCCTAGCTACAACCATTACTACTAGCATTCTATTGATTTTTAATGATTCCTGGGCATCATTTTCCTCTGAAATGCTTTGGAAATTGCTTGAAATTGCTTGAGGACAATGTGCAAGAAACTTTAGCTACTGTTCCTTCTTATTATTGGCAGTTGTATGCCTTGGGGCATGAATAATGGTATGGAACATTTTCAAATTATTAACTTGTGGACATGTACTTCAGCAGTGCAGAGCTGTTGAATTTCCATGTTGTTTGTGTTTGTGTTTGTGTTTGTGTTCTGGGTGTTATTTGGCCCCTTTTACTATGACTGCTTATATTTCTTATGGGTGTTATTGAGCCTTTTTTGCTATGATTGTCATCATTATTGGAGCGTTCTAGCATTTGTTATATTGATGCTTCTTTTCTTGGCAGGATAATGCAAGAAACAAAGTGGAGCAAATCAAGGCTTTAATAACTCTTCCGTTTCAGCCATTTCGTGGATCTTGTGAACTAACTTCAATTCAGCATTCTCCCAAATCCAAAGAAAATCTCAGCAATCAAGATCTCACTAATCAATCTTCACAGATTGAGGACAAGGTTAGTGAGTTTTTTTGCTGTGAAACAACAAATCCAACAGTCGAGATTGAGAATGCAATGCCAGTATTGAAGAAATCGGTTGGAATTGTGCACAGTGAGGAAGGAAAGAAGTACAGGGCGTGGTGGCCTTTAGTGCAACTAGAGGGCATTGGAGAGGCATCTGCTACTACAGAAACAAATGATAGGGAGTTACCTCCTTCACTTTCTGAATTACGCCGAAGGCAGAACTACAAACATCAATCTAGTCACCAGTTACTACAGAGTGCCCATCATGAAGCTCATGTAAATGTAAAAGATTTCCTCTGTGGAAAAAAGAGAAAAAGCTATTCCCTAGAACCCTCTAGTGCAAGCAAGGTTTCTTCCTTGGTTCCAGAAATTGATAGACGGTTCAAGCCTTTTGATTATGCAGCAGCCAGACACTCTACGCATTCTGAAACAAGCGATACAATTGCAAGAAATTTTAAAGGTAATGCAAACAAGAAACTTTCTCATAAAAAGGGAAAAGGGTTTGTACATGACCCTACAAACAGGGCTGCAAGAGAATCCAGTACAGATGACATTCAACCGGGCAAAAGGCGTCAAGTTTTCCCTGCTTCAGGCAATCGTAGTGCTACTTTTCGGTGACTGCAGATAACTGGTATCTAACATTCTAACTGTTAAGAGGAGAATGAATCGATTTTTTCATTATTGAGAAATTCATCTGCCACACAAATAATCTGAAGCAAATCCCACTCAAAGCATTGAATCATTAAATTCTCAAGCATTTTAAATTTAAATATTTTTTTTCTACAGAATGTTGTTTATGAAGCTGTGTCAATGCTCTGCTTGTTTCTATCTTTATCTTATCCAAAGCTGAATCCATTTGTTGACTTTCTTTTGACAAATTGGAGTGTGCTGTAATATGTATAATCGTCATGGGTCCTGTGTTTTTCTGGGATGCCCAATAAATTTTTACAGTCCATATGCAAGAGAGTAAGCTGTACCTCATTTTTCAGATTCTTTAATCTATGTATCTATTAAAGTTTTAAACCATTATAAATGAACTCTTCTCATCTTGGGACTTCAAAGTAACTTATGTTCTGCCAAAGACATTAGTAGCATCAGTAGTGGTACATGAACAAAATACTTGTCCTGTTTGAATTCCTAATGTATATGATTGTTATTAGTGAAAAGGTACAAATTTCCTTACATGGTTGATTATTAATGTATGTTAAGTTTCTTACATTGCTTTCATCTTCAGGCAGTTAAACTCCTTTACCTACATGCCCCATTTGCTGAAGGGATATCTTTTGGGCCTGGGAAAGTCTTGGTTATACAGATGCAGTATGGTTTGTAAGTTGTAGTAGAAGAGAGCAAGTTGAATAACTCATGACAAAATCATTAAAAAAACTGTTGGATGGATATATATTTTCTTTACCATTTATTAAGCTGCCATTAACAGTTCAGGCTCAGGAAAGGCATGCTAGAAGTGCTTTTGTTGAATCCTATATATGGCAGTGGGGTAGGAGGGCTATTTGGGTAGTGGGCAAATCTTTGATTATTGCAATGTAGTCCTAAGCAGCATAAATTCAGAATTCAGTTATAAGAAAGTGCCGATGGTCACCTAGCATTAGTGAGGCAGCATTAGGATATGCAGAGGACGGTGTTATCACCTGCCATGAAACATCATTGTGAACTGGCCATTGAAAGCAGCATGGCATGGACAAGATACAAACTGCGTGTTCACTATCATTTTGAATCTAAAAGAGAGGGAGCTAGTATAAATAAAAATCTAATTTCTTGAAGATCGTTGTAAAAAAGAAGGAAATAGAATTGTAAGATTGTATATGTGATAATTTGGCTTGTTATCTACAACGTGAAGACAGGAAGGGTAAACAGGCCAAATAGAAGGTGGTGCCTTTGCTAACTTAAAATACTTGGGCACTGGAAATCCATAAGGCACAGGCACTATATATGTTTTAAATTATTATTATTATTATTTTGGGGGATTTAACAGTAAACTGTATCCAGCACGTTCTGCCCATAGATGCTGGTAGACTGGCAGCTGACCACTTTTTAGAATTGTCAAAATATATAGGCATACAATGCGCATTTTGGTAGTGCCAAAAATATGGCAGGCTTTTTTTTAATATTTATCATGTAAATATATTTAATTTAATTTAATTTCTATTTATTACTTAAAAATGAAGAGCTTTTCCTTGCAAAAACTTTGATGGGTTCTTTCCAGTTTGAGATGAAACAGGCTAAATCATTATGTTTACATTTTAGTTGGCTTATAATATGCATTCTAAGCAAATATATTAAGTTTAGGTTGTAAATATGACGGAAAATAATATGACAGACTTGGATGTTACTTTTTGAGCCACTTGATACTTTTGATAACAATGTAAACGATGTTTTATCATGATCAATAATAATATATTGTTTTTTTTGATGTTAATTCATATGGTGCTTTCTTTGATCTTGTGACAGTTGTATGTATGTTACAACATCAGGAAACTTCAATTAACCATAGCAGCAAATTCCCACGAGTGAGGGCCTCTTTCCATTTAGTTTCCTGGATAAGAGGCTGGTTCTTAACAAGATAGATGTTTCTTGTTTGAGAACTCCTTGAGATGTGAGCAATTTTGGTTTCCAAATGGTTCACAACTTCCTCAAAAGACGGTAACTAATATGAATTCTTTGAATCAACTGATTTTTTTTGATTGGATCCTAGGACGCATTCACTGGAGAATAATTCAAATTTCCCTGAATTCAGAAGTATTATAAGTGAGTGAAAACTAAAATAAAGAAAAGATAAATAAACATAACATATATGTCGAAAAAGCAAACTAAAGGAAGTTTTTCTTAATCTGATTGTTCCACAGATGATATCTATAGGAGGAGGCAAATAATTGTCTATCCTCTTCCCTAATTGGGAAACACATCAATTTTGAGCAATCAAGATGTCTTACAATATCTTTTCAACTGTAGCTCAAAATTTGGTGTTCTAGATTGTGCATTTGAAACTAGAGAACGAGCTTTTTATTGCAGTGACCCTAGTCCGAAGGGCGTTGAATTTGGTATGCAAAATTGCCAAGCAAGATCAATTGACCGTCCTTGGAAAATAGTTGTCTCCATTGTGTGGAGACTTCAAGAAAGTGCATAAACTTTTTTGTCTTAAATGTTCTATGGCAAATTTATTTTCCTAGAGGGGTCAGCTGTCTTGCTTTGGCGAGCTAATAGAGTGGCACAAGATAAAGTCGTGTCCCAAAGTTTTGGTATTTGATATAATTGTGCTTTTTTGAATTGTTATGGTACCATTAAATGAGGAGGAGAAACTTTCTATATTGGTGCGTAGGTTGCTATAAATAAATAGCTTGTAGATGTTGACCACTTGGTGAGTTGACATGGCATAGTTTCAAGTAGGGCTATTGGAATCTTGTAATGCTCTCGTTACATGATAACGATGCTAAATGGTTGAGATATGTGGATGGATGGGTGTCTACATTGAATGGTTGTCCAAGAAGAGCATCGCAAGCTGTTATTGGCACTATGTTAGAAACTACAATGTTGAACGGTTGAATGGCACTAGGAATTGACACTACTTGGAATCATGTATCACTCCATTATTATTGAGTCACTCTAGTTTGTATGGTTGAGGATGAAGCATCGTTAGGAAAAATGTTTGGCATTGGAAAGTTCTTTTGGGTTCCGATACCATCAATGAGATACAAAGGTTGTTAGAACTCACATCAGTGAATGGCGGAGATGCTACAGGGGCTCATCTTTAAGGCTAGTCTTTAATGATTCCACAATTGTTTGTAGCATAATTGGTTTCTCACTACGTAGCATGTTGTTAGGTTCGTTGGTTGTTGACAACTTCCAAGTCATTAATGCTCTTTGAGGGGTGTGAACTTTACAAAGTTTTGTCAATGTGAAGAATTGAGGCGATAGAGTAACTTGCTTGAGGGCTGGAGGGTTTCAACAAGTTGGGCTGACAAGAATTTATGTATCGCTTTTGAAGTGCATCCTAGATTTCATCATCAATCATGAAATATATGGGGTTTTGGTGATTGTGTCATATATCAGATGAAATAGTTCAAGATGACAAATATGATAATATGAAGGGTTGCATATATAAACTTCAAGGCGACAATAACTCAACCATGTTTGGCAAGATCTATAATATGAAGATGAGCCACATGATGAGCATTGATACAAGTTTGTGCACATCGGTGGAAGCATGTATGGTATGTTTTAATTTAATTCCATTTGTTCGAAACAAATAAGGCACACCTCCCACAACACTCCAACATTCATACAAAACTTTGTCAAAGACTCGAGCTGCTATAAAAATTGTTGCAAATCCCTATAGGAACATGTTTTGAGCTATCATCCCTACACAATAATTCCCTTAAATTTTCATGGGCACGACCTATCTACTTCTCAACTTAACAATGGCAAGGAAGAATGCTAATTCTAGTTGAATCATTGACCTAAACATGAATAGGGTATAATGCCATCCTTACATAAGGTGAAATTAATTTCTCATTTATAAATTTTCCAAATTGAAATGAAGATATTCAAACAAGAATTCAAAATGGGAGAGCTTCAAATTCACAAAGATGTATAGCCTCTACATCAAAGTAGAATGAAGTTAAGGGATGCAAAAATACATCCTATTAGGTTGGCCAAACCCTCTCAAGTGCTTAGAGGTGAGATTATTTACCATACACAATGCTTCGAGAGTCCATCTTGCAATTTCATGTAATGTTTAAATTGTTAGAATTTCTTATTGTAACTCAAATGAATTTTATTTAATTTGATAATCACTAATCATGTTAAATACATTGAAATGCAAATAACAATGTTTAATTATTATCCAAAAATAATTAATAAAGTAAATTCACATGGTTAGGAATGCATATCTTGAATATGATGTTGTAGAAGATTTGTCTTCTAAGTATATCCTTGAAAATGTATTACCAAACTTGTTAGACATCACACACATAAATTTTGAACTGATTTACGACTGATGTCATGACTGCCTTGGCTCTCCCATTAGGGGATTGTCAACTAAAATATGATTAGACAAATGTGTTCCCTTGCTTCTACTCTTTCGCTTCCCTATTCCTATTTTGCAAGTTTTTACTTACAATATCTAAAAATGGATAAGGAGAATTTTGGGGGCCTAAATTAGGGTTAGTGACCACCATGCAATAACTAGCCATCTAATTATCAGATTCCTCAATGATAACAAAAATGTCAATAAATGGAAATTACATAACATAATAACTTCACCAAGGGCTTTAATCGTGCTCCATGATAGAAAGCTAGTTCAAACACCAATAAATGCTCTAATGATTGCTTAATTAATTCCTATTGTTCTTCCCCTTAAATGAACCACAACACTTTTATATTTATAGGCAATTAATTTCAAATTAGGATATCATTAGCACACTTGCCAACCTTCAATGACTAGAGATGAAAAAAATTATGAGAAGGGACAGAGTCACCCCAAATTAGTGAAAAACAACAAAATGGGCCAAGGCAATCAGGGGTTCCATAGGCACAAGACTTATGAAACACAAGAAAAAAAGGAATAATGCTCGGAGATGTAAGAAAAGGAGAGGGAAACCATTGGAAGTTAACAAAAACCCCAAAATACTTATTTGGACTAATAATTAACAAATAGAGAAGTACACTAGAAATACAAAAAATAATACTAAATAAATGCCATGAGGCCTTTTTTAGATGTCTACATTTTGCCCCACTTTGAGACATATGTTTAGCGTTGAAGTAGGTAGTATGAGCATGCAATTCAAAGCAAGAGAGGCAAGTGTGATTTTGTAGGTTCTAAGATTCATCGACTTGATACTCAAAGACTCAATTCAACAACACACACACACACACACACACACACATGCCATGAGGCCTTTTTTAGATGTCTACATTTTGCCCCACTTTGAGACATATGTTCAGCCTCGAAGTAGGTAGTATGAACATGCAATTCAAAGCAAGAGAGGTAAGTGTGATTTTGTAGGTTCTAAGATTCATCGACTTGATGAGTACTTAGCTGTATTTGAGGTGGCAACCACATGTTGAAAGGTGGAAATATTTAGCTTTAAAGCTAAAATTTATGGCAAATCAAATTCAAATTAAAGTTAAATTGAATTTTAGTGCAATTAATTTCTAAAATCAATATTTCAGAGTTTACCAAGCATGCCATTAATACGGCACGAACCAAGATCACCATCATCATAAGAAACCTAGCTAAATTTAATTATCTAAAGTGAAATAACAATCCTTTGATATAACATAAAATCCCTTCCCTCATAAAGTAAAAGGTATGAAATGAAATGAATAATATAAAATTTTAAGGATTTTTGCCCCACTACATTAAGTGAAAGTACAAATAGAGAAGCTTATACCATTCTTACCTTTTACATTTGCAAATAGAGCTTGAGAGAGGCTTTTAGCATAGGAAGTTGATGAGCATTCTTGGCACCCATATTGGAGAGCATGAGAATGGATGCTACACCGGATGAGGAACGAAACCGGTAAGGCATATTGAGCCTGGATTTTAAAATTTTAAGTATTTATTATAAAATTTTAATATATACAAATATGGTAAAGGGGAGTAATTTTCCCCAATTTTGGAATCGTTTAATCTCGACATACACTATACAATCATGCTAGCATTTGTATGATCCTTGTCTTTGTACAACCAAAACTATCTAGTCCTCACCTAGCTTTAAAATCTTATGTTTCCGATACATGCAATTGCACAATTTGATACTAAAAATTCTCTATGGTAGTAAACAATAATTTTAATCTAAATTTTCTATGTGCAAGACACCATACATGTGCGGGAGCTATGCCATGCTACTGTGTTGAAGATAATACAAGTACTAGGGCTAGAGGAAGCTTTGTAGGCACACCTTGACATAATTGGAGTAGGCCATGTAGCATGTCTACATGAGGTTAGACCACCAATAATGAAGACTCCTAAACCACTAATCATTTAAAAGATTATTAGGTCATTATTCCAAGCATATTCATTTGATATCCTTATTTCTATTGGTTGTACAACTGTTTTTTTTTTTTTTTTTTAATAAATGGGATTAATAGTATCTTTATAATGCTACAATTGATCTATAACATTAATTTTAGTCTAAACTTATTTGGTTTGGACATGTTATTTGTTGGGGTTGATTCAAATATTTATTTTTTTAGAAAAAATGATTAATTTGCAGTTACAACCTAAGTTAAGTTGTTATTTAATTAGATTTATATGATATTAATGACTAATATTAACTATTGATATTATTTTTAATGGCTTGAAAATGACAGTTTAAATAATATAAAAGCACCAAATAATGTATTTAATTGTTTTGCATTGAATTGGAAAATTTTGTAGTCAATGTGAAATTCATATAATATATAGACTATACTATGATGAATGAATGGCCTTACATCTTGAATGGATACACATGACAAGTCAATCAACCAATCAATTACACTTTCTTACATTAAATTTCCAATGGTATGATAATTTCCTATTGGGTGCCACGAATGGAAGGGAGGCACTTCAAATTTTTGTATCTCAACTAGACATGGGGTGGCTCGAATGGATGTGGGGCCCCATTACACTCCACATGGCATGATGATCGATCGTGGATTTTCGTGACTATCTGTGGGGGTTTTGCAATTAATCGTAACTATTAAATAATATTAGGAGACATCTGAAACTACGCAAAGCTACTTGCATCTACATACAAATACCTACATTTACCCTTATTTGTAACTTGGAAATACATGTAACTACATGGAGCTACTTGGATATACACCTGCATGTACATGGAAACAATGATAAATCATATCATAAATTATTGTAACTTGGTCAATCTTAAAATGAAGTGACTTTGACCATTAATTTTCCAAGTGGCTGAAAGGGGGGACCTTTAGGTTAGAAAGATTAAGAGCTAAGGTTTTTTAAAAACTTGTGACAAAATATGGTCCATGGATCTTAAGGATGGTCAACACATTATTACATGAAATGCAATTAGTGAAAAAAAAATTGGGTCAATTTCATGACATTACACAATTCATTTTTTTATGCTTGTAGGAAATTGTGACGTAAAACAATGATACAAATTACACCACATTTAGGTAATCTATTTCATTTTTTTGGGTGTAGATCAAAATTAGGCATTTATATAACCTTTGCAAGTGTCATTTTTAGTGTTGGAGAGGAGAAAGAGAAAGAACGAGAAGGTTAAAAACTAGCAACACGTTTTTTTTTTTTTTTTGGAAAAGAAGGTAGGTTTATTTTTTATTATTTCCAGTTAAATATTACCAAATGACTAATTTAGTCTTATAATAAATTATTATTTGTAATATCTGCTATTAAGTGTAAATTAGGGTAGATAAGTGAAATTTAGGAATTACATAAATTAACGAAAGGCACAGTAAAATTAAGGAAATAAGAGCTAATGTTTTGAAAATAAGGATAAAATTGTAAACAATTTGGATAAAAATAGAGTTAATTAGAAAAATTATTGGCACATTTAAAAAATAAGATAAATTAGTGAAAATGTTAGGAAAAAGAAGAAATTTGAGGAAAAAATAGTGAAACTTGGGGAAACTAGAGTAAAATTAGGCAAATCTTACAAAATTAGAGAAATAAGGGTAATGAAAGAAAATGAAAAAATTATCGAAATTAGTGAAAGTTAGGGAAATTAAATTGAAATTATGACAAACATGATGAAATTATGTAATTTAGTGATAAATATGGAAAATTAGAGAATTTAGATAAATTAGGAACAATTAAAGATATTAGTGAAATTTGATTAAAATTAGAGTACAATTAGGTCAAACATGATGAAATTATGTAATTTAATGATAAATATAGAAATTTATAGAATTTAGATAAATTAAGAATAATTAAAGATATTAGTGAAATTTGGTTAAAATTAGAGTAAAATTAGGCCAAACATGATGAAATTATGTAATTTACTGATAAATATATAAAATTAGAGAATTTAAATAAATTAGGAATAATTAAGGATATTAGTAAAATTTGGTTAAAATTAGAGTAAAATCAGGTCAAACTTGACGAAATTAGGCAAATTAGTGACGAATAGGGAAAATTAGAAAAATTGAAGAAACTAGGGAAAATTATGGAAATTAGTAAAAATTAAAGAAATCAGAGTAAAAATACGCTGAAATTGACAAAAATTAGCCAATCTTAAAAACATTAGGCCAAACACAATGGAATTTGGTAAATTAGTGACAATAGGTGAAATTAGAAGAAATTGTGCAAATTGAGGAAATTAGAGTAAAATTAGGTAAAAATTGACAAAATTAGGTAAATTAGTCACAAATAAGGAAAATTAGAGAAATTATAGGGAAGGTTATGAAAATTAGTGAAACTTGGGGAAATTAGAATAAAATTAGATCTTATTAGACAAAATTCGGCTAAACTTGATGGAATTATGTCAATCTTACAAAATTAGGGAAATCGATGACGAAAGGAGAAATTAAAGGAGTAAAGGAAAATTACAAAAAAATAAAATAAATTAGTAAATCCAGGTTAACCTAGAAAAAATCAAGTAAATTAATGAGAATTATACTTTTTTTTCATAATAAGTTTTTATTGAACTTTTGAAATTAATTAAATTAGTGAAATTTTAATTTTTATATTTAATATAATTATTAATTTTATCCTCTCCCGTGCCCCCCAATTTGCATTTCATTATTGTTATTATTATTTTAACTTAGTTTACATTTTTTTTTGTTATAGGTGTATCAAGCTCTCAAGTAATCTCTAAAAATTAAAATTGTTGTTCTTCACCACCATTATCATCTACATATGAATATGTAGATAACATGAAAATGAAAAAAGATGATTAGGAAAAAAGATGATAAGGAAAAATGTATTGAATAGGAAGAGGTCTAATGTGGTCACACCAGTGTGTAGATAAATAGTAGGATGTTAGCAATTTTGAAAAAATTACATGCAAATAAGAGAAATATTAAGATTAAAAGTTATGGGAAGAGTTTATAGATGATCCATAACTTCCTAATGATGTCTTGCTAAAACATATTTCCCTAATTTGCACGATTATGGGGCGTGGTTAATTCATGAACCACACCCAACATCTTATGCATATTTAAATTTTAGATGTATAGTTATATGATTCGAATGTCAACTATCCCTAATGCATCTTATGCATATTTAAATTTTAGATGTATAGTTATATGATTCGAATGTCAACTATCCCTAATGCAAGTATTAGGATCTACATATTTTCAACAATTGATATTGGGTATAATATTTGACATGCATAAGGAGTGCCAATATTAATTTGTTACTGCCCAATGCAAAATTTTGTAAATTGGATTGTTGTGGTGAAATAAAAATTTAGCATGTCAACTTATGACATGTGTTCCAATTCAAAGTAAATAGAAGAGTGGATTTGTACAACACCCAAAGAATTCAAATGTATGCATGATTGTACCTACATTGATGGGCATCCTTATGCATTTAAAAATATTTATACTTTCATCAATAGTACCCATGGGTTTACGTGCTACATATCTCTCAATTGTTAATACATAAAGTGTGGTAATGACAGAGGATGACACACTTGAAATATTACTTCGTTGTGCCATGGTAGAAGAAATTAAAAATAAAAATGTCGGTGAAGAACTTCTTATTGACTATCAATTTAAAGGGAGAGAAACACCAACAAAATCGAGAAAATAAAATGTAGTTGACAATGATGATTGATGTATATATTAGTTTTTTGAAACCCAATTTTGAAAACAATATTTTTTCTATATTATTTTGAAAACAATCTAATGTTATGGTTTTTGATTTAATGTGAAATGTAGTTTAATTTGTAATATGTTTTTTCCTAAATTTAAAAGTTCAAAAAAATATTTTTTAATTACTTGTATTTGAATTTGATGAGCTTGACACTTTTTTTATGAATTGAATAAATGTTTATGTTGTGGCGCATCATCAACGTCTTTGCATTATGATGATGATCCCATGAAAACTCATATTTCTTCACCCACACCATTGCTTCCACCATCACTTCCTCTATACTCCCATAACCTTATAGAAGATCCACTAGAACAAGAGATGAACATGTTCAATGGCCCACTTGCACTCCTCTGAGACATTCATTTACATAGCATCCATAGACATTGCGTACGCCACCTTTAAATATTGTAGATCCTTTTCTTTAATTTATTCTAAGACCAGGGCAATCATGGGATGAGTTTGGTAAATAACAACGTGAAGGAATACAACCATCTCTAACTCAGTTAGGTGAATATGCTTGTTTTTTATTTGTATGAAATATTTGAATGATATATATATATATATATATATATATATATATATATATATATATATATATATATATATATATATATAATTTATTAAGTGTTGTTTATAGTAATTTCTTCATATATATATATATATATATATATATATAAAATTTATTAAGTGTTGTTTATAGTAATTTCTTCATGTTTTTTTAATTTGATAAGGTAAAAGACCAGGTTTTAAAAGGCCCCAAAGCCTTGTACATTGGGTAAAAAGACAAAAAGTTTAAGCTCATGTACAATGCCTCTTCTTTCAGTGGCCTAATGAACACAACACAAAACCAACAAACAACAAGCTACCCCTACACCAAACAACACAGAAAAATAGGTAGTAAACCCACAAAAAATAGAAAGCAGTGAGTGAAAAATCCACCTATCTTCCAATTATTGTCCATCCAAATTCAACAGATCTTTAGCATTGCATATTGCCTCTATTGGCCCTCTATGAGGGACATGGCCTTTGTTGAGTCTTGATTTTCTCTTTCTTCTCACCATTGTCTAGTCTTCCTTGTCATCTTGATTTGAATCAGGGGAGAAGGGGATAACTATTTCAATTTGACTTGATTCCTTGCAACTTCCATTAGATATTTTATTTTTAGATGGGGAGTTTAAAATTACCATTATGTTTCCCTCCACTTGAGAAGGACCCTTTTCAGCTAAAGGTGTTTCATTTGGGTCATGGAATTCAAGATATTTTGAAGATGAGTTCAATCTTTTACTATCAGAATCACCTCCTTCTATAGTAATATGGCTAGAGAGTAAATGTTTCCACCAAGAGGTTTCATTATTTATTTTGAAGTTTTTGAAATTTGTAGACAAGTGGCTAGTCTCGAAACAAAAATGACAATGAAAAGTAAACATTTAGTGAAGAGTCTGAGTCCACAATTGACCTTCAAATTTCAAGTCCATTTTTGAAGGAAGATTCTTGGAAATGTCTATGATGACTAGTATTCTGGCAAAGGTAGTGTGGGAGTGCACAGAGATGGCTGGGTCGATTTGCAAAAATTATCTTGGGGTATTACTTATCACCTTGAAATAGAGGTCAAACTAGAACTAGAGAGGGAGGTGGGGAAGATGAACTCAAATGGGTTTGACATTAAATGATTATGTGAGGGGATTGAAGTGTGGAAACCAAGGTTTCATGATTAGGGGATGGTGATCCAAAGCCTACTGCTTGATTTGCAACAAATCCTTGTCCTCTGAATAGCTAAATTATACTACAATTTTTTTTTGCACAAAGATAAATCCCCAACTTGCCTTGCATAAGAGGTTGCTACTTCTCTGAAATTTATGCATAAAGAATCAGGTATTTCGACTAAAGATTGACAAATTTACAAATATTACCTTTAAAAGAAAACCATACTTCATTTTCCAACACTATTTCAGTCTCTTCCTTTATAAAATCCAAGATAAATTGTATTGTGGTAGGGTTGAGTGGGATTGATTCAGATCTGGGCACTTTTTTGGATGAGGAGACCACCTTAATAGAGGACTGATCCTTTTCCGATATGTGCTCCACTTCTAAATGAAATAGGGTATTCCCATATTTCTCACCTGACACCTTGATTTTCTCCCCAATCTCTCACCTTGACCAACTCCCCAAGCGTCTATACTCTTTCTCTCACTCATATTTGCTTGCATCTGATTGCTCATGCTCACGGTGTCCGTGATGCCTGTCATCTTAGAAGCTATGATGGTTATTTTATTTCTTGGATTTGTGTGTCCTTTTGCACGTGGATCTAGGTCTAAGCTCTCATGTTGGCCTCTTCCCTGCCTGTATCATATCTAATGGGAGTATCGGGAGGGTTTGAAAACTCCATGGACGGGAACGGGAACAAGAGCTCTCACATGAAAAAATTCAAAGTAATTTCTTCATGTTATTTTAAAGAATCATCTTATGTTTTTTAATTAAATTAATTAAATATACCTTGTTTTTATTTGATTGATAAGAATGAATTAGTAACAATGAACTTTATATTGTAAATAAAAATAAAGTTTTAATTTAATAGTTTATTATTTATTAATTCATATTTGTTTACTTTATTTAAAAATTAAAAATAGATTAAATATTTAATTCTATTATTTAAAAAAATAGTCGTGGGAAGGGGGATCATGGATTGACGTAATATGTGGTACAACTTATTCCATTTTTGCGTCATCCATCCCCTTAAAATTAAAAAAAAAAAGGGAGGGACTATCTGCCCTCCCTTCTTTCATTTTTAATTTTTTTTGACATGGATAAATAACGAAAAAGATAGAGGAATAGAGAAAGGGTTAATCGTAGAGGAGGGAAATCATCAAGAGGAGGGAAAGGGAAATGGAAGAGTTTATTTTAGCAAGAATAAGATGGAAGATGAAGAAGGGTATGGAGAGAACAAATATGTACAATTGATGAGAAGCAAGAACGCTTCAAAGATAAAATGAGAGAACAACTCTGTATAGTCAATAAGGAAGAGAAGAAAGATGAAGAACACTTCAGAGGCAAAAGAAAAGAGGTATGTAAATGGTGTTCATAGCAATTTTTTTTAATAAAACAAACAAGTTTATTTCATAATAAAAATCCTAAGAAACTCTACATTTTTTTAGCACAAAACAATAAAAAGAAACACTAGAAAAATAATAAATAAAAACCTTAGAAAAAACAATAAATAAAAACTTAGAAAAACCCTATAAAAAACAACAAATAAAAACCCCCTAATAAAAATAGTAGGTATAAATATAAAACCCTTGTATCAAAAGAAAAACAATAGATAGAAACCTTAACAAACTCTACAAATATTAACACATAAAACTAGTTTTTTCAATAGAAAAAAAAACACAAACCTCAACAAAAACAATAGGCAAAAACACTTGAAAACATAGAAAATAGAAACCCTAAATCCTAGCAAAAACACAAGCATAAAATTTATGAAAACCCAAAAAAAAAAAAAAAAAAAACTGTAAGAAAACTTTATAAAAAAAAAACAAGCAAAAAGCTTATAAAAAATGATACCAAAATTATTAAATGTATGGAA
This sequence comes from Torreya grandis, assembly GCA_037957365.1. Taxonomy (NCBI): domain Eukaryota; kingdom Viridiplantae; phylum Streptophyta; class Pinopsida; order Cupressales; family Taxaceae; genus Torreya; species Torreya grandis. The sequence goes on along the minus strand of JARHVA010000070.1, from coordinate 312,851 downwards.
AAAAAAACTAAAAATATAATTTATTATTTTATTTTGGATATCTAAATAAATATTTTTTAAAGTTTGTTACTCGTTTTTATTTATTTTTAATTTATCTCTTTTTTTTAAAAAGTTAGTTACTAGTTTTTGTTTCTTTTTTAATTTGTCTAATAATTCATTCATTTTTAATCTTAAGCTTATTTTTGGTTCTTTTTATTTTTTTATTTGATTTTTTTTTAATAATTATTTTTCATTTTGATTTTATTTTTTAGATAGATATAATTTTAGTGGGATCTTTATCTTATATGTTTTTTGATTGTCGTTTCAATTAATTTAGACTCAAGAATATTAACATTTGGCCACAACCAAACTCCAATACTATTTAAGATTTGAACTTGAATAATATTTGTAACAACCAAGTTGCTTTTACCAACTCAACCATATTTTATCAATTTTATTTAATTATTTTTTATTTATATTAATCATTTAAATTTAAATAATTATTACTCATATTTTACTAAATTTATTTTATTTTATGTTTCTTTTCTTTATTTACAATCATTTAAATTTAAATTTATTTTCTTTTTATTTTCAACTTCTCTTATTCTTTTTAACTGACTCTTCCCCATTTTATAACTTGATCTTTCACTCTTTTATTTTATCGTATATATATATATATATATATATATATATATATATATATATATATATATATATATATATATATATATATATATATGAAACTAGATTTTCTTTTTATTTCCTAAGCATTGGTTTCATTATTTTCTTCTTTGAGGATGGATCTAATAATGAGGTCTAAAACACTAGATAACAATATTTTTATGCAGTTGACTCCAGAAGAATTCTACCAAATAATTTATTTTTTATATTTTATTTATTAAAGTGTCTTAAATCTATAAAAGATATATAATATAAAAATAATTATTTTTTAAATATTACATGTAAAAAAACAACCTCATGATCATAGCTCACTTTTTTGAAAAGGGCATTTCGTAGTGTGGGGTGTGGTGAAACCAATGTTCATGAAACTGTCACACAAGATATAAAGGATTACCACATCCTATAGTACCACACCCATCGTATACTATAATGATCAAATGTATGTTACAATTCAGATGTGTGTTACATCCTTAAGGTGCTTTGACAATCTATAAGTGGTGAGATACCACTCATTGTATACATCTAATTATGCTCCTCATTATTACAATCAATATCATACTAACTTTACCTACTAATGATATTAATTAATCGATTATTCATCCTAACATATCCTCTTCTAATCATTAACCCAACATTTACTATACTTTCCATATCACACACTAACCTTACCCTCCCTACATGCTAATTAATTATATCATTACATATTTATTACATCCTTATTAAACCACTAATCAAGTCATCCACTTTTTTAGAATTTAAAATTCTATCCCACCTACTTCCACTAACTCCTATAAATCTCATTTCTAATCATTTACCTAATCTTCATTAACTAGCCTAAACATATATAGAATCCTCTAATACCCTCCTAGAGCCCCACACCACCTCTTCTAGGATTTTCCAAGGAAATATTAATTCCGTGGATATTAAACGAGCATCCCTCCCCTAGGAATTAAAAAAATTCTTCAAATATTATCCATCCTTGATTTGAATCCAACTTGGACCAAATCAAACCACCCATTTCTCTCACCACCTTCTATTTAACCACCCTTCCTCCATGCACAAGACATGAATAATTTATGAAATTACATGCACCAATATATCTATTCCATCTCTATTGCTTCAAGTCTTGAGTTCTTAATTGTAATCTAACATATCAAGTGCATCATCTTGTCAAATTTGAGGCACATCCATTACATTTGGAGGTAAATTACTTTCTTAGATTAAAGTATAGTGTTCTTATTTCAATCATTATTTGCATAAAATTTACTTTCCTTGCCCAATCAGATGTTTCTATTAGATTTGAGATTGATTTTCAATCACTTGGCATGTTATTTGGTATTATTGGAATTTGATTATCAATTTCAAATTTATCCTAATACATAAATGGCAATCACAATGGGAGACCTCATTTAATTTAGTGTTCTTGAATTGTTGTTAAGCTTATTGGACTAATTGGAGGAAAAATTTGAGGACAAGCTCCTAAAATATAATGTTTAGACATTTCCAGATTCCTGTATGGCATCGCTATGTGCAATTGTGAATTTATCCTCTGAAAATGTGATTTCATCACTGACTACCATGAGATTATCTTTGATCACTGATAATGACCATTATGATCTCCTTCACTGCCTGTATTATGTTTAAGATATCATGTTTTTTGACCCATGATTTTTTCTTTACAATACGTGATTTTGTTCACCATAAACACAACTTTATTCAATGGCTCTCTATTTGTGCAAGTTAAAACCTACAGCTGAAAAACTATGACATTGATCAATGTATGCACAACATCTTTAACCTTTCCCATGGATTTGTTTCTGCTTGTGTTCGATGTATGACAAGATCAAACTTGTGGGCACAAAGACATAACATTAGTAAAACATACCTTCTGTTCAAGTTTGGTGTTTAAATTAATAGCTTAAGTCTTTGTGTCTCTTGCATTTTGTTACGTAATCATTAATCATGATGTTTTATAATTCTGAAAGGATAAGAACACCTAGCTAAATTAGCTGTTGGCATAACCATTATATTTATGCAAGAATTTGGTCTCTATTTCAACAGAAATGAAGTCACAGATACAAAACCATGACATTGAGTTTGAGACCCATGAATTTGTCATTATATCTTGTGACTTTGTCTGTCTATGGTTTTATATGTGCAGATGCAAACCTGTAGCTGTAGAATCATGACATCAAGCTATGCAAGCATGTCATTATTCATTTTAACCATGGCTTTGTTAAAATTTTGCTCTGATTTGTAGGAACAAACTTGTGGCTGCATAACTGTAACATTGAAAATGACAACCATGACATTATTGTTACTAAGTGTGATTCTATCATATCATATTTTTTACTCTGACATTAAATACTCATTAATTACTATCAAATATTTTTAGTTAAAAATTTATCATAAAAATTAATTACTTATGGTTCTAGTCAGAGTTTTGTAAGATGGGCGTCTAAATAATAATCTAATATAGTCATTGAATATTTAAAACCAAAAAATTAAAAAACCTTCATTCTCTATTCATATTCTGTATACACCTACCAAACAACCATATAGTCATTGAATATTTAAAACCAACAAATTTAAAAACCTTGATTCTCTATTCATATTCTGTATACACCTACCAAACAACCATTTTAGTAAACATTAGACAAAGTGTTTTCTCTTTGGCTAAGTTGATTGTTCTATCTTTTCTATTATTTTATACATTTTGACAAAGTCATATTTGTTAATCTGCAACATCGTTTAGCTAACCTGTGACTTTATTACTATGTTATATGATTTCATCTTGTTTGTGTCTTTGTTTCTATAAGAATGAAGTTGCGACTATGTAACCACAACATTGTAATATAGAAATGCAACATTACCAGTCTAAGACATAATATATTATAGGTGTATTTTTTTCAAATTTTAGATTTTTTATCAGTTACAATATCACATTTCTAGTTCTATAATTTTGTTCATTTAGCCATGACATTGTTTTTCTATACCACAAATTTATTTTTTGAGTTAACCTTATTTTTAGCAATCTCGTGCCTGTGCAACTGTGACATTGGACTATGTAAACATGGCATTGCCTTTTAGATCCATGACATCATTATATTTATAACTTGTACTTGATCTAACACTTATTTTTAGGTTTACCCCCAAAGAGCCAATTTTAAAACTACCAATCCTCTATTTTACAGGCCACCTGTCAAAGATTTGGCATATTGAAACAATTTTTTGATATATTTGTTTATAATTTAGGACTAATTAACTTGTTTGATTTTTTCTTAAATTTTAATTCAATTAGCATACTTTTTGATTTCCTGATTGTTACCCAAGGCTATAATGACATATACTCCCCTTGCACCCATAGGAATTTTTTTGGGGATCATAAACCATCAATAAATGTCCAAATTTTTATTTTATAGGGGTAATGTGACATAGAATTGATAACCACACACTTTCTATAGTCTTAGGGGGATTGTGACATAGATTTCATCACCATACGTAAGACCAAACTCCATGTTTTTGTGGAGTATAAATATCAGGGACAAATGTCACTAAGCTAAGAGAAACTCCCCATACAAGATTCCATGAGGTGAGAAGGTAACACTCCAACACATAGGTATCAGATAGTGCTCTACATGGACTTGGGCCCCATGTATCAAAAAGTGTTTAAGGGACTCATTTTGAGAGCTAGTCAAACTTGATTAAGATCCCTCAGCCACAACAAACATCTAGGACATTAGAAAAATATTTATAGAGATCACTCACCAAGTACGAATGGTGAGAGAGGGTTGGCTAACACCAATCTAGGCACATCTCATTGTGAGTCATTCTGTGGGCTGGGTATCAAGTTGTATTCCTGCATCAATCACTAAAATCAGGTTTATGGATTGCCTAGTATTGTTTGTGTTGTTGTGACCCATATTGTTTGAAGACCTTAAACCTACACACAAACCAAACCTAGCCAACACTTGACCCTAAGGTAAATAAAAAAACTTGTCCAATTTTTTCCTAAACTATCACCATCTTAACTTATCATTTATCATCATCTTTCATCTTATATCATCCTGTTATCATACCCAACCTTTCTCTAGTCACCTTTTCTTAGTCAAATCCCCATTGTTCATCCCCACATTAATCCTACTTAAGCTTGCCTAAAGCCTTGATCTAGTCACAATTTGCCATAGACTTAGCTCTCTCCCTTAACATAGTCTTCTCCCATAGTCTAAAACCTCCTAGTCATAACCCATTTGCGTCACCAATTTATAACCTATTTAAAATACACTTGTCCACCTCCATTATATTGAGTAAAGATATTTTCCTAGATCTTCATCTCATCAAACTCAATTCATAGGGTTACCTTCCCTTATTCAAAACTCTTATCTAAACCCATGGTCATATTGTTAGAAACCTATCACTTTACTGAATTAAGAACCCATTGTCACATTGTTAACAACCCATCACTTTGTTAGATTAGGCCCCTGTCAACCTACTACTCTATCAGATTAGGCACCTATCAACTCATCACTCTGTTAAATTAAGAACTTGTCAACCTGTCACTCTATCAGATTAGGCACCCATCATCTCCTTGTTTAGAAACTGTCACTCTGTTAGAATAGTCACCCATTACCTCCTTGCTTGAAAACTCATCTAATTTACCAGTTTATATCTAGCACCTATAATTATATTATTATTTGGCTGGTTTGAATTTGCACCCAACATCATCCCATCATTTTATTGGTCTAAAAATAAAACTTGTTAATACCTTTATAACACCCATCATACTGCTAGTCTAAATATGACACCCATCGTAAAATACAAAACCATACCCATTGCATCTCATCTAGTCCAAATTTTAGGAAGCATACCCTTATTATTATTTAAGCCAATTAGACTAGCTCAAAATATTATGAACCTCTTTGCTCAAGGCCATAACCCGTTGATACTCTAGTTGTCTCTCATATCAAACCAATCACATCAAAATAAATATTAATCTATCATTCACCTATCTAACACATCCATATACTCGTCTAATCCATAAATTTCCATGGCACCTCTTATCCGTGTTAAAAAACTAAAAGTTTGACAAACCTCAAACCAAATTAATAATAACCTTAATAATTTTGGTGAGTAATCCATGGATCATGAAGTAAGTGTCAGTGACATGTACACTTGAGGGGGCATTGAAAACACCCATCATGAATTTTTGAATAATGATGTTGTTGTGTCCTAACACACATAACCCATTTTAAAATTTAAAAATAGGGACTCATTATTGTAAAACCTTTATTTGGAGAGCCATGAGCCTAAAGATCTATGACTAGGTTGTCATGCCATTTTCATCTAGGGTTATTTATAAAAAATATAGCATTACTCAATTTCAAATTGTAAAAATCCAAGCTGAAACTAGTATCTTAAGTCTTTTCAAACCTTAGGTTTTCATGAATTTTATTTCAATATAAATATTCTAATTTGTGAGCTAATAGAACTAATATTTTTATGTCCTAGTTTGTATATTTCATATTGTAGGATTAAAATCTGAGGATCATTAATATTTTCCAATTGGGCCCACACTATTATATTTCACATGGTTGTGACATGCATCACTCTCACATCACTCAGAGCTTTGGACGATTACAAAATTTTTAATGCTTCAGAGCTTTGGATGATTATAATTTTTTCAAGTCTTAAAAGTTATAGATGTTTACAAGATTTCTACGTTGTTAAAATTTTAAGTCTTCCAGTCTCCCAGGCTCAATGAGCTCAACACATGGCATATTATTGTTAAAATAGAAACCCATAGACTTCATCTATTTATTGATAAATTTAATATTTCCACGTTCCCATGTGCTAATAATTTTGAGCTCCCAAGCCTCTGGGGTTTTGATATCATTCTATGTGTCTCGATCATGATAACCTATGAGCATAAAAATTTCTTTATCAAAAGGTATAAAATCCAATGGTTTGAGTTTATACACTTTTAGGTGCTCAAGATCATTCCACATGGCTTGATCACATTAACTTACTACCATAGGACCTTCCCAATACAATGAAGAGATTTAAAGGGCTAGGCTAACAAGGACTTGACAAGTGGCACTATTCGAAGGCATGGCCAAAACATGAAAGGGAAAATATCGATAACATGATAAAGAAGAAAATAAATGAATAAATGACAACTATCTCATAAGTGATGACTAGACACAAATAATTAATGAATGATTGCCATTTGGCAAGTAAGTGCACTCACCAAAGTTGAATAACACATTTAAATTAAAATGGGCATTAAAGAAAAAGTTCGTTATCTACATTGAAGGTGCATGATTACATTCAATAATAAGGCCTATGAATTATATATGAAAAATCTATGCCAAGGAAAATTCACTTTTTTATTGCTCTTTCAATCAAACGAGTGTGTTTTTGAGCTTCCCAACACCAAATGAACCATAATTTTCTTCAGTTAACAAGCAAAGAACAAACTAGTCAAGACAACAAAAGAATTATAAATACCAAAGGAGAATAATGGCCTCTTCTTTGAAATAGGGTAAGCCCTCAATCCCTTACCCATACTTATTTGTGGGATTGATAGAATATAAAGATACAATATTTGAGAAGAGTGTCTTAAATTTCAATTTCCACATTACTAGGCATTCTGGGAAGAGGTGAAATTCATATAGTCATATTTTATTGAAGATGAAATCTATATGAAAGCTAAGAAATACATTGATGATTTGATACCAATCAAAGAGCAAGGGCACCACCAGGTGGCAACCAAACTTGAGGTAATGCCATGTATTTACCTCTTGAAAGTTTTATTTTTTAATGGAACCACTGTTAGAGATATCATGCATGTTAGAAATGTCAAGATTGCCTCTGCTTATATTTTGGGTAGGGCATTTGAGAGATACCTTAGGCTTCCCTATTTGGATATCACCTATAATCAAGTCTCAACCAATGTTTGGATTGAGCATAACACAATATATGAAAAATTAAAGCAATGGCTGAATCCAAAGGGGGATATGGCCTCCAATTTCATTATTAAACTCAAACCTAGAATTATAATAGCAATGAACCTTTTAAATATATTATATGGTTTCCTGATTATTGTATATGTTCATATTGAATGGGTTCCATTATTGGATATACTCCTAACATCTAACTAGTTGGTGACACTTGGGGAGATTATAGGTGCATGGTTATAATCACAAATACTCTACCTTGATCAGAGGCATGGGGATGGTAATTTATATATGATGTCCTACCTATTGGATGAAGTGATGGCCATAATTTACAAGCCCCATGGTCAAGAGTGGTAGCCCTCAGATGAATATTTGGAAAATAGGGTTGGAGAAGATTTTTATTTCATGTTCATTTATAGGTATAAGAATGAAATCAAAAGGATATGCAATGAGATCTATTCTCATATATATCAAGTAATGCGGGGCACCTTGATGCCCAAATTATCAAAAAACATGACAAGAAGCCTAAGTAAAATAGAAGATTACTTGATTATAACTAGATGTAACAGTCATATGAGTATAAGGCACCAAGACCGCTCCTCTGCCACTACCACATCATGTTCTAGACACTATAATAGAATAAGACATAACATATCATGTATTTAACAACATTGATGAGGAATTAGGTTAAAGGAATTTGGCCTATTATTTCAATACTCTTCTAAGCATTATACAACATCAATATGTGACCAGGTCACATTTTATTAAAATTGGTAAAGCTAGAACATAATATAACTTACAACTTGTACCTTTTAGAGAATGTGACCCCAAGAAGAAAATAAGGAGGTGACTCAAATATATTTTGGAAAAGAAGAAGGTACATGTCTTATATGATCACTAGGCATATGATCATAATTAGATCTTCTTGAACGCATCAAATGATTCAGAGGTATGGACAAAGATGAAAGATAAATCAATGTCTATGATACTTTCCCAAGCCTTACAATAAGACCCTAAAATAATAGAATAAGAGGCAAAAAATCATGGAGTCAAAAATGGCATCCATCTCAACCATAAGATCAACCTCCCTCCCATTCAATAGAGCCAACAAAAGAACAACCAAATGAATCTGGTAGTTAAAGGGAATCCTATCCTCAACTTAGGAGGGAGAGTTTGAGAGGACTTCTTGGCCTTAAAATCCCTTCTACTTCAATCGCTTCACATGTATAATTTTTGGGCACAACTCCTATAAAATATAGCTCAACCTTTTCTTCAGTTGGACAAAGCAATAATAGTTTTATGATGACTCCTTTACCTCCCCTTACTATAGTTACCCAATTAAGTCTTTCTAAATTCCTACAAATATATTTTACTTCCATTTGAACTGACCTAGACTCCCCTCAATCTCCTAAGTCTCCTAAGGCAAGTCCTATGCCTTCCACTCCATCCACATCATCGGCTTCAGTTACACTTCCTATCATAGTTGTTCTTACAACCCCTCTAACATCTCATCCACATTTCACTCTAGCCATTTATACCTATCAAAGGAAAAATAAGGACTCTACTACTCCCTCCCAAGTTAAAAAACTAGAACAAAGGCCATCACTTGGTATCCCTATTATAGAGGAAGCTACTAAGGAGTAGGAAAATGATGTAGAGGCCACCATGGAGCTTGAATAAGAAGAAGTTGACAAGTAATATATTTGGTTGATTATCCTTTTGAGGAGGAAGATAAGGAAATGGGCATTACCCAAATACATAATCAATAAGTTGAGCTAGAAAAAACCAAAGCTTTGATTCTGGGAGAGAATAAATTAGAAGACACCTTAGCCAGCCTCACATAAGAGCAAAGTTAAAAAAATGATGAGGAAGTCGATTCTATTGTTTCTTCTGTTCCCAGTGTAGAAATTCTATGTATATGTTTACCTTCAGTAATGCCTAGGGTTATATCATCCAGTTTTATTAATACTAGCGTTGATCCAAATATTCTTTCTTATCCTAAATTAATAAGGGCTCCTGGGGTAGTCTCTCTTGAGAATTTGGTCACAATTTTTGTTTTCAATAAGCTCTCAGCTCCCAAGAAATAGTTAACCCAAATATATCTCCCCATGCCCCAGCCATTGGCCATGCCAAAATTAACAATGAATATATAAATAACCCCAGGTTTAATTACATTATTGGTAGAAGTAACACTCGCTAAAGAAACATCCCCATAGGATATGGTTAGCCAGAAACTTCCTTAGTTCCCCATCCAAATAAGTGCCTCCTTGCCAATCACTTTGACTACTTCCCTTCCAATGACCACTCCGCCTTCTACATCCTCAGATCTTACTTAAGAAGAAGAAACATGAGAGCTTATTGTTTCCCAATGGGTGAGGGAGATGCAAAATTTTAGAGATGAAAGACAAAGTTTGGTCTTAACTGAACTCCCCAAAATCTCCACTTAGTTTGACAATAAAAGTGGGACACTATTCAAAGAGTGAGGAAGAGGAAAATGGTCAATATGAGAACAAAAGGTGAAGTGGAATTTGAACAAAGAGATAACTTGTTCTCTTTAGTAAATAAACGTAAGAGAAACCCCAATGACACTACTAAATATATTGAGGATTTCAACACTTTTTTGTATTCCACTGAGGTGATAATGAAATAAGTGCATCAGAGTACTAAGGATGTCTTAAAAATATGGAAGCAAATACAAATTACATATGCTCCTTAAGAAGTTATTGCTGATGTTCAGAGTGTAAATACTAAGCTATATAATATTTTGTACAACATCAGAGTTTCCAGGGTAGGTAGTCAAGCTAATAGAGAAAATATTGTTACACTATAGAATAAGATGAAGGATAAGGAAAGAAGATCAAATTTCATGGTTCAGTGCTCAAGGGTTAGTTTTTTCAACCAATTGAATCTCATGACCAACATGTATGCTTATTGGTGTTTGAACTATCTAATTGGCAAGAGGGATGCTTCCCTAAATTGGCATAAACATATGAATAAGATGCTTGGATTGTTTATTAGTCATGAGAGTGAGGCACTATAAATTTTAGGAGATATGAGAGTCACCAGGGTGATCGCGTAAGCTGGGGAGCTTGTCAACAAACCCAATTTTAAGAACCTTATCCACTCAGCTGCCAAAAACTTTACGAAAGAAGTGTAAGGTACTATTTATAAAACCAATGAGGAAGTATTATAGTTGGTTAGTTTTTATAAGGATAGGGTAATGAGAGTAGAGGATTTAGCAATTGAATTCAAGAGCTCAGAGGTAGAACAAGAAATATTGATAACTGATGTAGTCAGAATCCTAAAGCCTTCATTACTTAATTTTGAAGTTATAGATAAAGAGTTTGATGCAACTTATGCACTAGGTGAAGAGTTAAAATCTAAAGAATCAACTTCTAAGTTGGTCCCATGCACACAATTAGCTGTCAATGCCCCCCAAATTCACAAAGCTCTTAGTCCTTACCTTAGTTGTAACTGTAGTTACTCCATCGAATCTTCTAGTTAACAGTGACACATCAAAACTTTAATTTAATAATGATTATGTATTTACATTGTATCACCAAGGTGGAATTTTGGTTCTGAATATATTTATTATACATGCATATTGCATTTTTAGTTAGAAAGTCTATTCTAGGCATTATTATTGTACATGAATTTTTTTATGATTTTGAACTAAGGCTTTTATTTTGAACTTGTAATTTTAGGCAAAGATTGAAGAGATTAGTCCTTACCCATCCCAAGCTTATAAATACATGTAACCTCCTTGCACAAAAGGAGGGGAATTTTGGCTATTTAGACCAATAGGAAATTCGTAAGAGTTATGCTTGACTTTGTCTTTATATGCAAATCTTGATTCTTTTCTAATTCTATGGATTACTTGTGACATTACACCATTATGGTATCTTAGTGATTTGATTGTGTAGGAGTTATATATTTTAAATAGAGTCGTTCATTTTTAGTTATAGTTGATTTAAATATATTTTACATGCTTATCATAATCCCTCTTATAGATGTATAATAGCAATCTAACAATTAGGCAACCTTTGATTTCTATATGTTTGAGTATACTATATTATGAGTCCTTCGACTCTTCACTGTATTTGATTTTTGGTGTGCTATTGTATCTTGAAACAAGTATTGGTTTATATTCTTTGTCCTATCTAAGCTCAAGTACTAATCTTGAAAGGCTTTATGCTCGAGTATCCACATGCTTTCTTCTCTACCTTACTTTTCCCTCTTTTGAAGTTTCTTGTAAAATATTAACCACCTTATAATCACCATCCTTCCATCCAATAAAATTAGATATAGGTTCACCCATAGCCATTTCATTCATGGTAAACAATCTATGTCACTCATTGTTATTTAACCAATAGGTTATTGTAAAATTGAATAGCCTACAACTCGTGCCTTGAAGTGAGTCTATTCTCTGATCCTAAAATTTTAGAGGTAATCTCATAGGAATATTTGGGGTATGTATAAAACCCACATCAACAACATTTCTAAATTGGTGATAGAAGGAGGGCTTGAACCTCCACCTGTATCCTAAGAAGTAAGATCAATTGAGTTGTGATGGATAGACCCAAATGACTAAAAAGGTTAGATAATAACCTATTGCATCCACCTTTAGATATCCATTTAAAGGTTAGGTCTAATAGATGTGTTTCTAAACAACCTAGGACTAAATAATCATCACTGAGAAGCTAATCCCATATTCTAATAGTTCCAATGGCCCATCTCCAAAATCCACCTCCTAACCCCCCACCTCTAGCCAATACTCCACCTCAATCCCTAGCTTAATTTACTGGTTTGAATTAATGTCATAGGAGCAGTGCATGATTTGCCTAGAAACCTAGAGAAGTATCTTCCTTCTTTATCTCCCTTAGGAGGAAGTACTGTGGAAGAGCATATAAAGGATTGCAAATCTGCCTTGGGGATCGTTGATGTAACTCACAAGGATGTGGCTTATAGACTATTTCATTTCACTTTGCCAAAACTAACCTATGAATGGTTTCTAACTATTCTAGAAGGGTCAATTATAACCTAAACAAAATGTTAAGACATATTTTTAGCATAATTTGGCCCAGTTACTAGTGCGAGTGTTATCTATCAGAACTTTTCTAGCATGATACAAGAGCCCAATGAGCCAATCTAAGTATTCAATGCTTGATTTCAAAATATGTATAGTAGATTAAAGTCTACCTATTAGCCTAATGATACATTGGCCCTCAAAATGTATAAAAACACCCTAGATTTCATGACTCCTGTATTTATACATAGGGCTATCAACATTGATACTTTACCCTTGGATTACACAGAAGCAACTAATGTGGACAAATAATTGTACTCTCAGTTACAACCATTTCCTCCACTCAGTCTTGGATTTGTCTACCCAAATTTCATCCCATTTCCCAAAAATAGCCTAGAATGTCATGATATAGAAGCAAACCCTATTACACAATCAATTACCATTAAACCATTTTGCCCATAATCAATATCCCAATTTCCTAAACAATTTTTATTCTAATTATCTGATCCAGAGTCAGCCTTATATACCAGTTAATATCAATTCCACATAGCACAATACTCCTAGCTTAACTAAAATAGAAATGGAAGCCATCCAAAGGATGGTATAGAAACTAAGTAATGGGTTATGGGTTTAAGAGGTACAACAAGCCCTTCAATAGGTCTAAAAATAATCAATAGCATCAAAGTACATCTAGCATTTTTCTAAAAATCAACATCATGGATGAAACTCTTCCAAACTAGTGTTGAGTTCATAAAACTGTGCAACATAGGGAACTAGATTATATCAAGTTTTGTATTACTTTTTAAATCTTCCATAAGGAAGAAAAGAGGCAATAAAATTCTACTAGTAAAAAAGAACCATCTTCATCTAATTATTTAGGCAACCCTAACATGGATTTGGTCTTTGACACTTATGACTTCCCCTTCCTAGGGTAAGAGGACAATAAGCCTGAGCATAACATTGATGAGGTTCATGATTTACAATAGTATCAATAGGTCAGGAATAATTACAACCCAAAAAATAAGCATCCCATGACTTCTTTAACACCTCCCAATAATGATACTACTCCTCCTAATCTGAATGCCAACAATAATCTACCCCTACTAAGGAGAGATAATCCACCTCCACCTAGGAAGGACAATCAAGCTCCTCTTAAGAAAAAGGATCAATCATAGAGCTTTGAACATCAGGGTAAGGGAGGATATAAGATTGTTGAAGACAAAAAATATTAAATCTAATATCAATCTTCATGAGTTAGCTCAGATCACTGAGCAAAGGGAACTACTACTCAAGGCCTTGATAGGGAGGACTTATGAAATATACAAGATCACTCATACAAATGTATTGATGTATAAAGACAAACTTGAGTTACTTACATTCCTTTTAAATATTTGAATGTTTGACAAAAATGTACATAACTACCTAGTTGATTCTAGGGCATTAACTAATGTGATGGCTACAACTATTTGCCAAAAGTTAGGTTTGAATCCTAATAAGTTGAAAAGAGTGGTACTATAGTTGGATAAATATTCAATCCCATGTGTCAAAGAGTTGATAGACATGTTCATACATATATAATTATATCCTCATGTGTAATAGAGTATTGACATCCTAGTCATTGACATTCTAAAGGCATATGAATTGCTACTAAGTTGTGATTGGTCAAGAATGTTGACCGGGTACATGGACACATATTTCTCCCACATGTGGCTACCCTAGAAGGGGTACCAAATCAAATCAAGGTTGACAAGAAGACCAAAATGAAGTACTTGATTATTAAGTATAACACCAAGAATGAGCAAGTTGACTTCGTATCAACACATCTAGGTGTGTATACTTTTACCACCAAACAATAATTGCATGAACAAGAATTTGAAGGTCCTTCTCTACTATGGAATTTACACTTCGATGGGGCTCATTAGAATCAAGGTTTTGACATGTGAATGGACCTAACAAACCTAGAAGATAAATAGTACCTAGCTACTTACAAGTTACAATTCCCCTATACCAACAACATGGCTGAGTATGAAGCCCTGATCTTAGGCCTGTAGTTCATATTAAAGTACAATGCCAAACAACTACTAGTGTTTAGTGACTTTGAACTAGTTGTAAACCATATCAAAAATAAGTACCAGTGTAAGCTTTCATACCTAAATAAGTATAAACACCAAGTTTGGGACTTGATTTCATCTATTGAAGCATTCAACATCAAGGCCATCTCAAGAGAAAAGAATCAGATAACTAATTCATTGACAGCCTCTGCTACCAATCTAGCACCACCTTAGTAATTAAAAATGCAATTTTTTTTAGTGGAACTAGTCCCATGCCCTTCTATCCCAGATAATGTAGAGAACTTCTAGATGTTTGATGATGATCAACAAATTATACAGTTCCTTAATAGTTTAAGAGCTTTTGAGGCCCATCTAATAGATGAATAAAATATCCAACCTATGCAAACTAAAGACATGGGGGAATAAGGTGTTCTACAATTGAAATAAAACTAAATCCCCTTGGGCATGGTATCCTTGGAAATATATTTTAACATCGACCCTCAGTCCCAGAATCAAAAATAGATGAAAGCAACTAAGTTTGACTTCACCAAAGAAAACTTGGGGACTAACCAGGCTTCTCAACTGGTGAAATTAGTTATGTGCTATTCTAAAAATGATAAGCACATGATGAATGGGTTAATTATAGATTATAATGATGTCATTTTATGGACATATGATAACCTAAATATCTTTGATCTAAGGGTCATAGCCCACACATCCCTTTGAGGCCATAACAAAAGCCATTTAATAAAAGATATAGCCTAGTGAACCTGACCCTGGAACCTGTCATAGAGACTAGAGTACAAAAGCTCCTAGATGCAAAAATTATTTTCCCAATTAGGCACTCGAACTAGGTAGCTAACATTATACTAGTCAAGAAAAAGAAAAGAGAAATTAGGCTATGCATTGATTTCAAGAACTTTAATAGAGCCTAAAAAAGGATAATTATATTCTACCTTCTTTGGATGAGGTAATATAGATGGTGAGAGGTTAAAATATGATGCCCTTCTTGTATGGATTATTAGGCTACAACTAGGTGTTGGATAAATCCAAAGACAAGATGAAGACCACCTTCACCACTAAATGGGGAATCGTTATGTATAAAAGGATATCATTTGACCTAATCAATGTAAGATCCACTTTCTAAAGAGCAATGGATTTCAACTTTCAAGGTATGGTGGGGAAGTGCATAATTATCTACATGTATGATCTTATAGTATTTTCTAAGAATAATGCTATCCATGTAGGGCATCTACAAAAATTCCTAGATAAATGTAAGAAATAAGGAGTTTCTTTGAACCCCCAAAAATGCATTTCCAGAGTTACTGAAGGAAAGTTAT
Source organism: Torreya grandis (assembly GCA_037957365.1). Lineage (NCBI taxonomy): Eukaryota > Viridiplantae > Streptophyta > Pinopsida > Cupressales > Taxaceae > Torreya > Torreya grandis. Next base: position 296,818 of record JARHVA010000070.1, on the reverse strand, counting down.
TTGGCCATATTATCAACAAAGAAGGGATCTCCATCGACCCATATCACATCTAGGCTATCTCTAAGCTAAATTTACCCAAAAATAAGACAGGGCTAAAGTCTTTCTTTGATAAGATCAACTTTTTGAGAAAGTTCATTTTTGGTTTCATAAAAATTGTCAAACCATTAAATGCCAAGATTGAGTGGACAACAGAGACCAAAAAATATTATCAAAGAATTACTATCTCAAAATGGTAATTACTCAAGCCCTAGTCTTGATCAACTAGATTTAAATAAAAAATTATATCTCTATTCATTCACCTTAGAACATACCATTGCTGTGGTATTAATGCAAAATGTGGAAGACAATAGACATCCCATTGCCTTCATGAGTACCAATCTGAAGGATGTGGAACTAAAGTATTCCATAATCAATAAGCATATATATGCCTTGATCAAGGTTTTCAATAAATTCAAACATTATAATCTATGAAATAAGACATATTCCACTATCCCCAACCTAGATGTCAAACTCACACTTACCCAAAATGAGTTGAGAGAAAGAAGAGGGAAGTGGATGGCCAAACTTCAAGAGTTTGACCTTGAAATCAGACTAGCTAAAATAGTAAGAGGCTAGGGCCTCATCCAATTGATGACTCAAACTAACCCACACATCCATATTAAATAAATCAATGAGGCTCAGGTAACAAGTGGAGAATGATACTCATATCATCCATTACCTATTTATAGGGACATGCCCTCCAAAATTGAACATAGATAAAAAGCAAGCCCTCGAGATCAAATCGACTCATTTCATCATCAAGGGGTCCTTTACATAAAAAGTATGAAGTCATATATCTAAGGTGTGTCTCAAGATAAAAATCTAAGGACATCTTATATAAATTTCATCATAAAATTATCATTGGGCATTCCTTTAGTCATACTACGACTCATAAATTTTTAAGGATGGGTTATTATTGGCCCACAATCTTCAAGGATGCCCATGACCACATTAGAATCTTCCATGCATGCTAAGTGTTTTCAAGGAGAGATGTGCATGTTTTTATGCCTTTGTATCCAATCATTGAAAGACACCCTTCACCTAATGGAGCCTGGACTTTGTTGGGGTAATAAATCTAAACTCTTTGGTAGGACACAAAATCATCCTCACAAAAACTAATTATTATACCATGTGGATAGAAGATATTGCTATTAAGAATTCCTAAGCCATAGATGCCATCAATTTCTTAGAGGGAAATATAGTCACTAGAATTGGCACACCCATTTCATTGGTCTGCTATAATGGTCTAGCATTCTAATCTACTAAATTCATAGAATAGGCCTACAATAATTAGATCACCCTTAAGTTTTCTTCAAAACATTACCCATAGGAAAATGAGTGGTTGAGTCAACCAATAAGAACATGATGGATTCCATAAAAAAATATGCATAAAATAAACCAAGAAGATGACATATATTAATTTAATATGCACTGTGGGTAGATAGAACTAGGCAAAAGTAAGCTCTCAAGGCTTCACTTTTTCTACTAGTATATAGAAGACAACCAATCTTCTCTATCATTCTAGATCTACCAAATTACCAATTCATGCAAGAGTATATGGGTGAAGATGAGAGAATAAATTCTAGGCTACTTGAGATACTTTAATTATAAGATGTAAGAATTGAAGCACTGCACAACTTCAACAAACATTAGGGTATTGTCAAATGCTAGTTTGATAAGAGATCCAAAATCAAGGCTTTCAGGTTTTTAGATCTAGTAATCCTCTATGATAAAGCACATGAGAAGAAATGGCAACATGACAAGTTCACTCCCTTGTGGACTAGACCATATCAGGTATCTAAAATCTTTGAAAATAATGGGTTTTGGTGGAAATACGTCCAAGGTAAAGACCTCGCCTTTACAGTGAATGGAATTTTTTTGAAGCATTATTTTATGGTTACCCCAACTGGAGATGCATAATAATGAAATATAAATAGATATTTAGAATAGGAGTAGATTAGATTTACTATTTTCTGGATTAAATTTATTACTTTCTAGATTAAATTTTTTGCCTTGATTTTCTTTAGGATAGTTTTGTTTCTTTTAGTAACTTAGTTCCCTAGTTTCTAGTTTAGTTTTCTAAGTTGCAGAACTGTCTCAAGCAATTTCCTAAAATAAATCCAAAAGGATATGCCAAAAGAAAGGGGATGATACATGAAGGGATCACAATCAATGCTCATGAAAATTTATTCTAACAATACTAAATTTTTTGGAGTTGAGGTATGTATTGTGACTAAACTTTATTTTTATTTAGATTGAATAGGCTTACTCAACCGTTGTCACTTGATCTGATATACTCATTCAAATTTTAGAAAACCTTCATATTTATAAAGATTTATTGCACTATCACATATTAAAACTTAGGCATGATATGATAAACATAGGATTAGATACACATTGATAATGACATATTGACCAATAAGTTTTCTTATTCATACACATAGTCAAAGGTGGTTCTCAACCTTTCTCTATCTGTAAAAAAACAAAAAACAAAATAAATATACAAACTGATAGAGGATAGGTGACTCAAGTAAAGTCTATTGAGGCTATGGACACTTAGCTGGTAGTAGGGCAAGGCTTTAGGTGGAACCAAAGGTATCTCTATTAGGGATATGGATGTTTGGTGGTAGTAGAGAAATACCCAGAGTTTATTTTTTCATTGATTGTAAAGTCAAAATTCAAAATGAAACCTACAGTGTTTATTCGAGTCTTCATCAAAATATTCATGACCAAGATAAATTAATTTTAGTAACACTAATCCAAGGATGAGAAGGTTAGTATGTTGCATCATGAAGTAAGAGTTTGTTCTAGAAGTTGAATTTGCTTATTCTTTTTTGTTAAGAGTGAAGTTTTGTCATAATGTATTTCTAAAACTTTGGGTTCTAAAAATACTCAAGAGTATTTTACCCTATGAGTTACCATTTGTTGTGTCCTAATACACACACACTCTATTTTAAAAATTTAAAACATGGACCCCTTATTGTAAAACCTTTATTTGGAAAGCTATGGGCCTAAATATCTATGATTAGGTTGTCATGCATTTGTCATCTAGGGTTATTTCAAGAAAATCTAGCATTATGCAATTTTAAATTGTGAAAATCCAAGCTTAAACTAGTATCTTAAGTCATTTTAAACCTTGGGTTTTCATATTCTAATTTGTGAGCTAACAAAACTAATATTTATATGTCCTGGCTTGTATAATTTGGATCACAAAATGAAAAGCTGAGGATCATTAATCTTATCCAATGGATCCCACACTATTAGATTCCATGCGATTGTGACATGCATCAATCTCACATCACTAGAAGCTTTGGATAATTACAAATTTTTTATCTTCAGAGAATTAGATGATTATAAAATTTATAAGTCTTTAGATCTATGGACATTTATAAGATTTATACATTGTTAAAAGTTTAAGTCTTCTAGTTTCTCAGGCTCCATGAGCTTGCCACATGGCATATTCTCATTAAAATAAAAACACAGAGACTTTATCTATTTACTAGAAAATTTAATAGTTATGTGTTCCCATGTGCTAATATTTTGAGTTCCTGAGCCTCTGGGGTTATGAACGATCAACACTTGGCACATTCACAATAATTCATAACCATGAGAGGGTTAAATGGTTATGTGGTCTACAATCCAAAGGTTCCAAGATCTCAAACCTTTAGGGTTACAAGATCATTCTAGTGTCTTGATCATGGCAATCCAAAGCCATGGGAAGCTATTTTTAAAAGGTATACTAATCCAATGGTCCATGTTTTCATACTTTCTAGGTGTCTAATATTTTTTTCCATGGTTTGATCACATTAACTCACCACCATGGGACCTACCCAACACAGTGAAAAGATTTAAAGTGATGGTTAATGAGGAATTGACAAGTGGCACTATCCAAGGAAGGCATGGACAAAACATGAAAGGTGAAGATTGAAAACATGATAAAGAATAAAATCAATGAATAATTTATAGTTGTCTCAAAAGTGATGACTAGACATAAATAATTAATGAATGATTACCATTTGAAAAGTAAGTGCCCTCACCAAAGTTGTCTGACACATTCAAATTCAACCAGGTATTAAAGCAAAAGTTCATTATCTACATTAAAGTCACATAAATACATTCAATACTCAGGCATGAGAATGATAAATATAAAATATGCACTAAGGAAAATTCACTTTGCTATTACTCTTTTGATTAAACACATGCATTTTTGAACTTCTCAATGCTAAACGAGCCCTAATTTTCTTCAGCTAGCAAGAATAGAATGAACTAATCAAGATACCAAAATAATTATAATGACCAAAGGATTGTAATGGCCTCTTCTTATAAATAGGGTAATCCCTCAGTCCCCTCCCCATATTCATTTATGGGATTGACAAAATATAAAGATATGGTATTTGAGAAGAGTGCCCTAAATTTCAAATTTCTACATTGCTTGGTACTCTAGGAAGAGGAGGAATCCATCCACTCATATTATACTAAAGATGAAGTCTCTCCAAAATTCAATCAATACATCAATGATTTGCTAATAATCAAAGAGCAAGGGCTCTACCAGGTGATAGCTAAACCTAAGGTAATGCCATGTATTGACCTCCTAAAATTTTTATTTGTTAATGGAACCACTGCTAGAGATATAGTACATGTTAAGAAAGTCAAGAATGCCTCTACTTATATTTTGGGTATGGAATTTGAGATATACCTTAAGCTTCCCTATCTCGAGACTACCTACAATCAAGTCTCAACCAATGTTTAACTTGAGCGTAACACAATAGGTGGAAAGTTAAAGTAATGGCTTGTAAAAGGTCAGAGGCTGAATTCAAATAGGGATATATCCTCCAATTGCATTATTAAATTTAGACATATAATTGTAATAGCCATGGCCCTTTTAAATAGATTACTTGGTTTCTTGAGTATTGTTTATGTTCAGGTTGAATGGGTTCCATTATTGGATATACTCTTGACATCTAACTAGTTAGTGGCACTTGGGGAGATTATAAGTGCACAGTTAAAATCAGATATGCTCTACCATGATTGAAGGATTGTGGAAAAATTTTTATATATGATGTTATACCTAATGGGAATAGTGATGGCCATATTTTATAATCTCTATGGTTAAGAGTGGCAACCCTCAGATAAATATTTGGCAAACAGGGTTAGAGAAGATTTTTCTTCCATGATCATTCATAGGTATAGAAATGAAATTAGAAGGATATGTAATGAGGTTTATCCTCATATATATCAAGAAATATAGGGCACCCTGATGCCTAGGTTATCAAAAAACATGACAAGGAACCTAAGCAAAATGGGAGATTACTTGTTATTCCCAAATATAACCATCATTCGAGTAGAAGGCACCAGGACTGCTCCTCTACTACTGCCACATCATATTATAGAGACTATAGTAGAACATGAAATAAAATATCAGGTATTTAAAAAAATTGATGAGGAATTAGGTGAAACTCATTTGGCCTATTATTTAAAGACTCTTCTAAGCATTGGGCAACATCAATATGTGACTAGGTCACATTTTATTTAAGCTGGTAAAACTAGAACACATTATAAATTACAGGTTACATCTTTTAGAAAATGGGATCCCAAGAGGAAAATAAGGGGTATCTCAAATATATTATGGAAAAAAATAAGGTATACATATTATATGATCACTAGGAATATGATCATGATCAAATCTTCTTGAATGCCTTAGATGATTCAGAGGTATGGACAAATATGAAAGATAAATCACTGTCTATGATACTTGCCTAAGCCTTGAAATACAACCCTTAGAAAACAAAAGAAGAGGCACAAAATGCATGGAGTCAACAATGTCTTCCATCTCAACCACATGACTCTCAGCCATGAGATCAACCTCCCTCCCCTTAAATAAAGCCAACAAAGGAACTACTAGATGAATCTATTAGTAAAAGGGAATCTAATCCTCAGCTTAGGAGGGAGATTTTGAGAGGACTTCCTATTCCTAAAATCTCTTCTACTTCAACAACTTCACACATATAATTTATGGGCACAACCACTACAAGGGACAAGTCAGTGATTTATTTAATTAAACAAAGGAAGAGTAGTTTTATGATGACTCCTTTACCTCCCCTTACTATAGTTACCCAAGTAAGCCTTCTTGAATTCATATAAATGGATTTTAATTCCATTCTAACTGCCCTAGAATCCCCTCAATCTCGTAAGTCTCCTAATACAAACCCTGTGCCTTCCACTTCATCCACTTCATCACCTTTAGTTACACTTCCTACCACAGTTGTTCCTACAACCCTTTACCATCTCATATAACTTCCACTCCAACCATATACACCTATCAAAGGAAGAACAAGGAATCTCCTACTCGCTCCCAAGATAAATAAAATTTTAAGAGAGGCTATCACTTGGTCTCCCTATTATAGAAAAAGCTATTGAGGAGGAGGAAAAGGATGCATATGCTACAATGGGTCTTTAATAATAATAAGAAGATGAACAAGTAATATATTTGGTTGATTATCCTTCCAAGGACGAAGACTAGGAAATAGCCATTACACAATAATATGATGAAGAAGTTGAGCTAGAAAACAACAAAGCTTTGATTTTGGGAGAGCAAGTAGAAGACACCTTAGCTAACTTCACATAAGAGCAAAGTTATAAAATTGACAAGGTAGTCTCTTCCATTGTTTATTCTATTCTTAGTGTAGAAATTCTAGTTATAAGTTTACCTTCAGTAATGCCAAAGCTTATATCATCTAGTGTTGATTCATATATTATTTCTGCTCCTAAATTAATAAGGATTCCTAGGGTAGTCCCTTTTGAGATTTTGGTCATAGTTTTTGTTTTCAATAAGCCCTTTGATCCCAAGAAAAAATTAACCTAAATAGATTCCCCATGCCCTAGCAATTGGTGATACCAAAAGTAATAATGACTATGGAAATAATCCCAGGTATAACTATATTCTTGGTAGAAGTAACACTCATGAAAGAAACATCCCCATGGAAGATGGTTGGCACTAAAATCCCTCAATTACCTATCTAAATAAGTGCCTCCCTACCAACTAATTTTATTACTTACCTTCCAATGACCGCTCCATCTTCTACATCCTTAGATCTTACTTAGGAAGAGGAAACATGAGAACTTATTATTATCCAATAAGTGAGGGAGATGAAAAATGTTAGAGATGAAAGACAAAATTTAGTCTTAAATGAGCTCCCCATAGTCTCCATTTGGTTCGATAAGGAAAGTGGGACTATTCAAAGGGTGAGGAAGAGGAAAATGGTCAATATGATAACAAAAGGTGAAGTGTAATTTGAACAAAGAGAGAACTTGTACTCTTTAGCAAAGAATATTAAGAGAAACCCCAATAACCTTAATGAATATATTAAGGATTTCAACACTTTTATGGATTTGACTAGGGAAAAAATGAAAGAAATGCACCTGAGTATTGAGGATGTGTTAAAAATATGGAAGCAAATGCAAATTACATAGGCTCCTCAGGTGTTCTTGATGATGTTTAGAGTGTAGCTACTAAGTTGTACAATATTTTGTATAACATTAAAGTTTCCAAGGTAGGCAGTCAATCCAATAGACCAAATATTGTTACACTATGGAATAAGATGAAGGATAAGGAAAAAAGATTGAATTTCCTAGCTTAGTGATTAAGGGTTAATGCTTTCAACCAATTAAATCTCATGACCAACATAGATGATTCTTGGTGTTTGAACTATGTAATTTCCAATAGGGATGCTTCCTTAAATTGGCATAAATAGATGGAAAATCTATTGTGACATTTTTTTAGTCATGAGAATGAGGCACTTCAAATTTTGGGAGATATGAGAGTCACCAGGGTGATCACCCAAGATGGGGAGATTGCCAACAAAATTAATTTTGAGAACCTTCTTCACTTGGAGATCAAAAAATTTAGGCAAAAAGTGGAACAAAATATTTATAAAATGAATGAAAAAGTATTGCAGTTGGTTAGTTTTGCTAAGGATAGGGTACTAATGAGCCCAGAAGCTTTAATAGTCAAATTATAGAGCTCAAAGGTAGAACAAGAAAGATTGATGACTGATGCATCCAGAATCCTAAAGCCTTCATTACTCAAATTTGAAATTATAGATAAATGTTTTTATGTATATTATGCACTAGGTGAAGATCTATAATCTAAAGAAGCAACTTTTAGATCAGTCCCATGTACAAAACTAGCTGTCAGTGCCCCCAACTTCACAAAGTTCTTATTCCTTACCTCGATTAAAATTGTAGTTACTCTATCGAATCTTTAAATTAACATTTACACATCAACACTTTAATTTAATAATGATTATGTATTTTCATGTTATCACCAAGGTGTGACTTTAGTTCCCAATCTATTTATTGTACATGCGTATTATATTTTTAGCTAGAAAGTCTATTCTGGGTGTTATTATTGTACATTCATCTTTGCAAGATTTTAAACCAAGGGTTCTATTTTGAACTTGTAATTTTAGGTGAAGCTTGAATATATGAGGCCTTCCCCTTCCAAATATTATAAATACATGTAATCTCCCAGTCACAAAGAGAGGAAAATTTTGGCTATTCAGAGTAATAAGAAATTCAAAAGAGTTTTGCTTGACTTTGTCTCTATGTGTAAATATCGATTATTCTCCATCATATGGATTACTTGGGACATTCCATCATTATGGTATCTTAGTCTTTTGATTATGTATGAGTTATCTTTTTTAAATATAGTCATTCAATTTTAGCTATAGCTGATTTAAATATCTTTTGCATGCTTATCATAATCCCTCTTGTAGATGTGAAATAACAATCTAACAATTAGGCAACCTTTGATTTATGTATGTTTGAGTATAAAATGTTATGATTATTTTAAATCTTAACTATATTTGATTATTGGTGTGTTACAACAACTTGAAACAAGTATTGGTTTAGATTCATTGTCGTATCTAAGCTCAAATAATAATATTGAAATGATTTATCCCTGGGTATCCACAAGCTTTCTTCTCTACCTTAATTTTCCCTCTTTTTGAATTTTCTCTTGAAATCCTACCATCTTAGTTAGAATCATCATCCTTTCATCCACTAGAATAAGATCTAGGTACACCCATAGCCAGTTCATATGTGGTAAATAATATATGTCACTCACCATTATTCCACCAATAGGTTGTTATAAAATCAAATAACCTATAACTCATGCCTTGGAGTGAGTCCATTCACTGATCTTCAAATGTTAGAGGAAAGCTCTTAATAATTTTTGGGGTATGTATAAAATCCATATCAACATACGTAAGGCCCAATTTGAAAAATTAATCTATGAAAATAGAGACCAAATCTTGACTCATCTTTTTGAAATGGGAGCTAAATTACCCCTTGAATTTAATCGGGACCTCTTAAGGAACATAGTCCAAAGTCCTACAAGGTATGATACTTTTCATAATTGTAATCCTCCCTATGATGAGGAATAAGTCCTAGATCTTGTTGGCCATGAGAATGATGAGAGATATGAAGTTGTTTATGAACAAACCTCATCTAGGAATATCAATATAACTAGAGTCAAAGCCAATAAATGGAAATCCATTTTTGAGGATCAAGCTAAATAGGACTATAAAAAAGTCATGCTTGACTGTCTTGATCAAATCACCCAAAAAATCAACTCTTTATCCTCCTAGATAAACATATAAGTGCATAAACCCACCTCACCTAAGAGACCCATTAAAACCATCCTCTCACATACACATCAAGATAAAAATAAGTCTAAACCTAATCCAACATCCACTTCAAATCCTTTGATGGACCCTCACTTTGCTCATGAATATAAAGCTATGAAAGAGGCTCTCTAAAATAGGGATACATGAGCACATTCCAAAAAATAAAAATATAAATACTTCTACTCCTATACCCTTGACATGAGCATTCTAACCTTTTCCTTCTAATTTTGAACCTCCAAATTTCAAAAAGTTCAAAGGAAAAGGGGACCCATGTGAACATGTCAAATAATTGTTCATGTCTTGCCATGAAGTTGCATACAATTATGCCTATATTCTTCAGTTATTCCCACAAAGCCTTGGTGGAATAACATTAGAATGGTTCATGAACTTGCCCAAGGGATCTATTACATAATTTGGAGATTTAACCAAGAAATTTGTCAAACATTTATCTTATAATGTTGAACATGAAATCACCATGTTAGATCTCTAGAATGCTAAACAAAGAAATGGATAGAGTTTGGCATCATTACACCAATAATAGAAAATCTTGGCAAGTCGGTTCCCTTGTTCAATTCCTAAAAAGGAATTAGTCAAAATCTTAATCAATAACCTTAACTCATTATTTGATTCCTAAAAAGGAATTAGTCAACATATTCATCAACAAACTTAATTAAAAATTGGGACATCACTTGAAACTTCATCATGCTAATAATTTTGATAAAATCACTGAGAAAGGAATTCAGATAGAAAAATCTCTTATCAAAAGAGTGGTCATCAAGGTGTATTCAAAGAATGATCACAATCAAAGTAATAATAACCATTTATATTAGCCCAAATTAAGGCATTCAAATTTATTTCTCTTATCTTCTTTCTCTTGATTTTTCAAATTTGTGTGTTGGTTACAAGGCATTCTTATTATATAAAATGTGTTTAATTATGTTTAAGAAGAATTTGATTATTCCTTTAATTACATTTTGGCTAATTAGTGAGTTGTTTTGGAAATTTTGTGACCTATGTGGCTATTCAAGGAGGTGTCTTATCTTATTTATTTTATTCTCTACTTTTATTATCAATTACAACATTTTTGATCATTAAATAACTACACATTGTTATTTATAAAGGCATCTTACCTACTAATTAGGTTGTGTAGTTATTATAGGTTGCATATTAATTCTTATATATCCTATGTGGAATTATTTATCAAAGTGTGGCAACATATAAAATTTTATTTGTTGATTAATTTTCCTTGTTTGGATTCAAACCAACATGGAGGAGGCTAAACCAAGGCATTTTGACCTTCCAAAAGTGCCAAAGATAAAGATAAGTTAATTTTCATTAAAAATAATTATCTTCTTTTCATTTTATCCAAATTTTAATAGAGAATATTCCCACAAGGAAATAATAAATACATATTTTTTATGTTGTCATATTAACAAATAAAAATAAGTCATCTAAAAACTAGAAATTAATTATGTTTTCAAAAGTTAAGCAAAATTTTAAATACAAATAAAATTATACAAACAAAAAGCAATTCTCAATGTTTGATATCAATAGTGCCTATAGCTTGTATTTATGAGGCATGTCATCACAATCGAACTACTACATTTATATCTTAATATATCTACAACAATGGCATTTATGAAATCATCCCTTAATACCACAAGGGATAAATAAGAAAATTTTCATTTTCTCATTACCTTCATTACCCTTTTGTGACTATCACTATATGAAAATCTCAAAAATTATCAACAACACTCCAAGTATATAGGGTTATCATGCCCATATACAAGGACTTATTATTAATAAGGTGTTGTAAATATAACAAATATTTTTTTATATAATACCTAGGTACCATGTAATATTCTTATTTCATGTGATTTAACATCTCTTTCATTTACCATTGGGTACATAAAAAGGATGATCTTCTTCCACATATCGATGGGTATATAGTAAGGATAAGAATATATAGAGGTTTAGTATATAATTTGAGTGGTATATATGAAATGACTCATTTTTACAGTGATAAATAACCATTCCATCTCCCAATGCAAAAAAACATACATTCAATCAAAACTATTATTGGCACAACCTTAATCAAGAAATTTACTTGGTTAAAATGGTCAAGATAGGTGGATAACACACTTATATTAAATTATTTGTGGTTCAAAATTTATTATGGGGATGAACAACCCATTAAACATAAATAAGCAAACAAAATACCATCTCATAAGCAAAATAATTCAAAATCACTAGTCTTAATGAGGGCCTTAGTTGATGCAAAGGTGTTTCATCAAATTCAAGGGTGAAACACTCCTTTGAAAGAATTTCAAAACTTTAAGTTCCTATATAATGTCACTCAAAATTGAAGTTCATACTATTTCAGGTGAAACTATTCAATCTTGACTTGCAAAATAGAGATGTCATGAGTTTGGCTTATGAAATCCATGCAATCAAGCATGATGTTGATGAAAATGGTATAAAAATTGATTTATGTATGGACACCTTCATAAAATATCTTCTTCCTACATACTCAACCTACTTGGAGTCTTTACAAGCAAGAAATCTTTTGAAGACTCTGACAGTTGATCAGCTGGTTGAGAAGAAGGCCTAAAGAGAAAAAACATTTGAAATAAAAATGGTGTCCATAGGAGAAATATTTTGTTATGATAATCAAAAGGAAAATTATTCCAAAAATGCATAAAATGATAGAGGTAAATTGAAAAATTAATGGTGAGGTGGAAAATCTAACAAAAATAATAGTCAACATCAAGAAAAGTAAAATGACAAACAACACTTGTTTTGTAAATGTTGTGAAAGGAAAGGGAGGTGTGACACCCATGAATGCAATAGATCATGGGAAAAAATTTAAGCCTATAGGAAAAAAAGGTATAAAATGAGAAATCAAACTCAAAACTAGATTTAACTTAGTTTTCTTGTGAATTTATGTTTTCCATATCTGACAAAGCAAACATTATCTCATAAATTTCAACCTAAGATAATACTTGGGTTATAGACATTGGTACTACACAACATATAATTTATGAAGGGAATTATTTGAGGAGTTTCATGAATACATTTATGGGTTAGTATATTTTGAAGATAAAACAAGTCTATTACCTTAAGTCAAAGGTTCAATTTTACTCAAGTCACTAGGGCTTCCAGACTTCATTATCCAAAGTGTATTATATATTCCTCAATTAAAAATAAACTTGTTGCATCTTGTGATAATTTTATAATAAGGCCAATCCATTATAATGGATGATGGAAAGGTGAAGGTCACAAGGAAATGTGATAACATGGTTGTTCTAACTGCATATGAAGAAGGAAAATTTCTAAAATTTAAGGGTGAACACTTTGTGCTAACGAATATTTCTCATCTTTAGAATGAATGCCAATAAGTCTTATTTGATAGGCCATAGTTGGGCACACACACTATGATAACATCTTCAAAATGCATAAAAATGCTGTTGTAGGCTTGTTGACATTGTCTAAAGACATTAAAAAAGTGTAAAGCTTGTATATTGGCCAAACACGAAAGGGAACTATTTTGAAATTTAGAATGGAAATATGATAGGAAGTTATGATTGGTTCACTTTGATCTATGTTCTCTACCAATTCCTTCTGCTAGTGGTCATAAGTACTTCATGTTTTTCATTTATCACTATGATAAAATGACTTGGATATATTTTCTAGATAAAAATTAGTAGCCTTTGAAATGTTTCAAATTTTTTGAACTATGGTTGAAAATGAATCCCAATCTTGCATTGGGACACTCAGAACTGACAATGGTGGTGAATTCACATCAAATGTGTTTGAAAAATATCTCAAGAATAATGGAATCAAGCATCATCTCATAGTCCCTTGCACTCTTCAATAGAATGGAGTAGTTGATTAGATGAATAAAAATATTATGAACATTATTTAGGCAATTTTGTACTTTAAAGGGGTAAATCTACACTTCTAGGCAAAAATAACTCATACAACAATATACTGTCATAACAAGTCACCATCATCAACCCTAAAAATGAAGACTCCATATGAATTATGGTGTGGTCATCTCCCTTAAATATGACATCTTTAAATTTTTGGATCCACATGCTACACATTAATTCCTAAGGAGAAAAAGAGAAAATGATAACACAATATTCATAAATGCATGCTTTTAGGATATTCAGAGTCTTCAAAGGCATAGAGGCTATTTAATGAGAACAATAAGAAAATTATCATTACAAGGGATGTATTATTTTTTGAAACTAAAAAGGGCACAACAAACATTAGTTGATAATTAAATTGACTTGAGAAATATGTCAAATTTGATTTTTTCAAGGAGGTTGATATGGATATTCAAACACTGAACGGGGAACTTACAATTGGGAAATAATTGAATCTCTAGTGACTTTGGTAATAAAAAATGACTCTCCCCAAGCATAATAAATTGAAAATTCATCAGAGGATGGCCCCATGTCAGAAAATGAATAAGTTTAAAATCCAAAAAATGATACATTAATGATTATGCAAGCTACACAAAAGAGATACCAAAATGGACCAAATAGGCATTGAAAAATGTCAAACTTGATGATGTTTTAAAAATAGGTACTAGTCCACACAAATATTCACAACAATCAAACAAGTTCCTAAATGAAATTCAAGATAAGATAGAAGATATTACCTTGGAAGACCATCTAGAACAATAAATCAACATTTATTTTGATTACGAACCTACTTCTGTGTAAGTGTAGGGAATTGGGGGGCCAAAATGGGGTCTTAAGTGGACATCTTTTTCTTGAAAAACATAAAATCTCTATATGTATCGATTATTTGAGATATATAAACTCATAATTTGAAGATGTCATAGGAAGATGAATTGTAACATTTTGAGTCTAGTTTCTAAAATACTAATATTGTTTTGAAATGATTAAGTATAAGTTGGTCAAACACTAAAAATTCAAAGAGGTGGTAATATTTAAAAATAAAATCATCCCCACCATTTTTTGAGCATAGTTTAATTTGTATTTAAACGCCTTGGTAGAAAGATAGGTAAGATCATCTAGTTTGAAACTTATATTTTTTTAAAAATAATTAATGAATATTTATTTTTTTATTAATTTCACAAGTCAGTATACCCTGAAACGTGATAAAAAATGTATAGTCAACTGTGCACCCCCCAACTACCTCAAAAAACATTAATTTTTTTAATGTGTATAGAATTAGGTGTGGTTTGTAACCATATGTTTTTTCCCAGTTTGGATCAAGGAATCAAAAGATACATAAACAAAGATGACCATAAATAATCATGGAATATAACATTAAAAAAGACATACACAGTCAATAAATATAAATAAGAACCTTAAATAAATAAAAATATAACAAAAAATTATATATTTATAAAGAGGAAACTTATTTGATGTTGCATTATTATTTTCAAGGAATAGTTTTATAAAATGGATAGTGTCTAGCATGGGCAAAGTTGTATTTTGTTATTATTGGTAGAAAACATGTATTTGGATGTGTGTTGTAGGCCCATGCATGAAGCTTGGTAATACAATCCATTCCCAAGCCTTAAGGCATGTGCTGAAATGTCATGGTAAGTAACCACGTATGCAAAATTACCGCGTATGTGTAATTACCATGTACATGGAATTACTATGTATGCAGAACTTCTAAATTAGGTTTTAAGACTTAGGGTATATATGGATTAGGTTTTAGGGTATAATGTCTAATAAAAAATGTAATAGGGCATAAAATAAATGTTTTTTTATTGGGAATAAAATGATTTATTTAGATTTTAAGAGTTTATGATTTATGGTTTAGGATTTTAGGCTTAGATTTTAGGGATTATGACATATGATTTATGTTTTATGGTACATAAGGTGTAATAAAAAAGGAAATTGGGCCAAATTTATCTCTTTTAACTTATTTCTGACTATAGAATGTGATTTTGGTCTCAATTAGCCCCTACGTCACCATAGATTGAGTGAATTAGTCAACTAGGGCAATGAGTGATGTGATTTGGGCCAAATTGAGCCCTATGAAAATAATTGAACATTATTGTAAATTATGTTAATTGTGACTAAATCATTTTTTATAGGGTTTATAATTTAGGGATTAAATTTTTATATATATATAAGATAGGGTTTAGGGTTTAGAGTCCAATTGCAAAGGTAATTGAGGACAATTTGAGCTGACTAAACATAGATTTATGACCACAATGTGTTTTTGGGAATATGGTTTATATTTTAGGATATATTAAATCTAATCTCAAAGGTAATTGGGGTTAATTTGATATCCTTGAACCTATTTATGACTATAGAATATGATTTTTTCTCAATTGGCCCCTATGTCACCATAGATTGAGGCAATTAGTCAATTGGGTTAATGAGTGATGAGATTTGGATGAAATTAATCCCTGTGAACCTAATTGTTATTGTAAATAATGTTATTATGTTAATTGTGACTAAATAATTTGTTATAGGGTTTATAATTTAGGGATTAAATTTTTAAGTATACATGAGATAGGGTTTAGGGTTTAGAGTCCAATCGCAAAGGTAATTGAGGATAATTTGAGCTGACTAAACATAGATTTGTGACCACAATGTGTTTTTGGGAATATGGTTTATATTTTAGGATAAGTTAAATCTAATCTCAAAGGTAATTGGGGCTAATTTGATATCCTTGAACCTATTTGTGACTATAGAATATGATTTTTTCTCAATTGGCCCCTATGTCACCATAGATTGAGCCAATTAGTCAATTGGGGTAATGAGTGACGTGATTTGGATGAAATTAATCCCTGTGAACCTAATTGTTATTGTAAATAATGTTAATTTCATGGATAAATTTTCTGGTTTAGGGTTTACAATTTATGGTTTATGGTTTAGGGATTAGAGTTTTAGGTATATGCGAGATCTAGGATTTATAGTTTAGAGTCTAATCATGAAGGTAATTTGAGGATAAGTTGAGTTGATTAAATGAATTTTTGACTACAATGTGTTTTTGGGTATAGGGTTAATGTTTTAGGGTGAATGAGGTCTAATTTCAAAGGCAATTGAGGTTGATTTAAGCTCCTTGAACCTATTTATGACTACATAATGTGATTTTGGGCTCAATTGGCCCCAAAGTCACCACAAATTGAATAAATTAATATATTAAGGTAATTAATGATGAAATTTGGGTTAAATTGAGCCATGTGAACCTAATTGTTACTATAAAGGATGTTAATTACATAGCTAAATGATTTGGTTTAGGGTTTATGGATTAAAGGATTAGGTATATGTGAGATAGGATTTAGGGTTTAGAGTCTAATCATGAAGGTAATTGAGGATAATTTGAGTTGATTGAACCTATTTGTGACCATAATGTGTTTTTGGGCATATGGTTAATGTTTTAGGGTGAGTAAGGTCTAATCGTAAAGGTAATTAAGACCAATTTTAGATCCTTAAACCTATTTGTGACTATAGAATGTGATTTTGGGCTTAGTTGGTCCCTAGGTCACCATAGATTTAATAAATTAGTCAATTGGGGCAAGGAATGATGTGATTTGCGACAAATTGAGCCATGTGATCCTAATTATTAATGTAAAGGATGTTAATTGCATGACTAAATCATTTGGTTCAGGGTTTATAATTTAGGGTTTAAGAATTAGAGTTTTAGGTATATATGAGATAGGGTTTAGAGTCCAATTACAAAGCTAATTGAGGATAATTTATTTTTATTGATCCTATTTGTGACCACTATGTGTTTTTGGGCATAGGGTGTTACATCCCAATTTATCACGAAGCAAACTATTTGATTATTCTTGGATATATATAGTTGAAAAATTTAGATTTAGTTATTTTTAACTAAGCTTTGAGATATATGTTATTATGGGATAGTAGGATATTGCTTAGGTTATATGATTACATTGATATGAGTTAGCTGTAGTGTATATATTTACATTATGAACATGTTGATTTGTTATTTTAGCTATATTTTATGATGTATGTATATCATGTTGTTATGGCCTAACTACCTACTTATTGTAAGGTTGATGTTGGATAACTCATCCCTCAGAGCGTGACAGAGGGAGAACATCATCGATAAATTGATAAATGAGATCATCATTATAAATATACTATTCGATAAATGATGTATGATGTAAGCTATATGTTTTCATACTACTATATCATATTGATGATTAATATATCATACTATTGGTTAATATATGTTACATCATTTATCAATATAGATATATTATTCTATATTTAGTTAATGTAGTAAGTATTGTGTTACCATGCTATGACCTTGTAAAAAAAACATTGATCTGCTTAACAATATCTATAATTTATGAAACCAGTATTCAGAAGCCCAAGTATATATGTTACACCAAGTGATAATAAGTGATCTAAAATATTATAAATACATAACTATGTTGTTACAAGTGTAACCATCATTAATAAATGAATAATGTTTGCCTATCATTTGATTGGATTAATAGTTATGCAACAATCCCTCTTTATGATCCAATAAAGATATATAACAATTTTTAACAATATTTGCTTAATGATTTAAATAAATATATGTGCAATGACTTGTCAGATATGGGTGCAGTTACTTGTCAAATATGTGCAGTGACTTGTAAAATATATGCAGTAAATTTATTTAATATGTGGAGATAGCGGTATGAAACCTTTAATGACAAGTAAAAGAAATTTTGTAGCAATTAAAAAAATATACAGTGTTAGTGGGAAGTAATATGTATAAATGGGGATCTACAGGTATAACCATATTTAGTTATATACATATTCATAGTGCCTTAATATATAATCAATATGGCAAACATAAAAATTAGGATCTAATAAGTTATTAAATATAAAAATATGTATGATTCTGTTAATATATCATACAATAATAGATTCACATAGAATATATATATATATATATATATATATATATATATATATATATATATATATATATATGTAATGGATAAATAATGCAAAATATATAATGCCCAAATACATATATATGGAATCTAACATATTTCACATTAAATAACATGTTTATTTAGAGTCTATATCTAATAGCATTATTTGATGGCCATAGTATGTGGTATCTGCATGTTAATATATGGGTAACGTAAGACTCTTTTTAATAGGCCTTGAATTTTTGTATATATGTCTCCTTTTTATGCTAAGAATGATTAATATTTGGATGCATGTAATGTGTTTGGGTATCATTAATTATTAGCACCAAATTTTGTCCAAAGTCTCCTCTCGCTTTATTGTTAAACTCATCCTCTTTGTTATCCTCTACTTGGATATTTAGAGAAGAGTTTGATTCACCATATATTACATATAATTTTCTTTGTCCCAGGTAAAACAATGATTTATCTATCTTTAACTATTTAAAAAGGGTTATGGCTATTCATGTTAAAACTATTATTTTCGTGTATATATTTAATTGTTCCTTATTATTGTGTAAATATTGATATGTTAGTAATAACTTGTCAATAAGATTATATTGACCAAGTATTTGACTGAGGATCATAAAATAACATTGATTTAATTTATGTATAAAATAAATATACTTATATGAGGACTTAAGAGTCATTTAAATGTATAACGTGTATTGGGTATACATGGTTGTATACCTCTAAGTTGTCGACAAATATAAAATGATTAGTCACAAGACTTCAAGATCTGAGAAACTATGTCAACATAATATATACTACTAACCAAACGTAAAAATGTAAGGTCATGTTTAAATAGGCATAACATAGTACTTTTGATTATTAAAAGTATAACAAAGGCTAGAATAGAATATTATTATTATTATGTTCATGGGAACTTAGACTCTCTAGTTATATCTTGTTGTTTGAACAAAAGCTTATGCTTCCATTGGTTTATTACTTTATTATGACTAGTTATGGTATTTAATGGGTATGCTCAAGAACACTAGACTATGATAATATGGGTTATCATAGGGTGTAGTATATTTGAGGTACCTGTTTAGGTAAGAATACAATTTTATGGAGTCATTGACTTATAAATATAGTTGCCCGTTGATATAGTATTTGTATATATCATTGTGTGCTTATATATGGTACATATTATGTTGTAAAATTATTCATATATAGGAAACATATTTATTCACAAACTTAGACAACCATATGAAAATATTACGTATATAGGTGTATTAGGTCATATGCCTAAACTTGTAGCTAAATAGATGGTGGCATTGAGTCATAAGGTGTCTGAGGGACTAGAACTATAACCATAAAAAATCAGTCTCTAGAAATAGAATGAAGATGTTTAAATGAAATATTATGGTATAACTTAGTTGTGAGTTATGTGAGACTTCAAAAATAGCATGATAGATTATTGTTATATATATGCATACAATAATGAAAATTGGTAAATGACAGATATTGTGAATAGATTAAAATGTACAAGTGTTTATATGTGTGTGTGTGTGTGTGTTAGTGAATCATGATAAGTGCCTATAATTCATGTTTCATTTGATGGCTAGTATGTAGCTTAAACATATGATATACTCAATTGGTATAAACTTGCTTGCCTAATATTTAGGATTATGGACATTTGATTCTTAAAATTATGAGACTATTGTTCGTGATTGAGTAGTGTCTTCATGTACAATTAACTACGATATTATATGATGTTATAGAGGGTATTTTATTTAAAAAATATAGTTTAAATATATGTTATACCTAGATGGTACAAGCTATAATTAATATGTCTAGAATCATTCATATATTTGATAGAATAAATGTATGCATGTTAGACATTTCTAAGAATAACATGTTTTATAATAGTTAGTAGAGAGTACTATGTTGTGTCTGCTTACAAAAAATAAAGTGTGAAACCTAATATATATTATACTTGAGTGGTATAATCTGAACTTATTTGCTTAATATTTATATTATGAGATAAATATATTTGTGAAATTCATATATACATTTAATGGAATGAATGTATGATTTATGATAATTCCTATGATTAACATGTTATGTGATTGCTAATAGGGTATATTCTGTATGAAACTATTGTTTATTCTATATTAACCACATCTTGCATTGGTGATACTGAGTAAGTAATGAGATGGACTTCACTGGCTTACTAGAATTACAATGCTAAATGAAGGTAATCTGATCAAGTGGTGTGTATGAATTTTGACTGATCTATAGATCACTATTATTTATTATTTGAAAACTTTGGTCAAATTAATGTTTGGTGAGACATTATCATTTCATGAGTATGATTTACATGTTTATGTGATATCTTGAAATAGAATGGGTTTCTATGATACACCATATGTTCAGTTTTATAAATTATATATCACAAGGGTACTATCTTATCTCTCTGAATTCCCATGCCATCATTATCTACTCATCCATGAATGGAGGACCATTCTATGATGGGATTAGTGTGGGGGATCATTGGTCTATGGTTGGTGTGAAAAAGTTCTTGAGTGATGTTCTCCCTCCACATAAAAGTACTAATTTTGAGACAACACTTGAGATTGCCAAAAATACTAGAGAGTTTGGGGAACTCATGCTTCGGGGAGCCATGTATCTTATTTATGTACATTGTATTATATTGAATTTATTATTGAAAAAATTATCTTGAAGAGCTATAATTACCTATTTATTGTGGATTGATAACAATTATTGTATATTGTACTAGACGTGGCTAGCTATTTGTTATTACTTTTTATGTTTGTATTATGATGTGTTTCTTATGATGATATTGATCAATGATGTATGGTAAAATATGGTTTATTTATAGTTATCACACTTAAAGTATCTTAAAATATTTTTGATTAGATTCTTGTGGTATAACATATTTAAAGTATATGTTATTTAATTAAAAAAATCATGTTTATTTATGTCAAACCCATTGGGGTTGTTACATAGGGTTAATATTTTAGGGTGAATAAGGTCTAATTGAAAAGGAAATTGAGATTAATTTAAGCTCCTTGAACCTATTTGTGACTATAAAATGTGATTTTAGGCTCAATATGCCCCCAAGTCACCATAGATTTAGTAAATTAGTCAATTAGGGCAATGAGTCATGTGATTTGGGCCAAATTGAACCATATGAACTAGTTATTACTGTAAAGGATGTTAAATGCAGGACTAAATCATTACAATTTAAGGTGTACATCTGGGTACATAAGGTATAGGGAAAACTATGGATTAGGTTTAAAGTGCTTAGAGTTTAGGGCTTATGATTTATAATTTAGGGTATAAGGTCCAATCACGAAGGTAATTGAGGATAATTTGAATTTCTTGGACCTATGTATGAGCATGCAATGTGTTTTTTGGTTTGATTATCCCCCATGTCATCACATATTTAGTGAGTGAAAAACTGTATCAATTATGCCAATCCACTCAACTTGTACCCATAAACCCTCTTTACACATAACATATAAAGTTAACATAATGAAATGATAACTATGAAAACTAAATGTATGGATTCCCTAATTCAAGTGTTGAAGGTGGTTTTAAGGTTGGGTCAGGTCTATGAGAGGATATATGGCCAAAAATCAGTCCCAAATAAGCCTAAAACCCTAGTAGGATAGGTCTATAATAGAGTGTAGTTGTTAGGCCTAGTCCTTGAAGCCAATAAGGGGAATTAAGTGGATAAGGTGGAAGAGTGGAGGTTTAAGCTTGTGAGAATAGTTGTTTAAGATTGAAATACTTATGATAAGAATGAGAGTGGGTTCAAGATTGATCAAGAAGGTCTCATGGGGAAGAAGAATCTTTAAGAACGTGAATTAGGCCTTGTAGCCCTACTTGGGCAAAAGTGGAAGGTAGGTAAAAGGAAGAGTTAGGGCCTTTAAAAAAGGTTGGTTGGAATTTTTGAGGATAGGGTAGGAGGTTGGAAGCTATTGGATTTGAATTTAAGTGCATATAGATAAGGTAGATGAAAATAGGCCTAAATAAGCCTAGAAGGTGCAATAAGAGAGTAAGACAAGATTGATTACAAAAGGAGAGTGGAGATTTTAGAGTGATTTGAACCTTGAGAGCTGATTGAGGTGAATATTAGAACCCTAAGGAAGCATAAGAGAGTGAACTGGTATTCACAAGAAGAGAGTCTAGTGAAGAAGTCCAAGAACCTAGTGGAAAAGAGCAAGGACAAAGTGTTGATCCAAGTGAGTTTGGGATCAACATTGCAATCATAGGTATTAGAGGTAGATATTTTGCAAAGGTTTATAGATGGTCATATTTTGCTTAAATTATAATTTATTGGTATTTTAAGACCAATATAAGAGAATAAAGTATGAAATATTTTAAATAAAGTTTTGCGAAAAGTATGAAAGATATTCAAAATCAAAACAAATTATTGAACAATATATTAACATAATTATACATAAATTTTCCATGTCTTTTAACAACATTCAATAGACTATAATGTTCAAAAGTGAAATGTTGAACAACATATGTATATATATTATATCCATAAAATCATAAAGGCGTACAAAATGTGAACACAATACAATAGCTGAGGTCAATGCCATATAGGCATATACAACATGTCAAACAACTATACATTAAGCCATATATGCATACAACAAAATGTCATAAGACATGATCTCTTAATCATAAAAATACATCGCTATCTTTGCCTTATTGAATCCTCTCCCTTGGATGCATTGCTCACAACTATAGGTCTCTGAGTGGATTGACTAGGAGTCATCTTTGGCTCTAAAATTACTTATAGCTCCAACTGTTCATATGCAAATATTGTTATAAATTATACAAGTTGTAACAAGATTCTTACAAAATTAACATGTTAAATTTTTCAAATCATAAAAAAATTATTCATAAGTGCACTTACTATAAACTGATAGTCATGATCAATTTGAGACTGATGTTTAATAGGGTCGATGATAGGTTCACATTAGCGAATAAGAATGTGAAATAAATCACTACTACGAGTTGGTGACCTGATTTTGATGATAGAAGGCTTAGGTCCTTGTAAATGTATATATACATACAAAATAAAAATTTAAAATTAGCTCATAAATGAAATCATTGAAATATAATATGAAAAATTACAAATTAAATTGTCTAGTTATATCATGCTACCCCTACTAATCATTTTGACAGGACATAAGACATTGCTGGAGGATTCTGTGTAGACAATTTTTTTTGGTGTCAACTATTTGTACAAGTATAGAGGACAATCACAAAACACACATCCATATTTAAAATTAAAAATTATGTAATATATAATTGGATCATTTACCTCAAAAATTTGTGTAGATGAAATCACAACAACAATACCTACATTTATTCCCTCCCTAATAAAAGATAAAGTGTCTTCTTTGGTCATCAAATAAACAAAAAAAAATCATTGCTAGTCACTTTAAAATGCACACACACACACACATGTTCAATGACTAGTAACATGTGCATTGATTAATCATTATAAACTACCTCCATATAGGTAGAAACCATAGGTGCACTCTGAGCAACACATGTGATTGTTTGGACTCCCCAAACCTAATGCAACATAAAAATAGTTCATATACATCAAATTACTTTTAAAATTTTACAAATATTTTAAATTTAACAAGTTTGACATTTTTTTTTATAATAATTAAAATATTAACCATACCTAGGAAGTGTTAATCAAGGTGAACAAATGAAATGTAGATAGCTAAAACATAGAAATATTGATATCATCTAGGCTCATGAAAAAACCACTATGTGTGGAATGTATGAAATCCTCCTCATCCTCATCAGGTTCAGTGCATGCAATGCCACATGATTTGCATAAGTGATCTCATCGGGTAGTAGTGATATATAAATCCTCACCATGTCCACCCTCCCTAGGAGTATGAGAACCCTGGTTCATATGCTAGATGAGGGTGTTAGTAAGTGCTTTAAGCACATATAAGGTATCAATATCTATAGTTTCCTTAACTATAGAGGGTCTCACGAGGATGGGGATAGTCAACACATGCTCTTTCTAGCTAATTAGGTGCACATTATTCCCCTAGACTATCCTATATAGAGCCCTTTCCCCTACCTTGGAACTTTGAGAAGTCAAAATAATTTAGGATTTCATTCAACACAAACTCACAATATAATTTTCTCAGAAAATAGAGTGGGACCTCATTGTTGTTAAAAGGTGGGTGATAAAATATCATCCAGCATCGGTCCCAATTTTTTTTTTTGAGCAAATAATGAGTGCACCAATGGATTGGAATCTGTTTGGATGTCACATCAAGTAGTGCACTAGTCTTCCCATTAATGAATAGGGAATAAATTTGGGTTTTGGTTATGTGTTTATCTTTCACAATGGATGTTGACAGTTTGTTGGAATAATATGTCCCACATCTATTTCTATAGTCATCCCACCTATCAATTTGACCAATTAATGACTCAACTTGATCTACTAATATTTATAGTGTGTTTGCAGGATACATTTAGTGGGGGTTATTTGAATATAGATCCCTTAATGACCTAACCAGATTATCAAGTTTGAGATTATTTTCTACTATGTGGATTGCTAAATCCTCTTGACTACCTTTAAGGGCTTGAGGAACTAAAAGAGGGCTACGAGGGTTTTATGGGGGAGGAGGGTTATGAGGGTTTTACATGTGAGGAGGGATTAGAGGGTTAAGAAGGAGAATGGTTTAGGGGGTCAGGTGCTGGTACATTATCCACTGCATGTGAAGATGTATGCACTATAAAACATAAAAACAAACATAATTTCAAGAAAAATACAACAAAATTTTAAAAAATAGGGTCTAATTGTATTAAAACATGTTGGTTTGCTTCTACTTTGGCATGGCATTATCGAATCGAAGGGTGGGTGGCTCCAAAATGTGAAAATTTGCTTGCTTAAACTTGCTGCTCCAAAACATGGGTTTTGTCTTCTTTTTATTTGTGTTTTATAATATGTGAAATACCAAATGATTTGACTTTCATATTTTTTTATTTTGTAAAAACTACGTACATAGTTTTTATGCATATGTGGTTTAGAATCAGTTTAGCTCTCCGTCCCCATAATAGTACTACTTTTGAGACAACACTTGAGATTTCCATAGATACTGTAGAGTCTGAGGAACTCATGCTCTAAAGAGCCATGTATCTTATTTATGTATATTATATTTATTATTGGAAACATTATATTAAAGATCTGTAATTACCTATTTACTATGGATTGACAATAGTGACTGTATATTATACTAGCCATGGTTGGATATGTGTAATTACTTTCTATGTTTATATTATGATATATTTTTTATGATGATATTGATCAATGATGTATGGTGTAGTATGCTTCATTTATAGTTATCACACATAAAGTATCTTACATAATTTTTGATTAGATTCTCATGGTATAATCTATTTAAATTATATGCTATTTAATTAAAAAAACTCATGTTTATCTATGTCAAATCTAGTGGGATTGTTACATGTGGTATCAGATATGCGGCTTGAACTCTAGGACATAATGAGTCCATTAGTATTTTCATATCCTTTTGTTTATTAGAAGGATAATAGTGAAATGTGTGTGGTATATTGAGTGTGTACCTTAGGAACATTCATACCCTCTTACTGTTATTAAAGGGTTTATTTATTGAGTGTTACAATGGTGATGGTTGTATATGAGGATTGGGTAGGTGAGTACATATCATATTTCATGAGTTGTGAACAAGAGATCCATACCATATTTTGATCACTTAGATCAAACACATCAAGAGTGATTACATTTTTCATGGTAATTGAGTCACCTTCACCATTTGTGTTTTGCATTGTGAGTATTTAAAAAGCATGGAATTATTCTCACTTAATTATATATGCATTAGTTTTGTGTCTTATATACACAAATCATTGGAGTAATAAATCTTATAAGACCATTTTTAGTTTGGTACCACCTAGTATGGTGGGAATTTTCTTGTAGTAAAGTGTAGATGTCTTGGTTGAGAATTCTTATATGGTAAGATTTTCCTTATGGATTGACATCCATATGTTTATGAATATTGGGAAGAGGTGTCCTCTCTCTTAGATATCATGGAGGTGAGTTGTTACTCACTCACTCACCTTTGACATCATTATAAATCATGAAGTGGATCAATATTTTTTTGATGTTGATTTAGTTTTCCCTTTAAATGGAAAACTTGTTTCTACAATGTTGTTTTGACCTTATTCCCTTGAG
The DNA here is from genome assembly GCA_037957365.1 of Torreya grandis. NCBI lineage: Eukaryota > Viridiplantae > Streptophyta > Pinopsida > Cupressales > Taxaceae > Torreya > Torreya grandis. The sequence goes on along the minus strand of JARHVA010000070.1, from coordinate 269,919 downwards.
TTTATGGGATAATGTCTTCTATTTCTTGTTGATATAGAATTTTTAGGATTGGATGGATTGATGCATCTATGTGGTTAGTATTTTTCCTTTCGATTGTGGATGTAGGTTATGCTACTACTCTTACAAGTTTGGTAAGTAGGTAGTGATTAAGGCAACTTGGGTTGTGGTGTTTTCTTTATACCATGTGAGGGTATTTAAGATTATTTTTGTTGAGATGTTAGTTATCTACTTTCCACTTGTGAATTTTTAGAGTCAAAACTTTATCTAACATGTGAACTTAGACCATGTGGAGTGGCAAACCTTGAATTTATATTAGTTCTAGATTAAAAATTGTAAGTTGATTATAATCATTATGTTATTATATACCCTTGATTAGAATGATATTATTATTATCTTGATTAAAAATATGTTTTTTTATGAGAAATTTATATACCTTTCATGGGGAGCGAGTAAGGTATAATATGTGCATAACATCTTATTAGTATAAAAGGGTCGAGATAAACTTTTAACTTGTTGTGTACTACCTAAAAAAGTAGGGAGACATTGTCTCACTTGTTCCTTTATAAGTTGTAAGGATGGTGTGATCCTTGACATTTGTATGTTATGTTTATTTTTACATTATTTCCTCTTAACTGTGAATATAAAATAATAGGTTAAGTTATGAAATATGATACTAGCTATGTTTGGTTAGTGGCAACTTATATAATTACATAATGATTGTATGATTTTTTTTTATGTATGTTGGTACATCTAGAGTTATTTAACCTTTATTATTACTTTATATGATATGTTAGTATATAATTGTGATTCATTGAACCTTGTGAACATTTGGAGATCATTAGGTCATGGAGACCTAAGGGATGAGTAGTGAATTATGAACGTGAGTACTAAGCAATAGGAGTGGATACCAATTAGTCTCACATTGACTCAATAGTTATTGAGTTTGGATTTGACAAGGGGAGCTTATCAAATCCAAGATTTGGTAGATGGACTTGTCAAATTCAAACATATGTCCATACGCATGTATACTATGGAATGTTTATTTCTTGATTTTGTATACATTGGAAAAGTAATATTTCTATTTTCTACTCATCTTCATACTTGTGAGGAGCTACATGGAATAGAGACAATATTGACATGTTATACTTATTAGGAGATATGCAAAGTAGTGATGATATTAACTTATACACATCATTCTTGTTAGGTTTCCTAAACATTTTTCTCTAAAATGAGAAAGAGGATTTGTAAAGGGTCTGAAAGTTTTTGTGGAACTCTCCCTAGCCATTTTTTATGGATTTTATGATGATCTCATGTGATTTTGGAAAATAAATAAAAATTTCACTGAGATATGTGGGACACCTCAAGGTATTAGAAGTGGTTAGTCCTATAGTATATAATCTTGTCTTGTCAATTATGGGCCCTGAGGTGGCCATGACAACCATTCAAAGTAAGTGACACTTATAAAACTTGTTTGTATATTAGTGATATGTCACAGAGTAGGGTCTTGTGTAACCAATACTATGGGAATATTACTATTTGGTAAGACTATGGTGAGTTCTATAGGTGAATTTTATATTTATTTGCTTGATTTGATACTTTATATTATGATATTTCTCTGCTAAACAATATTTTTAGCTCATAACTTGTGTTTGAATAAGAGTCATCTGAGATGATGACTAGATTTAGGGGGGAAGGATGTTACATCCTAATTCCTCACTAAGAAAACTATTTGATTATCCATGGATATTTATAGTTGACAAATTTGGATTGATCTATTTTTAACTAATCTTTGAGATATATGTTATTATGGAATATTAGGATATTGCTTAGGTTACATGATTACATTGCTATGAATTAGCTGTAGTGTATATGTTTACATTATAGACATGTTGATTTGTTATTTTAGCTATATTTTTATTGGAATCAAAATGAATCAGAGTGGGGGGGGGGTGAATCAGTCTTCAAAACCTTTCTTTTGAATTCACTTAAGCAATCATAAATCATTCAAGCAAACATATAGATCTAACAAGCATACAAACTTATCCACATAATCATAAAACATAAGAACACATCATTTATGTGGTAAAACCTCAAACAGAAGAAAACTCATAGATTTATTTTTAACTAATCTTTGAGATATATGCTATTATGAGAAAATATGATATTGCTTAGGTTACATGATTACATTGCTATGAGTTAGTTGTAGTGTATATGTTTACATTATAAACATGTTGATTTGTTATTTTAGATTTATTTTTGTTGGGAGAAAAATGACAGAGGGGGGTGAATTAGTCTTCTAAACACTTCCTTTGAATTCACTTAAGCAATCATAAATAATTCAAGCAAACATATAGATCTAGTAAGCATAAACACTTATCCACATAAGCATGAAACATAAGAACACATAATTTATGTGGTAAACCCTTAAGGGTAAGAAAACCCACAAAATTATATGAATGGAATATAGTCATATAAGACAAAAATCAAATTTAGTGAAGCACCAAATTCACATGGAGCATCAATCCCAACTAGCTAAACACCAACCCAAATAGGCTTTAGCAAGCACCCACTTGTAAGGAGGCACAAACCCCATAGATGAATCAACACCAACTCAAACACATAAAACTATTGATAAAATTTTTAAAAACTTTATTCTCACAAAATAGATGATGATCACCTTCTTTATCTCTTATCACTCTTCTATCCCTCTCAAATTGCCTTCTAGGCTCCTTTGCTCAACTAGCCCTCCTCTTGACTTGATTAGGTCATATGACCTTGATTTTAATAAAGATAACCTCTATAAAATATTCATAATATATCCTCTACACTCCTCTTATGTTTTACAATACTTTCTACTTAATAATATGTTATTTTATTCGTTTACACTCTTCACTCCTAAATAGGCTTAAAACTGGCTTATATATATACAAGCCTCTTGTTCATATACCTCTTGGTCATACTTATACACTTTGACAATTGTATTACCAATTTAATATGTCTTATAACATGTTTCATACATGAATAAATCATTACAATAGGTCATCCATAACTTGAAAGACCAAAACCTCTTTTAGGCCTTAAAAAGACTTAATTCAATTAGGCCTTCATTATCATATGTTACCCTTTGATCTCCTTGGAACACTTTAAAACTCTAAAAATTTCATTAAAAATTATTATAAAAATTAAATATACCTATAAAAATCTCATATTATGTCCATGACACTTTTTATCTCCAACCACCACTTGAAACACACCATTAGTACTATTCATAATCAGGCCTACGAACCTATAAAAAGTCTACCAAACAAAATTGAAGAATGTACATAATTTAATAAAATAAATATAAAAATAAATCATATGTATAGAAAATAAATGACCTTATAAAAATCACCATGTGATTTATACTTCAAAACTCAAGGCAAAAAGATAAACACTTCTCTGCAAATAACCCACTCAAAACTGTCAGAACACTCCAAAACCCAGTCATGAAAAACTTGATATTAAACACCAAAAAAAACATTTCCCATGAACATTTAACATTTAAAAATATAATTTTAAATATATATACCACTTTCAAACACAAAAATCATAAGTTATAATGTCAAATATTGGTCTTGTAGATCAATCTTTTGACCTCACTACACATAGTCAAACTGGAACCAAATAAGCTATTTTGGATTCAACATTTCAACCACTTTTACTGACTATCAAAAATTATAAATAGAATTTATAGCACATAAAATCCCAAATAAAAAAAAATGTGAATTATATACTTAAACTTATGGCATATAGCCTCAAACTCATCACCGCAACTTGCTTACCCAGAACTGATAGTTACCTTAAAGCACAATCATGGTGACAATGACTTTCAACACCTATATGACTACTTTCAGAGACTTCCAATGCATGCAGATGATCTTATGATATCATTATAAAATTATTAAATATAAATATACCATAGTCAAATATAAAATATTGGTCTTGTAGACAAATCTCATGACCTTACATCTCACTATATTATCTACACTAGATAAGTCAACTCATGAGTAAATTTTTCACTATAATCACTGACCTTAAAAAATTATAAAAAACATGAAAATATTAAAATTAATAAACAATCTATACATTAACTTGGATTCATCCATATTTTATGATAATAGATTCCTAATTATCTTCTCACTGTTGCCTGGGTTTTTTACTATTTCCATCTTTAGGTCTGTCAGTGACTGGCTCACTTGGATGATCAGTTTAGAACATTTGAGGGATATAATATATCTATAAACCTCCATATACATAAAATAAAATTATAAATCTTACCCATATAATTATTTTCAAACTTTTCCAATACAAATTTTTATAGTTATAACTTCTTCAAAAACAAGCTTGTATCTTCACATTTTCTCTCTCCTCTCTTTAACCAACACCACATATAGGTAATTGAGAGAGTTTAATACAATATATAAACACTTAAATAATAATTATAAACTATTCTAAGCACTTTTGAATCATATCTTCAATATCAGGTCCTTATTAGGGTTTTAGGAGGGTTAAAACTTGTTTCCAATCTTAACAATCATTCATAAAGAATAACCCCTCAATCCAAAAAAAATACCTATAATTTTTATTTAGAAAAATTACCCATATAAAATGAATATATTATGTTACCATGTATAGGTTTGGTTTTCTAATGAACATAATAAAATCCTTCTTGGGTTGAGAACCCTTCATTTTGTGCACTCGAGAGACCTAAAAACTATTTTTCATGTCTTATCCTTGAAACTATGATGTAAAACTATATTAACACACTTGAAATAACATAAATTATCTATTTTAATTCTTATATGATCTCAAACACCTTTAAATATGATTATGACCCCTCATTAGGCCACACTCTCTCTCTCTTTGCTTCCTAAGACCTTGACTTGCAAATGACATTAGGCCTTAAAACTGACCATCATGCCTCTTTCAATATCCTCTCCACCTTAATAACATGATAAAAAATAATATCTCATGATTAAATAGTTCCATACATCATTCATATGCCTTAAAAATATATCATGATGCCTCATTAGGCTAAACAAGGTCTAGAAGTGGTCTAGTTGCATACTTGATCTGTAGGTCCTACCCCTATAGTCTTATCTTGAGCCTCTATTTAGTGATCCATTGATTAAAATAAATGATAAATAAAACTCATAAAACCACTCATTCCTATTTTCACTACAAGGTCTCTTCATTCTATGACTAGTGCCATGGCTAGGCTTCTCAAGCACTTGAAACTTGACAGTTGAACTTGAAACACTTACTTCACCAAACTTCACTATGCACACCTTCTCATAGGATCTAGACGAGGCTTATAAAGACACCTTATACTCAATAACTAGTACTCAACCATTATTTTAATGATCACTTGACCTAAACCTTGAAATAAACCATATAAGAATAATTATATTGAATTCAAAATTCTCTCTTAATATAGATACATTAAGTTTCCTTCAAATTCTCTCTTGTCACATGGCTTCCTTGTCACATCAAGCACACAAACTCATACCTCATAGACCACTCACCATGCATCTTCACTAGATGCACCATGACATCAAACTTGACATTAATGATAATACTTCTAAAAAAACTCTCCATTTGTCATTGATGGCAAAACATTCTTCAACTTGATCACTCAATCTCCCCCAATTTGGTCAATCTCTTTTTTTGAACTTTTCTCCCCCTTTGACATTAATGATAAAGGGTCTTTTAATGTCATATGATCCTTAGACATTATTTAAAAAAAGTCTCAACACACAAAATGTGAATCATTATAGCAACATTCTCCCCATTACTCGATGCATAATTCCTTCAAATGATCTTAGATATACAAATATACTTACCTTCTTGCCACAAAGATTAATGATATCCATCTTCATTTTTTTGTTCAAGTTTCATAAGTATGCAACTTATCTTCATGATTATGCATATCTTCTCTACACTACACACTTGATATTGAAGCTCATGAATTATTTTATTATCTCCCCCTTTGTCCTTACAACATGTGCTCATCACTTGAGTCATTAGGACTCTCAATTCATCCTCAACCTCTCATATATCAATTGACTAATTTTGACCTTAGAAGCTTGATGTCAACTTGGAATCCTTATTTGAATGCAACCTCATGCTTCTACAGATAGGTGAGTATCTCCATGAATCTTAATGGAATTATTCCTTTTTTATAGGGCAATAAAACAACAAAAACTCAAGAGATTCACAGATCTCCATGCTCTCATAATATTGAATATCCTTTAGTATCCTCTTAGACTTCATTGACACTTTAGGATTGACCTCTTCATCAACCATTTGATTAATAATATGAGATGATATCAGACATTGCTGACTTGATTTTACATCTGAAATATGTTTTATCATAGCAAATTGTCCACTTTGGCTTGTAGATTGATCATGACTCACCTTTATTGTATTTGGTCTCCACACATTCATTTGCATTATCTCTTACACTCCAGGGGCTTCAAACCTCTTGTTTTGACTTGATGGCCTTATAATTTTATTAGGAAAAAATATTTCAATGTGCCCCACATTATGAAAACTATAGTAAACAACCTCCTTCATATGTCTTGATTGATGATTCCTTTCATAATCCCATGCATATTCATTTTTAGAGGGTCTTCTACACTTTCTTACTCTATAACCAAACTAATTGAATGCCTAACAATAAATATTAAATGAATTAGCATACCTTATAATATTAGGCTATCTGATTGGTATTTTCATGTTGACCTTCTTGTCTTCATAAGCCTTCTCCTTAAATTGTGCTACCTCCTTTTGGTCTTCTTTGAAACCAAGACCTATCTTATCACTTGCAGACTTCTAACTACTTAAAATGTCATCTATATCCCTAGTTCTCTTTTAAAACTCCATAAATGTCCTCAAATTTTTATATGCTTGATCTAACTTAGATTTCAAGGATTGCATTTTAGTTCCATACCTAATACATTCTTCCTCTTTAGCTTTTAATCTAGTAGTGACTATCTCCATTTTTGCTTCAATCTGATTGATGATCTCATCATACTCCTTGGATGTGTTACTCAAACTCTCCTAAAAAAACTAATCTTATCTTCATAGTTCTTAACTAATGATATTAGTTTGTGATTCTTCCTTTTTTGGAACTTTAACTCCTCTAAAACACTCATCAATTCTGCCTCAAGGTTCACTTTAGATTTTTCTTCATTTGATTATTCATCAACTATAATTTCTTTCCCATTTGAGAAACCCTCATTGTCTATGTATATGGCCATGAATAAGGTTTCATTAATTTCATGTTCATGTTCATTAATATCATCATCACTATCAAACATACTTTTGCCACTTACATCAGATGATTTATTATCTTATTTGGTATAGAAACTTCTCTTGTTCTTTAACGACCCTTTCTTATCTTCATACTTCTTAAAATATTTCTTGTTTTTGTCAAGATTATAGATCTTCTTATCATCTCCATGATGTTCATCATGTTCTTAATCATGCTCAGTCTTATCTTTGTTAGGACACTTAGATTCAAAGTGACCAATCTTACCACAATTGAAACATTTGAAAGGAAACTTACCCTTGCACTTACCAGATCCAAACCTCAATTTCTTAGTAAAGATGGCTATCAATTCATCATCATCAACATCTGAACATACCACATCCTTTACCTTCTTGGATTTTGAGTTATTCTCAACTTTGAAATATGTTTCCTTTTTGGGAGGTCTTCTTTCATTTATTTTCATCTCATAGGTAGTCAAGATGCCATGAAGCCCATCCATTTCAATCTTGTCCAAATCTTACATATTTTCTACTGTAGACATATTAGAATCAAACATAGGAGTTAGTGATCTCAATAAATTTTGAACAACTATATATTCTTTCACTTCTTCTGCTAATCCTCTAATGACATTGGCAACTTCATCAACCTTCAATAGGTAAGATGCAATGGTTTCATCTTCAAACTTTCAAACTATCTCTGATGGGTCTACAACTTGGCCATATTCGCCTTGGTGTCTCCTTCATAGATATTCTTATATTTTTACCATATCACCTTGGTTGACTCATTGTGCATCACCTTCACAAACTCTACCTCTAATAGGCCACATAGAATGACATTCATTGCCTTAAAATTGCTCTCGCTTACCTTATTGCCTACTGCATCAGTTGGTGGTGTAGGAGGTGGAGTGTATCCATACACAACTAACTAACATATGTCATGGACCATTTAAATTAGAAATATACTCATTCTAATTCCCCAAAAATTATAATTAGTTTTGATTTAAAAACAAATCCTTACTAGTAGAGAAACCTCCTTGAGCTTGCTGACTAGCCATCCTCACTTCTAGGATCCCTTGTAGGATATTAAGTTTGATTCAATGGATCTGATATGATACCAAATATTGGAAGAAAAATGATTGAGAGGGGGGTGAATTAGTCTTCAAAATTTTTGCTTTTAATTTACTTAAGTAATCATGAATCATTCAAGCAAACATATATATTTAGCAAGCATAAACACTTATCCACATAAGCATGAAACATAAAAACACATAATTTATATCAAAAACCCTCAAGGGGAATAAAACCCACAAATATATGCAAATATAATAAATTAATATAAGAAAAAATAAAATTTTGGTGAATTACCAACTTCACATGGAACACCATCCCTAACTAGCTAAACACCAATCCAAATAGGATTTAACAAGCACCCACTTGCAAGGAGATACCAAGCATCTAGATGACTCAACACCAAATTAAAAAATTAAAAATATTGATAAAATTTATAAAACTTTTTTACTCACATAATAAATCATGTTCACCTTATTGAACTCTTCTCACTCTTATATTCGTCTCAAACTACCTTTTAGGCTCCTTCACTCAACTAGCCCTCTTCTTGATTTGATTAGGTCATATGAAATTTATTTTCATACATAAAAACTCTATAAAATATTCATCATATATATTATATAATCCTCTTATTGTTTACAATACCTATTTTTTCTCAACAATATGTTATTTTATTCGCTTTCACTCTTCACTCCCAAATAGGCCTAAAACTGCCTTGTATATATATGACCCTCTTGATCATATACATCTTGTTCATCCATATAAAATTTAAAACCTAGATTAAAACGTAAATATGTATTATATCATGTTTCATATATGAATCAATCATTACAATAGGTCATCCACAACTTAAAATACCAAAACCTCTTTTAGGCCTTAAGGAGACCTAATTCAATTAGGCCTTCATTAACATACGTTACCCTTTGATCTCCTTGGAACAATTAAAAAATTAAAAAATGATATTAAAAATTAATATTACACTCAAATATACGTATAATACTATCATATCAGGTCCATGCTACTTTTTATTTCCAACCATTGCTTGAAACTCACCATTAGTATTGTTCATAATTAGGCATGTGAACCTACAAAAAATCTACCAAACAAAACTAAAGCATGTACATAATTTAGTCACATAAATATGAAAATAAATAATATGGAAGAAAATTCATGACCTTATAAACATCATCATGTGATTTATACTTCACATCTCAAGGCAAAATGACAAACACTTCTATGTAAATATCCCACTCAAAACTGTTGGAACACTTGAAAACCCAGTCATGAACAACTTGATATTAAACACATAAAATAACACTTGACATGACCATTTATGCTTTAAATATATAATTTTGAATCTATATACCACTTTTAAATTAAAAAATCACAAGTTTTAATGTCAAATATTGATCTTGCAGACTAATCTTTTGACCTCACTACACATAGTCAAAATGGAATTAGATAAGCCATTTTGGCTTCAACATTTAAAATATATTTATTGAATATAAAATATTATAAAAATCATGTATATAAAATAAAATTCCCAAGAAACAAAACCATGTGCATTATATAATTCAACTTAGGGCATAGATCCTCAATCTCATCACTGCAACTTGCTTATCTAGAATTGTTAGTTTACCTTAAAGCAAAATCATGGTGACAATAACCTTAAACACATATATGACCACTTTTAGAGAATTAAAATTCATATATATGATATTATGAGATCATTATATAATTAATATATATAAATATAACATGGTTAAATATAAAATATTGGTCTTGCAAACCAATCTCATGACCTTACATCTCACTGTCTTATTTGCACTAGACACGTCAATTTGTGAACAACTTTTTCACTATAATCACTGACCTTAAAAAATTATACCAAAGATTATCATGTATTAAAAATCATTAAAAATATATTCATGCACTTGGATTCATCTCTATTTGATGATAACACATTTTTAATCTTCTTCTCACTACTGATTGGGGTTTTCACTGTTTCCATCATTAGGCCTGTTAGCAACTGGCTCACTTGGATAACCAGTTTAACACATTTAATGGATATAAAATGTACATAAACTACCATGTATATAAAATAAAAGTATCAAAATTATTTGTGTATAATTTTTTAATCTTTTTCCAATATAATTTTTAAAATCTACTTAAAAAACAAGCATGTATCTTCACATTTTCTCTCTCTTCTCTCTAACCACCACTACATAGACGTAATTTGGAGAGTTAAATACAATATAAAGAAAATTAAATAATAATTTAAAACCATAATAAGTACTTTTAAATCATATATGAAACATTGGGTCCTTATTAGGGTTCTACGAGGGTTAAAACTTGCTTCCATTATTAACAATAATTCATAAAGCATAACCCCTCAATTTAAAAACAAATGCATAGAATTTTGAGATAGGAACCTTCTTAATATATCATGAATATATTATTTTTATATTTATAGGTTTGACAAGCTAATGAACATTATAAAATCCTTCTCAGGTTGAGAACCCTTCATTTTGTGCACTCGAGAGACCTAAATACCATTTTTCATGTCTTATCCTTCAAACTATGAATTAAAACTATATGAACACACTTGAAAAAACATACATTACCTTTATAAATTATTAAAATATCCTAAATACCTTAAAATATGATTATGACCTCTCAGACCACACTCTCTCTCTTTGCTTGCTTGGACCTTGACCTTTAAATCACATTAGGCATGGAAACTGACCTTCATGCCTCTTTATATGTGATCTCCACCTTACTCACATAATAAATAAACCTATCTCATGCTTAAAATTTTTCATAAATCCTTCATATGTATTGATAACATATCATGATGACTCATTAGGCCAATTAGGGTCTTGAAGTGGTTTAGTTTCATACTTGATCTGTAGGTCCTACCTTTGTGGTTCACCTTGAGCCTCTCATGAGTGATCCAATGATTCATATAATTTATAAATCAACCTAATAAAACCACTCATTCCTATTTTCACTCATTTCACCAAGCCATTATACTCATATCTTCTCACAAGGTCTCTTTATGCTATGATTAGTACCATGACTAGGCTTCTCAAGCACTTAAAACTTGACAACTAACCTTAAAAAACTTATCAAAGTATATATAATTCTCTTTCATAATTAAATAATTCCAAAAAAACTTTCACAAGCTTGTGCTTACTTACTTCACCAAACTTCACTATGCACACCTTCTCACAGGATTTAGACTAGGCTTCTCAAGACACCTTGTACTCAAGAACTAGAACTCAACCATGCTTTTAATGCTCACTTGACCTGACTCTTGAAATAAAAAATAGAATAATCATTAGGTTTACTTAAATTTTTTATCCCAATAGAGAGACATTAGGTTTCCTTCAAATTCTCTCTTGTCACATGGCTTCCTTGTCACATCAAACACACAAGTTCATACCTCAAAGACCACTCACCATGCATCTTCATTAGATGTACCTTGACATCAATGAAATTAACCTTGAAATCAAGTGAAATCAACCTTGACATCAATGATAACACTTCTCAACAATTTTATGATTTACGCATATCATGTTGTTATGGTCTAATTACCTACTTGTTATGAGGTTGTCGTAGGAGAACTCATCCCATAGAATGTGACGGAGGGAGAGAATCATCAAATAAGGTGATGTAGATAGAAATGTCAAACTATTATAGAGAAATAAACTAAAAATATACACACACCACAGTATTTAGGACATGTTAGATGTGTATACACATAATATTTTCAAACTTTTATCAATTATTGATGCTCTTTATCTTGTAGGAACCCATCGAGTCTTAATATCTCTGAATGCATGCCTTAAGGGGTACATAGAGAAAGGGTTAGGTATACCATTGGTGAGTTTTAGGATTATTTTCTCTTTTTCCAATTGTTATCTATACACTTGTCACCTATAAACCATTCCCTTAATCTTATTCTTCTCTTTTGCACACTCATCCAATCTTTTACTAATTTATGTACCCCTTTTCCAAACCTAAAACCTCTTTTGATAGTTTACATAATTAGGTCAATTGGGTCAACCTTGTACTCTTATTAAAAAAAACTATTTAGGGTCTAGGTTGAATTTTCGCTGACCTAGCCCATGACCTAGTGAGTTTTTATTAATAACGATACTAGGTCGACCAGGTCAACCCTGTCGACTAAAACTTTCAAAAGGGTTTAGGGTTAAATCTGCCTATATATACATAATAATTTCAAATTTATTTATAAAATAGAATAATAATTAAGATATATTATTCATCTACATATCAACCATTCTACTTTAGAAGCAAGCCTAAGGTTTTATACTTTCTTTAGAGATACAAATCTTGTCTTGTGGAGAAGTCTTTTAGATGCATTGATAGGTTGTGTATCCTAGAGCTAATTTATCCTTGTCATCCTTACATAATACAAAAAAATCTTATGAATCATCTTGGCCAAGGGAGATATTGAGGATTGATAGGTTCATCTTCAAAGGTAAGTATTCCTAACTTTATTCTTCCTTTGTAAGAGTTGATAAATATGCATTTGAACTTTTCTTCCATTCATTAGGATTCTGTATACATTGATAGGAGTATATGTCTTATATACATATTTTATTTTATTGTTTATTACCCCCACTTTATTCCATAAGCATTGGTGAGCACTAGATTAGACTTTTACACTACTTGTTATTAGTATAGTGAATATGAAAACATAAGACTTAGGGTTATTGCATGATTTTTATTGACTAAAGGCTATGGAACCCTCCCTAATGATATTATTATGGTAAGATATCCCTTAATCAGGTCTATTGGATCCATATTGGTCATGTTACTAATTATCTAATGTATCCCTAATCAAAAGTGTAAGTAGGATCTATCTTCTATGAGCTATGATTGATTTGTAGATTTGATGCATTTCTAATTGCATACATTCTGGTGAACCTGACATGAATGTAACCCTTGCAAGTTTTCTTTCATGCTTTTGATTTCTATAATTTTATTATTTTTATATATTTGTGATACTAGGTTGATAATATCGTTATAGTTTATAACTTTTGTGCGTAGGTTTGACACATAGTCACATCAAAATGACTATTTTTTTTGTGTAGGTCTTTATCAAAAATAGGTTACTAGGTTGAATAGGTTGATATGGTACTCTTATTCACTTTTAGATAATAGACTATGTTTAATAGGTTGACTTAGTCTCTTATTTATCTCTATAAAAACAAACTATCATTTAGGTTAGTTTAGTATTCTAGATAGCTTCCAAATAACAAATCAGGTCAACCAGGCTGGTATAGTCATCTTAACAAGTTTCAACAAATAGGGAATTATAGAACTAGGTCGACTTAGTCAACATAGCTGGTAGAACTTGAAATAAATATTCAAGGCACTTCAATAGAAATTTCATAGTACTCATCATCTTCCAACCCAACAAGGTTCCTTTATTTCTGTCTTTAAATTTAGTTCTTCCTTACAACTCTATTTTTCAAAGTTTGTAGTCTTCAAAACTACAATCATACAATAAACTAGATTGCCTTGATTGACTTAGTTTTGTATTCTGTCTAAAAGACTAGGTTGACTTAGTTGACTTGGTTTGTAAGGACTCTTAATTTTTTAGTACATTAATGACCCTATCGACTTTGTTCTATATTGTTTGCATATGCTATCATCTAAATTGACTCTATACTATGCTTAAATTGGGAATTAACAACTATATTCTAGTAATTAATTCATACTTTTATTTTCAGCTATTTGTATGCTTAGAATGTCTCACATAGTCTAATTATGTGGTTTTTTAATATATCATTTAGTTTCACTATTTTTTATCTTTCTTGCACACACTACCAAATCACATAATTTCAAAATAGATTTAAATATTTGTCTACCCAAGGCCTACCTACTTGGATTTCATCAACAAGGGGGAAGTCAACTTGGTTTTTTGGATAAGTATAAACATGTGCTTAATGGTATATATTGGAAAATCACTCAACACCCTTATCATTGTGAGATTATTAAGTGAGGGGTTAGGCCCCAATACCAAACCAATACCATTGCCAACATAAATCCCTTTCAGCCTAAACATCCTGAAACCATCCATAGATTGCTTTCTAGTTCCCTACTTTCAACCAATTTCCCTATCATACTTAAAATAAAACTTTATAATAATCTAAAAATATTTAGAATAGCCACTTAGTTATCATTTACTTTTTAGTTGACTACTTGCTCTTTAATCATTGTATGCTTTATTAAAAAAATTGCATTGGCTAGCGTTGGTGTAAGGTTTTGTGTTATGTGCCTCAATTGGATCATTATCATTGAACCAATTGATTATGTTTGCTTTAATTTATTAGTTTAAAGTACACTATAATTTTCCCCTATTTTTAATACACTATAATTTTTTTTGACACAGTCTCTTACAAACTATTTATTTTCCTTGCTTGTAGTACTGCATTGACCTAGTCAACCCAGTAATCCTTTATATATCTAAAGTTATAGTATTAAGTCAACCTATTCAAATATGTATCCCTATCAGGATATCCTTTGTCTTAGGTTATATTATTAAATCAACCTGGTCTACTTTGTATCCTTGTTGACTCCTTTTTCATCCCCTATTTTTAGTACTAGGTCAACCCAATCGACTCTGTACTCTTATCTACATTTTGTCTATCCTTGCTTTGCATCAACTTTGAATTTCATAAATATCTCTCCTTCATCATAAACTTCCTATTTGAATATAACATTGAGTTCAATTCAATGGATATGATGAGTCTTACCAACCCTAATAGGTTCTCCCATAATCATATTATGGCTCCTATCCTAGATGAAAGTAATGTGCACATAGCCACTCACACTACAAATTATGGGACCCCTCATTCTTGTTCACTTAATAATCCTCTCTTCTCACTTGAATATCAACTTGAATTAGAGTATACACCAAAAATTCTCTTCTTCATCAATGAGTTTCCTCAACATCAAGGAAATGATCCTTTTACTATCTACCATTTCCTGATAAGTGGTCAAGTTGAGGAAATCTATTCACCTTCTCCCATGTTCTCATACAGATTTTGGGATACTAGCTTCTTTGCTTCTTATCCTCTTCCCTCTATTTTGACCCCTTATCATACCATGACTTCTTCTTTTTTGATTTCCTCTACTTCCATGCCTAGTATCTCTACTCATATGGTAGGTTCTACATCTAGTGGGCCTCTTCCAAAACCCACTCTTCTCAATTCATTCACTAGTGCATCATTTCATACCCATGGTAATAATTCCTCTAGTCTTGCTTCTTCTCATCCCTCTACTAGTCCATCTTGTACCAGATAAATAAATTATGCCACTAGTTCCTCACTTACTAATAGTTATTTTTAAGCTCCTACTAACACTCATAGTGGTACCCAAGCCACTACTACCAATCCTAATACTTTAAATAATTCTAATAATGAATCCAAAACCCATAAACTCCTATTACAAACTCTTAATCAAATGAATGCTTTCCAAGATAACAATGCAAATAAAATGATGTAAATGCAAAATGACTTTATCCTTCTTCAAACCCACCCTTAACAGATGCTATGGGGCATGCATAATAAAAAATGTTCCCCCACCTCCTCTTCAGGATTCCCATGGTAATCTTATCCCTTAACCTCCTCTTATTAAT
Organism: Torreya grandis; assembly: GCA_037957365.1. Taxonomy (NCBI): domain Eukaryota; kingdom Viridiplantae; phylum Streptophyta; class Pinopsida; order Cupressales; family Taxaceae; genus Torreya; species Torreya grandis. The sequence continues at coordinate 253,868 of JARHVA010000070.1, read as the reverse complement.
AAAAAAATCAAGCATCTTCAAAATGATCCTCTTACATCTCAAATTACTAATATCTATATAGGAGGTATCACCCCTACCATTTCTTACAATGGGTTAACCAATCCTAATCTTAATTTAAAAACATTTAGATGTCTATTTATAGACTAGGTCAAATTAAATACCTTTGCCACTACCAAGCTATTAGAAAAAAATCTTACAGGTGATGCTTTAGATTGGTATAAAATACTCAAATCTCATTCCATCACTAGTTTGGAAGATTTAGTTAATAATCTAGTCCAATAATTTGAAATTAGTGATCTCTTTGAGAATACCCTAGCCCATTTTATCAATTATAAGCAAATTGAGACTGAAACCACACAATATTTCATTAAATGATGGAAGACATTGTCTAATAAATGCGAACATAATATGGCTAATGATAACCCGTTTCATCTATTTAACAATGATCTATTTCCCAAGTTGTAATATTAGGTCTGGATTCTCTCCACATACTTTCGAAGAGGTCATTAACCAAGCCAAAAATCAAGAATTCCTTATGCATTGATTCGAGCCATTCCATCCTTATATGGGTACTCGCATGTTACTTAAGAATAGTAATCATCACACTACCAATGATGGTGTCACCAACTCTTATGATACCATTCATACTATTCAAGATTTTATTCCTAACCACACTTCATAACATGCTTCCCCTTCTAACCACATCATTAATCCTCATTTATATTCAACCAACAACATCAATGTTCATAAACCTTTATCCCTAGCAAAATTACAAAAACATCTCCCAAGGCTTCTCCTACGAGAACTTGATCCCACTCATCCCATGAAATCTTGGTATGATCCTAATAAATTTTGTTGGTTTCACACTAGTTGGGGACATTCGCATGAGACCTATAGGTAGCTTTATAAATTGAATATGGATTTAATTTTTGGTCCCAATTTTGACCATGATTCCATCATTTATCAATGTAAACAAGCCTATGATATTACTTTCAAATCCCATAAAACACAAACTAAATCTTAAGCTTTAAACTGAGTTAATGTTCATTTGGCCATCTATAAATATCCTCTTCCAAATCACCAAGATAACCAAGACAATCCTACGCCTTCTACCAATAATATTGATAGTCTCCTTGACCCAAATCCTGAAGAGAATGTGGTCAATATGACTAACATGCGAAGAGTGATTGCTTTCATTGATCATCAACATATCCATACACCTCAATTGTCTCACACATTTCATGTTATCCAAGATCCTTCTTCAACTCACTTAATCAAGTTGGGGTAATAATACCTCATATATTTTGATGAACCAATTCCAACACTTCCCTTGGATAACATTTCTCATACCCTTTCTACCATCACTCCAACATCTTTACCTATCACCAATGATACTCAAACTTATATCAGTACTTCTTCTCAAACCAAACCTGCATCAACTTCCCCATCTCCTCCAGATAATCAACAAAATTGTCCTTCCCTTAAATCTTTTGCCTCTTACCAACATAAATTCACATGTACTTCGATTCCTCCTTCTAAGGACCTCCTTCAATACTATGCACCTCATTCCAAAAATCTTATAATGGGTTATGATGAGTGGGATCTTATCACAAAACTTACTAATATCCCATCTCAAATACCATTTCTTGAACTTATATAGACCTCTCTGTGACACTATAACCATCTTATGTAGCTTTTGTTTGAAATTAACATCCCTCATCCTCCCCTAGTAGGATGCAAATCCACCTTATCTATATCAGAAGATAGCATTTTATGATAATGTGAAAAGATGTCCATACATGTTAATGAGATAATGGATACTTCTCTTTCCCTCAAATTCCCCATTTATTCTATGATTCTTGATGATATTTTACTTCATGCAGATGATCCTCCTTTTTTTATCAGTGTCCAAATTGTCAGGAATCTAGAACAACAAACATGCTCTGATACCACTCGTTAGGATCTTGCTCCTCAGAAAGAGCACAGTATGATTACCAAATATAAGCAATTGAATATGCGGAAATAACCAGAAACACAAGTAACTAGAATTCACCAATAGCACAGAATATGAGAGACAATACACTATCTTGTATTAACACTATACAGAAAAGAATACATCAAAGAGCCGCCACACTCTTTCACCTTACAGAGATTTGCCACACCTCAAGTCTACAGTAATTCTTCTCACACACACTCTCCTACACAAAAAATGGTCCCAACAACCAACTCACACATAGAATTGGTGTTCACCTCACCAACCAGTCAGTAATAACCCTGCCGGTACACCAAGCACTCTATAGCACTTCAAGCTGATCTCTCATGAACTTGCAACCTGCAATTTAAAGACCAAACTTACATGTAGATTCCCAATGAGCTTGCAACAACCTGCAACTCACAGATCTTACAACTAGAAGGAACTCTTCCTTTCTATCTCATCCTTAAACAATACATGCCAATGGGTCTATAAATAGATCCCTAACTCAAACAATAACTTAGACTCTTAATTTAGACAATTATCCTCGCAGCCCAAGACTCTGGCTGGTCTTAACATGCAAACTCATCGTTCACTTAACTATCTGTCCGTGAAACGAACACTTCGAGAACACACAGGCGACCGACGCCGGTCCCTGCTAGTCTGGTTATGCCGACGTCGGTCGACTTCCTGCCATCGCCGATGGCCTTCTGCACTGGTATCTGTCGACGTCAGTCCTGCTGCTGACGCCGGTTCCTGTAGAACTCAGCAACCATCTGTTCCTTAGTTTGCAAAGGTTGAAGCTTTTAGCTCCACAACCTAACAATCTCCCACTTGGAGATAAATAGCTGCAACCTGTACCTGTACCTGTACACTGTCTAGTTTGTTCCCTTGGCTTTGTATCCCTCCTCAAGATCACTCTTGAAGACCAACCACCACAAAATCCGTGGTGTAAAATATGTCATCCAAATTACCTGCCACATCCGCATCTACAACCATGTAGATAAAGAACTTGACCCTGCATAGCATGTGCACCTGCTGCTGGTCCCACTGAACTGCCCTTTAGTATTACTCTCCCGGATTGACTCCAAACTTGTGACAACTCCCACTGCTTGGGAAAACTCAGATTTAGTACATACCATGCACTCAACCTCATTATGTGAATCAAGACACCTGTTCTATGAACTGTCTAACCATCGGCGTGCTAACCGGCTTCACACAATCATCCTGAAACAAAGTCAACAAGACCTCCATGTCTCTAGAACACACTCATGCCAAAGAATCTTGCTGCTCCCAGATTCTCCATGACAAACACCTGAACTAACTTTACCTTTAGTTCAGCAATACCTGTATATGTAACCCTACAACAAGCACATCATACAGAAAATAGGATAATGTAGCTAATATTATCCAACCTGGTAAAGAGAAACACAATGATCAAACCTTCATTGCCCTGCAGCTAATACAAGATCATATACCCTGATCTACCATCTCACGTATCCATTTCCGCTCTTCTTCATCCTCAACATCCATTCGTCTCTCAGTGCTTACTTCCAGCTGGCAACACTACCCAAAACACCTGTTTGGTTCTCCTCCAAGGAATCACATCCTCATCCAAGCCAAGCTCCCACTGTTTCCTGGATCTACCTGTTCTGCTTCTTCAACAACTTCCTAGTTCTATGCCATAAGTGAGCAACAAGTAGTGTAAAGAAGGGAAATGACGAATTTAAGAACTTACTTACACCTTCAGTCCTCTATATGGGCGCTTGAGACTCCATGACAACTCACTGTCCACCCAAAATTCGTCTCAGTAACAGATGCCGGTCACATCTCAGTCTACAGCCGACCGATGTCAGTTGCCTGCGACTGCCTCCTTGCCAACGTCGATTTCCCCTGGCTGACGCCGATCTCTTTTCTGCCCTGAGTCACCGACGTCGGGCTGCACATAGCCGACATTGGTCCCTGTCTGGACACCGACGCCGATTTTCCTACCGATGTCGGTCTCTGTGTTTTTCTTGTGAGACCTGAATTTTTCCCGCGAGCTCTTTTTGGATCAAAACCTTGTCCAAATCACCCTTGCTCTGCTCAGAATTCCTCTGCACCTTATGCTGAACTCTGTCCGTCACTTTCTCCTTGAAAACCAAGGCTTTCCCGTTCTTGTCACTAACATCGGATTCCTCAAGAAACCTCACCTTCTTCTTCTGCATACAGAAACCACGATCCATGCCTTCCAAATCCGAAAGCATATTCTTTGACTCAAGAACCAGCATCTCCTTCTTATCTATGTGACCAAGCCTATCAAGCCACATCTCTGAATCTACAGCTGAAGTAGATAACCCAGAAAGAGAATCAGTAAAACAAGTAGATAGATAAAGCGTACCTACTTTCTTACCTCTAGCTACAACAAGTGTACCCTTGGTAACCTTCCAAGAGTCCGCTGTGAGAGTTACTGTGCAACCCTCTTCACCCAAACTTCTAACAGAAATCAGATTCCGCTTCAGAACTGGGACATGCATGACCTCCTTTAACACCCATGTGTCACCTGTCTACAATTTCAGCTTCACTTTGCCTTTGCCAACAATCTGACAAGACTTATCATCCCCTACACAAATTTCTCCAAAGTCTCCCTGGACATACTCATGAAAAAATTCCCTATGTGGGGATGCATGAAAAGAGGCACCAGAATCTAATACCCAAGATTCTACTTTATCCAAAGAACATACCAGAGCATCCTGTGCAACGTAACCCGTAACATCTGCTTCTTCTCCATGTTCTTCATGATGATCTTCACCTGATCTGCAATCTCTCTTTAAGTGCCCTTGCTTTCCACATTTCCAGCAGGTTATTCTGCCATACCTGGACTTGGATCTTTTGCCCATCTTCGACCTTGATCTCCCACGCTCTGTCTTCTCTCTTGGCCTTCCTCTTCCTTCAACACTCAAAGCATCTCCAGATGATTCACCTGTGCTTTTCCTGCATATCTCTTCATTCAAGATCACACTCACAACATCATCCACTTTTAATACTTTTAAAGGAGACACAGTATTAAAAACTGCCATTACCAAACCTTCCCAACTTTCAGGTAATGAACACAAGATTAAGAGAGCTCTAAGTTCATCATCAAATACAATATTCACTGAACTTAACTGGTTTACCAAACCATGGAAATCACTAAGATGGCTATGAATAGATCCACCTTCCAACATTTGCAAATTAAATAAACGTTTCATAAGAAATACCTTATTAGAAGCCGAGGGTTTTTCATACAAATTTGCCAAAGATTTCATCAACTCCACCGTTGTCTTACACTGTGATAAGCTAGAAATCACAGATGAATCAAGACTCAATCTAACAGATCCCAGAGCCTTCCGATCAAGAACCTCCCATTCTTCATCTTTCATATCCAAGGGTTTGCTAGCAACCCCACCCAACGGTAAGTACAAATCTTTCTGATACAGATAGTCCTCAATCTGCATCCTCCATAATTGGTAGTTCTTGCCATTAAACTTTTTCATTCATAGTTGACTGCTTTCTGCCATTGCTCAACTCCCACTCAAACAGAAACCCTGTGAGTAACCTGTAATCAAAACACACTACCCAGATCTACACCAATCTGTTAGTATCCCAACCAAAAGCTCTGATACCACTTGTCAGGAATCTAAAACAACAAACATGCTCTGATACCACTCGTTAGGATCTTGCTCCTCAGAAAGAGCACAGTATGATTACCAAATATAAGCAATTGAATATGCGGAAATAACCAGAAACACAAGTAACTAGAATTCACCAATAGCACAAAATATGAGAGACAATACACTATCTTGTATTAACACTATACAGAAAAGAATACATCAAAGAGCCACCACACTCTTTCACCTTACAGAGATTCGCCACACCTCAAGTGTACAGTAATTCTTCTCACACACACTCTCCTACACAAAAAAGGGTCCCAACAACCAACTCACACACAGAATTGGTGTTCACCTCACCAACCAGTCAGTAATAACCCTGTCGATACACCAAGCACTCTATAGCACTTCAAGCTGATCTCTCATGAACTTGCAACCTGCAATTCAAAGACCAAACTTACATGTAGATTCCCAATGAGCTTGCAACAACCTGCAACTCACAGATCTTACAACTAGAAGGAACTCTTCCTTTCTATCTCATCCTTAAACAATACATGCCAATGGGTCTATAAATAGATCCCTAACTCAAACAATAACTTAGACTCTTAATTTAGACAATTATCCTCGCAGCCCAAGACTCTGGCTGGTCTTAACATGCAAACTCATCGTTCACTTAACTAACTGTCTGTGAAACGAACACTTCGGGAACACACAGGCGACCGACGCCGGTCCCTGCTAGTCTGGTTCTGCCGACGTCGGCCGACTTCCTGCCGTCGTCGGTGGTCTTCTGCACTGGTCTCTGCCGACGTCGGTCCTGCTGCTGACGCCGGTTCCTGTAGAACTCAGCAACCATCTGTTCCTTAGTTTGCAAAGGTTGAAGCTTTTAGCTCCATAACCTAACACAAATTTGTGATATCCAAGTCAAGCATTCCTTGATTGATGAGGGTTCTGGAACTTGTGTTACCTCTCTCAATTTTATCAAAACCCTTGGATATTATGAATGCAATCTCAAATCCACATGTAACACATGTTAAGGCTATGACCAAAGGCAAATGCCTCCTTTAGGTTGTGTGTGTATCCCCATTACCACCCCACCTATCACTGTTCACATGAAGGTGATGATATTAAACTTTACTCTATCCTATAAACTATTACTTGGTAGGCTATAGACTCCTTGCATGAGAGTAATTATCTCTTCTACTTGCCAATGCCTCAAATTTCCTCACACTAGAGTCATCTATAGGATTCAAGGTGATACTAATTCTTGGAATTTTGAATAATTCCAAGACCATGGTGTATTCAAGATTCTTACCCTTAAACCCTTGCCAAGCATTCCATTTCATGAATGTTAATGATTTAAATTTCATATCAATTCCACCAGAGGTTATAATGATCATCCTAAACTCATTGGGAATATACCCCCTAACCTCTTAGGTTATGATGACAATGAGCCTAATGAGATTGATTTCAAGATTAAAACCTTAGATCTCTCACCTCATCTTATCTCATCTCTCAGATTCCCACTTCTTTACAACCTCATTATTTTCAACCACCTTGTTATGACATCCCCATTGTCTTAAATAAGACTCAACATTCCATTCATCATACCACATCGGATGACAAAGTCATCCCTACCTAAACCATTGATATTCATACACCTAATTATGATGATGGTTATACCTTATATGATCCATTCTTAGGAGGCCTTGTTTAGGTTTGAGATGCTGATATTATTCACTATCATTCCTATTTAATTTAATATTTTATTATATCATCCCATACTCCATCCTATATTATTATTAATTTTAGTATTTTTCCTCTTTATCATAGGGTAGATATGGTGTGCACACCTCTAGTTTATGAAGAACCTTGTAGGAGTATGATTATGGATCATTTTATGACTGGTCCCTATTACTTTGAAGGATTCCATGACCCCTCTAGACTAATTATCCCTAATATGCTTGTGACTATCCTTTAGGCTTACGTGGACCCCATCCCTCACTTAATAAAGCCCAATTCAGACTCCATTTCCACTCCCTCTATAGTTGAGTCTCTTCCTATTTCTGATCCTATTTTTCCTTGAATTGAGCCTTGTCTAGTTTCTCTACTAACCCCACCTTCTATTGGTGATGGTTTTCTCCTTTTATCGTAGCTAGATCCTTTACCCACCAAATGGGTTGATTGAATTTATTATGACATTCATAAAGTTATCAATCATTAGACTAGAGATTGTTCCCTATACCAAACTTCCTTATCTTCTATTTCCCCTTCTCTTGTGAGTACACCTACCAAGTCTACTGATAGGTGTATCTATTACTTCCATGGCATATATAACCATTCATCCACACATTATCAAAATTTGTGAAGATATATCAACACCTTGCATCCCACCACTCCTTATCCCTTAGACAAGGCTATACCTCCCTCAAAAGTATTACCTAAGTATTTTCCCAAGTATGGAGAGGTATATTATCTCTGACATCAATATGACACACATCACACTGATCATTGTTGCATCCTTCAACAACATCTCAAGGATCACCTCATAACCATTCCTACACCTTCTACCCTTTCTCCCATAGGTCTTTGTCACAATAAGGATTTCCTTTCTTCCCCCATGGTTCCACCTCTTATGGTCTCTTCTCCACCTCCTATTTTTCCACCTGTGAATCCATCACCTATGGACCTTCCCTCTCCCATGGATCCTTCTCCACATGTGTGTTCCCCACTGATAACCCCTTCATCTCCTATAGAAACCAAACCCACGTATTCTTTTGAGCATCCCCTTCATGATATCCCTCATCAACATGATCCTTTAAGAATTCCTACATTTTCCATCGGGGCGATTCTATGTGAAGTATTTTCTCAACTTTCACTGAAGATCAATGAGACATTAGATGTAGATCACATTCAAATTCATAAAGACTTATCAAATTTTATGGATAATGCTTGTGGACAAATATATCAATACTTATGAATACATGCATGGTGTTCTTACATTTTCATTTGGATTGGACATGTGCTCCAAATTTACATTTATCTATTCTCTTATCATTTGACATTGTGTCAAATTATTATCTATCTTACATGGTGACTTTGATTTTACATTTTATATTGATTATGATGTCATTATGTTATATTATGGATTATTTTTCATAAATTTTCTTCTCAAGTTCATTTTCTTATGATTAACTTGTTATTTTTCATGATTGTTTGTTATCTTATCTCTATAAACATGGATAATTGTTATTGTGACTTGCTTATACAAACCTTGCTCCCTTTAATCATTCCTTCTTTACCATGTGAGTAGTTATAAAATAATTCATCTCATTATAATCTCTCATTATTCCCATATATTACCTTTCACAAACTAAGCATACACATGGTTGAGACTTAAGATAACATGCTAGTTTATCATTATGCTTTAGTGTTCTAGTCAGTCTTGTCTTTGGATACTTACATTCCTTTAGCCAAAGCCTAAATCTCATTTGTGTATATCACTCTATCTCTCATGATTGATCATTCCAAGTTCGTATGGAGGAAGAATTTTAACATCCATAAAACATTCAAAATCCAAATCATTTAACAAAAGGCAATGATCTAAAATGCAACATTAAAAAATCTCAAAAGTCAAATCACATTAAAAGATGTGATTCTAAGCACATCTCTTTTTTTATAATAGAAGCTCAAAATCCATAGTTGGCCTCACGATAGAGTCAAGGTCCATTGGGGTGCGTTAGGCCAGTAGATTATAAAAGGACAATAATAAATCTTTTAATTATACCTAATTTCTCATGCAAGTACCCAATCTTCATATTAGACCTATGAATCTGTAAGGGGTTCCAAGGAATGGGGAACACATTGTGGGAAGGTAGGTCCATTGTAATTTTATTATTCAAAACTACCTACATGAGTTGATCTTAGTATCACATTTATTTTCCTACACAACTTTATGTCTATAGCGAACATGTCTCCTTTGTATATCGATGGTCACTAGTCATTTAGTGTCTTCTCATGTCCTTAGTGTGCCTCATGTCTCCTAAGGTATTTTTATAATAAGTTTATGTTATTATTTTTACATTCCCTTTTTCACTCCTTATAAATCTAATATTCCCCTTGAGAAATCTTTTTTTGTGCACTGATCACTCCCTTAGGGATTCCATTTGTGAGTTGCATTGTAAGACCATGGATAGGACCTGGCCTTGCTCACAAAATTTTCCAATAATCCAAGTCACAAAAAAAATTGCATGTGTCAAATATGAGATAAGATGTGATTGATTATGAGTTAAACATCATTCACATGATTCCCATCATAGTTTAGTGTGTTTTATGCTTACTTCCTTAATCTTTAATATTTTATCTTCTTATTTTCTGATTGCATGTAAGAATCCAACCATTTTTCTTAAGTTTTTCATACTTTCCAACTTGAATTAGTGTGATTAATTTAAGACCATTTTTCCAATTTTGTTTCTATTTTATACTTCTCAATGTGATTTAGTATGATTGATTGACTTCATTCATTAATTTTTCTACCATTAGTCTTTCATGTGCTTGCCATTTTATTACATCACTTTCATACTTCCCAACGTGATTTAGTGTGATTATACTTGTTTTAATTTGGTGTAATTTTTTTTTCATGGTTTAAAAACAAAATTAATCCCTCTTGTTTACCACTCTTTGGTTTATTATAATTAGTCATATTTTATCATTACACATTTCCCAATGTGAAATAGTGTGTAGTGCATTTGTTTGTTATCAATTATACTTTTCCAAGTCCTTGTTGCCTATTTATTTTTAACCATGCATGTGTCCTGCATAATGCTAGAAAATAAACTACAACACATATTTCCTATAATATATACAACAAAAGAAAAAAACATATGATAGAAATAAATATATCCATGCATCTAAAACCAAAACCACAATCCAAACACATAAGATCAACATCCAACTGTTAAAAGAAGATATATATATATATATATATAAATATATATATATAAATAAATATATATATATATATATATATATATATATATATATATATATATATATATATATATATATCATGTTTTTTTACAAAGTACAAAAATACATTGCTCTAGCTTCAAGGCTGGGATCTATCATAACTATCTCATTGCCTATCCATTCTTCCCATAGATGCCTCAAACAATCCCCTCTAAATAGTATGTTGCAATGAGGATGTCCAAGGCCTCAACCTTGCTACTTTTCCCTATAGGTTGGACACCTAGGCATGTATCTGTCCTAGCTAAATAGTGGTATCTAAATGTGTGGATCTCTATTGAGCCAAGGCCTATCATGCCTATGCCTCTGCTAATCCCACCTCTATTGGTGGTTGTAGTCCATCTTTGCATTCCTGTAGCTACCTCATAGCCTCCCCTATTAGTCTAAACTAGCTTACATGGGCTTAGATAGATGGCACCATAGGATCATCTAATGTGGTAGGGTTGTATGGTGCCACCACCCCATCCAAAATATCATGGAGTGATCCCATCACTAGGGATCCCCATCTGATTTCCTCACCATCCTAGATCTTTAGGATCTCATTAGGTCTCTCAGAGCTCTATTTTTCTCTCAGCATAGTCAAACAATAGAAAATGATTTTTTTTTACCATATTTAAAGTTACTATTCATAATTATTTATCCTTTAAATATTTTCTATTACATTCCTTGTTTTGATCATATCTTTGTTTCTACTAACTTGTTTTTTGAATCGTAAAAAGTTTTGGAAATTTGATGTCATAGAGAATATTTTCCACTATTATATGCCTATATTGTAATTTTTTTTTATTTTTTTCTCTTTTTGCACTAATCTCTACAGGTTTGCCTAATGTCCCTCATATTGGATGCCTTCACATCTCTCACATGTCCTTCTTTATCCACAACACTAAGGTAAGCAAAGTTATGTATTTTTCAATTCTATCCTTTTATTAATCTTATTTGATCTTTATTGCACTTTATTTAGCATCAATTTTATGTGTTGTCATATTCTATTCTAAAAGCACCATCCTATGTTACACTTATGTGATACATGATGAGATTAGAGTCAAGCATATGTATACACATAATATTTTAAAACTTTTATCAATTACTAATGCTCTTTATCTTTTAAGAACCCATTGAGTCTCAATCCAGTGGGTAGATCATTGATGCTTTATAGGATTGTTGTCCTTTTTGCCACTTGTTATCTACACACTTTCTTCTAAAAACCATTACCCTAATCTTGTTCTTATCTTTTAAACACTCATCTAGTATTTTACCACCTTCTATACCCATTTTCCTAACCTAAAACCTCTTTTAACTCTCTACATGACTAGGTCAACTGGGTCGACCTTGTACTCTTATTGGCAAAAATTATTTAGGGTCTAGGTTGATTTTGGTCGATCTAGCTCGTGACCTAGTGAGTTTTTGTCAATAATGCTACTAGGTCAACTAGGTTGACACTATTAGCCAAAAATTTCATAAGGGTTTGGATTTAAATCCACCTATATATACACAATAATTTCACCTTTATTTAGAGAAGATAAGATGAAGTAAGATATATTGTGCATTCGATTATCTACCATTCTACTTGAGGAGCAAGCTTAGGGTTTCATACTTTCTTTGGAGATATGGATCTTGTATTGTAGAGAAGTATTTTGGAAGCATTGATAGGTTCTATAGCCTAGAGTTGATTTATCCTTATCATATATACATACCATAACAACCTCTTATGAAGCACCTTGGTCAAGGGAGATATTGAGGCTCAGTGGGTTTGTCTTTAAAGTTAAGTATTCATAACTTTGTTAAGTAAGAGTGGATAGATATGAATTTGTACTTCTCTTCCATGTATTAGGATTTTGTATACATTGATGTGAGTATATGTCTTATATGCATGTTTAATTTTGTTGTTTATTACCACAAATTTATGCCACAAGCTTTGGTGAACATCAGATTAGAATTTTACATTACTTGTTTTTAGTATAGTGAATATGAAAACATAGGATTTAGTTAGGGTTATTGAATGATTTTACTTGACTGGAGGCTTTGGAACCCTTCCTAATGATATTATTGTGGTGAGAGATCCCCTAATTTAGTCTAGTAGATCCATATTGGTCATTTTATTGATTATATAATGTATCCCCAATTGAAAGTGTAAGTAGGATCCATCTTCTCCAAGCTAGGATTGATTTATAGATCTGATGTATTTTTGATTCCATACAAGATGCATAGTAAATGGTTAGCATAGTGCATATTGATTTAATTTTCATTGGATAGTGTTTAGGCATGATTAATTGAGTTTTAGCTTGATTTATTTCTTGTATGTATAATATATCATGTGTGGTTGTTTCATGGATATTATGAGTAGGGTTAAATGCATAGTGTTATAGTCTGATTATGTGGTAATTAATTAAATGTGCTATATAATTATTTATTATTGATTTATTTGGAAATTATGAAAAAAGGGAATAAGAAATAATATATGGAGATATATAAGAGGAGAGAGGTGCATCATACTAGGAAGAGAGAAGCATAAGGAAGGAGGCACAAATCTTATAGAAGAAGGAATAATCAAGCTTATTTCCAAGTAGGTGATGTGTTAGTTTTCATCTATGTTTTTATATCATGTTAATGAATTTTTATCTCTCTATCTAATAAGGAGTTTAAACATGGTTTGATCTACAATATTGATTTGTAGAATATTTTGATAATATATACATATAGCCGATTGATAGATAGTAGAATTGTTCCATATTTACCTGAAGGAAAACAACTTTAAGAGCAAAAAATATATAGTATATGCAATTGTACAAAACTAATGATATGAGTTTTCCTATAAGTTAAGTGGTAAAACACCTATTCTTCTAGTGATTCAAGTTAAATAAAATATTATAACTTACATTGATTTGCTTATTATAATTACTAGGGTGACTTAGAAAAAAGTGTAGTAGTATAAATTGATAAATGAGATCATCATTAGAAATATACTATTTGATAAATGATGTATGATGTAAGCTATATATTTTTATACTATTATATCATAATGCTGGTTAATATATGTTACATCATTTATTGATATAGAAATATTATTCTAGATGAAGTTAATGTAGAAAGTATAGTGTGACCACAACTACGACCTTCTAAAAAAAACACATCGATCTGCTTAACAAGATCTATAATTTATGAAACCAACGATCAGAAGCCTAGGTATATATGTTACACCAACTGATAATAAGTGATCTAGAATATTATAAATATATAACTATGTTGTTATAGGTTTAATTGTCATTAATAAATGAATATTGTTTGCCTAACATTTGATCAAATGAATAGATATGTAGCAATCCCTCTTTATGATCCAATAAAGATATATAACAATTTATAAAAATATTTGCTTAGCAATTTAAAGAAATATATGTGCAATGACTTATCAAATATGTGTAGTGACTTATTAAATATATGTAGCGACTTTATTTAATATGTGGAACCAACGATATGAAACCTTTACTGATGAGTAAAAGAAATTATGCAGTGATTGTAAAATTATACGGCGATATCAAATAGTAATATGTTTAAAAGATGATCTGTAGGTATAACCATGTTTAATTATATACATATTCATAGTGCCGTAATCTATAATCTATATGACAGACATAAAAATTAGGATCTAATAAGTTATTAAATCTGAAAATATGTATGATTTTGTTAATATATCATATAGTAATATATTCACATGGAATATATATATATATATATATATATATATATATATATATAATGTAATGGATATAATACAAAATATATAATTCTTGAATACATATATATGGACTCTAAAAGATTTCATAATAAATAGCAGGTTTATTTAAAGTCTATATCTAATAACATATTTTGATGGCCATAGTATGTGGTATCTACCTGTTAATATATGGATAAAGTAAAACTCATTTTTAATAGGCCATGAAGTTTTGTATATGTGTCTCCTTATTGTAATAGGAATGATTAATAGTTGGATGTATGTAATGTGTGTGGGTATCATTGATTATTAGCACCAAATTTTGTCCAAAGTCTCCTCTCGCTTTATTTTAAACTCATCCTCTTTGTGATCCTCTGCTTGGATATTTAGAGAAGAGTTTGATTCCCCATATACTACATATACTCTTTTTCATCCCAGGCAAAATAATGACTTTATCTATCTTTACCTATTTAAAAAGGGTTATGGATATTCATGTTAAAACTATTATTTCCATGTATATATTTAATTATTCCTTATTATTTCGAAAATATCAATATGTTAGAAATTGCTTGTTCATAAGGTTATATTGACCAAGTATTTGATCAAGGATTGTAAAAGACTATTGATATCATTTATGTATAAAATAAACATACCTATCCAAGGATTTAGGAGTCATTTAAGAGTATAATGTATATTGGGTATACTAGGTTGTATACCTCTAAGTTGTTGACAAATATAAAATAATTAGTCACGGGACTTCGAGAGCTGAGAAACTATGTCAACATAATATAGACTCCTAACCAAATGTAAAAATGCAAGGTCATGTTCAAACAAGCATAACATATGACTTTAAATTATTGAAAGTATAACAAAGGCCGGAATGGATTATTATTATTATTATTATGTTTGTAGGAATTGAGACTCTCTGGTTATATCTTGTTGTTTGAACATAAGCATATGCTTCCATTTATTTATATTACTTTATTATGACTGGTTGTGGTATTTAGTGGGTATGCTTAAGAAAATGGACTATGATAATACAGGTTATCATAGGGTGTAGTATATTTGGGAAAATTGTTTAGGTAAGAATAATTTTTTATGGAGTCCTTGACTTAGAAATATAGTTGACCATTGAGTGCTTATATATGATTCATATTATGTTGTATGATTATCCGTATATAGGAGACATATTTATTCACATACTTAGGAAACCATATGAAAATATTACATATATAGGTGTATTGGGTAATATTACTAAACTCATAGCTAAATGGATGGTTACATTGAGTCATAAGGTGTCTGAGAGACCGGAACTATAACCATAAGAAATAAGTCTCTAGAAATAGAATTAAGTTATTTAAATGAAAGATTATGGTATAACTTGGTTGTGAGTTATTTGACACTTCAAAAATAGCATGACAGATTATTATTATATATATGCATACAATAATGAAAACTGGTGTGTGGTACATATTGTGAGTAGACTAAAATGTTTCATCTAATGGTTAGTATGTAGCTTAAACATAGGATACACTCGATTGATATAAACTTGCTTGCTTAATATTTAGGATTATGGACATTTGATTCTTGAAATTATGAGACTAGTTGTTCATGATTGAGTAGTGTCTTCATGTACAATGAACTATGATATTATGTGATTGCATAGAGGGTATTTTATTTGGAAATTATAGTCTACATGTATGTTATACCTGAATGGTACAAACTGTAATTAATATGTCTAGATTCATATGTTTGATGGAATAAATGTATGCATGTTGGACATTTATAAAAATAACATGTTTTATGATAGTATAGAGTACTATATTGTGTCTGCTTATGAAACATAAAGTGTGCAACCTAATATATATTATACTTGGGTGGTATTATATAAACTTGTTTGCTTAATATTTCTATTATGAGATAAATATATTTTTGAAATTCATATATGCGTTTAATGGAATAAATGTATGTTTTTTTATTATTCCTATGCTTAGCATGTTATGTGATTGCTAGTAGGATGTAGTCTATATGAAATTATTGGTTATTATATGTTAACCACATCTCGCATTGATGATATTGAGTAAGTAATCAAACACACTTCACTAGATTACTAGTATCACATTGCCAAATGAAAATAATATGATCAAGTGGTGTGTATGAATTTTAATTGATCTATAAATCACTATTATTTATTACTTGAAAACTTTAACCAAAGTAATTTTTGGTGAGACATTGTCATTTCATGAGTATGATTTACATGTTTGTATGATATATTTCAATAGAACATGTTTCTATGATACACCAAACGTTTAGTTTTAGAAATCATATAACACATGGGTACTATCTTATCTCTCTAGATTCCCATACTCTCCCTCCCCATAATAGTACTACTTTTGAGACAACACTTGAGATTGTAACATAAACTAAAGAGTTAGGGGAATTCATGCTCTAGGGAACCATGTATATTATTTATGTACATTGTATTATATTATATTTATTATTGGAAACATTATCTCGAAGAGCTATAATTACCTATTTATTATGGATTGATAGTAGTGGCTGTATATTGTACCAACCTTGGCTGGTTATTTATTATTACTTTTTATGTTTGTATTATGATGATATTGATCAATGATGTATGATATAGTATGATTTATTTATAGTTGTCACACTTAAATTCTCTTACATGATTTGTGATTAGATTCTCATTGTATAATCTATTTAAAGTATATGTTATTTAATTAAATAAAATTCACACTTATCTATGTCAAACCCAATGGGGTTGTTACTTAAGATAAATGTTTTAAGGTGTGTAAGGTCTAATTACAAAGGTAATTGAGAGAAATTTAAGATCCTTGAACCTATTTATGACTACAAAATGTGATTTTGGGCTCACTTGTCCCCCAAGTCACCATAGATTGAGTAAATTAGTCAATTGGGGTAATGAGTGATGTGATTTGGGCTAAATTAAGCCCTATGAACCTTATTGTTATTTTAAAGTATGTTAAATACATGGATAAATCATTAGGGTTTAAGGTATACATCTAGGTACACAAGGTATAGGGTAAACTAGGGCTTAGGGTTTAAAGTGCTTAGATTTTAGGGCTTATGATTTACAATTTAGGGTATAGGGTCCAATCGCAAAAGTAATTAAGGATAATTTGAGTTGTTTGAACCTATTCATGAGCATGAAATTTGTTTTTTAGCTTGATTATTTCCCATGTCATCACATATTGAGTCATTGGAAAGCTAGATCAATTATGCCAGTCCACCCAACTTGTACCCATAAACCCTCTTTACACATAACATATAAAGTTAACATAATATAATGACAATTATGAAAACTAAATGTATGGATTCCATACTTCAAGTGTTAAATGTGGTTTTGAGGTTGGGGTAGGTCTTTAAGAGGAGATATGGCCAAAACTTAGTCCCAAAGAAGCCTAAAACCCTAGTGAGATAGGTCTATAATAGAGTGTAGTTGTTAGGCTTGGTCCTTGAAGCTAACGAGGGGTAGTATGTAGATAAGGTGGAAGAGTGGAGGTCTAAACTTGTGAGAATAGTTTTTTGAGATTGAAATAATTATGATAATCATGAGCATTGGGTCAAAATTGAGCAAAAAGGTCTCATGGGAAAGAAGAATCTTTAAGAATGTGAATTAGGCCTACTAGGCCTTGTAGCTCTACTCTGACAAAAGTGGAAGATAAGTATAAGGAAGAGTTGGGGGCATGTTTGAGGATAAGGTAGTAGGTTGGAAGCTATTGGAGTTGACTCTAAGTTCATATAGATAAGGTAGATGAAAATAGGCCTAGACAAGCCTAGAAGGTGCAATGAGAAAGTGAGACAAGATTGATTACAAAAGGAGAGTGGAAATTCTAGAGTGAGTTGAACCTTGAGAGGTGATTAAGGTGAATATTAGAACCTTGAGGAAGCATAAGAGAGTAAATTGGTGCTAACAAGAAGAGAGTCTAGTGAAGAAGTCTAAGAACCTAGTGGAAAAGAGCAAGGACAAAGCATTGAGCCAAGTGAGTTTGGGATTAGCATTGCAATCATAGGTATCAGAGGTAGATATTTTGTATAGGTTTCTAGATGATCATATTTTACTTACATCATAATCTATTGGGTTTTTAAGACAAATACAAGAGAATAGAGTATGAAAGATTGTAAACAAAGGCTTGTGAAAGAGTATTAAAGATATTCAAAATTAGAACAAATTATTGAACAATATATTAACATAATTATACATAAATTTTCCATGAATTTTAATAACATTCAACAGGCTACAATGTTTAAGAAGTGAAATATTGAACAACATATGTATATATTTTATTTCCATAAAATCCATAAAGGCATACAAAATGTGAACACAATACAATATCTAAGGTCAATGCCATATAGGCATATACAACATGCCAAACAATTATATATCAAGCCATATAGGCATACAAGAAAAGGTCATAAGACATGATCTCCTAATAATCAAAATTCATCACTCTCTTTGCATTTTTTATTGAAGCCTCTCCCTTGGATGCATTGCTTGCAACTAAATGTCTCTGAGTGGATTGACTATGAGTCATCTTCGGCTCCAAAATTGCTTGTATCTCCAACTATTCATATGAAAATATTGTTATAAATTATACAAGTTGTAACAAGATTATCATACAAAAATTATTCATAGGTGCACTTACCACAAGCTGATAAGCATGATCAATTTGAGACTGGAACTCAATAAGGTCAATGATAGGTTTACATTGGTGAACAAGAGTGTGAAACAAATCACTACTACAAGTCGATGGCCTACTCTTGATGATGGAAGGCTTATGTCCCTACAAATATATATACGTACAAAATAAAAATTCAAAATTATCTCATAAATTAAATAATTGAAATATAATATGAAAAATTACAAATTAAATTGTCTAACTATATCATGCCACCCCTACTAATCATTTTAACAGGGTCAAAAGACATCATCGGAGAGTCTACGTAGATAACTATTTTGTGTGTCAGTTATTTTTACAAGTACAAATGATAATTAAAAATCACACATACATATTTAAAATTAAACATTATGTAATATATAACTCGATCATGTACCTCAAAGAGTTTCTATGTAGATGAAATCACAGTAACAACACCTACATTTATTCCCTCCCTAATAGACAATAAAGTGTCTTCTTTGGTCATCAACTGAATATAAAAAATAGCATTGTTAGTCACTTAAAAATTCACACAAACGCGCGCGCGCGCACACACACACACACACACACACACACACACACACACACACACACACACACACACACACACACACACACACACACAAAACATATATGTACAATGAACAATAACATTAATTAATCATTATAAATTACCTCTGTATAGGTATAAACTACAGGTGCACTCTGAGTAACATGTGCTCGTTTGGGCTTCACAAACCTGCTGTAACATAAAAATATTTCATATACATAAAATTACCTTTTAAATTTTACAAATATTTTAAATTTAAAAATTTTTACATTTATTTTGTAATAATTAAAATATTAACCATACCTGGGAAGTGTTAGGCAAGGTGACTAGATGAAATTTATATGGATGAAACATAGAAATATTGATATCATCTAGGCTCATGGAAAAACCACTGTGTGTGGACTTAATTAAATCTTCCTCATCTTCATTAGGTCTAATGCATACAATTCCACATGGTTTGCATAAGTGAGTTCATTGGGTAATATCACTAGATAAAGCCTCACCACATCCACCCTCCCCAGGAGGAGTACGAGAAACTTGGCTCGTATGTTGGATGAGGGTGTTAGTAAGTGATTTAAGCACATGAAAGGTATCAATATCTATAGTATCCATGACTATAGAGGATATTATGAGGATGGGGTTCATCAACACGTGCTCTCACTAATTTATTAGGTGTACATCGTGCCCCTGGCCTATCCTATGTAGAGCGCTTTCCCCTACCCTAGAACTCTGATAAATACAAATATTTTATGATTTAATTCAACACAAAGTCAAAGTGTAATTATCTTAAAAATAGAGTGGGACCTAATTATTATTGTAATGTGGGTGATCAAATACCATCCACCATTGGTCCCAAATTTTTTGTTTGAGCAAATCATGAGTGCACTAATGGATTAGAATTTATTTGGTTGTCACATCAAGTAGTGGACCGGTCTTCCCAACAATGAATAGGGAACAAATTTGGGCTTTGGTTATGTGTTTGTATTTCACAATCAATGTTGATAGTTTGTTAGAATAATATGTCCTACATCTATTTATATAGTCATCCCACCTATCCATTTGACCCGTTAATGACTCAACTTGATCTACTAATATTTGTAGTGTGTTTGCAGAGGAAATTTGGTGGGGGTTGTTTAAATGTGGATACCTTAGTGACCTAAGTAGATTATCAATTTTGATCTTATTTTATACTATATGGCTTATTAAATCCTATTGAATAGATATGGGGGCTTGAGGAACTAAAGGAGGTCTAGGTGGGTTTTGTAGGGGAGGAGGGTTAGGAGGGTTTTGCATGTGAGGAAGGATTGGAGGCTTAAGAAGGATAGGAGGGTTTTAGGGTTCAGGTGCTAGCACATTAGCCACTACACGTGAACATGTATGCACTAAAAAACATAAAAATAAAATTAATTTTAATAAATTAAAAAAAATTGAAAAAACTAGGGTCTAATTGCACTAAAACATGTTGGGTTGCTTTTACTTTGGCATGGCATTATCAAATCAAAGGTTGGGTAGCTACAAAATGTGAAAATTTACTTTCTCAAAATTGATGCTGTAAAATGTGGGTTTGATCTTCCTTATTTTATTCAAGGTTTTTTCTATGTGAAATGCTAAATGATTTGGCAATCACATTTTTTTATTATATAAAAACTACGTACATAGTTTTTATGCATACACAATTTTTACACATATACGATTTAGCCTCGATAACCACTGATGCTAAGTTAAAGAACCACATATGTGATTCTAATAACCATGTACACATAACCTTTGTTGTGGGGAAGCAAAATTCTATCCACTTTTTGGCCTCCCAACTTTGTGCATACACCCTTCCTTCAAACAAGATAAAAATCTTAATGCCTGGAAAACAACAATGAAAAGTGAGAATGATGCATTGGTAAAAATTGGAATTTAGAAATTGATTGATTCTTCACTCAGCTATAAACATTTTAGCTACAAGTGGGCATTTCAAAATAAATACAAACTATATGGTTCATTTAACAAGCATAGAGAAAGGCTTGGCATAAAGGTATTTTTTCAAAATAAAGAATTGACTACAATGAAACTTTTGCACAATGAAACTTTTGCACCAAGAAAAAAATGGATCATATTTCAAACCATGTTGGCTTTAACAACTCATGGAATATGGAAATTTCATCAAATAGATGTCAAAAATGCATTTTTAATGGTGATCTCAGAGAGACAGTGTACATGACTTAGCCTAAAAGTCTTACAATAAACAATCAAGAACACAAAGTGTGAAAGCTAGAAAGATCATTGTATAGTTTGAAAAAGGCCCCAAGAGTGTGGTATGACAAAATTACTGACTGAACATGAACTTAAAATGTTTTGAATTTAAAGATGCAACTCTTTTTTTTTGAAACATTTGACAAAATAATTGTATTTCTAGTGGTGTGTGTGGATGATCTGATCATCACTAGAAATAATGAGAGACACACTGAAAAATTCAAATCATAGTCGATGAAAGGATTTGAAATGACAAATCTCAGTTATCTTCATTATTATTTGGGTATTGAAGTGATCGAAAAATAAATTATATCTTCATCACTCAACATAAATACATTAGTGAAATTATAAACATGTTCATAAAGATAGATTGTAAGCCTCTCAGTATGCCCATGGAACAAAATTTGAAATTGATATCAGAGGATACCACATATTTAGTAGATGCTAGAAAATACATAAAGCTCATTTGAAGTCTGATTTATGTGACAACTAGAAAACATTTTTCTTTTGTTTTTGGTGTCTTTCTCAATTCATGTAAAAACCTATAGAAAGTCACTAGGTAAAAATAAAAAGAGTCCTTTGATATCTCAAAAGAACATGAAATTTTAGGCTCAAATACTTCAGGGAAGGAGACTTCAAATTGGTTGAATATTCAAATTCTAACTTGTTAGTGATTTTAAAGTTATAAAAAATACTTCAAGATTTATATTGAATTTGGGAACAACATTT
Organism: Torreya grandis; assembly: GCA_037957365.1. Classification (NCBI taxonomy): domain Eukaryota; kingdom Viridiplantae; phylum Streptophyta; class Pinopsida; order Cupressales; family Taxaceae; genus Torreya; species Torreya grandis. Next base: position 231,313 of record JARHVA010000070.1, on the reverse strand, counting down.
TTTAGTTGGAATTCAAAGAAGCAATTAGTGTCAACAACTTTTTTAGCAGAAGCATAATACACGACAACTTTAGAGATAACCAAAGAAATTTTGTGGTTCAAAAGTGTTCTTTCATATTTGCAAGAACAATAGGTTTCATCAATACCTCTCATGGTTGAAAACATATCTACAATTAAAATGGCAAAGAATCTAGTCTTTCAAAATTGAACTAAGTACATCAACACAAAATTTTATTTGATTTAACATTATCTGAAAGATGGCATTGTAAATTTGTTACATTGTCCTATTGTAGAGAAACTAGCAAACATCTTGACAAAAGCGCTAGGAAAATATTTTTTTGGAAATTTCAGAGGCCTGATTGGTCTCATAATAACCCCTTATAAATTAAGGTGGAGATGTAATATTATTGTAAGATAATATCGATAATTCTAAGATTAATTATATGATAATTTTATCTTATAGTGGTAGATATATAGTATTCATAAAAAGCTCAAGAGTCTTCTTAGACTATGAAATGAATAGTCACATATGTGGCAATAAATATTGTACTCATAATACAATAACTTTGGTTTGCACCAAATCTCATTTTTTTGTCATCCATTCCTGGTCTAGCATAAGTAACGATATAGCTGTCGACATGTTAGACAAGATTCTCACCCTTTATAACCTAAAAAATCCACCATTAAATATTATAAGGGTTTCTAGAGGATAGGTCCAAAGTTTCAGGGGTATTGAGGAGAATTTCAGGGAGATTTTTATTTGGAAACAATAAAAAAAATCTCTGTTTTGGCTCCTTTTAACATTTGTGGAGAAACAATTTCATTTTTATTTCTTTTTCATTTAACTATAGATAAATATTTCTTTAGTGACATGTTTGTTTTGTTATATTTTACAAATCTTTTTAACTCTGACAATATAAGGTTATTTTTTTTAGTGAGGCTTTAAAAACCATACTTGATGTAATATAGTGATAATTTTTTTTATCCCATGCAAATAAAAGATGTGGCATTATTTCTCTCTAGATTGTATTGGTACAACAAGCCTAGGGTAGCAGGACAGTGGGAATTGGCAATTTCTAAATACAACATTCTTCGTAACTCAAATTCCTCAAGCAATGGCACACCAAAATTTCACAATGAATTATAATAAATGGAAGAATAAGAGGATGGCAAGGATCGGATATCACATGTCAAACCTCCTAAGATAGGGCTATAATTTTAATCTTCTTTCTACGTATAATATAAATTAAACTATTTTTTTTACATGTAATTTTGAAGAATGACATACAATTGTAAAGTTGAAAGATATTTTGTATATTAAAATATTATATATATATATATATATATATATATATATGTATATATATATATATATATATATATATATATATATATATGTATATATGTGTGTGTGTGTGTGTGTGTGTGTGTGTGTGTGTGTGTGTGTGTGTGTGTGTGTGTGTGTGTGTGTATGTGTATATATATGTATATATATATATATATATATGTATATGTATATATATGTATATATGTATATATGTATATGTATATATATGTATATATGTATATATATATGTATATATATGTATATATATGTATATATATGTATATATATATATATATATGTATATATATATATATATATATATATATATATATATATATATATATATATATATATATATATTAAAAACAATTTAATTTTCTATGTGGTAAAAATATATTACCCTTTAATATCAACTTTATTTATTTATTTCAAAGACAACATCAAATACTTCTCCCCCTACTCTCATTATAAATTAGGTTTCTCAACGTAATAAAATCAAATCAAAGCTCCTCCTCCACCATTCAAGAATAAATTTTCATTTTACCAAACATTCACATATCTTCCACATAAACAATATATAAACCTTCCAAAAGGATTAAAAACACTATGAGAATAGCTTTATGTAGTGGAAATTACTTTAGATCTACCATTCATTTCATTGAATTTCCTTGCCATTTCATTTCTAACACTTTATTTTGTTTAATTTTATTTATTTATTTGATCATAAATTATTTTTAATAATATTAAATTAAAAAATAATGGAAAAAAGAAAGAACTACAACTTGTTTTTACAAGACATGTTTGTTGGTATTTTTGATTTGTAAGAAAAATGAATGGGTGATATCGCATTCTTGAGTATTATATCCATCACATGACCAAAAAACAACTAAGTTTTTATTTATGAAAACAAATCTATAATAATTAAAAATAAAGAGACGTGTATGTAGATATTTTAATCTATAAAACCTAAACATAAATAGACAAAATTATGCAAAATTTTATGTACATTTCTTTTATGATTGTAAGTCCAAAAAAAACATTGATTGGATGCTAGCTCATGATGAACTCTCTTTGATGAGAGCACTTAGAGATAGAATTGTAACATGTTGAGTCCTAGTAAAACTCACAAGGGAAGGAGTGGAATTGGTGCAGACCTCTCACCAACAAACCATATTATTCAAACTATATTTTGAGAGGTCCTATGATAGAATTGAGTAGCAATTTATTCTATTTATGCTTCAAGCCTTAGGATTTGGCAAATTTTTTATTTCAATAATTCAAATTTTTTTTCAAAAGTCTTGACCTGCCTCACTATCAATGCACTCAAATTGAACATGTTTGAATTTTTCCATTTCATCATTCAAGGTTTCCCCTTAGCTTCAGATTTGTGTGTCTTGTCCACAGAAGCATTTTGGTTATATGTTTGGTCATAGGGTAGAGCAAGGGATCATAAAGGGCATTTTGATTCCTAATTGCTCTTCTTAATTCATCAATGGCCATTTCACAAATGATACCATTACCACTCTTGACAAGTAATAAAATTATGTTGAAGAGGTGCTAAACTTCGTTGATATTTTTTGTAAATCTTTGGGATTTAATGTACAATGGGCCAAAACCCAGTGCTTCAATCAGAGCATGATGCCTATGATGGAATGGATTAAAAAATATAATTAAAAAATGGATCCAAAAAGGTGATAAATTTAAATTTCTTGGCATCCCATTTGCTTTTAATAGTTCTCCATTTGAACTTTGGCAATATGTCATTGATTGAGTAAAGAAAAAGGTGGAGTATTGGATCACGAAGCCTTAGCTAGAAAATTTTATGTTTGCACCAAGATCCTAGTGGCCACCCATGTTTACTATTGTTCTCGTTGGTCCTCCTCTAAATCCTTGTATGGCAATTTGGCCAAAATTTTCAAGGATTTCCTATGGGATAATGCTAAACACACTCATGGTTATCATATAATTGCTTAAGATATTTGTTGTCTTCTTCATGAGTAAAGTGGTATGTTAATTATTAACATTTATAGACAAATTATTGATCTATGTGTTAAATGGGTGGTTTGATAAATTGAAGATAATGAGGCCTAGAAAATTCTTTTGTCATACAACATTGCCTCTGGCTCACCTTATGGCAAAGTCAGTTGGAAAAATGTTGGGTTTCACACCTTATTTTGTTACCACTACCCACATCAATAATGAGGTATATTTCATGGTTAAAATCATTTGGAAAGATTCTAAATCTATCAAACCATATCTTAAATAGGTGGGTAGACGGTTTTGGAGTGGCTTATCCTTCAATGATAATAACATTTGGTGGTTTTCTATTATAACCAATTATAATCTTCTCATAATTTTAAGGTATGAGAGCTTTGAGGCTATTTATAATTTTAAAGGTATGATTTCTTATTGTGATTGGGCTCCTTGGACTTTACTAAAATAAAATTATAAATTAGTTAATTGTGACTTACCTCCCATTCTATGTATCCAAGAGATGATGCCCGATGTCATGTTGCATAAGATGGGTTTATAGTATCTATGGGATTGGTAGAAAGACTAGAGATGGAACTATGATACTCACTTTAATAATTAGTCTTTGTGTTTCCTATGTCAAGTTATGAACCCTTTCTCTCTAGCTTTGGATAAGTTAAACATGCATCATCATCTGAATTCCTCACCCATGACCTGCCTTGCCAAAATTAGCATAATTTTGAATGCTAAGCATGAGTCCAAGCTTACTCACTTTATTTAGAGTCTATTTAATAAGGAATTCCTCTTAGGGAGCGTCTCGTACATATTGGGATTGCTCAACCCAAGTTTCACGCTTATTCTAGACTAGATTCCTTCAAGCATCTTTTTTGGACTTGCCCCAAAGTCCAATTTACTTAGAATTGGATCCATATCCTATTTTAGACCTTCTACTCGGAACCATTCTCTTGGTGAATGGACTTATTTGGGGATAATGCTCAGTGGTTGACATATATAGATTATTTATGAAATTTAATTATGGCTATCATATTATTTCAATTATGGAAAGCTAAGACCTTAAATATATTTAAAAATGAAGATGCATATTGTCTATTTACCTGTTAATGATAAGGTGGATGTTATCTCTTTAGAATTATGTAGATACAAGCACAAGTAGAGAAGATGGCTATATAATTTAAACATGTGTAGGAGTTAATCAACCACTGGAGGAGTTCTCCCTGCACTATGAACCACATCCCCTCAAACCACCTAACACATAGATCTCTACCCTTGATGCCTCTTTACTAATGAATCAATTTGCATAGTCACAACTAATTCTCCACTCCTCATTGAGAATGGTGGAGTCTGTGCTAATGCGTGGGAAGTATATTATTGGTCTATCTTGATGGACCTTACATGTACATGGGAGTGGTCTAATTGGGATTGTTGTTCAACCACCTCCTAGTTAGGGTATTACTATATCTTTGGCTCCCCCAATTTTTATATATGATTGATGGATGTCACCAAATCCTTCTTCTAAGCTTCCTTTTTGGAGTGATGTCCACCAAAGGATGATCTGCCACCTCCTCCTTTTGGGATAATAGTCCGTGCCTAGTTATTTTTAGTTTATATTGTTGTTATTTTAAGTTATTTGGGAATCTTATCATTGTACCTTATTCAATTTTTTTGCTAATGTGATCCAATTATTTTTAACTGACATGGATTTTGGGTTGTGAACTTATATCAACCACCTTATTATTGAAACTATATTATTTACTAGTATTTTTATTAAATATTATTGATACGTTCCAAGAGTAATTTTTTTTTGTTATATTCAAAATATTATAGAAAGTTTGGATAATAATTTAATTTTTTTATGAAATGAAAATTAAAGAAATAAAAAGAAAAAGAAAAGAAAACATCAATATAAGATACTCAAATTCTTTTATATATAAGTATGCTTTATATGAACCATCATCCATACCAATTAAACTATATCAATTAAATGAAATATAATAATTTTTATTATTAAATTTTAAAGAAATACATTTGACAAAAATTAAAAATAATAACCTTGATTTCAAAAAAACATTTGTATTAAATATATATATTAAAATCATTTTTTTATAAAAAATATTGTTGATCCAATATCAATGATATTAGTATATAAGTAAATATATTTATATATAAATCACTTAAGTTCAAATCCAATTACAAGTTAAACATTCAAAATTTGCATGATTAACAAATTTATAAATTTTACTAACAAATAAGACGTTTTTTTTTTATTGAAATTCTATTTTTACATGGATTAGGTGTACAGAATGCTTCTTTGGCTTAGTTCCAAGGACTAATGGATTTCCATTCTGAGAAATTTGCCTAGGGCATGATCAAGCCTCATCCATTTTTGGTATCTCCTAAGATTTATATCTTGGTAGATGGCTAGACAACACCTTTTACACCATCATCCTCACTGTTTGATTGCAACCCACTTGATAAAACAAGATGAATTTGATAACTAATAAGGATGAGGAGGAACCAAGCTCTATTTGATCCTTAAACCACATGTTTCAAAGTTTAAAAACCATGAAACAAGTAAAAGTCACCTTTCTAAGACCATTTTGAGGTAATGCATGCAAGTTGGAGGACTTTAGAAGATCCCACACAAAATAAATGATACCATCTGGTTCTTAATTTTATGAATATCATTCCATGAAAAAATGGTATAGGAAATGAGGAAGGTAATATAGGGGGAGGCCGAAGATGGAGGATTTGATCATAACAAAACCACAACATCAAATTTTTATCTTATTTTCTTTGTAGGGTAATTTGAACTTGAGTCTGAAATGAGTGTTCATAGATGGATAAGGGAATTTGATTTGATTGAAAAAGATTTATTTTACTCAGAGGTAGTTTAGAATTTGTTGGGTTGCATTCCCTTTGACTCTTTGATCTATCTAGCTATAGGGGGTTGATCATCCAATAGTGGAGCATAATTGACCAATCCATATAGAGTTTTCACCAACTACTGACTCCTTTGGTATTCTGAGTTCTATGTTGTTATTATATTGATTCTCTTTGATAAACCCATAGCTATGACTTGTTATGGACATGTTATTGGTTTTTGATACTAAACTTGTCAGTTTATTAGAGTCTTAGAATATTGGTTGAGTGTCAAATTTTTGACAATATTCCTCTCTGCATTTTCTTCCTTTGCATGTAAGCTCTAAAGGCTTTATTAACATTGGATTTCATGTGGAGATTCAAGTATCCTTCATTTAATTCATCTAATAGTATTTGAAACTCAATTTTGGTAACCAAGTGACCCTTGATTTTTACTTTCCTAATTTTACACTTCTTCTACTTTGATAGTTCATTGATTTTATTGCCTCAATTCTTACTTGGCCACTTTGTGGGTTTATTACTATCTGATGGTGACTCATGTTAATTGGGTTATGGACTAATGATCATTAATCTACTTAGGTTGTATCCTATTTTATCTACTATCATCTAATGGATGAGTTAGATTTTTGAAGGAAATGCTTCATTGAACTTGAACTCTTTGATAAGTATGAATAACTAGTGGATTATTTGGATGATCCCCATAAAAGCAAGTCTATTTTTTCTGAAGACATTTGGATAAAATCTTCATCTCAGAGGGTAGGTTTTTGCTTCTTTGGAAAATCACACATTAATATTGGAATCCTCATCTCTTGAAAACATTACTAGTGGAAAGATTGGTAATTGTAATTGGGCAAAAAAGGGAAAATATCCATTAATTTATACTACCACCAGTAATCTACTCCCCCATCAGATTTTCACTCTATTTTAATTCAAAATTCTTATGGCTCATTGCTCCCTAGGAATTCACAAGGGCTCTAACAATAACTATACTCAAAATATATCTTACCCGACTAAGGAAGACTTGCCCATTCAAGATATTGAGCTATTCAGGACTTTGATAGAAAATATTAGATCTTTTAGAGGATCAAGGGAAGATCTTAAATAACAAACACAAGATATGTCCAATATTGGGTTATCTCCACTCTTCTAAGTGAGGGATCAAATCTTAGATACCCCAAAGAAGACTTCAAGAAGGAAAGGTATAAGGTGTATAAAGATAAGGAGGAAACAAGTTCACCTTATTTTTGGTGAGCATGTCAATATGGAACATGTTACAAAAATCATAAATATTTCACTAATGAGTTATTTTACTAAAAGAATAATCTCAATCCAAAATTTAGAAAAGCGGATGGCTCGATTTTGGTAGCCAATCCTTGGATACATTCCTATTTCTCATAATCTTGTTATGGGTTAGTTTTCCTTTTTTTTTCAAATCCACATATTATGTTAATATAATATTGGCTCAAAGATGGCTATGGGTGTCATCAACACTTACTATTAAGATGTAGTCATCGAGATTTGATCCTTGGGTGGAAAAATCTATGAAATAACCTATGTGGGTTAAAATTCCAGGCATGCCATGGAATTTTAGAATAAGGATGTTTTTAAGGATATTTGGGATAACATTAGGACTTTCCTAGATGTGGATGATAGATATATAAATTATTATTCAAGGATAGTTGCCTAAATCTTGGTCAAAATTAACCTATAAGAGGGACTTAAAAAGGATATAGTTTTAGAATTTTGGCCTTGGATCACACTCAAACATTAGATTATGTAAGTGTTCCTTTCAATTATTAGATGTCATGTCTATGGACACTTATCCAATGACTGCTTACTTTGTGTTAGGTTGTGGAGCTAAAAGCTTCAACCTTTGCAAACTAGGAACAATGGTTGCTGAGTTCTACAGGAACCGGCGTCGGCAGCATGACCGACGTCGGCAGAATCCAGTGCAGAAGGCCACCGGCGACGGCAGGAAGTCGGCCGACGTCGGCAGAACCAGACCAGCAGGGACCGACGTCGGTCGCCTGTGTGTTCCCGAAGTGTTCGTTTCACGGACAGTTAGTTAAGTGAACGATGAGTTTGCATGTCAAGACCAGCCAGAGTCTTGGGCTGCGAGGATAATTGTCTAAATTAAGAGTCTAAGTTAGTGTTTGAGTTAGGGATCTATTTATAGACCCATTGGCATGTATTGTTTAAGGCATGAGATAGAAAGGAAGAGTTCCTTCTAGTTGTAAGATCTATGAGTTGCAGGTTGTTGCAAGCTCATTGGTGATCTACATGTAAGTTTGGTCTTTGAATTGCAGGTTGCAGGTTCATGAGAGATCAGCTTGAAGTGCTATAGAGTGCTTGATGTACCGGCAGGGTTATTACTGACTGGTTGGTGAGGTGAACACCAATTCTGTGTGTGAGTTGGTTGTTGGGACCGTTTTTTGTGTAGGAGAGTGTGTGTGAGAAGAATTACTATACACTTGAGGTGTGGCGAATCTCTGTAAGGTGAAAGAGTGTGGCGGCTCTTTGATGTATTCTTTTCTGTATATTGTTAATACAAGATAGTGTATTGTCTCTCATATTCTGTGCTATTGGTGAATTCTAGTTACTTGTGTTTCTGGTTATTTCCGCATATTCAATTGCTTATATATTTGGTAATCATACTGTGCTCTATCTGAGGAGCAAGATCCTAACGAGTTGAGTCAGAGCATGTTTGTTGTTCTAGATTCCTGACAAGTGGTATCAGAGCCTGGTTGTAGGTTCTTGAGCTTGATACCAACAAGTGGTATCAGAGCTTTTGGTTGGGATACTAACAGATTGGTGTAGATCTGGGTAGTGTGTTTTGATTACAGGTTACTCACAGGGTTTCTGTTTGAGTGGGAGTTGAGCAATGGCAGAAAGCAGTCAACTACGAATGGAAAAGTTTAATGGCAAGAACTACCAATTATGGAGGATGCAGATTGAGGACTATCTGTATCAGAAAGATTTGTACTTACCGTTGGGTGGGGTTGCTAGCAAACCCTTGGATATGAAAGATGAAGAATGGGAGGTTCTTGATCGGAAGGCTCTGGGATCTGTTAGATTGAGTCTTGATTCATCTGTGATTTCCAGCTTATCACAGTGTAAGACAACGGTGGAGTTGATGAAATCTTTGGCAAATTTGTATGAAAAACCCTCGGCTTCAAACAAGGTATTTCTTATGAAGCGTTTATTTAATTTGCAAATGTTGGAAGGTGGATCTATTCATAGCCATCTTAGTGATTTCCATGGTTTGGTAAACCAGTTAAGTTCAGTGAATATTGTATTTGATGATGAACTTAGAGCTCTCTTAATCTTGTGTTCATTACCTGAAAGTTGGGAAGGTTTGGTAATGGTAGTTTCTAATACTGTGTCTCCTTCAAAAGTCTTAAAAGTGGATGATGTTGTGAGTGTTATCTTGAATGAAGAGATACGCAGGAAAAGCACAGGTGAATTATCTGGAAATGCTTTGAGTGTTGAAGGAAGAGGAAGGCCAAGAGAGAGGACAGAGCGTGGGAGATCAAGGTCAAAGACAGGCAAAAGATCCAAGTCCAGGTATGGCAGAATAACCTGCTGGAAATGTGGAAAGCAAGGGCACTTAAAGAGAGATTGCAGATCGGGTGAAGATCATCATGAAGAACATGGAGAAGAAGCAGATGTTGCAGGCTACGTTGCACAGGATGCTCTGGTATGTTCTTTGGATAAAGTAGAATCTTGGGTATTAGATTCTGGTGCCTCTTTTCATGCATCTCCACATAGAGAATTTTTTCATGAGTATGTCCAGGGAGACTTTGGAGAAATTTGTGTAGGGGATGGTAAGTCTTGTCAGATTGTTGGCAAAGGCAAAGTGAAGCTGAAATTGCAGACAGGTGACACATGGGTGTTAAAGGAGGTCATGCATGTCCCAGTTCTGAAGCGGAATCTGATTTCTGTTAGAAGTTTGGGTGAAGAGGGTTGCACAGTAACTCTCACAGCGGACTCTTGGAAGGTTACCAAGGGTACACTTGTTATAGCTAGAGGTAAGAAAGTAGGTACGCTTTATCTATCTACTTGTTTTACTGATTCTCTTTCTGGGTTATCTACTTCAGCTATAGATTCAGAGATGTGGCTTGATAGGCTTGGTCACATAGATAAGAAGGAGATGCTGGTTCTTGAGTCAAAGAGTATGCTTTCGGATTTGGAAGGCATGGATTGTGGTTCCTGTATGCAGAAGAAGAAGGTGAGGTTTCTTGAGGAATCTGATGTTAGTGACAAGAACGGGAAAGCCTTGGTTTTCAAGGAGAAAGTGACGGACAGAGTTCAGCACAAGGTGCAGAGGAATTCTGAGCAGAGCAAGGGTGATTTGGACAAAGTTTTGATCCAAAAAGAGCTCGCGGGAAAAAGTCAGGTCTCACAAGAAAAACACAGAGACCGACGTCGGCAGGAAAACCGGCGTCGGCGTCCAGACAAAGACCGACGTCGGCCATTTGCAGCCTGACGTCGGTGACTCGGGGCAAAAAGAGACTGGCGTCGGCCAGGGGAAACTGACGTCGGCAAGGAGGCAGTCGCAGGGAACCGACATCGATCGGCTGTAGACTGAGATGTGACTGGCATCGGTTACTGAGACGAATTTTGGGTGGAGAGCTAGTTGTCATGGAGTCTCAAGCGCCCATATGGAGGACTGAAGGTGTAAGTAAGTTCTTAAATTCGTCATTTCCCTTCTTTACACTACTTGTTGCTCACTTATGGCATAGGACCAGGAAGTTGTTGAAGAAGCAGAACAGGTAGATCCAGGAAACAGTGGGAGCTTGGCATGGATGAGGATGTGATTCCTTGGAGGAGAACCAAACAGGTGTTTTGGGTAGTGTTGCCAGCTGGAAGTAAGCACTGAGAGACGAATGGATGTTGAGGATGAAGAAGAGCGGAAATGGATATGTGAGATGGTAGATCAGGGTATATGATCTTGTTTTAGCTGCAGGGCAATGGAGGTTTGATCATTGTGTTTCTCTTTACCAGGTTGGATAGTATTAGCTACACTATTCTATTTTCTGTATGATGTGCTTGTTGCAGGGTTACATATACAGGTATTTCTGAACTAAAGGTAAAGCTAGTTCAGGGGTTTGTCATGGAGAATCTGGGAGCAGCAAGATTCTTTGGCATGAGTGTGTTCTAGAGACATGGAGGTCTTTTTGACTTTGTTTCAGGATGATTGTGTGAAACCGGTTAGCACGCCGATGGTTAGACAGTTCATAGAACAGGTGTCTTGATTCACATAGTGAGATTGAGTGCATGGTATGTACTAAACCTGAGTTTTCCCAAGCAGTGGGAGTTGTCACAAGTTTGGAGTCAATCCGGGAGAGTAATATTGAAGGGCAGTTCAGTGGGACCAGCAGCAGGTGCACATGCTATGCAGGGTCAAGTTCTTTTTCTACATGGTAGTAGATGCGGATGTGGCAGGTAATTTGGATGACAGATTTTGCACCACGGATTTTGTGGTGGTTGGTCTTCAAGAGTGATCTTGAGGAGGGATACAAAGCCAAGGAAATAAACTAGACGGTGTACAGGTACAGGTACAGGTTGCAGCTGTTTATCTCCAAGTGGGAGATTGTTAGGTTGTGGAGCTAAAAGCTTCAACCTTTGCAAACTAGGAACAATGGTTTCTGAGTTCTACAGGAACCAGCGTCGGCAGCATGACCGACGTCGGCAGAATCTAGTGCAGAAGGCCACCGGCGACGGCAGGAAGTCGGCCGACGTCGGCAGAACCAGACCAGCAGGGACCGACGTCGGTCGCCTGTGTGTTCCCGAAGTGTTCGTTTCACGGACAGTTAGTTAAGTGAACGATGAGTTTGCATGTCAAGACCAGCCAGAGTCTTGGGCTGCGAGGATAATTGTCTAAATTAAGAGTCTAAGTTAGTGTTTGAGTTAGGGATCTATTTATAAACCCATTGGCATGTATTGTTTAAGGCATGAGATAGAAAGGAAGAGTTCCTTCTAGTTGTAAGATCTATGAGTTGCAGGTTGTTGCAAGCTCATTGGTGATCTACATGTAAGTTTGGTCTTTGAATTGCAGGTTGCAGGTTCATGAGAGATCAGCTTGAAGTGCTATAGAGTGCTTGATGTACCGGCAGGGTTATTACTGACTGGTTGGTGAGGTGAACACCAATTCTGTGTGTGAGTTGGTTGTTGGGACCATTTTTTATGTAGGAGAGTGTGTGTGAGAAGAATTACTGTACACTTGAGGTGTGGCGAATCTCTGTAAGGTGAAAGAGTGTGGCGGCTCTTTGATGTATTCTTTTCTGTATATTGTTAATACAAGATAGTGTATTGTCTCTCATATTCTGTGCTATTGGTGAATTCTAGTTACTTGTGTTTTTGGTTATTTCCGCATATTCAATTGCTTATATATTTGGTAATCATACTGTGCTCTATCTGAGGAGCAAGATCCTAGCGAGTTGAGTCAGAGCATGTTTGTTGTTCTAGATTCCTGACACTTTGCCTCTCTCCCAAAGTTTGGAGAAGGAAGTCAAACTCCTTTCTTCAACCCAATAGGGAGATCAAAGTCAGTAGTGATGGGGCACTTGATCTTCAAAAAGATATGAATAAGGGTAATGATCATGCCAATATGGTGGATAAAAATCTAATTTATCCAGAACATCACTTAGAGAGATACCTTCATTTATAGATAGAATGTAAGACAAACTTATGATGATTAAGTGGGATCCTCGTCTGATGGCAGTAGATTTCTCTAAATTTTGGACTGAAGCTCATAGGGATGTGATGTTATTCAACCCCTCTATTATTTAGCACACTTCCATTCAATACATTAATTCTAGCCTACTGTGTATGCCAATGGTGGACAAAGCAGTCTCCTCTCCTAGTTCTTAGTTAGAGAGTCATATGTTACTATTCCAAAAGGAAAGTATAATGAAAGGTTATAAAATTAATTATTCATATTTTAAAATCCACTTGGGAGAGATAGTGAATCCACAAAACTCTCTAGAGGACATTTAATTACAAAGTGAGATCATTCCTAAGACTTTACTAGTCAATGTTGCCCTAAACAATTAACACTCCCCTGAATTGATCTCAGCTAAATCTTTATTTACTACTAACCAATCATGATATCCCTTAATATCTCACTAAAAGTCACATGCCTATAATGATGAAAGTATTAAAGTTGGCCTGGGGGTCATTTTGAGTCTTTGTTCATGCCTATGGAAACATCATCCTTCCCAGTTTACTCAAGTTAAAAACATAAAAGTTCTATAAATATTTCAGGGTAAACAAAAAACTATTCTAAGGGCCCTTGGAGTGGGGACAACCCAACTAAATTATTAATTATGCTCATTTTGTCCCTAAATGTTAGAGGGTTGGTAAATCCCCCTTAGAAAAATACTTTTAAGTGATTGATACATTTGCACAAAGCTAACTTGATTATGTTACAAAAGACCAATCGGTTGGGAGTAAGGTCATCGAGGATTTGTCAAATTTTATAAAATAATGTGGTTTTTTGGAATCAGACTCTAATGATAGCTCTGGAGGCTTGGTTTTAGGATGGAGAATGTATGCAATGAGAAATGTAATAGATTCTACAAATCAATCCTAGCTTGAGAAGATAGATCGTACTTACACTTTCGATTGGGGATACATTAGATAATTGAGGTCATGACCAATATGGATCACTAGACATAATTAAGGGATCCCTTATCATAATAATATCACTAAGGAGGGTTCCAAAGCCATTAGTCAGGTAAAACTATGTAATAACCCTAACTAGGTCCTATGTTTTCATATTCACTAAATTAATAACAAGTTAAGTAAAAATCTAATCTAGTGCTTACCAAAGCTTGTGGCACAAAGTGGGGATAATAAAAAACAAAAGTAAACATGCATAAAATAATCCTAATTAATCTCTGTATAAGTAAGAATCTAATGCATGGAGAGAGAGAATATTATTCAAAATCCATTATTTATACTACTTTTATCTATTAAAGAGAGGAGTAAAGTTATAAATACTTACCTAGAGGATGAACCTATCAAGACTCAATCTCTCCCTTGGACAAAGGTTATTTTATAGAGGTTTTTGTGGTTTTTAAAGATCACTAAGAAAGGACAAAGCATCCAAAACTTCTCCATAATACTAGATTATTCTCCAAGTAGAAACCTTAAGCTAAGACTCCTCAAGTAGAATGGTGGAAGAGCATATTGTAAATGAGCACAAATGAATAATAAATCCTACCTACTCTCTAAGAATGGTGAAATGGATGTGTTTATATAGGCATATATAACCGTAAACACTTTTGAAAGTTTTTTTGATAAGGTCAACCTGATTGACCTAGTATCATAATTGATAAAAACTCACTAAGTCATGGACTAGGTCGACCCCAGTTAGCTAGGGGTCGACCTAAACCCTAAATATTTTTTATAAATAAGAGTACAAGGTTGACACAATTGACATAGTCATGTAAACTATTAAAAGGGGTTTTAAGCTAAGGAAAGAGCAAATAAAGTGGTATAATACTAGAGGAGTGTGCAAAAGAGGAGGCAAAGGTTAGGCAAATATTTTTAGTAGTTAGTTAGATTGGTAATAAGTGGAAATAAGGGAAAACAATTTTGTGAAGCACCAATGGTCTACCCACCCATTTTATAGGGCACCTCTTAAGGCGTGTGCTCAGAGATATTGAGACTTGATAGGTTCCTACAAGATAGAAATCATCAGTAACTGATAAAGTTTGAAAATATTATGTGTATACATATGCCCCAATTTAAGCTCATCATGTGTCACTCAGGTGCAATAGGGGATGGTGCTTTGAGAAATAACATAGAAACACAATGTTGAGGCTAAAAAAAGTTGTAGTATTTTAAAGCATAAAAAAATTGAAAGTAAATGACTCAAAGAGAAATAACTGAAAAGCAAATTTAAGTGTACCTTGACTTACCTTTATCACTGTATGGTTGTCTATTGTGTTTCTAGTTTTGATTATGGAGGGTGCAGAGACTACTTTTGACAAACCTAAGAATACAAAATTATAGAGCAAAAACAAATAAATATAAGAAAGGCAAGATAATTGGTGTTATGTAGATGGGACGTACTTGGAAATTTGGCAAGCTGGGGTGACAAGTGCTATGTTAAACCAAATGATCAAGTCAAAATTTAGAGTAAATTAGGTAATCAAAAATCCAAGGCTATTAAAAACCAAAAATCTCAAATAAGTAAACCTTAATTAAGAAAGACAAACTCATCAAATCAAACCAAGGATACATGTCAAAAAGGATGGTAATCAAACATCAATATAAAATTAATAACAATCCTTTCTTAAAAAAATATGGGTGAGAAAAATGGTAAAACAACATTGATGAGTGAGAATTAATAATCCTTACTCAATCATCAATGGAAAAAGATGTATAAAATGGAAAAAAACGTTGGCGAGTGAGAAGTAATAAGCCACCCTCACTCAACAATGGAAAAATTACATGAAAGTAGAAATGAACTCAGGTGTCCATAAAAAGGGTGGTATAATAATGACAAATGGTAACACAAATCAAGGTAATGTATATAAATGTTAAGCCATGGTGAAAAGAAAGTAATCAATAGTTACTCAATCATATTATTTTATTCTAAGGGTAGATAAAACTAAAAAAAGTAGTGATAACATGTTTTTAAGATGTGAAGAGGAAGGAAGTATAGAAGAGGGAAAACAAATTCAGAATCACATTTTGCCTATCAAGGGGGAAATGAAATGGGTGGAGGGGAGAATGTAGGAAAAATCAAGGTAGAGGAACTCTTTATCAAAGTCAAGACACTCAAATTAGGTTTCTCAAAATAAGAGGACTTTCGACCTTAAGGACTCTGAAGAAATTCTCATAGCCACACAAATCTTAGGTCAACAAATGAATTATGTAGATCATCCCATGAAATATATATGCATGCAAATTAAAATGGACCTACCTTCCCACAATATGTTCTCCAATCCTTAGGACCCCTTATAGAGTCATCGATCTACTAAAAATATTGTGTACTTGCATGATAAATTAGGTAGCACCATAGAGTTTATTGAGTTATCCTATTCCAATCTACTAGCCTACCACACCCCAATGGACCTCAGCTCTATCATGAGGCCAACTGTGGAGTTTGAGCTTTGATTAGAGATAGGAGATGTGCTTGTAGTCACATATTTTGGTGTGATTTTTGAATTTTAATATTTGTATGTTGCCTTTTCTTTTAAAATGATGTGGATTTTAACTTTCTTGATGAATTTTTTCTACTCCTCCTCAATTTAGATTTAGAAAACCAAATACGGGTGTTAAATATGACTTTCATTTGAATACTTAGGACTTGGTTGCTAAGAGAGAGAACTCAAAGAGCATGGTGTCTGAGAGTCTCATAAATTTAGGTGAAATAAAAGTACTATCTTAACTTTGACCTTATTTTATCCAATGCAGAGTGAAAGGAAAAGAAATCAAGAAGAATGAAACATGAAACAATTTGAACTACTTCAAATAAAAAAAAATGTGATAGAGGAAGAAAAAGGATACAATGATAGGAAATGTATGATTCTTTATCATAAGAATGAGGAAAGTTTAGGAAAACATGATAACATAGATTGTTATGAAAATTTCATATATCAAAATAAGCAAAAGCTAAAGCTGAGAACAAAGATCAAAAACTTATAAACATTGCTAAACACATTTTAAAAAAGGAATGACAAAATGGTGATTTTATGAGGAAGGTCAGGTCATATCCATGGTCTTACACTACAACTCATAAAATAGAAACCCAAAAGGGTGTAAAAAATTATTCTAAAAATAAATGAGATAAGAAAAAGATGGTATTTGTGAGGAAGCCTATGTTTGATCCATGGTCTTACACTACAATTCACGAAAGAGAAACCCAAGGGGTGTCAAAAAGTGTGTAAAAATAATGAAAACAAAGGGGATAAAAGTACATCATGAGGAAGACCAGGTCCTATCAGTGGGTTTACAATGTAACTCATGATAAAATGGGAAATAAAAAGACCAAAAGGAAGGACTATGGTTTGTGAAAAGAAAGAGAACTACTATAGAGGGTGAGACCCATGTAAGTATCTCGTACAAAGTGTTAGACAAATAGCATATAGAAGAATCATGAAAATAAGGGAAGGATTTAAGCAACATACTTCTTCAGGAATTGCACATTGGTGGGATCTTTAAAAATATGACCTTTAATGGTTTGAAGGTGATAAGTACTTGGACCAAGAATATATTTGACTAACTAAGGGCCCTACCACTTTTGGTCATATTTACCTTATTTATCATGAGTGTAGTCTAATTTAAGAACAAGATCACCAATGTAAAATGTGCAAACTTTAACTTGTTTGTTATATTATTTGGTAATATGGGCATTAAATTGGTGATTATAGTTATAAAGCAGAAAGATGGTGTTCGTGAAGAAGATCGAGAGCATGGAGGTGAGATTCACATAATTATTCTTCAGGTATGATACCATGAAGAGAAATATGGAGATAGGGAAGATCAAATTTTAATGGAAGGATGGATTTAGAACCATAGACTAGAGATAACGGTATTTCCCCAGTGGTAGTACGTATGCTAGTGTGATAGGCCCAAAGAGCATGCTAAAGATGAAGGTGCCAATCTATGTAGGTTTCATGAATTGTTTTTTGGATAATTTTATTAATAATTTTATTTGTGGCCTCAAATTGGCCATTACATTATGGATTATAAGGTGTGGATAATTTATGATTGATTTTAAATTTAGCATAGATCTGTTTAACATCTTTGTTTGTAAAACTACCACCATTGTCGGAAATGATAGTGTGAGGGATACCAAAGTGAAAGATGATTTGATTAAGGATAAATCTAGATATGGTGGTATCGGTGACATTAATAAGGGGTATAGCCTCGACCCACTTGGTGAAATATTATGTAGCTATGATTATAATTACATGCCCATCTTGAGATCGAGGTAATTTTCCTATTAGATCTAATCCCCATATGGAAAATGGCCAGAGAGATTCTACAATTGGAAAATTAATTAGAGATGAATGAATTAAATCATCATGGAGTTGGTAAGAAGTACACTTTTTAGTAAATTTGATGGTATCCTTTTCAAGAGTGGGACAAAAGTATCCCATACATAAGCATTTATGGGCTATAACATGTCTGCTAAAGTGGCCACTGTAAATTCCCCCATGTGCTTGATCAAGAAGAGGAAGAACCTCATCTTTCATAATACAATGGAGCAAGGTACCTTCAACATTATGATAATATAGGATGTTTTATTGAAATACATACTTAAAATCTTATTTACGAATGTGAGTCCTTTTCATGGGAATTTAGGTTGGGAGGATAAGTTTAGTGTTTCAAATATTGAATAATGTCTTTGTATGATAGGCTTTATCAAATGGTGATAACCTCAATGTGGTAGATAAGTGAATCTTGTGGTTGAATAGAAGACATGGATTTTCTTATTTGGATAATAAAATTGGGATCTATAATGACTTGGTGTGAATGAAAAAGAGATACTGAAGAAGCGAGGGAATCAATAATAGAATTTTGATCTCAATGGATAGGCTCGATGGTGAAATAAATAAAATATTTGGTGAGAGTAGGTGCAATTTGATGATAAGAAATGAGATTATTGCTTTTGCATTGGTAGTCACCATTTACTTGGTGGAAAATGAGTTGGGAATCACCTAAAGCATGTAGGTATTGGATACCTAAATCAATGGTAGCTCTCATGCCTAGGATTAAAGCTTCGTACTCAACCATGTTGTTAGTGACATCAAATATTAAGTGAAAATATAAAGGGATGATTTTTCCAAGAGGGCTTGTGAGAATACAACCTACCCTAGATCTTTGAAGGCATTTAACACCATTAAAATTAAGGGTCTAAGTGTCCTTGTGTAAATCAACATTAATTTTAGGAAGTTTTTTTATAACTACTTTTGGTTTAGTAGTATTGGGGAGAAGAGCAGTTTTATCAAGATTACTTGCTTCAAGATCAATAGTGAAGTTATTAGAAGTAATCTTTAAGGGATATGGCTTGATTAAGACATTCAATATAGAGGAAATTATCATTGGGAAGACTATCTTGAAGGTGGTCATTATCAGGCATAAGAGCTATGGTAAGTTGATCAATGATGATTTGTCCTTTGATGGATTTTTGAGTAATAATTTAGAGATCAAATTCCATGAGAAGGACTATCCACTTGCCAATTTTGTCTCTAGGAAGAAATCCTTTGGAGAAGTGATGAGTGGGATCAGAATGAATGATAATATAAGTGGTCTGATAAAGCATATACTATCAAAGTTTTTCAACTGTAAAATATATGGTGAGGCAATCACATTCAACTTTTGTGTAACACTTCTCATAATCAATGAGGCCTTGACTAATGTAGTAGATAGCATACTCTTGTCTAGTATCATCTTATTATGAAAGTATTGCCCCAACTGATATGGGTGTGGAAGAGGTATATATGATCAAAGGTCAATCATTTGAAGGAGGACAAATAGTGGGTCAATGAATATATGATTCTTTCATATTATCAATTGTTTTTCTACAAGGATCCATCCATTCTAAATCATAACCTTTCTCAAAAAGAGAATTGGAGTGGATACGGTAAGCCATTTTGAGGACAAATCATCTAATTACCCCAAGTTTACTGAGATAAGTGAAAATGTTTGAAATGGATCAAGGGATGGGTATGTTGATGATAGCATTAGTCTTGGTAGGGTCAACATTGATGCCATGAAGACAAACTAAGAATCTTAATAGTTTTCTAGATGTAACATCAAAAACACATTTGTAAAGATTTAGTCTAACTTTGTATCTAAGAAGATGGTCAAAGATGATGGCAAGATTAGAAAGATGAGTCTTGTGACATTTAGAATTAACAATGAGGTCATCCACATAGATTTTTATAATTTTGTGGATAAGATCATGAAAGATATGAGTAATTGCTCATTGATAGGTGAAGGGTAATGTGAATTTGATTATAGCCCGAGAAACCATCCATAAGAGATAACATTTCATAACCAATTATGGAATTGACAATGGCATCTATTGAAGGTAAAGGGAAATTGTCCTTAATACAAGCAAGATTAAGATTACAAAAATCAATGCAAATACGAATGACCATGGTAAATTTTTTTAGAATAGGGACTATGTTAGAAACCCATTTAGAATAGTCTATTGGCTTGATAAATTTATCATTGAGAAGTTTGATAATTTATTTGTGACATAAGGTGGAAACCTCAGGTGGAAAGTTTCATTGATTTTGATGCATAGGTTTAGCATTGGGATAAGTGATGATATTATCCACCACAATGCTAGGGTCAATACTAGGCATGTCCTCATAGGACTAGGCAAAGATCTCATGATATTTATCAAAAAATAAGCTAAAGTTATCATGTTCAGTAGGTGTGAGTTTTCAAGAAACTATAATAGGCTGAGGGCAAGATGAAGTACCATATTCAATGTGAGTAGTTTCTTTAATAATCATAGCATTTACATATTGGAAGTGGTATGGTGAATTTGGTAAAGAATAAATTAGATTAATTTTAAAATCGATGCTAGTGATAAATTTGTTGAAATAAGGGGATTTATTTTTGAAATTCTCAAGTTTGTGATGGTGCTGAGGAAGTTGAGGTTCTCAGGCATGAAGTAATTCAAGAATAGATTCATCACTAGGCAAAGTGGGAAGATAACCATAATACTTAACATCTAATTCAAGATCAAGAATTTGATTACCATGGCTATCATATTCAAAATGTATCTGATAGACATTTGTGGCCTTGGAATCTAATGTAATCAAAAGATTATGAGAATTAGAATGATCTAATGATAATGGTGTGTTGTTAGTTTCTTTGATAGGGTAAAAAATGGATGTACTGATGGGATCTGTGGGTGGTAAAGAAGATGAGATAATTTTCATAGGTTCAGAAGGTAGGAGTTATTCTACCACACAAGGAGTATCAAGAAGTAGAGAATTAATAGGAGGTACATAACCTTAGAGAGATAATTTAAATTCCATGTAAATGGTGTGAAAATCCTAGTTGAAAGCATGTATTTTAGGTGTTGAACATCCAAGTCTTAAGATTGAGCTTGGGCCATGCTATATTTATCATCATAGGTTATATAAATGGTACATGCTTGAGATTTAGGGGGAGTTTGAGAAGGTGAAACTTTGAGGTTACTAAACTTATGTGAAGACATTCTTAGAGGATCTTGGAATAATTTAGCCACTCCATAGTCATTAGAGGTGAAGGCATCTTCTGGGTAAGAAGGTTCTTGAACATTACATGGAGGGGGTAAATTTGTGATCTCATCAATGAGAGTAATAGTGTGATCATGATGTAATAAAGAGGGACGGAGACACTCTAAGATATAAGGAGGTAGCTTAGTAGTGTTATAAGTATGTTTCAAATCATTAGGTTCATCATCAACTGAATCAACAAGAGTGACCTGTAAGTCTAGATTGATGTTGATGAACTCAAGTAAGGGAGCATTATTGATGGTAGGAATGGTAGGGATGTGATATTGAGAAATTGGATTAGGAAGTTGAATACTCCAAGGGTTGGGATTAGATTCATGCTTATACCATTTATTTTTATGTAAGAATTTGATGCATTAGCTATTGGAAGAAGTGATGGCCCTCATTCTATGAGGCTAAGGGCAACTGAGGAGTATGTTATAAGATAGGGGCAAATCAAGGAACATAATTTTAGTTCAAATGGTCTTAGGTCTAATTGTAATAGGAATCCAAATAGAACCAAGTGGATTTTGATTAGTTTTATCAAATCTATGATAGGTGAGGTAGGTTTGCTTGAGATGATCCTTATTATAACCAATTTATTGGATGAGACACAAAGATGTCACATTAATACCAGACCCTTCATCAAATAAAAATTTATGAATAAGGGTAGTATTCATGTCTATTTTAATGAATAGTGGTGGATCATCAGTGTGAAAAAGGATCTCATTGTTAATCATGTCCTCTTCAATAAATTCAATAGAAGGCTTGGAAGAAGGACAACTAAATTCAATGGTATGCACATTGGTAGGTTGAGGTTTAATAGAGGGTGGTTCTTCATATATAGAAGATGGTTCTTCAATTTTTTTTAATTGTTGTATGAGGAACTTGTGAAGATAAGGGGAAGTATGGACTAACTCCATAAGTGGAATCTTGCAAGGCATGGAGTTAAGTTCTTCAATAGAGTTCCAATGGGATTTAAAAGAACAACCAGTGCAAGTTTTGGAAGGTAAGGTATATTTTAAAGGATTGGAATTTTTTAGGGGTTTATAAGGAGGTAATTCTTTTAGGGATTCTAAAGTTAAATTAGTGGTTTTAGTATCTTTAAAAATTTGTTCTTCTGAAGATGGTTTCTTGCATTTGGTGATAAGATCTTTGTGAGATGGTTTGTGATGGTAATTGACCTTAGTTGTATTAACATATTGAGAATTATTATAATGTTTGTCATATTCAGCATCAATAACACAAATACACTTGGTATTTTGTTGAATATTATATGTGGAAAAATATTTTTGGTTATTAGAAGAAGAAGCTTTGAAAGCTTGTCATTTTTGAGAAGCAATGTTGTACTCTTAACGATGGAGTTGGGTCATGGATTTATGATTGAATGAATCACCAAACATGTAGGAGACAATAAATTTAGTAATCTCTCAACAAATTTCATGGGAATGACCAATGTCAGCATGGAACCAACAAAATTTATGAGGGTCATACCATTTAGGAGGATTATTAGGATAAGTAAAGGGTTTAGAGGGTGGTAAGAATGGTTTCATTTATTGTACAGTTAGTGGTATGTGAGAAGATGGGGGAGTGTCAGATTTGGAAACTCTTAGTTTGGTTTGAGGAGTATTTCTAGTGATGACATTAGTATAAGTTTTAAAATATTCTTTGAGGAATTTAGTATTGGGTTTGAATTGCTTCATGAGAAAATCTTGATGTTTGGCTTGGTTAAGAGCTTTATTAAGCATTTAAGGAGCAAAATCTTGAACCTTATATTGAAGCGAAGGATCTAAAGTAGTTATAAATAGTTTAAACAAATTTTTATCAGTCATGTTATGGTCGATGTTATGGGCCCGATATTTCCATCTTTTGATAAATTCATGAACTAATTCGGTGGGAGATTACTTAGCATTGATGAAATGGATAAGGTAATTTTTGAGAAGGTCATTATGTTGAAAGTCTTTAACTAGAGGATTGACTAAATCCTTAAGTTTCCAAATGGAATGTTGGGGAATTTGGTTGTACCCATTCCCATACATTACCATTGAAGGTTTTAACTAGAAGTTTAGTTGTGGTAAAACTATTAGTTTGGATCCATTCTTTATAAATATTTCAAAATGCTTCGAGAAAAGATGCAAGGTCTTTCATCCCATCATAATTGATAGTTGGATATATATTACCAATATCAATGGATACAATGAAAGGAGCTAAAGGCTCATTCTGGATATTTTGAAGCATTTTATTATTCAGCATAGGTTGAGGAATAACATTTCCTTAGGCATCTCAAAGAGGTGGAGGAATAAATTTGGATTGGCTTGAGGATTGAGAACCAGAGGTTGATTATCTATATTGATCAAATCACATTATAATTGTATCATTTGAGAGGTGTTAGAAGTTTGCATTATGTTCATTTGTTAGATGACTTATCCAAGAAGTTGAGTCATACCAATTAGTGGGTTGGTGTTTGTAGGAGAACTCCCAAAATCGGTATTAGGGGGAGGGTTATTGGAAGGTGGATTACCAGTGGGATTGTTGGATTGACTTGTATCAATTTATCCCACATTATGTTGAAAGGTTTGAATATGAAAATTGTCTTTATAGGTACAAAAAGGATCAAATCCACCTACTTCATCTTGAGGTGTGATTTAAACCATGTTACAATCCATAGACAAAGGAGGGGAAGAAGTGTTTCAAGAGTGAGGGTTATCTTGGGAGGAAGAGAAAGGGAGAAATTAATATCCCATATAGTGTCTGAATGGATTCAAGTTGTCCAAGAAGATTCTAATATGGGATTTCATGATGATTTGAGGAAATGAACATAATGTTAAGGAAAGAGAAATAGAGAACTCAGTTGTTCAAATAAGAGAGCAGGGTCAACAATAAGATTATAGAGTCGACCAGGTCGATTGAGTACTAAAAACTAGAAAAAACATAGGCTGATAAGGATATAGAGTTGACAAAGTTGACTTAGTACTGTAACTTGAGTGGAAAAAGGGATATAGAGTTAATCAGGTCAACTAAATACTATAGGTGGGGAAAAAGATAATCTATAAGAGATTATGTCGAACAAAATGATAGTGTGCTAAAAATATGTAAATATTTTGCAATGTAATTGAAATAATAAGTAAAGGCAAGCATACAAACAATTGGATCAATGAAAATGATCTAACTGGGGCACACAACACAAAACCTTGCACCAATGCTGGCTAATGTAAGTTTTTACAATACAACATACAATGAATAGAGATCAAGCAATCAATTGGAAAGTAAATGCTAGGTGGTCATCCTAAATTTTTTTAGAGTATTATAAAGTGTTATTTTAAGTTTGATAGGGAAGTTGGCTCAAAATAGGGAACTAAAAAGCAATTTATGGATGGTTTCAGGATGTTTAGGCTAAAATAGATCTATGTTGGCAATGGTATTGGATTGGTATTGGGGCCTACCCCCTCACTTCACAATCCCATAGAGATAAGGGTGTTAGGTGCTTTTCCAATATATACCATTAACCATGTATTTATACTTGACTAGAAAACCAAGTCAATCTCCCCCTTGGTGATGAAATCCAAGTAGGTAGGCCTTAGGTAGTCAAAATTTTAAATGTATTTTAAAATTATGTGATTTGGTAGTGTGTGCAAAAAGATCAAAATAGTGAAACTAAATTGTATATTGAGAAACCACCTAATTAGACTATATGAGCTACTCTAAGCATGTAAATAACTAAAAAGGAAAGTGTGAATTAATTACTAGCATATAGTTACTAATTCCCAATTTAAGCATGGTAAAGAGTCAATTTAGATGACATTGTATGAAAACATTATAGAATAGAGTAAATAGGGTCACTAATATATTGTATAAGTTAGAGTCCTTAAAAACTAAGTTGATAAAGTCAACTTAGTATTTTAGATAGAAGACTATAACTAGGTCGATCAAGTCGACCTAGTTTGCTATAGGATTATAGTTTTGAAGAATGCAAACTTGCGAAAAACAAAATTATAATAATTGAATTGAAAGAGAGAGAAAGAAAGGAACCTTGGTGGGTTAGAAGCCGCTGGGGATTGAAAATTTTCTATTGAAGTTCCTTAAATGTTGCTTGAAATTTTTGCCAAGTGTGTCAACTCAGTCGATCTAGTTTTATGAAAACCTTGTTTGTTGAATCTTGTTAAGATGATTGATTTAACTTGGTTGACCTGGTTTGTTATCTAGAAGATTTATATATTACTAAGTCAACTTGCATAACTTAATTTTCTTTTTTGGAGTTGAATAAGAGATTAAGTTGACCTATTTGACATAGTCTACTATCTGGAACTAAATAAGAGTACTATGTTGACCTGCTCAATATAGTAACATGTATCTGATGAAGAATTTTAAAGAAATAATAAAGTCATTTTGATATGAATGTGTTAAACTTATGCACAAAATTTATAACTATACTGACCTAGTTGACTCAGTATCATAAATATAGAAAAATAATAAAATGATAGAAATTAAAAGCATGAAAAAAAACCTTCAAGGGTTAGATTCACATTGGTTTCACCAGACTGTATACAATGGGAAATACAATAGATTCTACAAATCAATCCTAGCTCAAAGAAGATAGATCCTATTTACACTTTCAATTGGGAATACATTAGATAATTGGGGTCATAACCAATATGGAACTGATAGACCTAATTAAGGGATCTCTTACCACAATAATATCACCAGGGAGG
Organism: Torreya grandis; assembly: GCA_037957365.1. NCBI lineage: Eukaryota > Viridiplantae > Streptophyta > Pinopsida > Cupressales > Taxaceae > Torreya > Torreya grandis. The sequence goes on along the minus strand of JARHVA010000070.1, from coordinate 205,167 downwards.
GTTCCAAAGCCTCCAATCAAGCAAAACTATGTAATAACCCTAACTATCTCCTATGTTTTCATATTCACTAAACTAATAGCAAGTAAAGTAAAAATCTAATCTTGTGATCAGTAAAGCTTGTGGCACAAAGTGGGGGTAATAAACAACAAAAGTAAACATACATAAAAGAATCCTAATTAATATATGTATAGGCAAGACGCTAATGCATGGAGAGAGAGAATGTTATTCAAAATCCATTACTTATGATACTTATATCTACTAAAGAGAGTAGCAAAGTTAGATATACTTACCTGCAGGATGAACCCATCGAGACTCAATCTCTCCCTTGGCCAAAATCACTTCACAAGAGGTTGTTGTGATTTGTAAGGATCACTAAGAAAGGCCACAACATCCAAGACTTCTCCACAAGACTAGATTCTTATCCAAGTAGAAACCCTAAGCTAAGACTCCTCAAGTAGAATGGCAGAAGATCAAATTGTAAAGAAGCACAAATGACTAATAAATCCTACCTACTCTTTAAGAATGATGAAATGGATGTGTTTATATAGGCTGATCTAACTCGAAACCCTTTTGAAAGTTTTGACCAATAAGGTTGACCTGATCAACCTAGTATTGTAATTGACAAAAACTCACTAGGTCATGGATTAGGTCAACTAGGGGCTAACCTAGACCCTAAATAAGTTGTCAATAAGAGTACAAGGCCAACACAGTCGACATAGTCATGTAAACTATAAAAAGGGGTTTCATGTTCAGAAAAGAACAAATTAAGGTGGTATAAGATTAAAGGATTGTGCAAAAGAGGAGGTAAAGCTTAAAAAAATGGTTTTAGGAGCTGGTTGGATTGGTAATAAATGGAAATAAAGGAAAAAAATCTTGTGAAGCACTAATGATCTTCCCACTCCTAAAGGCATGCACTTAGAGAGATTGAGACTTGATGGGTTCCTGCAAGATATAAAGCATCAATAATTGATAAAGTTTGAAAATATTATGTGTATACATATAACCTCTTCTTTAAGATGGTAAATTATTTTTCTTATATCTCTGGTATTGGGACCACACTCTATTCTATGGATCTCAGGAAAAACTTTTATGTGTTAAATATATATGTTCATAATGAAGAGAGATTGACATACTAGGATATTCTCTTCTCCCAAAACTTCTTAAGAGTGGAAAAATACCATTATTGGGGAATACCTAAATTTCACTACCAAGAGAATGAAGATGTGGGCATTCTCTATGAGAACAGATGCACTAGCTGATTTCTTCTTACAAAAAAATAAGGCTACAAACTTGGTGGATATGGAACCAATCAATTTGGTTCCCACTTGGCAGAATATGAGAACTAGGATAGATAGTGTGGTCAAGAGATTGGATAGATTTCTTATCTCACATACTCTTTTGATTGGCTCTGAAAAAATTAGTTCTTAGATGTCCATGGGTGGTGATTTTGACCATCTCCCCATTATGATGCATATTGATCGTAGGGAAAAAAAACTTTCAAGTCCTTTTAAATTCAACCTATCTTGGATGAATGATTAGGATTTCATTAAATTGGTTCAAGAGGAGTGGGTTGTTTTTAAGGAGAACTCTTTGAAATCAGTTAGTTTATAATTTACCTCTAATCTTAAGAGAGTTAAAAAGGCAATTGTTAATTGGGTAGCCAACAAATGTCAAGCAACTGAAATGGATATTTTATCTCTATAAAAACATACTGTTGAGATATATGGTAATGATAATGTTGAGGAAACAAAACATAAACCCAAAGCATTGAAATTGAAGTTGCATGAACAATTGGTGGATATTGAAGCTTAATGGTGGCTAAAAAGTAGAACATTATGGTTGGAAAATGGTGATGAAAATACAAACAAAATTTGAAAAATAATTCTAAACGTCATAAAATTAAGAACACTAATTGGAAAATGTAGAATACAAATGGCTCCATGGTGAAAACCTTCCATGAGATAACTAATTTGGGAGTCTCACATTTTTAATAAATTTATAAAGAACCAGCATAAGTGAACATAGACGAGATAGTCAAACTATCTTCTTTCATTTCGAGCTTCGTCAATAAGGCTAATAATGAGATGTTGGATGAGGTTTTCACCAAATAAGATTTATTATTTTCTATATACACATTTCATAAGGATAAGAGCCTGAGGCTTGATGGTTGGACTGTTGAATTCTATAGTTGTTTCATGAATTACTATGAGAGGGCCTTCTTGGTGTTATCAAGGAGTATAGGTAGAAGGGGAAGATCCTTAGGGCATTCAATTCCACCTTCATTGCCCTCATACCTAACAAAGACTTCCTAACTTCCTTTGATAACTTTTGGCATATCTCCTTATACAATTACATCTATAAAATTATTTCAAAAATAATCTCCCTCTAGATCAAAGTTATTCTCTTCTCATTTATTTCTATAAAAAAATTGGATTTTTACATGGTCGATAAATTCATGATGCTATAGGGGCTACCCAAGAGGGTCTGCATTCAATTAAAATGAAGAAGGTGCCAATAGTGGTTTTAAATTTAGGCCTATCTAAATCATTTGATAAAGCAAATTAGTTGTACTTGATATTAATTCTAATTCATGTTGGTTTTCACCTTCAGATGGTCAACTAGATTATGGGTTGTCTATTTTTAGTTTCCTTTTCCTTACTCATAAATGGCTCAGCTTCTACTTTTTTTAGCCCATCACGTGGAATAAGGCAGGGTTGTCCACTCTCTCCTCTTATAATTTCTAAAGAGTTGAGTCGGCTCATTCTCAATGTCAAAATATCGAGGTCCCTCAAGTGGTTAAGATTAGAAGGTTCATCTTTTTAAAAAGCCTATTTTTTATGGATGATGTGTTAATTTTTTATAATGGAACCTGCCAAGACATTACTTTGATTAAGGAATCCTTAGATCTCTTTAGAGTGGTCACAGGGATGGAATTAAATAAAAAAAAATCTAGCATATCCTTCAATGGATTTGAGGCACAATAAATTATATGGATCCTTGAAAATTTTCCATTTAAACTTATGGATCTTATGGGAGGACTGAAATATTTAGGGTTCAAGCTGAAACTAAATGACTGCATAAAGAATGACTAGATTGGCTAATTGAAAAGATGGAAAATATAATTTGTTATTGGTGCAACTGTTGGCTCTTTATTGGTGGAAAATTAACTCTCATCAAATCTGTGTTGGGTTTTTCCATCAACTTTTCCTTATGGCACTAAAGTGTCTAGTTCCCAACAAGATTACACATTGGCATCTCATGTAAGACTAAACTATTGTGCACTCACTCAAAGCACACAATAAGAAACTGGTTCCCATGGGTTATGTTGTGCAGTAACACACTTGTCAAATAATAATATTTATTTATATAACTAATTATTGATTACACAAAAAATAAAATACACGACTATGGACCTTGTTTCAACTATGTACATAAACATGATTATTAAGATAATTGCCATGAGATTCAAAGTTTGATTATGAAAGCTCATATAATGCATATCCTAATCATTAAAGTCAAATATATACCACATATTACATAACCAAATAGATAGATAACTCAATGTTGCAAGTTAACTAACAATTGTAGCATAACACCATAATTAATAGTAACTTTCATGATTTTTCTATTACCACAATGAATCATTACATAATACTAATGTTCATCTAGCCTTACACAACTCTACATAAAGGTATTTATACTTGTTTTCCTTGACCAAGTTATTACGTTATTTATGACACTTAGGTGACTAGCTAATGATCTCCAATTAATTAAGAGTCATGGCAGTCATTTATTTTTTTCTCTTAAGGACCCAGGCCTTTGCACCCCTTATATTCTTGTTTAGTTCTAAATCCTTGTTTCCAAATGTCCTCCTTTATGCAGGATGGTGTGAAACTCATGTGATGATTAAAGTCTAATTTATCCTTGAGAATTTCTCCTCAACCATTTCCCACTTCTCTCACACTCCCTAAGTCTTTCGTTGATATACTAACTCCTTTGTTCTTAGGTCCTCTATTTGTTATGATTTTTATTTGATTATGTCTTCTCATTCTATGATATTCTATGTCATTATCTTCCCACACCAATATGGTTATGCACTATGGTCTTCATATGTTATGTTCCTCTCGTGCCAAGCTAGTTTTGTATCATGGTCTTCCTACACTATACTCCTCTCACTCTGAGCTGGTTCTGTACCAAAGGCCTAAAATACTTAGTCAAAATTTAGGTTCCAAAATCACCCATACTACACTCTTAGTCCATCCTAGACTAAGCATCGATCTCGGCCTTAGCTACAAATTTAGGGCCAACTTGTTCAATCTATTTTTTGATGCCTTCCTAATGGGACAAGTTTTTAAGTAACTTTAATGTTATTTCCTTGGTCACCACCTTCAATTTTTTCATCTCCTTGATTTGATCATAACACTCACTTTACTTATTAACCAATTGGTTGGGGGATGTGGAAGAATCTTTTTAGACCTCTTTAAATGTAGTGACCTCATTTACAACCTATCCTTAGAGAGTTGGAAAGTTGGAATTTATTTGTTGCCAATGTGCATTTATTATTTCTTTCATGGTCTCAACATCCTTAAATGCCTTAGTGCACTCAGTATGATATTTTATTAAGAGGGAGGCATTTGCCAACTATTACCATTGAGACTCTTCTGCTTTGAGTCGAGCCTTGAAAATTTTATTGGGTCATGCCAATTTCTCAAAAATCCCAACCAAGATAGGGATCACTTCCCCAACCCTTTGAAGGTTGTGTCTGTAGACCTCCACTACTTATACAAACTATTTAGCCACCCATAATGCTTCATTTCTAGGCATGGTTATTCCTTACACTACTTTAACAGGAGAGTTCTCTAATTTATCAACAGCTTCTCCCTCTAAAGGGACCCCATTTGTCAATGCCTGCTCTTGGCCCAAAATAGATTTACATAGATTTAAAGCTTTGAATTTGGATACTATAGATTATTCTAGTTGTTGCTTCAATGTGGATACTTCCTCTTCAAGTGCCTTTTGAGCAACAACTTCTTTATTATACATCTCCACAACCTAGCCAAGTTTCTAATTTGTAATATGTGCACCAAAATATAAAATCACATTCTATCGTATGACTTCAAAGGCCATTTAAAAAAATGTAGCACTAGTTTGTAGAGAAGAGAGCTATTAGGGATCAACCCAAATTGGAGTGGGTAGCATTATTTCTTTAGAATCTAAAACTAGGCTATCCAAGGGTATTTTAAAATGGCATTATGCATTGTATATGTTCAAGAAAAAGGACATATGATGCCTGGTGTCAATAGTTGCATCCTCTAGATGAAAATGGGAATATAACTATAACAACATATCCAAAATGCCTGTTTGGTATTATGCATGCAAGTTGGTGGTTGGATCAACTAAATGTGGTTGAAATTTAAAGTCAGTTGGTTGCTTCCCTTCAAGGGGATCCCACTCAAGGATATCGACATTTGTATCTGGTGAAAATAAAGTGTTATTGATGTCTTTGAAAATCATTCATTCTATGTTAAAACCATCCCTCTCTTCGCTAAGTGGATTGTCTACGTCTAACTGTGCCTCTTAAAGGGTGGTCTCATCCTCTTACACTACTGAGGGTGTCTTTTTTGATTATGACTCTTCTAATTTTTCCATATGACCCTCAGGCTCTTTCTATTCCAATGAATTGGTTGGTGGTGATGGTTTTGAACCCTACAGTTGTGATTCTAGTGTATCTTGTTTAGGTGAATTCCTTAGTGGTGATGTCCTTGGTGGGGATGTCCTTGGTGGTGAAACCCTTGGTGGTGGTTCTTGGGTATTCCTTTGACTTTTTGGTGGTTTTGGCCACAAACTTGTGTTGGCATCATGCCTGGCTCACTTCTTATTATCAAGTGTTGGAACTGGAGGAAATTCTCTCTTGCATGCTCTACACATCCTGAAGCTTTCTTCTTAAGTCATAACATATAAAAAATATTATGAATAGTTTATCCAACCATGGTTTGGTGAACCTTAATGTTGTTATTTTAGTCTCATGTGTTTATATGATGGCCTCTTTATAGGATAACCATACATCTTTTGGAGATTGTGAATCTTTGAGTCAATTCAATCTGCTTATAGGGTGAGGGGATGCACATCATATATATGGTTCATTGAGTTGACAAATTACCATGATGTGAAGGCATAGGGTAGCTTCAACTAAGTCAAAATCTCTCTAGAGGGGGCCATCCTGATACATGCTAGATAAAAACATTAATTAATGGAAAATTTGGCTTGTTTGCCAACCTAGATGGACAAGTCCTTTGGAATGCACCATTCATTTCTAAAGGCTTCCTTTATGCCATCATACCATGAATTTAACTTGATTTAAAAGTTAGTGATATAACTGGGGCATGTTAACACCTTGTAGCACTCTGTTAGGGACTTGTGCTCTAGTGGGTATAACCATTTTAGTTATCCAGAGATGTATTTAGGTACACCAATTTCATCAAACACCATCAAAAAAAGAAATACCCCCCATGGGAACCTATGGATAGGTATTTGGTGGGTCCTTTCCACATCTATTTTAATTTTGTTGGCAAAATACATTGCCCAATTGTAATTTATCCCCTCAATTACCTAGTGGGTGACAAATAGGTGAGCCATTTCCACCTCTTTTCATTGATCAGTGCCACCAATCTTGGTCATAATGATGTGTGTTGCTACTCATAGGGTAGGGTCTTGTAAGTTTTTAATGTGCATGGCATGGCCTTTCTTCTAGTATTTTAGCATTGTGGTAGTATTCTCTATATCCTTTGAGTCCTCCAAATAAAATTTAAGGTCTGCACCAGAGAATTATAACCCTAAATCCTTACTTATTATTTCAAGTGTAATCTTCATGCAATGCCTAATAAAATAGATATAGTCTTCATGGATGTGCGAAAGTAAAAATTTTATTGGCTCTACCAGTTTTCCAAAATATGGGAGATTAAATAGATAGAAGAGCCCTATAGAGTCCAAGGCATTGAATATTTTTAAGTCATACACCAATTCAGTCTTGGTGTTTTGGCACTCAAACTGGTAGTCATTTTGTAGCTCAACCTCATTTCTTGGTTGGCAGTGGTTATAATAAAAAAGGGTACATTTGATACCTAATTTTCCATGTATAGCACCATTTATGAGTATTACATCTCCTCTGTCATCAAAGGTGGAGGTGGAGGTACTTGGGCCTTATTCTAGTCTATCATTCCATTCCTGATCCTTTGCCTTCTGCTTGCTCCCTCTATTATTTAGGTGTTTCCTCTTTGATTAATATTGCTTCCCCCAAACATGTAGCTCCTCCTCCTCTAGAATGACTGGTAATGGATCACTTATTTGGGCCTTTTTTAGGCTACATCACCCTTCATGGAGCTCAAAGGTTTAGGTGTAATAATCCAACATTCCCAAAATAATATGTGTTTACTGTGGGAGTGTCTCAGCTCTCCTATTTCAATGCCCATTAATGGTGGACACCAAGCTCTACAACATATAATTACCAAAATTCCTCTGTGTGCTTTTAGGTTAGCTAACTTCTACTTGATCACTCAAATAAGATCCTTCTTAATAGTCAACAAATGAGAAATTGATACTCTACACTTTCCCTAGAATAGCCTAAACTCAGTTATTCACTCTTTAGCTCTGTAAAAACACATTCAAAGCAAATGTAAAGTTTAAAATGAGACCCTAAATGTCTTTTTATAGGTTCAAGGGGGTAACTTACATTTACTACCCCCTCTCTTAGACCATCAATTCTTGTAATCAATGAATTTTAATGGTCTCCTTTCTTCAACTATCACTTCTCATCATAAATGTGATTAATGATATCATCATGACATGATGTTGGCATGCTTATCACAACCACTATTTCTTTATATTAATGGTACATCTTGTCCTATGTTTTTTTAGAGTGCATGGAAACTATAAACCCTTTGAATATTCATACCATTGGCAAGTGTCTCTATCCTTAGACCTCTTTACTTGTACGCAAATCTCTATGGACCATTTACCAACACATGTAACACCCCTTACCCCACAATAAATGTGCATCATGGTCCTCTATGAAATCATAAGTACTAAGTTACAAAAATAACATAAAATTAAAAAGGGGCATGCAACAAAGGTAGTGCTTTATTAAAAACAATAAATCCTTAACTAATGGCATACACCTCATTAATACAAATGAAACTCAACACATGAAATGGAGAAATACGACCTTAACCAACCATTATTGTAGTGCCAAGGAATAAATTAGCCATCCAATCTTTGTAAATGACAAGCATTGGTAGGACAAATACTATGAATAATAAAAGGACCATCCCAGTGAACATGGAGATTCCCAGAGTGGCACACAAACTTGGAATCATAGATCAAAACTTTCATTCTAGGGTTAAATGTCTTATGCTTAAGGTGGTGATCATGTCATGCCTTTTATTTGCATTTCCACACATCTTGACTCCAATGAGCAAGGAAACATGCTTCATCTAACCATAATAAAGCATCCAAATGTGATTTCAATAATGAATCATCATCTAATTATCCAATTCATGCGATGTGAATATATGGTACCAAGAATTCAATCCGTAGAACTACTTTGGTTCTGAACACCAGATTAAAGGGTGTATTTTTATTGAGGCACTTATAAGTTATCTGATAAGCCCAAAGTACTAGAGACACCTGATTGTCGTAATCAGTGCATCCAATATTATAAATCTTTGTAAGTGTTATTCCCAAGATTTTATTAAATGCCTCAGTAGTACCATTAGCTTAGGGATGATATGGAGTTGTCATATGATATGAAATCATGTACTCAATGAGTAATATGTGGATAGTCTCATTGAGGAAATGTGTATCATGATCACTAGTAAAAATTAATGGATAGATAAAATTGGTTATGATATGTTACCATATGAAGAGTGCGGTAGTTACTATAGTATAATCCCTTATTGGCATGGCCTCAGCATAGTGCGTGAGATAATAAATTATTGTTATGATATAATGGGAACTTGTATGTTGTCCAACTAGGTTGATGGGCTTGACAAAATCAATGGCCCATTTCTCAAATGTTTTTTGTGACAAAATAGGATATAATTGCATGGCATCTCAGTAATTTGGTTTTCCCACCTGCTATAAAATATCACATTATTTAACATGCATCTTGGCATTGTGAAAAAGGTTAGGCCACCATAATTTGGCTAACAGTACTTTACACACAATATCCTCACCAACATAGTGTCTACCAGTAATTCCTTTATGAAATTCATGGATTAGTTAAGGATTATCAGGTTTCATGACATAACATCGAAGGATTTCATCTCATCCAAACTTGTATAGGTCCCCACCAATGAGCTAGAATGGTGCAACATAGATGGTTAGTTAATTCTTAGCTTGCAAACTCAAAGAAATGGTGATGTGCCAATAATTAAGAAAGTTGTTATATTTTATAACTCCTAAAGAATATGTGAAACATGAAAAAAATATACATCAGGTAGGTCATCCTCAATGGCTCGTACTAGTTCATTGAAATAATTTTGAAGAGATGGTTAGGACCAAAATTAGTCTTACCTAGTTTGACCGTGATAGAAAGTTGGAATTATCAAAACAATACAATACAATGGTAAATGTGGTCATGTAACATAAGTTTATTAAACAAATATTTCAAAGCTTGATGGTTTGTATATAACACACAAAAAAATTCCAACAAGTACTATCAAAACTTTGTAAAACATAAACCATGAAAAGTGCTTCACGCTCTGTTGTGGTGTAATTTTGCTCAGCTAGAGTAACTTTTTTACTTGTAAAATAGATGGGGTAATCAAGGTGATGTTCTCAAATTTGTGTAAGGATCAAACTAATGGTGATTATAAAAGCATCAGCATAGACATAAAATGGTTTAATCCAATTAGGGAATTGGAGAATCAGTGTAGTGATGAGCTTATCCTTTAAGGTCTCAACAACTTCCTGTCAAGAGTGGGTCCAAATAAAGTGTTCATTATGTTTCAAGAGTTCTTCTAATGGCATGAAAATATTTACATAACCTTAGATGAATTTTAAATAATACCCAATATGACCTAAAAAGACACTAACCACGTGTTGGGATGTTGGTGTTGGTAGACAGAAAATGATGGTTACCTTCGTGGGGTCTATCAGAAGTCCATCTTGGTAGCTAATGTGACCAAGAAGAACACCAAATGGTGTAGCAAAAAGACATTTCTTTAGATTAAGTGAAATTTGAAGCACTCAAAAATACTCAACCATAAGCCTTAGATTAGAATAGTGGTACTTCACTAGGCCATAAACTATCCAATCATCCAAATAAATTTGAAGGAATTTATGGATGAAGTCTTTAAAGGCTTAAATGGCTATATAAGGGAATACAATAGGTGCATTTTTTAACCCAAATGACATGATGGTATATGTGAAATACCCCCATTCAGTATAAAATGTACTCTTAAGTCAATCCTCCTCGATGATCTAGACCTAATGGTACCTAGAGATTCCATTTGTGAGAGTGTAAATTTCACACCCTTTGACACCTTTGAGGATTTATTCTATGAATGATGTTGGGAAAGGATCAGTAGCATATAAGGCATTAAGTATTTGGTAGTCAACATAAATTATGATGTGTCCATATTTATTTATACTTATTACCATGGTGTTGACCCACTCAGACTCATCAATTAGGGTTATAACTCTAGTGTGAAACATACTGTCAATTTCCTCTTTCACTTATGCACGTAAATTTGGATTCATCCTATATGACCTTTTCCTGATTGGTCGAGCACCTTCAATTGGTTTGATATGTATTTTTACTAAGGATAGAAGAACACCCTTAATTTCATTATAATTCCTTGGAAAAACATACTAGTACTCTTTTAGTAACTCTAATATTTTTAATTCTAGATATCAAACTAGTAGTTACCCATAATAGCTATTGTTGGTTGTTCCTCTGTGTTGATGTTATACTAGATGGTTTGAAGAGGTTTCAAGCATAGGTGATCTACATTAGGACTAGTATCATGAATAGTTCAAGCACCATAGTTTATGGGGACATCTAAATGATTTGTTAATGGCTCAAGTGGTTTATACCCTTTACCTTCAATAATTTGGAACACAAATTTTTGCTTTCCTTTGTAAATCTCTTCATGGCATGCATGATTAAGGTAATTTTTTGGTGTGGTGAAGGACTGCACATATGGATCATTAAATATAAGCAATCCTTCTTTTGATACACCATGTATATGTCATAATCAATACTCAATAAGACTAGGGTCACCAAAAACTACTTGATGAATGGCTTGGAGTGTAAGGCATAAGTCCATCCTTGGGGTTGAGTAAGAGAATGTTGAGACCATGTTATTTTTCAACAAATGCTAGCAACTAATACCTTAATTTCATTATTCATGAACATACCATGCTCTATCACAAGTGCATAAAGTACCGTAAAAGCATCTACCCTATCAAGAAGGATTCTTTATCCAACCACATGGATTCACAAGCTTCTAGGTGTGGTTCTGGTGTTTGGACTTCGCTATAGCTAATTGTACCTTAGATGCAATTGTCATGATAAAACTAGTGATGTAAAGTAGAGAATACTTGATCCCAAAGAAGAAAACACTCATCATGGGCATGCCACCACCTTGAAGTCATGCCATAAAAAGGTGAACTAGTGAATGCAAATGGTCAGTATCAGATTTATAAAAAACTTTGAATCATTGGATGAAGTTGTGAACTTTCATTTGTCCATGAAATTATGGAACTTCATCAAGCCTTTATAATGGTGTATCCATAACTAGTCCTTGCATGAATTATTTGGTAATAAGATGAACAAAACTATAAAATTTGTGGTACTGGCACACAATGCCTTCATAATTGCCAATGGCACCACACACTCTTTTAGTGAGGTCATAGTCACATGCGCTGAATAATTACAAGCATTATTTGTAGTATCAAAAAAATACTGTGTGATCATCCATTAGAGGATGACATCAGGAGTAGGATCATGATGCTCACCATCTCTTAATGTCACATGGTAGATATGGTTATTAACCTCATATGTGCTAATAGGTTTTACATATGGGGGCCATGTGCTTGGTCCACTAGGATGATGACTAATTTATCAGTATTTTCAAAACTAATATATCAATTTTTAAAGCTTAAGTTAGTGTTGTTTGCATAGCACCAAGGATGACCCAAAAAATCTATAAAATCATCAACTTCACCAATTAGAGCACTTTAAAGTTGGATTTGAAAGGTACCCCAAGGATATCGATAGTTGCATTTTTAAGAGCGCCAATTGGTAGAGATGGGTTTTATTGGCCATAAACAATACATGAGGTGATGGTTTTAACTCTAGGCTAGCCATTTTTCACCATGAATCCTTTGTGAGGACATTGACCTTAGTTACAATGTTGACCAAAATATCTCAGATCACCCAAATGTTAATGTTAGCATTCACCAATATTTCTTTATCCTCTTGAGGGCTAAGAGGAGTAGGAGTATCTTATTGTTGAGCATGATTTAATTGATGATATTTAGTTTATCATGGTGAATAAGGTCAATCATTATTTGGCCTTGGCACCTAAGTTTTAATCCAATTACTCAACTATGGGACAATATCTTCTTCTAACAGATGCTTGCAAAGTTATTTGAATCATCTTGCACTGCATTTTGAGATTCCATGGCATTTTGTAGATCAACACATTAGGAAACTTTTTAGTCCTTAAGAAATTGAATTTCCCATTGTAGTTCTTTTACTATGGTCATAGTATCCAGGAGAACATTTTTCTATTTTTGGGCATCAGGATACTTCATCGTATAAGGCTCTTCACATTGTATCTTCTCAATAGGTGGAATAGATGTAGACTAAGACTGTCCTCCACTATATGTGGTGATATTAGCCTATTGGGCCATTAGAGTTGTAGAGCATGATTGCGAGTGATCCAAAAATTATAATTTTTGGTTGACAGATATTTCAAGAACACAAAAATAACATAGTAACAATGAATTCTCTGAGAAGAGATGTTTTATTACTCAAGATCGCAATACAACCATATGCTTATCTCTGGGAAGAGATGTCTAATTTTCATTTCAGATTACATCTTCATTTATACACATTTTTAAAGTAGGGGGAGGATGTGGAAGGTCACCAATCTTGAGGGAGATGTATTGGTTCAACTTCCATGATTTAAAACAATACAGAATTCGAGGAATTACTATTTTTAGAAACTTACTATTTTTAGACTGCACTACTAAAATTAAAATTTGAGGCACTTCCATTGGGTTTTTAGGGGTCAAAATTCATCAAGAAAAGATCATTCCATCTTACCACATTCTCCTCATTCTTATCTTTCCAATAGTTCAAATAGTGAGTCAATTGGAGCTACGATGCAAAAGTTATGGCTCCCGAAGTTCTGTCCTTAATTGGGGTGGAACCGTCACCCGAATTGTCGCTTGAATTGTTGCTTGGATCAGTGAGTGAGGTTTTTTGATGTAAATCATAATATCAACTTTTTCATTTATTTCCTTAGTGATGGTTGTGTACAAATTAGGGCATTCCACCAACCACACTTATATCATGTTCATGGTGGAAAACATCCACCTCCTTAGCCTCACCCATGATATCCACCATTATCTTAATTGTTTTATATAGAGGTTTGACATGTAGCATGTGTGTGTGCCTCATGTGTATCACTAATCAAGTGATAGTTCATAGTCATTTGTGTCATGGGTATAAGCATCACATATCTTACAGTAATCAGACACTTTAGTATGTGTATCCTATTGTAAAAAAGGACAAGAATGGATATCGTGCTCTTCCTAGAAAATTTCACAAGACAATTTTAACATAACACATATGTTCTTGCATGGGCAATTAATTCTATTATGACCTTCATACTCATAATTGGTACACCAAAGACCTCTACAAGTGTCATAAGAATTGTTTGCAATTGCTTTTCTAATTGTGATGCCATTGAATCTATTTGATCTTTCCTAAAAGGACTGATTCTAGTGTCAATGCTACCAACATCATCAACTCAAAGGGAAGCTTCTAGGGCCCTGTAAAGGCTGGTAAAGGTCCTTTGAGATAATGTTCATCTAAAGGGAAGTAACTAACCTCCCATAAACCATTGGGCATGTTGAGTAGCATTAATCTCAAATAAGAGCTTAGCCAAGAGTGTTTTGAATCATGCATCATACTCATGTACACTTTTAGTGAGCTCTTGTTTTATATCCTTTAGTGTAGCAATACTTTGTTTCTCAAACTCTAAAATATCAAATTCTTGAAGAAAGGCTATCTTTAGCTGGTCATAGTCAATTACCACTTATTGAGGGTCATACTTCCTATACCACTTATGTGCTCTTTCCAAAATTGTGGTTACTAATTATGTTATCTTTTGCTTAGAAAATGTTATACCACACACCCTCTAGATGATTTCACACTTATGAGCATGCTCCATGGCATTCTCCACACCTCAATATTTAGGTAAATGGAGCATCATTTCATAATACACAGTCATAAGTTGAGATACTTGTGATGGTGGCTATTGAGAACTCTCAAGTCCTATTCTTGGATGTGGAAGTCCACCACTTCCTCTTGTTTTGCCTTCTATTCCACATCTTGCACTTCCAATAGTAACACCTAAAATTTTTGGCATGGTAGTAGGTTAATTGATTATACTTGGACCAATACTCTACCCACTGTTGATCCTAGGTCAAACATGCATACCAAGTTGGGCCATGAAATTTCTTTGAAAAGGAAGATAAAGTGTTAATTCACTATTAGTTAAAACTTGCTCAGCAATAAATTCTCTTAGACAATTAATTTTTGACTCTACAGTATATGTATCCTAGTTATGTATAATTTAATCATTTGGCTCAAAATAATGAGTGTGCACTATGGTTGAGTGTGCACTATGGTTGGGGAACTGGGTTGGTTTAAATGTGGTTCTTCAGTCTCTATTGTCTGACTAGTTTCTCCCACATATGATAAAGTTGGTATTGGTAATGGTCTGAAAGTTGGTGAGTCCACCTTATACCCTTTGACTTCCCTACAGATCCTAAAAGCACTTCCTGAGTCCTCCCATCCCCTTCCTACTATACTTCCACCTATAATCCTTTACTGAGCTTCATCATATTTACACTTTCACAATGCTCATTGACTAGCTAGTATTTCAAACCAATAATCCTCTACCAATACCTCTGCATTCCCCTCATAATTGTGCATCTCATGCAAGGATGGGTTTAGCCCTCCATAGGCAAATTTTTGAGTCCAGAATCAATAAACAACTTCTTTACTTCTAGTGGGAAGTGTCTAATAAATCAACCATGTGGTTTTCAAAGAAACTAGAACTTGGATTCTTTAGGACAAGAGTTAGTGGTTAAACATATTCTAAGATGTATCTATTCAACACCCCTCTCCACTAGATATTAACTGTCTATGTCCATGGTGTTCTTAGATGTGCTAAAACCCTTTGATGATATATCATCTAAGCTTGCCCTTGTCCATGATTTTGTGACCAATCTTGAGCGTAGGTGGAGAGCCAAGCATGTAAATGAATAGGGACTTTGATAAATAAAGTTTCATATAATGAGTTTTAGAGATGTTTTCCAACCCATGTACAAGCAGAAACTCCTGGTTCAAGATAGGAAATCATAAAATTATCCTCAACCTCGATAAGCCATTGTTAAATATTTTCAAGGGATAAACGTTCAAGCATTTTCCATTACTGTGCAATAAGCACTATAGGTCCTGGAAATGGAACCAACATGTTGGGTTTTTCTATCAACTTTTCCATAGGGTGATAAAGTGTCTAGTTCCCAAAAAACTTACATGCTGACATCTCATGTAAGACTAAACTCTTGCTTGCTCACCCAAAGCACGTAACAAGAAATTGATTCACATGGGTTATGTTGTGTAGTAACACACATCAAATAATAGTGTTTATTCATATAGCTAAGTATTGATTACATAGAAAAGAAAATACATGATTTTGGACCTTGTTTCAACTATGTACACATAAATGATTATTAATATAACTGCCATGAGATTCAAAGTTTGATTACGCAAGCTCATATAATGCATATTCTATTCATTAAATTCAAATTCAAACCACATATTACATAATCAAACGTATTGATAACTCATTGTTTCAACTTAACTAACAACTATAACATAACACCATAACTAATAATAACTTTTGTGATTTCTCTATTACCATAATGAATCATTACATAATAGCAATGTTTAGCCAACCTTACACAACTCTACATATGGGTATTTATACTTATTTTCCCTGACCAAGTTGTTACATTATTTATGACACTTAGGTGACTAGCTAACATCTCTAGTAGACTAAGAGTCATGGTAGTCATTTAAGGACCCGGGCCGTTACACCCCCTATATTCTCTTTTGGTGTTAGATCCTTGTTGCCAAATGTCCTCCTTTATACGAGGTGATGCAAAATTCATGTGATGATTAAGGTCTAATTTATCCTTGAGAATCACTCCTCAACCATTTCTCACTTCTCTCATACTTCCCAAGTCTTTCATTGATATATTGAGTCCTTTGCTCTCAGGTCCTCTATTTGTTATGCTTCTTCTTTGATTGGGCTTCTCACCCTGTGATATTCTGTGTCATTGTCTTCCCATGACAAGATGGTTCTACACTATGGTCTTCTTATGCAATACTCCTATCACATCGAATTGGTTTTGCACCAAAAGCCCAAAATACTTAGTCAACATTTGGGGTCCAAAAATTGATGATGGAAGTGATTCCTATCTATTTTCTTACATTAGCATATATCCCAAACGTATTCCTTGACAAAATTTGCATTAAAATTTTCAAATTTCTTTGGAAAGATAGAAAAGTGAAGGATGGCATTGCTCTGGTTAAATGGAAGACCCTTTCTACTCCTAAGGATATTAGGGGTTGGGGTATAAAATATATCCATCTCTTTGGTAAGG
The DNA here is from genome assembly GCA_037957365.1 of Torreya grandis. NCBI lineage: Eukaryota > Viridiplantae > Streptophyta > Pinopsida > Cupressales > Taxaceae > Torreya > Torreya grandis. Next base: position 188,196 of record JARHVA010000070.1, on the reverse strand, counting down.
CTTTTGCTATAAAAATTATTTGGAGGCTTATCACTAAGGATGTATTATGGAACCAAATCATTATCCAAAATTACATAGAACCACTTATTGTGGAAGAGTGGATTCGTAGTCCTAATATTTTTTTTCAAAATGCTTCAATTATGTGGAAAGCTAGTGTTCATACCTTTCCTATCATTATCAATTGGCTTATATGGAATGTTGGTTCTAGCACTAAAATCAAAGTGGGTATTGATCCTTGGGTGGGTTGCGGCACCAATTATAAATTGCATGAGGAATTGATTAATAGGTTGGAGAAGATGGGAATCTATTTTTTATATCATTTGGTTGAACAAAATCACACTACCCCTGAAGATGATGAGCTAGTTTGGTCCTTTAACATTAAGCTGGGGGATTATATTGTTTGGTTAGGTTATTAGTCCATATTGCACAATGATGCCTCAGATGTGAGACAGTGGCAGTGAAAATTTTTATGGTAGATTAAAGCACCTCACAAAACAAAAATGTTTATGTGGCTTTACTTAATCAATAAATCTCTTACTTGGGAGGTCCTACAAAATTGAAACTAGCACAGTTTAGAGAAATTCAATCTTTAATTTCAATCCTTGGAGATTATGAACCATTTGAATGACACTTGTCCTTATGTTGTTAATATTTGGGTTGAGCTAAGGACATCTACAGGGGAGAGCGATTGTTGGCAATGCCTAGTTTTTATTGATTGTCTTAAGAATTGAGTTGAGCGAGTAGAGCTCAAATCCTATAAGGCCTTACCTTTGAATCCTATAAGGCCTTGCCTTTGATTGTATCTTGGAATATATGGCTTGCACGAAATGCTTCCATCTTTTACAATAAAAACATTAATACATTTTAATGTCTATCTCAAATTTGACTCATCTATGGTCACTTCAAAATCATTCCTAAACTACATTAACAACTTTTACTTTTACATCCCCTCATTGATCACTCTATTGTTTGGGGTCGTTTTGATGGTGCTTGTCAAGGCAACCAAGTTGTTTATGGAGCTGGGGGTATTCTATACCTAATCTCCGCACACATCTACCATTTTAAGGCTGGTCTAGGTCATAGAACTAATAATTTTGTTGAACTTATGGCTTTAAAGCTTCTTCTTAGGCTTGTGGTGGTGACTAGAGTTCAAGCATTGTAGATTTTTGGGGCTCAATGGTTTCCCTCAATTAGATGAAGGGGTATATAAAATGGATAATTTGTGTCTTCATCCCATCCTCTCTATCACTTTTCACATGGCACTCTCCTTCGAATCCATTTCCTTTTGGCATGTCTATAGAGAGATAAACGTAGAAGTTGACTTCCTCTCTGAGGGGTTGGGTTTGGACGTTGACCTATGGGTCATGAATGAGTATCTTGAATATGTTGTTCTTATTATTCAACATAGATCGGTGTTGGAGGCCTAATTTTACACTGACTATTATTTTAATGCAAATGGGTGCTCTTCTTACAGCTCTATGCTTTGTTTTATCTTGTACCACAGTTTGGGTCTGTTGGTTTTTACTTTTCCCATAGGCTTCACCATCTCCTTTTGTTACTTCTTCACTAGTCTTTTGGGAATTAACTTTGCAGTTATGTCATTTACTTGTTTGGATGACTCTGGGATTTTCATGTCCTTACTCTACCCTTTGTAGTTTGGGCTTGTCTTTTTCCATCGACTTCTCTATGTTTACCTTCTACTGGCCTTTGGTCTTTTGTTCGGACTTGCTATTTACTATCCTTCATTGGTGGTGAGTTGTAGGTGGCCCTCTTGGTCATGTGTTGCCATTGTGGATGTTGGATGTGCCATTCTTCCTCTTTTGTTATTAGACTTTGACTTTGGTGCTACTTCCTCTTGTATTGTGGGGAATTCTACTTTTTCTTTTTTTGTTCTTTTTTTCTTTTGAAAGAATGTTGCATCTACAAATTAACTATGGTTTTTTTCGGAGAAAAAAACAAAATAAGTTAAAAAAAATTCAATTTTGCTAACATAAAAGATAATTTTAATAAATTTAATAATATAAAAAATTAAATGAAATAAAAACTAAAACCCCAATTGACATGGAGTTTTTTGATACATTATGAGTCAAGATTCCATGTCATATTGAAACGGTTGTAGTTAAATGCGTCACATCCACTTCAGGTATAAACAAATTAGAAAAATAAAATCAAAAGTTAACATGGAGTTTTTGGGATACTTTATAAGGATTTTATATCAGATTGAAACGGTTGTAGTTAATTTGGCGAAGATAATGATTTATTACTATTACATAATCCTTCAAGATAGGGCCAAGTTCATTTTTTAAATAATGGGTTCCTTTCGTTCATGAAAGCATAGCCATTTTTTTTAAAATTAATTCATAGGGTGTGGCAAGTTAAAAAAAAACTATTTATACAGACCAAACAATTTAGACATTTTTTTTTAACATGTAATTGGAAGAAGCAAACTAGCATGTTAGAATATTTTGACAGACCAAACAATTTCAATTTTGATCCATTTTTAAGAATCATAAAATGATTTTGAAATTTTTTGGACATATAGATCGAAATTAGGATTTTTAATAATCAAATATTTTTTTGTATGTTTGAAGAAAGGTGTTAATGAATGAATATAGACCAATAATTAAAATGAGTTTTGAATATATTATGTTATATAATTGAAAGGGTATTACTTAATAATTATCATTAATTCAAATTTTATTTCGTAATGACTAATTACATTATAATATGTTAAATTCTCAATAATTAATTACACCATATAAATATTGGATAATACTTTTATAATATATATTTTACAATTTTTATTTTAAAATAATAAAAAAATGCAACTTTTCTTCTTTTTAACATTCTGAAAAAAAAAATTAAACTTTCAAATAAATTAATTATAACATTAATACATAACAAAATAATAATAATATAAACTCCAAACTTATGTATTCCACTACTAAAATTTCTCCTCTAATTAACATTTTTAAATGTAATTCACTTAATACAATTCCAATACATAAACAACTGAACACAAACTAATCTCTATTTAATTGAGAGGTTTTCAAATAAATAAAATTTCAATGCCAAATGTTATACTAACTATGAAATTCTCTCGGTTAAAAATAACAACGGTGGATTTGTAATCCATTAACCTTAATTTTATGCATTTTTCCATTGTTAATTTTTGTTAATAAAATATTGTGCTCAATTTTTTTAATTTTCAATTATGAAGTGCCATTTCATTATTAAAGATGAGTAAAAAGTGTCTAACATGCATAGATATAAAAATATGCATGACAGAAGTTTCTAGAATAATGATGAATATAATCAAAATTGAAAATAACAATCCATAAATTGGAAAACCTAAATTTAGATCACACCAATATTTTTAAATTGGTAATAGATTCACAACTTGTTTCCACCCAGATCCCATCCATTATAAGATAGTTTTATTTGGGGATAGTTCTCAGTAATCGACATATGTAACATTTACATTTATATATAGAGAGAGAGAGAGTTATGATCCTTTTTATATTATGGATATCTAGGAATGTCACAATTTTCAGTAGTGAAGCTCTTCCATAACAATTTTTAGTTAATGATAAATTTGTTCTCTTCTTCTTGTTTATAGATCTAGACATAGGCAAAAAACATTTCCTTTGAGTTTCAACTTCTCTAAGAGCTCATCAACCATTGGAGGAGTGCATTATATACGATGAACATAGTTCTTTTAAATTTTCTACAACAAGGGTCTTCTCCACTATTGCTGATGCTTCTCCTCCCTTCATCTTTAGCAAGGAGGTTGGAGTCTTTAGTCACACAGAAATGCCTCTATTAGGTCATCTCTTTGGTCTTTATCAATGCAAGGTTGTGATCCAATGGGTGTTATGATAAGTTTACAACCTGGGTAGGGCATTATGGTAACTCTAGACTCTAGATCCTTCAAAGAATGCTCAAGTTAGGTGGGTTGTCCCAAATATTCCTGTTAGAAATAATAACATAACCCATGGATCCCTAGCATAGACACTATCAACATAAATTATTTATTTTTAAACACCCAAATTTGGTACAATCCCATTCTTTATATCATTAATTATAACTTTGTACACATATTATTGAAAGTTAATAAGGTATGTATTGGCCCATTTTACTTGGGTCTTTATTTATTTTAGTTAATGAGTTTGTCTGTATTTTACTTATCTCACCATTTTGTCATAGGGATCCTTCTAGACAAGTCTACAGTTTATAGGTAGGATCAGTGTTTGACCTTGTCCATGAATAATGGACTTGTTTAGGTTTAATTTATAAAATTTATTTTGAGTCACATTTTATTTAATTATTATTTTTTCCATTGTGTCTTATCTCAGGTCAACTTTTATGTGCAAATACGGCCTAAATTTAAAATTAAAACATCTATGAATACAAGGTTTCTTTAATACATTAGAGATGATTCTCCTCACTCCCAAAAGTTATTCAAATATTTTTCATGTTCTATGTATAAGTTTTATAAATACATATTCAATGATGAATTCACATGTGTATTCTTGTGACAATCTCTTGGAATCTTCCTGCATCGATCAACTTCCCCTGTCCCTTCAAGTAATAAAAAATAGTAAAGGGCCCATTATCAAAAATTAAAAAATGTAAACTTAATTTCGGAATCCGCAATCAGATTTCATAAGTAGACTTCCCACACTGATATTCTACACCTTATATGACATGGACTTGTTTATATTGGCTCTTTGATGACCTACAAAGGAGGCAATCTAGTCTCACAAAAATGTTTCATTTTTTATCCCCCTCCCCTTTATACACTCTATAATCAAGGGAGTTTGAGCTTACTTAACATTATGTGATCAAGACACCTTTTTAACCAACTAACAAACACTCTTATGAAGCATTCGACGGGTTTATATTCATAAACTGATCTAACTTCAGTTTGTTTTAGTCCTTACTAAAGAAGAAGCATCATGCCTTCTTATTCTCTCATACTGGTTGATACATTCATAAAGATGTTTGTCTTTGATTGCATTCTCTTTCTCACATTTAGTTTCATTATCCAACCTACTCTATGTGTTTTTAATATTATAACACCATCAAAATAAATGCATTTAACCATGTGTTTTTACCTTATTTGTTTAAATATTTTTAACCATAAGAACATTTTAATGAATTAAACATCTCCTATGGCAAACATCATCTAGTGATAACTCACATCAACTAAACCATCTATCATATCTACCAAATTTAATCATACATAAAAAAAAAATGATTCATTCACACATATCCACCACATGTCTAGATCTAGACGAGGAAGCATATACTCATTAAATTTTAGCATGAACATAATCATCACTATCATAATAACATCCAATAATGAACATCATCATCACATAACCATATCATGAACATATTTCATCACATCATAAATTAAAATCATCACAAACCATGAACAATAAATATAATCATCATGAAATTATCGAATCCACAAACATCATCATCACATAACCATATCATAAACATAATCATAACAACATCATCATCCTATCATTTATTACATCCATATAATTATGATCCATAGACCATAACCATAAAAATAATCACAAAATATCATAATCCATGTCCAATAAATCATAAACATCATCATATCATAAACAACATCCATAAAATATCAAACGATGTCATGCACATAAATTAAGTAGCCATAACATCACATGCCGAGCTAAGTCAGTCCACATCAACCATCATATCCAATCATAAATAAGCACCATGAACATCATAACAAAGAATAAAAAACCATATACAATGATCATATCTATATATCATGAGCTCATAATCAACATGATGATCATTTATACAGATATTACATATCTCTCAAAATATGTATACACCTCACTACATCGGCTCACAGGCTAGTATCAAAATCATATACTACATCAAAAAAAAAATGTCTCATAACAAATCTAAGCCCTTGGAGAACCACTACCTCCTAGAGTCTATCCTCCTATAGAGGTGACCCACTGACTTGGTGTCATAATACTAGCACCTCCTATGATCCTAACTCTGTACTCACCCCATCAGGGCTCATCTAAAAAACACCTAAAAACAAAGGCCTCATAGTACTAGAGCTCCTCCACTATCACTACATATCTCACCTTCAAGATAGTCCTTGGTGGTATCATAGTTACCAATACTCCTCCTCTTGCCTATCAAAAAGAATCTGTCTCCTGCATAATCATGGCTAGCTAAGCTCTAGCCTGATGTCTCCCTCCTATAATAATGACCACTTGACACTATGTTACTACCAAGGATGCATGTGTTATGGCTAGATCCAGTCATGTTTGGTCCCTCTAAATGTTCACTACTTGTATATCTGGACCACCAACTCCCACCTACTGACCACCCCCATCTGGGTCAACTTTAATGTCCTATTGACCACCATCATCACTTCCTAAATCGACTAAAACATAGTGTCTTTGGTACCATGTAGGATAGGTATATGTAACACCTACATCATCCACATCAATCATCATTGGTAAAAAATCCTAATCAATGAACTCATGAACTAGCTATGGAGCAAGTAGTGGAAACTCTACATCCTCCCTCTTATGCCTTCAGAACTCCCTGGGTATACCCTACATGAAGCTGAAATATCTCCATACCCTATCAAATATAATGAGACCTATATCATGATCTTGCTATCATAGATCCATTTATAGCTCTGGAGTGATAAGGTGTGTCTCACATAATGTGCCCATCTTATAAACCTGACATATAATCTCTAAATAACATCTCCCATAACCAAGGCATCTAGTCAGTCTTTATACTAGCCTATGTCATGTGCCCCTCTTCTTGGTCCTGAGAGGGCATAATCACCTCTCCACCTCATATATCCAACCCTAAAACCCATCTAAACAAAACCATCCCACAGTAGCCCTATAAGTCATAGCACCTAGATGTGCTCATAAGCCTAATAATGTAAAATGAAGCTGACATCAATCCCATACCTCTTATGAGCTCAAAATCCCCATAGCTCTTGATAAATCTAAACTAATAACAAAAGAGCCCATGTAAACACTATACAACCTAGTCACATCTTAATGAACACCCCTAGAAATAAGTATGGGAACCTCCCATTGCTATAATCTGGTAATGCATAATAGTGACCGTTATCATCATCATAGTAAATAACTACCTTGCATCCCTATCCCTTTGATATAGTGGTTTGTAGTGGAAACCCCCTAAGTTCCACCTTGAATACTCATGGTCTTCTTTATACAAGATCTCCATCTACCCATCTCACTCATCACTATCAATGTGGTAGATTGGATCACCCTATATGGGTAGCAACATGATTTTGTGGATATCCTCAGGTAAAATGGTCATCTCACCTATTGGAAGAAAGAATGTGTTAGTGGTAGGGTCCCATCTCTTGATTAGTTCCACTAACATCATTGCATCTTGAGGTATGTGTTGATAGTACCTCATGCCACCTAAGCCCACCTTGATTATGTGGTCCCAGTCTTCATCTATCATGCCTCATTATATCTCATCTAATATTCGAGGCACCCAGTCTCTTATTTGTATCTACTCTCATTCCTACATAGTCATACCAATACCTTAGTTTACCTAGCTCATCAAAAATAGACTATGAACTACTACCTATTATGTATTCACCATTTCTACCAAACTACACCATAGACTCACCTTAGACTTTATTTTTCCTACCTCATCTATCTACCTATTCACCCTTAACCCTTTTTCTCATCACACCCTTACACTCTTCCTTTTTAACCTAGACTTAGATATCCTCCCTTAGCTTACCCAAATCTTAATTTTTCACCAAAAACTTTTTCCTTCATCGATCATCGATGATCGAGAGTCGACTGGTGATGGTTCCTTTTGGAATCATCACCACTCAATAATCAACCACTGATGGTTATAAAATAACCATCAATAGTCACCACATAGTAACCTATTAATGATCACCTATCGAATGATGATACTCAATCATCGATCGATGATGATCGATAATGATCATTGATGGTCAATAACGATCATTGATGGTCAATAATGACTATCGATAGTCACTATTAGGTGAACACTGATGATCCAACCTAACCCTAACACCCTAATACTACCATTATAATAAACACACATGAGTTTTAACTTACCTAAAACAATATACCCTCCCCTTTATGGTCACTTATTGATCGATGATGGTCGATCATTGACTGATGATGATCGATAATGACTACCAATAGTCATTGTTAGGTGATCACTAACGATCCAACCTAACACTAGTACAATAATACTACCACTACAACAACCACGAATAATTTTTAACTTGCCTAAAATAATCTACCCTCCCATACCTACACTACCCCTCCAAAATTTCACCCCCTCTATTATTTTTACCTTCACCTACCTAATTATACCAAACTAACCCTAAACTTAGTCCTAACCCTAGGTCTAACCCACCCATCATCACCAAACAACTATTTAAACATAAATTATTACAAAATTCATTGCTTCCCTACCTCATTTCATGATCATCAATGTGGAGGTGCCCTCGGTACGGTGTCAGAACCCACACTCTCCCTCATCCTCTCTACATCCTTGTTAGTCAACCTTATAATAACACTCAATCAATACTTCACTCAACTCACTCAACAGTTGCAAACTATTAATTTTTTTTCATAAGACCAAAATTCAAAGCCTCAGAGGTTTTAATGCTCAAATAAAGAATTAAAACCTGTGGCAACTTCTTTACCATCACCCCTTTTAAGGTTAACATACAATCATCGATGGTTAGGATGTGACCACTGATGGTCAACCTCATCATTTTTTTTGCCTTTTCAACTACATATTTTTTAACAAATCCATTAGCAACCACATACCAATGGAGTTTAGCTACTCTACCAAGTAAACCAACCACCTCAACCTCGATATTGGCTATTTTGGCCCATCTTTTGCATGTTTATGATGACTCTACCTTGGTCACTTTGATCGCTATGAATACATTTCCATTTTGAACAACTTAAACTTGTACTACATTTACACACCAACCCAATTATGTCTTCTCAAGATTACTTTCTACATTGGATACTTGTTAATACACTAACCTTGCCTAGGAGACTTGCATTTACAAGTGTAACCTAACCACCACACCTAAATATGGCCATGTGGTCCACTTGTAACTTGTCCTTCTAGTGCTGACCTTATTTTTACCAACCATGATAACCTAGTCAATGTGTGATCTTGGCTATTACACTTAGTCACACTTTATACACATGTTTGTGCTTTAGTGCCCAGCCTATCACCAACTTACCCACTTGTCAAACTTACAATTGATTTTATTTTACCTCATCACTTTTTGGTTTCCTTCAAGGGAGTGGTCTAAGTTTGTGAGATTTGTTTAAGGATTTTGGATATTTGTCCTTCAAGGGAGAAGTTGGCCTCATATTGAACAATTTTTTTATAGGTGTTGGCAGTTATCCTTCAAGGGAACAATCTATAAATTCTAGAAAGAGACCCATATGAGTTCTTTTGATTTTTTACTTTTTATGTCATGGACTTGCTTATATAAGCTTAAAGGTTCACCTTTTATGAAGGTAAAAACTAAATCACAAGAAGATTGATGAGGTGTAAAAGAGGTTTAAGTGACAATGACCATGGGAATTCCTCTATAAGGGGATGAAAAACACCATGAGGAGCATGCCATGGGTAGATTCATGGTACCCATATTCAAGATTAGGATATGATTGTGATGGGTAATCACATGATTCAGCTTTAATCAGTTGTCCCTAAAATAAGGGGATGGATGTGTTTTGAAAACAAGGGATGAGCTTAAGTTAGAAAAAAAGTGATTTCGATCCATTTTAACAAAATAAAGGACACAAATGCGAAGCATTGAGGGGCTCAGGGTTTGGGTTCCCTTCAAGATATGATAGCCAATAAGCTCTTAATCTATACTTGTACATTATGATATAAGGTCCAATCCAATTGAAAGCAAACTTGTCTTGTTTTCTTTTTTCCATATTGGTGGCATGTTAAATTTACTTTAGAATGAGGTTCCAATATTGAATCCTTGCAATTTAAGGTGTTTGTTATAAGTGCGCTTGATGTGTTCTTGATAGAGATGAAGATGAGTTAGTGTTGTTAAATGACATTCATCAAGTAGCTCAAGTTGGGATAAACATTCTTGGTGATATTTGCTCTTATAAATGAGAAATTAAAGGGATATGTGAAGAAAGGGAATTTGGAATTTGAGAGGTAAGATGACCTCGGCTCTGAAAACTAGAGATAAAGGGGTATCACCCATATGGGTTATAATACTAATATGATAGGCCCATAAGGTGAATGGGATATGTAAATGCCAATTCCAACTAGATACATTAACCATTTTAGTTAGAATGTTATTAAGAGTTTTGTTAGAGGATTCTACCTATCCATTAGCTTGTGGATGATAGCATGATGATAAACTCAACTTGATAACAAACACATCACAAAGACCTTGGACTTGTTTGTTTTTGAAATATTTACCATTATTAGTGATAATTTTATGAAGAACATCAAAATGATAGATAATATGATGGTTGATAAAGTTGACAATCTTTTCAACTTTAGTTGAGATGAGAGGAATAGCCTCGACCCATTTGGTGAAATATTTCATTGCAATGATGATAGAATGATATTGTTACGAAGAATGGGGGTTAATTTCACTAATAAGATCTAGACCCCATTGTGATAAGGGCCAAAAATATTTGGATACTCGAATATTATGGCTAAGTACGTGATGTAAATTAACATGTTATTGAATTTTGACACTATTTCACATAATCATAATAATCTTGGTTGAGGGTGGGCAAATAATAGCTAAGGTGAAGGATGCATTTAATAATGACCAGGCCACTAAAATGTCCCCCACAAATCCCATCATGCATTTCCTTGATAGCATGAGAAGATTCGTGACTACATAGGAAATGAAAGAAGAGACCATCAAAGCCATGTTTATAAATAATCCCCCCCAAGTTGGTATAACATGAGGTGCTCTAGATAAACACTCTTTGAGTATTCCTAGAAAGGTTAGAAGGGATGATGGCAAGGTTGATATAGTTGAAGGTCTATTGATACCAAATGTTGGGTTGGGTCTCCTTCACATTGAAGATGGTGGGAGAGTCTAATTTGACATAAGAGGGTTGGGTAAGTTGATGGATAATGATAGATAGCTTGGAATCAGAGGGTGTAGATGGGATCTAGGAAGTGAGAGAAGCCATCATGTCAGTGAACTTGTTCATAGATCACAGATTGGTTTGGATATGGTAGTGTTTAAATGATGATAGATTACATCTAATAATTATTTATACTATTATAAAATGTCATTATTTTATTTATAAGAGTCATTGATTTGATTTACCATGAGTTGAGATTCATAAAAAAATTGATTGTTTTAACTCCTAAGGCTAATGCAGTTTGGAGACCTATCACTAGGGATTCATACTCAACCATATTGTTGGTACATTTAAAATCTAGATTGAAGGATAAAGGAAGAGGTTCACCATGAAGGGGGATAAGGATGATGTTAGCTCCCCCACCATGTTGACACTTTGATCCATCGAAGAACATGGTCACTTGATAGGTGAAGTCTTCTTGAGAGAGGGTTACGATGGACTCATCTAGAAACTCAAGAGGAGGGGGCTAGTTATCTGATAATGGTTCTTTAGCCAATTGGTCAATAATAAATTACCCTTTAATTTAATTATATTGAAAAGGACTCAAGGTCAAACTCAGCTAAAAATATAAACCACTTGGCCATACATTGTTTTGGTATGGCTTGGAATACATATAATTGAGTGGGTCAGTATTGGTTATGACAAAGGTCTTATCGTCGAGAAAATAATGACAAAGTTTGGTGGCAATGAAGACCAAGGTGAGGAAAAGTTTCTTGATATAGGTATACCAAGTCTCACACTCTACAAGCATATGGATATTGTAGTAGACAACTTGATTTTTATGTTACACATCCCGATGATCCAACATTACCCCTAAGGTGTGGTCAGTGGTGGAGATATAAAGGTAAAAAGGTTGATCTTCCTTGAGAGGAATGAGTATGGGTGAAGATAAAAGGTACTCTTTAAGTTAATCAAAGACCTTCTAATAGTCGTTGCTCCATTTAAAAGATACATCCTTGTTTAGAAGGTGGTGGAAAGTTTAGCATTGATTTGAGAGATGAGAGATAAAGTGATAAATGGATTGGAACTTCCCCTGTAAGTAATGAAGTTACTTGAGGTTATTAAGAGGAGGCATGTCAAGGATTACTTTGATTTTAGGGAGATCAACTTATATTTTCTGAAGGGAGACAATGAATCCAAGGATCTTTCCTAATAAAACCCCGAAAATACACGTCTTAGGGTTAAGGCAGACATGGTAATGAATGAGTCACTCAAAGATAATCTTAAGAATATCCAAATAATATTTACAACATTTGGATTTCACAAAAAGGTCGTGAACATAGTCTTCTATGATTTTATGAATAAGGTCATGAAAGATGTAGGTCATAACACATTGGTAGGTTGCACCAGCATTATTCAGTCCAAAAGGTATGACCCTATTGTAGAAAGTTCCCCATGGGGTGATAAAGGTGGTTTTGTCTTGATCTTCAAGGGTAATAAAGATTTGATTGTAACTTAAGAATCCATCCATAAGAGATAGCATCTCATGGTTGGTTGTAAGGTCAACAAGCTAGTTAATGCTTGGTAGAGGAAAGTCATCCTTTGGGCAAGAAAAGTTAAGGTCATGAAATTCCACACAAGTGTGCAGTCCCTTTATGGCTTTTGTAATTGGTATGATGTTCAAGACCCATTGGGGATAGTCAATGGGTTGAATGAAATTGATGGATAGGAGATGTTGAATCTCTTCTTTCATGAGAAGGGATATGTGAGGGTGCATTAATCAAAGTTTTTGCCTAACAGGCTTAGCATCATGGTTGGTGACTATGTTGTGGGTAGTAATGGAGGGGTCGATTCTTGGCATATCACTATAAGCCCAAGAAAATGCTATGTTATAGTCTTGTAAGAAGAAGGTGAAGTCTTGAACCTCCTCAAAATTTATTGATTGGCCAATTTTGATAATTTATGGGTTATTTGAAGTGCTCAAGTTGATATCCATGATGCATTCGTTCAACATGGTTGAAGCCTTAGGAGAGAGAGATTTGAGGATAGAGGAATATTTTGCACCAAGATAGGTGAGAATAGAATCATCATCCTAACATTGAATGACATTAATTTTAAGAGAGTCATCTCCTACCATCTCAAGATGAGTCAAAGAAATGGTTACAGTCTCCTTGTCCTTTTAATAAGTTAGGGGTTCAAGGCTGATTATGTTGATGGAAAAAAAATTAGGGGGGTCGATGTTATAATCTTTCTTTGTCGATGGTAGAGTGGAAGGTGAGGATGGAATTTCATCATCAATGATGGTAATGGGAGGTAGTTTGGTTTGCTATTGTGAAACTAAGGCCATGATATTAGTGAGGTTTTTAGGTCTTGATTGGAAGTAACTCATGCATCTTGTGCTCATATCGACCTATACCAAATTCATTCCAAGCACACCTATAAAAATATGTCTTAGTAAACTCTAGTTTATCCATATAGGAGAAATTGGAGGTGAATGGTTGAGGTGAGAAAAAATGGTGAAAGTGTCAAGGGGTTTATCAAGTCCCCCATATGTGAAATTGGTTTGGCAAGTCAAGGGCCCAAAAGGAACAATGGCTCTAATATTGGGGTCATAACTAGGTTGTTGGTCAATATTCCCATACTCTTGAGGAATAGGTAAAGTGTCTAGTGTCAAGAGGTGATACTCCCCCAATGAAAGATGCTTAAAGGTTGATTCTAAAGGGTCCATTATTGGGGTTTGGATGGAAAGAATGGATGAACTAATGGAGGCTTTTTTGGTAAAAAGAGATGAGGATTCATATTTTACTTATGAAGGCTTGTTGGATGGAGGAAGGATAATGTCATTGGGTTGATACATCATGTTACATGATGTAAAAGGATTTGGGTCAGTTTGTATGGTAACAACTTGACCTTTGTGTTCAAATTTGATGCATCAATGTAGGGTGGATGACACACAACCCATATAATGAATCCAAGGGAATCCAAACAAAATGTTGTACTATAACTCACCTTCTAATACATAGAAGAGTTTAGGAAGCGTACAGGGTCCTGGGCAAATGTGAAGGATAACAGTTCCTAAAGTCATGGCCATGGTATCGTTGAATGATCAAAGCATAGTTGAGGTTTCTGACATAATTTTCTCGAGTAATTTAAGTTGGTTGTATTCATGGGAGGAGATAATTTTGATGCTATCTCCCCCATCAATCATAACCCTCTTGATGCGGGTTTGGTTGATAAGCATGGTAATGAAGAGGGGAGGATCTAGATCATCTGTATGAATGGAGGGTATTTTTGAATCCTTGAAGGTAACAAGGTTGGAAAGTTAAAGGGATATGAGAAACGCTACTAGAGGTTGTGGGTATTTTGGTTGGACTTCTATGGATTTTAAAGCTTATATCATTTCTTGGTAGTGATGGGGTGAGGTATTGATCAGTTCATACAAACTCATCTTCACTGGTGTATGGTGATGTTGTTTCATAACTAGTCATTGGATTGAAATGGATGGGTTGGATTGAGAGGGTCCCAAGATGGAAAATTTAGGTTTGGTTAAAGTTAAAGGTGTCTAGTGTTGGTCAGGTGATTAGGTGGCGGAAGATAAATATGTCCATGGAATGGACACCTTTGCTTTTCCCTTGTCCTTTGGTTGAGCTTGTGATCATATGACTACATGGATGGTATAGATTTGGTGAGGAGTCAGGCTAGAGATTACTTTGGTTCATCTTCACTCTAAGTTGAGAGTGGAGGAGTAGGTAAATGTTGATTGATGGATCTTGGTTCTTGGATTAGTGGTCGGTTCATATGAGGCTCATCTAATAATAAGTCATCCTCATGATATAATCAATGGGCCAATACTTAGAGAGATTTATAGTTCTTAGTATCATGCTTAGGTGTCCTATGGTATGAGCATACTAATTTATCATTATACTAGGATGCTTTAGGACTGTGTGGGTTAAATGTTCTGATAGGTGGCAAGGTTAAGCAAGATGATTGTAATAACCTCTAGAGGATGGTTAAGTAAGACTCGGGTAAAGGTGGAAAAGGTGTGGAGGTCTTAGGTTTGGTAGTTGAGGTGGAAGCCCTTTTAAGACTGGGTTTGATGGTCAGAGATTTGGGTGAAGCAACATTCTTTGTGGATGGTTTTGGTATAGATTATTTAAAGGCAAAAGATGTTGGGGTATATGCCTAAGAAGTAGGCATTTTGGTTATATAAGATTTGGTAAAAATAGGTGAGGATGAAAGTAGGAGTGATGGTGTAACCAAAAGTGGTGGTTGGATTTGGGTCTTGTCTGGGATGGTTAGGTTCCTTATTAAGGTAGAAGGGTGAGGTCCCAAAATAGAAGGTAAAGTGGAAAGGGGAGGCAGGGTTTTGGTTTGTGGATTCTTGGGTGTTTTTACCTTCTTTATTGGCTTGGTTTGGGGTTTATTTGATAGGTTTGGTGAAGTTAATTCCAATTTCAATAAGGGGTGAGTAAGGTCTTGAATAGGGAATATGCAAAGAATTTTAGTAGGCTTGGTTGGAATGGTAGAAGATGACTTGGTTATTTTAGGTGGAGTCAGTCCAAACAATTTAGGTACAATTTGCTCGATAGAGGATTCTAATGGCTCGATTGTGGTGAAAGTGGGTTTGATAGTGGGAATGAAACATTTGGATGGTAGTGGTGTGGTTAGAGGTTTTTACTTAGTTTGGTAAAGAAGCTCAAGATGGTGCCAAAATGTGGCATGATTTACGTTGGGTTGAGATAAGTACTCTAAGATTTGAACTAGTCTAGATAAGGGCTTATAGACGGGCTTGATCCCTTCAATACCTAGCTCAAAGGTCAAACCCATGGATGGAGAGAGAGAAGTGGTTACCTCATCTTCTTCCTCAATCAAAGGATCCAAGGTTTGGGAAGATGAGTATCCTATAGGAGAGGTAGGTAGAGTGATCTCTTCCTTAAGGATAATTTCCAAAGGAAGAATGGATTTTTGTATGACAGAAGAGAAGGATATGGTGGTAATGGTTGCCTCTTTTGGTATATATTCCAATGGAGGGGTAGACAGATCAAATGCCTCAATGAGTGGAGAAAATGGAGGGGTTATTTCCTTGGTCTTATTTTTTGAAGGAATGGAGAGTGACTCCACTACCTCAATAAGTGGGGGTAAGGGAAGGTAGTTTCATTAATTCCTTCCTTAATAATGAGTTGACTTAGAACTATGTTAATGAAATGGATTTCATGGTTGTGAGAGGATTCTTCTCTATTTATTTAATTATTTGAGGAAGGGGCATGGTTGGAAAATGGTTGTCTAAAGATGTCAAGTGATTGATCTAGGGGTGCATTGGGGTTATCCAACACAAATTCACTTTTTTTGATGAGATTTTGGATGATGTTATTTAAGGTATTTAACCTAATAACATCACGTCTAATGATAGTGAAAGGTTCACAATTCATTATCCTTATACCAACTAGGTACAGGATGGGAAGAATCAAATTATTATGGGGGTTTGATTGGTGGGAGTTGTATGATGTTTGATTTAAACAACTTCTCCAAGACTGAAGCATATGACTCCCTTAGTAGATTAAATTTCTTTAGTTAGTTTGGGTTTCTAGTGTTCTGATTAAAGGAATTAGAGGAGTTGGGTTGGTTAACAAGGGGTAGAGGAGTGGTTTTAAGAATAATTGCATTCGTGATTCCTTTATTTTTAGAGTTAATGTTGGTTTGATTTTTAGGTTTAGAGGGAGTCTCAAATGATTTGAAGGTTGAATTATTATTTCTTAATTTCAACTTCCCCTCATCAATGCCTTTGTTCTCTAATTTATGTGCCATGGTGAAAGCTTCATCAAAGGTCCTGAAGCTTTGAACCCATAAAGTAGAGGACATGTGTTTTTCACAAGCTCAAACAAAGAGTTCAATCAGTTTGGGTTGGGGCAAAGAGAAAGAGAGTTGATTTATCAAGATTATCCAATGGGATATGAATTTAGCTATGGACTCATAGTCAAATTATTGAATGGAGTAGAGATCGGTGATGGAAACTTTCTTAGGGATGTTTATGGAAAAGTGATCTAAAAAAATTTAAGCTAGTTGGGCAAAAGAAAAGAGGGAGTGCTTTGTAATTGCACTATACCAATCTAGTGCTAGACCTGATAGAGACATGGGAAAGGTGTGAATAAGGAGAGTATCATTATAGACAATAAAATAGAAAGAGTGTCTAAGTGATCTCAAATGTTTTTGAGGGTCTTCTTTTCTCTAAAATTTTGGAAGTTCCCATTCAAGAGGATAAGGACGAATGGGGATAAATGGATGAATTGGTTCATTTCAGATGTGGTCATAAGATAAGAGGTTATGGGCACCAAAAATAGATGACTCCGAATCATTAATCTTGTATATTAACATTTTGATGAGGTTTATTTATGGTTGTGTACCCCCGTAGTTGTAAGGTAGATTATGTGGGGTTTGTGTAGGTGCAACATATAGATAGTTGGTGGGGAGTTGAGAAGTTGCCACATATTGCTATGTGGACATGGGTGGTAGGGATGATGCCACATAAAAATATTCAAAGATAGGTGGTTGGGTGGAAGGTAGAGGCACATACCGTTATGGGTTAGGAATGTAGCTCAGGTTTGGTGCAATGGGCACCTATTGAGGGATTGATGCAAGTTGGGTAGGAGGTATGGTTAGGTTGGTAGATATAAGAAATGTGGTAACTTTTTGACTAATGGGTGGAAGGGTAGAAGGTATGATAACCACCAAGATCTAAAATGGAGTGGAGGTAGGTGGACTGGGAATAAAAAGAATGGTGGTGACACTAGTAGAGGGTATTCCCAAATTAAACAGAGTAATGGTACCTAAAGGTTGGGTTACTCCTATACTAGAAGGGTTATTTTTTGGGGAAGAAGGTATTAGGGTGTTGGTTGGTTGGGTAGGTTGATTTTAGATGGTGGTATCAGTGGGATTATTGGTATAAGATGATGCCTAGGTGACTAAATGTTGGGTGGAGATGGTGGTAACAGAAGTGTCACCCATAAGGTGGCATGGCATGCCATAGGGTAGGTCAATAGATAAAACTGAAGTAGGGGTATGGATATGGTGTTAAGGTAATGTTGGATGGATATGGCGTTGTTATCTATAAAGGTGTAAAAATTTACATCACCTTGGGCAACTAATCGAGGGATGGTAAGACTTTCAAAAGGATGGGGAGAACCCTCTGCATTTGAGATGTACTCCATGGGTGAGGGAGAGGAGGAAGATGAATGATTAAGAGGTGGATATTGATTTTCTTAGTTTCTTATTTATTACCTAATTAAAACCATACAACTAAGGGAAAGAGGAAGATTCAAGCAATCTCACAAGTCAAACAAAGAGAAGACAAGAAAAAGTCAAGGAAATAAAACACACACTAAAGCATGTTAAATCATAAGGTTATTTTTAGACTCTTTTGTGGCTTATGCCTTAAGCTTGTAAGAATTATGTTAATCAACTTGGATTGTAGAGAAGGTACTAGAAAATAAGTCTATGGTTGGTTTTAGGTTGTGTTTAGGCTCTCAAAGGGATCTATATTGGAAATCAATACGTGGCTTGATATTGGGGCCTACCTCCTGACTTCACACATCACAATGATAAGGGTGTTAGGTGATTAGCCAAAATATATCAATTACCATAGATTATACTCATCTAGAGAACTGGGTTGGTTCTCCCCTTGGTGATGAAATCCAATTGAGATAATCAGGAAAGGTGATTGCTAGGTGATGAAATCCCTATCGAGACTTATGTTAATGTTTTTATGCTTGATTAGGTGTAAGTGGTTTGGTCTTGTGTGTGTGATAAGAGTGAAGCTATGATCAATTCAATTGATTAATTAAGTTATGTGAGCTAAAATAAGCAAGCAAACAATGTATGCAGTCAATTTTAAGCCCAAAATAAAAATTTGATTTTATTATATGAGCAAAAGGACAAAAAGAAGAAGCACCTAGATGTAATTATGGACCCAAGAAAAGACTCAAGGGTCCCACCAGATTTTCCATAATGTTTCACGTATATTTTGATTTATTTCTAAGAAGAAAGGTGTAAAATTTGAAAGAAGGGTGAGATTATTAGAACCTAGATTTGGTTTGTGCTCTGTGATCCAGATGGTTGTAGATACTCCTATTTGGCTTGGGAAGAATGACCTATAGATAAGAAAGCACTAAAGAAATGGTTATTTAGTTAGATATTAGGGTGGATTACCTAGAAAACTAGATCCAAGAAGCACACTCTTCTTTGGAGTTTATCAATCCACACTTTTAAACAATCAAATTCTGAAAATGAAAGATAAATTACTTTCCTAAATAATAAAAGATACTGAAATAAAATACAAGAAGTGCTTAAAAATATGAATTTGACTAATTATATAAATAAATAATTGAATATTAATGCCAAATAAGTTAGGTATGGTTCAAAAAATAGGGTGATGTTCTGTGCTCAGGTAGAAGGTCAGAAAGTGAGATTTGGGTAGGGTCTAATAGGTGAATTTAGATTGCTATTAGGAATGTCACATAGTGACCATAAATAGTTGGGTAAGACCATCGATGGTTAGGGTGAACATCATTATTTGGGTAGCCATCAACGATTATGGATAGACCATCAATAATCAAAGTGACCATCGACAGTTACTATGGGTTTTGGTCTAGTTCAAGAAGCTAGTTGATAAGGTTGTAGAATGGGTTTTGGAAGAAAAAATAGAGAAAATAATTACTAAATATAATAAAATATTTATACTTAACTTGTTGGCCTAAATAATGTGGAGGTATTTAGTTGAAAAACTTGTTGGTGGAGTCTAGACCAATTTTATCAAAGTAACGATGTCTTGGCTATGACTGATGAATTACAGCACCTCAGATCTTTGACTTGGTTGCTAAATGAATACCTTCAAGAGAATTTTTGTTACATGAATCTCTTATGCTTGATTTCTCTTTGGTGCTTGATCGCTCTTGATTCTAGATCCCTTTTCACCTCCTCTTCCTCTCTTTTTATATAAGGAAGGGAGAAGTGAAATAATAAGTTCAACAAGGTGTCAAGGGGTAATCTAATTTTAGTCTTAGCATGCATATTTATGTGAGTGGATAAGAATAGAAAATCAAGGTGGATTTTAGATGGATTCAACCCTTAAGGTAGTTAAAACATGACCGTCGATGATCGAGCCTAACCATTGGCAGTTAAGGTGATCACCAACAGTTGATAGGTCAAAGTTAGTTAATTTGACTTAGGTTTGTGGTTGAATGGTTATGGGATAATCCCTAAAGGCTCTAAATGTGGTCTAAGGGTTAGTTTGAAATCTAGGACCGTCATGTGTAGTTTTCTAGTACCTACACTGACTAATGGAGGATTTGGAATGTGGAAGTGCTGAGAGGACCCACAACAAATGGGAAGGTATGGGGAAGGAGCTATTGAAGAAAAAAACATGAAGATGAGAGGATTAATTAAGTGCTTTACCAAGATCTACACTTGACAAGTTTGGAGTTGGTTGAGTTCCTACATAATTTGGTGAGTACAAATACGCTTGATGCACTTACCCCCTTTGAACCTGAGGTGCATGCTCATCTATTGGATCCCCCAGTTGTATAAGTATATAAGTGATTTTTGACCCTAACAACACCTTAGATCTTATATTTTTTACATCTTTACATTATAACTTTGTTACTTAACAACTTATTTCAAGCAAAGAGGTGAGTGCAACTATCTCTAGTCTATTAAGCACAAGCTCACCATAACAAAACATGAATGCAAGCATACCAACACAGATGATGTCAGCAACACAAGGTGGCCAACAACCTAAAAGAAGTGGTTTGATGCCACAAATAAGTATCACAACACTAGCGGTATCTGTTATGCTAGTAGGAATGATGAGAACAATGCCTACCATCAGGGGTGGATGTGCTAGAGGAAATCCATCAAGAGGAGGAAGTAACATCCCTTATAGAACAAGACTAACACCAAGAGGGTAGGCGCCAAGGGGATAAGCAACACAAGTACCAATTTTACCCCCATAGAAAATCTACTATTAAATGGCTATGCACCTCATAGAGTATCATGGTGTGGAAAATACTAAAGAACATGTGTTGAAGTGTGAATTATAGTGGCATGCATGAGGCATAACCTAATTAGAGCACAAGGATACTTAGTTTTCAACCACTTTACTTGATCATGCCCATACTTGGTATATAAATTTTGATCCCAAACAAGCCATGATTGACTGTGATACCCTAAATGATGCATTCCTGAAAGAATTCGACATCCCAAATTTTGAACAATAGAGTATTACCATATTGAAAAAAATCACTCAAGAACTCACAGAGAGTGTACACTTGTATGATGCATAGTTAAAAACTATCCTATTAAATCTATTGTATGATATTTACCTTTCTCAACATGCACAATACTTTTTAGGGGGTTGCTTTCTCCATTCTGAAGAGCACTTTCCATAAAGACTTTTATAGACCCTTGAGAAGTGTTTGTATCCACACTCAGATCCAAGGTAGTCAAAAGTGTAAACACTAGGATTAGCCCATTTATGGAGGTGAAAAATTCATTTATGGTGTCCTAACTCCAAAATATTACCTCCATCTTTATGCATGACACTTGAAGTGGGCTATGATACACTTAATATGAAGTAAAAGGCCATAATAGAATTAACTACCCATAAATGAATGTGTGTGCTTTGATTTTAAGCTATAAAGTCTATCAAGAAGTGCATGACATTTAAAACTATCCTTTATTATAATAACCAACCAAGTCAATATAATAGTCTATTGTCATTTTTGTGACACCTACACCCATAAATCTGCTGACTATTAGGTGATTGAAAAAATGTGTAAAAACATGGAAAGAGGCATGTAATAGGCTACAACAACTATGGAAGGGTAAGAAAATGAAGGGAATGATGGTTATCATCAAAATAATGCAAGATTTGGGATACAATGAGGCACCAAAGGTTAAGGTGAATGATGTGATGGTAAAAGTTTCCTATCATACTCATGTTATCGATGTCGCTCAATAGAGTATTATCAGTGTGACTACCCTACACACCACTAGTGGATATTGTCAAGGGCCCCATAAAGTTGAATATTGATATCACCTTTACAAAAATTTGACCCAAAGAAGGCTTGGTATAGACAAGGGTGAAAGGATGATTAGACAAGGATAGAATATGGAAAAATGGATCCCAAGGGTGCATCCTACATGCATGGTGGAAGTCAAGGTGTAGGAAACTACTCAAAATGGGCTCACCATTCAACCATTAGCTATGCCAATACCTGAGTTATGCCTCGAGTATAGGGATAAGGGTTGAAATAAATGCATAACATGACCTAAACCAAAAGATGTGCCTTATCCATAACCAATGTGCAAAAAGTACATACTACAATAGGCTATTAGCATAATCCAAAATAAGCAAGGAGAGATCTAATTATCGCAAGACCTAAAAACATAGACTGTTGTGTCTTAGAAGAATTAGGATAGTTGAAAAGGTGAAATACAAGAATTGATCAAGATCTTATGTGTCCTATAGATTGAGGGTATACTGACCCTATTGAAGAACTTATTCTTAGAACATGTAGGACAAAAGAAAGTTAAGGTCACCGCACCATACATGGAGAGGGCATGAGAGTTTTGACACACTCAAAATGTTGAATATGACCAAGAACTTATGGTGGATGCCATTATTGATGGTTGGTCTATCTACGAGGTTCTTATAGACACAAGCATCAAGGTTAACATTTTAACAAAGACTATTTGGGAGAAAATGGGTAACCTAGCTTTGAGACCTTCCTCTCATGTGCTCTTCATGGCCAATAAGACCTAGAAATAGCATGTCAAGATTCAAAAAAATGTGGTTGTAGATATCATGGCCACTAAATTCTAGGATCACTTTAAATTAATAGAGTTAGTGAAGTAGGATAACTATCTGGCACTTTTGGGAAGGTCATGGTGTTATGCGAATAATGCAGATATGTGTTTCAAAATGTGCCACATGGCATTTAAGAATGTAAAGGAGAGAGTTGTTATATCTCTTTAAAATGACCAAGAACCCCCTATGTCAAGAGTGTGGATATTGAAGATAAAATTAACCATATTTATAACATCACAGTGCAAGGCATCGACACCCTAGAGAGAAATAATCATGGAATCCTCTCTTAAGAGGATGGATAGTCAGTCTCAAACACCATACATGTTGTTTATGATAGATGGGTCAAGGAATCATATGAGACAATTGTTTGATGATTCCACTTGATGTGAGCAAAATCACTAAAACTGATAAAGATAGGATGGATATAGATTTATCACAATCCTAAAATATGGATGCATTATACCAAGAAAAGGGGGAAAGAGTGTTCTACATTAGTAAGTGAAATCTTGTTTCAATCTCAAGGTATGAAGGAAGTAATCCTGTAGAAGACTATGTCTGTGACATTGAGTTGTGCATACCAAAGGAGGTGGATAGAATGGGTGCACTAGTGTACACATTAAAAATCACTCCCGCTCATTAGTGGGCAACAAAGAATCCTAGATTAATAACTTAACAGGATGTAAAGGTGACCATTTGTACCAAATTTGGAAAAATCAATGAGGACCTACACATTAGAACCTACTCTAGAAAATTTCACCCCATAGCACATGTATGACTTTGCAAAGAAACATGGACTATTTATGGTGAAGATGCCTAAAGAAATATATGAGTACACACCTTATACATAACCTTAAATACTTGGGCACATGCATGGTACATAGTAAATGAGATGCACCATGAAATAATAGATTAGGATGCACTTAAAGAGTATTTTGTTCATACCTTCTCATTTTCTTCATAAAATATTGAACTAATTGAACCATTACAGATAATTTGAAGGTCAATGTTTGAGGACACAGCTATACTAGAAGTGAAACTAAGGGACATGTTGGGAAAAAAAGGGTTAGCACTCCCAACCTTATTTTAAGAAAAAAATATGAATGGTGACTCTAGTGACAAAGATGATGCTACTTAAAAAGCATGCAACTGGAAGAATTTGGCTACAAATAAGAAGTTAGTGCACCAAGTTGAGGAAGGCACCCCAGAAAGAGAAGACCCTACCCACATTTAGGTAGATATAATTGAGGGTAGTATAAAGGTCATGGATTCACACCAGAAGAAGCATGAACATTATTGGGCACCATCAAAAACTACCAAGGTAGATATCATCTCAGAGGGGGAACCTAAAATTGCCATTCTGGGCACCTGTTGGTCTGACATGAAACTGATGCATATTGTAGATCTATTAAAAGAATTACAAGATATGTTCTCACAACATTATAAGGATATGAAAGACATCCACCCATCCCTTGGGAAGATGAGCATCAAACTAGTCAATGGTGTGAGATCAGTCAAGAAGCAACCCTATAGAATGAACCTAAATATTTGTGCTAAGGTCAAAACTAAGATCAATGGTATGCTAGTTGCATGAGTTATTTACACAGTGCAAGAATCTGAATGGGTTAGCCCCATAGTCATCAACATCAAAAAGGATGGGTGTATTCGAATTTGTGTTAACTACAGGATGTTGATTGTCACTTGTGTGATCGACCCCTTCCTAACTTTATTCATGGATGAAGTATTAGAAAGCATCATAGGCTAAAAAATATACATATTTATTGATGGATTTTCATGTTACCATCAAGTCCAGATCTAGGAGGAAGACAAACCAAAAACCACCTTTAAGACCTAGTGGGGACGTTTCATGTATAATATGATGCCCTTTCGACTAAAGAATGCACCAGTAGTTTTATCTCAAGTGGTGATCATCACATTCAAAGACTTTATTCACAAGTTCCTCCAAGTGTATTTATATTATTGGATAGTGTGTGGATTGGTAAAAGATCACTATGATAATTTATTCCTAATGTTTGAAAGGTGTTGATAGTTACAAATCTCTTTGAATCTCAAGAAGTGTATTTTTGTAATGCCATTTGGCACATTGCTTAGGGGCATCATCTACAAGGATGGTTTGCTCATTGATCTAGAAAAAATTGCAATCATCCTTCAGCTTGAATCACCATCAATGCAAAAATATGTCCACACCTTTCTTAAACATTGTGGATATTAAAAAAAAATTATAAGCAATTATGCTAGGATTGTGGCATTGTTAGAGGAACTCTTGTGGAAGGATGGCCCATTCTATTAGGGTACGATGCAGGAGGATGATTTTGAGACCTTGAAGCTAAAGCTAGTAAGTATGTTCATACTACAATTTCTTGACTGGGAAACTCCCTTCCATATCCACATTGATGCCTCTGGTACAGCAATTGATGCCATTCTAGCATAACCAGAAGAAGGGAAATTTTATCATCCTATTTATTTTGTAAGCAAGAAACTAACCAAGACAGAACAAAATTACACCATGACTAAGTGTGAGGTGTTTGCCATGGTCTATGCCCTATAAAAGTTTAGATAGTATTTTTAGCAACCTCATTTGTCTTGTTTACTAATCACAAGGAACTTAAACCAGCCCATTTTGCATGGGCACATTTATCAATGGATCATATTATTCCAAGAGTTCTAATTTTCTATTGTAGTCAAGCTTGAAAATCAAAACTTAAGCCTAGATCATCTATCCTGCATCAACTCTGGAGATACGGTAGCACCAATTAAATATGATATGCCTAATGTGAAACTCTAAAAGATATAATGTGTCCTAAAAGACTTATTATATATTTTAGCATTTCTAACCTCCAGATCTACACCTCAGGCTATGATAACTAAAGAAAAGAAGTAGCTCACAGTTCATGCCACCCCATTTCAACTCATTGGTAGGGAACTGTACAAGTTAGGATGTGATGAGATCATGTGTCGATGTGTCCTATAGAATGAATGAGACCAATAAATGATGGGATTATTGGAGGCCATTGTGTTGGAGATACCACAACATGAAAAGTTATACAATCGAGCTTATGGTGGTTGATTATGTCTAATGATGCAAAAGAATATGCAAAAAAGTATGACATCTACTAGAGGATAGGAAAACCAAACCACTAGGATGAGATTCCCCTCATCCCCATTCTTCCATAGGTTTCATTCAAAAAATGGGCCATTGATTTTGTTGGGCCTATTACTCCTATTGCAAGTTGAACAAGTACAAGGTACATTATGGTTGCTTTAGATTATTTTACTAAGTGGGTAGAAATGGTGCCAACAAAAGACTATATAGCCATGATGGTAATAAGATTCATTTGGGAAAATATTATCAGTAGGTATGGGTGCCTGTTTATCTTGACTAACAACCATGGCACACATTTCATCAATAAAACAATTTAGATCCTATTTTTTGATTATATGGTGGTGTACCATAAAGTGACACCCTACCACCCCCAAGTTAATGGCACCATATAAGAATTAAATAAAATAATGGGTACATGCCTAACAAAAATCTATGATGTTGGTCATAAGGATTGGGATGATCACATGTCATCCATGTTATGGGCCTATCACATGATATACAAGTGCATGAACAAGGCTACACCATTCCAACTAATGTTTGGTGTAGAGGCTATTTTACCTATGGAGTTCTTAGTTCCCTCATTATGCATCATGTATATTGGTCAATTGGATGATGAAGACTCATTAAGAACATGACTAGAATATTTATAGAGGTAGGACAAGACATATGTATAGGCACGATGGAGCCAAGAGATAGAGAAGGCCTACCAAAATACATGGCATGATAAACACATCAATGGAAAAGTGTTTAAAGAAGGTGCATTGGTGTTATTGTATGATTCTAAGTACCTAAAGAACATAAGCAAAATATAGGTCAGGTCGATGGGACCTTATGTAATCCACAACACCTTAAAGACTAACATATGCAAGTTGTGCATGTTAACTGGTGAAATACTCCTCGAGCATTTCAAAAAAAATAGATTGAAATTATACCATCAATAGAATGGCATTTGTGCCCTCTAATATTGGATTTTTAGTCAAAATTTTATCACTTTGTATTGAGACCATAATAAAATTAGAGTGAACCAATTCATTGCCTAATGTTTTGTTGTTTTTGTGTTATTTGAATAAGTATGATACTTTCAAGCCCACATTAAAACATTTTGGCCCTTGCATTCACATATATCTAGTCAGGTGAGTCAAGTCTGATCACTTTTTAAGCACCTGTCACTAGACACCTAAGTTTCTAGATGCATGTTAAGTTTGTCAGGCTAATTGAATTACAAGTATAATTTGATGAGTAAAGCACACATGAAGGTGTTTATGCATAAGAGACCAAAAAATGAGATAATTAGGCATTAAAGGACCAATGCAAGGATTTTTATAGGGTAGGGAGGTCGAAGCAAGAGATAGTAAAGTTTAGATAAATTGATAGAGATAGTAAGGCACACTTGAAAGGAAGTACAACACTAGAGAAGAGATGGAACCCGAGAGGTTGAATCACGTGCATGTGAAGTGTTGTAGCTAGGTAACCAGAAGGAAAGTGAGGGTCATGCCAAGATGAACAAAGTGCAAGGAAGTGACCCTTTTGATAGATGGTGTTTCTATCGCTAATTCGCTTTTTCAGATTATAAAGAGAGAGAAGAAACTAAAGAGATAAATGGACAAGGCATGTGAAGTACCTGGATATAGACTGCGCACCGTAAATCCAGACGCTTGTGAGCACCCCTCTTTGGCTGTGGAGGAATGACACCTGCAAAGAAAAGGAACTTGGACAAGAAAGTGTTAGATGGATAGGCGGTGGGTTGCCAAGCGCGAGCTTGTTCCCGAAAGTGTGAAAACTTCCTTAAGGGAGGTCAACCCACTAGTTTGATAAGAGATAAGTGACTGATAAATGACAGAATGCTAAAATAGACTGAAATGATAGCAAACTGAAAGAGAAAAGAAAGCAAAGGCTTACCTAGAAGAAGCTATCAGCCTGGTTGCAGTCACCGGCATCGGTGGTCTCACCGGCGTTGGTTGTCGAAGGTGCCGACATCGGCTATGTTGCCGACGTCGGTCAGGGTAATGGCCGGCGTCGGTCGGGGCAATAGGCAGGGTCTGGTCGAGTCTAGACAGAGTTTGGTCTGGGCTTGGTCTGTGGACGGGTCTGAGACAGAGTTTATGGACGTGCTTGAATGGTTTGGAGAATGGTCTAGGTCTGGTTTTAGTTGACGGTCTGTGTAGAGGTCTAGGAGAATGGACAAAATGTCAAAAAGGGACAGAGAGATAAGGAAGCCAATCAGGGAGATAGGAATCCGGGTCTGCCTGGTTTGGTTAGCAGTCTGGATTGGGGAGAAGGAGAGCTGAATCTAGTTTAGAAATGACTAGAAAGCATAAAGAAAACCAACAGAGTACAACATACCTGTGCCCTGCTGAAGAAGGTGTTGATCTTGTTGCTAGTGATGCCAGATGTGAATTCCTGTTGCTGATGAAGAATCCCTGTTGTTCACTTGCAGAAGCTTGATGTGTACCTGAGGGAGAGAGTCAAAGAGCGAAGAGGAGAAGAAACGGATGCCAAAACACCAAGAGAAATCAGTTTGTGAGCTCCAAGGTCCAGGGACTACAACGGATGCAGAAAGGGGTAATGAAGGCTACCGACGCCGGCAGTTTCGCCGATGTCGGCCGAAGGGTCGCCGACGTCGGCGGTGGCTGAATGGGGATAGAGACTAAAAATAGCCTTTGCCCATTCTTGCATGCCGCCGGGCGAGGGGTTGTGGGAAGAACGGCCATGAGGATGCTTAAATGGGCGTGGGGGGAAGATAATGAGGAGATTTGGCATAATAAATGCTAGGGGGAAGGTGGAGGGATTCAAGGGAGGATCCAAGGTGGCAAGGGTGCGGTGGAAAGAGGGCCACTTAATTAAAATATTTAAGTTATTTTAATCAAATGAATGGAGGGGACTAAGGCCAAGGGTTAGGATAGGGGTTTGAGGCGAACAAGGGGGAGAACCAAGTTGCAGACACGTTTGCGGTGTCTACATTTGCCCCTTTTTGTCTTGTTGGTTGTTCTTGACGAACTGCAAGACAAAAACAGGAGTTGGTTGCCCCAGGAAAAGGATGAGGTGTTCCCCCCTCAAAGCGATAGTCGAGAGAAGGGAACCGAAGATCGAGTGTCGATTTGACAGAGAAATGGATAGAAGAGAGTGAGTGAAAACGCTGCAACAGTCGTGATTGCGTGTAGTCCACTTCATGGGAGGGTCAGGTCAAATTGTCGCATGTCGAGGGTCAAGGAGTGCCAAAATTGAAGTAACCGGGCCCCAGCATTTAGTCGTCTGCTGATCGGGTCACTCAATCTAAGCTGAAGCTCCAAATGGTCATCGTGTTCTAGGTATCCCAGGCTCAAGAAGTGCTCCCAGAGACACGAAAAAGCCACAAGTAGTAGGGATCAACTGGCTCACGATCCTATACTTGCAAAAGGTCAAAAAGTTCTGCGCATAATTCTGCTAACCAGCTGTGAGGTAGCACACATGCAAAAACAACCAAGGCAACATTGGCTTGGAAGTAGTCGAAGGTCGAAGGAGAGACGCATGATCTCCAATGGTCATTGGTCAAGGGGCTGGATGGACGAAAGGATGCGGCTGAGCTAACCTCAGAAAATGTCATGTGATCTGAGTGCTGCCTACATAGCCCTTGTGTGAAGGGCCTCAGGCCAATGTAGTTCTCCCTAAAAGGGAGGAAGGGTCAAAGAGATCGATTGGTCTTGGTCAAAGTCGTAGAAGGGAAGGTTTGTCCATCAAAGAGACGAACAAACGGGGGTGGTTGAGCTAACCTCAGAAGATGTGGTATCTGAGTGCTGCCTACATAGCCCTAGTCATAGGGCCTCAGACCAATGTAGTTCAGACAAAAGGTCTGATTGATCAATGATTGGATGTGGTCAAGTGTCAAAATGATGAGGATAAGATGATGCTATAGATGTCATATAGGGGTTGAGAGGCTTTCATCTCTAGCAAGTTTCCATAGTCGTGATGGATGCATGCTAAAAATGAATGGAAGTCTATTTATGCTTCAGCAAGTATTGGTTTATGCTTAACATAAATTGGGTCTGGTCGGTAGTTTCCATGTGTATTGGTGTCCATAGAAACTATGTGAAATGGACTAGGATGATGTCAGCTGAAAATGATGAAAATGGCTTGGTAAAAGATGAGTCGACAATTGATGTGACCAAAGTGTAGAGAAAAGATGAAAGGCAAATCGCTCTTTCATTGACAAGGACCAGAAAGGAAGCATAGATAGGGGTTATTAGAACCAAAACCCCGTTCATGCATTACGTCGTCGACCAGTGTGGTGTTAGAACGGTAATCGAATCACTTTGACATTAAAGGGAGCTCGAAGTCCCCTGAGCAAGTGATAGGAGGTGGATAGGGTAACCCAGTTTAAGAGCAGGAAGAACCTTTCCCCTTTTTATAGGAGACCCTAAGACAACTACAAGCCAAGTCCATGACTCATTTTTTTTTTTTTTTTTTTGGTGCAGGCTGATCGATGCGGGAAGCCCACATAAAGATGTCTTTTGATTTATGGTCAGGTTGCGAAGCTGATCAATGCGGGAAGCTTCTAAAAAAGGTTGCTGTCTGTAGCAAGATTTAGTCATAGCCATCCTTCGAGGGAGTGGTCTATATTTTTGCTTTGATATAAGGTTTGAATAGTTGTCCTTCGAGGGATCAGTCTATTAGCTACAGCAATGATAGTACAGCTGTCCTTCGAGGGAGCAGTCTGTTTTTTTGATTTGATTTTGATATAGTGACCATGGATATTGTGACATCTTGATTTTTTTGATTTTTTTGATTTTGAGTCACGGACAAGGCTGTAGAAGTTCAAGGACTCCCCTTTTATTAGGACAAAGCATCCATGCATCATAAAAGGGTCGTAGAGGACTTGTTAAAGGGGAATAGGGTTGAAAGGGATGAGGATTAAGAGGACGAGGATTGCTCAGGGGACGAGCTCAAGTTACGTGTCAAGTATACGAGTACTCAACTAACAGAAGAATGGTCAAAGATGCAACGCATTAAGAGGCTCAGGTTCTGGCTGTCCATCGAGGGAGGACAGACGATAAGTCCCTGACCCATACTTGTGTGTGATGATAAAAGGTCCAAGCCAATTGGGGGCGAATTTGCCTCGTTTACTTCGCTCCATATTGGTCACGTGCTGATTGATGGATGTGAAGTTGGTTGACATTGTCGTTGGTTGGTTGAAAAAGGTTGAATGTTTGGTCGAGAGGTCAGGTTGATTGATATTTGGTTGAAGTTTGGTTGAGACTAGTCGAATAATTGGTCGGGGGTTGGGTCGAGGGACACTTGGTCGAGATGAGTGATTGATATGTGGTAGAGACTGGGTTGAAAAGTTGGTCGAGGTTTGGATGAAGGATGAATTCCCCCAGCGGGTAGGGAGAATGTTTGAAAGATTGGTTAAGGTCGGTTAAAGTTTAGTGGTCAGATGGATGGTATTAATGTCGAATAAGGGGGTCAAAGGCGGCAAAGGGACCATAGTCTGGCGTGGAGATCCTGATTTAGGTGATGAGGTTGGAGAGGCATGAGTCGGGGTTAATGTTTTGTCGAAAAGGTGGTTAAGAGGGTCCTTGATGAGAAGGGAATCCTTTTTCTGGTGTTGACGAGTGACAGCTTTGAGAGCGCAACAACGCTCAGTGTCATGTCCCGAAATGTGATGATAGTGGCAGAATTTAGAGTTGTCGAACCAAGATGGCCTTGATCCGAGAATTGATGAGCGGAGTGGTGTTGAAGGTTTGTTGATGGTGTGGTCGAGAAGAGAGGTGTCATTCTCCAAACATTGGTGAACGACAACCTTGAGGGCATGACAATGCTCCGTGTCGTGTCCAGGAGTGTGATGATACGCACAAATGTGAGTGTCATCGAACCATGGTGGTTTTGGTCCGAGAGAGTGATATGGTCTAAGAGGCGGGAGATCGATACGAGAGGACTACAACAATTGCCGTAAGAGGAAGGCATATGAACCTGCTAACGGGTTGGGATGTTTTATTGCAGTGAGGGTTGGTGACGTTGATTTGGGAGGTGAAGGAGGCATAGGTCGAGGGTTTGGAGGAGATGTATGTCTGATGGGATGATGGAGTAATGGAGGTGACTTACCTCTGTGAAGTATGGGAGTGGGAAGCACTCCGAGTAAAGTAGACGGATGTGGGCCCAAGATTGAAGGTAATGACGAAGGTGGAGGAGGAGTTCTCCGGTGAGGTCTAGTAGTTTTCGTGTGTTTGGGTCGAGGGCCACTATTGTGTGAGATGAGGTTAGATATGGGTTTGGGTTTAGATGTGGATAGAGGTGAGTGAGATGTAGAAATCTCACGCAAAGGGCAAGAGGAAACCGTGACTGGGTCTTCCTTGGTTGAAATGGGTGGAGAGACTAGTTCTTCTCTTGGTGGAGAAGAAATAAGAGAGGGCGGCTCCTCAAGTGGGCAGAGGGCATGGATGATCGTGCCTTCTACTTGTAGTTGAGGAGTAGGCAAGGTAGGGTCTTCAGATGGAGGTGGGCTTAATGGCGTTGATGTGGTCAAAGCGTCTTCCAATACAAGAGAGGTAGATGGAGGACTAATAGGAGAAGAAGGTTCTTCATCCTTTAATGGAAGAGGTTGGTCAAGGACAAGAGGCAAGATAGTGCTAATCGTGTGAATGTCATGGTCTTGAGGGTCATTGGTCGAAGTCTGGACGTTGTTTTGAGTAGGCGGATGATTTGGAAAAGGGTGTTTGAAGATGTCGATATGTTGGTTAGGTGGGGCGTTCGGGTTATCTAAAATAAGATCCCCCTTGTCGATCATGTTTTGGACGATGTTTTTGAAAGTTCGGCAGTTGTCGATGTCATGGCCTTGGACGCGATGAAAAGGGCAGAAGTCAGCCTCCCTATACCATGTAGGGATGGCTTTTGAAGGGTCAAATTGAGGTGGTCGGATTGGAGGGAGATTGAGGACCCCCTGCTTGAGAAGTTTTTCCAAAACGAAAGCGTATGGTTCTCCAAGTGGAGTGTAAGAACGCTGAATGTACCGTTGTTGGAATTGTTTGGTGATGCTTGGAGATGTCGAAGGTTGAGAGTAATTCATTGTTGTCAAGGATGGTGATCTAACGACCACAGTATTGGCCACTCCTTTAGATTCGGAATTGGCAGAAGAAGAAGGTCTAG
The DNA here is from genome assembly GCA_037957365.1 of Torreya grandis. NCBI lineage: Eukaryota > Viridiplantae > Streptophyta > Pinopsida > Cupressales > Taxaceae > Torreya > Torreya grandis. The sequence goes on along the minus strand of JARHVA010000070.1, from coordinate 154,934 downwards.
AAGAAGAATGGCCAGTAGATTTTGCGTTGGTATTACGCAATTTGACCTTATCTTCTTCAAGGGCGCAGAGTTCAAGCTTTCGAGCCATGGTGAAAGCTTCGTCAAAAGTGCGGAATGTTTGAATCCGCAAGGTAGAAGAGATGTGTCTGGCACATGCTCGAGAGAAGAGCTCGATGAGCTCGGGTTGAGGCAAAGAGAAGGAGAGCTGATTGATCAGACCTCTCCAACGAGCGACAAAGTCGACAATTGATTCATCATCAAATTGCCTGATGGAGTAAAGGTCTGTGATTGAGACTTGTTTGGTGATGTTGATTGAGAAATGGTCAAGAAATAGTTGGGCGAGTTGGATGAATGAAAAGATAGAGTGTCTGGCAAGAGAACTATACCAGTCAAGGGCAGGGCCAGAAAGGGACATAGGGAACATGCGTAAAAGCAACGCATCGTCATGGGCAATAAGATAACAGGCATGTCTAAATGCCCGTAGATGTTGTCGTGGGTCTTCCTTACTCTGAAAGCGAGTGAATTTAGGAAGCTCCCAATGGTTAGGGTATGGTCGAATAGGGACGAAAGGATGGATGGGCTCGTTGCAAATTTGCTCATATGACAAAGTATTGCTTGAACCGGAAATGGAGGCTTCGAGACTGGACATTTTATACATCAGCATCTTGATAAGATCTGCTGACGAATTGGCAGGTTGAGCACCCCCTAAGTTGTAGGGCGCTTGGGAGAGGCTAGAGGAGGCGTGCGACATAGTCGGTTGTACAATGTACGGATGACTAGTCGCAGGGGTGGAAGTGGAGGCTAGAGGTGGTTGTGTTATGAAGGTCGAAGGTATAGGTTGACTGGGCACTGCCAAAGGTGGTTGAATGGCGGCACTAGTAGAAAGATAGGTTGGCACGCCTACATTTGTGGGCGCAAGAGTATGAGGGGTCGAGACAATCAAGTCCTGATATGATGTAGAACTTGGTTGAATTGCAGGTGGTTGAGGGGGTAATGGAACCCCGATGAAGGTCGGTCTAAAAATAGGCGGGGAGGCCAAACTTTGCATATTGGCCATGGTTGGGTTAATAGTTGAGGCGAAAGGCTGAGTCATAAAGGGTTGGGTGGTGAATGGTGTGGATGTCGTCGCCATGTCACCCGAAAGGTCTCGCGTTGGGTTTCTCACGAGATAGTTTTGGAGGGCTACGGTATTGAGGTCCAAGAATCTCTCAAAATCTTGGTCCCCTTCAGGGATGATGGGAATTTGAGTCGGGGTTGGGGTCGGGGTCGGGGTCGGGGTCGGTCCTGTAGGAGTTCTTTCAGTCTCCGAGTGGAACTCCATGATATGACTGGTTAGGGATGGGGGAGACGGAAGCGATTGTTGGCTAAAGTGGTTAAGAAGAGAGTCCTGGTTCCAGAAACTGTGTTCTTGCAGTCTCAGAAAGTCAGAATGTGATTTTTGACAGAGAATGGACAGGTTTTAGGCTGCTGGTTTTGAAAAAAGGGACAGTGACAGAGACCGACGTCGGTTGAAAAACCGATGTTGGTAAGTAAGATAGCCGATGTTGGTCAGATAACCGATGCCGGTAAGAGAGGAAAGCCGACGTCGGTGACAGAACCGATGCCGGTGACTGTGTCTTCCAGAGAACAAAAAGATTTTGAGATTCTTTGGAAAAACAATGAAGAAAGCGTCCTCACTCACTCAAACAAACAGATGAGAAGAAAAGAACAGAGAGAGATAGACAAGCCTAAGCGATAAATCCTAGGAATTAACTTTAGAATCTTGTGGCTTATGCCTTAGATGAATGTTTAGGGAGATTGGCTGTCAAGAAAGTCCTAGAAGAAGGCGGTCTAAAGATGGTTTTAGGTGTTGTTTTAGGTGCTCAAAGTCTGTGTTAGGTCTGGTACGTGGCCTGGTGCTAAGGAGAAAGCTCCCCTCACTTCACGATTCCAGCGGTTAGCTGGTCTCGCTTAGCCAAGATATACCTCGCCTAGATTTTATCCTCCACCAGAGAACGGAGTGGGCTTCCCCCTTGGTGATGAAATCTAAGTAGGGTCACCGGGATGGGTAAGGTATCCGCTGGGGGATGAAATCCCAGTCGGGCCTTGTCTCAGGTAAGTTTTATGTTCGTTTTAGTGCATGTGGTTCGGTAGTGTAACATCAAGTGTCTACGATTTATTCAATATGCGGATTTAAGTTACTAGATGTGGACTAAGAAGATGCAAGCACAAGCAGAGATGAATGCAAAGTGTTTTAATGCCCAAGTCGAAATGTGATGTTTGTTATGAAGACAAGTTTGAGAAAGGGTTGAGAGTATGATGTTTAGACTAGTCTAGAAATGCAAGGAAGAAAGATTCGTTTTAGTCCTGCTTATAGTGTCATTGAGAAGGAAAGAAGGAGGGGGAAAGGTAAGAACCTAATGCTCCTAAATGAATGAAGAAGAAAAGGAACCCAGGAGGAACCTAGGGTCCCACCGGGCGTGCCAGAATGTTTCTATCGCTAATTCGCTTTTTCAGATTATAAAGAGAGAGAAGAAACTAAAGAGATAAATGGACAAGGCATGTGAAGTACCTGGATATAGACTGCGCACCATAAATCCAGACACTTGTGAGCACCCCTCTTTGGCTGTGGAGGAATGACACCTGCAAAGAAAAGGAACTTGGACAAGAAAGTGTTAGATGGATAGGCGGTGGGTTGCCAAGCGCGAGCTTGTTCCCAGAAGTGTGAAAACTTCCTTAAGGGAGGTCAACCCACTAGTTTGATAAGAGATAAGTGACTGATAAATGATAGAATGCTAAAATAGACTAAAATGATAGCAAACTGAAAGAGAAAAGAAAGCAAAGACTTACCTGGAAGAAGCTGTCGGCCTAGTTGCAGTCGCCGGCATCGGTGGTCTCACCGGCATCGGTTGTCGAAGGTGCCGACGTCGGCTATGTTGCCGACGTCGGTCGGGGTAATGGCCGGCATCGGTCAGGGCAATAGGCAGGGTCTGGTCGAGTCTAGACAGAGTCTGGTTTGGGCTTGGTCTGTGGACGGGTCTGAGACAGAGTTTATGGACGTGCTTGAATGGTTTGGAGAATGGTCTAGGTCTGGTTTTAGTTGACGGTCTGTGTAGAGGTCTAGGAGAATGGACAAAATGTCGAAAAGGGACAGAGAGATAAGGAAGCCAATCAGGGAGATAGGAATCCAGGTCTGCCTGGTTTGGTTAGCAGTCTGGATTGGGGAGAAGGAGAGCTGAATCTAGTTTAGAAATGACTAGAAAGCATAAAGAAAACCAACAGAGTACAACATACCTATGCCCTGCTGAAGAAGGTGTTGATCTTGTTGCTGGTGATACCGGATGTGAATTCCTATTGCTGATGAAGAATCCATGTTGTTCACTTGCAAAAGCTTGCTGTGTACCTGAGGGAGAGAGTCAGAGAGCGAAGAGGAGAAGAAACGGATGCCAAAACACCAAGAGAAATCAGTTTGCGAGCTCCAGGGTCCAGGGGCTGCAACGGATGCAGAAAGGGGTAATGAAGGCTGCCGACGCCGGCAATTTCACCGACGTCGGCCGAAGGGTCGCCGACGTCGGCGGTGGCAGAATGGGGACAGAGACTAAAAATAGCCTCTGCCCATTCTTGCACGCCGTCGGGCGAGGGGTTGTGGGAAGAACGGTCACGAGGATGCTTAAATGGGCGTGGGGGGAAGATAATGAGGAGATTTGGCATAATAAATGCTAGGGGGAAGGTGGAGGGATTCAAGGGAGGATCCAAGGTGGCAAGGGTGAGGTGGAAAGAGGGCCACTTAATTAAAATATTTAAGTTATTTTAATCAAATGAATGGAGGGGACTAAGGCCAAGGGTTAGGATAGGGGTTTGAGGTGAACAAGGGGGAGAACCAAGGTGCAGACACGTTTGCGGTGTCTACAGATGGCACCAACCTAAAATTTGATAGGAAATGATCAATTTTATTTCATGTCACTTCCCTAAAGAAACTATTAATAGAGTTAAAGATATAGAATGATGGCAGAAAAAGGATTTACATTAATGAGCAGATGGTGGCATATTTTAGTGGATTTTGTGGATCTCTATGACACCAGATATTAATTTGGTAGATGAGAATAGAGTATAAGAAAAAAAATGGTAGAGTTAGGTAGTTTACTTGTTATTTTAAAGAGATTAGAGCAAGGATCCAAAGTTACTTGAAATAGAAAATGAGTTCCCCATAGCCTTCTTAAGTGTGAGCAAAAAAATGAATAGGACATTGCATCTTGCCCTAAGGTGAAGAGGAGGAAAATAAACCAAATTTGAATGGGAAATGAGAAATTAGAGGTTTTGATAAGATAATATTTTTCTAGTTAAAGGGCGAGAAGCTCAAAATCTGAAGACATAATTGCATTTCCTATGGCTTTGAAGTAGACTAGACACCATTTTGGGATTCGATAAGGTCAATCAACCATGCTTTAACACTAGAAGATTTAGGATGGGGAAGAAAATGCTGAGAATAGGATCAATAGAAGTGCACAAGGATGCAAATAAATAAAAAGGAGGGAGAGAAGCAACCACTACAAAATCTAAGGTGCAACACAACTCTCTGAGTTGCCAAGCTTCAGCAAGGCAGAAGACCTGATGCATTTCCTTATCTCATGGGTGCATGGTGACTAGTTCTATTTTAATAGATGTGTATGATAATTTTTAATATCCACATAAAAAAATCACAAGGATAGCTTACTCAAGTAAAGATAGAAGGGAGATGATGGATGATGATCTAGAAGTGGAGAGGGTTGTAAAGCTCCTGGGCTATTAAAAGTTAGGATTTGCATTCCCCATAAAAGACATTAAGGACCCAGGAATAATGGAAGTAGAACACCTGATAAGTGCTAAAATTTTCCCTAATGGCCTATGTTCAGACATCATAAAAACCTTCTTTTGCATTTCCCACCACGTGGTGTAAGGAGAACTCTTCAACATATCCAAATTTATCATAAAAGAGATTAGAAAGAACACAAAAGAATGCCATCAAGTGCACAATACTTTCTAGTTGGGGTATATGCTTATCCTAATGGTAATGGAGGAGATAGGTGTGTCATATGGTGATGACAACCACCTATGGGTGTTTATACTAAATTAAAAATCCCCAGTGGTGAATTACTAGGACTACATGTGCCCACCTAGTTTTTTGCATAAGCATAAAACTAGAGTGTAGGGGTGGTTCAACAAGTATGTAGAGGCCTTTGGAAAAGAGTGGTGCATACCACAAGAAATTCCTTAGTAACTTGTGAGAATGATGACCTTCACCATGATGCAACACTTTTGTGTGGTGCACTTAGTACTCACAGATGTAAATCCTTTAAGGTGGCTCTGATTGCCTTATGCATTTTTAGCCAAATACTTCATGATGATGTTTAAGAGGATATCAAACATGTAATAGATTTATATCCAATCCAAGGCCATAAATTATGATAAGAAGATGATGAGGCACAAATTCATGTACCCCAGAACCAAGGCAACCAAGGATGAGGAGGATGATAGTGATAGACCTAATGTCAGTCCCCTCTAGAGGGTTATAATCAATGAAAAAAATTCAACTTGTACTATGAGATGAAGCCACGCAAGAAGGGTGAAGATACTAAAAAAGAATATGAGTTCCCCCTCCTAGCTAATGATGGAGGAAAGGATGCACCAAAATTCTAGGCAAAGTCACTCAATAGGAACTGGAGTGAAAAACTATAGGAAATTATGGAGCACATACAATTGAAGATAGCCTTCAAGGAACTAATCATGCCACCTATTCCAAAGAAGCACATAACATTCGAGCAAGGTGATTCTTCTTCTATTAATAATCCAAGAAATACTAAGGGACCTATAGCATTCCCTAACAAGACCCTTGCATACATGGAGAAAGAGGTGACCCTATCACCTATAATAGAATAAGATACTAAAGAAGATAGGGTAGGGACTTATATCCTATTAATGGAGGAAGGTGAAGAGGATCTTAGTGTTAAAAAAATCCAAGAGGCCTTACAAAATAGAGTGGCCATAATGCTAAAAGCAACTGATGAAATGGAAAGCCTTACCTCTAGCACAACCCTGCTAAAGAGCCCACCAAAGAAGACAATGCTGACATCCAAGGATAAGGCATTCCCAATAACCCCTCAATCTATCAATAAAAAAAGTGGCCTACAAGAAGATGGGACTCATTAAGGAACATATAAACTAAGCTATGGTGCTTAAATAAAATTATAAACTTGACCTTGAACAAAATAAGGCCAAGTTGGAGAAGAGGGCCCCAAAATTACCCTTGAGAACAAAAATAGAAGTAAAGGTGATCAAACAAGTGCCAAGTGGATCTACCGAACAAATAGAGTAATTTATTAAGGTACACCCAAGTAGTGAAGTGGTGTCTAAACCAAAATAAGGTGATGTTGGCACCTCAAAACAACAAAATGAGATAATTGAGGAGTACCAATAATAACAAGAAGACCCTAATGCTAAAGGTATAAACATTGAAATAAACATTGAGAAGCCCTAAGATGAAGAAGACCCCAAGTACCACATAATTGACTCCTCGAAGGAGCATGTCAAAGAGAGTGGTGGCACTAGTGAAGGGGAATAAATGCACATAGAGGAGAAGGCCATCGTCAAAAAGGGTGACAAATAGCTAAACATAAAAGAAATGATGTAAAAATATTGGGAGGATGATAATTTATAATTGTATGAAGATATGCCCCCAAAATCCACCATGATAAGGATGCACACTCAAATTTCATTTACGCTAGAATATTACATGAAGGAACCCTAATTCAAGGCACAAAAGGCTACAACTTCAAGCCTAGAGAATACTCAATAAGCGCATGAATATCTCCTTATTAACTCCCAAGCCATGAACCCAGTCCAATCTAGAAGTGCACTAATAAGAATGGCTATGGAAGTAATATGCTAAAATTTCATAAATGATGATAAGGTGATGAAACTAAAAAAACTCCTCAAGGAAGTAAGGGAGGAAGTTCAGGCCAACAATTTCAAACTACAATAGTTTTATGAGCATGTGGATGTAGTCGAGCCATCTCTATTGATTGATGTTGATACCTTAGACCTATCAGAGGTTGATAAAATATGTGTTTTGGTGGATCATATGCTCCCAAGACTCTAGCACAAACTAGTGCAACAATAAGAGGAAGAGGAAAACCGTAGTGTCACACTAAAGAAGGATATTAGACAAGCTCCAAGAAGTGGACGATATTTTTTCCAAGTTGAAGGAGTAGTTACAGTAGATGTAATCTTTTTTAACGTATCCAACCAAGCCTCGGTGATAGATGTGCACTTGAATCAAACAAAGGATAAGAAGGAGTAGTTAATGACAAAGGTGTACTCTACAAGAAAGGCAAAAAGGTTGTAGATCATGGGAAGTGTAAATGAGTTGAGAAATTAGATCAAGGCTCAAGAGAGAACCCTATAAGACATATTTTACAACCTACAAACTAAGGCTTATGAGTAAGGGGATATTTTGGATGAAAGTATGGTAAAGGAATAGGCCAACCTAAAATCCTTTCAAAAGGATTTGGATAAAATAAATACAATTATGCTCACTATTGCTTTAATTAAAATTGATAGCACAAAAAATGAGATCAAGCTAGCCATAAAGAGATTTTAGGACTTCAATGTAGATCTCTAAGAGAATGCACCTAAGTTTTGTGATCCTAAAAGTTTGATGACATATTCTGAGGGTGTATTAAGTTTTTCATATGGGGTAGTGTTGGGCCCCTAACTTTGGTTTGATGAAGTTTTCATGCCAACCTAATATCCACCTCAGTGTGTCTAGTTATTTTGGCAAGTAGCCTACTTAATAGTTTTGATAGCCAGCCAGAGGATGTAGCATAAAATATGTGTTGTTGAGGTATGTTCCTATTGTTGTTATTTTGGTATTGATATTATCATTGATGTCAAAGTCAAGATGGAGATCATTAATGTCAAAGTCAAAGTTGATGTCATGCATGGTGAAGTGGTATCTAATAAGGAGTCTTATGACAAGAGAGAATTTGAAGGTAACCTATTGTATCTTTGTTGAGAGATAATTTGAAGGCAACCTGGTAACTTTTCTAAGGTTGATGACATGTTTCAAGATCAATAAACAAGGTAAGCATATTGTTGAGTACTAGGTGTCTAAAGAAGCCTATTCTAGCCCTATGAGAAGGTGTATGCATAAATCATAGTAAATATTGGTGAATTGTGATAAGAGTTTATAAATTTTTTTAATCATGAGAAAGAGGCAAATCATCTTTCATTAGAGTTCCAAGGACAGTTTTAAAGCTTAGTCCTTGCATGAAGAAACCTAGTGAGAAGGCATAGGTCTAGTAACATGTTGAAGTGAGCAGTATAAGGCTTATGATAAGAATATTGGTAGTGTGTAAGCATGGTATGAGGTCATATGACATTATAATTAGGTGTTGATATTAGTATAAGAGATTTCAATATGTGTCCAAGGTCTAAGTATGGCTTATAGGTTTAGGTCTAGTATGCAAAAAAACCTAGTGTGGCCTAATGAGAGGTCAAGTTCAATTCCAAAGGTGAAAAATCTCATAATATCATTTTCATATGTGTGATAGGTTGTATAAATTTTTTTGACCAATTTTTAGTTCAAATTCTGAAGGAGAAAGCATGAAAATTTGGTATTGAGGTTTTCTATGTGCATAAAATGAGGTATAACAAACCCAAGAAGGATTTTTTTATTCCCCTTGGCACATGGAAACTTTTCATGAGGATCCAATAATATCATGATAGTCAGGTAAGGGTCATATCTTAAATTTCCTATAATTGGTTTTGGAATTGAGGGGAAATACTTTATAAATGATTGTTAAGAATGGAAGGTAGTCTAGACCCTCTTAAAACCCTCATAATGACCCAATATGAAAGATATTGTTGTAAATAGATTAGAATATTATATGACCTATTTTTATATTTGGATAATTTATAATAATCTCTTGGGTTTATCCAAGTGGTATTGGTTTTGTCAGAAGAGTGAGTGGAAGCTACAAAAAACCCTTGTTTCTCAGATTTTTTATATAACAAGCAAGGTTAACCATGCCAAAGCATGAAAGTTATTAGATATTGAATATTAATGAATATATATTATGAAAATGGTGGGTTTTTAGTATTTTTTATACCTAAAATATGTTAAACTAATCATGGAAGTTGGCCTATCACTAAAAAGGCCTAATGAGGAAGATAATGAGAAAACTAGGCAGAAGTGAGAATGAGAGTAGGGATGGGTTGCAATGGATTAGGGATGGATCCAAATACATGAGATAATTTTTAAATACCTATATCAACTTTTTACCTTGAATACAATTTTCTATGATGATCATAGATAATCAAAAATTTGTTCTCAAAGTGATCTATCTAACACAGTGAGGTCTATGTAGGGTGAAGACATGAGATTGGTTTGTAAGAACAACATTGATACTAAAAATTGTAATATATATATTTAAATATTTTATAAGGATGATTAAGTATCATATAAACCCATAATAATTTCATATAAGTGTTCACATAGGTGTTATAAGTCTTGGTTTTTATGATTATGTTTCTGGAGCTACAATTAAGTTTTCTATGTATGAGTGAGAATGGTGTTCTTGAGTCTTTTTGCATAGATTTGAATCATAAAATGCACATTAAGTTTTTATATAAGTCTTATAAGTTATTTTTAATGTATTTTTATGCATGATAAACTCTTATGAAGGTGTAAAAATTTAAAGGCTCTTGACTAAGTTTTTTAAGACTGTGTGTAGTTCTGAGTGAGCATATGAAGATGATCATTTTGAGGTATTTTTCTCTATATTTTGAAATATAATAGACTTGGTGATGACACTAAGGTCATGGAGGTTCTTTCCATCTAATTTTTTTATTATGCTATGTATCAAAGTTGAGTGTATGCTTCATATTTTCAAGATAGAGTTTATGGTAGTGAAAAGGCCTAATTACGAATAGACTTAATTGTGTGGTTAAAGGAGTGAAATTGAAAGATTTTTTTGAGGAAAAGGATTCAAACCTCCATCTTATTATCTTTAATTCAAATATGTGTTATCATATAAGGTCCTTTTAAGGAGACCTAATAGCCTAAAGGATATCCTAAGCAAGTAAAGATGGCTATTCAAGCACAAGGTGGTTTCTTTACGAGCAAGGCTCCATTGTTTAATGGTTTCAATTATTATTTTTAGAGTGTCATAATGAGGAAATATTTTATGTCTCAATTTCATAATTTTTTTAAATTAATTTTTAATGGATATAATGCTCCTCATATTCCTCTTATAGATGCAGCAGGTAAGAAGGCTAGTGACAACAATTTAAAAGCAATGAATGGTATTATGTGTGGCATATCATAGGCATAACTTGTGAAGGTGATGTAATGTATGTATTCTAAAGAAATCTAGGACAAGTTAAATACTATTTATTAGGGATACTCCAAGGTCAATTTTTCTAAGTTGCAAACCCATAGAAGATAATTTGAAATCCTAAAGATGAATGAAGATTAGACCGTTATAGCCTACTTGTTGAGGGTTGATGAAGTGGTCAACATCATAAGATACATAAGTGAATAATTTAAAGAGTATACTATTATTTAAAAGGTTTTAAGATATGTAACTCCCAAATTTTATTCTAAAGTGTCTATTTTTAAAGAGATGCAAGAACTAGACAATCTAGAGATGGATGAACTTCATAGCACCCTAACAACCTATGAGATGGGGACAAGTGAAAGAAGAATTAAAAAGAAGGAAGTTGAATTCAAGGCAAAAAATAAGTCAAAATTAAATAATACAAAATTTAATAAAGTCAAATAAAATTATGATTTTTATATTGATGATGATGATTTGATAATTATGTTTGCAAGAAAATTGAAAACATGTTCAGGAAAATAGAAGGGTAAGCTACCCTTTAAGTGTTTTAATTGTGGGGAGATTGGACACTTTGATAAAAAGTGCCCTCATAGGCATAAGACAAAATATTATGAAGAGCATGATAAATTTCATAATGATGATGAGAATTCCTATAGTTCTGATAAGAGCAAGAAAAGATTTAGAAAGTATGATGATAAGGAGAATTTTTTTAAGAATAAAAGAAGCTTTTACACCAAAGAAGATTGTAGCTCATCTAATGAGAGTGAGAGAGTGATTATGAAATTAGAGGTGTTTTTGGTGATTTAGATGAAGAAAAAGATGAGGTGGACTTCGAGGCTGAGTTGATGAAAACTCTAGAAGAATTGAAGATGGTGAAGAATAATAATAGGATGATGAGGTCTCTTGTCAAAGACTATGAGGATAAAATCATCTTGTTTGAATTTAGACTAAGTAATAACTCTGAAGAATAAGAGGAAATAGTCAAATAAGTGGAGACTCAAATTGAGATTATGACTACAAACCTAAAAGCTAAAGAAAAATGTGCAAGGTATGTAACTAAAGTGGATTCATTGAGATATGAATTAGATCAAACATAAATTAAGTTTAATTATTTTATGAAGTTTTAAAAGAGTGCCAATGGTCTAGACAACATTTTTAGTAGTTAAAATAATGTTAATGACAAAATAGGTCTTGTTTTCAATGGAGACCAAAAGAAGAGTGCTAATGTGATCAAGAAGAATCAAAACCTAAAGGTCAATGCTCAATCAAGGAATGATGGTACTCATAGAATGAAAATTAATCCTATCATAAAGCCTAATAATATAAAGTATGCTAATCACTTCAATGGTTATTTTTATTCATGTAACTAATTTGGTCATAGAACAAGGCATTGAAGAAGGCATTTCAAGAATGAGTATGCATGAAATTATGAGGAGAGTAATCAGTCAGGAGGTATGGGTAATGGTGTGTTTTAATCAAGAGGAATAGTGTGTTTCAATTATCAAAAGTTTGGGCATATTTAAAATTTCTATAATCATGGACTCGAAAGTCAAAATAAGAAAGTTGAGGCTCTTATAGTGCAAGAAAGAAGACAAGACAGTAAGTGGAAACCAAAGATAGCTAAGATGAATGATGACCAGTCTAAAAGTTCAAGTGGACTATTTTACATGGTAGAGAATATTTTAGATGAAAAAGAGTGTCAATAATTCTCTCTAACAGCTCAGATTGTGGATGGAGTCAAGACAAATAGACCAAGTCAGAATGTCATTCAAAATGAGATTGAAGAGGTCAAGCCAAAAGGGCTATTAAAACCTAATAGGATCATGAATAAAGTTTAGTCTAGTAAGGACATGGATATATGGTAATATCCTAATTTTATGTTTTTTTAGTACCCAAGAGAGAATATGTGTCTCCATTAGGCTTCATGGAGGTACTCAGCTAGTTAGCAAAATCATAAAGGATGTTTGGTCTTAGGGGGAGCTTTGTGTTCTATGTTGACATTTAGATCCAAGTTTCAATCAAGAATTTGTAGGAGGTGTGATCACAAGATATGGGTCATAAATATTTTATATGATGACTTGATCAAACCAAGTCACATTCATGATAGTGTCTAAAAAACCTAATAAGGGGAGCCAATCATATTCCAAGATCATGTGTGTTTTCCAAGAATATCTATAGCAGTTGATTCTAAGCCTAATTTGTGTTAAGTTATTGACACAGAGAGAAAGAGAATGATCTTATTTAAAGAGAAAAATGTGTGTTTTTCTAAATCCAAGGATTATTTAGTTGTCAATAGATTAACCTTTGTCATTAATGTCAAAGAGAGAGAAAGTTCTAGTTTGGGAGAAAGGTTAATTTGAAGAAGATCCAGCTTGGGAAGATATGAATGATCAACTTTGTTTAAGTTTTTCTCATCAATGACAAAGGGGGATATTGTTGAGGTATTTTCATGTTTTTGGTATAGTATTATTGATGTTGTCATTGATGTCAAAGTAAATATGTAAGTCATTAATGTCAAAGTCAAATTTGATTTCATGCATGGTGAAGTGGTATGTGACAAGGAGTCTTATGACAAGAGAGAATTTGAAGGAAACTTATTGTCTCTTTATTGATAGAATTTAAAGGCAACTTGGTAATTTTTTTGAGGTTGATGACATGTTTCAAGATCAAGATATAAGGTAACCATATTTTTGAGTACTAGGTGTCTTGAGAAGCCTAGTCTAACCCTGTGAGAAGGTGTATGCATAAAACATATTAAATATTGATTAATTGTGATACTACAGGCATGAGAGAGTGTATAAAGTTGTGTAAGAATGATAAAGAGATAAATAATATTTCATTATAGTTATAAGGATAGTTTTGAGGCTTAGTCCTTACATGAAGAGACCTAGTGAGAAAACATAGGTTTGGTAGCATGTTGAGGTGAACAATCTAAATATTATGAGAAGAATATTGGAAATGTGTAAGCATGGTATGAGGTCACATTACATGATAATTATTTGTTAAGAGTAGTACAATAGGTTTCAAGGTGTGTTCAAGGTCTAAGTATGGCTTACAGGTTTAAGTCTAGTATGCAAAGAGACTAGTGTGGCCTAATGAGGGGTCAAGTTCAGTTCTCAAGCTATAAAATCTCATAATAGAATTTTTAGATGTGTGATATGTTTTATCAATATTTTTGACCAATTTTGAGGTCAAATTTTGAAAGAGAAAGCATGAAAATTTGGTATTGAGGTTTTATGTGTACACAAAATGAGGTATAACAGACCCAAGAAGGATTTTATTAGGCTCCTTGGCACGTGAAACCTTTTCATGAAGATATAATTAGCTCATGATATTTAGGGAAGGGTCATAGATTAAATTTATTGGCATTTTTTTTGGATTATAGTGGCAATCTTTTATGAACAATTGCTAAGAATGAAAGGAAGTCTAAACCATCCTAAAACCCTCATAATGACTTGACATGAAAGATGTTAATTTTAAATATCTAAAAATGGATTGGATGACCTAGTTTTATGTTTTGAGAATGTAAAGGAATCTCCTAGGTTTCTCTAAGTGGAATTATTCTATTAGAAGAATGAGTGGAAGCTACAGAAAACCCTTATTTCTTAAATTTTGATATAATAAGTAGGGTTGACTAGGTTAAAGAATGAAATATATTGGATATTGAATCTTGAGACCTATATATTATTACCATTTTAGTTTTTTATTAGGTTTCATACCTATAATATGCTAACCTAGTCATGGAAGTTGGTATATCGCTAAAAAGGCCTAATGAAGAAAATAGTGAGAAAACTAGGTAGAAGTGAGAATGAGATTAGGGATGGGTTACAGTGGATTAGGGATGGATAAAAATATATGAGGTAATTTTTAAATACCTATATCACATTATCCCTTAAATATAAATTTTTATTATTCTCATATATAAGCAAAAACTTGTTCTCAAAGTGACATGTCTAACACAGTGAGGTCTGTGTAGGGTGAAGAAATGAGATTGGTATGTAAGATCAATATTGATATTAAAAATTATAATATATCTATTTAAATATGTTATAATGATTATTTAAACCCATTTAAATTTCATAAAATTTTTCACACATATGTTTTAAGTCTTGGTTTTCATGATTGTGTTTTTGGAGCTACATGCAAGTTTTTCATGTATGAGTGAGAATGGTATTCTTGAGTATTTTTGAATAGATTTTAATAATAAAATACACATTGAGTTTTTATATAGGTCTCATAGGTTATTTTTAATGTAATTTTATGCATGATAAAATCTTAGGAAGTTGTGAAAATTTAAAGGCTCTTGACTGGGTTTTTGAAGATAGTGTGTAGTTTTGAATGAGCATATGAAGATGATCATTTTGAGGTATTTTGATCTATATTGTGAAATATAATGTAATTGGTGATGAAATTGAGTTCATGTAGGTTCTATCAATGTATTTTTTTATTTTTTTTATGTATCAAAGTTGATTTTATGCTTAAGATTTTCAAGATAGACTTTCTGATAATGAAAAGGCTTAATTATGAGTAGACTTAATTATGTGGTTCAAAGAGTGAAATTTAAGGATTGTTTCAAGACAACTGATTCACCCCCCATCTTAGTAACTATAATTATAACATGTTTTAGTTTTCCTATAGCTATAAAACTCTTAGATAATCCAGACATTGACAAAGATCTGAAGGAAGATTGAAAGTAGAGCATGGGAATCACGGGATCATGGATTTGGTGGTTATGATGGAAGAACTCTAACTTGGCACTTGAATGCAGCCTCCACACTAAAAAATATTCTCTTATAGGCTTATGTAAATATCTCTATCTATATATAGAATAGAAGGAGAATTGTTGTGAAGCTCTAGTGGAATGGTTTTAGAAGCATGCCCTGTAGATTTTTCTCTAGTGGCAATTAATGTCACCTAGAGATTTGGCTAGGATTAGATATAGAATGGAGTCCATCCTAGATCTAATGGTATGTGCCTAATCTTTCCTATGAACTAATGGGCTATAGGTATCATGGTTTTGGATTTAAACTCTTATTCTAGACTTTCAACAATTAGTAATTATGTTGCTTTGAAATACATTTGGATTTGTCTTGGTTTGCATGTTAGTAGTATTGTTATGGGGTGAAAGTGAGTTTATGTTATGTCAAATTTTGGTTATTAATGTTGATTTGAAGTTCATGTGTTTCACTAGTTTAACATTTTAATTAAGTCTATATATTTTCCTGATGTCAACATCATTTTACATGAAAAATGGGTATAGATGTGTGCTCATGAACCCAATTTTTATTTAATCTACGTCTGTTAAATATGGAGGATAACTTGAATCAAATTAGTCTTGTGACCCACTAAAAGCCGATATGATTATATAATTACATTAAAATAGGTTTTCACCTATGATTATGCCCTTCAACTAAGTTAACATTGCATTAATTGAGCCCCCCTTTGAAGCCTCATGCCATGGCATAACTAGCCCAACATGGGCCCTGATTCCTTCTCAACTACACTTTGGGTGAGCACATAGGGAATGTGCCTTATGTGAATTGATGTTAGTGTATTCAAGTGCTTAAGTTTTGAGCACAAAATAATTTATCTTATACTTGCGCTTGTTTGCAAAAAAACCCTACTAGACCGCACCAACAATTTTTTTTGGTTTTTATAGAAACTATGTTTTGGTTATTTTCAAACTTATAGGAGTTGTCATTCTGGATAAAGTATTATTTAGTTTTATCTGAGTCATAGTGTGAAGGAAACTACTCCAATATTCAAGTCATTAGATAACACTATATATAGATTTTAGTTTCTACATACCTCACTGTATATTTAAATTACTTATATTTTGTTTTTTAGCCATAAGAAGTCTTCAACTATTTGCTCTTGTAGTGTATAGGTAAGTAGTTAACCCTGAGCAATTACTCTCAATATATTCTAAGAGATGTGATAGTTTAGTTATAGAATAGTAGAATCCTCCAAGTTAGTGCCCTTATGATCATACTCACTATTTACAACTAGGATCAATATATTTAAGATCCTACAAAGCAAACACACCTTGCTTAGTTAAACCTTGTGTCTATCTTTATTTCATGATATGATTGATTATTTTCTAGTAATACGTTGATAAAATCAATAGAATATAAAATATATATGCAATATAGATTATATCTAGATGAATAAATGATGATAAAGAGTATACAAAATTGATACAATACACAAGAATTTAAAGTGAGAAAATCTCTAATAGATAAAAAAACTATGAAGATGATATTGAATAATTGAAAAACTTTATATTCCAATACAAATCTTTTCCTTCTCACTTCTTCACATAAGTCTTCACATAAATTTTATAAATATTTTCCACATGCAAATATTAAATTCATAGATTGTGTTTTCGTGAATAATAACATAGGGGTAAGACCTTATTTATAATAAAATGTGAGGGGAGGTAACTGTTGTAACCAATGGGTCCATCCTTCCTGAGAATCATTTAAATTAATTGGTTAATAATAAATCATAATATTTTATTATTTATTTATACAAGGTGTTTATCTTATATTTAATAAATAATAAATTATTATTATTTAATAATAAACTAAAGTATGTTAAGGGTCTAAATTAACCCACTTAGATATTAAATGTTCTAACACTCTCCCTTAATGCTAAGTGGGGATAAATGTCATAGTCACCTTAATGCATGAATTATATTATGTACACAATTGAAGGATTTAAAAACTTTCATCGTGTCAAACATCATCTTTTAAAATAAAATGAATTCTAATCTATAAAATATTCTAAAGTAAGTTTAGGCTAGCACGATTGTGAGACTACATCTCATGGTTTCCTATGAATAATCATATAAGCATATTTAGATCCTTTTATAACATAAAAACCTCTATTAAAAAATATGTTTTTATGTATTGAAGTATAAAATTAAAACATTCACATGAAGTTTACTTAAATCACATAACTTCTATATACAATTTACAATGCTATACAATGATAAGTATAGAGAAGAAGAAAGAACACATGGTTGTTAGGAAGTGGCATTGTCATGTATACTCCTCCTGAATGGCAACTTCGAGAGGCCTAGCATTACATGAAACTGATAAAATTTGGTAGTATCAAGTAGTTTTTAAAATATATCTACCACTTGTTCATTTTTAAGACAAAATTTTAGATCAATATCACCATTGAGGACTTTCTTTCAGATAAAATGCACATGAACTTTAATATGTTTAATTTTTTGGTGATGCACTAGATTTTTTACCAGAACTATACAACTTTGGTTATCACAATGAATGATGGTATTATGAGAAACATCCAAATGAAGTTCTCCCAATAACCTTCACAATCACATGGTTTCTTTGGTAGTTTTCATAGCACTTTTGTACTCTGCTTCAATTAGAGAGATAGAGATAGTAGGTTGTTCTTACTGCTCTAAGTGATATCTACATTAAACTTAAACATATATCCAAAATTAGATTTACAATCTATAGTATCACCAGCATGATCAACATCACAATAACTATATAATTTAGTATTATCAATGAAAGAATAAAATAAATCAAAATTAATTGCTCCTTAAATATAACAAAAAATTCATTTAGATAATTTCTAATGATCCAAATATAGATCCTGTATAAATCTAGAAACAACACCAACAATATATGAAATATCTGACATAGTAATGATTAGATAAATCAACTACCAATAAGTTGTCTATATAAAGTAGGATTAACTTTTTCACATGCAGATTTAGGATCAAGTTTAACACCAACTTTCATAGGAGTAGAAGTAGATTTATAATGAAGTATGGTAAACTTAATAAGAAGATTATGTGCATATTGAGATTATGATACAATAATTAAATTTTTATCTTGAAATATAGTCATTTCTAAAAAATGATGTAGAATGCTTAAATCAGTCATTTCAAATATTTAACTTAGTTTATCTTTATATTTATAAATTAAATTAGATAGATCATCAATAATCAACAAATCATCGACATATAATATGATTAGAATTAAATAATCATTTTAAACTTTAACAAAGAGATTATCATCTAAATAGGAGTTAGCAAAACCTAATTATTTGAAAAAAGAAGTAATTTTAGAATAGCAAGCTTGAAGAACTTATTTTAAACTATACAAAGATTTTTTTAAATTGCATATATAATGTTCTCTATTAGGATCAGTGAAAACTTTAGGTTGATTCATATAGATTTCTTCTTCTAAATCATTATTTATAAATGTATTCTTGACATCCATTTGGTGGATAACCAAACTATTTTGGGTTACAAGATTAATAAGAAGTCTAACAATACTCATTTTTGCTATAGGAGCAAAGGTTTCAACATAGTCAATCTCAGATTTTTTAGTAAATCTATGAGCAATATATCTACTTTAAATTTTAAATTTTACCAATTAAATTATTTTTGATCTTATAACGCTGTCTACAATTGATAATATACCTTTTAGATGGAGGAAAGACAAAATCTCAAGTTTTATTTTTAATTAAGTCATTATATTCATCTTTCATAACAACATTCCATCTATCATCTTGAGTCTTCAAATGATTGAGGTTCATATTCATACATAGTCATTAATGCATGATAAGAATATTTATTTCTAGTTAATTTATTAATGTTATAAATGTTAAAAAATTAAATTAGGGATTATGATTATTTAAATCTTTTAGATTGAATATGAAACTCAGGGGGTTACTTAAACTATAAGTTATCCAAAGCTGGATCGACTTCTTCAAAGACATCCATTTCATCACAAGGAGAAACATGAGAGTCAGATTCATTAACAAAATAACACTGAAGAGGATCCACAAAGAACTCACAAAAATATTTTTTAGGAATAAGAACATTATTATTCTCAATGATTTAATATTTATAAGGATCATACACTTTTAAACCTTGTGTCTTACCTTCGTAACCTACAAAAATGAAATAATAAGTGGGATTGAGTTTTTTTCTTTTAGTTTTAGGAATAAAAATAGAAATAGGATTACCAAATATCTTAAAATGAGTCACACTAGGTTTATTTTTAGTCCACATTTATAAAAAGGTATAAATATGTAAAGATTTGGTAGGAAATCTATTAAAATATGCATAGCAGTATTCATGGATTTGGTCCATAAAAACTTAGAAACATTTAAATATTTAAACATTGTTATAACCATTTCTATGATGGTATGATTTTTCCTTTCAGCAATACTATTTTGCTGAGAGAAATAGGGAGTTGTTAGTTCTCTTTGAATACCGTAACTAATACAAAAATAATCAAATTTTTTACTAACATATTCAACACCATTATCAATTTTTAATCTCTTAATAAAAAAATCAGATGCATTATCAATACTAACTTTAAATTTTTTGAATTTAGACAACACTAATTTTTTTAATTAAAAAATCAGATCATTCTAATGTAATCATAAATAAAAGTAATAGTATACAAGGAACCATTAAGAGATACAAATTTAAGATGTCCTATGACATCATTATAAATCAATTCTAAAGGATGTGAGGAATTCACATCATGATTCTTGTGAAAGGGGTTAGTATTTTGCTTACCACATAAATAACCCTCACACATTTCATGATGAGAAGGGATAAAATGAAGTTTAACAACAAGATTATTTGTATACTTGTCATTTAAAATTTTAAAATTATCATGCCTTAATATTTTATTTCATAATTGAGATTCATTCTTACTATGCGATGAAAAAAATGTAGAACAAAAGATATATAAACCATTCTTTTAAACACTTCAACAATCAAAGAATCAAATTGATTTCTAATGGACCATCTATCTTTAAGTAATGTTATAATAAAATTATCATTTTTAAATTGAGAACAAGATATCAAACTCTTTTTAAGCTTAGGTTTATAGAAAACATAATTTATAGTAACATTTGAAAACATTGCTTATCCCTATTTAGTTGTTTCTAAAAAAGAATTACCTCCTAAGTAAATTATTTCAAATATATATCTAGAATCACACATAATATTAGATAAGTAATTCATATGGTGTGATGCACCGCTATTTAAAATCCACTCATTTTTATTTTAAGTAAATAAAAAAGCATATAAAGCAATAACATTTGAATCTTGATTGTTATTCTAGTTAAGGTTTTGATTCTTCTACTTATTTTGATTAGATTTCTTATCTTTGTTATTTTTAGAAGATTAATTGTTAATTATATCCTTGTTTTTATAATATGTTTCTTTTTTATGATCAAATTTATCATATAAATTATAATTTCCATTAAACTTAGGTGTATGACTCTTGTTACCAAATTTTTTATTATCATATTTATCTTTAGTAGAATTAGGCTTAGATTTTTTATTTTTAGTGTTATCAAAAAAATTATTTAAAGTAATAAGTTTTTGAGTGGGTTTCTCTTTACAATCAAAATTAATCATAACTTTCTCTTATTATATTAAGAGAGCAGACAATGTGGTAAGATCAGGGATACTTTGTTCAGTTTGATACTTAAAATTTAAAATTGAAATAATATTTTTAAATTTTTTATGAATATTTAATTGAATGATAAAATAAATTAATTGACCCTAAATCAAATTACAATTACATCCATCTAAGTTATCTTTAATATTTTTAATTTTAATGAAAAATTTTATAACTTTTTCATCATATTTTATAGGTGTAGTTAGTAATTCAAAGATTAACTTACTAATCTTCGAGAGATGAGTGTCTTCATTCATAGATTCAAAGAGTTTTCAAGTATCATTAGGATACTCCTAATTTCTAATGTGAAGAATGAATTCATCCTTAACATTTCACAGAATAATGAAGATAGTTTCCTACAATTTTTTTAAAAATGCATTAGTAAGCTCGGGAGTCACATGTCATCCAAAAAGAGATTTTTCAATCCCAATAAAAACATTTCAAAACTTACAAGCAATTAATTTAGTTTTAACATAAATTTTATATATATTATAGTTATATCCATTAAACATTTGAGATTTATCTAAGGAAAAATAAGGTGAAGCCATAGCTTCCAAACAAGATAGTAAACAAATACTTTAAAAAATATATTTTAAATAATTTTTTGAATTATTTTTAAAATAAATTGAATTGCGCATGTAACTATACTTAATTACATAATTTATATCCCTAACAATGCAAAAAATTGAATTAAAATTGCACTAATATAAGTGTCAAAAGAGTCTCACTCAAAATGACTACTTAAACATTATTATTAAAAAAGATTCAAAAACTTCAATAAAAAACTTTAAAATAAAAAATTGGTCACTCCAATGCATTCAGAACATGCCAAAATCTATAGATTGACTGGTTATACAACTATTTTTGTCAAAATATTATTCACTAGGTTGAAAGTTGAAGAACTAGACGACGAATCATGGGTTTAGCAAAGCTGGGACGTGAATTAAAAATAGATTTAAAGTTAAATTAAATGTTAAAAAATGTTTTGACCAAGTCAAAAAAAGATTGAATAAGGAGGTTTTGAACTTGAGACCTCCTTAGTTGTAAGATCTACCAAAAAGATAAACCACCAACTCTTCTAGGAAATATTTCAAAATAATATATGCATTAATTTATTAGACCTTATATATATATATATATATATATATATATATATATATAATGTCGATTTAAATAACATAAGTAAAAAATTTTAAAAATTGAACTTTGTAGTAATTCTTTCTTTTTCCAAGGTAGGACCGAGGGTTTGAAAAAAATAAATTAATAAATAGTTTATTTTTTAAATACTTCTTCAAAACTATATGAATTTAAAAACATATATGTAGTTTAATGGCTCTCTTGTAGAATTTTAAGAGCTCAGATCACTTTGTACAAGTATCGGATTTGCTTAAAAATTTAGCAACCCTCATATTTTTATTTGATAAACACAATTGAACCCTCAAAATAGAATTTTTGATGAAGAATTCAATATTTTGAGTTGCCCAAGATAAAGTATGATGCCCTTGTAAGTGTTTGGGAGAGCCCAAAATCTTGTACAGGAACTCAAAAACATCAAAATTTGTTTCAATCTTCTAAAAAAAATTAATAATGAAGGAATTTAAAATTTTGAATTTTGACTAAAACACAATTTTTTTAGTTTTTTTAGGTTGGTTATGATGTCTCAGGCTCAGATAAATAAAAATTGTTTGACAAAGCTTTTAATCTTTAAACAAAAAACTCTTGTCATTTACCCAATCATCTCATGGATCTGATTCCATGATAAAATCAATAGAATATAAAATATATATACAATATATATTGGATATAGATGAATAAATAATGATAAAAAGTACACAGAATTGACACAGTACATAAGAATTTAAAGTAAAAAAACCTTCAAGATGTAAAAAATCGAAGAAGATGATATTCAATAATTGAGAAACTCTACACCTCAATACAAATCCTTCCCTTCTTACTTCATATAAGCCTTCACAAAACCTTTGTAAATATTTATAATAAAATGTGAGGAGAGGTGACCATTGTAACTAATGGGTCCATCCTTTCTAAGAATCATTTAAATTAATTGGTTAATAATTAATCATAATATTTTATTATTTTTTTACACGAGGTTTTCACATTGTGTTTAGTAAATAATAAATTATTATTATTTAATAATAAACTAAAGTATGTTAAGAGTCTAAATTAGCCCACTTAGACTTTAAATGTTCTAACATAAGCTTGGTATTTGTCATATTTTTTGTGCAATAGGTCAATGAATTTTAAATAGATTCTAAATATACAATGTCAAATGGTGTTTATCTTTTAGATTTAATCCTCCCTAACAATGCTACACCTTACGCTTAAGAAAATGAATGGACTAATGATCACACTTGTACAATTTTGATGCCTATTACATTAATGAAAAGATTTATTGTGATAAATATGACTATGATTATGAATATCTAGATGACTTGTACAATAGGAAATAAAATAGTGAAGATAAAAATAAGCATAGTAATTCATAATCTAAAAAATAATAATAATCTATTCCTCCCTTAAATTAATCTTTCCATAAAGTAGAAAAAAAGATGACTAATAATGAATATCTTCTCTCTCTCTTAATCTCTCACAAGGATTAAAATGTGAAAAATCAATAATTAGTGCACCTTGTTTACCTTTCCAATTTACTGCTACATAACATCACATTAATAAATACAAAATACAAAATCATAGTCCTTACATAAAAATATCAAATGATACAAGTGAATATGTTAGTCCCTCTCTCTCTCTAGAATAGATAGATGATATACATGCACATAATACCCCACACTCTTCTCTAGACATGGATAATGATATATAAGATTGTGAAAATCTCTCTCCTCCCTTGAAAAATAATTTTATAACATTTCATGATACTCTTTCTCCCTCTCTTGAAATATCAAAGGATGCAAATAGATTTGAATTGCAAATAAAAAGTAACATCATTTCTTTAGATTTACAAAATAACGATTGTGACATACTTTTAAAATATGCGTGATATAATATTCCTACATCTATAGAGTGCAAAACTCATGATAGAACTCAGTATGATGACTCTTTCACCTCTCCTAGGTCAATAAAATCAAATGAAAAGTAATATGATGACTTTATTCGCATACATACTCAATATGATAAGATAATCAATGATTCTAAAGTTTGTATTAATTTAGTCTTAAAATGCATTCCTCAACCCTGTAATGATATTTCCCTTGATCCTCTCATACCAATGTTCAAAATACATGACCAATTACAACCCATGAATGAGTATTTTTAAACCAATACTATTCCCACTAGTCATATTGTATCCATGATGCATGCCATTGGTGACCTCTAAAATCAAGTTCGTAATCTCACTTTACAAACTAGATCATGTTGTGTGAATCTCAAAGATAATGTTATTTTAGGACAACCCCTTACACAAGTTGTATATAAATATTCATATCAAAAATATTTTTTTATGCCTCCATTACCCTTGTTCGATGGTTGTGGAGACCCTTGCACTCATTTAACTCAATATATACTTTATTTCGAAGAATGTGACAATGAAGGACATATTATAATAAATGTTTCCCATATAATTCTCACAAAATATGTTTTAGAGTTTTTTTATAGTTTACATAGTGTCTCCTTACCCAAGTTCAAAAAATTAGAAGATTCATTTTTATCATATTTCACAAACACATGGTACTTAAGTTAACAATAGAACATATGCAAGGTTTTCAATAGGGTCATGATGAAATTATTGAAGATTGAATTCTACAATTCAAGAACACTTTGCATTCATTAACTATTCATCCCTCAAATTTGGAAAATCAATTTATCTTTGGTATGTGTCTCTTATCTCTACTCAAAGAAAGAGTCGTGCATATAATTTATATTTATTTTGATAAATTTTACATTGACATGTTCAAATATGCATGTGATCTCAATTATAGAACATAAAAGGTAATGAGTCATGATCACATTCACATAATTAGGATGTTAAAAAATGAACAATCAAAGCTAGATTTTGAATTCATAAGAAATATTCCAGTTAAAGAAATTCATATGACATGATTCAATGGAAAAAAATCCCATCAAGGAAGAATAAGTTAAGGTACTCGATAAAAGAAAGGAACCAGTTTCCAAAGCACCACTTAAAGAAAATAAATATACTTTTAGTGAAAATCTATCACTTCAATTTGATAGATTCATATATTGACCACATGATATTCTACATGCATTGTTGGATAAAAAGTTAATCATTATTTTACCTAATTACTATCATCCTCCTCATTATCGAGAGTTATCAAAGGTAAACAATTTTTCACCTATCATGGTATAAATGGACATAAAGATAATTATTTTTTATACATTATGTGAAAATATATAATAACTAATAAATAAATGGATTCTCACATTTGTAAAATTAGATAATAAAGTACCAACATCAAATCCCACATCCTTGGCTATATCCTAAAAAAAATCAATGATCATTCAAGCATTATTTAATAATATGCATAAAGCAGCTATTGTTATCAATAACACATAAAAACATAATACATGTAAAATATAATTTATTCACAATGTGGGATACAATGATAAATATTTACAATGCACATAAGGTTTTGATGTGAGACATATTGTTTTGCTATTAACTATGGGATCAAAGACAGTGAGCATATTATTAGTTGTACAACATACAATTACACAGGGAAATGTAGTTTTGGGATAGTTGTGGTTACAAAAAATGAATGCAACAATGGAAAAGGTTAATACCAATATATATTTTACTTTTGAAGGTGGTTTGTTAAAATTCTAAATAAATAGAGCAAATAATAAAGGCACAATGTTCCATGATAACAGTTGATCTCAAATCGCACAAAGATGGATACTAAAGCAAAAATATTTTGACTAGAGATATGAACATGAAAAACATACTTCAAAAATATCAATAGATCAGTACCAATTAAAAATTCCACATGTAACTAACACAAGTGAAAATATATCCAAAAATAGAGAGTTGTAGATATAGACTTACAAGACAGCAATCAGTGATAATTAGTATGGTGCATAATTTATATTCCCATTAAAATGGCCAGATCATGCTACAATTTTTAATTAACTCAATTACATGAATGCATACAAAATTAAATTAACATTTTTTTACTTACAAGTACATAATCAAATATGTCAACATACATACTAAATCCTCATATCATCACATGAACTAAGTTATCAAATGCAAATATTTTTTCCAAGCACGCGTGCCTACACACACACACACACATCAAATTTTATACATTATTCAATATCACTCAATAATGATCTCATTATTATGTGCCTCTCCACCTCCCTTTACTAATAATGTATCATGAGAAGATGAGGCTCCACTATTAGCTGGTCATGATCACGTGTGATATTGACTCTTCCTCTTGTGATCCTTGTATATGACCACTCATGCTTGTAAGGGTGTTTTAGATGTACATACTCATTAAATACATTTTAAATTAAATCTTTTGATAGAGTAGGAGGGGTAATCTGATGTCTATTAATATTCACCCTCATCTAGTCATGTTCGATGATAACTGCATATCTCTCAACTTTTACATCATCATGCTCGATTGTCATTACAACATAGGTTGTAGTATCTATAGTTGCTCGATAAAAAGGTATCAAATGTTAGAGGTATAATCAGTGAGAGGGGGGATGAATCAGTAATGCAAGATAATCCAATTTAATTCCCAACTCTTAAACATTCAATGTACATCAATCTTGATTAAATAGCATAAACATGAAAGCACATACATTCAAAGAATACATAAGATCATACATCACATGAGCACATCATATATGTGGGAAAACCTTTTGGGAGATAAAAATTATTGAACCTTACAATATATACTACATTATTATAAAAATAAGATCCAACATTGAGACCAGCACCCACTGATCAAGGAACACCCATCCCTTAGTTTAGTGAGACACCAATCCCACAAGGAGCTACTGTCCCTGTCTAGCTGAGCACCCACTACAACTAGACATTTAGCAAGATTTACCTTGTAAGGAGGAACTAACCCCCTAGGTAACCAAGCACCCACTTAGCTACCTGAATAGATCACCTTGAACACTTGTTTCTACTCTTCAACTAATGATGATCACATTTGTTTGCACTCTTCACCTTTACTCTTTCACCCAAACAGTCTTAAGGGCTCACTCACTCAATCTGCCTCTTCCAGGATCATTAGATCCAATGACCTTTGTATCCAACTATAATAGTTTGATTAGATAAATATAACTAATTCACTATGCTGTATGATTGTCCTCACTAACATGTACCTTCTCTTTCAAAGGTTTTGTACTTCGCTTGAATCCTTGCTCACACAACGAATGCATCCAAAGCACCCTTTTGGATCACCCTAAGCTTCTTCACTCATCCTCAACCATAAACCTAAATCAACTCTATAATCATAATAGAGACATGGCCAAAAGGTCATACACACAGTCCTCATTTTGACCTGCCTCTTTTTTATATCTCTTGCACTCTCAACACATGCTCTGATCTCACATGTCTCTACTAGCCTCTCAACACCTATTCCACATGTCTAGAAACCATCATATTTGGTTTCACCTTTTATAGAGTCTTCATGAATATCATGTTCACAACCTTTCTTGGCAGCCATAACACATGCCTTCACTCTTAAGGCATATACATGGGTCACCTTTAAGCAGTACCTTCTTTCAAATAGGCCTAAGTGTCCTTTTAGGTCCTATGGAGACCCATTCACCTCTTTGACACTTATCCAAGCAAACTTAGAGCACAAAAACACATAAAAATATATAGACCCATGAAACATAATCTATCAATCTACCTTAAGTGACAGCATTCATCACATCACCCTTCTACTACAGCATAATTAGTCCAAACATCATTATGTACATATGATCACCAAGAATGAACACACAATCAATTTATAAGCCTTTAACCATACAAAATTTGATTAGTTAAACCTTCATAATCCACATAGATGGTCCTCATGATGTTCTACAACACACTCCAACATTTAGTTCATCTTAAAACATCGAAATACCATCAAAAACAACTCGATTACCCTTCTCGAGTTCTTGCAGAACACAGTCAAATATAGAGTCAACTTTAAAACTCAATATCTACAATTGTATGAATACCTAAATATTCTAATCAACATTTATGGATTCACCTTGAAGTCCTCTACAACTTTTATTTTTATTGCATCAAGAAATTCATCCTGGATCAAAAGATATAGCTCAAATATTGAGCACTAGTTTTCCCTCACAAATTTGAATATTTGAATTCCAATGGTCACTGTTCAGACATTAAGCTTCAAGCACCTTAACCTCATTTCATGCTTCTTAGAAACTCTGAACAAATGCACTTTGTTGATCTCTTTATATTATCCTAATCTTTATCTAGCAATGATTATCATTGATCTAAGCTTTGAGCTCCCATGATTATGCCACTTGGTAGCCCTGTGTGCCTTTTGCACATTTGACTCATTGACCTTAACGCGTGTCATTGATCTTCTGACTACATGATCATACGCTCATCATTGATCTTTTGTCCAAGGTCTATGAATGTGACACATATCACTAGAACATTCATTCTTTAACATATTAAATTTTACGTACACCATTGGATCAAGATCTATTATTTAATGCACACCGTTAGATCTACTGACTAGATGACCTTAGACTTCAATGTGATTAAACGTGATGATCTTTGGCCCATCACTGTCTGCTAGAGCAACATTGAAGCTTTATAACTTGAGATAGAAATCACTTCAAAACTCTAAATTTTTAGGGTAGATTCTTGGCACTATAGACAACATATCCATGTAAATTTTTAACCATTATTGACTTTATTCATAACTAAAATAAATGCACAAATCTTTGGTCATTTTGTTCTTGAATGAGTTTGTTAGTTATTTTTGTACATCTCTCTTGTTTGAAGATTGAATTATTCATCTGATAGTATTCATGGAGTTATATT
Organism: Torreya grandis; assembly: GCA_037957365.1. NCBI lineage: Eukaryota > Viridiplantae > Streptophyta > Pinopsida > Cupressales > Taxaceae > Torreya > Torreya grandis. The sequence continues at coordinate 126,084 of JARHVA010000070.1, read as the reverse complement.
GAAGTAAGAAGGTATGTAGGCAAGTGTGGAGATGGTCTGAAGGTGCTCAAAGGATGCCTAAGCTCACAAGCTTTGTATGATCAAAGAAGAGTTTAGTCATGGAGCATTTGTGAGATGTTTGTATAAGTATGGTCTCAGAAAAAATGACATGATATGGAGCATAATGTTAGGGAGATATTTTTAAGCTTTATAAGCAATTTTCCAAGTCCAAGGATCAAAGAAGTCTAAATTTAGACCAATGCTTATCGAAGGGGGAGCAATTGATTCATATGGTAGAAAGCATGTAAGTATCCTGAGCATCTTAATTTTGAATGCATACATGATAATGAGGATTGTTTATCAGCATGTTGATGAAGAGACATGTGATGGATATTCTAGTCATCATGACGTTGAGTATGGTCATTGATGTTAGGTTGTCATCAATGTCAAAAGAGAGCATGAGATCATAGTGCATTGATGGTAAAGTGATCAGATTGATGGTTTGGAGAGATATGGCACTTGTGCAGGTCTTTAATGAAAAATAAGAGGTTGTGAGCCATCCATAGATGTCTTGACAAATCTCTGGTATGTTTTATGAGCATTTGGAAAGATAAAAATCCATATTTTATCTTAAGAGAAGCCAAACCATCACTGCAGGTCATGTAGATATGTATGAACCAGTAACACTCTTATCTTCACTAGCCTTGCCTAGAGGCCTAGTAGCCATACCTAAACCTTCAAACACTCATATATTTCTATTTATATACCTTGAAGACTTAAAATTTCATATTTGAAGTATAATTTTATTCCTCCTCATTCATGCCAAAAATCATCTTCCAACTTTGATTTTGCACCATAGCTCCTTCACAAACCTACTAGCCAATTAGCCCTATGTTTGCATAAATCCTTATCCATGGAAGACACCACACACTTTCAGATGAATTTGAAACACTTTTTTACAACCCATTTTATCATTTCAATATATCAAGTAACCTTAGACATCAACTCCTTTAAGAAACAAACTAACTAACATAGCCAAAAAATACTAGATTTTCAAATGAAACTCAGTCAACTCACCACCTTTCGGTCAAAAAAAGTAATTGAAATTTTTCTCACACTTGAAGGTTAATAAAGAAAAATTTTGGACCAATTTTTTAGGTCACACATCTTTGATAACCCATAGACCCTTCATCTAAGTTTCGACCTGCTTACCCTTAAGCCAAAACTAGGAAAACCTGAGAGCACTCAAGAAGCTTCAACTTTGTACATAAATTATATTCAAACATAAAAACACCTTTAGCACACCTTAATGGGGTTAAAAAACCTTTATATGTAACAAAAAAAAATTGACAACTCATCTTTCTTGTTTTAACACTTGGAAACCTCCATACTCTGCCTACAGACCTTCAGGACCAAAATCCTTGAACATACTTTGAGCACACATACTTGTAGTCTAGATCTTGAAATGAAAAACTCAAAAATTAATCACCTTCATATCATTAAAATTATTCATGTCCTTCCATAATAGGCCAATGCATTCTCTCATGACCTTATGAGGTCACCACAAGATCAATGAAGCTCTCATCACAAAGAAACACCTTATGGAACATTATTCTTCTATATTCTTAAGTACATACTTAGAACTATAGCATCTTCGGATATTTGAACCACTTAATCTTGAAAATCTCATTTCTTATCCTGAAACATCAATCAAAGCTCAATCGGTATCCACCATGCTTCCTCTTTCTGTAAATTATCTCCTTGAAGCTTAGAGAGAGACACCCCTTTGACATAGTGAGACTAAAAGTCTCAAAACTCAGGAGAATCCCATATCTACATCCCCTCATTTGAATTTTAGTCTTGCCTTATCACGAGATTAACTTTGAATGAATCCTTGACTTCAGTCTTTGCTTTAGACTTGTTAACAAATGTAGACAATAGAAACTCTAGACTTTCTTTCATGTATATCATGGCAAGCAAAACATATTTTATCTCAGTCTAAATTCTCCTAACAGTGTTAGGTTTCCACAATCATTTGTGACCTCTTCCTTGCACACTAGATGCTCCATGCACTTTATTTTGATTTGAAAGCTCATTCAACTTGTTCTTTCAATACCTATCAATATGACCAACTCTATGACATATGAAATAAAGAAGATCATTCATACATTTTGCTTGATAATGATTATGATCTTTCTTTGACTGATTTCTTCTCCTCTTGCATTATCTAGAAATGTGGCCAAAATGATTGCATGCATAATAATAAATCTGAGATGAATATCTTATTGTATTGATCTATCTATCTTGTCATTTTTGTGCACTCTATGAGCCTAATTGAACTTATCTTGACTTGATGGTCTTTGCTCGTAGAACCTAGTAATGTGACCAACTTTTTGACAACTGTAGCAAACAATGTATTCCATACCTTTTTTTTGAATATGGTAGTGATCTCCCTTTGACTGATTGCATATTTTTACATATTCCTTTACCTTATTACCAACAAGATGATAAATAAAACAATGGCCTCTAAAATATTTTGCATACCTTGAAGCATTTTGTTGTCTGATTACTTTCTTTATTTTGCTCAGATCTAACTTTTTATCTTTCATCCTACCATCCTCTTTGTCTTGTTCTGATTTGTTTTGATCTTCTTCAAGCTTTCTTATCTTGACTATGACCTTTTCATGCTCATCCTTTAGGTAAAAAAAAATAGTCTTCAATCGAACACATTCGTCTTCTCTAGCCCTCATGCTTGAACTAGCAACCTCTAATTGAATTATGAGATCTTTGATGGTCTCTTTATCCTCCTTAGCCCTATTGGGCATGTCATATTTCAATCTACATGCTTTTACTTCAATAATATTTATAGAATCAAGATTGGATTTCAACTCATCATGCTCACCTTGCTTTGCACTTAACTTGGCATTTGTCTCTCTTAACTGAGTTTTGAGATGTCTGTAGTCTTCTTATTTTGAACTTAGATTCATCCTTGTAACCCTTAAATTATCCTCAAGAATGTTGATCTTCTATTTATCATCTTTTTATCATGATCTTACCTTTTTCATATACTTAATCAGATCTTGATTCTCCTTTTCCTCTCTCATGGATTTTCCTGACAAACTCCCCTCAAGAGATCTGACTTGAGCTTCAAGACCTTTGATCATATTCCTCATTTTATAATTCCTCTTCTTTTTCTCCTTTAGTTCACCACATGCACTCATGAGCTCATCTTATAGATAAACTTATTCTTCCTCGCTATCATAACAAACTTCATCATCAAACAGGATGATTTTTTCACCCATATTGTACCTTGGATCACCTTCAAGTGGTTAAACTTGCATAAAATGTCCTGCTCTAATACCAATTATTGGAGGTACAATCACTAAGAGGGGGGGTGAATCAGTGATGAAATATATTCCAATTCAATTCCCAACTCTTAAACATTCAACTTACATCAATCTTGATCAACCAACTTAAACATGAAAGAACATACATCCAAATCATACATAAGAGCATAAATCACATGAAAACATCATATATGTGGGAAACCCCCTTGGGGGTTAAAACCCGCTGAACCCTACAAGATGGACTACATTCCTATAAAAACAAGATCCAACATTTATACCACCATCCACTGATCAATGAACACCCATCTCTTAGTTCAGTGAGACACCACTCCCATAAAGAGCTATTGCCATTGTCTAGCTAAGCACCCACTATAACTAGACCTTTAAAAAACTTTACCTTGCAAGGAAGAACCAACCCTCTAGGTAACTAATCACCCACTCATCTACCTAAATTGATCACCTTGAATACTTTTTTCTACTCTTCAACTGATGATGATCACTTTTATTTTCACTCTTCACCTTCACTCTTTTAGCCAAACAATTTCAAGGGCTCACTCACTCAATTTGCCTCTTCCAGGATCATTAGATCCAATGACCTATGTATCCACCTACAATAACTTGATCATATTAACATGACTGATTCACTATACTCTATGATGGTCCTCACTGACCTGTACCTTCTCTTTCAAAGGTTATCTAATTTGCTTAAATCCTTGCTCATACAACTAATGCATCCAAAGCACCCTTTTAGACCACCCTAAGCTTCTTCGCTCATCCTTAGCCACAAATATGTATCAATCTATAATCACAATAGAGACATGACCAAAATTTCATACACAGAGTCCTCACTATGGCTTACCTCTTTTCTCTATCTTCTGCACTCTCAACACATGCTCTACTGACATATGTCTCTACTAGTCTCTCAACACCTATTCCACAAGTCTAGAAACCATCATATTTAGTTTCACCTTATATAGATTCTTCATTAATATCATGTTCACAACCTTCCTTACTGGCCACAACACATGCCTTCACTCTTAAGGCATATACATGGGTCATCTTTAAGCATTACCCTTTTTCAAATAGGCCTAAGTGTCTTTTTAAGTCCTATGGAAACCCATTCACCTCTTTGACACTTCTCTGAGCAAACTTATAACATAATAACACTTTAATAATACGTATACCCATGTTACATGATCTATAGGTCCACCTCAAGTGACAACATCCATCACAACACCCTTCCGCTACAACATAATTAGCTCAAACATTATTTTGTACATACGATCACCAAGAACGAACACATAGTTAGTTTCTAATCCTTTGATCATATAGAATATGGATTGGTCAAACCTTCATAATCCACATACATGGTCATCATGAATTATACAACACACTCTAACACTTAGTTTATCTTAAAACATCAAAATACCATCAAGAATAACTCAATTACCCTTCTCGGGTTACTTGCAGAACATATTCAAACACACAATTAACTTTAAAGCTCAATATCTACAACTGTACAAACATCAAAATATTCCAATCAATATTTTTGGATGTGCCTTGAAGTACTCTACAACTTTTCATTTTATTTCATCAATAAATTCATCTTGGATCAAAAGATATAGCTCAAATACTAAGCATTGGTTCTCCCTTGCAAATTTGAATATTTAAACTCCAATGGTCACTATTCAAACATTAAACATCGATCACCTTAACCTCATCTCATGCTTCAAAGAAACTGTGAACAAATGCACTCTGTCAATCTCTATGGATTAGCCTAATCTTTATCTAGAAATTCTCATCATTGATCTAAGATTTGAGCTCCCATGATTGTGCCACTTGGTAGCCTTGTGTGCCTTCTGCACATTTAACTCATTGACTTTAACATGTGCTATTGATATTCTGATTGCATGATCATACGCTCACCATTGATCTTTCATCTAAGCTCTGTGAATGTAACACATGTCACTAGCACGTTCATTCTTTGGCATATTGACTTTTACATGCACCGTTGGATTAAGATCTATAATTTAACGTGCACCATTAGATTTATTGACTATGAACTTAGATTTGAATGTGATTAAACTTGACGGTCTCTGGCCCATCACAGTCTACTGGAGCAACTTTGAAGCTTTATAACTTGAGATAGAAATCACTTCAAGATTCCAAATTTTTAGGGTAGCTTCTTGGAAGTATAGACAACATCTCCATGTAAGCCTTTGACCATTATTGAATTTATTCATACCTAAAATAAATGCACAAACTTACTATTTCATACATATTTACATGATGTGTAGTGATGGTCTAGCTTCTCTTAAGATAGAATATGCATTTTTCTCTTTCCAAATGCTCACAAAACATACCAGAGCTTTGTCGAGACATCTATGAATGCATCACAACCCCTTCTTTATCCTTACAGACCTACACAAGTGCCATATCTCTCCAAACCATCAATCTGATCACTTTGTCATTAAAACACTATGATTTCATGTTCTCTTTTGATATTTTTGACAACCTAACATCAATGACCATGCTCAACATCATGTTGACTAGAATATCCATCACATACTCCAATAGACCACCAGGGACCCCCTAACTAGGCACATGTTATGTAAGGACCTAGAAGGATGTCTCTATGATGGTCATCTAATACTCATAATCCCTTAAAAATAAATGATTCACATTATCAGAATTAATGTTATCAAAATAAATAAAACTATACACAAAATTTAAATACACAAATACACACTCGTAGGAGGTTCTTGAGGACTAGTTTTTATTGTACCACTTGCATCCACTCCACCTCATGAATCAAGGGGATCCTTGAACACAACTAAAAATAAATTAGGCCACCTATGGGCTAACTTCCATCATGTATATGTTATTGTAAAACCAGCATCATTCAAATCTAGTGCCTAGATCACAGGATCCACATCTGCCAATGGGATGGGAGCCAAATCTAAAATAGTAGGTCAGCCTATATCCCCCACCCATATTGGATATCTAACATATTATATCCACATATATGGTGTTATGGGAGCATCTTAAAAAAATTAAAATTATCACATGACACACTCAAACTAAAAATGCTCATACACATCAAGCCATCAATCATATAGAAAAAAACTCACATGAATTCACCTAAGTTACACCCTACCATCTATCCATCATATAAAAACATTTTATGACTTCCACATAACATCTACATCACATATATGATATAGTATTTGATGATATTCCATCATCCCACCTCTCACAATGTTATTTATACTTACCCATCTCTCAATATAAATCATTGGATGAGCCCATCCACCATGAGGCATCCCCAAAGGATGAATCACTTTGATGTGATTGTAGGCCCCACAATGTAAAATAATTATTAATCCCAACCTTTTTCCAAACCCCTCTCAATTAAATATTTGCATATCCATGTACAAGTAGAACAACATGGTATGGCCCCAAGAATATATCATGCCATGATCTTCAATATCACATACAAATTGGTGCATCTAGTATGAAATAGACACACCAATATTGTAAACTAAAACAAAGAAATCCAATAACAGACAAACTTCCACAAATGTAGAACATTCTCCAACACAATCACTAACATTAGAATGGTAGTATCAATGGGGTCATAATGATCACCTTGAGCATGTCTAGCCATATATACATGTGCATGAGTTATATGTTCTATCCCACCACCACCCTTTAAGGTCACTCATCTCAAAATAATTGGTAATTATATAATCCTCCATACATCCTCTAAAGTAATTGTAATATCCCCTACATCGTGAGCTAGAAATTGTAAGTATCTGAGTCTTAACTTTTAGGTTAAGGTAGTCATCATATGTATATCATATGAAATCAATGCCATCCACCCAACATTCTTAAGACTAGTTACATCCAGGATAACCCTCTCATCATCATTTAGTGGAAGTGTATGTACAGTATCCATCATATGGCCATATTTGAACTCACAAGCCTGCATATCCGCTTGCAATCATAAATTCACAAAAACAAAATTAGCAATCTAATATAATGAATTTGATAAACAAAGTCAAGCATATCAGTTACTAAAATATTAAATATTTTCTAGACATGACTGTAGTCAGGTAGATAGTTTTGACCTGAATCAGACTTGTCTGAGGACAAGTCCGCAGTCAAGTATACGAGTTCATAGACAAGTCTGTGCCTAACATATAAACTTTGATAAGGGTTTAGATAGGACTAGTGCTAACAAGGAACAACCAAAAAACCTTGAGAAAGTGATTAAATACATAAAAATTAACAAAATTTCATTTGTCAAAAAATGATTTTTTTAGCTTATGAGGAGTGGTGCAGCCTTCGACTACAAGATGGCCCCAATCTGCTCAAAGTGAGTAAGCCCTGGAGCTCTCCTCTATGGAATTTTATCTCTCTCAACACTCATTAATCATAAAACTCAATATGTAAATAAATTATAGTTTTTATAACACCTATTTATATAGATTGACTTTTTTATTTCCAAAAATCAAAACCTTTATAACTAATTCTCTCAAACTTGTGCATGTGATATCTTGAGCAATACATGTGTCAAAATTACTCCCTTTAAATTATGTTGAAACACACAAAATTTTATCATTTGCATGGTATTATTTCCATCAAGTCAATCAACCTTACAAATATAACAAATTTAATGCCTACTTACCTATGTACAAAGTTCCTTATTTATTCTTTGCTCTCTTCAAATACATTCACTCTAACTACTACCATCGACAATATTTATTATGTAAGTCTCATCACAGTTAAATATTTCTTCTAAATTATCAAGATCCTAATATGTCAAAATAATTTTTAAAAAAACACCAAATAATAAATCAAACAAACATAACACAAAATATACATCTTAATATTTTGATATGATGCACTTGATACTCTCAACACTCGCATCTTAAGGGGTGCATACATCTAGATTATTACAGAATATACTTTAGCACATCACATAGAATTTAGAATTATTCAAGATACTCACATACTAAAAGAGCTTACATGAGAGCTTACACATTAATATGGATATCAGGTGCACATGACATATAAGTGCACTCAAAATCAAATCAAGTGCATAGAGTATAAGTTTTGAAAGATTTAAAATAATTCAAAATCATATTATATAATAGAGTACAAGTTTTCAAAGATTCAAACTAATTCATAAATCAAACACATGACAACTATTGACACATTAACACAAATTCTAGGGGCATATGACATGCATATGCACTCAATTTTCAAATACTAAATCACAAATCCACACACACTTAGATGCATAATCAAAAAATCACAAGATCAAAATTACATGTTGTCAATACAGTTACAATTGATCATATAGGTGCTTAGAATTTTATATTTTTTTGGCACAATTTCAAATGCATGATACTTGTTCAGGAAAATTTTCAAATTTCAAGGTTACGCATTTCAAAGTTCAAATTTATAATTCAAATCTATGAGAAATGAGGTCATGATGAAGGCATGAATATTTCTTATTCATCTTTCAATTGTGTGAAAATAGAATCTATATCCATCTGTAATGGTGTGATTTGAATTTTTTATGGGTAATGTATAATTGAGTCTAGTGACACTCAACAACATTGACATTACTTCTAGCGATCTAATTGTGTGGTTTCATCTTCTATTGTGGGTAATGTTCATTCAATTCTAGTGACACTCAACAGCGTTGGCATTACTTCTAACAAACCCATTGTGGCTCCACCTTTTTGGGAGATTGATTAGTTAAATTTTTTTAAAAATGAGACATGATCACTCTCAATTTGCCAAATACTTGATATAAAGAACTACTCTCTCCAAGTGATTTAACAAGGGGGCACATTTTCCTCCAACTCCTAATCTTGAGATATGGGATCAAAGGTAACTCACTTACTCAAGTCAATATGATCATGGGTATAATGACACCTGAAGACATATGAATCTCTCTTTACTGCTCTAGGGATTGTTCATTTCCTTGGTCAAAAAATGAAGACTAAAGCATCCTTATTCCACTTGGCACAACACAAACATTCTCCACAAGTAGCATAATGCATCACACATACTAGTGACCTCTCCTTTCTCTTTACATTTACAATTTAAAATTCACACTTTCAAATTTTATATGTGGACATTAACTACTATGGGTGTTATTATAAATTCTGCCATGACGTATCCTACATAATCAAAATTTTGAATCAAAAGCTAAAATGTGTCATACACACTCAGGTTTCATTTCTTTCCTTTAGTTCAGAATTTCATTACTAAAATAACAGGGGGGTATGTAAAAACTCAAATTTGGTACAAGTACATCCTTTATGTCATTTATTGTAACTTTGTATAGATAGACTATTGACAATAAATAAGGTATCTATTGGCACATTTTACTTGGGTCTTTATTTATTCTAGTTCATGGGTTTTTATAGTTTTTATTTATCTTAAATTTTTTTAGAGGGATCCCTAGTTTTGGTCCTTTGTCCTTCTGGACAAGTCTGTGCTTTTCGAAAGGACCGACCTACTACTTTGTCCATGAAGCGCGAACTTGTCCAAGTGTAATTTATGGAGCTTATTTCAAGTCACGTTTCATTTAATTATTATTTTTGTCCATTGAGTCTTATCTTAGGTTGGTTGTTGCAAGCTAATAGGTCTCAAATTCAAAATTAAAATGTCTATAAATACAAGGCTTCTCTAAGATATTAAGAGTGGTTGTCCTCACTCTCAACATCTATACACATATTTTCATGTTCTATTTATAGATTTGTTGCAGTTAGATTCAAAGTAGACTTCACATTTGCATGCTTGTGCCAAGGGTAAAATAGAAGAAAGAATGTTTAGACTTGCATTCACAATTTGACACATACACATAAATGAGAGAACTACATTTGAGTTTGAACCCTTTTCAGAGAATTATAAATGTAGTGCAACACTTGGTCATTCACAGATATTGGCCAAAGTCAATCCCCACACCCCTCACACCCCCGTCCCATTTGATTCTAATTTGGTTTGTGTATAGGAAATTATGGTTTTTTCATTGCAATTATTTCCCATGATATTTTAGATCTAAAAGGTTGTCAACAACCATTATTAAACCAAGTGCAAGTAATGAATCAATTAGGTTTTTGTCATAGTTAAGATGGATAAGAGAACTACATTTGAGTTTGAACCCTTTTCAGAGAATTATAAATGTAGTGCAACACTTGGTCATTCACAGATATTGGCCAAAGTCAATCCCCGCACCCCTCACACCCCCGCCCCATTTGATTCTAATTTGGTTTGTGTATAGGAAATTATGGTTTTTTCATTGCAATTATTTCCCATGATATATTAGATCTAAAAGGTTGTCAACAACCATAATTAAACCAAGTCCAAGTAATGAATCAATTAGGTTTTCGTCACAGTTAACATGGATAAGTTTGTAGTCAACAAACTTGAGTGACCTGCACTACTTTTCACTTGCAGTCCTATCTAGGAGTATTTTGAGACTATGTTGTTGATCTATCATTTCCAAAACTCTACTTCTTTTTATATTTTTCTACTAGTTAGTGATCAAAGTCAATTGGGACAAGTTCATGATCAATGAATAAGAACGATCTGCGTTTCCATCCACTTATAATGGACCTAGAGCAATTTATAATTTTGTTTCTCATCCTAAGCATGTACAATCAACTCTTTTATTGATTTTCACTATTAGAAGTATGAAACAGTCAACATAACCCTAAGTTTAAGGTAAATTATTTTGTTCCTTGTATTTTTCTTGTGTTTTCTAGAAATAATAATTTTTCATATTTAACATTATTCAAAATCAAGATTGTTGGTTATTGTAAATCTTTAGCATTCTGATATATTTTAGTTTTCACCTAAAATCATACAAAAACTTACTTGTTTTATTAAAAATAGGGTAAAATATTGGAAAAGAAAGAGATTCACCAATAAAGACACATTGTATTAACTGTGTAAAATATAATATATGTGTGCAACCATCAATGGTTGTACTAGAACATGGCTATCTAAAATACTAAATCTCTACTAGTTCAGTTGATGACTCTAAGCTCTATTAATTTGCACAAGAATACAAAGGATCCTTATATAGAATAATTAAGAGGTGAGTAAGAGATTATTTAAGTATGGAGTAAAAAGAAAGATCATTCCTCATGTTAAGTCTTCTTTTATATATAATTCATACCATAATTGTAAATTTTGTGTTAAGGTGTGGAGCCTAAAAGCTTCACATATGAGCGCATTACCAAAGTTGCAGGTTTACACAATCACCAACGTCGGTCAGGAGCGACCGACGTCGGTCAAGTGCAGTTGAAGAGACGCCGACATCGGCAGAGGATCGGCCGACGTCGGTCACAGGCAAGCAGGTAGAAACAGGCGTTGGTTACCTGTGCGTCCAGAATGCTATTTCTGAGGATAAAACTGAGCGTTTGCATGATGAGTTTAAGTCTTAGTCTTAAGTTCGTGTCTCTATTATTAGTAAGATTGTTTTTAGAGCCCTTGTTCAAGAGGCTTAACTGTTGGTTGTAAGTGCATGCTTATGTCTCCTAATTCTATATGTAGAATTAGATCTTCTTAGCTTAGTGTGGTTGTAGTAGTTCATTGTGTGTGAATGTTGAAGAACAGTACAGAGTTGTATCAATCCAGGTTGTTGGAGTTGATTGTACTTGAGAGAGAGAGCTCTTGAGGGATAGAGATCTAGAGAGAGATCTTGTGCATCTAAGAGAGGTGTGGAAGAAAGAAATTTCTTCAATTGTATTCCTTCTGTAAAGAGTTTAATACAAGTTTTCAGGGTGGTTTTTTGTATCTCTTGTTCTTTGCTATTATCTGATTCTAGTTACTTATCTATCTAATTTAATTCCACAGTTTATTGCTTTCATAAGTGTAATCATATTGTTGGTTGATCCCCAACAAGTGGTATCAGAGCCTTGGTTGTAGGTTTAGAGTTTGATATCCAATAATTGGTATCAAAGCTCAGGTTCACTAACAAGTGGTTCAGATCTGTGTAGTGTGTATTGATTACAGGTTACTCACAAGAGTTTCTGCAGAGATTTATGTTTGAGTGGGAGAAGCAATGGCAGAAGAAAGTAAACTGAGAATGGAGAAGTTCAATGGAAAAAATTATCAACATTGGAGAATGCAGATAGAGGACTATCTGTATCAGAAAGATCTATACTTACCGTTAGATGAGATTGCAAAGAAGCCCACAGACATGGATGATGAAGAATGGGAAGTTCTTGATAGAAAGGCTCTGGGGTTTATAAGACTGAGTCTAGCATCTACTGTGATATCTAATTTATCACAGGCAAAAACAATGGTAGAATTGATGACTACTTTAGCAAATTTGTACGAAAAACCCTCAACTTCTAATAAGGTATATCTTATGAAGCATCTATTTAATTTGCATATGCAGGAAGGTGGATCTGTATCTAATCACCTGAATGATTTCCATGGTATTGTAAATCAATTAAGTTTAGTCAAAATTGTATTTGATGATGAAATAAAAGCTCTTTTAATATTATGTTCTTTGTCTGAAAGCTGGCATAGCTTAGTAATGGCAGTTAGCAATACTGCATCTGCATCAAATATTTTAAAAGTAGAGGATGTTGTTAGTGTTATCTTGAATGAGAAAATTCATAGGAAAAACACAAAAGAGACATCTGGGAACGCTTTAAGTTTTGAGAGCAGGGGAAGGCAAAAAGAGAAGAGCAAGAAAGGGAGACCAAGATCTAAGTCTAAGGGGAGAGGTAGATCTAAATCCAGAAATGGCAGGAAGCCACAATGCTGGAATTGTGGAAAGATGAGGCACATAAGCGGAGATTGCTAGTCAAAGCCTAAGGAGGACAATCAGCATGAAGGAAAAGAAGAAGCAAAGGTTGTAGGTATTGCACAAGATGCTTTAATATTCTCTTTGCATAATAATATAGAATCTTGGGTGTTAGATTCTGGTGTATCTTTTCATGCTACCCCTAATAAGAAATATTTCAGTGACTATATCCATGGAGATTTTGGAATAGTGTATCTAGGGGATGATAAGCCTTATAAAATTATTGGCAAAGGTAAAGTGCATCTGAAAATGCAGAATGACAACACATGGGCGTTGAAAGATGTGATGCATGTTCCTAGCTTGAAGAGAAATTTGATTTATGTAGGAAAGTTAGGGGATAAGGGTTGTATAGTAACTCTCACAGCAGAATCTTGGAAGGTGACCAAGGGTGCACTTGTTATGGCCAGAGATAAGAGAGTAGGTACTCTCTATTTGTGTAATCGTGTTACTAACAATTCTCTTTCTGTATTATCTACTTCAGATGTGGATGCAAAATTGTGGCACTCAAGGCTTGGCCACATGAGTGAGAAGGGGATGTCAATTCTTAAGTCTAAAGGTAAGCTTTCAGATTTGAAAAGCATGGATCTAAAATTTTGTGAGCACTGTGTATTTGGAAAATAGAAAAGGGTTAGTTTTCTCAAGACTAGGTCTACAAAGAAGAAGCATAAGTTGTAGCTTGTTCACACAAACGTGTGGGGATCGGCTCAGGTAGCTTCTATTGGAGGATCACAGTACTATGTTTCGTTCATAGATGATGCTACAAGAAAGGTATGGATCTATTGTATTAAGAAGAAATCTGATGTATTTGAGACTTTTAAGATTTGGAAAGCTATGGTTGAGAATGAAACAGGCAAAAGATTGAAGTGCCTGAGATCTGACAATGGTGGAGAGTTTTGCAGTTATAAGTTCAACTGGTATTGTTATATGCATGGAATCTGTAGGCAAAGGACGATTCCAAGGACACCTCAGCAGAATGGAATTACTGAAAGGATGAACAGAACAATCATGGAGCGTGCAAGATGTATGAGATTGCATGTTGGTTTGCCCTTAGAGTTTTGGGCAGAAGTTGTTGACACTGCAGTGTACCTGATTAACAGAGGACCCTCTACAACTCTGGATGGTGGAATTCTAGAAGAGGCTTGGACAGGTAAAAAGGTAGATCTCTCATTCCTCAAAGTTTTTGGTTGTGAAGCCTTTGTGCACGTAGATAAGGAAAATAAAAAGAAGCCGGATGCTAAGTCTATGAGGTGCACATTTATTGGCTATGGCTCAGATGATTTTGGTTTCAAATTTTGGAATCTAGGAACTAACAAGATAATTAGGAGCTGTGATGTTGTTTTCAATAAAAAAGTGATGTATAATGATCAGCTAAAGAAGTTGAATCAATCTAGGTAGAGCAATGGTGAATTGGATGAGGTGACGGTCCAAAATGAGCTCGTGAGAAAAAAAATAATCACTTACAGGAAAACACAGAGACCGACGTCGGCAGGATAGGAACCGGCGTCAGTAAAACAGAAACTGATGTCGGTCATACAGAGACCGACATCGGTAGAACAGGCACCGACGTCAGTCAGGCAGAACCGACGTCAGCCAGTAACAGGTCTGGAGGTGATTGAGGTCGGTCACTGTCAGAGAATTTGGGTGGACAACGTGTTGTGAACGAGTCTCAGACACCCATCAGGAGGTCAGAAAGGGTAAGTAAGCCTCCAATTAGATATTCTCTTTCATTATTCTATTTATTGCTAACTGATGGTGGAGAACCAGAGAGTTTTGAAGAAGCAATACAAGTGGAGTCTAAGAGTCAGTGGGAGCGTGGCATGGTTGAGGAGATGGAGTCATTAAGAGAGAACCAAACATGGGATTTGGTTGAGTTGCCAGCTGATAAGAAAACACTGAAGAACAAATGGACCTACAGGTTGAAGGAAGGTGAGAATGAACAGACGAGATATAAGGCCAGATTGGTAGTGAAAGGATTTGCACAAAAGCCAGGTATTGATTTTGGTGAGATTTTTTCTCCTGTTGTTAAAATGACTTCTATACGGATTGTACTGTCTTTGGTTGCTATTGAGGATTTGCATCTTGAGCAGCTAGATGTTAAGACAGCGTTTCTTCATGGAGATTTGGATGAGGAAATTTATATGGAACAGTCGGAAGGATTTGAGGTCAAAGGTAACGAGAAGTTAGTGTGTAGATTGAAGAAAAGCTTGTATGACCTCAAGCAAGCTCCTAGATAGTGGTATTTAAAATTTGACAGGTTTATGACTGAGCATGGCTACAGTAGGTGTCAATCTAACCATTGTGTGTATTTTAAGAGATTGGATAATGGTAGATATATTATTCTATTGTTGTATGTAGATGATATGCTGGTTGTAGGATCACACATGCAGGATATCTCTGAGCTTAAGGTGAAATTAGCTCAAACTTTTACTATGAAGGATTTGGGAGCAGCAAAGAAAATCCTTGGCATGAGCATTAAGAGAGACAAAAAAAATCACAGGTTGATATTGTCTCAAGAGGATTATGTGGACAAGGTGTTGAAACGGTTCAATATGCAGGATGTTAAACCGGTAAGCACACCTTTGGCTGGACATTTTAAGTTGAGTAAAGAACAATGTCCTAATTCACATGATGAGGTAGAGTACATGAGTAAGGTTCCATATTCTTCTGCAGTAGGAAGTTTGATGTATGCAATGGTGTGTACTAGACCGGATATTGCCCAAGCAATGGGTGTTGTAAGTAAGTATATGGCCAATCCGGGAAAGGAACATTGGAAAGCAGTTCAGTGGATCCTCAGATATCTAAGAGGAACCAGCAGTAGGCACTTGTGTTATGGAGGTTCAGATACTTCTCTACATGGTTATGTAGATTCAGATATGGCAGGTGATTTGGATGGCAGGAGGAACACCACAGGATATGTTTTCACTGTAGGTGGAACGGCGGTTAGCTGGATATCAAAGTTACAGAAGGTTGTTGCCTTGTCAACTACAAAAGCAGAGTATATTGCAGCCACAGAGGCTAGCAAAGAGATGATATGGATGACACGGTTCATGGAAGAGCTTGGAAGGGAGCAAGAGAGTTGCAGATTGTATAGTGACAGTCAGAGTGCAATCTATTTGGCTAAGAATTCAGCCTTTCACTCAAGAACCAAGCACATATAGCTTAGGTACCACTTCATAAGACAGGTATTGGAAGATGGTGAGTTGAAGCTGGAGAAGATTCATACAGACAAGAATCCTGCTGATATGTTAACCAAGCCGGTTACAAAGGAGAAGTTGAATCTTCATTCAACTTCTGTTGGTCTTCATGATTGAGTTGAAGATGGAGGAGCTAGAAGATGTTGTTGTACAGGTACTGGTGCAGCTGTTTATCTCCAAGTGGGAGATTGTTAAGGTGTGGAGCCTAAAAGCTTCACATATGAGCGCATTACCAAAGTTGCAGGTTTACACAGTCACCGACGTCGATCAAGAGCGACCGACGTCGGTCAGGTGCAGTTGAAGAGACGTCGGCGTCGGCAGAGGATTGACTGACGTCGGTCACAGGCAAGCAGGCAGGAACCGGTGTCGGTTACCTGTGCGTCCAAAATGCTATTTTCGAAGACAGAATCAAGTGTTTGCATGATGAGTTTAAGTCTTAGTCTTAAGTTCGCGTCTCTATTATTAGTAATATTATTTTTAGAGCCCTTGTTCAAGAGGCTTAACTGTTGGTTGTAAGTGCATGCTCATGTCTCCTAATTGTATATGTAGAATTAGATCTTCTTAGCTTAGTGTGGTTGTAGTAGTTCATTGTGTGTGAATGTTGAAGAACAGTACAGAGTTGTATCAATCCAGGTTGTTGGAATTGATTGTACTTGAGAGAGAGAGCTCTTGAGGGATAGAGATCTAGAGAGAGATCTTGTGTATCTGAGAGAGGTGTGGAAGAAAGAAGTTTCTTCAATTGTATTCCTTCTGTAAAAAGTTTAATACAAGTTTTCAGGGTGGTTTCTTGTATCTCTTGTTCTTTGCTATTATCTGATTCTAGTTACTTATCTATCTGATTTAATTCCGCGGTTTATTGCTTTCATAAGTGTAATCATATTGTTGGTTGATCCCCAACATTTTGGTGATTTTGTGCACATAATAAATTACACCTTGGTAACACATACACTTAAGATGGACTTCCTATCAAGTGTGAATATGACACACTATAATACTTCCTTTGAAAGAGTTTTTTTCTTGGATTGTTAGGCCTCCCAAAAATTATTTGTGACCACCTCTTTCCAACATTATTACTTGTGTATGCTTTTCACACTTATTTTAATATTCTTTTATGATATTTTGATAACCACCTTTTATTGTAATCATCTATATACTCTATTAATTTTTTGATTGATTAATATATTAATACATTCCAATCACATTCTCTCTCTCATACACACATAATTTTTAAATTTATTTTATACATCTAAAATTACATTAATATATTTTACATTATATTCCAAACTAAAAATTAAACGTTTAAAAACGCATAAACATTTTATAGCCATTTTCTTTTATTTACTGAAATCTTTATCTAAATTTTTTTTATGTTCACCCAAATCTTCTTTTATAAAATTTTCAAAGTATAATTTTAAAAACTTTGAAAATTTTAATTTTAATTTATTTTATTAAAAAAGAAAACTGAAAAGCAAAATCCATCACGTGAAAGGATTCGATAATAAAATAAAATCAAAGCAACCTCCTATTCATTATATCGTCGACGTAGCTTTAGGTAAAAAAACACATTTTGAGAATAGCTTTATGTATTGGGTACTATTTTAGCTCTCCTATTCATTTCATCGAAATTCCTTTCTTTTCATTTAAAAATCTATTGAAAAGATTATGTAATAAATAATATTATATATTATTAAATTGAAATACAAGGTAAAAAAAGAAATTAGTTATTTTATATATATGAAAAATATAGTTCTTAAATTAATAAATTAGATTTTTAAAATTTATAAATTTAAAATATTTTTAAAAATAATTATGTTGATTAAATTTATTCATCCATTGAAAATACAACAGGGAATCTATAATATACACAAAAAATATATATAATCATACAAATTTATCATTAAAATATAAAATCTAATCAATAAAATTATTTCTATTTTTTTTTTTTAAAATATATTTTTATTAATAATATAAAAAATGAAAAATATCACTTTTAAATATCATAACCAAAAACTATATAAACTTTTAATTCATAAAAAAATTAAAAATAACAATATAAAATAAATAAACATACATGTAGATATTTTTAATCTACAAACTTTCAACATAAAAAATACATTTCATTTTTTTATATATTTAATCTTTTTAAAGAAAATTAAAAAATAATTTAAGAAAAACATAAAATTTAAATTAATTTTTTTAAAAAATAAAAATAAAAATATACCAATATCTTTTATGTAAATATGGTGTGTATAAGCCATTTATACCAATTAATTAAATTAAAAATAGTATTTTTTATTATAAAACTTTAAAGAAAAATGAAACTAAAATTTATAATTTCAATTATATATATATATATATATATATATATATATATATATATATATATATATATATATATATATATATTATAATTATAATTACATTAAAATAAATTTTGTTAAATCATAATTTTAGTTCAAAGGATAATAATATTGATATATAAATAAATAATTTTATATATAATCAAATTTTATTATAAAATAAATACTTAAATTGTGTTATTGATAGGATTAATTTTTTACCAATAACTAAAATGAATTAAATAAATTTACCAATTTTACTAACAAATAATATAAATTAAACAAATTGACAAATTTTAATATCAAATAAAATAAATTTATTAATTTTATTTTGAAATAAAATATATTTAAATATTTAAAATATAAATAATTAATTAATTTACAAAATTTATTATCAAATAATATGAATTAAATAAATTTATATTAAATAGTAAATATTTAAAATATAAATAATTAATTAATTTATCATATTTACTATCAAATAAAAATGAATTAAACCAATTTATTAATTTTAATAACGAACAAGATAAATTAAACATATCTTATTATAAATAAGATGTATTGGAATAAAAACTAAAATCCTAAATATACCCATTACCACCAAGAAAGGAATAATCTTTTCATAATAATAAAGTAAAGATCAACCAAAAATAATGATAATAATAATAATTTGGTGAATATATCTATTACCATCATAAATGAATAATCTTTTCACATTAATATAGTAAAGATAGCAAAATGAAAAAGAAAAAAGTCAACATGCAATTTTTAGAATAATTAGTTAGCAAAGATTCTAAGTTAAAATGTAATTAATTTGGTGAGGAATTATTAACATGAGCAGAGTTCTTCTAAATTTAAAGGTCATTTTATTAGTCTTTGATGGTGTAAGGTTGTGATTAAATAGGTGTTATGATATGTATAGCATATGAGGATATTTGGAGTAGTTACGTTGATATCTTACAAGGTAAAGCACTTACAATTTTATTTGAAGAGGAAAAGATAACAAAAACAGTGTACTACTTGACTAGAATTCATAATAGTGGATCCAAACTTAGCAAAGAAATCGAAGAAATGCAGAAGTAGCAGTATGGAGCAGTTTATTTGGTATCTTGTCTACTTATTTTGCTCTTGAGTCCCATTGACCTCGTGAACGTTATTAAAAAACTTTCATTTCATTCATTCATTTAATTCTTTGAGAGAATATTCAAATTGAATAAGTTACCTTAAAAAAAAAAAGAGAACTTTCTTTTTAAATTATTAAGCCTCCTAAAAATAATTTGCCACCACTTCCTTCGGACATTACTCTATATATAAATTTTTCACACTTAATATTTTTTAATTATATTTTGATATTATTCTTATATAACTATATTTAATTAATATTATTTTTTTTAATATTTTTTTAAAAACTTAAATTTTAAACCAAAATTACCAAACAATACCTTTTATTATAATCATATATATTCTTTTATTTTTTTATTAATTAATATATATTAATACAATTATATATTAATACTTTTTTATTTATTTTTTCTTTTTATCTAAATTTTTATTTTTATTTTTTTAGATTATTTCTAGATGGATTACCATCTTTACTAACTAAACAATCACCTTTTCAATTATTTTCATCATTTTTATTTTATTTAATTTTAATTTTTTTAATTTAAAAAAATTAAAAGAATTGTAAATCTTACTCAAATTAAATTAAAAATAAATAAATTTTAAAATAATAAAAAACCAAAAGTCAAATAATATCAAATCAAAGTACCCTATTCCACCCTTTAAGAATAATAGTAATTCTCTTTCCCAATCACTAGCATATCACCGACATATACAAAGTATCTAGGGTCTTGGGGTACTTGAAATATAATAAAAAGATAACATTTAGAGAATAGCTTTACGTGTTGGGGTATTGTTTTAGCTCTGGCCTTCATTTCATCCATTTATATCTATCTATCTCTATATATATTATTATATTGAAATATAAAAAAATAAAAATAAAGAGTGAAGTTATTTTTAAGATATATATGTAAATATTTTTAATTAAAAAATATATTTTTTAAATTAATGAAATTAAATTTATAAATTAGAAGAAGATTTTTAAAAATAACTATGTTGATTAGATATATTTTAATCATATAATATAACATGCAATTTAAAATATAAAATTTAATCGTGCAATTTATTATCAAAATATAAAACATAAAATCTAATTAATAGAGTTGTTTCTAAAAATCTTTTTTTATGCATTTTTAGTTTTTAGATCGATATAAAGGTTTAATGGATCCTTCGTCCATATATTAAAGCTTACCAAAAATACATAGGAAGTGTAAACTTGCAACCATAAAACCAAACAAGCCTAGGGAAAAACATGTCACCAAAAAATCTCATTGAGGAGGCAAAGCCAAAATACACTAAATAGAAGCATGATATTATAGAGATAAAAAAGCATAGGATTAACCCAAGGACTAGACAGACATGTGGCCAAACCCAAACAAATCAAAAAATAGTCAGGGCTTGGAGGGGGAGTCAAATTCCACCTCCACCCAAGAACTCCCTGACTTAGATGCCAGGCCAACCTTCTCAGATCGAAAGCCAAAATCCTCAGCCAACTCCACATCCAATGCCACCACCGGTGGCCTAACCTGCAACCTTGTTGGGTTCGACGACAAAGCCCCATCACTACATTTTCGTGCTCTGTTATGCATAGTTTTGCAATCAATCGACCCACCTCACTTGATCGCATCCACACACTCCTACATAATTTGCGAGAAGAGGCCCAAAGACAAGATGCATGGACGTCCTTGACCCAACTAAACACGAACACCACTGCCTTATTTGCCACCTTGAGCAAAAAGTTAGATGTTGCCATTATGAGGGGAGAATGCCTTGCATGCATGAGTGCCTCCAAGTCTGGAATAAGCCTGTTGGCCTTCACCAAAGGGGGAGTAGAAAGCAATTGCCCCACCAACATCGAATTATCATTCTAGGGGCATCAAAACTTGTTCCAAGAAGTTGTATAGAGTGATGAACCTTCCTTCTAGCTCCCGAAAAAAAGATAAAGTAACCAACCCAATTTCATCATTCAAAAAGATGTGACTCCCCAAATTGAAACCATTCACCGCCTCCTCAATGCCTTTCCTCTAAACTAGTTTGACAAAAAGAATTACCAAATCCTACACATGTTGCTTGTCTTCAAGAAGTAGCATCAAATTACTAGCACAGAGCGAAACCACAACAGAGTTGACCTTGACTTTGTAAATTGACAACAAAAAAGCCTCACCTCGAATTGTCTGAATGGACTCCAAGATTCGAGGAGTCAGAACCCAAAACAAAAGTAGTAACCAAGACTTCAAAACCTCTCCATCAAAGGCCAACTGCGTCTTCTTACCTTAGATAAGGAGGGGCTCAACGATTGCTGCAATTCATGAATTATCTATGTTATACAAAAGAAAACACCAAATGCGAAAGGGGTGAGAACAAAGATGAAATGACAGGGAGGCCTAGGAAAAATAAATCCCAATGCATCATACAAACAATCTCACTAAGGCATGTTCCCACGCTTCTACTGGCAAACCAACCTCCCACAAGCCCAAGGCATGATGAATAATCATAAATGACATTGAATGCATTTTGATGACTGAACAAGCATGCCACCAACAAAGCCAAGCAAGGGGCTTAGGAAAGACCCAAGAGATCAAAGGCCTAAGTCAACCAAAGGGGAGGAGAAGCTAAAAGGCTAAGCATGGGCCACATTGTCAACCACTAGCTCCTTTGATTGTTGGATGCCTTGATTAGCCAAAAAATACTCTGTTGAGTTTGCTTCCCAATAGCAATGTTGAGCCTTCCAATTAGAGGAGTCCAAACAAGGCCAAACCCAGTGGAGGATGTTCTTGATAGCCCAAGCCTTAGCATATTTTTTATGGAGGGCATGGATCAAGATCATTAAGTCACCTTCAATTATCAACCTAACCAATCCATAATGAGTAGTTATCTCAACTCCCAAGACCAAGCCCTAAGCCTCGACTTTGTTGTTCATGTTGTCCACCTATTTGAGAGAAGTTGCATGGATGAAAGAACCACAACAATCTTTGATGATACATCTTGTGCCCAAGACCCTGGGGTTATCAAAAGAGGCCCCATCAAAATTCAATCTGAACCAGTCTGGAGAAGGGGGATCCAATCCAAATTGTCTTTCCTATTCTAACTTGCTTTTGAAACTAATGTCCCATTATTAAACTTTTAACTTATCAAAAAAGTTAAAAATAACGATAAAAAAATAATATAGATATTTTTAATCTACAAACCTTGAATATAAAAAGTACATTTATTTTATAATTATAAGTCCAAAAAAAAGTTTTGGTATGTCCAAATATTTTATAAACAATAATTTAAAAAATATATAAAATATAATTAAAAAACCAAATAAACAATAAATAAATACCATTTTAAGATATTTAATATTTTTTAATGTATAATTAAAAATAATTATATTACTTAGATTTATTCATTTACTAAAAGTAACATGCAATCTAAATAGAACATGAAATTTAATCATGCAATCTATCATCAAAATATAAAACATAAAATCTAATTAATTGAATTGCAACATGGAATCCAATAAAACATGAAATTTAATTATGCAATCCATCACCAAAATATAAAATAAAATTAATATAATTATTTCTAAAAATCTTTTTCTATATACATTTTTATTAATAATAACCCAAAAAAAAGAATAATTAACATCACATTCTTAAATATCATTACTAAAAAACATCTAAATTTTTAATTTATCAAAAAAATAATAATAATAACAATAATAAATAATGTAGATATTTTTCATCTACAAAGCCTGAAAATAAGAGGTACAAATATTTTATAATTATAAATATTTTATATAATTTTTTCTATTTTAAACAATGATTTAAGAAAAACTTGAAATATAATTTAGAGGAAATTAAAAAACACAATATTCTAAAATATTTAATATTTTTTATATGTAATAGATATGGTATGTAACATCATTTTCTATATTAATTAAATTAAATATATTATTATAAAATTTTATTTAAAAATAAAATTTATAATTTCAATCAGACAAAAATATTTGTATTAAATATATATATACATATATATATATATATATATATATATATATATATATATAAATTATTTTTGATCAAAAATGATTGTAGTAGAGGGGTAATTGTATTTATATATAAATATATTTATTTGTATATGATCAAACTTCATTACAAATTAAACATTTTTAAGTTTATATATTTTATTAGATGACTTAAATAAATATATCCATTTCATTTATAAATGTGATGAAATAAATTTTTTTTTTATTTTTATTAAAATAAAATGAATTCAATAAATTTACTAATTTTATTATAGAAAATATAAATTAAACAAATTTACCAATTGTATTAAGAAATAAGATAATTAAACAAATTTATAATCCAAAATAAACATTCAAAATTTATATGATTAACTAATTTACAATTTTTACTATCAAACAAGATGAATTAAATCAATTTACTAATTTTACCAACAAATAAAATGAATTAAACCAATTTATTAAATTTATTGACAAACAATATAAATTAAATATATTCAATCATAAATAAAATAAATTGAAATAAAAACTAAAACTCTAATAAAGGAAGGACGAATTACTAAATGGATTTCAATAATTGTGATAGGATATTTATAGAAAAAGACAAATCTTTTTTTGATTGTATCCCTCAAGACAAAAACATCAATTTTAAAATAAAGAGGAACTAATAATTATAATAGAAACATCTCATTACAATACAACTTGTATTCAGTAAAATTCAATCGTAACATCTCACATAATATATCAAATAATTAGTTATATGTTTACAATTTCTCATTCTATTATTTTTAATAAATCAATTAAAAAATAAAGTTTCTCTTCAATTAAATACACTACACTAATTAAATTTTCTTTTCAATTAAATATACTGAACTGGTGGTTGTATATGTTACTTCATAATTTTAAGTACCAATATAATTAGGATGCACAAGTATCAGTCGCTCTCTCCCACCAAAAAATAATTATTATTTAACAATAATAAAATACTGTTATAACTGAATATATTTAAAATCCACATCAGTGAGAAAAAAATTAAAAGTCAACATGGAGTTTTTGGAATCATGCAGTTTTTAGAATCATTATAATTAAAGATTTCATGTCAGTTCTGTTGAATTTGATGAGAATGATGGTTTTTTATTATTAAATTATACTTAATTGTTAAGTTTCAGTTTTATTATGTATTTTTTCCAATTTGTAATAATTTATATAAGACATATTTGTTGAGTGCTTGATGTTCTTTTTATTTGGGATTGCATTCTGATTATACTTTAAAACTGAAAAATTTGATCAAAAATGTTTATTCATAATTAAAAAATATATTAACAAAAAAATATTTATATTTTTTTAATAGTAATCATAACAAGAGAGTGACTTAAACCAAAAATTTTCAATTTTAATTTATATGTAATTATGAAATAATTTCCAAATAAAAATTTGGATAGATGGATCCAAATTTTGACTTCTAATTGAAAATTTTATATATATATATATATATATATATATATATATATATATATATATATATATATATATTATTATTATTTTTAAAAACAATAACAAGGCTTCTGCGATGACAATCTAAAACTGATAGATCTGATCAAAAGTGTTTACTCATAATAGAAAATATCAATAAAATTTTTATTTAAATATATTTTCTTAATTGTAATCATAACAAGATAGTCACTTAACCAAAAATTCTCAATTTTAATTTATATGTAATTATGAAATGGTTTCCAAGAAATTTGAATAGATGTATCCAAATTTTGACTTTTAATTGAAAATTTTGAAAGTTTTTTTTTAAAAAAAAAAAAATAAAAACAAAACTTTTTCGATGAAGATTCTCACAAAAGGTATCATATACCTTTCCAAAGATTTAAATTTATTTAAAATTAAGATAACCAAACCTCTTTACCAATTCACCTAAAATCTAATTAACAACAATCAAATCATTTTCACGTACTAATTAATTTTTTTAATTACAATTAAACCTCTTAACCAATTTACTTAAATATAATTGATAATAATCAAATCATTTTTACATACTAATTAACTTCTTTAGTTACAATTATAATTCACTTAATATGATCTCAATACATAAACACATAAAAATTGCTAAATAACTGAGAAGTTGCTAAATAAATAAAAATTGAAAAAAAAAAAAAAAAAGCTCAATCCATTAACCATGATTTTTAAACATTTTGCCGTTGTTGATTACCGTTAAATAGAATCTCTCATTCAATTTTTAAAAAAGATCAATTATAAAGTGCCATTTCACTATCAAACATAAGTAGCCTTAGCATCCACGCCATCTTAATTTAGTAGGGGAAAAAAAAGGGTATAACCTGCATAGATCGAAAAATATGCAGTAAAGAATAGAAACTTCTAGAAAAATGATGAACATCCCCAAAATTGCAACCAAGAAACTATAAAACAGAAAACCCAAATTACCATCAAACCATAGAAAACTTTCATTCTATGAAGCAAATTGATTTCATTTCATATATAAATTTGCAGTGCCTGTCTTGCCAATTACATAGTAAAGTATCCTAAATACATAAACATTTCAGAAACCAGCTATATTTACCAGTCTTATTGCCCCCAAACCCTAAAAAACATACCCTTAAATTAGCCCTATTTCTTCTACTCCTCCTCGAGCTCAAAAGCACTTACAGGGAAACTCCTCCCAAGTCCAGCAGCGCTCTTGAAATAGATCTTCTCGCTCGAAGGATCGTCAATATAAATCTCGGAAAGATTAACCCAGATCAGAATCTCCTTGCTCTTGACCCCAGTGAGCTTCTTCATCTTGTGCTTCTCCACATAGGCTGTAATTTCAGGGGCATAGGAGACCGTTTTTCCGATCTTCTTGAAGCGGTGTTCCGCTTTCTTCTTCTGTTTCAGCCACACAAAACCAGTGTCCTTCACATACCCACATTCTTCAAGCTCGTCGAGCGGCAGGAGGCCCTTTGGTAGGCCCATTTCAGACAAGAGTTCCACGGACTTCGCCTTGCAGATTTGGCTGCCGTTGAAAATTTCGGCTCCTGCTCTCTGATCTTCTGCAATTTGCATGGCCATTGTAAGAAGATTTTTTCTGAACTCTGAAGATTGAGGGGCAATTGGGATTAGGACAATAAAATTTGGAGAGGGAAATATATAAAGAGATTCGGGGATATTTTTGGGTCCGGGGAATTAATAGAGGAATGGCGTATTGATTAAGAAGGGAAGATAATGTTGCTTTTGGGTGGGTGAGTTGGGTGGGATGATTAAAGGCAGCGGTGAGGGCAATTGCTTAGCTGGTTATGGGGGTTTGAATGACGGTTTGCGCGTTCATTCACTGTTTTTTCACTTATGTGCTCATTCATTTTTATAGGGAAGGTAATGGGTGTTATGTTGGTAATAGGGATGGTAATGAGTGTCGTGTTGGTAATAAAGATGGTAATAGGTGCCATTGTTCTTTTTCTTGTTTTTCTTATTTTTTATTTTTTATAGGGAAAGTAATAGGTGTTATGTTGGTAATAGAGAAGGTAATAGGTGTCATGTCGGTAATAAGGATGGTAATAGGTGTCATGTTGGTAATAGGGATGGTAATGGGTGTCATTCTCGCTCCTTCACCCTGCCCACTCCCTATTTTTTTATAGGGAAGGTAATGAGTGATATTCCAGTAATAGGGATGGTAATGGGTGCCATGTCGGTAATAAGATGGTTATGGGTGCCATCCCAGTCCCTGCGCCCTCCCTGCTCCTTTAAAATAGGGAACATTATAATTTGTGTTTAGGGTTTAATAAATATATCATATAGTATTTGATATTGGAAAAGGTCAAACAATAAGATTATGTTCTCATTAATCTATCATTTGAATACATAGTGTTTTTTTTTTCAAAAGATGGGTTTTAAATTCTGGAAGGCTGCTAATGGAGAGCAAGGCTCAAACCCGAGGCCGTTGGGTGGTAGGCCCCCAACTCTACCACTGCGCCCCAACCTGTGGCCTTTGAATACATAGTTTGAATTGATTTACTAGAAAAATTGGTACTAAAATATGTAAATATTATTCCAATATCTCTAAGATCTATGTGGTAAGTTGAAATTGTTTTTTATACACTATTTTTTAATATAAATTGAATAAATAGTAGTTCCATTTTATTTTAATATATGTACTTTTGTGAACATGTCTTATCATATACATTGTATCTGGGCATCTTCCCTATATGATTTAAATTTATGAATGATAAATAGATAGAAATTTTAACAATGTTCATTAAAACAAAATAATATATGAAATTCCGAGAACTCAAAATAATGTAAAAGGAGCAAGACATTCTTAAATAAGAAAAGATTTGGACAGTTGAACCAAAGATTTCGAAAGGTTCATCCTCCTAATGTTAATTCCCACTAGAAGTTCTCTATTTTTTATTATGTTTTGTTTTTAAAAAAAAAGTGGACATAGATATCATATGTATTAGGTTTTGTCATAGGTATCGGGTCATCTTTCGATGATTTAAATTCATGAATAATAAATAGATAGAAATTTTAACAATGTTCATTAAAACAAAATAATATATAAAATTTTGAGAACAAAGAATAATGGAAAAGGAGAAGACACTTCAATAAGAAAAGATTTGGACAATTAGACATTAGATTTCTAAAGGTTCATCCTCCTAGTGTTAATTCCAATTAGAAGTTCTTCACTTTTTTTAACATTTTATTTTTAAAAAAGAGTGGACATAGTATCTTTGTACATTACCCAGGAACACATTTGAATGTTGTCATGCCCTCAATATAATGCCCTATTATTGAGTTAAGTGTGGTATTAAATCCTTAAAGGATTGGTAATAGGGGGCTTGTTCTACCCCTTTGTTATGAATTGCAAACACTTGGGTTCAGTGAAGTTGTAAATGAAGGACTGGCAGTAAGGGCTTGTCCTACCACTCTTTGTGATTCATAGACATTTGGCCCTGACTTAGTTCCATATCAAACATTGGTGGTAGGTGACTCGTGCTACCACTTTGCCACAACCTACAAACAAATTAGGGAACAAATTAGGGATCATGGATAGGCAACTTATGCTACCGACACCAATTTAATTTCAAGTAAGACACATTTGGGTGTTAATTGTAAATGGCTAATCCTATAAACACGTTAATCAAAGAACACGACAATATAAAAGAGAAATCATTTAGGATCTTAGTACCCAATAGAAGTACATTTTAACTTAAGCACTTCACTTCCAAGTTAGTTTTTGGTGCACATAAGATTACATAAACAATCTCTTTTTTGAAAATTGTTATTCAGGTGTATATATGTATATATATATAATTATAATATTTATTTTTATTTTAAATTTAAGTATTATATAATGTGGAGTACATCTTTCATTCCAAATTAAAAACAAAATGAAATGAAAGAATTTAATTACATTCATTGGATCAATGAGGTTAAAAGTAATAATAAGAGTGTTTTATGTAATAAATGTGGTTTGAAATAAGTGTTAGTCTTATTGAGTTTGTGAAATGTCCATTCTTTTTTTAATGTTAAATCTTTTACTATAAGTCTTGATAAAATAAATTTCTATTTTTTCTAGCCTTAACTCTTTAAATAAGGTGGTTCTATTAACCACTTTCAAGTTGTTATCATATGATTAATATTAATATGGTGCCTCTCTCTATCGCTTTTATCTTTGTCTACTCTTCTTTAAGTGTTGTCCCTCTGTCAATTTCATATTTAAAATGATACAAACTAATATTTAGTTGAAATATCAATATTTTCACTTTATTATTTATTCATATATTTTCATTTTAATTTTGATCAATAAGATTATGTTCTTATTAATTTATTATTTTTAAACTATTGAGAACAAGAGGAACAAACCTAATATCAATATAATTTCTGTTTAGGATTTAATAAGTATATCATATAGTGTTTGACATTGGAAAATGTCAATCAATAAGATAATGTTCTCATTAATCTATCATTTGAATAAAGAGTTTGAATTGATTTACTACAAAAAATGGTATTAACACATGTGAATACTATTCCAATATTTATGCGATCTATGTGGTAAGGTGTGAAATCTCGGTTCTTATGCAATATTTTTTAATAAAAGTTGAATAATTGCTAATTCTATTTATTTTACTATATGTAATTTTATGAACATGTCATATCATATGTATTGTGTCCTATTAGAGGTATTGGGTCCTCTCTCCTATATGCTTTAATTTCATGAGCGATAAATAAATAATTTTTTTAATAATGTTATTAAACCAAAATAAAATATGAGATTATGAGAACTAAAAATAAAGTTAAAGGAGCAAGACAAGCTTAAATTAAAAAATATTTGGACATTTGGACCTTAGATTTCTAAAGGTTCGTCTTCCTAATATTAATTCTAACTAGAAGTTCTCCACTTTTTTCAAAGTTTTTTTTTTTAAAAATATTGCCCAGGGAACTAATTTGAATGTTGTTATACCCTTGATATAATCCCTACTATTGAGTTAAGTGTGGGATTAAATCCATGAAATATTGGTGGTCGGGGCTTGTTCTACCACTATTGACAACTTGCAAACACTTGGGCTCAATGAAGTTGTAAATGAGGGACTGGTAATAGGGGCTTGTCCTACCACTTTATTACGATTTATAGACATTTTACCCTAGTTTAGTTCCATATCAAAGATTGGTGGTAGGTGACTTGTGTTACCACTTTGCCTCAACCTACAAATAAATTAAGGATCATGATTAGGCAACTTTTCCTACCAGCACCAATTTAATTACAAATGAGACACATTTGGGTGTTAATTATGAGTCGCTAATCCTATAAACACGCTAATCAAAGAACACATCAATATAAAAGAGAAATCATTTGGGATCTTAGTACCTAAGAGAGAGAGTATGCACACATTTTAATTTAAGAACTTCACTTCCAAGTTAGTTTTTGATGCACGTAAGATTACGTAAACCATTTATTTTTGAAAATAAATACACACACACACACACACACACACACACACACACACACACATATATTTGAATTCAAGTATTATATAATTTGGGATGCTTCTTTTATTTCAAACCAAAAGAAAAATGAAAGATTTTAATGACATTTATGAGATCAAGGGATTTTATAGACCAAAAATAGTAACATAAGTATTCATGTGAAAAAAATCGCTTGAAATAAATAGTGTTAATAAGTTTGTGAAATGTCCATTCTCTCTCTCTCTCTCTCTCTCTCTCTCTATATATATATATATATATATATATATATATATATATATATATATATATATATATATATATATATATAAGAATTCAAGTATTATATAATTTGGGATGCTTCTTTTATTTCAAACCAAAAGAAAAATGAAAGATTTTAATGACATTTATGAGATCAAGGGAGTTTATAGACCAAAAATAGTAACATAAGTATTCATGTGAAAAAAATCGCTTGAAATAAATAGTGTTATTAAATTTGTGAAATGTCCATTCTCTATATGATTTAAATTTATGAATGATAAATAAATAGAAATTTTAACAATGTTCATTAACACAAAATAATAAATGAAATTCTAGAACTAAAAATAATGTAAAAGGAGCAAGACATTCTTAAATAAGAAAAGATTTGGACAGCTGGATCAAAGATTTTGAAAGGTTCATCCTTCTAATGTTAATTCCCACTAGAAGTTCTCTACTCTCTTTTTTTATGTTTTACTTTTTTTTATAAAGTGAACATAGATATCATATGTATTGGGTTCTTTCATATGTATCGGGTCATCTTTCGATGATTTAAATTCATGAATGATAAATAGATAGAAATTTTAGCAATGTTCATTAAAACAAAATAATATATAAGATTTTGAGAACAAAGAATAATGGAAAAGGAGCAAGACACTTAAATAAGAAAAGATTTGGACAATTGGACATTAGATTTCTAAAGGTTCATCCTCCTAGTGTTAATTCCAATTAGAAATTCTTCACTTTTTTTAATGTTTTATTTTAAAAAAAGAGTGGACATAGTATCCTTGTACGTTGCCCAGGAACACATTTGAATGTTGTCATACCCTTAATATAATGCCCTATTATTGAGTTAAGTGTGGTATTAAATCCATGAAGGATTGGCAATAGGGGGCTTGTTCTACCCCTTTGTTATGAATTGCAAACACTTGGGTCCAATGAAGTTGTAAATGAAGGACTAGCAGTAAGGGCTTGTCCTACCACTCTCTGTGATTCATAGACATTTGGCCCTGACTTAGTTCCATATCAAAGATTGGTGGTAGGTGACTCATGCTACCACTTTGCTACAACCTACAAACATATTAGGAATCATGGTTAGGCAACTTATCCTACCGACACCAATTTAATTGCAAATGAGACACATTTGGGTGTTAATTGTGAATGGCTAATCCTACAAACACGTTAATCAAAAAACACGACAATATAAAACATAGATCATTTGGGATCGTAATACCCAATAGGAGCACATTTTAACTTAAGCACTTCACTTCCAAATTAGTTTTTGGTGCACATAGGATTACATAAACAATCTCTTTTTTGAAAATTGTTATTCATGTGTATATATGTATACATATATATAATTATAATATTTATGTTTATTTTAAATTTAAGTATTATATAATGTGGAGTACTTTTTTCATTCCAAATTAAAAACAAAACAAAATGAAATAATTTAATGACATTCATGTGATCAAGGCGTCTATAAGGTTAAAAGCAATAATAAAAGTGTTTTATGTAATAAATGTGGTTTGAAATAAGTGGTCTTATTAAGTTTGTGAAATGTCCATTCTTTTTTTTTATGTTAAATATTTTATTATAAATCTTGATAAAATAAATTTCTATTTTTTCTAACCTTAACTCTTTAAATAAGGTAGTTTTATCAACCACTTTCAAGTTGTTGTCATGTGATTAATATTAATATGGTGCCTCTCTCTATCACTTTTATCTTTACCTACTCTTCTTTAAGTGTTGTCCCTATGTCAATTTCATATTTAAAATGATGCAAACTAATATTTAGTTGAATTATCAATATTTTTACTTTCTTATTAATTTATATATTTTCGTTTTAATTTTGATCAATAAAATTATATTTTTATTAATTTATTATTTTTTAAACTATTGAGAACAAGAGGAACAAACCTAATACTAGCATAATTTATGTTTAGGATTTAATAAGTATATCATATAGTGTTTGACATTGGAAAAGGTCAATCAATAAGATAATGTTCTCATTAATCTATCATTTGAATAAAGAGTTTGAATTGATTTACAACAAAAAAATGGTATTAACACATGTGAATACTATTCCAATATTTATGCGATCTATGTGGAAAGTGTGAAATCTTGGTTCTTATGAAATATTTTTTAATACAAGTTGAATAATTACTAATTCTATTTATTTTAATATATGTAATTTTATGAACATGTCTTATCATATGTATTGTGTCCTATTAGAGGCATTGGGTCCTCTCTCCTATATGCTTTAATTTCATGAGCGATAAATAAATAATTTGTTTAATAATGTTCATTAAACCAAAATAATATATGAGATTATGAGAACTAAAAATAATGTAAAAGGAGCAAGACAATCTTAAATAAGAAAATATTTGGACATTTGGACCTTAGATTTCTAAAGGTTCGTCTTCCTAATGTTAATTCTAACTAGAAGTTCTCCACTTTTTTCAACGTTTTTTTTTTTTTTTTTTTAATAAATATTGCCCAGGCAACTAATTTGAATGTTGTTATACCCTTGATATAATCCCTACTATTGAGTTAAGTGTGGGATTAAATCCATGAAAGACTGGTGGTCGGGGGCTTGTTCTACCACTATTGACAACTTGCAAACACTTGGGCTCAATGAAGTTGTAAATGAGGGACTGGTAATAGGGGCTTGTCCTACCACTTTATTACGATTTACAGACATTTTGCCCTGGTTTAGTTCCATATCAAAGATTGGTGGTAGGTGACTTATGTTACCACTTTACCTCAACCTACAAACAAATTAAGGATCATGGTTAGGCAACTTGTCCTACCAACACCAATTTAATTGCAACGACACACATTTGGGTGTTAATTGTGAATCGCTAATCTTATAAACACGCTAATCAAAGAACACATCAATATAAAAGAGAAATCATTTGGGCTCTTAGTACCCAAGAAAGGGAGTATGCACGCATTTGAATATAAAAACTTCACTTTCAAGTTAATTCTTGATGCATGTAAAATTACGTAAACCATTTCTTTTTGAATATATATATATATATGAATTTAAGTATTATATAATTTGCACTGCTTCTTTTATTTCAAACCAAAAAAAAATGAAAGATTTTAATGACGTTTATGCAATCAAGAGAGTTTATAGAACAAAAATAGTAACATAAACGATACTCTTTCTTCCATTCAAACTACTATAAATGAAATTGAAAGGGGATGAAAATAATATGTTTAAAAGCAAGGGCACGGATGAAGGGTACAAGTAACAATAACCCACGTTAGCTAGTTTCCGTGTGGGATTATAAATTAGAGATTTATTCTACTTAAATTAGCATAACACGTGTAATCATTCAAGTGGAGAACGTCCATGTGATTAACATGGCATTTACACTAAAGGGAATTGAATTTTATGTTTCATATTTTTTACTATTTATGTTATTGCTATCAGTGTTGTAATGTTTTTAATGTTATCACTGGTTTCTCTTTTTTAAGTATTTGTATGAGTATTGAGTTTTTTTTATGTAATTCGTATTTTTCAATAAAAAATGGAAATTAAATTTTAAGGTCATTTTAAAATACGAACTAAGGCTATATTAGGTTTTTATTATTACTTTGGATTAAATTCATTGATAAGATGTTATAAAATTTTAATTATAATGTTACAAAATTTTTAATTTTTATTTTAATAAATTAAAAAAATTAAAAATTTAAATTTGTTTAATAATTGAATGGTAAATAAGATAATTTTTTAATTTTTTCAAAAAATTATATTATTAAAACTAATAATAATAATAATTATTATTATTATTATTATTATTAATTTTTAAAAGTTTATATTTATCAAATAAAGCTTTCAATATATATTAGAAAACTTTTTATTCTTACAATCCATTTTCATGAGTTTTGGTCATATGTTATTCAAAGGATTGAGAAAAAGATTGCCACTTAAATCATCAAATCTTTTTCTTTAGTAAGGAAGTTTCAAGTTTGTTCTAAAGAGTTAGTCATTACTAATGTATATTATTCTTCTTGTTGGGATCTTTCTAACATTACCTATGTTAAATTGGATAAGTTACTAAGAGATTTTATCTAGGCAAATTCAGAAGGCCATAAGGATTTTCACAAGGTCTCCTTAGATATTGTTATGTACCAAAGGAAGCTAGGGGCCTTGGGCTCATTGGCAACAACCTCCAACGATGTGCTCTAAGTGTTAAGTGGATCATCAAAAGCTTAAAAAGGGATGAGACTTGGAAGGTTATATTAAGACATTGCATTACCTAATGAACTCTTCTTGGTAGGAGGGCATGGAAGGGTCTTTATTTGTAGAGTCTTCTTCTTTATCATGTGCCAATTCAAATTACTGACACTTTTGTGGTTAAAAATATATAGAAATGTTGGGAATTACTAAAGCCTAACCTTATATGGGGTGGGGATGGGTTTAGAGATGGGCTTTCTCTTAATTCTCATTCTCTTTTATGATCTTTCATTCTTAATTTTCAGAATCTCCCCTTTTCCATGGTCCCCTGAATTAAGAGTCTTATACTCTTAAAAAAGAGAATCAAGACTATCAGTGACATCTTCTACAAGGATTCTCATGGGTGACTTTTATGGGATATGCTTAGAATTAAATACCAACTTAACATTGAGGATGTAGACTGTAATTCTAAAATTTATAACTCCATTCCTGATGTTTATCTTCATAAGATTGGTGTTTATTCTAGAGTCCTACAATGAAAACACTAGCATTGCCCTATGGCTACTCTTTTTTTCTAGTCCAAACCCTAGATTGGGTATCATGTTCTTGCCTTTCAACATATCTAAAGTGAAACCCTCAACCATCAATGGAAGCTAAGGTCTTTGGATGTTGTTTGGATTAGAAGTTT
Source organism: Torreya grandis (assembly GCA_037957365.1). Lineage (NCBI taxonomy): Eukaryota > Viridiplantae > Streptophyta > Pinopsida > Cupressales > Taxaceae > Torreya > Torreya grandis. The sequence goes on along the minus strand of JARHVA010000070.1, from coordinate 90,161 downwards.
TGCCAATATTTGAAAAGCCTTTATTGAACCCAAAAATCTCACTTTCTCTGGTGCATTCCCTACCAAGGCCTACCAAGTAGAAATTGACTCAAGCACATGGGGTTTCAAATCACACTTTCTATGCTTGTCATCAAATTAAGACCTTTAAATAGCTTTTCTGGTTCCACCCCCATGCTCAATCTGCTTATAAACGGATTCCACCCTTTTTCAACCTTTCTTCCAAGAATTCATTACTTGGAAAATAGTTTTTCTTAGGGACTCAACCATGTTATGTACAAGATACAACATTTTTGGCAGATATTTTGTGCTAACAATCTATCTCATAAATAGAAATCTAGGAATTATGTTATTTTTAATAATGAAGCCATGGATTAATTTTTTGATGGATAATAAAGTTGCTATCATCTTCAATGTTTTACTTCATAGCCAAGTCCAGGAAAAGAAGGTTCACTCGGAGATGCAACACCTCTAGACCCTTTTGGACCATTGGGGGAACACTCAGTATGCTATCAATCAGGTGCCTCTGGATCCTCCACCTTATTGTTCTCCCTCTCAAGGATGAGGCCAGGGTTTTTATCGGTGTCCTTCTAGGAGTAAGATAAACTCCTCTCCTTGTTCTCATCAGCCTTCACCTCCCTATGGTGGTGGCATGTTTGACTGTCTTGGAAGTAATGGTGGCAGTGGTTGGGGTGATCCTCCCCAAGACAAGTTCCCACACATGGCTCTTGCCATTTCTCTTGCTCTTAACCCCAATGAGCTTCTTCATCTTGTGCTTCTCCACATAGATTCTAATTTTAGGGGCATAGGACATTATTTTTCTGATCTTCTTGAAGTGGTGATCCACTTTCTTCTTTTGCTTCAGCCACACAAAACTAGTGTCCTTCACATACCCACATTCTTCAAGTTCGTTGAGCGGTAAAAGACCCTTTGGGAGGCACATTCCAGATAAGATTTCCACGGACTTTGCCTTACAAATTTGGCTACCATGGAAAATTTTGGCTCCGGTTCTCTAATCTTATATAATTTGCATGGCCATTGTAGGAAGATTTTTTTTGAACTTTGAAGATTGAGGGGCAATTAGGATTATGGCAAAAAAATTGGAGAGGGAAATATATAAAGAGATTCGAGGATATTTTTGGGTATGGGGAATTAATAGAGGAATGGCATATTGATTAATAGGGGAAGATAATGTTGTTTTTAGGTGGGTGAGTTGGGTGGGATGATTGAAGGTAGCAGCGAGGGCAATTGCTTAGCTAGTTTATGGGGGTTTGAATGATGGCTTATGTGGTCATTTACTATTTTTTTATTTTTGTGCATTCATTCATTTTTATAAGGAAGGTAATAGGTGTCATGTTTGTAATAGGGATGATAATGGGTGCTATGTTCCCTCTCTCATCCTTTCTGTTCCCTATTTTTTAATAGGGAAGGTAATGGGTGACATGTCAATAATAGGGATAGTAATGGATGTCATGCCGATAATAGGGATAGTAATGGGTGTCATACTGGTAGTAGAGATGCTAATGGGTGCCATGCTAGTAATAGAGATGGTACTGGGTGTCATGCCTCTTCCCTCGCCCTCCCAATTTGCTATTTTTTTATAGGAAAGGTAATGGGTGACATATTGGTAATTGGGATAGTAATAGGTGCCATACTGGTAATAGGGATGGTAGTGGGTGCCATACCGATAATAGGGATGGTAATGGGTGTTATCCTAGTAATAGGGATGGTAATGGGTGCCATGCCCCCTCTTTCACTCTCCCCACTCCCTATTTTTTTATAAGGAAGGTAATGGGTGCCATGTTGGTATATGGATGGTAATGGGTGTCATGCTGGTAATATGGATGGTAATGATTGTTGTGTTGCCTCCCTCGCCTTTCCCACTCCCTATTTTTTATAGGGAAGGTAATGGGTGCCATACCTATAATAGGGATGGTAATGGGTGCCATGCCAATAATAGGGATGGTAATGGGTGCCATGCCAATAATAGGGATGGTAATGGGTGCCATGACCCTTCTCTCGCCCTCCCCGCTCCTTATTTTTTATAGGGAAGGTAATGGGTGCCATACCGGTAATAGGGATGATAATGGGTGCCATGCCGATAATAGGGATGATAATGGGTGCCATGTTCCCTCTCTCGCCCTCCCCGTTCCCTATTTTTTAAAGGGAAGGTAATGGATGTCCTGCTGGTAATAGGGATAACAATGGGTGCCATGCCGGTAATAGGGATAACAATGGGTGCCATGATAGTAATAGAGATGGTAATGGGTGCCATGCCAGTAATAGAGATGGTAATGGGTGCCATGCCCCATCCATCACCCTCCTCGTTCACTATTTTTTATAGGAAATGTAATGGGTGTTATATCGGTAATAGGGATGGTAATGGCTATCATGCCCCCTCTCTCACCCCTTCCCCCATTCCCTATTTTTTTATAAGGTAATGGGTGCCATGCTAGTAATAAGGATAGTAATGGGTGCCATACCGGTAATAGGGATGGTAATGGGTGCCAAGCCCCCTCTCTACCCCTCCCCACTCCCTATTTTTTATAAGGTAATGGGTCTCATGCTAATAATAGGGATGGTAATGGGTGCCATGCTATTAATAGTGATGGTAATGGGTGCCATGTCCCATCCCTCATCCTCCCTGCTCCCTATTTTTTTATAGGGAAGGTAATGAGTGCTATATCGGTAATAGGGATTGTAATGGGTGCCATGCCGGTAATAGGGATGGTAATGGGTACCATGTTGGTAATAGGGATGGTAATGGGTGCCATGCTGGTAATAGGGATGGTAATGGGTGCCATGCCCCATCCCTTGCCCTCCCCACTCCATAATTTTTTATAGGGAAGGTAATGGGTGCCATGCTGGTAATAAGGATTGTGATGGGTGCCATGTTGGTAATAAGGATGGTCTGCTCCCTTAAAATAGGGAACAAACTTATAATTTATGTTTACAGTTTAATATACTTAACTATATTAAATAGTATTTGATTTGGAAAAGGTTAATCAATAAGATTATGTTTTTATTAATTTGTCTTTTTTAAATGTCAAGAATAAAAGGAACGGATCTAAGTATAATTTATGTTTAAGGTTTAAAAATATATCATATAGTGTTTAGTATTGGAAAAGGTCAATCAATAATAAGTGATATAGTGTTTGATATTGGAAAACGTCAACCAATAAGATTATGTTCTCATCAATCTATCATTTGAATACAAAGTTTGAATTGATTTGCTAAACAAAATTGGTACTAAAAACATGTGAATATTATTCCAATATCTCTACAATCTATGTGGCAAGGCGTGATTGGTTCATATGCACTATTTTTGAATACAAGTTGAATAATTACTAGTTTCATTTTATTTTAATATATGTACTTTTATGAACATGTCCTATCATATTTATTGGGTTCTCTCAGATGTATTGGGTCATCCTCCCTATATGATTTAAACTCAAAAATTATAAATACATAAAATTCTTAACAATGTTCATTAAAACAAAATAATATATCAGATTCTGAGAATAAAAAATAATGTAAAAGGAGAAAGACACTCTTAAATAAGAAAAGTTTTGGACAGTTGGACTTTAGATTTTTAAAGGTTCATCTTCCTAGTGTTAATTCCAACTAGAAGTTCTTTTCTTTTTTAACGTTTTATTTTTAAAAAAAGGTGGACATAGATACTCCTTGTACATTGTCGAGGAATGCATTTGAAAGTTGTCATACCAATAATATAATGCCCTACTATTGAGCTAAGTGTGGTATTAAAACCATGAAGGGTTGGCAATAGGGGGCTTGTTCTACCCCTCTATTATGACTTGCAAACACTTGGGTTCAATGAAGTTGTAAATGAAGGACTGATAATAAGGACTTGTCCTACCACTCTCTGTGATTCATAGACATTTGGCACTGATTTAGTTCCATATCAAAGATTGGTGGTAGGTGACTCATGCTACCACTTTGCCACAACCTACAAACAAATTAGAGATCATGGATAGGCAACTTGTCCTACCAACACCAATTTAATTACAAATGAGACACATTTGGGTGTTAATTGTGAATGGCTAATCCTATAAACATGTTACTCAAAGAACACAACAATATAAAAGAGAAATCATTTGGGATCTTAGTACCCGATAGGAGCACATTTTAACTTAAGCACTTCACTTCCAAGTTAGTTTTTGGTGCACATAAGATTACATAAACAATCTATTTTTTGAAAATTATTATTCATGTACATATATGTATACATATATATAATTATAATATTTATATTTATTTTAAATTTAAGTATTATATAATTTGGAGTACTTCTTTCATTCCAAATTAAAAACAAAATGAAATGAAAGATTTAATGACATTCATGGGATCAACGCGCTTATGAAGTTAAAAGTAATAATAAGAGTGTTTTATGTAATAAATGTGGTTTGAAATAAGTGTTGTCTTATTAAGTTTGTGAAATGTCTATTCTTTTTTTAATGTTAAATCTTTTACTATAAATCTTGATAAAATAAATTTCTGTTTTGTCTAGCCTTAACTCTTTAAATAAGGTGGTTCTATTAACCACTTTCAAGTTGTTATCATATGATTAATATTAATATGGTGCCTCTCTCTATCGCTTTTATCTTTTTCTGCTCTTCTTTAAGTGTTGTCCCTCTATCAATTTCATATTTAAAATGATGCAAACTAATATTTAGTTGAACTATCAATATTTTCACTTTATTATTTATTTATATATTTTCATTTTAATTTTGATCAATAAGATTATGTTCTTATTAATTTATTATTTTTTAACTATTGAGAACAAGAGGAACAAACCTAATACCAATATAATTTATGTTTAGGATTTAATAAGTATATCATATAGTATTTGACATTGGAAAAGGTCAATCAATTAGATAATGTTCTCATTAATCTATCATTTGAATAAAGAGTTTGAATTGATTTACTACAAAAAATGGTACTAAAACATGTGAATGCTATTCCAATATTTATGCGATCTATGTGGTAAGTTGTGAAACCTTGGTTCTTAAGCACTATTTTTAATACAATTTGAATAATTACTAATTCTATTTTATTTTAATATATGTAATTTTAGGAGCATATCTTATCATATGTATTGTGTCCTATTTGAGGTATTGGGTCCTCTCTCCTATATGCTTTAAATATATGAGTGATAAATAAATAGAAATTTTAACAATGTTCATTAAACCAAAATAATATATGAGATTATGAGAACTAAAAATAATGTAAAAGGAACAAGACATTCTTAAATAAGAAAGATTTGGACATTTAGACCTTAGATTTCTAAAGGTTCATCTTCCTAGTAGTAATTCTAACTAGAAGTTCTCCGCTTTTTTCAACGTTTTTTTCTTTTCTTTTTTGTATGTTGCCCAGGTAACTAATTTGAATGTTGTTATACCCTTCATATAATCCCTACTATTGAGTTATGTATGGGATTAAATCCATGAAAGATTGGTGGTCGGGGGCTTGTTCTACCACTATTGATGACTTGCAAACACTTGGGCTCAATGAAGTTGTAAATGAGGGATTGGTAGTAGGGGCTTGTCCTACCACTTTATTATGATTTATAGACATTTTTCCCTAGTTTAGTTCCATGTCAAAGATCGGTGGTAGGTTACTCGTGCTACCACTTTATCTCAACCTACAAACAAATTAAGGATCATGGTTAGGCATATTGTTCTACCAACACCAATTTAATTATAAATGAGACACATTTGGGTGTTAATTGTGAATCACTAATCCTATAAACACGTTAATCAAATAACACAGTAATATAAAAGAGAAATCATTTGGGATCTTAGTACCCAAAAGAGGGAGTATGCACATATTTTAACTTTTGTATATATTATATATATATGAATTTAAGTATTATATAATTTGGGGTGCTTCTTTTATTTCAAACCAAAAGAAAAATGAAAGATTTTAATGATGTTTATGAGATCAAGGGAGTTTATAGATCAAGAATAGTAATACAAGTATTCATGTGAAAAAAATCGCTTGAAATAAATAGAGTTATTAAGTTTGTGAAATGTCCATTCTCTTTTTAAAGTTGAATCTTTTATTATGAATCTTGATTAAAAAGTTTTTTTTTCCTCCTCCCCTTAACTCTTTAAACAATGAAGTTTCATTATCAAATATCAAATTGTTATCGTATATAGTGTCGCTCTCTCTCCATCACTCTTATGGTACAAAATATATATGTTCTCTTTTTCTACCCTTCTTTTAAATATTATTTCCTCAACAATTTTATATTTAAAATGATACAAACTATTCTTTAATTAAATTATCAACATTTTCACTTTCCACTTAATCTCTATTTATATATATTCATCATAATCATGTGTATATATATATAAACACGATACTCTTTCTTCCATCCAAACTACTTCAAAAAAATATATTTAAAAGTAAGGACAGGGATAAAAGGTACAAGTAACAATAACCCAAACAATTGGTCCTCATATGTCATACGTCAAAAGATATTATATCGAGAAAGAAGATTGTGTGTACAATAACCCACGTTCACTAGTTTCCTCGTGGGATTATAATTTATCCTACTTAATGATCATAACACGTGTAATCACTCAAGTGGATAACATCCATGCGATTAAGTTATCACATTTGTACTAAACTGAATTAAATTTTAGGGTCACTTTTAAGACACGAAATAGGGTTAGGTTAGGTTTTTATTATTTTTATTTATAGCCTCGATTAAATTCATTAATAATATGAACATAATATGCTATAAAATTTATAATTATAATGTTGGAAATTTTTAATTTTTCTTTTAATAAATAAAAAATATGAAAATTTTAAATTTGTTTAATTGTCGTATGGTAAATATGTTTGATAAGATAATTTTATAGAGTTATTTTCACATGTATTTTGTATTTAGTTTTTTAATTTTTTTAAAAATTATATTTGTTAAAATGAAGAATATAATATTTTATAAATTTTAAATGTGTAAAAAAATATTTTATTTTTATCATATATTTTCTCAAAAGTTTATATTTGTTTAAGTAAAGAGAAAAGTGAATGGTGGTTGGTTTTATTGGGGAAGTTATTTGGTTCACAAAGAGCCCATCAAGTATCAATTCTTGTTGTTAGCAAAATTTGATACGAGAAAAGGGATGAAGTCGAGATTGTATTTTGGATGACTTTGGTAGAATGGATACCGTTCAGTCTTTGGCTCTTAGCTTAATATCACCGCGTAAAACAGTGATCAACCAAAAAATATGTAATAAAACTTTCAATATATATTGGAAATGTTTTTATTTTTACAATCCATTTTCATGAGTTTTGGTCATATGTCATTTGGAGGGTTGAGAAAAAGATTGCCTATTAGATCATCAAACCTCTTTCTTTAGTAAAGAAGTTTCAAGTTTGTTATAAAGCACTAGTCATTGCCAATGTATATTATTTTTCTTGTTGGGCTTCTTTCAACATTGCCTATGCTAAATTGGAGAAGTTACTAAGAGATTTTATCTAGGCAAATTCAAAATGCCATATGCGTTTCCATAGGTAATCCTCAAATATTATTGTATACGTAAGGAAGCTAGGGGCCTTGGGCTTATTGACAACAACCTCCAAGGCTGTGCTTTAAGTGTTAAGTGGATCATCAAAAGCTTAAAAGTGGATGAGATTTGGAAGGTTATGTCAAGACATTGCATTACGCAAGGAAATCCTCTTGGTAAGAAGGCATGGAAGGGTCTCTATTTGCATGTTTTCGTCTTTCTCATGTGCCAATTCAAATTGGTGGCACTTTTATGGTTAAATGTATATGAAAACCCTGGAAATTACTCAATCCCAACCTCATCTAGGATGGGGATGATTTAAGAAATAGGATTTCTCTTAATTCTCATTCTCTCTTGTGATCTCCCATTCTTAATTTTTATAATGTCCCCTTTGCCATGGTCCCCTAGATTAAGAGTCTTAGGCTCTTTAAAAGGGGAATCCAGACTATTGGTGACATCTTTTGCAAGGTTTCTCGTGGGTGGCTCTCATGGAATATGTTTAGTAGAATTGAATACCAGCTTAAGGATGAAGATGCAAACTCTAATTTTGAAATTTATAACTCCATACCTGATGTTTGTCTTCACAAGATTGGTGTTTCTTCTAGAGTCTTATGATGGAAAGATTGGTATTGGCCTACTACTGCTCCTTTTTTCTAGCCCAAACCCTAAATTGGGTATCATCTTCTTGCCCCTCAACATATTTAAAGTGAAACCCTTAACCATTGATGGAAGTTAAGGTCTTTGGATGTCGTTTGGGTTAGAAGGTTTGCCAATATTTGGAAAACCCTTATTGAGCCCCAAAAACCTCATTTTCTCTAGTGCATTCTCTACCAGGGCCTACCAGTTAAAAACTGACTCACTCACATGGGGTTTCAAATCCCACTTTCTATACTTGTCATCAGACTAAGACCTTTAAACACCTTTTCTGGTTCTACCCCCATGCTCAATCTGCCTGGAAAATGATTCCCACCCTTTTATAATAGAATTCTTTACTTGAAAAATAGTTCTTCTTGGGGACTCAACCATGTTACCTACAAGATACAACATTTTTTGGCAGATATTTTGTGTTGATAATATTTTTCATAAATGGAAAGCTAGGAATTATGTTAAATTTTTAATAATGAAGCTATGGAATAATTTCTGTGATGACTGATAAAGTTACGAACATCTCCAATGTTTTGCTTCAGATCTAAGTTTAGGTGGAAAAGGTCTGCTTGGAGGTGCAACAACTCCAGTCCCCTTTGGACCAATGGTGGAGTACTCTATGTGCTATCAGTCAGGTACCTCTAGATCCTTCGCATCATTGTTCTCCCTCTCAAGGTTGAGGCTAGGGTTTTCATCATCACCATTCTAGGAGTAGGCAAATCTCCTCTCCTTGTTCTCATCAAGCTTCACCTCCATATGGTGGTGGCATGTTTGAATGTCTCAGAAGTAGTGGTGGTAATGTCTGGGGTACTCATCCTCAAGACAATTTCCCTCTCATGGCTCTTCTCATTTCTCTTTCTAGACAGGCCAAAGAAACTAAAGAAAATCAATAGATTAATGGGTGGGAGCTCACACCTAACATAACAAATCTTATAAGTGCCAATGGTTGGGGTGACAACCTTGATAGTCCCCCTCCTCATCTCTTTCAGTCACCATGTTCATCGATGTTGCCTAATGGCCTTATTCTTTGTGTTTATCGGTCCTTATTTTTTATCATTTTTTTTTATTGAATCACACTTTTATTATGGCTATTATTACTATAAGCCTTATTTTTAGCACTGTTTTGATGTAAGTTTGTTTTATCAAGGCCTTTTTTAGCTCTACGTGACATGCATTCTAGGGTGTGATTCCCTCCACCTTTTTTTGTATGATTAACATTGTATTATTATACCTTATTAATAAAAGTGTGTTTTTCAAATAATTTTTTGATAAATGTTGTGATACGACTTTAAAGGAGCAGAGCTAGTAGTTGTGCACCCTAAGTCAAGGGGTGTCTACATCTACATACGCTCCACATAACTATATTAAAAACCCTTTAATAGATTATGGTTCTCTTTTTTCACTAAATTCATTTTGGGCATTTAAATTATGTGGAAGGTACTTTTAAAAGGTATTTAAATGATATAATTTTAAATATAAAAAAAATTAAGTTTGACCATTACTTGAGAATTAAGTCACATATTTAGTGTTCACCTATGTGTCATCATTTGGTTGGTTAGTTATTTGATTCGTCTTGTTGTGATGACTACTTTTTATTTAAATTTTATTTGTAAAAGTGACATCAACTCAATGCATAATAGTGTTGGCTCCTCTCCCCTAGTACCTATTGTTTAAATAATTTTATGTTGTAAAAGATATAAATTGTACATTCTGTTGTGCAACTGAATTTATAATAGCATGCCTCTTTATGAAGTGTGATATACATATAATTATTCTAATTTTGAATTTTGGAAGATAATTTATCACATGCCATCATGAAGGGTATAAGTCCAGATAAATCCATTTTTATCTTCCAATGCATATTTGTGCTAAAACAACTATAGAAACTCTACAACTGAGCCTAAAATTTTAAAACCTTGTAAATAAATAAACCGACTAACAAAATAAAAAAGGACTAATAGTTGATATGCAAATCTAAATGATTTTATAACAATTATAAATAATTAAAATCTATAACTAAAAATAAAAAATAGGGAACATACCTAATACTAATATAATTTATGTTTAGGGTTTAAAAGTATACCACATAGTATTTGACAGTGGAAAATGTCAATCAATAAGATTATGTTCTCATTAATATATCATTTGAATACAAAGTTTGATTTGATTTATTACAAAAAAATGGTACTAAAAAATTGTTAGGGTGTGGAGCTAAAAGCTTCAACTGTTTGCAGACACAAAGAAGGAAGGTTGCTGGAGTTTCAGAAGCACTAGCGTTGACATCATGACCGACGTGGGTCAGATGCAGTCAGAAGGCAACCGGCGACGGCAGCTAGTCGGCCGACGTCGGCAGCACCAGGCAAGCAGGGACCGGCGTCGGTCGCCTGTGTGTTCCAGAACTGCTGTTGACGAACAGTCAGTTAAGTGAAGCGAGTGTTTGCATGTTAAATGACTAATTATAGTCACGAGCTATGTGTCTAATTATTGTAGTTAGATTTCTATTTTTGTAACCATGGGATTCTATTTAAAGACCCATGAGGCATGTATTGTAATTATCAAGAAGGCAAGTAAAAGCATTGAAGCAAGCAAGGTCAAGGAGATCTACAGGTGTAAGGTCAAGGAGATCAGCTGAAGCATTCAAGGAGGGATAATAACTTAGGGTATAGAGTTGTTGTGTTGAGCAAGAGAGAGAGGGAAGAAGGTCTTGAGGTGTGGCAGGCCTTTGAGGTGGAGGAAGAAGTGGCATCTTCTTTATTGTATTTTCTTCTAGTAATATTTAATACAAGAGTGTGTATTGTCTCTCAAATTCTTTGTTGTCTCAAGTTTCTAGTTACTTAATCATTCTGGTATAATTTCGTGTTTAATTGCTTATAAGAAAGTAATCAATTGTGCTTTCGTTGGATAAGGGGTCCCTAACAGTTGGTATCAGAGCTACGGTTTGCAGGAAGCAGGGTATTGTTTTTGATTACAGGTCATTTACAGGGTTTTCTGATTGAGTGGGAGTGCAGCAATGGCAGAAGAAAGTAAGCTACGAATGGAGAAGTTTAATGGCAAGAATTATCAACATTGGAGGATGCAGATTGAGGATTATTTGTATTAGAAGGATTTGTACTTACCATTGGGTGGGATTGCATGCAAGCCCACAGATATGAAGGATGAATAATGGAGTGTTCTTGATCGGAAGGCTCTCGGTTCCATAAGGTTGAGCCTTGCATCATCTGTGATTTCCAGCTTATCACAGTGCAAGACAACTGAAGAGTTGATAAAATCTTTGGCAAATTTATACGAAAAGCCCTCGGCTTCTAATAAGGTATATCTTATGAAGCAGCTATTTACTTTGCAAATGCAGGAAGGTGGATCGGTACATACTCATCTCAGTGATTTCCATGGTTTGGTAAACCAATTAGCTTCAGTCAATATTGTTTTTGATGATGAGGTAAAGGCTCTCTTGATTTTATGTTCTTTGCCTGAAAGTTGGGATAGTCTGGTTATGGCAGTAAGTAATTTTGCATCTGCTTCTAAAATCTTAAAAGTTGATGATGTTGTGAGTGTGATCTTGAATGAGGAAATACGCAAGAGAAGCACAGGTGAATCATCAGGGAATGCTCTAAGTGCAGAAAGCAGGGGAAGGCAAAGGGAGAAGGTTGAGCAAGGGAAATCAAGGTCGGGAAGGAGATCTGAATCCAAAGGTGTTACCTGCTGGTTTTGTGGAAAGAAAGGACATAAAAAGAAGGAGTGTTGGTTGAGAGATAAAGAGAATCAACATGCAGGTATTGAAGAAGCAAATGATGCAAATATCATGGTACAGGATGCTCTCATACTTTCTTTGGATAGTCAGGTAGGATCATGGATTTTAGATTCTGGTTCATCTTTTCATGCATCCCCGAATAGAGATTTGTTCCATGAGTATGAACAGGGAGACTTTGGAGTGCTTTATTTAGGGGATGGTACGCCTTGTCAGATAGTTGGCAAAGGAAAAGTGCAGTTGAGATTGCAGATTGACAACACATGGGTGTTGAAGGAGGTCATGCATGTTCCAATTCTGAAGTAGAGTTTGATTTTTATTGGAAGGTTGGGTGATGAGGGATGCACAATAACCCTCACAGCAGATTCTTGGAAGGTTACCAAGGGTGCACTTGTTCTAGCAAGAGGTAAGAAAGTAGATACTCTTTATCTATCTACTTGTATTGCTGATTCTACTTCTGGTTTATCTACTTCAGCTGTAGATTCGAAGATGTGGCTTAATAGGCTTGGTCACATGAATAAGAAGGGAATGGACGTTCTTGATTCAAAAGGTATGTGTTCAGATTTAGAAAGCATAGATAGAGTTCATTGCAGGAAAAGGAAATTTGATACTTTTGACAGGAACAAAGAAGCCTTGGTGTTTATGAAGGAGATGAAGGACAGAGATCAGTCACAGGGGCTGAATAAATCTGAGCAAGGTAGTATGGACAGAGGTTTGATCCAAGAAGAGCTTGCGGATGAAAATTTCATCACTTACAGGAACACACAGACACCGATGTCGGTCACTTGGAACCGACGTCGGCCAGACAAAAACTGACATCGGTCATGTGCAGACCAGCAGGGTCGATAGGTCGGGTAGGATAAGTTCGACATCGGTCATCAGGACCGACATCAGTAGGGGGGAAACTGGCGTCAGCCAGGGAAACGACATCGACAGTCAAGGTCAGTGCAGGGAACCGACATCGATCGGGAGTAGACTGGGAGATGGCCGAGATCAGTCACTAGAACAGATGTTGGGTGCAAGGAGTCTCAAACACCCATATGGAGGTCAGAAATGGTAAGTGAACATCATATTCGTTGTTCACCTTCTTTATATTGCTTATTGATAGTCAAGAACTAGGAAGATGGAAGAAGCAATGCAGGGAGAATCCAAAAACAGTGGGAGCTTGGCATGGATGAGGAGTGTGAGTCCTTGGAGAAGAACCAAACAGGTATTTGTTGGTAGAGTTGTCAACTGGAAAGAAGCACTGGATAGAGGGATGGATTCCCATATTAGAGAAGAGAGTGGATGGACACGTGAGACAGAAGGCTAGGGCATATAGTCTTGGTTAGGCTGCAGAACAATGGAGCTTTGACCATGGTATTTTATCTTTACCAGGTTGGATAATATTAGCTACATTATCCTGTTACTGTATTGTGTTACTTGTTGCAGGGTTTCATACACAGGGAGTTTTCTGAGCTAAGGGTAGAGTTGGTTCAGAAATATGCCATGAAGAATTTGGGAGTAGCAAAATTCTTTTGGCATAAGTGACAGGTATAGCATCACAGGTTTGCGTGGTGGTTGGTCTTTAAGAGTGACTTTGAAGAGGGATACAGAGCCAAGGGAATAAAATAGATCGTGTACAGGTACAGGTACAGTAGCAGCTATTTATCTCCAAGTGGGAGATTGTTAGGGTGTGGAGCTAAAAGCTTTAACTGTTTATAGACACGAAGAAGGAAGGTTGCTGGAGTTTCAGAAGCACCGACATCGGCATCATGACTGACGTCGGTCAGATGCAGTCAAAAAGCAACCAGTGACGGCAGCTAGTCGGCCGATGTCGGCAGCACCAGGCAAGCAGGGACCGGCGTCGGTCGCTTGTGTGTTCCAGAACTACTGTTGACGAACAGTCAGTTAAGTGAAGCGAGCGTTTGCATGTTAAATGACTAATTATAGTCACGAGCTACGTGTTTAATTATTGTAGTTAGATTTCTATTTTTGTAACCATGGGATTCTATTTAAAGACCCATGAGGCATGTATTGTAATTATCAAGAAGGCAAGTAAAAGCATTGAAGCAAGCAAGGTCAAGGAGATCTACAGGTGTAAGGTCAAGGAGATCAGCTGAAGCATTCAAGGAGGGATAATAACTCAGGCTATAGAGTTGTTGTGTTGAGCAAGAGAGAGAGGGAAGAAGGTCTTGAGGTGTGGCAAGCCTTTGAGGTGGAGGAAGAATTGGCATCTTCCTTATTGTATTTTCTTCTAGTAATATTTAATACAAGAGTGTGTATTGTCTCTCAAATTCTTTGTTGTCTCAAGTTTCTAGTTACTTAATCATTCTGGTATAATTCCGTGTTTAATTGCTTATAAGAAAGTAATCAATTGTGCTTCCGTTGGATAAGGGGTCCCTAACAAAAATGTGAATACCATTCCAATATCCTTATGATCTATGTAGCAAGTTGTGATTGGTTCTTATACACTATTTTTGAATACAAGTTGACTAATTACTAGTTTCGCTTTATTTTAATAAGTGAAATTTTATGAACATGTCCTATCATATGTATTGGGTCCTATCATAGGTATTGGGTCCTCTCCCCTATATGATTTAAACTCACGAGCGATAAATAGATAGAAATTTTAATAATGTTCATTAAACCAAAATAATATATGGGATTCTAAGAACATAAAATAATGTAAAAGGAGCAACACACTCTCAAATAAGAAAATAATTGGACAATCAGACCTTGGATTTCTAAAGGTTCATGCTCCTTGTATTAATTCTAACTAGAATTTCTCCACTTTTTCAACGTTTTATTTTTAAAAAAATTGGAAATAGATATATCTTATACATTGCCTAAGTAACTAATTTGAATGTTATCATACCCTTTGTTATAATACCCTATTATTGAGTTAAGTGTGGGATTAAATCCATGAAGGATTGGTGGTAGGGGACTTGTTCTACCATTATGTGATGATTAACAAACACTTGGGCTTAATGAAGTTATAAATGAGGGATTGGTAGTAGGGGCTTGTCTTACCATGTTGTTGTGATTTATAGACATTTGGCCCTGGTTTAATTCCATATCAAAGATTGATGGTAGGTGACTCGTGCTACCACATTACCATAACCTAAAAATAAATTAGGGATCATGGTTAGGCAAATTGTCCTACTGACACCAACTTAATTTCAAATGAGATATTTTGGTATTAATTATGAATGGCTAATCCTATAAACACACTAATCAAACAAAGGTGCAGAGCGCCAAGTTCCCGTAGGAAGAAGGTAGTGTTAATATAAGAAAGTATATGGTCTCATTGTCAATATCATAAAATTTTCCATGATTGTTCATTCTTATGAGTAGTCTTAGGTCCTTGACTTCAATTATGTTCAACAAATTTAACTTTTGAAGAGATATTATGTGTACACATATTAACTACATTATTTAGGTAAAAGATAAGGAGATAAAGGTTACAAAACTCAAATGTATTTTTGTTGAATAAAGGCTTGAGATTTTCGTGTCACTCAAACTATTATTCATATAATTTAATTTATCTCATATTCTTATCAACCACCAACATTATTATCAGCAACCAAATACAAACATAGGAGCAATGGGGAACAACTGGAATGATAGACAATTTAGAAATAAAATATGACTTGTTTACTAAATAACACAAATCTATAAATGAAATAATAAAATATCATTACTTGTCCTTAATTCATACAACTATGAAAAATCCAAAAGTCCTATAATATTAGAGTGCTTGCTACATCAATTATATATCCAAACCCATGGAACATCACCTAATTCCAAAACACAAAATATATAGATGCATGATTTCTCTACAAATAATGACTCATAAAACAAATAAAACTCAAAGAAATAATCTTTGATTCATTCTAATATAGTAATAAGTTGAGATGCCCTAAAATGTTTTACCATATAAAGCAATCAAATATAAATATTCATATATAGTAATATGCTAGCAAAGGTAAAATTGAATTATTTTTCATAAAGAGAACAAATTTTCACATTGATTCTATAGTAAGTATCAATTACGAGTAAAGGGAATTATTACAATGTAATACAAGATTAATAAATGTATGATAAGGAGAACTACATGCCTAAAAGTAGGGATGAGTTCTTCCTTAAAAATATTAATTCCTATTGCATTCATCCATTAAAAAAAGTATCCCCTTTTTGGATTTAAAACATGCCATCATATTTTCAATGCAAGTCTAGGAATGTAAATAATTGGTCTCCCATGAAAAATCATAGGACAAACTCTCTAAAATGCATGTTGTCATTGATAATTCTTGAGATTTTTCTGGACAAAAATTAGTTGTTATCATGGAATTTCACCTCATAGCTATAAAAAGGTTTCATAATAAAAAATGCAAATGAAAAGCTCTAACAAGAATTTGAATATTGGTAGAGTTTAAATGACACAATGTGAAAGCAGTTAACAAATCATCTAACCATGAAGAGCATGTTATTGACCAAATACGGATATTTTAGTGTCAAAACATAAGTATACATGACTAGTACTATATCTGCAATAATAAAAATAAGTCTTTTAGTGAAAATGTTACATGAAGCATTTTAAAAACTTAACCATTACCATGAACCTAATGAAAAAAACACAATTTCATTTGGCTAATGGCTAAAAAAAATGAAACTTATTCATTGTGACATATAGTACATGCTTTAATAATTGGTATCACAAATTAGGTAGACATACATGCAAAGTTGAAAATTTACAAAAATAAATAATTATTGCAAGATAAATGCATGACTGCCCAACCAATAACATCTATTTTAGGATCATATAAAAAACATATAATTGAGGACAAAAATATGGGATCAAAAGTTATGATTTGATTTTTGATCTTTTAAACTAATTTGTTTAACCCTAATCTGGATGTGGATCCTACTTGGGTAGATAGGGTTAAGGATATATAAATGACAATACACAAGGGTGACAATCAAATCTACAGTAGGCCAGTTAAATGCTAAACTTAGATACATCATATGCTAAATTTTCTTAAACTAAGATAGGCTAAAAATATAAAGTATAACTATGATAGATATGGAAAAGATGAAACAATATATGTATTTGGTTTTGAAGCTAACACAGTTATGGATATGGAACATGCATAAAGCAAATTGGAAGAAGATTTTAGAATAGTCACCAAATTCTAGATTGAGGGCCTCTAGAGCTATGAATACTAGCATTAGCCTTGGATGTTAGCATTGATTCTACTGTTTGAACCAGACATAGGTGTGTTTAAAAAAATACCTATTAGAAAAGTATGTGACCACCTAGATGCTTCTAGGTTTTGTCTTCACCTTCACTCTGGTGTATTGAGATCTAGGTCATGGACTATCACTCCTCATGAAATGGAAAAAACCTAGTTTTTCATAATCATAATGACCTTAGGAAAAATGGGTTCATGAGATCACGGTGTCAAGCTAACCATAAAGACCCCTTTATCAATGGGTGTTTCCTATATATCTACTACTCTGAAGAGGGCCTCATACTGATGTAGTTCTCCCTTAATGTGTTGGCTTGTGTGTGTGCATAATGGTGTCATATATAAAAAACAAGTACAATAGTGATGTACCTTGTAACTTATAAAATTAGGTTTTTGGGTTGCTCCTTCAGTACTTCATACCTATAGATGTGCAGTACATATGATTGATATGGAAATAGGAATAAATAGGGAAACTTTACTTAATTGAATGCTCTTTTAATGATCTTTAGTATGAATGCTAGGTGAGGAATGAATGAGGAGTGATTGTGAATATATACCACTCCTATTATGAAATATCTCACATAAAATCACTTAGGCTGACCATTAGAATATGTTTTATTTTCAAATTAGATAAATTTAGGGCACTAAACACCTATATCAGGGTAGGACATTAACATTGACATAAGGGTCTGGGACTAACGCTTGTGTCATGGAAGTTAAAAAATAAGTACATGATCTAAACTTGTAGGGTCATAAGATAAACATATTTTAATCATTCTGGGCAAGATACAAGGTCTGAGTCATCAACATAAGACTAATCAGACCAATAAATAGGCCAAGGGGCACAAGAAAGAGTAGATATGAGACTTTCAAAAGTAGGAAAGGTCTAGAATTGAGAAGAACAACCAAGGTCTGAGTTTTCCAAGTGTACAAGACAAAGGTGTTATATAATTAAAAAAATTATCTAGGTTTCCCCTCACTTTAATCTAGTAATAAAATTTCTAGTTTAAAGGAGAAGAAATGTGTACCTGGGTGTGTATAACACACCTTGCCTTTGCATGAGACAAACTTAAGTACTTTAATGGAGATTGAATTGAAATCAAGGACATGTTAATATATATAATCAATGCACATAATATGAAATCAAAATCATTGAAAAGATTGAAATTTAAAGAGCAAGGTTTAGGAGTGCACCTGTGTATCAATGTAACCGCCTTGCCTATTGGAAAATTGATTTGAAAATATGTATCATTGTAAATCTCTAAAAATAAGATTAGGAAAATATATATAATTATGGAAAGTGCATATATAAATATGGATATAGATATTGGAAGGTACATGCCCCCAACGTTGGAGAAAAGTTGAGTTGCCACTCAACAATTGAGATTAGCTCAAATGTGTAACCCAATCATACTTATGACCTAGTGAGCATGAGTGAACAAAGTCAACCCATACCATCTATTTGGTGAGGCTAGATGATATAATCAAGTCCAACCTATAAAGTTAGAAATATTGAGTGATTTAATCACCTCAACCATACCAAAAGTGAACTAACTACTATAGTAGATTGGCTCAATACAGTCTGTAACAATTTGACCTAGTGGGTGATTGCAGCCTATAAAAGAGTTTTAAAATATGAAATTGATTTGGATTTTTCAATATTAGGTACACATTTCATAGCATATGCACCTTACATATGTCTCATGCTAAAATTATGTATAACAATGGTACTAATGTATAAAATTCTATCACAAATATGTATTTGAATCATATGACTATGTGCTTTGGCCAATTTGGAATTTTGCACAAGTGTGGGTAGTGTGATACCATAACATACCTCCACTATATATGGATAAATATAAAAATAGAAATAAGTGATAATGTGGAGGACATAATTCCAAAACATGCCCCCACTGAATTTGGGTGTGCCAAATATTGAATAAGTATGGAGAACATGCTTCCAAAGCATGCCCCCACTAAATATAAAAACTATTCCAAATGTGGAGAACATAAATATATGGCATGTCCCCACTGATATGTCCCCGCTTTAAGGTGATGGAAGATAGGAAATGGTATTTAACTCACCTCAAAAGGAGAAGACAACTGAATAATATGTGAATGAAACCATATAACATATAAAAGAACATGTATAGGTAAATGTATCATTGAAATGCATAGAATAATGTGATCACATGAGGGACTAAGATGCAAGATAAAAATTATGGCAACATCTAGATAGCAATAGGAAAATTTTAACAAGAAAACAAACACACAAACAAGAGCACTCAAAAACAAGTCAACATACAATGGTCTTAGGAGATTGCAAATAAGGGGCATGTTCAATTGCCTCACTATCAAAGGGACATGACTTAGTCAAATGTCCACAAAACAAATAATTATGTATTCAAATATACATATGATAAATACTTTCATATTAAAATGTCAAATAAATAACATAAAGGCACAGGGGTTATAAACAAAGGAGCATGTTCAAGTGCTCGAACAAGAAAAATAATATCAAGAAAAGACATTCAAGGAAGTACATAAAGGAAAGCATAAAAAACTAGCATAAGCATATCATAGTAGCCCATGGATAAAATGTGTTAACAAAAAAATTTCAAGTGCATAGTAAATCAAGTACCCTATGAAATATATAATCACAGATAAAGGCATGTGTAAGTACTTATAAGCTCAAACATGATAATGAAAAGTGATCATCGAACCATATAACCTATGTATGTCAAGATCAAATAAGTGGATGCCCCTAATGTCCACATGACATGAGTAGAGGGAAGGCCCGCCATCTTAAATAAGAGTAGATCATGTATCTATGTATGCCTGTATCACATTCAAGTAGAAATGTGACATTCATATGTATGTAAAAGTAACTGATATGCCATACATCAACATAAAACCAACACTTAGATGCTAAGGAGCCAAAAGAACACATTTATGATGAAAATATTTTTGGGGTTTTAAAGGTTTTTGATTTTTTGGTATTTTTAGAATATTGAATCTTTTCAACCTTAATTAGGATATTTGATATTATATGCATCATGATTTGATATGTTGAAAAGGTACATAACATGTTCCTCCTCATGCTTTACATGTGTAGTATAAATAATGCTATCATTTGGAATATGTATTAATTTTACTTCATGAGAAAAAAAATACCTTGATGATTTAGATCAATTTTAGCTTCCATTTTATATAACCAAAAATTGCCCAATGTAAATGAGTGTAACAAAGTATGGGGTAAGACCCATATTTTTGTAAGGACAACAAGAGGCCCACAAACAATAGGAATAACAAAGAAACCCAATGGATCTTTTTATTTCCCCTTAGCACATATATATTTATCATGGTACCCAAGTTGTGAAAAACTTCTTTCACTACAATAGTTTACTGATTTCGTAGTATCAATGTGGTTATGCCAAAAGTAAGCACCACTCATGAATAAAGTAATTGTTAAATCTTGGTAACATGAACTCTTTTTGTGTCGTTGCCCTTGGGATTCTTGGATAAGACATTGACCATGGATTGGACCCATGTCAAGTAACATTTACAAATTGGTCATATAAATATTAGGAATACCACAATTTTGTTCAAAATGCTCCTTAGGTAACCTATCTCCTTTGTTTGTGTGAGGGATAAAACTTTTGTATTTGGAGGGAGATATGTTAAGTTCCTTTGGATGAGTAATTATGAAGTAAGCATATCTATGTACATAATTATATAAATGGGTAAATGACTCATATTGTTTAGGCAATTCTCTTTGTTTTAATGGTGAAAGAAGGCCTCTACTAAAAATAAATTACAATTTTAAATTTGAGGGTCTAAATGCTAGCTCATATGATGTACTTTTGAATTGAATAGTATAATCTTGAATGGATTCATCATCGCATTGATTGAAATTGTGGAAATGTGCTAATGTAGGTTTTAGCACCTTGAGTATATTGAAAACCATGAATAAATCATTTTCCAATTATGAAAAAGTGGTTAAAGAACCTTTTGGTAGGATATAAAACCAATTTTGAGCCTCATCATAAATGCTCATGTGGAATAATTTTAGCAATAGTTTATCATCTTTTGCCCATTGACCAAAATAATGTACATAGTTAATCATGTGGTCAAATAGGTCCTTGTGACTCAAAAAGAGGTAAATCTCATTTCAAAATCTTGTGGATAAGGATATTCAAGTATACATTGTACAAGAGGTTGATTGTTAAATGAAGCCACATTTGCCTTAGTATTATGGAAAGCCATTTGTATTTGAAGTATAAAAACCTATTTTTGAAGATCCCCAGTAGTGGTCACCATAGAAATAAGATATTCCATGGGACCAATGGTGTTTGTCATAGGTGTTATCATTATTTCCAATCCACCACCTTTTTTTAATCTATGCCTATGAGTATCATCATCCTCATAGATAACAAGTACAAGTTCATGATCATTAAATTTAGGATATTTTGGTAGTGGTATTGAATCTTTGAATTTTGGTACTTTTGGTATATCATTTGAATAGCTTGGACAATTGGAATAATTTGGTTCATTCACATTAGGTAAGGATATAGTAATTGGAGCTTAAGGGAATCATTGATAAAGGCATCTTTTTTGGTATAGTAGTGACTTTTGGTGTAAATGCACTCTTTGGAAGATAAATATCCTTTAATTTAGATGCCTTGGTTGATATTGGTAATAGTGCCATATTTGGAACATTAGGATCCCTTTGTACTTTAGGTGATATATGTGCATCCCTTATGCATTCAAGCTCAATATTCATTTGCTCTACTACATAAAGCATGCACTTCACACCCAACCATGTACACTCCTTTATGTGAAGCTTACTCTCAACCATTCACACCGGTCCCATTATAATTCATAGACTCCTGTGCACCTCTTACTCTTCTGCACTAAGTCTTACACCCAATCACCAAATTTTATTCACTCTGTGCCTTATAATTCCATGCCAATTCTTATGCATACTCATCAACTATAGTGCACTAGATTACCTGTGCTCTATACACTCCTGTGTGTATCACCATATTTTACACCATCTATGACAGATAATTCTATGTACCTCAATGACATCCACTTAGACATGTCAAATTTCCTTGACCATGTACCCCAAGTGATTTGATTATTGTTGCTGCCAAAAGGAGATTCCATATTTGAATTTAAATGGTTGATAGCCTGGACATTAACTCTTCTAACCATTTCCAACTACCATATATGATAAGATTGATGTGCCATGGATATCCTTCTTGGTAACTAAATAAAAATTATGATTTATCTTGTATTTTTATGCTATATATGTAACACACACATTTGGTTTAGATAGATAGAACCCATATTAATGCTATTACATAACATTAGCTTGCTCTATTCATCTAGTTAGTACACACACTATTGACATAGTACTGTATATTATTTTCCTTATTCTCCTTTAATGAATAAAATTTGTATTACCTATAAGTTAAGACTTCCACTCCATTGAATGTGTTTTGTTTATTCTACCTAAATTTTGCACTATGCATTCTCTCTACATAGCCATAGGTCGACTGCCCACCACACACCTCAATCATGGGCCTCATGGTAAAGATCAATTGGTATTAAAGTAGGTAAAATGATCAAGGAGGAACTAGTATCTAATCCTCACTTTATTCCTTTTCCTATACGTGTAACCACAAGAGCATAATGAGAGATAAAAAGGTTTCTTAATTGATTCTATTTTAGAACTCCATTAGAATGCTGTAGTAAACTCAAGATGAATGGCACCCATAATCAACTGGAGGTAACCCCATAAATTTGAAGACTCATAAATGACACTCTAGAGTCACAATACACTAAATTTTTTGGTTAGTTTCATGATTTGATGATGTAATTCAACCTGATGCCCTCCTCATCTCAACAACACATTCCATATGGTTCCATCAAGAAACCCCATTTAAAATACAAGTAAATCTCTACATCCTATTTTATCCAAGGTAATATTGATGCCAAATCATTGGATTCCTAGATTCAATAATTTGAGGCATAATTTTTAGTCAACTATTTCACTGATGCTAGAAAGATCACCTTCACAGTACTCAAGATGTCCATTTTAGTTGTCAACTGGTGGGAGACCTTCAACATATAGTGCGCATTCCAATTGAATCATGGAATAATTTCATCAATGTGCTAAAGAAGGAATACTACCCTCTTTGTCACTTTAAATATGAATACATAAATTTATAACAACTGCACTAGTGCAAGGATAAATTAGTGGATGACTACATAAGCTCAATCCAGGAATACTCTACATGCCTATAAGAGAAATTAAGCAAATAACATAGTGTTCTAC
The DNA here is from genome assembly GCA_037957365.1 of Torreya grandis. Lineage (NCBI taxonomy): Eukaryota > Viridiplantae > Streptophyta > Pinopsida > Cupressales > Taxaceae > Torreya > Torreya grandis. Next base: position 66,665 of record JARHVA010000070.1, on the reverse strand, counting down.
AATACCTCAGTGGATTTTAACCTTACATTTGTGCAAATATGGAGCTCTTGAATTATGACACTTTGTGGAAATCATATTGTAATGCCACTAATATCGAAGCTAAGGCACATATGAAGCAACATGACACCTCTTCATCCAATACAGTGCACAAGGCCATGCCAATGCACTTAAGAACTTATTAAACCATTTTATTAGTTGCATGCTCCATTGATTCGACATTTTATATAATTTTTATGGTATTTTGAAGACCTGTAGGATGGTATAAATCATTCTTGGTGGATTATTTATATTTTAAAAGTATTTAAAGTCATATTTACACTCAGAACATGAACACATGCATGTATGATCTCCATTTAATTTTAAATAAGAATGTTTGGCTTCAATTTCAAAAGTTTAAGTTTAAATGGAAAATGGGTTTTGTCTTTCAGTATGTAGATTTGAAACCATATATCATTTTCTCTGCATGCAAAATTTTGTTCACATTATATTAAATTCAATATTGTTCATTTGTCTCATTTTATTCTTTAGATTCAAATATTAAATCGCATTGATGAATATGTGTATGCAAGTTCCACTTTTCAAAACTAGTATGTAGTTGTTTCAATTAAATTTCTTAATGTGTTTTCGATGAAACTATTTTAATCATTTTTTAAAGTTTGAAGTACTTTCAAGTTTCTTTGGTTATTTTTAGTTGTTTTACAAATAATACTTTTTGAGATTTTGTGTTTGAAGCTCAGTTTGTATATAGAATAATACATAGATAAATATTCCTTCAAGCGAACCTGATATAACTTGAAACCCTAACATGAATATTCAATTCTTGTTCTATGATGGCTTTGACATAATTTTTTGATTGGATCTTCTTTAAATGTCTTAAAAGGGTTTTCTTTTCTTTTGAATTTTTTGTATCTACAAATGTAGACATGATTGAATCATTTCATTCAAGTTTTAGTTTATATGTGAGATAATTTGTAAATAAAATAAATGTGTTTATTTAAATGCACACAATATTAATAGAGAGTTTTTTTATATGCTAAAGGTCTATTAGATGAATTTGATAAATACTTTATGGTTTTAGATTGAATCTAGTTTCTTACATGCATTTCTTGGCTAGAAAACATTATGATAATGATGGGAGTTGATTTGGTCATTTCACAACTTTCTTAGTATACTCTTGATACTTCATATTGTTAATAAATTCATAGGGTTTATATTTTTCATACAAGAGTTTGAGCTACAGTTTTTTAGGCTATTTTCTTCTTGAAGAAAATAAATTCAAACTTGGATCCTAGAACTCATTGGTTTTTATGAAATATTTTCATGAAGAATATATTATATATAATTTTTAAATGTTATTTTTTTTAGATTACATAAGTTTTCTCTACATATTTTGAAATAAAAAATCAAATAGTTTAAATTTGGAAAATATTAAAGTAAATGTTGAAAAATATTGGTTTTAGTTTGTAGTAAACAATGAAATTATTGAAGGTAAATTTTGAATACTAGGGTTTGATTGATTTTGTTTACATATCACAAAGTTTATAGGGGTAGACACATAAATATGGTCACAGGTAATTCACAACAATAATTATTGACACATTTCAAACCATTTGACTTGCACATAAATATATGGATTTTATAATCCATTACTCTAAGCCATTTATCTATATGAGGATTTGACCCTATGTTTATCATTACTACTATATATAAATTTTTATGTAAAATGATCAAGTTATCTAAAATCACCTTCAGACTATCCCTAACAGAGGATAGTCATCTCTGATCCCTTTATATAGGTCCAAACTTTGCATAAAGAGGCACAATGTGCCCACCCACTTACATCGATCACGTCCCATGACAAATAATAACTACTTTCTAAACTTCAAAACATCCTTTTGGGTCTCCTATAGATTTCACATGGGTGAATAAAGGAAATTGTCAAAATATTTTTGTATAAATACATTTCAAGAGTCACTCATTACACCAAATTTATCTTCATTTGGTACAAGCATATACACTTCTATACATTGAGAAAATATACCCTATTTTCCCAAATTTTGAATCAATCACAAGAAAAAACCATAAGCCAAGTTAATATTCCTCTAAAAAAAGTCAAGAACTATCATCACCAAGTATCAAATCCATATTTTAATTGCATATATATATATTTTTAAGGAATAACATTGTGCATTTATTCTAGGTGGGAGAACTATGTGGGCTTGATTTCCCTCCTTGGAGTACTATATATTTAGGTAGTAGTTAGTCATTAAGGGGGTGATTGAGGCTAGCTTAGCCCATTATACTACACTCTTTTACTTACATATTTTAAATCTATAAAATTTGCCTAAGGGTTTTAAATAAAAGATAAAACAAAAAATGATTTCTACATGGTAAAACCCTAGTTGTGATATCTCATATTAATTAACATTTACATGCATAGAAAGTGTAATGATTAATATTTATGAAGTCAATAGGGACATGTATATGATAAATGATCTTAGGTGGATTGAACCACTATCCACCTAAAAATAACTTGTCTAAAAATATATTTTTATTCTACCTCTAATATTTCATTTGTAAATTCCTTCTTTCTCTATCTATTTCTATCAAAAGTCTATCATAGTCAAATGGGATAAGTCTGAAGTTAATAGAATAGAATGCACTACATTTCCATATACTTCAATTATGCCTTTATAGCTTTTATTTCTATACTTGATTCTAATATTAAGATTGTATAGTGACCTCTTATTCTTATTTACCCTTGTAGACAACCATAACAATCAACATATATCAATGTGAAAGATAAGTATATTTATTCTTAGTGTTTTACAAAAATATCAACTTTACATATTCATAAATTTTTAAAAATTAGAATAGTTTAATATTGTATGTCTTTAGCAATCTCATATTTCTAGTTTTACACATATTAAAACACATTACAAATTTATTTATTTTATAAAAAATAGGGTAAAATATATTGGTGAACTCGTAATTTTTTCAAGCCCTTGATTTATTATTTTGTATTCATTTTAATTTATGAGTTTTGAATTTATTTTTTATATGTTTTTCTATAAATTGTGTTTCAATAGTTTTAAAACTTATAGGAGTTGTCATTCTAAGTGAAACAGTCATCAAGTATATCTGAGCCATGGTGTGAAGGGTATTGACGTATGAGCATCTAGTAAATAAACACCACCTTAGTTTGTTTAAGAGTCATACACTTGTTAGGGGTCTTGTATGGTCATTCAAAATACTTTGGAGTCTTAAGGAGTCATTATTATAAGTGTTTGAGGTCCTATTGGTGTTTTCCACCAAAAGTGATATTTTGAATATTTGAGATTGTAAAGGACCTAGTGAGGGTTATAATTAGTGTTTTCAAGTGGTTTAAAGGATGTCAAATGAATAGGTAAGGTCATAGATGGTCTTAAGTGATTCTTGAAGGTGTTCATAATGTACAATACTTGAGGAAGAGACTATATTCCAAGAACGACATATGTTTATAACTATTTTTCCAATGTAGATGTTGCATGAAAATAGGAGTTGTTGCATGAGAGGAGGAGAGTGTGTTAGAGAAGGAGGAGATTAGGAAGAAAAGAGTGAGGGATCCATATATGAGAAAGAGGGAGAAAGAAATGAAAATGTGACACTCTCCAAAAATGACAGAGTACAAGAATGGAATGTATATATAAATGTTGATGTCACATGTTAATAGAAAATAATCATGTTTTGTGTGTTCACTCTCCCATTAAAATTATAATGCAAGTTATTTCTCATATGATATTTTATAAAATTTATTGAGGTTATAGATAGACCTTCTTGTTTGTTGTTGCAAGTGTGAGTCAAGAAATGAGTTTATAGTCCAAAAGAAAAGTGAGGTTGCAGTCGATAAAGAAGAGAGGATTAAGATTCATGAATGATGATTTGAATATATATGTTGATACAATAATGGTCATGAATTAAATAAAAATAATATAAGCCCCATATAATCAACTTTTTAAGCGAACTATATGCCTTGTTCTTAGTTCCTTAAGGAAACCATTTTGTTTGGTCACAATTTGGCATAAAAAGTAAGATTGATATGGTTGATGTTTTTGTTAAAGAGTTATTAAAGCTTTTTTGGTGTGTAATTAATGATAGGAAGGTATTATATGATTTGATTTTTTTTAGAGTCATAGACTTTCATCATAGGAACAAATTATAAAAGCAGAGTTAGTTACAAGCATTAAGAACTCTATATCTTTACATGTGAGAGTTTTATGAAGGATGCTTAACTCAAAGAAAATATGGGAAAGGTTAGGATAGGGTATTTAAAACCATAATAAGTGAATATATTCCTTGATGTCCTTGAATTCATGAACCTAAATATAAAGGTTAGTACAAGTTAGTGACACAGTGTTTCATTAGTACCTAGAATTTTGCATAATGGCACATTTGGTCTTTAAAGTGATTATTCATGAGGAAATAATGGTGATAAAAGTTGAATAAGTGATACACAAACATAATAAAAGTGTCATAGTATTTTTAAATTTCTTGAATTCTTTCATAGCTCATTTTTTTAGCTTCTTGGGTAAGTATAGTTTTGAGTTGTTATGGACTAGGGTTTATGATTAGAACGTGAGATAAATCCAATTGTAACTTATGAAAAATAATTAAAATGGGTAAAAAAATGTATTGTGATAAGGAAAAGAGGATTCACTAGGTTTTTAATGGTATGGTATGAATTTGTATAGATTTGATGACTAAGCAAGTTGATGAAGGATTAAGAGACCTATTTGGCAAGGTGGTTACAAGAGAAAGAGTATTTAATAAAAAGAGTGAGGTTGTGAAACTTATTGGAAAGTAGGATAAAGATAGAGGGTGATAAAATATGGGCTTATATATTCTAAGTGACTTACAAAATATCCTAACTAGATCAGTGTAAAAAAAGGCTACAAGGAAGTAGTCTCACTATTGAGCTTAAGGTGGACAATTGAAGGGTGAAGAGTGAGTAGGAGGTTCAAAGGGGTCGAGGAAAGTATGATATGACAAGGATAGGTAATACATGATGGAATGTTGTATTCATGATATCTAAAAAAATATTTGATGTTTTTGAGCCTTGAGGAGATATGAACTTATGTGAAGCTAGTGAGTGAGTAAAATGAAAGGAGATGGGAAAAAGAATGAAACAAGATGAGTGGATGAGTGAGATATTTATAGAGGTTCTAAGGATAGTGATAAATTATTCAAAGGTTTTTTTTGAATAGGGTCATGCATGAGGAGGCTATCAAGCCTAGTGAGAAGCTGAAAGACTACAATTGAAAATTGAAGCTTAAGAATAGAGCAAGGTGTTTTCAAGTTGATATTAGTGATCAAGAGTAGATATAGGGATGGTGGAATTAGGATTTTATCATAACCCTCTACATAATTTTCATATCAAATCAAAGTAAGCTCTTGGTTTAATTCTATTTTGAGTTATTAAAGATTATTGATTTGAGATTGATAAAGAGTATTATGAACATTGCATAAAGTGAAATTCTAGAGGTATTATGAGAAAATAGTGTGGTTTAGGTATGAAATATTGAGGTCAATGTGGAGAAATAAAATATTAGTTAATAAATAATCTAAATCCCCAAAGTCTAATGTGAAGGACTTGAGACTAGTTAAGAGAGATCTAGAGAAGATAGAGTGGAAAGATCATTGAATCTCAACATAGAGAAGAGAAAGAATCCAAGTGAGAGTTGAGAGAGATAAAAGAAGTCCTATACAAAGGAATAGAGAAGGAGAATGAGACCTAAGTGAGGTCCAGGAAGAAAAATTAGGTAAGCTTGCTAAGTGATATGTCCAAGTAAGGCCTAGAAAGTGAATAAAAAGAGAGAAGATAGATGTAGAAGAGGGAGTGAAAAAAATAAGAAGAGAGTTGGGGAAAATCATTAATAGAATAGATGTCATTGTGAATCTCATGAAGGATAAAAAAATCCAATGGTTTGGATGTAATGTGAGAAAGAGAGTGATGTGGCTAATAGATCTACTCATGAGAGAGAAAAGTCATAAGATGAATGCCTCGAAGAAAGAGAAGAATAATTAGAGCATAACCCATAGAGGCATGAAGGATGAAGAATTTCCAAGAGAGAATCATGAAAGAGAAATTGAGAAAAGATTTCTCATTGAAGAGAACATGTAGAGAGAAGTGCCAAGAGAAGCACTTGAAGGAGAAGAGAAGAAAAAGAAGAAAATGTCTATGAAAGAGGCATTCATGAAGATAATGTGGTCTCTTGTTTTATATTATAACATTACCTTTAAGTGTGTATATATAGGTTTAAAAAAAATTAGATGAAGGTCAAGAATAAGACCTTAAGTCTTTTTATAAATAGGTCAAGTGAAGCATCCATCAAGATGAATGAAAATGATAAGGGAAGAGGACAAGTTGTAAAAAATAACATGATGAATATTGAAGGTTATTAGCATGGTAAGGATGAGATAAAATAATAATTACTTAATGCTTTGATAAGCATTGTAGCTGAAGCAAGAGAGGAAGCTCATAAGGAAGAAATGATGGCAAACCATGAAGACATGAGAGAAGAATAAACATGCAAAAATCCTTTAATGAGGTAAATGAATGATTAGGACTTGAATTTGATTGTGCATATGAGAAGAAATATGCTAATATACATATTGGCAAAGTGAATAGAAAATCACATCCCTCAAAGATAGTACAAGAACATGGATATGTAGTGTCTAAGTGGATCAAGGAATCAGTTGATGAGGTTAAGAATGTAAACCTGCAGTAAGAGGTCATAGGTGGAAGACAAGAGAAAATAAGAAGGAAAAAAATAAAGGGTAGTTTACATCAAATGAACATGATATGTTATCAAATAAAAAATCATAAATAAGATGATACAAGAAGCCAATCTTAGTCCAAGAATATGCAAGGCATAATATAGGTCACGAAGAGCATGGAAAGGGTACAAAAATCAAATATTATAGGTACACTCCAAGAGAGCATGGGGAAGGAAGAAAGTTATAAGGTCAAGAAGTAAACTGAAGTTATGAAACCAAACAAAGACAAAGGAATGATGATGCAATTGAGTAATCAAATGAAGAAGAAAGATGAAGAGTGTGAAGAGAGCACAAGTAAATGGAAAGGTAATCAAGTCATTTATGATAAGTATGATGATGAACTCTCTGAATCGAAGAATGAGGTCATGGAAAGAGACTATAAAGCATGGAAAATAATGTTGATAAGCACAAATGGGCAGCAAAGTGAGATTTCAAATGTAAATAGAGATGAAACATTGATGGAGAATGAAAACTTCTTGAATAATGAATAAGTAATAAATGAACATGTTGATATAGAATAAAATTTTGAAGAAGATGAAGAATAACATGGTCCTAAATTTGATGAATATAATGGAGAGATGGATTCTCTCATGTTAAAAGAGGAAATGAAGATGTTAAAAAAGCTCTTTAGTCCATTGATAGGGCTGCATACAGGTGAAGAGAAAAATGAGAAGCTCATGAATGAACTTAAAGAAGAGTAAAATGAGTAAAAATTTAATGGAATAGGTGCTAACAACCATGAAGATAATAACAAAACTCTTGAACAAGAAATAATAAGCATTGATCATATGGATGAAGTAGGTATGAAACATAAAGAAGAGGTTTCACCTCATAAGCAAATGATGAATAGAAAGGATGAGTCATATGATCTCATGATCAAGCGTGACAAAGACAAACAAGTGAGTTCAAAATAAGGTGAAAAAATGACATGTTTACATGATATTGCAGCTAAGTTGAAAAAACAAAAAAATGAGGAAGATAGTGGAACAAGTTTCCAAGAAGTGTCTCCAAGAGGTAAGTTGGTTGAAAAAGACAAATAGGCTAATATGAAGATAAATACAACAAAAAAGAAGCTCAATGCAAGCATACAAGCTCAAGGAAATAGTGGAGAGGTAGTTTGGACTCATAAAATTAATACAATGCATATGAATGATGGTGTTTATATTAGTGAAATTGAATAAAAGGGTGAAAAAGAGTATGAGAACCATGACTTGACTGAAAATGAAATGGAAGCATGGATACTTGTAGCTAAGAAAGAGTTGAGAAAAGGAAGATGGAAGAAGAAAATAAGGAATAGAATGATGAAGACTAAAAATGATAGAATTAAGAAATATGTACCTGAGAAAAGAAAAGAGGAAGGTATAAAAGAAAGACAAATGAAGAATAATTGGAAGAAGAGAAAGACGAATATTGTGTTAGAACTCAATTTTCTCCCTCTTAGGGAGTATGATGCAGGAGCATATAGTAAACAAACACCATATTAGTTTTTTAAGATTCATATGCTTGTTAGGGGTCTTGTATGGTCTTTTGAAATACTTTGGAGTCTTTAGGAGTCATTATTTTTAGTGTTTGAGGTCTTATTGTTGTTTCCTGCCAAAAGTGATATTTTGAAAATTTGAAATTGTAAAGGACCTAGTGAGGGTTGTAATTAGTGTTTTAAAGTAGTGTAAAGGATGTAAAATTAATAGGTAAGGTCATAGGTGGTCTTAAGTGAGTCTTGAACATGGTCATAATTTACAATACTTGAGGAAGAGACTATAATCCAAGAATGGAATATGTTTATAACTATTTTTCCAATGTAGATGTTGCACAAAAATAAGAGTTATTACATGAGAGGAGGAAAGTGTGTTAGAGAAGGTGGAGATTAGGAATAAAATAGTGAGATCTCCAAAGATGATAAAGAGGGAGAAAGAAAGGAAAATATGACACTCTCTAAGAATGACAAAGTACAAGTATGGACTATATATATAAATGTTGATGTTGCATGTTAATAGAAAAGAATTGTGTTTTGTGTGTTCACTCTCCAATTTGAATTATAAATCATGATATTTCTCATATTTTATTTTAGAAAATCCATTGAGGATATAAACAAACCTTCTTGTATGTTGTTTCAAGTCTGAGTCAAGAAATGAGTTTACAGTCCAAAAGGAAAGTGAGGTTGCAGTCAATAAACAAGAGAGGATTAAAGTCCATGAATGATTAGATTAACAAGTTATTAATGAGTTGAATATATATGTTGATACAAGAATTATCATGGAGTAAATAATACTACTTGAATCCTCAAAAAATCAACTTTCTAACCTAGCTCTATGCCCTTTTCTCAATTCCTTAAGGAAACCATTTTGTTTGGTCATAATTTGGCATAAAAGGAAAGATTGATAGGGTTGATGTTTTTTTTCAAGAGTTATTAAAGATTTGGTGGTGTGTATTTAATGAGAGGAATGCATTTTATGAGTTAGGTTTCTATAGAGTCATATAATCTCATCATAGGATCAAATTATAAAAGCACAATAATTTACAAGCATCAAGAACTTTATATCTTAACATGTGAGAGTTTTATGAAGGATTCTTAACTTCAAAAAATTATGGGAATGGTTAGGTAAGGGTATAATAGACCTTAATAAGTGAATATATGCCTTGAGGTCCTCAAAGTCATGAACCTAAATACAAAGTTAGTACAAGTCAGTGACACAATGTCTCATTAGTACCCAAAATTTTGCATAATGGCACATTTGGTCTTTATAGTGATTATTCATGGGGAAAGAATGGTGTTAAAAGTTGAATAAGGGTTTTATATCCATAATACAAGTGTCAGAGGATTTTTAAATTACCTAGATTCCTTCATAGCTCATTTTTATATATTTTTGGGTAGGTACAATTTTGAGTTATTATGGACTAGGGTTTGTGATTAGAATGTGAGATAACTCCAATTATAACCTATGAAAAATCATGAAAATGAAGAATAAATGTATTGTGATAAGGAGAAGAGGATTCACTAGGTTTATACTGTTATGGTACGTATTTGTACATATTTGATGATTGAGCAAGTGTATGGAGGACTAAGAGACCTAATTGGCAAGGTGGTTATAAGAGAAAGAGTACTTTCATAAAGAGTGAGGTTATGAAACTTATTGTAAATAATGATGAAGATAGAGGGTACCCAAATCTGGGCTTATATCTTCTAGATGACTTACAAAATGTTCTAATTAAGGAGATCTGTGGAAAAAAAGGCTACAAGAAAGTAGTCTCATTATTGAGCTTACGGTGGACAAGTGAAGGGTGAAGAGTGAGTAAGAGGTTAAAAGGGGCTAAGGCATGTATGATATGCCTAAGAGAGGTCATCCATTATGGAAGGTTGTATTTATGATATATAAAACAAGATTTGAGTTTTTTGAGCCTTGAGGAGCTATGAACTTATGTGAAGCTAGTGAGTGATTAAAATGAAAGGAGATGGGAAAATGAATGAAATGAGATGAGTGGATGAGTAAGATATTTATGGAGGGTCTAAGGAAATTAATAATTTATTCAAATGTTATTTTTGAATATGGTCATACATGAGGAGGCTATCAAGCCTAGTGAGAAGCTAAAAGACTATTGTTGAAGATTTAAGATTAAGAACAAATCAAGGCAATTGTAAGTTGAGATTAGTGATCAAGAATAGAGCTAGGGATGATGGAATTAAGATTTTATCATAACCCTCTACATCAGGTACTACCCAAATACTAAATCCATTAGACATCAATATTCATAGATTTTAGTTTCCACATACCTTATAATATATTAGAAATGCCTAGGGTCATATTTTAAACCATAGGAAGCCTTCTACCATTTGTTCTTATAGTGCACTAGTAATCAGTTAGCCCTAAGAAGTTACTCCCAACATAAACTAGAGATGAGATAGCATGGATATGGGAATGGTGTACTCCTCCGTAGTTAGGGCCTTCATGACCAATATTCAATATTTAAAATTGGGATTAATATATTTGAGATTTTTCAAGGCAAACAACCCTTGACTAGTTACATCCTTTGTCCTTGTTACAAAATTTCAAAAGTTTCAACTCACAATAATTGTATTTTTATTAATTAATTTTTATTATTACATTTTGTCTTACTTTTTAAGTTGTTCCAAATATATTTAAATTAATCAAATTCACATATTACATAAAGGTTAAAATTAATAATGTTCAATAACACATCCCTTTATATTGTTTTAATATCTAATATGAGCTCCTACTTGTCACTACCAAACACTACAGTGCATGCATGACTTAGTTTATCCCTCCTGATCCTTAGCCATAATATTATATTAACCAACATACTATTCGTATTATCCATCCAAGGTTCATATTATATTACAATATTCATCTTGTCAACACTAAATGAGCGAAAATACCATACCTACCCTATAAAAATAAAGATGGTCAACATTTATTTCACAACCTTCACCACTTTTGATAATGCAAGAAAATAAATCTAAGTTTTATTATATAATCGATAGACTCATAAATACGCATACTAAATTTTTTATTTTTGAAATTTTAAAATGATCAACAACTTACAAGGACATCTTATATGATTATTTGAGTGATAAAACTCTTCTTAGTGATACACAAATAAAATCATTTAATTGTATCATGCATACAATCAAGGATGCCAAAAAACTCATCAAATTCAATAAGGAATATTTACCTCCCAAGCACATCAAAGACCATAATATTTCACTCTTCATTTAGGGTCAAACATATGAAAATAGAATCAAGTGTGTTTCGGTTGACAGTGGTTCATGAGTGAATATTTATATCTCTACTATCATACAAAATTTAGGCATTGATACTAATTACATTCAAAAAATGGAACATAATATCAAGGGATTTGATAATACTCCTTATTAACACTTGGAACAATCATATTAGATTTAAAACTTGGTCCCAAAATAGTGCCTACTATTTTTCAAGTCATATCCAACTAATTACACTATAAGTAACTTTTGGGGAGATATTAGATTCATGTCATGGAGCCTATACCTTCTATATTCCATAGATGTATAAATTTTATCAATGAATGATATGAATATACTCTTTCAATAGATGATACACCTTTCATATATTATAAAATGACTCAATCAAAAGATCATTTTGTAGACACCAATATTGTGTCAACCCCCCTTGGTCCCCTTCTAACTCTAACACTCCTAACCCACACTTTATTAATTTAAAATAAATTACTTATTTTAAATTAATCATCCCCTCACCTCGATACCTCACCTAGACACCTCACCTAGACACCTCACCCTAAGATCATTTCTTACCCCATGAGTCACCCTATGACTAAGTCCTTCATATCCTAACTACCTAAGACCTATTCCAACTCTCTAACTAACTCTCGTGCCTAATAAACCCATCTTTTGACCATTCTCCAATGGCAAATGCACTTGGCAGATGGAGAAATGGGCAAAGAGCTAAAAATAACTCTTTTACCCATTCTCTATCCGCCGACGTCGGTCAATTGTTGATCGATGCTGGCAAGATCACCAACGTCAGTTACATAAGCTAGACTCTAACCTTGAGTTCCCCTCGCCTCTTCGCATATCAACGCACATGCTCTGAGACTAAGCATCATAATTCAATTATCACTCTCCAGGCTATAGAAACGCTGTAGAAGTCACTCCAGACATTGAATTAAAAACATTGTATGAGATCTTTTATATCAGCCGCAACAGGGATAATCATCCTGACACCCTCGGGTCTTTACCAAAAAGCTAAGTATTCTTCTGGTCTCCATTTCAAAGTTCTAGAATAACTTGGTAATTAGTTTCTATTTACTATTTTTGAATACTATGAAATAAACCCATCTTCCTCCATGGAAGGGCTGAAAAGCCTTCCTTTGACTCTTACCCTATTCTCACACCTACCCTCTACCTTTTGCCCTTCCTCAGACCCTATTCTCCTTCCTGTAACTCTGCACAAACCTCCCAACTCCTAGAGTCCTCTGTCCATCATAGAAATACCTTGAAACCCCTCTAAAGACCTACTACCCCTATTGACATTGGCAGTATAACTGATGTCGGCACTATTTACCTACCAACATCGGTAGCATAACTAACGTCGGCGACTGTGCAAACTAGAAAACCAATCTAAACAACCCAAAAACTAGACAAACCTTTGACCAACCTACTTTAGCCTACTAAGACTCACGGATTACAAGGAAAAGGTACACAACATTCTGCCTTTTCATTTCTATAAGTCTTTTATCATTTCATTTTATACAAATCTCTTTGTCTTAAATAGTGGACTGTCATCCTTCACAGAGCTTTATGCTTCCAGGACCAAGCACGTAGCTTGGCAGTCCACCCTATCTTATTCTAACATTTTCTTTGTTTAAGTCTTATTCTCATCTACAGGTGTTTTCCTCCACAGCCAAAGAGGAGCTCCTACAACGCTTGGATACAGTGCGCAACTTAATCTGGGTAATGTACAAACCCCTAACCCTTAACTTTAGTTTCTTCTTTCTTTTGAATGTAATTAGAAAAAACGTAGAGAAACACATTTTATTATACCACTTACACAATTATTTTTACTAGATCGTAAGCACACACACGAGATAGGGGACTCATATACAAAACATGATAAACAACTAAAAATTAGTACTCAAGATTATACACTAAAATCAATACTAATTACTATATAAAAATAGGTGACCATTTTATATTTCCATATTTTATGAAACTCTAAAGACCCAAGCTATGCCATCATTTATTGGTATGATAGTAATGAGGATGACATATAAAATCCAATAAATGACAAGTTTTGTAATTTAAATTTCAGCCCTATTAATCTAGAAGAATACTTATCTCACATATTTTCACCCCTGTGGGTGTCAACACATATTGAGATGACTCATATATAGTAAAAATAGATCAATCAAAGACTAATATAGAAACGCAATCTTAAAAAAAAAAAGGGAAAAGCTATAGTCCAAGATGACCAACATAATGAAAATATTAATACTTGTAGTATTAAATCACAACATCAATAAGAGAAAATTAAAGATTTATGTCTAAGGATTACATCACTTTAAGAAAATATTGAAAATATTCCCAAGTTTTTAAATGTCATAACTAAAGTCACATCTCTTCAAGAAAAAGTATAAGGTGACCAATAAAATCAAGTTGAATAGAAACAAATACCAATAACACAATGGGAACATGATAGGTTTCTAAAATAAAAAATACAAAATGAAGATTTGTAAGAAAATAAAGAAAACTAAATAACACATAAAAAAAGCATAACTATATTAAGCAAGATAGAAGTCTCAAGAAAATATTTTTTACAAAAGATAATGAAAAACAAGACAAACCAAATATGTCCAATGTAATTTTAAAATAGGTAACTTAAAAGTGTTCATAATTTATAGAGATTTTCATTATTAGTCATCACATTGACAGTAAGTAATGTACCAAAGTTTAGGTCGCTTCCATTCATAAGGCCAATATATATAGCATGACATTTTAAAAATATATGGGGTATAATAAACAACATTTGGGTGACATTATTAGGTCAAAATGATGCATCAGATCCATTGATCTTCTTTTCATGCTTGGACCAAAAACATGTTCAATTACATTTCACATTGACCTTATCATAGTTCAATGCAAGGTAAAATTGGGAAAATAATGGATGAGATCAATGGGAGAACATTAGAAAAAGATCAAGAATTTGTTACATTTGATCTTGTAATTGCACTGGTTACAATCTCAAGGGCATATGAATCCATAAAATTAGAATAGAAAAAATAAATCACATTAAATCACATGATACATGTTATTCAAAAATACAATAGACATTAGATAATTAAATAATATATTATGGTAGAATGGGATTTACATACACATAAAATCAATTCTCCTAGTAATATTCTAAATTTACAAAATCAAAAAGATTTTTAAAACCCTCATTCAAATTATGTAGAAGATTGTTATGATAATCTTGACAACATATAATTTACATAGTGGCATCCCATACCAATTGGTAGTTAACAAATATTTTATATGGTGATGACATATGTTATGATTAAAATCAATGGGAAGGCCTTGTGGATTAATTTAAAAATTCAAAAAGAATAAAAAAAATCAAAATTTTCAAAAATACAAAAAATCAAAATTTTCAAAAATACAAAAAAATTAAATATTTTAAAAATACAAAAACATTCAAAATATTTCCAAAAAATAAAAAATAAAAAACTAAGAATGACATAATATGATAGTTTACTTCTTTAAATATGTTATTTCTCATTTATGTTGGTAGATAACATATTATTTTCTATATACACATTCATTTCATGAAGTACTTGAATGTGATGTAAGACATACATTACATATGCATTATTAAAATTTTTACTTCCTTCTACCTAGTGGCCATGCCTCTGTTTAGTTTAGGGCATATTATTTTATTGGTTACCCTATAACATGTTTTATCTATCTATGACCTCAAATGTAATGTTGAACTACATATCTTACAAGTGTCTTGATAAACCACTCATATTATATATTGTCCTACATGGATATTATACTTATATATATTATGAATTTCATACATATGGATGGAGTAAACTAGTTTTCATTTTTTTTATGGTCATTTTATGTTGTTTTTTTTCTTGCATGATAAGCTAGATATTGCTTACTTATTATATGTGGCATTATGCCTTATGTAAAAATTTCTTAAACATATCTATGATGTTTTATTTGGTATGTGTGACATTTGAACATGTTCATTTATTATGGCCCTTGGCCTTATGTGTGCAATATTTGATTGTGAGACATTTAAACATGTCCCTTATATGTAACTCGTGCCCTTATTATATGATAATACACAACATTTTTCTATGTTGTGGTTTTATGTTTGTTGAGCTTGATTATTTGCACCATGATACATATCATGCAGTTTAACTATGTTTGTATTACTATGTATGTTATTTTGAAATGTATATAGACATGACACTTTGTATGACTTGCATTCAATATGTTACATACATGTTTCAATGCAAATTGCATTTTTCATGATAATATACTATCCAACATGATGACATAATATATGATCATATATTTATAACATGATATAATTAAATCTTATTTATAGATGAATGGATTTCAAGCTACATCCTCATCTCAAAATGAGGGCATCATAGTGGAATTATCTTAGATTTTAAAACCTCCATGAATAGATTTGATACATAATATAAGGTCAAAAATACAAAATACAATTTTTCAGATATGCAAAACAATGCAAAATCATATTTTATAATAGGGTACAAGTTTTCAAAGATTCAAAATGATTCAAAAAATAAAAAAAATGATAGAAATTGAAACATTAATACATATTCTTGAGGCATAGGGAAGGCATATAAACTCACTCCTCAAAGACTCAAATCATAGAATCATATACACTTGAATGCATATGGAAAATAGTTACAATAGCAAACTTATAGATTGTAAAAAATTTTATATCAATTATACATATTCATAGGGGGAATGATAATAATTCATGCTCATGCTTTTTAAAGGTGGAAAAATGCAAAGTTCCTAGATTAAAAGTTTTAAAGTTCAATGTTTCAAAGTTTAAAGATGAAAGATTCAAAGTTTCAAAGAGAAACATTAATTACAAGTCAAATTATATGAGAAATGTTGTCATTCTAGAAGCATGAATACTCTTCATTATCTTTTGATCATGAAATATATAATTGAGATCTATCTATAATAATATGATTTGAATTTGTGCGAGTGATGTATGTTTGAGTCTAGTGACGCTCAATGGCCTTGGTATCACTTCTAGTTAGCTTAACATGGTTCCACTTTTTTGGATTAGTACATTGGAAACTATTCCCTATTCATTAAATTTTTGGTAACACACCTTTCCAACATAAGAGATTGATTAGTTATTAAAAATTGGAACTTGATCACTCTTAATTGAGCATTGGCTCGAATTCTCCAAATTTTTTAGTGAGGGGACATGATTATTTTTCATCAAATTATAGGTTAGAGGGTAAATTGGATGAAGAGTACATACATATGTACTCTTAATTTCTCTCTTTTGAATTTTTTGAAATTTTAATGTTAATATTTTTCAAAATTTAAATGCAAAAATGACTACTTTAAGAGCTATTGCAATATTTGTTAAATTTGAGTGCCCTGCACAACTTAAGTGTCTAATTAAATAAAAAATGTGTTGTACACAATTAGGTTTAAATATTCTCATTTAATCTATTAATTTCATTTATAAAATACAATGGTGGTAAATTTAGATACATAAATTTAGTCAGAGGTACTTTAAAATGCTAGTTATTGACACATTCCAAACCATATGACTTGTACGCAAATACATCGCTCTTGTTCACCATTTCTCTAAGTTATTTATCTATATGCAAGTTTGAACCTTTTTTTTACTTTACTAATATTAAAAAAATTCAATGTCAAAGTCTAATTCTATCTTAAATCACCTTTTGATTATCCCTAATAGAGGACACATGTCTCTTATCCCTCTAGGTAGCTTTGTGCTAGGAAGGTAGAGGTGTCATGCACCCCTGTCCACTTATAGTAGCCATGTTCCATGCCAAATAATGGATAGTTTCCAAAATTTAAAACATCCTTTTGGGTCTTCCTACACATTTGACATGGTTATCTAAAGGAAAATTGCACAGTATTCATATATAAATACATGTCAAGTGTTACTTATTTCACCAAATTTATAATCACTTGGTACAAGCATATAAATTTCTTCACATTGATAAAATTTGCCATATTATTTCCAAATTTTGAATCATTCATGTAGAAACCATTATCCAATCCAAGATACCTCTAAACCAAGTCAAGAGCAATCATTGTAAAGTATCAAAGACATCTTATGGCTACATACATATAGTCAAAGGAGAAAAATTTTAAGTTAAATCTAATTAGGAGAACTTATCCGGTCTTGATTTATTTATTTAGAGTATTAGATACGTAGGTAATGGTTAATCATCAAGGGGGTGATTGAGGTCAGATCAATCCATTACACTTCCCTTTTTCTTGTAATTTTTTAATTTATCAGAGTTCCATAAGTTTTTTAAATACAAGAGAAGATAAAAAAAAAGTTCTACATGGTAAAACTATAGTTTAAATATCTCATATTAATTAGTATTTATAAGAGTAAAGGTGCAATAATCATATTTTAAAAATTCAACTAGGACAAGTCCATCATCAACATAATTGGGTGCACTACATCACTATCCACCTATGGTGTACCTATCTATAAATATATTTTGCTTCTACCTCTGATTTTTCATTTCCATATTCTTGATTTATTTGTATTTTTTTGTCCATAATATATCACATTAACTAGGATAAGTCCATAGTTAATGGAATGGAATATACTACATCTCCATCCACTTATAGTTTATTTATCCAAATTCTATTTTTATTCTTAGTTCTGATCCTTAGTCTTTATAGTCAACTCTTCTTTCAATTTTCACTTTCAAACAATCGATAAAATTAAATGTGCAAGCTAAGTATATTTCTTCTTAGTGCTTTCCAAAAATAATAACTTTCCATATTTATAAATTTTTCAAAATCAAAATAGTTGAATATTGATTATCTTTAGCATTCTGATTATGGTTATGGCTATTTATGAATGATTTTGATTGTATATTTTTAAAGTAGTCAAATATTATATATTAATGATTATGGTTATTTATCATAGTTACTGGTTACTTTTAGTAACAATAAACCATAGTTAAGTTTATGGATGATCAAGACAAATAATCTGCATAATTTATTTTGAGATAGCATGATATATTTTAATTCTTGAAAAATAATATAGTATATTTTTTTTGAAGGTAGTATGTATTGTGTTTTGATTAGTTTTGATTTCAAGTAATAAACCCTAGTTTATGTTTTTATCTTTAACATAAAGAAAACTTTTTAGAATAAAGAAAACCCACATATGATGGATGTTTCATTTAAAATTTGAGTATTGTTTGGAACATTAAAATATTTGAGCAGTTACTTTGTTTCAAAAATATATTTTAGAGATGGTAAAGATATTGTTTGTTAAAATAAAATATATAATGTGGTTTTATTGGCTTTTGCTCTTCATTTTATAAGCAACATATTAGTTTGGAATAAAATTTATAGATTTATGATAAAAATAATGTTTAAGGAAGAGAATCTCAACAAAATGATAGTGTACTAACTATTTATGATAATAATCAAGGTTGACCTTTTAGGTCCAAAAATGGCCTCTAACACATTTACCAGTTGTTTCAACCATTGCACTCAACCATTGCACTCATATCCCCCTTCATTTTTATGCTAATGATCTTGCATTATGTAACATTTTAAATATTGTAATTTCTAATTCTATGTCATCTCATGGTACTTGTTCTTGGAGACATTTTCATAGAGGTATTTGGAGATCTCCTCCATTTGGACATAGTTCTCCAAGTACTTCAACTTATCATATACAACTTATAAGTAATGTAATAACTCCATATGTTTATCTTAAACCTAAAAATAACTTATTGTTGACTCTATAATATTTTAAACATGTTATTGATCTAAATAATGTTTCTTCATTGAGTTGTAAATGTGCTATTATCCTTTCATCCCTGCTTATAGTAACTCACTTCATGAATAAAATTAATTTTAGGTGAATGATAAATCTACAAGCATTACTACGATTGAAATGACCAAAACATCTCTTGAATACACTAAGTAATAAACTTAGTAAGGAAAACCTTTGATTGATTTAGTTTTTTACAAGCAATTAACTAATAGTTTCTTTTATTTGGGTGTTGATATTTTCAAACTTTGATAATTTACTTTTAGTTTGACTTAGACTATTTTGTAGTATGTAGTAATTTTTATTTAGTAGTGGATAGATTAATTTAGTAAACATTTATAATAATGTTTTTAATAAAACATTGAAGTAATATTGACAATTATAAGATCTAGTTTGATTATCTACAAAGTGTACTATTTTTTAGTTGATTTTAAGATTAAATATAATAAAGTGCTCTAGCAAATTAGTTATAGTTGGTTGTTTTGAATATTGATATGTTGGCTTATTTTATTTTATAATTCTTGAAGAATAAGGATTGATAAATTAAAAATGGAACTTATTGATTAATCTCTTAGACATTAATCATTTATGATTAATTGAATCACATGATAACTTATATTAATTATTAATCATGTTGCTATAAGTAGGCCCATACCACATTAGATACAATTTGTGTTAATATTATTAAATCATGGGTAACAATAAGTACACTTTATAAACTTATTATTTAAAGTCTAGTATAAAGTAGTATAATTTTAATAAAGTAGTTTATCTTTAATATAAGTTAATTAAAAATTTAGTTATGGCTTAAAATACAATGAATTGCATAAGAGAATACTGTAAAAAGTCTTGATTGACACTATTCAAAAGGAGGACCTCATATAGACACACTAGGTATTAAGTTCATGTTGCATATTGCACTTTCTTTTCTATCATACATCTCTGAGATCGAGTATTACATGCAATAATACCAAAAACCAATTTTTTTGAAGGTAAAATGTCTTTTGTGGTATAGTTAAGAATATCTAGATTGATTATTTAATTTATAAACTGATAATCTAAAGATGGCTAATATTTTAATCTTTTGATGATTGTATAATAATATAGTCATATGCATGGATCATATTTTTACTTTACATGATTAATGAAACATACCCTATAAATTATTTGAGAGATTGTTGAACTTTATTTATCTGTAACTTTATCTTGTTAAAATTTTTGTAAATCAATTATGAAGTTCATGGTTTCTCAATAAAATTTAAACTTTCTGTCATAACTCAAGTTCATTATTTAATTTACATTTATACTTTCACTTTATTAAGTTAATTGTCACTCTTCTATTCTATTATTTACTAATATTATTTTTAGTTCAATTAATGACTTTAGATTAGTTTTTTCTATAATTTTTTCCTTATAGTAATGTTCTCGTTACTTTTGTTATCACTCTTTTTATATTAGTTGTGGTGTTTATTATGTATGTAGATTTATTTTCTCTTTAGATTAGAGTTTGTTTATTTATTTCCTTGTTTTGTGTTCATTATTTTGTGTCAGTGTTTCACTTTTTTTTGGATTAATAAGTAGAGAAAATATAGATATATCATTCATAAAAAAGTAGATCTTTCGCTCATCGATTAAATATTAGGGTATTCAATCTTATAAGATATTACCTCTTCATTAGTTTTTATTTTTTGGACAGGGTTAATAACACTTGGTGAATCTCTCATATATTTTATCAACAATGACCATCTTAGAATATTTTATACTAATTATAATAGTTTCATTATAAGTTTCTCATCTTTATTAAAATGTTTGACTATTTGAAATGAAATATTTTGATCCCCTAAAAATTGGTTAAGTCTTAAACATTCTCTTGACCATTAAAATACCCTTTAGGAGTCTTATAAATTATTTGAAGTCATAGGTCCTTACAATTAGATTGGTACAATTCAACTTAAACTTTTTAATAAGTGAAATAATATATTAGTTGACGTTATAAATTTTATAGCTAACTAATTTGGTGACTCTACCGAGAATATTTAAAATATATTTATTTCAAGTGTTTCAAATATTTTATTACCATTTTATCTATGACCATTTCTGGTCTTACACTAGTAATTCAATATGACATTAATATAACATAACATCAAGTTAATATTACATCAAACTTAGTATATTTTAGTTGGTATAAACACCCAAAAAATCTAAAACATATTCTTAAAGTCATAAACTCTAAGGAATATGAATATTTCAAATAGAGAGATATTTTATATTCTAAAAAAAACTCAAAATCATATATTTGAAATAAATATACATTTAAAGAAAGAAATAAAATAATTTTTGACAGCTAATCATCAATCTATTATCAGATTTATTTCTAAAAAGGTACCTAAAGAATGTTAATTTTGATTAATAGCTGATCAAAATAGAAATCAAATTAGAGAGGTTATATTTGCCTATAATAAGATAGAGAACTTGATAAAATTATTTGAAACATAAATAAATTCAAATTTTTAGAATGTGTAACAGGTTAATCATTGTATGCATGGAAATTTGTTTGACGTTGAGAATCATCTTTCTAAACTTCATTCATTAAAAGGAGTTAATGTTCCCAAATTTTATAATAATATACGTAAGTCTTGAGAAGATCATCTTGACTATTTAAAGTTGATATATGTAACTATTGGTATGTCTAAATAAAAAAAATATTTTAGGCTATTTCATCAAGTTTTAGAAGGTAAAACATATCAAACATTTGTTAGATTACTTGGAAAAGTCATACATGAATAGAAATATTTTTAAGACTAGTTTGATTTATATTTTTGAAAACCTAAAGAATATTTATAATTCATTAATGAACTAACAAACATTACCACTTAACCCAATAAAGTGACATTATAAGATAAAATAGTATATAAAATGAATCTTTCATTACTTTTTGTATTGATTACTAGAAAAATATTATATGTATTAGATTCAAAGATAGACCTTTTATTGGTCTAACTTTAGACAATGCATAAATTTAGAAAGCCTTACCCAACCTTTGAAATGGCCTGGTCACCATCAAACATAAATTATATGACCAACTTATGATTTTATATAAAACATTAAATATTCATAAGATAATTATGAAATTAAAGTACATTATTGTTATGTTTGTGAATTTGATCATGATCCTAATAAATGTATTTTATTAAAAATTTAATCATTTTATTCAATAAAAAGATAGTATTTATATTGACTTGATAGATAATATAAACATGTGTAGTTTTGAAGATCCTTCGAGAAAAAAAAAAATACTAATAATGTTTATGTTATTCAAACAAAAAAATATTATATTTACATTTATAATAATTATCCTACTAAAAAAAACTCATAATAATTGTCATTTTTCAAAACCCTTACCACAAATAAAGAAAAAACTATGGTATAAAATGATACAATTTTAAGTAATCTAGAAAAGGAAAATCTTTGCCAAAAAGATATAATAATACATAGTATCAACAAGTCTATAGGCCTATAACTTGTCCTCAATCCAATACTAATGCTGAATGTTCTAATATTATTAATCATTTAACTAATATTAAAGTTAATTTTTATTTACTTCAAGTTATTAGTTTACCTGGTCAACTTGAACAGACTAATGAAGCTATCAAAAATATAAATCCTAGAAATATTATAAATTTACAAGAAGAAATTGATGATGAAAAACCTGAATACGATTTTTTTCAATATAATGATCTACCCTCTAATTATATTCCTCCATTTTATGTGTCTATTAGAATTGTTGATAAAATTATTCCTAATTAAATTATTGACACTAGATCATCCAAAAATATTATTCCAGAGTTCATTGTCGATCATTTAGGCATTCGATATGAATGGGACAATATAAAACTTAGTAATTTTGACTCTAGTCAAACAAAATATTACAATGAATTTTAAAATATAATCATTAAAATTTCAAAAAATAAAATAATTATATATATTAACAAAATTCAAGTGTTAGAAATCCGTACTAATTATTTTATATTATTATGAAGATATTAATTTAAATATGCTAATGCTTATGGGTTCCTATAAGAAATGAAATAACCTTTATGCATAGACAGAATTTGAATGGTATACCATTGAACCCTTTTAAAACTATATTGCTTTATTGAAACTCAAATTGAAAAATATGGAATATTAACTTTAGACAACTTACAGATCATCAATATGCAAGAAAAGTTCTAAAATAAAAAAAGTCTTTGTATTTTGATGAAGCATGTTCTAAACATAATAATGGTGTTGGTGTTATTCTTAATTTTTCTATAGGTAATATTTTTAAGTACGCATATGAGTTCTCTTTAAAAGAAACTAATAATACAGATGAATTTGAAGGCTTATACCTTGGTCTAGAAAAAGCTATTGAATTGAGCAGTAAGTATTTAGAGGATTTTCAATGATTCTAAACAAGTTATTAGGAAAGTCAAAAATATTTATATGACTAATCAATCACACATGCATAAGTATACATAGAAATTTTGGTTACTGATAGAAAATTTTGAGGTATTTAACCTTTTAAATATTCTTGGAAATTAATATACATGATAATAATTTTTTAATGCTTCTAATCAAAATTTAAGTGACATAAAACCTTTTGTTGATTATAATTTTTGTAATATTTTCAGACCTAAGATAATTGATTTGGATTTGATTGTGATGGACATATTCATAGTTTCATATAAAGGTAATTACTTTGGTCATAATGATTACATAGTTAATTGTAGTGATTACTTGTAATATAGTGGTAATAAATCACCCCCTAGTTTGGTAAGTGTTGAATGTATGTTTTCTCCTCATGATCATCCTAAAATATCTAAAACTAAAGAATCTTCAAAAAGGATTACAAGCGAATTTATTCTAATCAATTTGAGAATTGAAGTGTTAGTGTAGGTTTTTATTTTTCCATATTATTTAATTAGGAAAATTATATATTTGTGCATACATGGAGTTTTCCTACATTCGTGGGATAGGCTAGCTTATGTAGAGATGTGTGTCATAGATGTGTCACAGGTGTCATAAGAATGTCATAAGTAACTCCTTTGACCGGCTATTCCAGGTATGGGAGTTACTTCTCTATTCTTAGCACCCTGTCACCACCTTTCATGGAGGAGTTACAGTGTATTCTTGGGGTGCCTTGACCACCTTTTATGGAGGAGTTACTTACATGCTCTCCTATATGTATTCTTCACTTTGGCCATCTTATGTTAATGGAATATTGGCTTTTCTCCAAATTGTCTATGCAATTGTCTTTTGTTTGATTTCATTTACTTTAGCATTTTTTGATATTCAATTGCTTCATCCCGTGCAACCACGACTCGTGCATCCTCGTTATTCGGACCTTGGCGAATCCTCTGATATGGTATCAAAGCCACCCCAGTAACTGGTTGTCTATTTTGCTATTGCTTTCATTGAAATCTAGAGCTTTGTTAAGGCATTTTTTTTGTGAAATTTGAAAATTTTCAGGAGATATTGCTAGTTCTCAGTGCTCTTGTTCCTTCCATGGCTTGTTTGGTCTCTCCATATACATGCAGGCGAGATTTTGCAAGATCCAATAATCTTGTTTCTGTCAATCAGCTTGCATATTTTATATTTTAATCAGAATTACAGGTTGTCACATGCCTTTGTAATCTCTTGGTAGCTGATTCTGCCTTTGCATGCCATTTTTTAGTTGTTGGGGTCATTTTTTTGACTAAAGGCATCTATTTTACACTAGATCTACATCTTCTGTATATCAACAAGAAAAACGCCTTCTGAGTTTTGTTCACAACCCAAAAAAACCATCTGGGTATCTTTTAGTTTTTGCATACATTCTGTATACTTTGCATAAATGTGCTCAGAAAGCTATAGCAGGACCCCTCTCCATTGGCAGTTGCAATTTTGAAGGCAGTTTTCAAATGCTCCGTTCTTGCTCATACGAACTCCTTTTCCCACGATTTTTTTTTTGATTTTGGCTATTTTTTCATGCTCTATGTACTAGTGTAGACGTTTTTTATTTTGATGCTAATATTTTTTAAAAATAGTAGATTCTTAGTTGTGACATTGCACAGTTCTCGTTTTGGGAACTTGAGAGGATTATAACTTTCACATAAGACCTTGTATCGAGACGATTTTTTTTTTGAAAGTGCATGATTTTTTGAGTAGATCACAGTGGTGCTATTTATTTCTTTGGATATTATGCCAAAGTTATATTTTCAGCATATGCTCTTCATGAGGGTTTTGTAATGCATTGAAATCAAGACCACTTAGTATTTCTTGTTAGTGGTAGTTGTAAACACACTAATATAAAGTGCCAAATCATATTTTTTTTTGGGGGAGGTTCTTTGATTGAGCAATATTTGAGTTTTTTTAAAGCTTGTATATTCGATTGTCGAAGACGAAGGGTGAGGCCCGAGTTGGCAAGAGGCCAATTCCCCCTCACAAAGACCTCCTTTGGATTCTTCACTCTGTGCCGAGTCCAACGAGTGGTTGTAAGACCAATTTCTCTCTCAAAATAGGCATTTTTTTAATGTTTTAGTGCTATTTTTTTGAAAAAACACTAGTTTATGAGAAATTAAATCTTTAATATCTTGCAAACGGTAGCTCAGATTTGGGTGCCATTTTTTGAAAAAGTGTTTGTATTTCAATTATCCATAGCTTAGGCTTTTTATTTGTTAAAAATGCACTAGTTTATAAAGTACCTAAAATTTGGGTCTCCCAAGACGCATTTTCAGCTGAGTCTGACGTCCTATTTGCTTAAAGTCTTGCATTGATTGCTCTAAGACACATTATCGATTGAACTTGACATATTTTGAGCATGCATGTACATATTTGGGGGGGGGCTCAACATTTTGAGGGGGTGTGATTACTTTTCAGCACTTGCAATCTTTGCTTTCATTCTCTTTTCTGCATAATTTCACAACTTACAATCAACACAACTTTACCTAAATTTAGTTTAAAATGGATTATTTTCAAATTAAACCCCTAACACCCTTCAACTATCATGAATGGAAGGTTAAAATGCCAATCATTCTTAGAAGTAAAGGGTTGTATAGGATCACCATGGGTACTGAAGTAGAACCCAACACTGATGTTGAAAAGATCAAGTGGTAAAACCATATTGATGAAGCCTATGGATTACTGAGCTTGTCTATGTCTCCATAACTTCTCTTCCATTTAGAAATCTCCAAGACTCCCAAAGACATATGGGACACCCTAGAAACCTTATTTGGGAAGCTTGATGAGATGAAAGGTCATTAGCTCGAAAATGAACTCATAAGTCTAAGTCCTAGCAACTTTAACACCCTACAAGAATTCTTCACTAAGTTTAAGGCCCTTAGATTACAATTGAAAGAATGCAGGATATAGAAGAAAGATGATCAACTCATCCTTTCTATTCTCGCTAGGTTAGGTCCAAGCTATTCAGTCTTTGTCTCCACTTTCCATGCCACAAAAAGTGCCCTTGGCACTACATGGAAAATGCCTTCTTTGGATTCATTCATTGCTAACTTGACTAGGGAACAAGATAAGCTAATTCAAACGGGCACAATGAAGTCTACTCAACTCCAAGCTTTGATAGCTATAAATGGTAAGGATAAGACTTCAACAAAGGATAAGAAGAAAAAGAACAAGGACCAGGAGAAGAAGAAAGAAAACAATAATCCTGCCAAAAACAAAACTGAGTCTTCTTTCTCCAATGCTAAACCTAAGAAGGAAAAGTTTAAGTGTGCCTATTGTAAAAAGATAGGGCATGATGAACACAAATGCATGAAGAAACAAATAGATCACCTAACTCATCTTCTAGAAAAACACAACATAGGTGTTCTTGAGTCCATCAAGCAGAATTCATCTACCCAAGATTCTACTAAGGCAAAAGGCAAGGGTAAGGAGAAAGAAAAGGGTAAGGCCCTTGTAGCTACAATAGCTTCTACATCTTCATGGGTCATTGACTTGGGTGCTTCTCACCACATGGGCTCTTCTCTAGTTGAGTTTTCATCTTTAGAGCCTTGTAGCATGAATTCAATTAGTTTGGGTGATGACACATCAGTTTCTGTTGTAGGGAGAGGGTCAGTTGAAATGGAAAGAAGAACATTTAATAATTTTCTAAGTGTTCCTTCTTTTTCAACCAATTTCCTATCAGTATACCAAATCACTCACATTGGTCAGGGCATGAGAGTTGAGTTTTCACCAAATTCAGTGGTTGTTAGGGAGTTGCATAATGATACTATAGAGGTAGTGGGTAGGGCAGATCACTAAGCAAGGTTATACACCTTCTCACATTTTGCACCTGATTCTTCTCTAATAGCATTGCTAACTCATTCAGATGGAGTTAGAAAATTATGACATGAGCGGTTCGGCCACCTTAACTACCGCTACCTTGAAAAACTTTGCAAAAATGACATGGTCATTGGCTTGCCTCGTGTCCAATTCTCAAAAGGACTTTGCGAGGGGTGCTCCCTTGGGAAGCATCTCAAAGCAAAATTTGACAAAGGCAAAGCTTGGAGGGATTCACAACCTTTGGAGTTTATCCACAGTGATGTATCGGGACCGTTTCCCAAATCATCTTTCACAAGGGCCAAGTACATCCTCACTCTCATTGATGATTTCTATAGGTACACTTGGATATATTTTCTCAAACAAAAGTCTGAAGTGTTTGAAAATTTTCTAGACTTCAAGGCTCTTGTTGAGAAACAAAGTGAGAAATCCATCAAGGTTTTTTGAACTAATGATGGAGGGGAGTATGTCAGCAACAGATTTTAGTAGTTTTGCACTATAGAGGGGATTGATTTGCAGTGCACAGTCACTTACAGTCCTTCATAGAATGGGGTTGCAGAACACAAAAATAGGTTCTTAAAAGAGATGGGTAGCTATATGATTCACTCCAAATCCTTAGCACCACAGTATTGGGCTAAAGCCATCAATTGTGCTTACTACATTCAAAATAGGGTTCCTCATAAAGCTTTAAAAAGGATAACACCCTTTGAAGCTTAGCATAAAAGGAAACTTGATGTTGATCACCTTAGGGTTTTCAGATCCCCAACCATGGCCCGCATACCAAAAAAGAAACACAAAGCTATGGAATGTCAATCCAAGCCTTGCATCTTTATAGGATATCTAGATGGTATTAAGGGGTATCACCTTCTAGATCTGACCACTCATGAGTTATTCATTGAGAGAAGTGTCCACTTTCAGGAGAGTCCTAGAGACTCAACACTTGACACTTCTTCTCCCTCATCGAATCTACTTATTCATGATGATTCCTCATTAGATTTAGATCAGCCATAGTAGGTTCTTGAGCCAGACACATCTTCTTATTATTTGAGTTCAGATAGTGAGGATAGTGATGCAAGGTCATCCACCTCTAGTCAGTCAGAGGATGAGGAGTTAGCACCTGACTTGCCCACTTTGGGGCCACTTTGGGCCAGACAGACACTTGAAAGTGCTGGCACATGGGCAGGAGATCCTGTAGATGACAGACATACTAGGGGGGATTTTTATAGAGATCTACATGCCTTCTTTGCTTCAATTTTGGATCCACAAACTTTTCGAGAGGCATTGGGGTACCTAAGTGGGATAGTGCTATGGAAGAAGAATATTCTTCCTTAATCAAAAATCACACTTAGGATTTGACTTCACTTCCTAAGGGAAGGAAGATGGTTCGATGTAGGTGGATATATCAGACCAAGTTTGCAACAAATGAGTTAGTTGATAAGTATAAGGCACGATTGGTTTCCAAGGGTTTCTCACATGTAGTAGGCATTGACTACTCAGAGACCTTTGCACCTATTGCAAAGATGACTTTTATTCAACTCACCTTAGCTATTGCCATAACACATGGTTGGGATGTGCACCAGATGGATGTGAAGAGTGCCTTTTTTCATGGAGACCTAGAAGAGGAGATCTACATGGAGCAACCATCAGGATTTGTTTAGGATTCTTATTTAGTATGCAGACTTAGGAAATCTATCTATGGCCTCAAATAGGACCCTCAGGCATTTTATGCCAAGATAGATTCCTTCTTTCTCACATCAGGTTTCACTAGGTGCCATTCTGATCCTAATGTCTACTTTTTGTGGCAGGATGACTCGCTCTTGATTCGAGTTCTTTATGTTGATGACCTTTTGATCACCAAGAGTTCTTCATCAGCTATTGCAGTGGTGAAGGCATCTCTCTAGGATAGATTTGACATGATAGACTTGGGTTTGTTGTACTACTTCCTTGGCATTGAGATCTCACAGTCAGATTCAGGGATTTCTCTTGCATAACCTAAGTATGCTCTTGACTTATTGGCTCATTTTCACATGGCTGATTACAAGCCATCTTTGACTCCCTTTCTATTAGGAGTCAAGCTTGAGGCTGACTATTCTTCACCATTGGTTGATGCCACTCGATATCGACAACTTGTTGGTAGTCTCATCTACTTGACTCACACCAGGCATTACAAATCATATACAATGGGACTTGTCTCCATATTTATGCATGAACCTCATGAGCTACATTAGAAAGTAGCTAAGAGGATCTTGCATTACATATAGGGTTCACATAGATACATGATTTATTAGAAATTTGGCATAGAGGTTGACTTGGTTGGATATACAGATTCAGACTGGGCTGGCAATTCACAGACTCACAAGTCCACTTCTGGTTACAATTTCTCTCTAAGTTCTGGTCTTATCAGTTGGTCTAGCAAGAAGTAGAATGCAATTGCTATATCATCCATAGAGGTAAAGTACAAGGGAGCTATTAATGCAGTTACTAAGGCTATTTGGCTTTAAGGGATTCTTTTTGAGTTTGGCATTCTTATCAGGTAGGTCACCTTCATTTATTGTGACAACCAGAGTACCATTTAAGATTTGTAGGAATCTAGTTCAGCACCAGCGGACCAAGCACATAGAGATTCACATGCATTTCATTCGAGAGATTATTCATAGTTAGGTCATTGACTTAATCTTTTGCTAGTCTTCAGAGTAGGTTGTAGACATCTTTACCAAGCCTTTCATCAAGAGCAAGTTCATTCATCTACAAGATCTTCTTGGGGTGTGGTCTACATCTGCGACACCATCATCTTCAAGGGGGGCCTTCTAGCCTATTCATTTATTTTATGTCTCTCTTTTGGGGGGAGTTTTTTCCTATGGGTTTTCTCCTTTTCTCTATCTTATGGGAGATTGCATTTGTACATGGGTACCTCATCAGGCCTAGTTGCTGAGACCCATTTTATATTTCCACACTACCCACCTAAGCTGCGCTTATGGGGGGGTGTTAGTGTAGGTTTTTATTTTTCCCTATTATTTAATTAGGAAAATTATATATTTGTGCATACATGGAGTTTTTCTACATTCATAGAATAGGCTAGCTTATGTGGAGATGTGTGTCATAGATATGTCATATGTGTAATAAGAATGTCATAAGTAACTCTTTTGACCAGTGATTCTGGGTATGGGAGTTACTTCTCTATTCTTAGCACCCTGTCACCACCTTTCATGGAGGAGTTACAGTCTATTCTTGGGGTGATTTGACCACCTTTTGTGGAGGAGTTACTTACTTGCTCTCCTATATGTATTCTTCACTTTGGCCATCTTATGTTAATGGAATATTAGTTTTTCTCCAAATTATCTATGTAATTGTCTTTTGTTTGATTTCATTTACTTTAGCATTTTGTGGTATTCACTTGCTTCATTTTGTGTAACCACGACTTGTGCATCCTCGTTAATCAGACTTTGGTGAATCCTCTGATATGAAGAATATCCAAAATATGTTTACTTATGTGTCTAATATATAATATAAGAAAAGTTAATGTTTATCAAGTTATTTAAATAAATCATTGATTCTTTTGCTTGGTCATATAAATATTTAAAGGGTTATGATATTGTGTTTAACCTTAAATTAGATGTAGGAATCCTAACTTAGTGTAAACAAGGATAAGAATATATAAATAACAATGCACAAAGTCTATGATTAGATCTTTAGTAAGCTAATTAAATTCTAAACTCATATATAAACATACAGTGAATTTATTATGCTGAGATAAGATAAATATAGAAAGTAAGATTAAGTTATGCATGTAAATGATAAATAAGTAATATACTTAGCTTATTTTGATGCTAACATAGTGTTGGATCTAGAACAAACAAAAATTAGGTTGGAAGGTGATTTTAGAATAGTCATCAGATTCTCGATTTAACTCTTCTAGAGCTCTAGACACTAATTCCAACCTAGTATGGTTGTATTGATGCTACTATATGGGTTTGACATAAGTGTTATGTATGGAATACCTACTATAAAAATATGTAACCACTTGGATGCTTTTGGGGTTGACTTCATCTTCACTTTGGTGTATTAATATTTAGGTTATGAACTATCGCTCCTCATGAATTTTCAAAACCCTAATTTTTCATCTTCATTATGACTTTGGAGAAAAATGGGTTAGTGATAATATGGTTTCAATCTAACCCTAAATACCTCTATATTAGTGAGCACTATCTACATAGCTAATACTTAGAAGAGGGCCTCAGAGTGATGTAGTTCTCCCCTATGTGTTGGCTTGTGTGTGAATCATGTAATATTATGTAAATTAAGTACAATAATTACCTAGCTTATAACTTAGAAAATTAGGCTCTTGGGATGATTATTTATTACTTCAGACTTGTAGATGTAATGTACTTATGACTGGTATGGGAATATGGAATATTTATTTAATTAAATTCTATTTGAATGATCTTTGGTAGTAATACTTGGTATTGTTCTCATGTTTCTAGGTGAGGAATGAATGAGGGTTGATATTATATTTATATCAACCCATTTTGGTAAGTAAATCACATTAATTCACTTATATTAACCATTAAGATATGTTTCATTTGAAAATTGGATGACTTTAAGGCATTGTACACTTGTGTCAAGTTAAGATGTCCATGACATTAGTGTCTAGGGAATAGGAAAGTAGGTACATGTTTATAACTTGTAGATATGGAAAATAAGTACATTTTAAGCATTCTAAGAAAGATATAAGGCATAAGTCATCAACATAAGACTAGTTATAATAAGAGATATAGGTCAAGGGACATAAGATAGAATATATGCGGGACTTGTGGAAGTATGAAGGGTCAAAAAATAAGAGGAATAGTCAAGGTTTGAGTTTGCCAAGTGTAAAAGATTGAGGTGCTATATAATCCATAAATATCATCTACATTTAACCCTTGCTTAATCTATTAATGCAATTAATAGTTTAAAATAAAGAAATGTGTATCTGGGTATGTATAACACACCTTGTCTTTGCATGTACTCAACTTGAGTGCTTTACTAGTGACTGAATTGAAACCAAGAACATGCTACAATATATAATACCTGCATATAATCTAGGATTGAATGTAATTATAATATATTTAAATTGAAAGAGAAAAGTTTAGGATTACACCTATGTGTTGATGTAACTACCTTACCCATTATCAAATTGATTTGAGAAAGATGTATCATTGTAAGGTTCTAAAACTGAGATTGGGAAAAATATAGATAAATCTTGAAAGTGTATATATCCAAGGAGATAGATTGATAGAGAGAAATAGATGGATATTGGAAGGCACATGCCTCTATTTTTGGAATAAAAATGAGTTTCCACCTGGTAGTTGAGATTAGCTCAATCATGCAACCCAATGATACTTATAACCTGGTGAGTGTGCATGAACCAAGTCACCCACACTATTAAACTAGTGAGGCTAGATGATATTATCAAGTCTAACTTGAAAACTTGACAAGATTGATTTATTTTATCACCTCAACCATACCAAAAGA
Source organism: Torreya grandis (assembly GCA_037957365.1). NCBI lineage: Eukaryota > Viridiplantae > Streptophyta > Pinopsida > Cupressales > Taxaceae > Torreya > Torreya grandis. The sequence goes on along the minus strand of JARHVA010000070.1, from coordinate 33,453 downwards.
TGAACCAACTATTGTAGTAGATTGGCTCATTATAATTCATAAAATTTCAACTGGTGGGTGGTGACAGTCCTTGAAAATATTTTAAATTTTGAAACTAATTTATATTTTGTTGTATTAGGTGCACATTACATAACATATGCACCTTAAATATGTCTCATTCTAAAACTATGTATAATAATGGTACCAATGTATAGAATTATACCACAAATGTGAATTTAAATCATATAACTATGTGCCTTAAATAATTCATAAAACTATGTAAGTGTGGAGAACATGATTCTAAATCATTCGTCCACTATATATGAAGAAACATGAAAATTGATATAAGTACCAATGTGGAGAACATGTTTTAAAAACATGCCCCCATTATAATTAGGAGATGCTATATATTGAATACATTTGGAAAACATGCTTCCAAATCATACCCTCATTGAATCTATTTTTTTTGAATGTGTCAAAGCCATGCCCATATGACATGACCCCACTGAATCTAAAAATTGATTTAAGTACCATATACTGAATGAGTGTGGAGAACATGATTCTAAACCATGTCCAATTATGTCATGTGTGGATAACATGCCTCTATGACATAAACCAACTAATATTACCCCATTTTAGATGAGGGAAAGATAGGAACTGATAGTTTCCTCACCTCAAAAGGATAATACAACTGTATAATCTATGAATATAATGATGTAGATATAGAGGGAACATATCTAGGTAGATATAACATTGAATTACATAAAACCAATGTGATCACATCAAAGCCTAAGATGTATGATAATGATCATGAAAACATATATATGGTAATAGTACAAGTTCAACAAGAAAATTAATCACACACACAAGATCAATTAAAATTAATTCAAAGGGCAATGGTCCAAGAAGACTGCAAACAAGGGGCATGTTCAAATGTTACACAATAGAATGGACATAACTTAGTAAAATATCCATAAAAGCAATGATGACATATTAAAATTTCCATACAAAAAATAATGACATATGCAAATTTAATGAAAGCATACACATACATAAGGGTAACAATAAAAGGAGCATGTTCAAATACTCAAACAAGATAGATGTCTCCAATGTCCTCATGACATGAGTAGAGCAAAATCCCAACATCTAAAATAGGAATAGATCATGTATTTTGTGTATATCTATATCACATTCAAGTATAAGTGTGACACACATGTGTGTATGTATAAGTAATTTAATATGTCATCCATCAACATGAAACTAATACATAGATTACAAGGAGCTAATGGAACATGTAGTTGCCGTAAATATTTTTAGATTTTTAAACATTTTTTATTTTTTTTGGTATTTTCAAATGTTTGAAAAGGAAATATCATCCTATAATTCCATCCAATATATGGTCATATATATCTCCCCATTATGAACCTGGTGTAATAATCTCATGTTACTACCAAGGAGCATGCATAAGGTTAATATCTGTCATAGTAGTATCGGTGTTGCTCTATATATGTAAAATAATACTCTATGGTTGTGAAGAATTAATAGGAGTAATTGGAGTATGGGTTCATGAAATCCATCATTGAGTGATCTATGGTTTTTGTATAATAATAGTAATAGGAAGACGTGTAGGTGTTATAAATATTTGAATATGGTGCATAGTAGATAGGGATTCTATACAACCCATTGTATGTCTTTGATGTAATGCTCTCTCAAGTACTAGCCACCTAGTAAAGGCGATTTATTATGGATTTACCTTTTATGGTGATTGATCCCTAGTAGGCTTGGTAATTAACTGTATGGGTATAAGTTTCTCTTGTTCAATAAGATGTTCATATGGACTTTCATAAACTGTAACTACTCAGTTGAAATGAATTCATTTAACAAACCCATATACTATATAAGGTATTATTCTAAGTGTATGGATCCAAGGTATTTCTAATAAAATATCAAATATGCTTGTGCAAGGTATGAATAAAAAGGTAGTAACCACATGGGTGGGACTGACCTATAAAGGTAGGTCTATCTTGCCAATAACCTTTTGAGAGGTCCCATAGAATGATATAACTAATCTAGTAGAAGGATGTAAATAATTATGAGTATAACTCAAGTGTGTAATTAATGTCATGGTGAAAACATTTTTTATTTCACCATTATCTATAATAACACTGCATATAGGGCCTTTATCAAGGTATGATCGAATGAATAAAGAAAGAAGATTAGAGTCATCATCTTTAATCTTACTGTCATTCAAAGTAATAAATGGTATTTGAACCATAAAAGGTATATGTCATGTGTAATTAATAATAATCCCATTTAATGGGTGCCCATAATGTGATGGAGGAGGATGTGCATTATATTCCATTTTCACTTTTGGTTTCTTTTTAGAATGGTCCTATAAAGGATTGTTATTTTTTTTGTTTATGGTGATCACTAAGTTGTGAGATTGATTGCTTTGGAGGATCCTCAAATGTAAGATTTTGGTCATCAATAAGATCTTAAATATTATGATTTAAGGTAAATCATCTACTTGTTTAATGTCTTAGTCCTTGATGATAATCACAATAAGCATTCACATCATATCCTTTGGGTAAATTTAAACTCCTATCAACCTTGACAGGATGAGGGAGAGATGTAAGCTGACACTCTAGTAACCATGGGAGTAATGAAGTTGGGGACTTAGGTAAACATGTAAATTGTCTCCTTGGTGCATTAAATAAGAAAATTTGATTATGTTGTTGTGAAACTACATTAATCATGGTGGTTGTTTCTTTTTTAGGATCAGGAGGTTTTATCTTATAACTTGGTTTGATGGTAAATTTAGTAGTAGATGTATATGAAGCTGGTGTGTTTGATACATAATTGAGCCTATTTAATGAAATAATATTCATTTCATGGTCCTCTACAACATGTCATAAGTCATTAAAATATTTTAACTTCTTAAAAACAATAGATTCATGTAAAGGATCAAACAAACTTTTCTTGAATATGTCTTGTAACTCCTTATCTGCCATAAGATGGGTCATTTTAGCTAGCACTTTCTTATATCTCAAGACATATTCATTGATAGGATCATTGGATCCTTGTTTTATTTTGGAAATTTGAGCATAGGAAACCTTTTTGAAAATATTAATGGAAAAGTATGCTAAAAACTAGACTACAAGAGATTTGAATGTTTTTACAGATTAGAGAAGTAAATCATAAAACCACCTTAAAACATAGTCCTTGAGGATTCTTGAAAATAATTTAGTCAAAATTTTATCATTAGAGGAATAATCAAGGCATGACACATAAAAGGATTGAAGATTTTGTTTACAATCACCTTTGCCATCATAAAATGGAAACTTAGGTGCAACAAACTAGTTGTCAAAGGGTGCAAAGATGATGCAGGGGAATCACTACCCCATTTATAAATACTAGTATAAATTCATGTTTATGATATTTGTAGGTTGTCATGGTCTTTACGATCTAAATTCATATGAGTTTATAATCTTATCTAATGGAGTGTCAAGTGGTAAATTAGATTTATTAAGAATATGTCAACACACACTACTTAACTCATAGGTTAGTCATATGGTAAGTTTGAGTTTGTTAGTGGTTAACTAGGAAGTTACAAGTTATTTACAAAGCCTTTTGGCTTAAATTATGGTTTTTGGTTTTGAAATAGGCAGGCCATTGTAAATGAAGTGAATCATTGAACAAGAGAAAGTGAGAGAAATTGTTTATGTAACCTCTGTATCAAAAGAGATCTCAAGTGTTAGAGGGTTATGAAACACATCTTTTGAATAAATAACATGATGGGATTTTAAAGCATTTATTTCAATATTTTTTACCTTGTCCTCCAAGGTCTTTATAACTTCAAGGAGTTTTTGAACTGTATCCCTAGTGGGATTTAGATAGGCAATTTCAGTAGTCACCATAGGGGATGTAAACATGTTTTGAGTAATAATAGGTATTAAAACTGGTATTTGTGTTGAAATAATTGTTAATTCCATGATAGAGGTAGAAATGGTAGTTTTAGTAAATGAAGGTTTAAACACATAACCCATGTTCCCACTAGATGTATTATGTTGTAATGTGTTCAAGGGGTGGGATGTTTCAACTATAATTTTTAAAATTTTTACTTCTAGTATAGTTTTTAAGATCTCATCAAGATATTTAGGGTTTTTTTTTTAATACACTCACTACACAATTCAATTAATTGCACTTGATCATGGTCTATTTTATCATTTTTATTTGTTTCATGGATTTCATTATCAATAATATTCTTCTATGATGACTATCAATATATTTTTCATTGTCATTATGGGTATCATCATGATCCAAAGTATGAGATCCCTTATTGGTTTGAGATATCTTAGATGGTGGGAGTGGAAGCTTAATATGTTCAATAGGCACACCTCCCAATCTAGGGCTATGCCTAAGTTACATGCAAAATAATATTAGGAAACAAAAAAGTAAAACAATTTGAAACCCTAACTAGTTTAAAACCCTAGGAATTAGAAAAGTTTGCATTCAAACAAACCAAGTTCACCAAATGTTTAACCCTAAAATTGGATGTAGGAATCCTGACTTGGTGTTAATAGGGTTAAAAATTATAGAAATGAAAATACACAAGGGTGATATTTAGGCCTATAGTAAGCCAATGAAATGGTAAAACCAGATATACACATACACTAAATTTATTATACTGAGAATAGGTTAAATATAGAAAGTACAACTAAGTTATGCATGGAAATGACAAAGAAGTAATATACTTAGTTGTTTATAATGTTAAAACAATATTGGATCTAGAAAAGGTAGAAAATAAGTTGGAAGAAGATTATATAAAAATCATCATATTCTAGATATGATGCTTCTAGAGCTCTGAACACTAACATTATCCTAGGATGGTTGTATTGATGCTACTATTTGGGTTCAACACAACTGTTATGTGAAAAATACCTACTAGAAAAGGATGGGGCCACCTAGATGATTCTATTTTTGAATTCACCTTTATTATAGTGCATTCAAATCTAGGTCATGGAATGTCACTCATGAATTTTCAAAACCCTGGTTCTTCATCTTGACTGTGACCTTGGGGGAAAATGGGTTAATGGGCACATAGTGTCAATCTGATCCCAAAATTCCCTTTATCAATGAGTGTTTCCTACATAGCCAATACTCTAAAGAGGGCATCAAAATGATGTATTTCTCCCCTATGTGTTGGATTATATGTGAATCATGTAATATTATGAAAATTAAGTACAATAGTGACCTAGATTGTAACTTGGAAAATTGAATTCTTGAGCTACTCTTTTATTAATTCAGACATGTATATGTGTTTTACTTATGTGGAAATAGGGAAGCTTTATTCAATTAGATAATTTTCGAATGCTGTTTGGTAAGAATACTTGGTATTGTTCCCATGTTACTAGGTCAAAAATGAATGAGGGTTGATCTTGTATTTATATCAACCCCTTGTGGTAAGTAACTTGAATTAAATCACTTAGGTCAACCATTATGATACATTTAATTTGAAAATTAGATGACTTTAGGGAACTAAACACTTGTTTCATGTTAGGATACTAACATCAACATTAGTATCTATCTTGGACATTAGTGTCTAGGGAGAAGGAAAGTAGGTACAGGTTCATAACTTGCATATAAGGAATATAAGTACATTTTAAACATTTTGGGTAAGATAAAAGGCTTGGGTCATCAACATAAGACTATTCAGACTAAGAGATATAGTCCAAGAGGTACAAAATAGGCTAGATGAAAGACGTACATAAGTGGGAAAGGTCCATCATTGAGAGGACTAACCAAGGTTTGAGTTTTCTGAATGTATAATACTGAGGTGTTGTACAATACATAAATATCATCTACATACAGTTATAGTTTGATATGTTATACCTAATAAACATGGTATAGATCCTGTTAGGTAAAAACCTCGTATAGTTAGCCCCTTATTAGAAGACACCATAAAAAAAAAAGATAGATAAAATGTTTTATGGTGGTGTCATTTATCTTCTTAGATATTTTTATTAGGTAGTTAAACTTATCACAATTTGTAAAAATAATGGTCATATTCATCTTTGTGTTAAATTTGGAGATTTGAATCATACTAGTGTTAAAGATAATTTTACTTTACCAAACATATGTCATATTTTAAAATGAGAATTTTGTTGTGAAATGATGTCATTATTATATGTACTTTCAAAATATAATCAAAATTTGCCAAAAAATAGACATAATGCTACTTTTGACTACATTTAGATGCATTTTTAGTTTTTAATAGAATGTCTTTCAGACTAATAAATACATGTGCTATATTTTAAAGAGAAATGAATGTATATTTTGATGACTTGATTGGTATTATCATTTAAGACTATATAGATGATCTTACTATTCATTCTAATAGAAGGAAGAAACACCTAGATCACTTATGTGAAATCTTTATTAGGTGTAAAACTATGACATATCTTTAAATCCAAAGAAATTAGTTTTTGGTATGATTGAAGGTAAACTTTTAGATCACATGATAGTAAAAGATAGAATTTGTATATACCCTAATCACATTAAATCCATTAGATAATGCCTCCCCCAAAGGATCTATCTATTCTAAGGTCTTTTTTGGTAAGATCAATTTGTATGCAAATTTATTTATGATTTCACTGATAAAGCTAGTCCATTTCAAATTTTACTTAAGAAAAATTAGAAATATTTGTGGGATATACAATTAGATATTACCTTTGAGTAAATAAAAAATGTAATATCAAGTTTTTGTTTACTTGAAAAACTAGACATGAATAAACCTTTCATCTTATATGTTAATGTAACTGATAAGACCATAACTGCTATTTCCACTTAGTATGATCAAAATCATGAAAAATATCCATTGGATATATGAGAAAAGTGATTAAACATGCTAAAATTAGGTATCCATTAATTAATTTTTTTGTTCTTTTATTAGTTTCAACATTAGGTAAATTTATATATCTTTTGATGAGAAATAAAGTGATTGTATTGTCAAACGTAAAGTACTATATTAATTATTAAAATAATACTTAATTAATCATAGGTTAGCTAAGTGGATTTTCATAATACAAGAATATGACTTTGATTTTAAAATGTATAAAACAATAAACGGTAATGACTTAGCGAAAGATTTTATTGAAAACACAATTTTTAATGATAGTGTTTTAATTATTATTTTTGACAATATTTTGAATGCTAAACCACATTTTTTAACTATGAAAATTGTTGATATTACATAAAAGTTTGAAATTAGACTTGAAATGCAAGAATGAGATTTTTTACTTTTACAAGATGATTGGTTTCATGATCTCCTTTATTACTTTAGAAATCAAAATTTGCATGATTCATTAGATAAACATCAAAATATATTTTTAAAAGTTAAAAGCCTTAAATTTTGTTTTACTTAATTTCATTTATTTTATACAAATAGAGATGGAGTTTTATTATCTAACATATGATCACACTCTAAAATTTATTATTAATAAGTTTCCATAAAGGTAGTTATGGTAGACATTTTGCTATAAAAATAAAAACATAAAGTTTTATGTGATGGTTATTATTGGCTAACTCTATTTAAAGATATTTTTTGTTTAGTTAGATAATGTATACTTTGTGAATTATTTGTAGGAAGGGATAGACTACTTGAAATGTAGTTAAATCTGGTTAAACCCGAGAAACCATTCATAAAATGGGGTATATAATTCATTTATGATATACATCATTTATCTTTATCTATCCATAGATATATCTTGAGTACAAATAAATTTTAAAAAATGGCCTAAACTTGTCATTCTTAAAACTTGTGTCACTTCAAAACTCATTTATTTCTTTGAAAAATATATTTTTCTCACATTTTAGATTCTATTGTTGTTTGAAAAACACGTCGTAATTTCACATTGAGAAATGATGTACCTATTTTTTATCTTTTAAAACTTAGTTTGCCTTCAAATATAGTTTTAAAAGTGTTTTAGGTGTATAATGTAGCTTCCATTTATTACCATTAGGCATTTTTCAAACATAGTTTCGCATCATTAAATGAAGTTAAATTATACAAGAATTTTGCATGATGATATTCATATGTCATTACAATGCAATGGTGAAAAAATACAGACAAAATGATTTTTCACATTTCAAATGCACAAAAATCAAAACTAAATTTTGTGTTGATTTTTACTTAGTCATTTTCTACATCTTCCTAGTTACTAATTTTTCCAGTGCACACATTTCAAACCTAATTTCTCAAGGTCAAACTCCATAAAATTATACTTTATTTTTATATGATGGTAGCCAAATATAGAAATATTGTATTAATAAATAAAATCATAAAAAATTCCTTCTTATAAGAGAAATACACAGTGATAAAAATTGACATTCGAATTGATTTTTACTTGGTTATTTTTTTCATCTCCTAGTTTATAAATCTACCTAGTACACACCCTTCAAACCTATTTTTGAAGTGAAAAATTATATCTAATTTTCCTCTAAAGTTTACATGACCATAATCATATGTGCTAAAAATACAATGATGAAATAATTCACATAAAGTTATCTTTAGGAGTTGAATGTGTAACAATCAAAACTACCTTCTATTTTGATTCCTGCATTTCTAGTTATCAAATCTACCTAGTGCACACATTTAAAACTTACTTTCACACAATCAAATCACATTTATTTTTATTGAAAAAATTTCATTATGATATAAAAATGTGAGGAGAATATAAATTTAAAATTAAATCACACATAATTTAAACTTAACTATTGAATACATAGGAAAAAAATTGGTATTTAAACTAATTTTTACTTCATCATTTTTTAAGTGTTTCTGATTTTCAAATTTTGCTAACAAGCACTTTTCATAAGGCATTTCACATAGTCAAAACACATCCAATTATTGTGAAAATGTTTTTGATATTATAAAAATTCCATTAGAATATAATGGTAGAGAAGATCACATGAATTATTTATCACGTGTAAATTATGTAGTAATCAAAACTACTTTTTTGCATTGATTTTTATATTTTTCTAGTTTTAAAATATACCTAGTGTGTACTCTTCAAACCTAATTTATTACATCCAAATGAGGTTAAATTCTATAGAAAGTTTTCATCATGATAAAAATATGCCATTAAAATGTGTTGGTAAGACAAAATCATAGAAAATTCAATCTGACATACAAAATTCACATCATTAAAAATTGACTTCTGCATTGAATTTTACGTAAGTCATTTTTTGTCTTTCCTATTGCCAAATATAACTAGTGTGCATGCTTGAAACTTAGTTTTGTAAGGACAAAACATATTAAATTACACTTAATTTTTTATGAATAGAGACATATGTTAGGATAATATAATGATTAAGGAAGTCATATGAAATTGTTTTTCATGTGCAATGTGAGAAGTGCACAACCATAAAAATTGAATTGTGCACTGATTTCTGCATCTTCCCATTTACCAAATATTATAAATGCACACTCTTCAAACTTAATTTCACACAAATAAGTTTAATCTAATTTTTTAAAATTATTTCATGATCATAAGCATATGTAACTAGAATACCATAGTGAAGGAAGTCACACAAAATAATTTTCCAAGCATGAAATTCACAACAATGAAAATGAACCTCTGCATTAAGTTTTACTATTTTTTGTCCTTTCTAGTTATAAGATCTACCCATTGCAATTATTTAAACCTAATTTTTCATAGCCAATGAGGTAAAATTATGAGATAGTTTTACATGATTATAGTAAAATGTGGAAAGAATTTGAAGGCAAATAAATTCATAGAAAATCAGCTTACTTTTATGCTAATTTTTACTCTACATTTTCAATTTTCAAATATGACCAGTGTACACTTTTAAATCCTATTTTTGTAAGACCAAATGAAGTACAAATTGATTGAAAATTTTATGATAATACATTGATGAATGATAATATAATCCAAATATTTTTGCAGTTACTATTTTTTCCAAGTAAAAGATATGCCTATATAAAATGCTCCTTTTAGAAAGTTTGTCACTTAGCCAACTTTTGATTAGAAAACACTTAAAGGGTAATGCACATGGATTAAATTGATTATTTAAAAAAAATAAAAATACCTTTTTGAACTTGTTTTTTATAGCTTTCCATAAATATAAAATATGATAGGTATTGATTATGATTTATCCTACGAATTTCTCTTTTAATGTATTCTGAAGTACTAATGTGGCTGCTCATGACTACATGTTGGTTTTTAATGCATATATTTTGATATGTATTTCCATATTCAATTTCATTTATTACATTAAAAATTTGGTTTCTCCATCTTTGCAATAATTTTAGTTTAAAATTGGAGAAATACAAGATGTAAACTTATCAATATTTTAATATCAAGAAACTATTGCTTCTAAATACTACGTATTTTTAATTTTTGATATCTTTCACCTTTGATAAGAAATTAATAGGTTTTTATTTATGGTATGATTTTTATAATAGGAGTGAATTATTAAATATATGACTTGTCACCAACATTAAATGGATATATGACTCACGTATTAAAATTGTACAAGGGAGACAAAGCATGAAAGAATTATGCATGGATGAATAAGCTCTGGTCCTAAACATGAACACTTGATATATTTTATTGTTTCCATCATTTATCTACTACTTAAATTTAATGTGATCCAATCATTAATGATTTTTGCATGTATTACCTTGAATATGTAGTTCCACATTAAATTTGGGCCTTGTTTAGTGCCTATTATTTAATGTTTGTAATCACCTAATGGGTGGCTGATATTGGATTGAAAAAATATATAAATATATCAAGAGGGATTAGAATATGTTGTTTGATTAAGAGTTATAATATAGAGTAAAGGACGAGACACTTATTTCCTATAATTTCTTACTTTCATGGATAGTTTTTCTTGTGAGCAAAGGTTTTGAGAGAGATTTTTATATACTTTCCTTAATTATGGTGAATACAAACATCATTTTCAAGTAAATATATATCAATTGAAATGTTTTGAATAATTTTGTACATTATCTATGCATGTATATGGTGATTTTGTCCATATTTCTTCATGGTCCAATAACTTAGACTCTTGCATCATTTTTATTCATGGATGTGTATATCCTTTAAAAAAATAGATTGATTCCATGGAAATCAAAAGATGTTAAATGAATGATAATTATTATAGCTAAAAAATAGGCTTACATCTTTCTCTTTTTTATTCTCTTTTATTTTTTTTCAAATCTGTTAGAGTAGGTAGAATAGATCTGGAAGTTGCAATCCATGTTTACAAGTTTTATCTTGATTGCAAACCATTATCATTATTATTAGTGCATTATTTAACCCCTTATATGCAATGAATAATTATTGAATTAGTTTTATTTCCTTAAAAAATCCACACTTATTGAATTTCCAAGTGATTGATCCATAAAACCAACATTACCTACCACCTTATCTTAACATATTTCAAACATACCCCTTGAAATAGAGTAGTTTGTCATCAACTACTAAGTTATATTTCAAGCCAATATCTATAAGTAACAAACTTTGGGGATATTTATTATCCTTTAAGGAGAGGTTGGGTGGATTCCCACCCTACCTCAGTTTGTGTGCCAAACTACCCATCAATAGATTCCTTTATAAAATCATTTCATATAATGGTCCTCAATTTATTTAAAATTATTAGGAAGTTACTCTATTCTCTCAAGTCATTCATCTAAATATGAAACAAACAAGATGAATAGAATAACAAAAAATGATTTTTATTGTGAATAAAACTATATGTGGAAATAAAATAAATTGACATACTAACCTAATTGAAGCCTTATGGGTTGACCGTATAATGGTTAAATCTACAACTAAATATTCACCTTTTATATGTTTTTTTGTTGTTGAAGAAACTATTCCAATTGAGTTGTAAATTAACTCAACAAAAACTATTTTCTAATACACTTATAAAAAAATGATATAATACAATAAAGACTAAATGGATTCTTAGCATTAAATGTATCAATATCCACCACATAACAAAAAATTGAGAAGCTAAAGAAAAAAATAAAAAATTATTTGATAAGAAAGTGTTTACTAAAACATTTAATATTGATGATTTGAATTTAAATTGAAATAAAGCTCATGAAGAGATTAAAAAAAATCATAAATTTAACTCTTTATGGTTAGGACCATGTAAAATGGCTAATGTTCTTGGATGAAATACTTTCCATCTACATTATTTAGATGTTAATTTTTTACATCATACAATTAAATGATTTAAAACTTTTCCATGATTAAAATACTCTCTTTTAATTCTAGTTTTCTTTTCTTTCCTTTTCTTTCTTCATTTTTTTTGTGTTAGTTTTATATGTTTTCCTTTGTGTGTTTTGATGAAAGCTTAATAGCTTATCTAAAATTATGAAGTAATCTCCATGCTGGCTAAACCAAATAATCTCATATATGACTATAAGAATTTAACATTTATAAATGTTAAATATTTTAGCCTATTTAGATTAATGAATTCTTAACTAAAACTAGTAATATTGTTGTTTAAAACATTATTTAATTTTAAATTCTATGTTTTAGGTGGTTGTAATAATATTCATCTAACCTAAAATTCCCAATGGTTTATATCCCATTCTTCATGCCATGATAGTTTAACAAACCATCCCTTATTTCAAAAAATATTCAAGGGGTTCACACTTAACTAATTAAGAAATAACTTCCCTATATTGCACTCATAAAGTTAAAAATTTACAATTTTTATTGTAGGATAGTCTTATATATAAAATTGGGCAACAAGGTTGGGGGTCTTATCACAAATTTTAATAACCTAATAAAATAAATTAAATAGTGAAAAATATATAGTGTACCACATTAATAACATTACACGTGGCAAAGGCCAACTTGATTTATAATATTTTTTGTCATTACATTTGTTTGATTGTGTGTAAATTATCATACTTGATTATTTATAATGTAATTTTTAGTTAACATCACAACATGTTAAGTCATAAAATTATAGAATAGTGAAATTGGACTTCATTTAGTGACATATTCATCCTCTTTGAATAATGATAATTTGAAAGCTAATACAAGTGATAATACTTATGAAAATGTCACATTTGGTAAGATATCAGATAATATCCTTCAAAATAATGATGATTTTGTTCATATCAATCTGTATTTTTAATCTTTACAAGCAAGTTTTTCATCTTCACCATAGTTTGTGAACTTAGATAATCTTAGTTCTAATGCTTCTATGTATCGTAATTACCTTTAATACATGACTTAAGCTTAAGTATTCAAAGTTCTAAATGCGTTTTAATGGTTTTAAATTTATTTTAAAACCCTAATGATTAAAGTTATAAATATAAATTTTATGATTTTAAAACTCTAAACACTATCTTGATTCCTAAATCCTATCTAAACATTATGTCCAAATGATTTAAATACCTACTATAGTCATGTTGGCATATGTGTGTATGTGTATGTGTATGTGTGTGTTTGTGTGTATAAGGCATCAAAATTATGTGTGTGTGTGTGTGTGTGTGTGTGTGTGTATTTCTAATTCATTTTGAAGGATTTTAAATGCACACATGTGTAGAGTAGTTCATTATCATATTCAAACTTTATTGTATAGGAATTTGAAATCATTGCTATGGACTTGTTGGATGCCTTTATAAAATATTTGATCATGTCAAGTTAGTGTCTCAATTTCACAAGATGTTTTCAAAAATAATTTTTTTTAGTGGAATGAATATAAGTTTATAAATAGTGGCAGACTTGAAGAAAGTTAGCATTGATGAAATAAGAAATAGTAATATTATTAAAATTATGAAGATAGTTTGTGAAGTTTATAAAGTTAGTTTTTGACAAATAATATTTTAAAATTTTGGTCACTGCCATTCACTCAATAAGATGATATGCTTTAGGAATTAAATATTCCACATAGCCTTTGAGCCTATAATAAATGTCACATGGGAATTGGGGTATAGACGGTCATGTTATTTCATTTGGTCATTTAATTTCTCATCTATAAGCTTCTCTGCAAAAACAATACTCTACCATTTTTTCTCTTGATAACTCCTTAATCCAATTTTTTATTTGTATGCTTCATTAATTTCACTTTATATACAAAAATTAACGTATTTTAGAAACTTTTAGGTTGATATACATTATGCTTGGTGGATTATTTGGACTTATGGAAGTCTTCAAAGTCATATTTGAACTCATAACTTGAAGATGTGCATGTATGAGCTCAATTTTATTTTAAATAATAGTGTTTGGTTTCAATTTCAAATGTTGAAGTTTGAAGTGGAACATGGGTATTTTATTTCAGTATGTCAGAAACCGTATATCATTTTCTCTCTGCATGTAGTATTTTGTTCACATGATATAAGTTTAGTCTTGGTCATATTTCTCCTTTTCTTCTCAAGTTTCAAAATCTGAAAGCACATGATGAATATGTGTATGCAAGTTTCATAGTTGAAAACCTGCATGTAAGTGTTCCAATAAAATTTCTTAATGTATTTTTCTCCTTTTCTCATTGAGTTTCAAATCTCAAAGCACATGATGAATATGTGTATGCAAGTTTCATAATTGAAAACCTATGTGCAAGTGTTTCAATCAAACTTCTAATGTTTTTTTCATTTAAGTATTTTAGTCAAATTTATTTGTAGTTTTCAATGAATTTTAAGATTTCTTGGTTAGTTTTAGTTGTTTTTCAAACAATAATGGTTGATATTTTATATTTAAAGTTCAATTTGTATAAGGAAGAATACATAAATATATATGTTTGCATGCAAACATGATATAGATTGAAAACCTTACATAAATATTTGGTTTTTATTCTATGATGGGTTCAATATACATTTTGTATTGAAACTTATCTAAATCTCTTGAAAGGGTTTTGCATTGTTTTAAAGTCATTTTATCTGAAAATGTAAACATAGTTGAATTCTTGCATTCAAAATTTAGTTTATATGTCAGAGAATTTGTGAATAGAATAATTTTTTTTAAATGCACACATTATTAAAATATTTTTTTTGTATCAGATAAATTTATTTTAGATGATTATGATAAAGACTTATTGGTTTTAAATTTAATCTAATTTATTATATGTATTTCTTGGCTAGAAAACTCTATGATAATGATAGCAATTTTTTCGGCCAATTCACAACTTTCTCAATATACTCTTGAAACTTCCTACTGTTAATAAATTAACTCATATAGTTCATATTTTTGATACAAGAGTTTAAAATATAGTTTTATGGGTTATTTCCTTTTTGATGAATTTAACTTCAATCTTAGATCTTTGAACTCACTGGTTTTTACGTAATTTTTTTATGAAGAAAATATTCTATATTATGTTCAAAGGTTTTTTTTCCAAATTGCATAAGCTTTATTTGCATATGTTGACATACAAGCTTAGTTATTTTAAATTTGGAATATCTTAAAATGGATGTTGAAAATCATTGGTTTTGGTTTATGGTAAACAATGTAATTATTGAAGGTGGATTTTGAATAATAGGGTTTGGTTGATTTTGTTAACATCTTATAAGGTTTTTAGGTTTAATATTCATTGATTATGGTTATTTATTATAGTTCCTTGCTACTTTTAGTAATAATAAAAGATATTTCAGCTCATGGATGATCAAGATGAATAGTATTAGAAAATATTTTGAGATAATATGGTATATTTGAATACTTGAAATATAATACAATATGAATATTTTAAAGGTAGTATGTATTGTGTTTTTATAAGTTTGGATTTCAAGTAATAAACCCTAGTTTATATTTTTATCTTTGAGATAGATAAATTTTCATAATAATGAAAACCTACATATTATGATTGTTTCATTTCATGTTGAGTTCGGTTTAGAACATTGATATATCTAAGTAGTTATTTTATTTTAACAATATTTTCAGAGATGACACTGATATTATTTTTGAAAACAAACAAAATAATGTTATTTTATTGACCCTTTTATCTTCATTTTAGAGGTAACATGTTAGGTTGGAGTAGAGGTTTATAGACTTCTAATATAAATAATGTTTGGTGAAGATAATCTCAATAAAATGATAGTGTATCATTAATTTGGGATAATTATAGGGGCAAACCCATTAGGCCCTATTGTACCAATTTTTGAACAAAAATAAAAAATCTAAAATGTTAGGTATTTTGATCGCAAACGGTAAAAAAATTAAAAATGAGTTAAAATTGGTCAAAGTCATTTTTGTCTAAGTCAAAATTCATATTATAAAAACATTTATTTTCATAAGGTCAATTTGGTCAAAATTAGAAGAAATGTGATAAATGGATATCTTTAGCCTTGTCAAATTTGGTACACCTAACATGCATAGTTCAAATTTCCATTTGTTTCTTGATAGGTCATTAGACCATGATGTGTGTTTTATATACACATCAAAACCTAACATGTGTGTAGGCATATAATAAAACCTTCCCTCTTTGTAAACCAACCCATTAGACCCTAATGTATGTACAAAAATAGGTCAAATATTGATACCTTTGTAAGTATCCCCCTTTGATGCATTATATTTGAAACCCTCTTAGACTATGATGAACTTGTAAACATGTATATTAGATTCTGACATAAGTTCATACACTCCAAAAATTCTACCAATATTCCATAGGTTTTCTCTACATGCATGAGGGTTTCAAACTTGACTTTTAACCTCCTTTCTTCCTACATTTTTAATTCATTATGATTTTATCGCACTTTAAACCTTGCATTTGTGTGATCATTTACATTATAGGTCTCTTCAATTTGGGTTTCTTCAATTGGTTGAAAGATAGGGTTTTGTTGAATCTCTATCCTTAAACAATACAACAGAGTTTTGGACTAATTCTTTGATGAGAAGGTATTTCAAGGAGATTTTTTTTAATCAATTGTGGTATTAAAAGATTATCCAAAAACACATAATAGGAATCATTTTTCCTCACATAATTTGTGAACTCTGACCTAACATTGAAAAACTTTGGCTTTAAAGATTTGTTCTTCTTGTTAATCAGATTCTAAAATTGATTTGTATATTCATTATAATTTGGGTCCTATTCAAAAAATCATTAGGTATCAATATTCTATTATAACTATCTTTTTATCCTACCATCCATCTAAACATTCTCCAGACTCTAGCAGGTACTTGAGCCTTCATTAGACTCTGACCATTTATTCAACACACCATCAAATTCTGATATATGTATGTGCATACATCAAAATTTAATCCTCTACTAGATAGACCCTTGTACTCCACACCCTATTTAGACATAAATCAAACTAAACATGTCCTACTCAAGAATACCCCATGATCTACTATTTATTTGAACATAGTCAAATTTTTGTATTCATAGGTGTAGCTCAGGAATTAATTTTACTCACATAGGTAATTGATATTCATCAAATGTTATCATTCAACACTCCAATCAAAGAGAACATGAATAAAATCACCCTAAATAAGACTCCTCCCAAAAGGGCCCCCAATCAAAAGAAGACACTGACATGAAATATCAATTTCAAGAAATTGTTCCACCCTCATACCTAGATTCAAATGTTGAAGAAAAATAGATACTAATCTAAGTCACATCAATATGATTTTTTTTGGAATAGAATCAGTGGGGTTCATAAGATATATTATGGTCAAAGTATCCATGATAGTGGACTAGCTCAATCATTTGCCTTCCCAATTTAAGTACAGTGTCCATAATGAGTCCTAATAATGGCTAAGCATTATGATTCAAAGAAGAAAGAGGTCAAGAATCTAAAAAGATAATATATATATATATTTTAAGACCAGAATAGATTGATCACTTAATTTAGTTACCTAAGAGGTAAAAATTTGTTGATTTCACCCCAACATCCACTCAATAATTTTAGGATTATAATATTAGTTCCTACTCTAAGTGGGTCAAAAAAAAATGGTTGATGAAACCTAAGCATATAACAACAAGACTTACCAATAATGATTCTAGGTTTGAATTAAATAATGAAGTCAATGATATGATCACACTCTTGCACAGAGTTTTGGGGAGCCCATCTGTAAGAAATTTTCAAACACACATGTATAGATGCAAAATAAGTAATATATCAATTAGGGACAACTGATCAATGATTCCATTGATAAACAACTAATATAGGTCAACACCACTTCTAAATTCTACATGACCCCTTATCTCATCTATGTTATTGTTAGGATAAGATTATATAGTGACTTGAATATAGTAGGTGACATTAAAACTACAAAAATATATCAATTATATCCTCAACTCACATTTAAGGAAAATACATATCATTTTCATAGGGTAAATGATGCATTTTTACAATGTATGATTCAAATATTTGAATCGAAACCACACAACCTAAGGATATCAATACAATATTCTATATATATTTTCCAATGGGGAGCCTCATTCATACAATTCCTAACTTTCACTTATCTGAGAATCTATGGGTGTGAGATTGCTCCATACATTCCCCTAATGTATCTAGATGATAAATGGGCCTTAATAGAACTAGTAAGGTAGTTGACTGAGACACATAAGCTCTTGTATAGCAAACACAAGTCTAAAATAAAGTTTCCCATTTCTATTGGTTGGTACACTTATGCCTCCTCAACTAATTAAAAATGAATTGAGAAAATAAATGACTCATGTCACCATTCAGTCATTTGAAAAAAAACCTTTTTTTAATGGCAAAGATCTAATTGAAAATATTATTATTTCTTCATATCAACATGTGCACCACTTTCAATACTTTTGGATGGATTGTGATGATGAGAAAGACATGATAATATATGATTACTCATGATTCACTTCAGAACAGGTCATTGTATTTGACATAGTAGAAATCAAGAATAATATAGTATATGAGGAAGATGTATTGGACCCCATTTAGGATAAAGAATGGATTGAATTGAAACCTCTTTCAAAATTGGATTAGCACAAAAAATAATCTACTTCACTCATTGACAGGACGAAGATTGTGCTAAATATGACTCTTAGATGGTTGAAAATCAAAGGTATTGATGTTGATAAAGCAAGATTTCCTCCTCCCATGAAAGAGACTAAATTGGGAAGTGTTCATAAATCACAAAAAGTAAAAATTAGACCATATTAAATAACAAAAATAAGGAAATACTCAAAACAAATTGAAGTAGAAATATAAGTTGAAGCCATCATAGAAGTTGTTCTAGTAAAAAATCCATTCGAGTTAAAAATAAGAAGGCTAGGTGAAAAGTTCTCTAGTACTACTAGTATTTCTATTTCAAAATAAATCTTGGTTAGCAATAATATATAATAGTCTCTAGATTCATATACATCCTTGTTATTCAGTCTTCTACTCCCTCTTAGCTTGATACTTCATTGCCTTAATATCTTTCTCAAAATGTTCAATTGCATCATATATCTTCTTCAAAAAATCCAACTGATACATTATAAAAAGAGAAAGGTGAATTTGTACAAGAAAATTCTCAATCCTTACAAACCCATCTTCCTCCCCATGAGACTCAAAAGGAATTCAACAATGCTCTTGTGTAACAATATCCTAGTATATAAATTCTTGATTGGTTGAATGAGATAGTTAATAAAATAAAGAATATTGTACAACCATAGGAGATTCATATCAACATTTTGAAAAATATTCCTTCTCATATAGTCGATAAGCCTAACATAATGTTTAGAATAATCATAGATAAAAAAGGGGATAAATATGCAAAGGTAGTAGTTTATCCTATTGATAAAGAGAAAGATAATGTTGATTATTCTAATTATCAAAACAAAAAGGTACACTTAGGAAAATATAAAAATGAAGGTGTGAAGTAAAATGTTCAATTTGAAATTGGCATATTGTTTGAAAAAATAGACCAAGACAAAGTGACCAAAGGACAAATCAAAGAAAAGGTTGACCAATTGGCATCAGTTATCCATAAACTGTTAAAGCCAATTCAATTTTCCTCTTCAGTTCATCAAATCTTAGACACCAAAATACTAAATGTAGTTTAATAAATTGGTCATATGGGAAAGGCAACAAATGAATGGTCTGAGAAAATTTTACAGCAAGATGTTACTACCACTCATAGGTGATGAACACATGCTCTAAAATCCAATTAGTATATGATTAATTAACTAAAGATGAAAACAATTATGGTGAATAAGTACATAAATATAATGGATTACTTCCCAAGTTATAAGATTTATCTGATAATTATCTAGATGACCTTATTCAAGAAAAGGTTATTCAAAGAAAATAAATTGTATACCTCACTAAGTTTCTAAGGGTTGATAAGTTTAGGGTTCATATTTTTAAGAAAAGTATTAAAAAATTAAATGACTATAATTCAATATGAGGTGATTATCTCCTTGAAATAATGGGATTAGTAGTAAAATTGAATTGCACATTCACTGATGATGATGGGAAAGTAGTTTATGAGGAGACCATCGTCAATAAATAAAAAAATATCGATGAGATCCCAAATCCCAAATATATATTCAACTATGATTCAATTCATACATTGATCAAATATAAAAATATATTGGATAATATCAATGCAATTGTAAAGAGGCTTCAGGGAACAACTCAGAAGATGACATACCTACATTGTGATGTAGTGATAGTTTTTACATATTCAGATGGACCAGATGGAGATAAAATACTAGAAATTCTAAAAAAGTTTGATGTATATTGGAATAAGAAGCCACTACTATAGAAAATGAGAATATAGACCATACTCAATGAATAATAAGAGAAATAGTTCATAACCAAATTTTGACTAGCTTCCCACTCGGACCTTTTGAGTCATTGTCGCAAATTTTAATTACATATTTTATAATAGTAATTTGCACATTATAAATCATGAAAATATAATAGATTTATTTTTCAAGGTTTAAGTCATGTAAATATTCCAATGCACTTTTTCAAGTTGTGAAAATTTTCCATTGTAAATTTTCAAGTCATGTAAAAATGCCAACACATTTTTGTAGGTTGCATGTTGTATAAACTGCCTAATGTGTTTTTGTAAGTTTTTAAGATGTGAAAACTTGATATTAAACTTTTTAAAGCCCCTAAAATGAATAAAATGTGGTTATACCCTATAACCACCCATTTCAACCTATAAATATAATTTTGGGGTTCATTCATAAGGGTTCTTGACATTAAACTTTTTAATCAAACGGGAGAAAAAGGAGATTATTTTTGAAACTCAACAAGGATCAATATATCATAAATTTTGAAAAATTTGTGTTTGATATTTCTTGGTGGGAAATGTATGTATTACATCTATATATATTTGATTTTGTTCTTTTTAAATGATGGTAAAATTGTAGTTAATTAGTTATAATGTAGGAATTTCATTATAGAGTTTCTTTCTAGAACTTACATTCATAATTTCACAATAGGAAATTCTTGGTGGGGTGAAACTATTATTTTTAATTTTTTTTACAAGGAAATATGACATTATTTTAATATTTATATTATTAGTGATAATCAATTATTTTTTAAGACACTTTGTCTTGGTCACTTTCGTGTCTAAACTGGGATCTAGTTCAATTTCTAGCAAATGACATACTTAAGTCTAGAAATCATCTGAATTGCCTAATTTTATCTATGTAAGGGATTTAATTATGAAAAAATGTGATGAAGCTAGTTTATTTGGTGTATTATAATCCCTATATGCACTAATAACTTAGTTCAATTTCAACCCTAGTCAAATTATGACCTAATAATTTGACACTCTTAGCTTATCAAGGTATTAATTAACATTTGAAACAATTGCCAAAATCCAAAAATCACTAAGCAAGATTAATTAAATTAAACATCTTAATCAACTTGACAACACAAAAGTTATAAATCAAATTAGTGAATTTCATTTATCAAAAAAGGAATTTTTAGCCAAATATGAAGTCAAAGGTCAAAGGAGATAATAAAGTGATTTATTTTTCCTAAATATTAAAAAATTATGAGTCATATCCTCACAAATATCTAAAATGAGTTGTCATGGCTCACAAATATATGAAATTGAGGTGTAAAGATTTCATGAGTGCTTTGACCCAACTCAAGGTTAGCCTAACTCAACCTAGGTTATTTTAGACTCATCCAAAGTTAGAATTTAACTTAACCTCCTTAGGGTTAGAGTTAGTTATTTGAGTTATAAATACAAGTGCCCACAACATATGACAATAAGATTTTGTGTCTAAGGCTATTTTGTTAGAATACCTTAAAGAATCCATTGAGAGTAGTGTTATAATGCTCATTTTATGCCAAGCTTCACACCAGGCCATAAGTGACCATTGGAGAAGTGCTACCACCATGGAGAAGCATTGATATAAGACTTTAATTGTTATAGACCAATGATGAACATCCTTATGCCAAAAGTAATCATCAAATTTGACAAAGGAGGTAAATTAATTATGTTGTTTCTATCTCTATTTTGTCATCTTGTTACTATGTTAAGCTCCCCCTAGTTTTTAGGCAAGAGTTTTTAGTCCTAGTGTATTGTTATTCTTAATTTTTGTCATCTGGACTAACAAGGGACTAATCTACATTTTATGTACTCTTCAAATTCCTAATATACATAATGGCATGCTTAATGGGATCACGCATGCCATATGGTTAAGGAGAATGATATGTTAACCTTAGTTTTTCTAATAAATGCATTTAATTCTTTAAGTTTAAAGTTTTAGCCTTGAAATTAATGTCATTCTATTTTTTGTGTAAACAATAGATCCACCCTATGTAATAGTGGCTTTTCCAGTCCTATGTTTGTTTTTGATATTTATTTATGAAAAAATAATGGTGTCAATTCAGTGGCTTTAACCTACTAAATGGTAGCTTCGCTTTGTAGAATCAACAACTTCGATCTTGTTAAATAACAACTTCACCTATTTTTTTACTGTATTCAATGGCTTCACATGACCTCACTGGTGGATTCACCAAAGGTGCTCTATGTGTCTATGTTTTTAGGAAAATAAGGGCTTTGACCTAATAAACAACAACTTTGATATGTGTTTTTCAAAAACCCAAGAGATCAAAATGGATTATTATTTACTCATTGGATTTTTGGCCTAGAGACAAGCAAACTCCCTAATATTTTTGCAAGAACTAAGGTGGAGAGAGAGAAGCCTAGGTATTTCTAAATATCACATACATTTTTGTTTGGTGCTTAAAATCAACTTAATCACACTTGTATTTTAATTTTTTATGTTTTTTTCACAAGTGCAAACAAGGCCAAGGGGCCAAAATTTCAATCACATTTTGATTTGGTGCTAATAAAAGGAACATACTTTTTAGTTAGAGCTCTTAAGAGTTCACTTTATGTTTTTTTTTGTTATTAGCTAATTTTTCAAAATTCATAGTTATATTTCTTTGTTTGTGGAAAATTAGAAACTATTAAATGTATTCTCTTTCCCCAACCTATTTAGGGAACTCAAATGAACAAAATCACTAAGTTTATTGCCTTGTTTGTTTGGTCTTGTTAGAAAGAATATCATGTATGCTCAAGTTTTGAGTGACTTGGGTGACCCAAAAATAATCTTTAAAGTCTTTCCATTTTATTTTATTACATTTGTCTTGTGGGTGGGAGCTTGTTTCTTCATCATAAGTTCTTTAGGGGTGCATTGACCTAGGGTTTCATCTCCCAGTATCTTACCAACCCCACTCCATGATGGGGTATATAAATTGGGTATGTGATACTAGTATTTCCAAGGGGCTGAAAGGATAGCCTATTTGATCCTAATGAAAACTTGGGTCAAGTCTTGCTAAAAATCAAACTCTACTAAGCAGTACATGGATGGAGTTGCTATACAAATGAATAGATCCTTGTATAGTAAGTTAACATGTATAAACCCAATTGACATGACTACACCCTTGCGTTAGCCACAATTGGGACCATTTAGTGCATTGAAAACTTATATATTTTTAGTCAACCATACTAATCATGGAATTTCTTTCCAAATGCTAAGTGATCCTCACTCTAAGTTTGTGCCATATACCAATGCTTGAGAGATAAAGGTGGTGTAAAAACTCTACCTACACATGTACTTTAATTTTTGGTTTAACACTTAATTCCTCACAAACATTGGTATATTGATGGAAACTTTGGTAGAAGCTATGAACATTGATGTCATTTTTAGGGATAAAACGAGCCATTAGTGCTATTTCTATTTTCTTTGATTTACATGCATGCTTTTAGACTAAATTGTTTATTTGTTTTTCAAGTCAAAACAAGTCCAAAACTATCACATTATTTTCACACCCATTTAACTAAGAGGTGTTACTTTATCCATTTTGTGTCACACTTTTTAACTTAGAGTTTTATTCCAAAACCATTTGTGTGTCACTTATTTAAATGGGTTTTTTTTACGCTTCCTATTTCATCTCAAAACATTTGCCTTGGATTTTTGAGCCCAAAACCATTGTAATTCCATGTTTTTGAAGGAGTGTTCTTATGCTAACTAAATTATTTCAAAACACTCATTACTTTTTAAACCAAATTAAAACCATTATTACACCTCTCTAGTTTCACGTGCGATTATGCTGCCCATTTTGGTCTAGCTTTTTTGCCTTAGAAAATTTGAGTCTTTTTATATTAAATTTGAAACTCAACCTTTCAAAGTGAAAATATTAAACTAATCAAGTTTATGCCAAAACCTTATCTAATTTAGTCTTAGGTAGTTTACCTTTTATGTTTATATTTTGATATTTAGGTTGATTTTTTATTTGATCTAAAGAGCCCTTGCCTAGACCTAATAGTTGTTGTTTGTCTTGTGCTTTGTTTGAGAGTCCTTTGAGATAAGTTATTGCCATGTGCCTTGTTTGAGAGTCCTTTGAGATAAGTTATTGCCATGTGCCTTGTTTGAGAGTCCTTTGAGATAAGTTATTGCCATGTGCCTTGTTTAAAGTTTGTCATGCCAAATTATGAATGTCTTAGTTCCATTATTTTAAAAGTATCTTGTGAATAAAATATTGAGTCTTAGTGATCTAGTTATTGAGTGTAATCTAAGCCAATTGCCTTAGTTTAGTTTATTTTTGAGTTCTTATTAGAGTTATTTGTTTCCAAATCTAGCCTTATTTTTCACATTAAATAATTATAACTAATTTTGGGTAAATCATTGCTATCCTTTGATCATAGTTAGTAATTATTATACCTTGTCTAGATAATTTTGTCATTGATTATAGCCACCTTTGGGTAAATTAGTACCTTTTTCATAGACGAGTTTTGAGATTTTGTGTTACTTTTACCACTGATTATAACCACCTTTGCGCAAATCGGTATTATTTGTTAGACTGGTTTCACATATGTTTTATTATACTTTTTCTTAGATTAGTTTTTTAACCCTTTGGGCCTCTTTTATAGATCTAGAGGTTGTTTGTTTTTATAACTCAGTTGTTTTTTATCTTTAGACCCTTTGTTTTCATGAGACCTAGCTATAGATCTGAACATTCCTCATTACACATATAGTGGGACTATATACAATCTAGAATATGAGACCTTTGTGACCAATGACATTTTTATTCAAGGGTCATATGATGAGTATCTTATGAGACATATCCCTATCAATATTATAACATTCCATATGATGAATAAAGGCATGACCCATTAGGTCAATATTTAGTGACTACACCTTCTTATCTAGGCCAAGAATAAGATCAAATGGAATAATACCTTGCTTAAATGATGCCTAATGTTGAAAAAATCCAATAACAATAGCAATACTATTTTATGACACCAATATAGACAAGATATGATCTGTAATTTTTTGAATGTCATTTGTTAGAGAATAAAGACAAAGTTCTCATCAGATCTGTCAAAGTAAGAGCCAAGTTTCTACTAGACTTATCACATGAAAGTATGATTAGTTTAATTATA
Organism: Torreya grandis; assembly: GCA_037957365.1. NCBI lineage: Eukaryota > Viridiplantae > Streptophyta > Pinopsida > Cupressales > Taxaceae > Torreya > Torreya grandis. The sequence continues at coordinate 7,600 of JARHVA010000070.1, read as the reverse complement.
ACTCCTAGTAACACACTTTGAATTAAATTGTTTGAATAGGCGTTAACTAGTTATAGTCAATCATTAGTCCAAATATTTTAGTAGAATCAAAGTACACTTGTAAAAGGAAAAATCCCTATGGATAAATAAATAGTATAGAAAACATATCAAAACTATCTCAACCTAGCTCATAATCTTAATGAAAGTGTTGTTTTTAACATGCCACTTATTGAGATAGCTCCATCAATAGGTAAATAAATAGACACTTCAAGCTATGCAAGACAAAACGTAGACCCATTTAACTACAGCATGTTGGTTGGTCACATGTATAATGTCCCTATTTCAAATGAAGAAAATATGAATCAAACAAAATACCTCACTAAAAATGTTGTGGATAACACATAAGTGCATTTCAATTTAAACCAAAGTGGGTCTAATCTACTACTAAGCAATACATAATAGATTCCTCCAAATAATGCCACGAGTGGATTTCAATAATAGGGGATATGTAGGCTTACTTCCTAATATCAATAAACAACCTCCACTCTACAACAAGCTTCTTCTTCAAGTGTGTAATAAAGAGCAAAAAACCAACAATAGACCAATTTACCACCATAACAAGTGCAAAATACTATGCCACCTAAATGGGTGACAATGAATATTCTACCATAAAAAGCACAAAGTAATATAACTCATTAAACATAAACATTACCTAACCAACAATGTGTTTCTATTATTAATAAAGTGTCAGTTGGTAAACAAAAGTAAATGTCAAACCCCCAAAAATTTCTTAACCAATAAGTGCCTATTTAACAAGTGCCTATTAAAAAACAAGTGCCTATCCAACAATAGGTGTTCACCCAAAAAAGGTCCTTATGCATAGTAGGTACCAGACATTAGGAAATAATTATCTTTCACCCAATAGGTATCAAAAATGAAATAAGGATACAACTTTCAACACCACCAATAGTAGGATTCTAGTCAAAATCATATTCCTTATATACAACAGGGTTTAACAAGTAGGAAACAAGTTTCCTCTTAAAACCAATAATATCAACATATCCCAAAGATCTAAATTCCATTAATACATCCATAATTCACTATCTAGGTTTATATATCCAATCCAAACTATAATGTGTTTCAATAGGATCATATTCTATATCCATAATATAATCTTAATGCATGGATACACATAGCTGGTCATCTGGCCAATTCAACCAATATTCCACAATATGCCTACCTCGATCAAAGTAATTTGCCTTTGATTACACAAACCTAACTACAATATCCCACTCCATCTGACTGCTTTACCCTAGAGTTGAATAAGATGAAGGATGCAATTCAAGCTATATATATTGAAAAAAAAACAAATAAATTCAAACTAGATGAAATATGCTCTTATCCATTTAACATGGAGTATCTACAAATAATTTTGTCAGGTTATAAGCCACATAAATACAAAGGCAAAGGTGAACTTAAAGATAATTTAAAATAATTATTTGTTGCATTCCATCCAACATATAACATTATATACTTGCTTCTTCTCTTTCCAAAGAGTCTATCTGGACAAGTCTTGGAATGGCTGTTGAAATTAATGAAGAATTTTATACCTAACTTCAATGATATTTTGGAGAAGTTAATACAACACTTTTCATATAATCTCAAACAAAATATTATTGTTTTGGATTTAGTCCAAGCTAAATAGAAGACCAATGAAGGTTTACTACATACTTGTAATGTTGGAGAGCACTAACGAGTTAGTTTACTAACAATTTGTCAGATAAATAGTTAGCTGTAATATTTACTAGGATCCTACATAGCAAGATATCATACCATTAGAGATAAAATGTGATAATGCATTTGAAAAGGTTATAGAGAAAGGAATACAGATTGAAAAAGCCTTTTTCAATAAATGGATAATCAAGATATCCTCTTCTAATCAGATCCAAAATCAACTCAAGACCAATAAAACTAGTACTAGAACCATAATTAGAACCCAATTAAAATATTGAATTTAGCACCACCTCAAGTAACCAAAAATGAGATACCTAAAACCTATAAACACAATAAGAATTTTGTTGGAAATGGGGTTACTAAATCATGCCATATTTAGATGGTGAAAACACTAGGTGTTCATTTAGCTCCACCCAATCAACAACCACGACCTTCGTACATTTAACTAATACCTCTAAAAAAATATTAGACACAAAAGCAAAACTAATTGAAATCCCCTCCTCTAAGGAAAATACTACCTATTACCAGATAATTTAGTGACCTTGGTGAGCCTATTGAATTTGTGTTCTAAATATTGGTTTAGGCAAATATGATTAGTTTTCCAATACTAAAGCCATTTCCTAAGGGGATTTATTTTCATGATTGGCATAAAAAACATAAATTTTGTGAGTTCCATCACGTAATAAGATATTATATATGATGATGTATCCAACTCAGACATTTGATTGAGACTATGTTAGGAAATAGAGAGATAAAAAGAGACACCCATGCTCCTATGACCAATCATAACTTGGGTATCTACCATAATCTATTTCCCCAAAATAATAAAAATAACTAGTAGTAGTACCAATAACAACAACAACAATAATGATAGATAACTCCACCACAAAATCAACAACAATAACACTAGCAATAATAACAACATAATGGTCAAAATGAAGGCCAAACCAACCAAACCAATTAAGGAAGACATCATGCCATTACGTATACCTCTAGAAATGTTTTAGGACATGTTTTAGGTAGTCATGTTTCCACTATTACCATTAACCCTTAGATAACTACCAATAAACTTAGACCCTCACCCAACAATGCCTATTAGCTGAGCAATGTTTACCAACATCCTTATGCCAGTGATTATTCTATGGATCGTGTTGATAATCAAGCTCTATATCATCTAAGAATTATCATTCTAGGCCTCATTACCTACCCAACCAACTACCAAAGACAAGAACCAGATTGATATTGTGCAATTATGACTTGACAAGCCAAGTTCACTATCAAAGGACCTCAGCCAAATACTACAAGTGATCCCATTCAACGTTTCATGCCTATTAAAAATAAACCAACTAAAAAAACTAAGGGGAAGACCTATGATATTATGGAATAACTAAAGAAGACACCTTTGCACATATCCATCATAGATTTGTTGAGTACATCTACCATCCACAAAGATATCCTAAATGAGTACTTGAACCAATCTCTTGTGCCATATGCCATCAATCTAGACAAATTCCAAGCCATGGTAGGACACTTAGCCCCTGGCCAATGTCTTACTTTTGACCAAAGTGACATGTCACCTCTAGGCCCTTTGCATAATAACTTGTTATAGATTGAGTTTGGTATAACAAACCATATATTTAAACACGTCATTATATACAATGCTTTGGGCCTTGGTAATGTGTCTTTAAAGTTGGTCAAACATCTTGGATATATAGTAATTGACTTGCATCCAGATACCATGATTATCAAGGCATATGATAATGAAGAATGGAAATCTCAAGGTACCATTAGCTTGCTAGTGATTATTGGGCCTTTGATCCATGACATTTTATGCCATGTTTTGGACCTAGAACTGCCTTACAATCTATTATTGGGTTGACCCTAGATCCATGAAATTAGGGATATACCTAATACATTGCATCAATGTTTAAAATTTCCACATTCAGGAATGGAAGTGACTATACTAATTAATCCTTAGCCATATCATTATTATAAACATCTTGAGGCCAAACATAAAATTTATAACTATTAATTTGGCATGAATCCTATGCCCAAATTAGATAAAGAGTCAAAAAAGGAAAAGCCATTGAATCAGGCCCAAAAGATAATTACATTGACCTAGAAAACTTAGCATCTACTTAATCCATGCCTCCACTAGATATTTCCAACCATTTTTATATAATTGACAAAGGTATCAGAGAATATAGTAACCATAATGCATTCCATATTGCCAAATTGCCTAAAAATCCAAAAACCTATGGGAGACATAAGGCTAAAACTACTTGTATGGAGTGGGAAACTAAGAGAAAATCTCAACTGAATAATCCCATTGTTTTCAAACTAGTCTTGGGACTAGAACAAGACCCCGTGGTCGAAGATGATTCATGGCTATACATTGATGGGTTAGTTGATTGTTACCAAAGTGTAAAGTATCCTATCCTTAACCAAATTATGGAGTACTTAGCTTATGAAGGTAGAGGCCTAGGGCTACATCAACAAGGAAAAATTAAACTAATCTTAATGAACAAATAAAGGGAACCCATGGTATTAGATTTAAATCACCTATGGGTGACCTTGCATACCTTATTCACATTTCAACACTAATGACTAGTGAAGATGATGTCGACAATGATATAGGGTTTGATTATATCATTAACAAGGACCTTGCCATGATAAATTTATTTAACCCCCATGCCATTTTTACCATTAACCCTAATAATGAAGCTTCACATTTAACCTTTTACCATTTATAATTGATAGACTATGACCAATAGGAGTCAACAATGCCACTAGATGAGTTTGAAAATGATGAGGCTATTTATGAATTTTTGTGATTGAGGAATCACATTCCTCTTGGACATCATAGGTAATGATTTTCTATTATATTGGATCATAATGCCTATTTTGGAGAGCAGGTGAAATTTAGTAGCCAAAAACAAAAACAAAATCAAACATTGAGGTTTGAAGGTGAAAACCTCTTTGAGGCACTTTCTGACCAAGGAAAAAGTAAAGAGAAAGGAAAGTCTCTTGGTGAAAACTGGTTTACAACACAATTAGGCATGGATGCTCAGGCCTCTTCCTATGAAGCACAAGAAACCTATATCCCAAAGATTCTTTATGGATTAGAGATCAAAACTGAGGAGAGGTAAGCTTTTGCATAGATTATTATTCAAGAGTGCCCTGAGGCATTTGTTTCATGGCTGATGCCAACATTAGGAGATTTTGATTTATCCTAATTTGAAGAATTAGATGAGTCAGTCTATTTGGAGGATTTTTCCATATACAATTAGTTTAAATACTTTCTGACTATTTTAGATGATGGTTTTACACTTCCTATGGAGGACACTTCAAAGGTAAACATTGAGACTCTAGAGGACCCAAAGTGGATTAAATTAGGCACATCTCTCACTAAGGAGGAATGCGATATTTGTACAACCATTATGAGGGAATTTGTTGACATATTTACATGGGCTTATTCAAACATGCTAAGTTTGGACCCTTCTTGAGTTTTACAACATCTCATTGTGCATCCTAATGACAAAGCCATTACGTAAAAGTTGCACAAGATGTATCCTCATATTATTGTGCTAGTCAAGAAATATTTGGAGAAACTTTTAGACATGAAATACATCAATACAATATACTATTCAAAGTGGATTTAAAACATTGTGTCAATGACCAAGAAACTATAAGGTATCAAAATTTACATTGATTTCACATATATCAACAAAGCTTGCCTGAAAGACAACTTTTTTTTGTCTAATATTGACATGATAGTCAACTCAAGAGCTAGATATGAAATGTTTTCTCTCATGGATGAATTTTCAGGTTATAATCAGATTAGAATAGCATTGAAAGACCAAAACAAAACATCATTCACCACTCCATGGGGAATTTTTTTTAATCAAGTGATGCCATTTGGACTTAAGAATGTCGGGGCCACTTACCAAAGACCCATGACAATAATCTTCCATAATATGATGCATAAAATCATCTAAGACTATGTTGATGGCATTCTAGGTAAGTCAAAGATGTGCTAATCATTCAACCATACTATGAATAATCTTTGAAAGACTTCACAAGTACAACATTAAGCTTAATCAAAAGAAGTGTCTATTTGGCATATCTTATGACAAACTATTAGGGTTTATTATCTCTTGTAGGGGTATTGATGTTGACCTAGCTAAAGTTCATGCAATTACTAAAATACCACCACCATCTACCTTGAAGTAGCTCTATAGTTAACAGGGTAAAATTCAATCTATAAGATACTTCATCTCACAATTAGTTGACAGATTCCATGATTGTATACACTTACTGAAGAAGGGAATTACTTTCTCTTGGAATAAAGAGTGTCAAAATTTATTTGATCAACTTAAATAATATCTTACCAACCAACCTATTTTACTGCCACCCATGCTAAACAAGCCATCACTTTTTTATCTATCATCAACTGAGAATGACTTAGGGGAACTTTTAGCACAACACAAAAAACAAGGAAAAGATCATGCCATGTATTATCCGAGCAGAACATTGGTCACATATGAACATAAATATATACCAATTGAAAAAACATGTTTAGCAATGGTGTTCAAAACCCAAAAATTACATAATTATATGATAAACAACAAGACCATTGATATTTCCAATGTAAATCAAATCAAATATCTACTTTCCAAATCAACTCTATAAGGCCGCATGGAAAAATGGATCATGATATTGAACGAGTTTGAAATTGAATATACCAATCAAAAGGCTGTTAAGGGGCAAGTACTCATAGATCAACTTATAGAATCTCCTCTTCAAGATAATAAACCTATTACATTATTAGGAATCTGTGTCCTACCCTTCTCTTTTCATTATTAGTGTATTAGTCACTATGGATGAAAATGCTTTATAAGTAATCCTTTTAGCATATTTGAATTATCCCACATGCATAGGAAGTATTAATTGTTAGAATAAAATTAATATTTAAGTAACATATTTGAATTATTCCACATGCATGGGAAGTATTATTTTATAGAATAGAATTAGTATTTAAGTAATTATTGAGGCCCAATGAAGGCATTGATGAATATTATTATATCGAGCTTGCTCAATGGAGGTTTCCCCCTTAAAGTGGGCCCGTAATCAATATAACATATTTGAATTATTTTGAGTTAATTTTTGAAGTTAGTTTTATTAATCCATTGTTTTTTGTACTTCATAAATCTATGTATAAGGTTATTCACATCTAGTATGAGATCACTTTCCTTGGCCTACAACTAGATTTTGTATATTTTTTCTTTGCAGCAGTGAATTTCCAAGAGGTGCACCATTTAAGAAAATAGTTTTTCATTGTATATATTTTTACATCTTCATTTGTAAGTTTGGATAAGGGTAAAATAACCCTCTGCATAACTATGGTAAGTACTTGGGCATATATCCCTAAAACTCATTGTGAGGGAGTACCACATGAACCCCAAAGTAGCTGGCCCATTAAGATGACATACTAACGAAAAGGGGAAATGACCCCATCCTAATTGACTATTCCCCACCCATGAGGTAAATCAAGAGCTATAAGTTATGGTTAAATCCATGGCCAATTTTTTTTTGGAGAGTAGTACTCATTCATATAGTATTGGTGGCTAGAGAGATTTTATTAAAACCTTTAGGTAGCTGAACAAACTTGGGGCCTATATCCAACTTATCAATTTCTATAGATTATCAGTAAAAGTAACTATAGTTGAGAATAAAAGTATATGAAAACCTACTGATAGACTTTTTCTAGGAGTAACCAAGAAAAACTAGTTTTATATTATCAGTCAAAGTAATTACAGTTGAGCACAGTGGTAATTGTAAACCTGTCGACAAAATTTTGATAGGAGTAACCAAGAAAAACTAGTTT